>OZ010792.1:309613321-312013321 GCA_963932465.1 Maratus speciosus
TTACATATATATATATATATATATTATTATTATATATATATATATATTATATATATATATATATATATATATATTATACGTGCGTCGCAGATTTATTTTGGACCTTACAGATAAATTTGCCAACTTGAAAAAAAAATATTTCCTTTAAAAAAAAAAAAAGAAAAGTACGAAAATTCTGACAAAAAATATCGTGAATTCGACAAATGGTCGCAAAAAAATCGGTAATTTATAGCCAAAGGGTCGCTGCATAAACGCAAATTTCGTCAAAAGATCCTGGACATAAACATGAATTCCGTCCTAGGGTTGTGGAAAAATATAAATTTCTGTCACAGGATCGCGGAAAAACGCGAATTTAGTCAAAGGATCGCGGAAAGAACCTGAATTTAGTCAAACGATTGTGGGGAAAATGCAAATTTAGTCAAACGATCGCAAGAAAAAAAAAATGCAAATTTATGTCAAATGATCGTGAAAAAGCGTAAATTTATGTCAAAGGGTTGCGGGGGGAAAAAACGCGGAATTTCGTTAAAAGATCCCAAAAACCGTAAATTTCTGCCAAAAGATCGCTGTTTAAACTTGAATTTTATCCAAAAATTCCAGAAAAAACATGAAATTCGTGCCATGGCCGTGGGGGAAAAAAGCAAATTTCTGTCACAAAATCGCAGAAAAGCCTTGAATTTCGTCAAAGGATCGTGGAAAAAACACGAATTTAGTCAAACGATCGCGAAAAAGAAAAGCAAATTTAGTCAAACAATCGCGAAAAAAACGCAAATTTCTCTAAAAGGATTGCGGAAAAAAGCGGAATTTTGTCATACGATCGCGAAAAACGCAAATTTCTGCCAAAGGATCGCTGTAAAAGCGCGAATTTCGTCAAAAGATGTCGGGAAAAACGTGAATTTCGTCCCAGGGGTGCCGCAAAAAACCGCAAATTTCTGTCACAGGATCGCGGAAAAAACACGAATTCCGTCAAAAGATCGAGGAAAGGACACAAATTTAGTCAAACGATCGCGAAAAAACGCAAATTTCTGTCAAAAGGTCACGGTAAAAACTCAAATTTCGTCAAAAGGACGCCTGATGGATGTACAGAATTCCTAAATTTTAACTTAGTTTATTCCTGACTCCTACTCTTGTAATGATAAATTCTTATCATTAAATTAAATATCTTTTTTTTCCCTTTCAGTTAAAGAAAAAAATAAAGTTCTGTTCTCTTAATATATCTCTTATTATATATGAAAGATCTGATAAGATTTCTGTGAAATAGATAATCAGTATGGTCACTATTTTCCTTATGTGTTTATTCTATGCCATTTTTATGAACGTATCTAAAAGTGTGCTGGAATAGTATTTGTTCTCGAGTATATGAACCATGTTACATATTCATTATTATTTAATTCTTCATAAAATATTAATTTTTGCTATTTACTTATTTAGGTTAATATTATAGTTGGAATATAGTTCTATTTATTTTTTAGTATTAATCAGTAAGAACCCTATTTATTTTAACACTTGTAATGTTTGTACGTAATCGCAGTACAGATTTTTTTAACTATTGATTTTACAAATTTGGTTCTTTCGCGTCCGGATGTTATTTCGTACGCTGATTCGTAAAATCTAAATTTAAAAAAAATCGGACCACAACTTTCCGGTTTATGAAAAAATCGATTTTTAAACATAAAAGGGATGCTTTTTCGTACAGACAATTGACGGGAATTTATTCAAATTAGGAAAACTAAACAACCGATCGATTTTAAACTTTGACATAGCTCATAACACATAATAAGAATTTTATGAATTTAAGGTGAGCTGAATTTGTGTGTGTGGGGGGGGGAGGGGGAGCAAACAAGGGCTAAGTGAAAAAAGGGCTAATCTGATTTTTAAAAAAACTTTACGCATTTGGTTACGTCTATTTATTAATTACATGCATTATCATTTAGCTTTTATTACCGTTTATTTGTTAGCTCCCAGACTATCAAAGCTTGATAGCTAATGTGCTCGCATGTTCTGTATGTACGTATGTATATACGTAACGCGATAATTCTTGATAGAAATATCCGTTTTGTTTTAAACTTTGTATAATATATAAAAAACTGAAATATGGGAGTGGATAATTTTCAGGGGGACGCATTCCTAAATATAATAGTGCTGCCATTTATGCAAGGAATTATTAATTTTCTATTAACAATTTTGATTTGTTAATTTAAGGATAAGGTGTTTTGAAAGAGATATTAAACGAAATACTCTGCATATCACACTTACCCACTTGTTTTCTTTAGGATAAAATAATGCATAATTGATGATTTATTTATGGTTTTCTGGCTGGTTTTCTTCTTACGTCCGGAAATTCGGTTCAAAACTCCAATTGATGGTATTTTCTGAAAGATCATTTACATTTATCAAAGAATGGAAAACGTATTTCGATTACATAGTTTCTGAATAACAACACCTGCCTATTCCATGCTTTTCTGAACAAAAATAAATGAAAACTTGTATCATAAAGTAGACCCTTTGGATTTTAGACCAGCCTTAAGTACAATTGAAGAATATGGTGAAAAAGGAAATATGCTTTAGATAAATCGAAGCAGAAAACTTGAAATTTTTTTCTTCATTCTTCCATCAAAATACTATAAATTACATAAAATTTTGTATTTAATATTTTGAAAGTAAAAACATTATATAAAAATACTGAATATTTTTATTTAGGTCTTTAAGGGGAGACCACTTTGAAAATGTGAAAAATTAAAAACATTCGAATTAAAATAAACATTAAAACCAGTGTTTAATTTAAAATGTTTGTATTCCTAAATTATCTGGATTCATCTTAAACCAGAATAAGTGGGATCGTATCAAAAGTGTTTTTCTCTAAGAATGGCGGTTGACTTTCAGAATGTTTCTCTGATAACGGGTTCTGAACACCCCAATTAATTGTCTGAGCGAAGCGAAGGCTAATGCTCAGCGAAATATTACTGCCCGGACACTTTACTGCTACGATGGATATTAACGCCATGTCCTACTAAAAAAAAAAGCCTAATAAAAACCTTTCGTCAAGCATAACTCAAAAAATATTTGTCGGATTTCGTTTCTGATTGCACCAGAAAATACCTATGAGGGTCGCCTACTGAATGCACCTACTATGAAAAATAAGTTCCAAACCGTTTAAAAATTATATAGAAAAAACTCTTAAAAAAGCCCAATTTATCTGCATACGTCACAGAAATTTGGTGAGCGTCACTTTCACAGGTTGATGTTTTCGGAGACAACTGGTTTGAACACATGGAGCAAATAAAAAAAAAATACGCACGCAGTAATATTGAATAGATCAGTTTCAACTACGTGATCACAAACCTTGCAACAACCCGTGGCAACCAGTTTTGGTGGGCAAACAAATAATAATACTGTATTCCGTACCACGGTGAACGTTTTTAGCCTGTTGTATAAAATCTGGCATGTTGTATGACATACAATTGTGGATGATTAAAACAAAAGACATGAGTGTTTGTTGATCCGGGAGGTTATCTTTCTCTGGATGTCTGTCTGTCTATCATACAGCATGCAATTTTCTTGTAAAGGATGATATTATTATGCAGTAAAACCTCTATAACGGACACACCCGATTAGTGGACACCTCTATTTAGCGGGCATTTTTTCGATTACCAACCCTTAAATAACTGTACATTTTTTACTCTCAGTAGCGGACACCTCCAAATAGAGGACAAATTCTGCCGTCCCGAGGTGTTCGCTATTCAGAAGTTTTACTGGTAAAACCTCCATAGCGGACATACCGATTAGCGGATACTTCTATTTAGCGAACATTTTTTCGATTACCAACTCTTAAATATCTGTACATGTTTTACCCTCAAAAGCGGTCACCTCTAAATAGAGGAAAAATTTTGCATTCTCGGAGTGTCCGCTATTCAGAGGTTTTACTGTATATAATATTGATAATTATTTTACAGGGCTGCACAAAAGAATAAGAATATATGAAACGAATATAAACTAAATTCGGAATTGGTAGATCGCTGATGGTATTGTAATTTTAGGATGTTGTTACAGTCATCCGCAGCATGTTTTTAGAGTTTCGTTCATCTAACGAAACCCTACCTGTCTCACTCTTTGTCTGTTTGTCTGTCACAGAGCCCGTTCTCAGAAACTATATATGTCGGAGACTTGAAAATTTGCATACTTATAGCTGAACACCACACATCAAACAGCAAATAATAAAATTTTGAAAAAGTCTAATATTTAACCCTCTGGGCTCTAACTTGTGTATTTTAAGCAATTTTTCTAACTCAGCCCCTAATTTAATTAAGTTGGAGACATGAAATTTTGCATACTTATAGCTGAACATCTCACATCAAACGACAAATAATAAAATTTTGAAAAAGGCTTAATATTTAACCCTTTGGGCTTTAACTTGTGTATTTAAAGCAATTTTTCTAACTCAGCCCCTAATTAAGTTGGTGACATGAAAGTTTGCATACTTATAGCTGAACACTTGCGATAACACGATAAATCATAAAATTTTGAAAAACTCATATTTAACCCACCGGTCTCTAACTTCTGTATTTTAAGCAATTTTTCTAACTCAGCCCCTAATTAAGTTGGAGACATGACATTTTGCATACTTATAGCTGAACACCTCACATCAAACGACAAATAATAAAATTTTTAAAAAGTCTAATATTTAACCCTCTGGGCACTAACTTGTGTATTTTAAGCAATTTTTCTAACTCAGCCCCTAATTAAGTTGGAGACATGAAAGTTTTCATACTTATAGCTGAACACTTGCGATAACACGATAAATCATAAAATTTTGAAAAAGTCATATTTAACCCTCCGGTCTCTAACTTCTCTATTTTAACCAATTTTTTTTAACTCAGCCCCTAATTAAGTTGGAGACATGACATACTTATAGATGAACACCTCACATCAAACGACAAATAATAAAATTTTGAAAAAGATCTAATATTTAACCCTCTGGGCTCTAACTTGTGTATTTTAAGCAATTTTTCTAACTCAGCCCCTAATTAAGTTGGAGACATGAAAGTTTGCATACTTATAGCTGAACACTTGCGATAACACGATAAATCATAAAATTTTGAAAAAGTCATATTTAACCCTCCGGTCTCTAACTTCTGTATTTTAAGCAATTTTTCTAACTCAGCCCCTAATTAAGTTGGAGACATGAAAGTTTGCATACTTATAGCTGAACACCTAACATCAAACGACAAATAATAAAATTTTGAAAAAGTCTATTATTTAACCCTCTGGGCTCTAACATGTGTATTTTAAGCAATTTTTCTAACTCAGCCCCTAATTAAGTTGGAGACATGACATTTTGCATACTTATAGCTGAACACCTCACATCAAACAACAAATAATAAACTTTTTAAAAAGTCTAATATTTAACCCTCTGGACTCTAACTTGTGTATTTTAAGCAATTTTTCTAACTCAGCCCCTAATTAAGTTGGAGACATGACATTTTGCATACTTATAGGTGAACACCTCACATCAAACGACAAATAATAAAATTTTGAAAAAGTCTATTATTTAACCCTCTGGGCTCTAACGTGTGTATTTTAAGCAATTTTTCTAACTCAGCCCCTAATTAAGTTGGAGTCATGACATTTTGCATACTTATAGCTGAACACCTCACATCAAACGACAAATAATAAAATTTTTAAAAAGTCTAATATTTAACCATCTGGGTTTTAAATTGTGTATTTTAAGCAATTTTTCTAACTCAGCCCCTAATTAAGTTGAAGACATGAAAGTTTGCATACTTATAGCTCAACACTTGCGATAACACGATAAATCATAAAATTTTGAAAAAGTCATATTTAACCCTCCAGTCTCTAACTTCTGTATTTTAACAAATTTTTCTAACTCAGCCCCTAAATAAGTTGGAGACATGACATTTTGCATACTTATAGCTGAACACCTCACATCAAACGACAAATAATAAAATTTTTAAAAAGTCTATTATTTAACCCTCTGGGCTCTAACATGTGTATTTTAAGCAATTTTTCTAACTCAGCAACTAATCAAGTTGGAGACATGACATTTTGCATACTTATAGCTGAACACCTCACATCAAACGACAAATAATAAAATTTTGAAAAAGTCTAATATTTAACCCTCTGGGCTCTAACTTGTGTATTTTAAGTAATTTTTCTAACTCAGCCCCTAATTAAGTTGGAGACATGACATTTTGCATACTTATAGCTGAACACCTCACATCAAACGACAAATAATAAAATTTTGAAAAAGTCTAATATTTAACCTTCTGAGCTCTAACTTGTGTATTTTAAGCAATTTTTCTAACTCAGCCCCTAATTAATTTGGAGACATGAAAGTTTGCATACTTATAGTTGAACACTTGCGATAACACGATAAATCATAAAATTTTGAAAAAGTCATATTTAACCCTCCGGTCTCTAACTTCTGTATTTTAAGCAATTTTTCTAATTCAGCCCCTAATTAAGTTGGAGACATGACATTTTGCATACTTATAGCTGAACACCTCACATCAAACGACAAATAATAAAATTTTGAAAAAGTCTATTATTTAACCCTCTGGGCTCTAACTTGTGTATTTTAATAATTTTTCTAACTCAGCCCCTAATTAAGTCGGAGACATGAAATTTTGCATACTTATAGCTGAACACCTCACATCAAACAGCAAATAATAAAATTTTGAAAAAGTCTAATATTTAACCCTCTGGGCTCTAACTTGTGTATTTAAAGCAATTTTTCTAACTCAGCCCCTAATTATGTTGGAAACATAAAAAATTGCATACTTATAGCTGAACACCTCACATCAAACGACAAATAATAAAATTTTGAAAAAAATCTGATATTTAACCTCTAGTATTTTGTCTCGCGCAATTTTATTATTTAAACTGTTTTGCAATACTATTTTTTGTTGATTTTGCATAATAAGTGTAATGTGACGTAATTTGTTCTATTTCAGATTTCTAACGCATGTTAATGAATTTATTTTACAATGTCCTTTCTCTTTTAAAATTCACATGTAAATATAGTTTTTATGGCGTATTTTCAAATAAGTGCCTGCTTTTTATACCTAATTATTTATTTCTGATTTGAAGGTTTTTTTCTGTTTATAATAGTAACGTGTAAATATTTTTTTTTATTTGAAGCAAACATTATTGTTTGCGCTGTTTATACAGTTGGCAACAGTTTAAATTAATACCATTTTCTAAAATATGCAAAAAATATCTGTCAAAATGCTGAATATTTGAATTTAAAATCGCAACAAATCCTCAAGAAATGAGTCAAATTAAAAAAAATAATGAAATCTGCAGACCGGGATCTTCTATTGAATAAAATGATCTAAAAATGATTAATTTCCCATGTATAGCTTTTGCTCTTATAATTTTTTTTTTTAATGGAACGATTTTGTCCAACTTTAGCATTAAATATCTCTTAAAATAATTCTTCGATTTCAAAACTGTATGCATTAGTGTGTTGATCAAACATTTCGCTATAATACCACTGATTTTCATATATTTGTATGCAATAGTTTTCTTAATATTAACGAAGAAAGACCTCCGGTCACAAAAAATTCAAAACGGGCAGCGGCGGCGGCGGCGGTGACAGCGTTAGTTACTTTTTATACAATAGAGATATATAAAAATGAAAACTTGTCTATCTGTCTGTTTGTAATTCTATAAAAAATCCACAATTTGGAAGCCAAAATTGTGAAAAGATACGTACATGTGTATTAAAACATTGCCGAGACAACTAAAGTAATCCGGAATCGAAATAACTTATAGTTAATTTTTAATTAATAAAAAACCACCAGTTTAACAGCAATTTCTTAACAAATTTAAACATTTTTCGTTATAGCAGTTGCCAACAATTAAAAAACACAATAAAATTATTACTACAACAATTAATTTTCCACTGCAACATTTCCACGTGAAAAATGAAAATGAAATAAATATTTTGCCGAATTTAAAAAAAAGGTGAATATTACGTCATAACTTTTCTATTGCAAGATATTCACGTGAAATATGAAAATGAAATAAATGGTTTGACGAATTTAAATGAAAGTGAATATAACTGCATACTTTTCTATTTCAAGGTTTCCACGTGAAAGAGGAAAATATTACGTCATATTGGAAATATAAAGGGCATGGTGGATATAGTATAACGTCATATGAGTGTGAAAAATGTATTGAAGCATGATAAAAACCCGATTAGGGAAATATTGGCGTATTTTAACGTTATTGCTCCAATTATAAATTGAAATAAGTTCATTTATAGCTGTATTCTTTTGCGTCTGTTATATACATTTATACATTTTTATATAGCGTTTTCATATGATTCATTCAACAACATTTCGACTGCTTTTTTTAATGTTTGTTTTGTGTTGTATGTTAAATTTTGAAATTGATTTTTCAGAACAAACATCCTTCAAATTCTGGGCAACGCAGGTACTTTAGTTTGTAACAGATAAATGGCTTTTGTATCTGGACATCTAATGCTAATATTATAAAGCGTTATAATATTATAAAGTATATAATATTATTAATGCTTGTACGTTTGTGAGGTGTTATCTCTGAAACTACATAGCCAACTTAAAAAAATGTTGGTGGCCATCTCTGCTCCGAAAAAAAGACTATTTTATGTCAGTGCAAGAACCTACATCGCTGCAGGAGCAAAAAAGTTATAAAATTGTGATTTCTGCGATATTGATTGGGTTAGAAACTTTAAATTTGGTGCGGTAGTTACGTTTAAGATGTAAATACTCGTAATGAACGCTCTCTAAAAGGTTCAATTTGACGGGTAAACGTAAAAATTTCTAGAAAAGTTCTAAACTATGATTTATTTGGAATACTGAAATTTTTGGGATACTGTTGGGGTTAGGAACTAGAACTTTGGCATGGTAGTAATTAATAAGATGTAAATGCTCGTTGTTGAACGAATTCTAAAAAATTGAAAGACTAAACAAAGCGGAAAAAGATTTAAAGATGATCTAAGTAACGAAGAACATGGAACTGTTAGGAATATAAACATGAAAATTGACATGGCTGTATTTATCATGACGTAAATTCTCGCAATAGAACAATTTCTAAAATTGTCGCTATATAAAACAGTGCAGAAACAAAAAGCTTTCAAAAATTTTCTATTTCTCTGTTACTGCTGAGCCCAAAATCTTGAAATTTTTCTTCGGGTTAGTTTTAAAATATACAATTTTCTCTATGAATGGTTTCTAAAAAATTTAAAATTTAAAAAGATGAAATTAACGGAAAGCGATCTCAATTACCATTAATTTGGAATTATTAGGTACAGCAACTTTAAATATTTCATAATGCTGCATTTCCTCCGCAAAACATGCGATTTAAATGCACAAAACTGATAGATACCCACCTAGCATTAAATAAATTGTGTAAATATTGAATGAAGACCTGTATGAAACAGTGAGTAGGTTGCCCGAAAGTACTTGTTAAAGTGTTCCTTCTCTAGGCTTTTCTCTCTCTCACCAAGGCCACTAACAGAGTGAAGTGCCGTTTTAAATGTGATATGAATTTTTTATCCGATTCATTTTCCTAGACATTTTATCATAAGGTCATATTCTCAGTTATCATTAGTAGATTTTTTATATATTAACTTATTCTGGTGAAATTTTATAATCGGGTTCATATTGGCGTATGTTAGCTTGCATGATTTGCTGAATAAATATGTATGGATTTGTAAATTACTTCAAATGACACTTTGACAGCTCAAAAGTTATGCAGACGATATATCCATATCTTGTGTCATACTTTATGTTGTAATCATTGCCGATTTCTTTTATTTAATACATGCTAAATACAGCTCAACTTGTGCAGAATATGTTTGAAAACAAAACAATACAGCGTATGTAGTGGCCAGTATACACTCATTATTTAAATCCGATCGCGCATATCTAAAACACACTCTAACGAAGCATTGCATGCCACTTTTGATGTATTCGGTACTTTGATACTATATTAGATTTTGAGAAGAGAATTCCTTAAATGTTATCGACAACCACATTGCATCCGTGGAAAACAGATATTGTACAATATTAACTATCCCGGGGGAGCACACACCATATAAAGTATAGTCCATTCTTTTTAAACATCATATATTTGTCATTTAAAGTTAATCAAATTAGTGCGGAGCATCTGATTATGCTCTTGACATCATTTTATACAGTTAAAATTCCGATATAAGTAAATTAGTGTTTCATTTTCTATTTTACTTTTAATATATTGCGTACTTTCAATTTTATATCCATGCATGGCTGTATTGAATGGTTTGATTTCCCATTTTTTTAAACAGTGTATACGAATTTATATATAAGATTTTGTAACTCTACAATTCGTTTATTTTCATCATTTCAATTTTTCGCAGTATATGGACAATTAAAGATAACATCTCATTTTCTTTGCTTCCACATGTTATTATTAAATCTATGTTCTCAGTAATATCGCTCAGACTAATCCCTCTGAGTGAAGTCCTAGTTACTTTTTTCACACTACATTTGAGGTTGTTTCAGAGCTTTGATAGTCAAGAACGAAAAGAGTGGGAAAAACGAGTTATCTGGAATTTCCCTGGAAACTAGTGGACTATATCAGTTTACCGCCAGTTGAAAAAAAATGAACTATTAATGTTACTAGATTTAAACAGCTCTAAAATCTAACCTATGATTAAGATGTCGCATACGAATTATTTTTCCAATCAATCCCTTTCAAATTTCTCCTGTATGCTAATTTTGTTTTTTCCCCTAAATGTGTATCAGTATGAAAAAGAAGAAATAATTATCAAATGAATTATTAAGAGGAAATGTCAAAAAAGCTCGACCAATTTGAGGACAATCTATACTAATAAAAGAAAAGTTTCGATTTGTGTGTGTGTCTGTTTGTGTGTATGCGATGGCTAGCAAAATCTAGCGTAAGTACGAAGCTGACAATTTTTATGAAAGTAGCCCAAAGTCTCTTCTGATGCACCTCAGATTCAGAATTTTAAAATTCTAATAATTAGTTGAGTTATTAATTAAAATTCGCAAATCACTCTCATTAATAACTCATCTCGGCCCTTGCGAAAGGGAAAAAGTGATGGCGCACCCGCAGAAGCCTTATTTATGCATCGGGAGAAAATGAAGTTCGAAAACAAGGAATTTCGGGAGTATTTTGTCATTATTTATTAACTTACATCAGTCAAACTGCTTAGTTAAGTTAAAAACGGATGACATATTCTATAAGATCTCTTATGTCTCAAATGCCGCAATCAATTGAAAAAAATATCACAGTTAATCCTTCGAATTTTTTTTCCAAAAAGGCTCGTTTTTTCCGTGAAGCGTTTTTCTGTCCTGTTGCAGCGCCCCTCGAGAACGCAGTTTTAGAGGTACAGACAAATTAAAAATGTGCTCTCAAAGCTAAAACCTTCTAATCGATTGTTTTAAAAAATGTGAATTTTAATCTTTTCAAATACACTGGCGAACTCAGGTCACTTCGCGTTTTATGGAGACGATATTTTTTTAACCCTAAAAGTAACAAAACGTCCATACTTTAACACACTTTACTTTTTACTTTACACACCATACATTTTTTTCTGTTTAGAGCATCTCTATAGGCCAGATTTACATAACCTACAAAATTTTTGAAACGTTCGGACGGGTATAAAATATTTTTACAAGATAAAATGTGTGAAAAATTCGATGGAAATAAAAAATCTGAGTGTTTCGTCGCGGTTTCGCCCCTTCAGGGCACAATTTTAGAGGTACCGACAAAACCAAAAATATGTTCTTAAAGGTGAAACATTCTTCTAATCGATGTTATAATCGGCTTTTAAAAATAAGAATTTTAACCGTTTCCAATATACCGCCACGGAGGTCACTTCGCACCTCACGGTGACGATATTTTTTCTATGCTAAAAGTAACAAAACGTGCGTATTTTATCAGACACTTTTTAGAGCATTTGGATAGACCAGATTTACGTCACCTGCAAAATTTTTGAAACGTTCGGACGAGTATAAATATTTTTATAAACTAAAATATATGAAAATATCTACGAAATAAGTAAAAACCTGGGTGTTTTAGCGCGGTAAAAAAAAGACGTCTTAATGTAAGTGCATGTGTGTGGTGATAGGGAGGGAGGGTATAAATATTTTTTTAAAATGGCCTTAAAATTTTTGCCCGCCCAGTCTTAGAGCCCAAGTTACGCATATGCTTCCCCACTTTGAACTCTCCATGTTGCGTAGTTTACGAGTAAAAGGGCTGTGACAGCCAGACACAGGAGTGATCTTATAATGGTTCCGTTTTTACTTTTTAAGTACGGAACCCTAAAAAGAAAAGACTCATTTATTATACAAACAAAATTAAAGAAATTAAGCGGATAAATGTTAAGCTCTTAAAAGTTGATAAAAATAAATTAAAATTTCATGAAAGAAATCATAATAATAATAATGTTCATTTTATTTATATTAAATGTAATTTTAAAATTATATAAAAGAAGCTTTTTTAAAAGATGATCTCGTTACATTATTTACATTGTTGAATTATACCGCTACGTCCTGCAATTTTTCTTTTTTTTCTTTTTTTTTTTTTTTTATCAGAAACTCTAATTTCAATCGGAAATGTTTTCATTTATGTTGCTTGTCGATAGGTGGCGCCAGAACAATGTTTGAAATTAGACGAAATTTTCTGTAAAGTTCAGGCCGAGGACGCTAGTGTAGCGAATACAGCTTGTACTTCCGGACAACTAACTGCATTTTTCACACAATCATGAGTTGGTATGAAAAAGTGAAAAACGCATTTCAAAGTATTAGGCTTTAATAACATTCTTTTACAAATATTTTAATAGCAGAATCAGCGTTAACCTGTTTTTTTTTTTTTTTTTTTTTTTTTTATGAAAAGTTGTGAGATTCGTTCATTTGCATCTAGATACGGAATTTGTACTTCTACATGGCAATAGTCTTCGTTTGTTTATATCTGCTTATCCGTTGTTTTTAGTTGTCGTTTATCCGTTATTTTTAATTTAGAATTTAAAAATTATAATTGGATAGTTTTTGAAGGTATTGGAGAAAATAAAGAAATATAGATGTGATACAAAGCAGATTATGCGTATATTTCGATAAATTGAACAATCGGCACTGAATCTTAAAGCCTGTTAAATACTTATGCCTAACGAGCCGCGATAAGCTTTTTCAAAGGATAGGCAAGATCCCAAATTGCCACCTTAGCGTATTTTATAAATAGAAAATTCATATTAAGGTTGCTCCCCAAAAGACACCTCTACTATTAAATTAAGGAATTTATTCACTATAGTAAAGATGAAAAAATTATATGTCTATAAGATACTTTACAAATTTTGTATATAATATTTTACAATGGTAGTTAAGTTAACCCTTAAATGCCTGATTTTTCAAAAATCAATTTAAAAATATTTTTTGGCTTTCATTTCTTAAATAAATCACGGGAAAATACTAAAAAAAAAAAAATCATATTTTAATTTAAATATGGCTTACGGCTAAAAAACAGTTTGTTGCCAATCGGCGACATTTCCATTTAATTAAAGAAATAATTTTCCTTGATAAAATTCTACACGATTAAACACACATGCATTTTAAAAACTATGATAAGGAATCAATTTTACTTACTGCAGAACAAAATAGGGTATTTCGCAAGCTTCCAAACAAGACAAAAAGCACATGTAGCTACAATTGAAAAGTAATCTATCTTTATTTTTAAACGGCACTATTTCTTCCATCTACAGGTTGAAAACTTATTTAATAATATTTTCAGTATGCATTTTATTGGCAACATCAGGCATTTAGAGGTTCACTATTATTCTAATAGTATTTTAGAAGACTAAATTGAGTATGTTGCCGAAATGCAACACTCGGCATTTTAGGGTTAAATTTTTCATCCGTAAATAGCGTTTTATTGAATAAATCTGTCACAATTCTCAAACTAACGTATAAATGACTTGTAAAAAATGCGAGTCCATCTTTCTAGAAAAGGATAAACACTCACTTTTTAATCTTCATAAAGTTTAGATTCTAAAACGCGAAAACTGATTTACATAGTAATGACTTCAAGTTAGATTATTCTTTGAGGTTGAGACAATACAAGTGAATCTGTTGATTAAAATTTCAAATTTTAAAATTATTGTACACAGCATTTGTGAGCTACATTATATACATGTTGTTTATTTCACCATTATATTTATTGCAATTGATAAATTATTGAATTTTAAACCTCAGCTCTCATTTTTGGGATGTAGATATTTATTTTGTAGATATTTATTAAAAGATTTTTCTAATATTAACTATTATTTATACTTCCAAGAGTTTTCGAACTTCAAACGCAATACAGTTTTCGATTTGGTTATAAATTACAGTTTGATTACAAATCATTAAATAAAGTGCATAATCTAAAGCAAAAAATACATTTTTAGAGTTTCGTTCATCTGACGAAATTACATTCCCCTCACTCGTCTGTCTGTCTGTCCATACGTCCGTCCTTCCGTTGCAGAGCTTGCTGTCAGAAACTGTATAAGTAGGAGACTTGAAATTTTGCATACTTATAGCTTAACGCCAGCTATCATACATCAAATCGTAAAATTTTGAAAAAGTCTTAATTAACGCGCGTTATTAACTAAAAACCTCAATTAAGAGAATGAAAAAGGTTCCTAATTTAACTAAAGCATTGATTTTAATCAAACGGCAAAATTTTCCTTTCGGAAGCGCCAAAAAATACAAACAAATACGAAAAATATGAAAAATACAAACTGGGTGGGGTTACCACAATTTAGAAGGGGTTCAATGGCGATAAATGCACTGGGCGTTTAAAAAGACGCCCAGATCTTAAAATCTACCGGACCTAAAAACTTAAAAATTGTACACCCACATGCAAAGTAAATTTCTCTTTCAGAATTTCTAAGAAATTTTCAAACGTTCCATCTAGAAGAGAAAATATCCATTAAAAATCGATTTATATAAATCCATTTAATTTTATTTCAAAGACTACTAGTAGAAAGCAGGTGTTTCAAAGTCAATTTTCGTTAAAATATTCTCAGTAGCACTCTAATATGTCAATTCAAAATCTGAATTAATAAAAGGATTTATTTTGATTTTCATTTCCTCTAAAACCAGACACCTGGTAAAACCACAAGTAATTTTTGGCCTATGACTGTTTTGTGGGGTATAATTTTTTACAAATACTGCATTTACAGATTTTAAACTTTATGCATCTATGTATATATTTTCTGGCTGATTCCGAATATGAAATTTTCGTAAAAATCGGTTCAGAACTTTTTATTTTGTCAAAATCGATTTTTAAAAAGAAAATAAATCATTTGGTACGTCACATTATTTAAATCTAAGCGTTTACCCCTAATTATCATTATTTTACATCTGATATTTTATTATAGGCTATATAAAATGAACAGTTTGCCTCTTTTGAGAGGTAGGAGATACCATTTTTTCGGATTTATAATTTCAGCAAAAAATAAAATAAAATAAATAAATAAAATTAAGGAAACTAACCAAGTAATCTATTTTATAATTTCAGATATTTATACCACTTAAAAATTTTTAAAAAGGGGAAGGAGTTGAATTTCTAAGTTCTCTATTTTACCTCTCCATGCTCTAACTGTGTATTAAAGCCATTTTTCTAACTCAGCCCCTAATTGAGGTACAGTGACATTCGATCTCATTTGAAGACTTGATCGAAGGGTACGAAGGATATCTCGCCGATCCCGGCGTCTTTTTGCGGTCTATTTTAACCCTAGACAATTAGAGGCACCCCCCCCCCTCCCTCCCGTGGGAAGTCGGGAAATTAATTTTTTTATGCGGCATATCGTTTTAAAGCTCTTGGCCTATACATTACTAAGGACCCTTTCGCCATCCTCTTAACAAATTTTTTTATCACTATGCGGCGTTTTAAAGTTTTAATTTGTTCGTTACTCCCCCTTAATTTTCTCTCAACAATTAGCTTCTTCGCCCCCATTTTTATCTTTCTGTCACCATTGGACACTATCGAAAAAAATTTCACATACTTCAAATGTAATCTACGATATTTCACTTAATACCTTATATGAAAGGACATGTGCGCAATAATATCATTCTTCAAACATACACCCTACTTCCACCCTCAACCCTCTATATCATGCCGATCTATGAAAGGATTTAATCATTATAAATTAATGGTTTAGATTTATTAATTAAATGATAAAGTATTTTGAAAGGACCCTCTGTGCGATATGTTATCACACTTACCCACTTGTTTAAATTTCATCTGTATATTTTTAGTCTTTTTCATTTCAAATATAATATAAGCGAGTAATATTATCATAATGTTCTATAACTCGGATAACAGAAAAATGTTGATTGTATGTTAACACATTTTAATGAGTCATTACAAAATTTTCTAATTACGTAGATTACGAATTTATAATGTACTTAACTAAATTCTGTTAATGCCATCTGATTTTTATCCCTGTGTTTTGTACAGCTAATTATCCGATAATGTTTGAACGTATGTATTGTGTAAAATCACACATTATACAGATACATGCACTCTTTAAGGTATCATTATACTATCAACCATTATGCAGTTTAGTTAAGTATAACATACTGAAATGTTTAACTTAATCCCAACTAGCATTACTTTAGCTCTGTTTTCTGACCTTGGTGTCCTGGAGTGTTGTACAGTTTATGTCACTCAACAATGATCCTCAGTGTTTAGTTCCCAATCAAACTTGATAAGCATTTTATCGACCCGGAATGGATGAAAGGTTGAGTACACCTTGCCAAAGTCTGGAGTCGAAGTCTGGACTTAAAGCACGGCAGCGCGACGCGCTACCCACTAAGCTCCTAGACTTCTAATGGATGTTCAATTATTCCATTTTGACTGAAAGTAAAATTTTCTTTTAAATTAAAAAAAAATACATATACATTAACAAGAATATCTCATTTATATTAGTTGTTAAAATGAATTCTTAATCAGCGGAATTTAATTTTCTCTTAAGAAAATTCTAAAAGAATCCTTAACCCTTTCGAATCCAGTTATTTTTTCAATTTTGAGAAAAAAAATACTCTTGCGTTAATAATGTTAATAGTAGCTATCAAAATAGATTTTCAGAAGTCTAACGGTCACGTCATTGTCTGAAATCTAACGAATGTAATAATTTTGTGTACTATTCGATTCGTGCTCATATATGACAACAGGTTAAGGAAAAGTTGTTGATGACGTTTAGAAAACAACTTATGATAATAGGAATTAACAGATATTACAAAGTTATAATACTTTTTGCGTTTTATCACACATGATTCGTTCAGAAGAATAACCTATATTTTAAATTCAACGAGTGAAATGTATGTTTAAAATAAAAGAATCGCCAATGGTGCAAAGAATTAAGCAAACTTTTATTATTAGAGGAGAAGGTCCAAATACCGACTACCACTTTTATTTTCAATCTAGATCATACAATTTTCAAAGTAAGTAAAAGAAAAAGTGACAGCAGAGTACCTTGACATGATTTACATTTGTTTAGACGAAAAAAAAAATCAGTTTAAAAGGCGTTTTCTGTTTATAAAAAGCAAAATTCCAAAAGTCTTCAAATTTTGAGTTTTGAAAATGGGGTCTAAATACCGGCTACCTAAGTTTTTTTTTTTTCCTACAGGTCCCTCATATACAGTTAATGACAATTATTAAGCAATAAGAATATTATTTTAATAAATTTGATTGATTAATAACATTTATTATGAACAGAAAATACTTAATTTTTAATAAAAAACCATTTTTGTCAAATTTATAAAATTCTTAACGACTATCTCTCACAGTCTTCTTTCCATTTTATTTTTGGTTTGTGTTTTAACGCGTAAAACAAAAAAAAAAGCTTGCTGATTGAAATGAGAATTATTTTTATCTGAAAAATTCACAAACATAATACCTCTCTCTGCGTCGGTGCAGTCGCTATAGACCTATATATCGCATTCTTAACATTGAACTCAGAATCAAGCTCCCCCATTCTTGTCCACAGAGGAAGCACCCATGCAGAAGACACAAATTGCATCATCTTCCTCTGTTGGATATTTTCCTTTTCCACCCTTTTAAAATACAATTTCTGCCCCTTTCACCTGTTTTCCTCCGCCATTTTTCTTCTTTCTCTTTACATTTATTGCAGGCAATTTTGAAGAGTCCAATTATGTTTTTTTGTTAAGTGATCCTGTAAACAGTAACCTCCTGGAGAATTACGGTCACAGTTGCTTTTTTTTCATATTGCGAAATGGCACTGGAACTATATCTGAACCATTTAAATTAATTTATTAATTATGTAACTATTTAAATTAATTTATTTTCCTCCCTTTCAAGCAGAGCAACCTAGAGAGGTCCAAATACCGGCTAGCCGGTATTTAGACCACTCTAGGTAGCTAGTATTCGAACTACTGCTATGTTTAATTTAAAACCGGTATTACTCATTCATATAATAAAATACCAATAATGTGTGCGCGGCAATTGAAAGCTAAATATGTCTAGAAAATAACTTAATGGTTGATTCAAGTCATTATACGATCAGTGTATTTAAAAAAAATGAGAAACACATATCTCAAAAACTTTTGATGCACCAGATTGCGTTGTTTGGACACTTTTGCATTTACTGTTTGTAAATGAGACAGACTTCAGCGACGTAATTTTCGTAACTTTCTTCTCTCAATTAAAGTTACAAATTCTACCTATCGCCGCTAGGCTGCGATGAGCTCAGTTCTCAGAATACCTAGTAGCCGGTATTTGGACCCTAGCCGGTATTTGAACCCTAGCCGGTATTTGGACCTTCTCTTCTATTATTATTAACAAATGCCAAAACATAAATGAAGTCACAATAACAAATTCATAGATATATACTACCATTACAATGTGTAGATATTAACAGAAATAAGTGTTGAGACAAAATAATACTCAATGGAAAGACATGTACTATTAATAGTACGCCCGACCCGAACGAGTTAAATATTTCATAGACTATATATAAAAATCACGTCAAAATATCAAAAATACTCAATAATTACTATAAGTGATAAAAATAAGTTTTAAAAAGCAAAGTACCTTTATTTATTTACATTTCGACATGTTTCATTGCATCAAACGGCAACATTATCAAGAAAATAAAATGATAAAAATATTTTTGCAAAAATTCAAATAGTAAAACCAGTAAACAAAAAAAAAAAAAAAATCGCGCGAACACAAGTATAATGATATTAACGGCAATATTAACTAGTATGTTGTGGCCATCACAAAACTTTCTTCTATATAAATCACGTCAATTAAATCCTTTACATAGTAAAAGAAATAACAATGATTTAGCACCAATTCATATCAAAGTATATCTGAATTTGAAGTTGGATGAAAATTCGTGCATTAGTTCTTGAGATAGAGCTATAACGGAAATTCTAAAAAAAATATAGCATAACAGCGCCACCTGTTGAGCGATTTAGACAAAAAGTAAACAGCACTAAACAATATCAAGGTATACCTAAATCTGAAGTTTGTTGAAAATCCAAGTATTAGTTCTTGAGATAAAGCTATTGCGGAAATCGCAAAAAATACAGCATAGCAGCGCCGCCTGTTCAGCGATTTACACCAAAAATTAAACAGCACTAATTTATACGTCAATTCACGTCAAGGACTAACTAAATCTGAAGTTTGATGAAAATCCGTGCAATAGTTCTTGAGATACAGCTCTTGTGGAAATCGTGAAAAATGCAGCACAGCAGCGCCACCTGTTGGGCGATTTACACCAAAAATTAAACAGCACTAATTTATATCAGGGACTAACTGAATCTGAAGTTTGATGAAAATTCGTGCATTTTTTCTTGAGTTAGAGCTATTGCGATAATCATGAACAATGCAGCATACCAGCGCCACCTGTTGGGCGATTTTCACAAAAAAGTAATCAGGAACAAACTATATCTTGGACTAACTGAATATGAAGTTTTATGAAAATCCGTGCGGTAGTTCTTGAGATATAGCTATTGCAGAAATCGCGAAAAATGCCGCATAGCAGCGCCACCTGTTGGGCGATTTTCACCAAAAACTAATCAGGTCCAGTTTATATCAAGGTCTAACTAAATATGAAGTTTTGTAAAATTCCGTGCATTAGTTCTTGAGATAGAGCGCCCACAAAATTTTTGTCACATACAGACTCACAGACAGAGTGACAGAGTGACAGAGTGACAGACAGACTCACAGACAGACATTTTCTAAAAACCATCAAATCGTGTTCTGGGCATTCTAAAACGTATAAATCCGTCGAAAACCGGAAGTCGAAATTTTTCACGAATCCAATACTTTCTTCTTGTAAAGATAGAAGAAAGTAAACTAGTCGGATGTACCAATCCCTAAACTTTCTTCTATCTCATACATGTTAATACTTCAAAATTCGCTATCACACTGCCAAAATTAAATGGCAATCTATGCATCTCATGAGGATTCTAAAGATATGAAATTCCGTGCATTAGTTCTTGAGATATGACTATAGCTGAAATCGTCTAAATCCAGCGAAATGCTGCCTAGCAGCGCCACCTATTGGGTGATTTATACCAAATCCTAATCAGCAACAATTTTTGTCAATGTCTGACTGAATCTGAAGTTTGGAGAAAATCCGTGCATTAGTTTTTGAGATAGAGCTATAGCGAAAATCGTGAAAATTTCTGCATAGTAGCGCCACCTATTGGGTGATTAACAACAAAACCTAATTAACAACAACTTGTGTCAACATACAACTAAATCTGAAGTTAGATGAAAATTCGTCCATTAGTTCTATAGATAGAGCTATTGAGTCAATCGTGAAAAAGGCAGCACAGAAGCGCCACCTGTTGGGCGATTTACACCAACACATAATCAGTAGCAAGCCATATCAAAGACTAACTGAATCTGAAGTTTGATGAAAATCCGTGCGTTAGTTCTTAAGATAGAGCTATTGGGGAAATCGTGTAAATCCTGCAAAATTAATCATAACAGCGCCACCTGTTGGGCGATTTACACCAAAACGTAATCAGCATCAATTCATATCAAGGACTAACGAAATCTGAAGTTTGATCAAAACACGTGCATTAGTTCGTCAGATAGAGCTATTGCGAAAATCGTGAA
This sequence comes from Maratus speciosus, assembly GCA_963932465.1. Classification (NCBI taxonomy): domain Eukaryota; kingdom Metazoa; phylum Arthropoda; class Arachnida; order Araneae; family Salticidae; genus Maratus; species Maratus speciosus. The sequence goes on from OZ010792.1 coordinate 309,634,463, forward strand.
AAATGCAGCATAGCAGCGCCACCTGTTGAGCGATTTACACCAAAAACTAATCAGCTCCAATTTGTATTAGGGACTCACTGAATATGAATTTTTATTAAATTCCGTGCATTAGTTCTTGAGATAGAGCGCCCACAAAATTTGTGTCACATACACACAGACAGACAGACAGACTCACAGAGTCACAGACACCCATTTTGTAAAAACATGTTTTTTGGAATCTCTGACCCCTAAAACGTGTAAATCCGTCGAAAATCGGAATTCGAAAATTTTCATGAATCCAATACTTTCTTCTTGTAAAGATAGAAGAAAGTAAAAATGGAAATTTGTGAACGTGAATTATTTTACATTATTGTTTCAGATTCTGTATAGCGATTCTTTCCAAATTCTAGGGAGCTCCATGGATGCTAAATTACTGCAAATATTCTCCTTGCGTAAGAAGATCTCTATTGATAATCTGATGATGGATGGAAAATAAAATCTTGATTGATAAATTATTCTACTATTTTTAAAATCTATTTATAAAGGTTCTCTGTTATACAGTCTGGCCAGAGGTGTAGTTTTCTTGTTGTATTTGATGTCTGCTATATGTTCTTTGATCCTAGTTTTGAGCTTTCTATTTGTCATTCGCGTATAAAATTGCACTGTTCAATCTTCTTTGGTGAAAGTTATACCCCTGATAATTGATTTGGTTCTATTGGGTCTATTTTCTTACATATTACGTTTTTGAACTTTGCGGATGGCTTTGCAATAGTGGAGATAATGTATTTATTGAATTTATATTTCAATCTTTCGAAAAAAACAAGAAAATATTGTAAAGGGTGTAACTTGGAATTTTGTACTTTGAAATTAATTTTCTTTTTATTACTCAAGCTCTTAATTAGTTTATTTTTATTGTGCTTTCTATATATCCATTCTTTCTTGCGAAGTCATATATTTTATTTTTTTTCGGAATTTTTGCGAAAATATTTTTATCATCTTATTTTCTTGAGATTTTTGCCGTCTGATGCAATGAAACATGTCGAAATGTAAATAAATAAAGGCATTTTGCTTTTTAAAATTTATGTTTATCATTTATAGCAATTATTGAGTATTTTGATACTTTATAGGCATTTAAAGAAACCTATTTAGTACAATTTTCAAACCGTTGAACCATTAAAATGTAGATCAATTTTTTTTTTTCAACAAACATGTGTTTACATTTAAGAAGTACAAATTTTACACATGTATACACACGTTCCTTCTTCTTCGTCAGTATCTTCAGCTTTTCTTTCATATTTCCTGCCATATTCCTTAAAAGCAGCAACCTTATTCAAAACATTGAATATATTAATGTTTGATTAATTATACATACTTTTGGTAACAGCAGGATGTGACACAAGTTTTGCAAATATTACTTTGACTTTTCCACCATAATTAAATAATTGTCGCGAAATAAATGGGAGAATGGTATGCGTTCAAGGAACAATAATTTGGCGATTGTAGGATATTCACGAATTTATTTCGAAATACAGATTAAAGGAATTCCTCATTCCAAATGTATATTAATAATACTGATTATTATTTTCAGCTATGTTTTGTAAATTTTATGGAGATACATGTATGTAAAACATACTTTGTTTATATTTTATTGATATGACATCTATATTTATGGATGTTTTGGAATGCAGATCAGCCAGAGAAAAACAAATTTTAATGAACAGTGAATAAAATATTTTTTATGCGGTAATTAAAACATTTCTAAACAAATGCCGTATAAATAGTTTTATATTTTTAAGAATTATTCATCCGTTTTCTTATTGGATAATTACTTACATTAATATGAGAAATAAAACCAAAAGAATAATTGTATTGCAATAAATAATGATTTCCTTGAGCTGATGTAGTCTCAGTGTAAACAATATAATAACGTAAAGTTAGGTTTCTGAATTCTTCTCGATGAGTGGGGCACCTTGATTTTATAAGGAAAAAAGCGATAAACCACATGTTTATTAAGCTTAAAATTACCAAAATACATAACAGAATACGTGAGTTTATATTCATTCAGAAGAAAAACTAATAATATTAAAGTAGCAAAGTGGTTAATTAAACAAATAATTTCTCAGTTAATAAAGATTAACCAAACGTTACTACATCTTAAGCATATATTCCAGCTCATTAGTACTGCTTATTGCTAATAAATAATATTCCTAGTAAAGCAAGTATTACTGTTGTTGTTCCATTAAAATGTTCTTTTTATCTCATGTGTTTCTGTTTTTATTTTTTTCTTTAATAAATATTCAAATTATCATAAGTAGAATGTCATGGGAATGGATACAATTTTTAAAACAATCTATGATTGATTAAACATATATACACATAAAAACAAATTAAGTTTTTTAAAATTAAAATGATTTCTACCCACATAGGTGTAAAAAAGTTATTAATTACTAAAATATTTTTATTATTACATTTCTGTTATTTATCGATAGAATTTTCGTGTTCACTTTAACAATGCAGAAAATACAAACCCACCGTTCGGCATGCGGCTGGAAAATTGTATTAATATTTTGAGATGCAAGTGCGAAAATAATATGAAATAAACACATAAACTAATTTATTTTCCTTCCCCTCTCTGATCGGAAAGTTTTTCAGCTTTTATCTGCAGAGGTCGCATTGTATAGGAAAAAAAATACTGTTCCTATCAAAACCCTTAATCAGTATTTTTCGTGATCATTTTACTTAAAAGATGCAACAAAAAAGGTACGATGAAGATATTATTTTCAAAAAAGCGGTCGGAAAAATAAAATTTCCCCTATAGAATGCGACCCTTGCATCTGTGATTCAGCCAATGGACCAAGGAATCATAAAAAACCTTAAACATTTCTACAGTCGTCTGTTGGTTTAAGCATTCTCCTTGAAGATTTTGACATTACATCATTTCAACATTCTTCATGCTTCATGCTTCACGAATGTGTAGACAGGCATGAGACAAGGTTAGTGAGAGAACAATTATGAAATGCTTTCATAAGGCGGGATTTGTAAAGAAAGAAACGGAAGGAGTAAATGTAGGGGAAAACTTTGATGAAATGGATCCTGAACTGGCTTTCGATAATTGGGTAAAATCTGATCCACTAATCTTGTATGAGGACTAATTCAATGTGGGCTAAAATGTGGCTGTGCGTGGGAAGACAACTGATGCCAACATTATTGCTCAACTGGCGGAGAACAACCAAGCTGGGGGCGGACTATCTGAGGACGAAGGGAACAAAGAAATACAGGAGAAGTCCCTACCTAGTTCGTCCGTCAGAAGCTTCTAGTACATGAATTACGACGCTTTTTTGAAGGTTAGTCTGATGTAAGAAGATTCCATTTTTGTATAAATTGATACGTTGGAATCATATGCTATGACTCAAATATTGCATTCAAAAAAGCGGTAAAAAATATGTTTTTGTTTTATTAAAAATATTTTTTTAATATATATTTTTAAATAATATATTTATAATATTTTTAAATATTACATTAAAAATTGATTTTTATCTGCATTTTATTTATTATTATTTTAGATATTTTATATCTAAGTATCATCGTATAATTCCGATGCCGAAAAGGGATCTTTTCATCGGCTAGATTAGCGGAAATGACCACTGTGCTAGTAGTTAGCTTATCGCGAATGACAACGGAATAACAACATCATACAAGCCTACAAAGAGCAGCAAACCGTCGAGCTTTTGCGATCGCAACTTTGAGGTCTGGGCAAATCCAACAACATGACAAAAGTCATAAGTTATTTCTTTGGGATTTCTTCTCCAAAGACTCTTTTATTCAGTTGCAACCTTTTATTGTTCTTCAAAGGTGTCAATGCAAAGCGGACAAAATTAGCAAAATAAATTATCTCAACGGCATGTCATAAACAGCTCCTCCCCAACCGCCCGCCGTTAGGAACAAATGAGATAAAAAAAATACGATATAGAAAAAGATGTGATACCTGTGGCCCTCGGCTTTATAGCACCCTTATAGGGATATGCAACGGCTAATTTCAGTAAGATGTTGCTTGTTAGAGCGGAGACTTAGGACGGAGTTCAAGATGTCTGATCATGTCATCTCCGCTAATCCAAATTGCCGAGAAATCCGTCCTACGCAGAAGAAAAACAAACCACCGCCCCCTGAATAGTAGGCCTGAACGCTGACACAAAAATGGCGTCTGCCGAAGGTGGATTTTTTTCAGTGTGTGTACGGTCCCTTAAATATTTGTAGCAATAACTTTTTTAAAGTTTTTTCCGCTTTATTTTTCTGAGATTAAACAAGTCAGAGAAATCTTTTATAAAATACTGGTGTCTACATTTAAGGGACCGTACCTACGTTAAAAAAAATCCGCCTTCGGCATCCGCCATTTTTGTGTCAGTGCTCAGTCCTAGTATTCAGGGGGCGGTGAACAAACAAAAACTTTCTCGACCTATAAGGTTGGCGTTAGATCACGTGTCCCAATATCATGAACCCCGTCCTAATGTGGGAGAAACAAGCAACATCTTTCTCGGCCGGTATTGAGGTTGGCCGTGGATATACCCTTTTCCGGCAAGAATCAAAATTGTTGAGAAAACATCGAGTCAAAGTCAGTCTTCTGTCACTCTGGAGACTTTTTAAACGTAACACACAACTTCCATGTCCACTGCGTTTCGAATCTGCTCTGCAGCCTCGGTCGGCCAGTGGCAACAACAGTAAACATGACAGATAACCTGCAAATCACAATATTCCATTACTTTTTTTACTTCCATAAAAAGTATTCTTAAAAATTTAACTATCTAATAAAACTAAGTTTGTACGAAAATATTATCTATATCGTTAATACCAAATCAACTAAGCTTCAATTTCATGCTGTATGAAAGTTTCCGTGTTAAGATAACTCTGTATATATTCGTATGTATTTGGCGTCATTCCTTACGTGTTTGACTTCGAAATATCTTTTAGATGATCCTTTTTTATTCTTTGACTGTATTATACAACTTATATATAAATAAGTATAAACTCTATTAAGAAAAAAAAAGTTTCTTACTGTCTGCGTTTCTGTTTGTCTGTTGGCGATGTCTAGGGAAATCTGTTGCGCGTAAAGGTTTGCAAATTTTAATAAGGATAGATGGAGACAAGTCCCTGTGCACTTTAGACTCAAAATTTTCCTTTTTTATCAGTTAGTCGAGACATTGATTAGAAATTCTCATCAAACACTAATTAACCAACTTCTATTAGTTTGGCGATCACTTCTGCATTTGTCCGGCAAAACCGAGATTTTTCAAGAACATGCTTAGTAAACGCTCCGTTTCCGCATTTTGAAATCTCAATCCCTGGTTCCCTATGAAGTTACAAAAAAAAAAAAGAAGAAGAAGAAGACTATAGAACAGGAATTCTGCTTTTTCAGAACTTAGTGTCGCCCCCGGCATTTCCATTACTTCATTTTCTTCTGATGGACTGATGGCTTCTATTATTATGAAATAACCATTATAAATGAAGCGTTAGGTGAAGATGAAATAGCAGCCATAAAAAGTTAGAACTCTGACTATCTGGTCAGAATGGGAGAAAAAATGGTCATAAGTAAAAAAAAAAAAAAAAAAAAAAAAAAAAAAAAAAAAAAAAAAAAAAAAATATGTCCCTTTTTTTGCACCATTCTGACCAGAAAATCAGAGCTTTAACTTTTTATGGCTGCTCTTTCATCGTCACCTAACACTTCATTTATAATGGCTGTTTCATAATAATAGAAGCCACCAATCCATCAGAAGAAAATAACTCGGTTAAGCTGAATTCTACTGCAGTACAAAACATATTTCAATTTTAAGACTTAAAGCGCACGCTTTATTTTATGTAAAATGACGTCATTCGCATCCGCTTAAGAATTCCACATTTACGATCTACTCTTAAACATCTACAGTAAAGCATGCATAGCACATCACTATCACGAAATAAGCACAAATGCAGCAAAAAGATGCCGTCATTCAAGAAAATCGACAAAAAAAGGGCTATCTAATGATTCATATATACGTAAACAGAAATCATTCGTTTATATTTTTTTCAAAATAGCACGTATTTTAATTACATTTTCTTGCAATGGCAACAAAAATATAGAATTTCTACTATTTTAGAACTATTTTTCCTTTACTTTCTACAGAAATGGAGTAGTTCCGTTGCCAATATTAAGCAAATGGCTCTAAAAACTACAAAAAAACTAATATTTCAAAAATAAATGTAGATACAGTTTTCAAACAAAATGCATTTAAAAGAGCTTTTTTTCTCCGAATACAACGGTATAAAAATTGAAAATGTGAGATGTTTAGAATTAAAAAAAATTGCTATGGAGTATTTAATCGCACTCTTTGTTTTACGACTGGCTTCTGTAAGGTAAAGTTATTTTTTGAAGACGACACAAAATAAGCTGGAGAAAGAAATAGCATACCCTACCGAGGGCTAAAAAGAAAAGAAAAATACGTAAGTGTTTACGATGCCACTCCAACCCCCATCGTAATGAAAGCCTTTTTTTAAGGTTAATAGTTTATATTTAAAAAAAAAAAAAAAAAAAAAAAAAAAAAAAAAAAAACATATTTTCTGGCAGTTGTTTTCATATTTTCCGTTTTTTTTTTTTTTTTTCAGTAGTACTCTGCTATTTGCGCGGTTAAGATGAAAAAAAAATAAAAATCTCTTGTAGCAAACTCTTTTATTCTTCAAAAATACGAATATTTACGATTTCAAAAAAAAAAATATTTTTTTTTTCTGGAAGTCGGTTACATATTTTCCGTTTTTTCTTAAGCTTGAAACAGTCAAACGTGTGGCTTTGATGGAAACAAACACACACTCACACAAAAAAATTCCACTTTTACCAATCTCTTTTCAACTCTCAACGGTACATTTACTATGTCAAAAAATATTTTCTGCAGGTCATTATCTTTTTTTTTACATCGCTTTTAAATTATCATCCGCCTGATACGAATGGAAATACCTTAAATAAATAAGTAAAATAAAATAAATATATAAAATAACCCCTTATACCAAAATTGTTACTGCCCTCAACAGACAATTTCATTAAAGCAAAATATGCGTGTTTTTTAAAAAAAATCATTTTGTGAAGGTCATTTTCATATTTACCGTTTCTCTCTCTTTATTTTTGGTTTTAAATTCTTATTGAAATCAAATTGATTGAAATAGAAAAAAAAAGAATACACATTAATAAACTTTTCCATTCTGTGTGCTCGGGAAACGGCGGACAGTTTTGCTAGTTAAAATTAAAATCATACAAATTTATATATCAACATTGAAAATAAAAACCGGTTTTGATTTTTATATGAAAAAAACAGTATGTATAATTTGGATCAGTTCAAAAAGATCTTTAATTAAGTACATAAATAGCACATTCAGATAATTATTATTTTAAGGGTTTCAGTTATAATGAAATCCGATATACAAAATGAGGCGGAAGCTACATTCAAATATAAATGTAAAATCTTTATTAAATTCACATTTCTTATCTCTTATACGGTTTTAAGACTTTCCATTTTTCTAACCTTTGGGTATTTTTTTATTTCGTATATTCATGATTTTTATAAAATTAATCTTTTTACGACAACATGAACACCTATGGAACAAAATTATAGAGGAGCAAAATTTTGGAACACATGTTCTTGTTGTCAGCGGCAAAGGTAGACGATTCTTTCTTATTTTGTGTGTTAAATACACTGTAAAAAAATAATGCCAGTTTTCCGGTAGGAATCTAAAAAATAGTTGCCCTTATCGTACCGGAATAATTTCCAACCCAGCTCGGAATAAAATTCGTAAAATCGAAACAAAATCCGTAAAATACCGTTTTACTGGCTATTTCCTTATTTTTACGGATTTTATTCGGAATTCTGGGTCGGAAATTATTTCGGTACGATAAGGGCACTTTTTTTCGAATGAGGAATTTGCACACATGGGGAAATCAATCAATTACATGTTTTTCTGATAATTACAGATTCATACATTTCAAAAATTTCCTCAAAACTGCAAAAAAAAACGGGCCAATAGTTTTTAAATTAAGCTTAAAGTTAAGGGGTAAACAGGCCACTAGAAAACGCTGTGTGATTGGCTGTGACGTCACTGTTCACGATATGCCAATGTTTACATTTTGCTTGCAGGCGCACGGAGCAAGCAGCGGCGTTTTCTTTCTATAAGCTTGTGTTTTGAAAGCATTTTGAAAAAAAAATTTCATCCAAATTTATTTCTTCTTTCATCTTTATTACATTTCATCAATCTCGCTGTATTAATGGAAATAAAATGGCATTATTTCCAGTATTAAAGAAAAGTTTCGATTTAAAAAAAAAAAAAAAAAAAAAAACAGTTACATTAGTTTCTTTCTTTTCAACAAATTATAAACATAAATTCTCCTAGTAAAATATTAGTTAAAGCTGTTTTAATGTTACAGTTAAGGAAAATTATATGTATATAGTACATATATATATATATATATATATGTATAAAATAAGCAAAATAGTTGTCTAAAAACTGCACCGACGTGCAGATTTGAGAGGGCCTATCATATTTTAAAAGATATATAAAATGTTGTTACTTTGCATAAATTGCTTTAAGACATTCCATTCTCAGGATTGCCACAAACGACATTTTTTTTTCTTTTGGTTACATTTCCTACCACTGTTTCAAAACAACCTTCGTGGTAAATATTTACTAGAAAGGTTATTGTCTAGAAATAATAGTTGTCAATAAAGAAACGCCTGTGACAACCCTTATTCTTAGGTATGGGTTTGTATTTATTTATTTATTTATTTATTTATTTTTTACTGTATATTAGAACTTAAGAATATATATTAAGTTTTCGTTCCAGATCTAGTTTTAATATTTCCTAGAGAGTGAAATTTTAAAACATACTCAAATTTAAAAGTAAACTTTTATTCAAAATAACCTGGCTTCAGGCCCGATAAGTTCGAACACAAAATCCGGAAAACTGGCAATATTTTTTTTTTTTTTTTTTTTATAGTGTAAAGAATATAAACTTAAAATAAACAAAAACCTTTTTTGTCAGAGTCCAAAGTGCAAGATAATTTTTAATTATATAACTTAGAAAAGAATTTTGAAATTCAAAAATACAACAAATTAGAAATCTGAAAATTACGTTCAGTCTGTTCGCAACATAGTTACAAGCTATTTTCAAAATGAAAAACTGAAATTTGAAAGTGTTTTTCATCGGAAGGCTCCTTCCCACTCCCTACCTCTCGTGAACATCCAATCAAAGATAAATTTTTAAATAGAAATACAGAACTAAAATTTGCTTCCACGTCAATTCAGGAGAACAAGGCCCCCTAACGAAAAGTTATTAGTTTATTTTTCTGTTTAGTGTTTTTTTTTTTTTTTTTTTTTTTTTTTCTTGTGATTCGAGAAGAATAAATTGAATTTATTTTTTTAAATCATAACAGAAAAAGAATTTAATTCAAATTTATATAATTGAATTCAAATCAAATAACTAAAATTGGTCATTCAAATTTAAATAATTAAATTTGTCAATTTAGGGAAAATTCAGGAGCAATTGATCTCCACTTTCTCCGAGCTCATAACAGCGCCCATGTACAGCATTGTACGTATTCTAAAGGAGATTGCAGTCAGAATGAATGCGAAAAAGATATTAATAAAATGAATTTAAGCTCACTTTAGAACTGGAAAACTCACTTATATTTAATCCATGTATTTAATTATAAAAGAATAATGCCTAGCTGAAATCTAAAATTTTATTTATCCTTCCATTATGCGTATGAATTCATGCCGATGAATATTTTCAATAAGTGAAAGACAAAGGAGGATAAAATATGCTGTAGCATTATGAAAGCTTTCATTTTCTAACGTTTAAATATTAATATCTTAGTCGTACCCAAAAATATATTTTGCCACTTTATGAGAAATTAATTAAATGGAAGATGCTTTGTCTCAAGGCTTTTGTTGATCCCGGAGTAAGAATAATCTTAATAAACTTATCAAATCTACGGCGATGATGTCTGAACAGTCTTATAAAAGTAGTTCTTAGTATAAATCAATTGACTATTAAAATTCAATTAAACTATGAAATATATTAGCGTTATAATATTAGTGTACACTTGTGGCAGAATATTTGGACGTCAAGAAACATTATTTGAAAAATATGATAAATATGCAAATTAAGTACAATATGTCACGGTCACATGTCAGCATAATCTAAGAAACAATGTTTTTGTAAAGTAAACTAGTCAGTAATCATAATCATAACAGAAATGAAAAAAGTCAGTTCGACAATGATTTATGACTCAAATTTGCTTGCAATTGTAAGAAATTCACTAATTTTGCATAAATCGAAATATGCAAAGATCTCAAAAACAAGACCTACTGGGGTAAATCTAAAACTAAAGTCAACATCAACACAAAAAACTGTATAACAAAAAACTGTTTTCGGTTTTGTGAAAGAGCAAAAGTTCACATTTGATGACCAGTGTTATTTAAATCATTTGAGAAGAATAAATTCAATTATTTGTTTAAAAATCATAACAGAAAAAGAAAATTTAATTAATTAAATTTTTAAATTCAAGGGCAATTGCCTTCTCCTGCCTTCGACCTCTTAATTGCGCCCATATACAGAGTAGTACGTATTCTAAAGGAGGACTCTAGTAGGAAGAATTAATGTAAAAAATATATTAATAAAATGATTTTAAAGTCATTTTAGAACTGAAAAATTCATTTATATGAGTATTTTATCGATGTATATAACTTCAAAAGAATAATGCCTAACTGAAAGCTAAATTTTTATTTATTCTTATATTATACCATTTTATACATATGAATTTACCCCGATGAATACTAGTTCCTATAAGTAAAAAACAAAGGAGGATAAAATGTGCTGTAAATTTATGAAAACTTTCATTTTCTAAAGTTTAATTATTAATATCTTAGTCGTACTGAAGAAGATACTTTGCCACTTTAGGAGAAATTAATTAAATGGAAGATGCTCTGTCTCAAAGCTTTTGTTGATCACGGCGTGAGAATAATCTTAATAAACTTATTAAATCTTAGATGATGATGTCTGAAACAGTCTTATAAAAGTAGTACTTATAAATTAATTGAATTACAATTAAATTAAAATAGGAATCAATGTTTATGTGTTTTTTCATGAGTTAATTTTCATCAGTTAATTTATGAAAAATATTAATTTTGAACAATGAAAACATTGTCTTCCACTGGCGTTCAGGAGGCAGAGTCCCCTCACGAAAAATCGATAGTTTTTTTTTGCTCGTTAGTGTTTAATTATTTTAATCAGTTGAGAAGGATAAATCCAATTTCTTTTTAAAGTCATAGCAGAAAAAGAAAATGTTATTAATTAAATTTGAAAATTCAGGGACGGGTAATTGCCTTCCCCGACCTTCGACCTCGTAATACCGCCCAAGTACAGCATTGTGCATATACTAAAGGAGGAATATATTAGGCAGAATTAATGTGAAAAAGGTACTTATAAAATGAATTAAAAGACCTTTTAGAACTGGTAAATTCTATTATACGAGTATTTAATCCATATATTTAATTACAAAAAATAATGAGTAACTGAAAGCTAAATTTTTATTCATTCTTCTATTATACAATTTTATGCATATGAATTTACCCCCATGAATACTAGTTTCAATAAGTAAAAGACAAAGGAGGATAAAATATGCTGTAACTTTATGAAAGCTTTCATTTTCTAATGTTTGATTATTAATATCATAGTCGTACTGAAGAAGATACTTTGCCACTTTATGAGAAATTAATTAAATGGAAGATGCTTTGTCTCAAGGCTTTTGTTGATCACGGTGTAAGAATAATCTTAATGAACTTATTAAATCTTCGGCGACGATGCCTAAAACAGTCTTATAAAAGTAGTACTTATTTAAATTAATTGAATATTAGAATTCAATTAAAATATAAAGGAATGTTTATCTATTTTTCTCATGAGTTTCTATTATCTGTTAATTTACCAAAAATATTAACTTTGAACAATGTATATATTTTTAAGTTAAGAATACCTTTTTCAGGCAATAGAGGGCTCTGCCGCCTATGGGGCAGAGCCCTCTATTGCCTGAACCCTTATCCAGGCACAACAGGCTCTAAAAAAGTACTAATCTTCTTTGTTAAGAAAAATTACCCAATTACGGAAGATTGAATGATATTCTTACCACCAATAGCTATCTTCTGTGATCGGGTTACCCTGCATTTCGCAATCATTACCGGACTTTTAGGGTTCTTAAGACCGCATCCAACGATGTCGCGACAGCTGACAGCTGTTTTCGCGATTGATTAAGTGATAAATGTCGCACATGTGGAAATAAGCTTCAACAAAATGGTTAAGTAAAAAATGTCGCTACCTCCCGGACTTTTTCTAATAACGCATTTTAGACGCTATAAAATAATCATTTTAAACATGGTGTTTTAAATACATTGTTTTGCATTGGATGTCATTTTTCTCTGTAAATGCTTTTCGTACATAATAATTATTTTAAAGTTTTCGTTCTCTTTTAACTGTAACGTGGAAATGTACTTTTCGATTATAAAATGTTTGGAAATATTAATACTTGCACTTTTTCTAAATTTGGCAGCAGTGGTTTAGCAAAAGAATGACTTTTCGAAATATCAAATAAACTCCTATTCAAATTATAAAATTTTAAAAAAATTTAAAAACTTTAAAATATGAAACTTTATTTTCTGACTTTAAAACAAATTTAAAATATGATTTTAAACTGCGCACCGCATTCTAATCCAATATGTGTCTGCAAAAGATTGTTAAATTGCTATATATTGATTTTCATCCTATAAAACTTTTTTAATCAACTTTTTTTACCGATTTGATCATTAAATACCGCTTAAAGTAATTCTTTTGATTATAAACTGACTGCTTTATGCATGTTTATAATACATTTTTCTATACAAATGGCAGATTTCATATTTTTATGTGCTATATATATATATAAATAATATATAAGCCAAGAATGAGCCCTAATCACAATAAATTCAGTTACGGTAACGACAGCATTAGTTAATATTTTTTAGAATAGCGACATCATGTTACCTGTACATTATGATAAATCTACGCTGTTTTAGATTCCAGATTGATAAATGGGACTGGATTATATAGAATCACATGATACCAAACTTTGTTTCAATACGAAAGTACAGTAGATTCTATTTCAACCTATTAAGGCGGTTCTCAAATTGCCTGCTCAACAAACGCAAAACTTTGTGACACATTTTTGTCTCATTTTTAAAAGTAAAGAAATAAATTGGTCTTGGTGAATATTGGGGTTATTTGGTATCAAATGACGTTTTCCATATTTTAAAAATAAATTAGTTACTGAATTATAAGCGATTTTTGTCACATGTCGACAGGTGTTTCCCTTTTCCTGCATTCTTGCGTTCGGAAATTCGGTTTAAAACACCAATCTTGACATTATTTTCCGAAAGATCTTTTCCTTTTACTAAAAAATGGAAAGCAGTAATCAATTACATAGTTTCTGAATAAGAACGCCAGCCAATTTCATGAACAAAAATGAATTAAGAAATGTATCAGAAACTAGCTCCTTTGAATTTGAGAACGGACTTAAGAACAAAGAATTGAGAACTCTCATCGAGAGAACTAATGTCGTAAGAAAACCTAGTTACCGACTACTATTTATACTTTCTCCACTGTCCGGTTTCCACTATGTTAAAATGATTCTTCTGAAAAAAAAAAAAAACTCATAAGCTTTAACTTACTGGAGTATACAATAGATGTACAAAAGGTCTTCACGGGTCGAAATGTCCAAGCCCAAGCCTTGACTTTTCATGATATAAAAACTAAATGTTCGACTCTAACCTTCCCCTCCGGTGCAAAAAATTTATTTGCCTGAGCTGGAGTAAAAGCTAAAAGTTCGATCCTAGCACGGCTCGTCCCATAAGTTACCTTAATTGGCATGAGTCTGCCCGGCTGAATTTCTACACAACATGCCGATATTTCTGAAGCAACATTATTCTATAAATTAAAAAAATCACACTTATCTTATATTTCATTTTTAGATTATATTTGAAATTTATAGAATATGGAACCACAACAATATTAATGACAACTTAGACAATTACGTACATAAACACTGATTTAAAAAAAAATGACTAAAACAATTACGTTCAAATGAAGATTCAATTTAAAAAAATCAACGCAGCTTAGAACGAAAAAAAAAATAAGATGGTAAAAGAAAATCATTATTTTAATGTTCTCTAAAAAAAAAAAAAAAAAAAAGCAATATTTAAAATTAAAAAACTTAATTCTCTGTTATTTATCAAACCAAATTAAATTTCTAAACATCTCACGAAACAGATATATAACATCTCTATTTTTTTACAAAAATAAATAAATAATATTCCAGCTTAAAATAGGCTCGTGGGGGAGATTTTAATGGCCTGCAAGGGCGAGACCAAAAAGGGATTTCGTAAGAGATGGGTCAGAACCTTTAACTTTTATACCGGACCTGGCCATTTTGGTCTATGCAGATTTCTAAAATGAAGTTCAGTCCCGGCAGGCCACGGAGAGAGTGAAGTCCAAACCGGCCCGGCATGAGTCCTATGAATGAATTTCATTGGAGTCCGTTGCAAAGTCCGGTCTAGCTCTGGCTTCGCGCCAAGCCCGAGTTCGTGCAGGTCTCTAAGATATACTACATACCTGCTACTATTTCGGTTTTCTTCTATTGTCTGACCCAAGCCAAATATGTTTTGAACCGGAAAATGTATTTTAGCAAATGTGTTTGTTCACTTCCTAAGTAGTAATAAGATTTTAAATAACATTTCTGATATAAAAGTTGCTTGAATTGTGTCAGACTTCAAAAGAATACAGAAATATTATCATCCATGATTTACGAAAGTAACCTTAAGCCTTTGATTACGGACCAGGAGTGGCGACTAATTTTATATTCAATTGTACCACAAAAGAACTTTCGTTGTGGTAAATTACACTTGAAAATATCCTAAAAAAGACCCTACCTAAAAGGTACATCCCGATTTTGTTGGAACTTTTACCATAGAGAATCCCCATGATATGATGAAAAATTATATCAATTTTATCGGTCATCGTCAAAGTTTACTATTTTTTAAATATTTGTAAAGTAGCTGTGATGCAAGTAATCAAAATCGTTAAATGTTTTATTAAAAAATATTCCAGTAATTTCAAAAAAGGTAATCGTCACAGAAATGGTAATTAGTATGAAGATAAGTCAAACATTAAATAAACATAAGTAAAACAAAGAATTTTTTTACCATCCACAAATTATAAAATGAAATATTCCACATTCATCACATTCGGTTCCATTACATGCAAAACATCCTCAAGGGATGTTTCAACACAATCGAACATCCATTGTTTGCCACAAATCGAGTTGATGAAAATTGATTATGTACAAGAGACTGCAGTTTGATGATAATTTTCCGTTGATGAATGTTTAAATGCACCATAGAAATTTTCAAAAATGTAAAACACGAGGGCAAGTCAGTAAGTAGGTCACAAAAGTCAATAAAAAAAGAGAAACCAAGACATATACTTAAAAGGCATGTTTATTTCTGTATATAATCGTCATTTACATTGATACATTTGTCCCATCTATTTATGAGTTTTCTAATACCTGCTGCATAAAAGTCTTTGGACTGCACTCTCAGCCATCTGTGTACCTCACATTTAACGTTTGCATCAATCGGCTGTAGGCTAAACCATGTGAACATCATGTTGCAGTTGCTAATACTGTCTATTTATATGTCGTCTGTCAGTTCTAGCCATTTCCTCAACCTTCCACACTGTTTCTTCTGTCGCAACCCAACAGGACGACCACTTCGTTCTTCGTCAACAACTTTTGAACACCCCCGCTCATCTTGTACAATTGCTGTCTCATAAATTCGAAACTGACGTCTTACAGTTGGACAGTGCTGCCATCTATTGGCATATTTGGAAAAACTTTACTGCTATTTTCCGACCTCTCATATCGGTTTGTGACCTATTACTGACCTTCTCTCGTACTAAACCTTGACGATGGTCGATAAAATTGGTATCATTCTTCATCATATCATGGGTGCAATTTGAGATAAACTTTCTTTGAAATCGGGAAGTACCTTTTCGGTAGGGTCACTTGCTAGAATAAGTGCATGGCAGAGATTCTTTTTCAAAAAGTGTTAGGAACAGAATGAAAAATAGTCTATTAAGACGTATATGTTCCGAGCGGTAGTTAAAGTGTTATACAACATTAAAAATGAAAGTGTCAAATCAAAAACAAAATCTGAATAAAATTTACATTTTTTTGCAGTCTAGTAATGACTCGAAGACTTTCGCCGGCCTTTTATGGATCTAACGGAGTTCTTTTATCTTTCTTTTTATTTTCTACTTTCATATATTATTAAACTTTTAAGTATTTCATTTACTCTCACTTCTACTTTAGTCAATAAAATAATTTTTGTTTAATGTGGATTAACCATACTTAAACATTTTTTTTCTCATGGCTCTCTGCGCTTTACATAGTCGAATCACCTTCAATTTTGGATGTTAAGTTGCTCCACAACTAGGTAATCCAGAACACCATCTACATTGTTCCATTGTTTTGAAGATTTCTTTATTCGTTTTGCACACCTTTCAGAAATTTTCTGTTTTAGGTAATTATATTCATTTTACAACATAACAAATAATGTAAAGGGGAAATGTTGTGGAGGAATTTAATGTAAAAACCTTTTCAATAAAAAGAATTAAAGCCATTGTAAAACTTAAAAAGAAGTACAGTATTTAATTCCTGTATTCCGTTAATAAAAAATACAGCCTAACTCAAAATTAATTTACATTATTTATTTTTCTGTAACATTTTATGAATATTGTTTTACTCCTATGAATAATTTCAATAAGTGAAAGATAAAGGAGAATAAAATATTCTGTAACTTTATTAAAGCTTTCGGTTCCTAATCTTTAATTATTAATATCGTAGTCATACTATGGTAGATAATTTTCCGCTTTGTCAGAAATTAATTAAAGGAAAGGTGCTTTGTCTCAAGGCTTCTGTTGATCACGGAATAAGAATAATATAATGAATTTATTAAATCTTCGATGATTCTGTCTAAAACATACATATAAAAGTATTTCTTATACTTATAATTAAATATTATCAATTTAATACAAATTTTCAACATTATTTATATATTTTACTTTTCATGAGTTTATGATCTTTCTTAAAATATCAAATAATATTTATACTGAATAATATGTAGACTATTTAAGTACACATTTTTACCACAAAATTGTTTTACATTTATTATGTTACTGGTTAACAAGACTGATAAATGGTAGTATATATAACAAATTTTAATTTCAGATGAGTGCTGATTTGAAGATTATGTGATTCACATAAAGCCTAATTGAATTATTTTTATTTTAATATATATATTTTAAATTTCCGTAGCTTTTTCCTTTTTTGTTATTTTTACTTTCATTTTGGCAACACCTTCCTTTTCTGCATGTGCTTCTCTGTGATTGATGATTTCCTTTCAGATAGCGCCACCTGTCACATTATTTGTAAGTTCGCCTCCCTGCCCTTTGTGTTCCTTTCTGACCTTGTCCGCTTTCGGACACGTGTTTACTTTATCTGTTGACGGGCTGTTAAAATTGCTATCCCAAAACTTGTCTTGTGTGTTACTTTGTACTTTATATTGTAAATGCTATACATTTAATTTTAAATATAAAACTCGAATCTACAAACCTAAATATGACATATCAATTGCATAACAATCGAAGTATATTTAAGCCGAATAAGAGTATGGCGAGACAGACAGTCAGACAAAACGAATTCATAAACACTTTTCCACGATATTGAAAAGTTAAAAAGCAAAGAAATCAATACATATTAAAAATAATGCGTAAGTATGCATTAGAAATGTATTAAACTTTTAACGTAAAAATTTATTCCCAGTCAAGAAAATGTACAATAGGCTTGCTCTGCTTCGATAATCACACTAGGAAATATTAGATAGGATACTGAACTTGTCATGAGGAGAAGCACTGCCCTTATGAGCTCCAGCATGGCTGGCTAATTTCTCCGTAACCAGGTGAGCTAGAGCTATAAATCTGATCTCTTCCTTTTCGCAATTTCGAGCTGTACATTGTGGTACCTCGATTGTCGAAATCTGTCTAGCGATTATAAAGTTTTAGGCATTTAAATTTCTTAATCTCGAACCGTTTTGTTTTTAGCATTGGCCTTGACCTACTGAATTTCGACAAACTTCCCAGCTTAAGAATCACCTTTACAAATATGTAAAATGAAACCTGTTTTTAAATTTTTTATGTCTATTACGTCAAGCTGATCACTTTGACATATAAAACATGTATTTTTGTCCATGATAAAGTGAACTATGTAAAATATAATAATGGATGTTGTCGAGCTTTCACTTGCCATCTCCAATGTAATGTTGAAACAGTGTTGTGTTTGCATACATTTTAAATATATATATACGGAACTCATCTTCACTTAATTTTGTGTTTTTTACGTATAAAACTGTATAAGCTTCCTCACGGTATATGTTTAATAACGTTTTATTCAGTAATTAACTTTTGGTGAATGTTCGAATAGACCCCATTCGTGTATTTTTTAGTTTCACTTTACTTTAGTGTGCTCCATAGACATTTCATTAGCTTGTTTATATTTTTAACAAATCTCAAAAGATGTCAAACTATCTTTATTTCTACCAACAAACTACTTTTATGGGAAATTCAAACTGTCTTTTCAGCCCCGTCGCTTATCTTGCCTTGCTAGGAGTTTTTAAAGTATTTTTATTATTTTTTACCCGACTGAAAAGAAGGGATATGTGTTTCACGCGTATCTGTGTGTGTGGATTTCTTCATACCCTCGAAACATCTCAACAGCTTGATGGATTTTAATGAATGAGGTCTCTATCGATTCGTCTTAACGGCCCAATGGTTATAGACTAGGTTTTGTTTTTATAAATTCAAACTGTCGGCCATAAAATACAAAATGGCGCTAGATACGAAAAATAAATTACGCACCTATTGAGTGGCATATCATTGGATAGGCCTTTCAAAATGAAGACGATGTTTCATTAACTATTTTACAGTCAGAAGCTCCGTTAAAATATTATACAACCTGGAAGTTGTATAGGTAGGATCTCTAGCTTCACTGCAACTCTAACCATCATATACACCTATAGACCTCATCAAAACAGTGTTTATAGATAGGAACTAACAATTAAACACAACTTAAAAGTCATCAATACAAGTAAATAAACAAAAATAGGTAAATAATATAAACAAGTAATATAAAAAAATATTTAAATTCAGTTCCTATTTAGGTCAATAAGATAATTTTTTTTTCTCTCATTCTTCTTTCCTCTTGGTGCTTAAAATGCCTTGATCAAGAAGAGGGCTCTCTCGGTCTTAAAATACCTTGATCAAGAAGAGGGCCCTCTCGATTATTGAAAACTAATTTAATTTAATTTAATTAATGAATTAATATTTGAAAAAAAACTGGATTAACACCAAGTGTCATCCACTACATGTTTAAACAAATTATTTGAGCTTGATTGGATAAATAACAAGTATTTTATTAATGATTGAAAATTTGAAGCAGAGATATGTAGCGAGAGTGTGAGCTAATAGTAGGGATTGAAAGAAAAATAGTTCGACATTGATGAGAAATAATTAATTAGTTCGCTTTTTACGCAGTCGGGCTTTTTGATTTTTTAAATTTAATTGTTTATTATCTATACTCCTATACTTAATATTATAAAGAGGTAAAAATTGTTTATTTGTAGGAGGTAAGCTGTGGAACTACCGAACCGATTCCCAAAGTAATGGTATCAAAATGATGGTGTTAGTCCAACTTAGAACATAGGCTATATCTTATGTCCGTGCCACCGGCCAAAAGGGAGTGCAGGAACAAAAAACATTCTAAAAATGCAATTTTTGTGTTACGGAAGGGCCTAGAAACATGAAATTTGGTATGGTAGTTGCTTATAAGATACCAATGATCTCTAAGGACATTTCTTAAAAAATATCGAAATTAAAAAGTGCTGAAAATGCGCAAAAAGCGTTACAAAAACGTTCTAAATGGCGATTTTTACGCAATTTCAGGAAATACCGAACTGATTTAAAAATTAATGATGTCAAAATGATGGTGATAACTTTTGCTCCAACATAGGCTCCATTTTATGTCGGTGCTTCTACCCCTAAAGTGGGCGCAGGAGCAAACAAAAACGTTCGAAATTGTGATTTTTGGTGTTACTGAAGGGCCCAAATACATGGAATTTGGCATGGTCGTTACTTATTAGATATAAATCAAATCTAAGAACATTTCTAAAAAAATCAAAATTTTAAAGGGGTGAAAATGCGCAAAAATCGTTCTAAAAAACGTTCTAAATGGCGATTTTTACGCAATATAAGGAAGTACCAAACCGATTTCAAAAATAATGGTGTCAAAATGATGATGATAACCCTTGCTCCAACACAGCCTACATTTTATGTTGGTGCCACTACCTCTAAAGGGGGTGCAGAGGCAAAAAAACGTTCGAAATTGCGATTTTTGTGTTACTGACGGGCCTAGATACATGGAATTTAGCATGGTAGTTACTTATTAGATATAAATGATCTCTAAGAATATTTCTTAAAATTTAAAAGGGAAGAAAATGCGCTAAAGGGCGTTTTAAAAAACGTTCTAAATTGCGATTTTTACGCAATCTAAAGAAGTACCAAACCGATTTCAAAAATAATGGTGTCAAAATGATGGTGATAAGACTTGCTCCAACATAGGCTACATTTTATGTCGATGCCATTGCCTCCAAAGTGGGTGCAGGAGCAAAAAATGTTCGAAAATACGATTTTTATGTTACTGAAGGGCCTAGAAACATGAAATTTGGAATGGTAATTACTTATAAGATATAAATGATCTCTATGCGCGAAAAGAGTTTTAAAAAACGTTCTAAATGGCGATTTCTACGCAATCTCAGAAAGTACCCAATCGATTTCAAAAGTAATGGTTGGAAATTGATGATGACAGCCCTTGCTTCAATATAGGATCTACTTCATGTCGGCGTCACTGACATCTTGCGGTTGCATTTTAAAAAACGTTCTAAATTGTGATTTTTTTTATACTGAAAGGCCTAGCAACTTGAAATTTGGCATGGTAATTACTTATGAGATATAAATGATCTCTAAGAATATTTCTTAAAATTTAAAAGGGAAGAAAATGCGCTAAAGGGCGTTTTAAAAAACGTTCTAAATTGCGATTTTTACGCAATCTAAAGAAGTACCAAACCGATTTAAAAAATAATGGTGTCAAAATGATGGTGATAACACTTGCTCCAACATAGGCTACATTTTATGCCGGTGCCACTATTCCTAATGGGGGATCAGGAGCATTTTTGTGTTACTGAAGGGCCCTGATACATGGAATTTGGCATTGAGTTACTTATTACATATAAATGATCTCTAAGAACATTTCTTAAATAATTCGCAATTTAAAAGGGGTGAAAATGTCTAAAAACGTTCTAATTGGCGATTTTTACGCAATCTCAAGAAGTAACAAACAGATTTAAAAAATAATGGTGTCAAAATGATGGTGACAACCCTTGCTCCAACATAGGCTACATTTTATGTCGATGCCATTGCCCCCAAAGTGGGTGCAGGAGCAAAAAAAGTTCAAAGATACGATTTTTGTGTTACTGAAGGGTCTAGAAACATGCAATTTGGAATGGTAATTACTTATAAGATACAAATGATCTCTATGCGCGAAAAGAGTTTTAAAAAACGTTCTAAATGGCGATTTCTACGCAATCTCAGAAAGTACCCAATCGATTTCAAAAGTAATGGTTGGAAATTGATGATTGCAGCCCTTGCTTCAATATAGGATCTACTTCATGTCGGCGTCACTGACATCTTGCGGTTGCTTTTAAAAAACGTTCTAAATTGTGATTTTTTTTATACTGAAAGACCTAGCAACTTGAAATTTGGCATGGTAATTACTTATGAGATATAAATGCCCTCTGAGAAAAGTTCCTTAATTATTTGAAATTTAAATGGGGTGAAAATAAACGAAAAGCGTTCTAAAAACGTTCTAAATAGCGATTACTACGCAATTTCAGGAAATATAAACCGATTTCAGAAGTAATAATGGTTTCAAATTAAAGAAGATAGACGCCGCTCCAACGTAGCCTATATTTTACTTTGTTGTCACTACCGCCTGGGAGTTACAGGAGCAAAAAACGTCTTAAATTGCGTTTTTGTGTTAAAGAGGGGGGGGGGGGGGTCTAACATTTTAAATTTGGAATGGTAATTACTTCAAAGATGTAAATTCTTTCTAAGAATTGTCGAAAGAAAATTCCAAATCTAAAAAGATGAAGTGAGCGAAAAGCGTTCTATAAGCGTTCTAAATTACGATTTTTATGCAATTGTATGAAATACGAAACCGATTTCAAACATAATGGTTGCAAATTGATGGTGATAGAACCTGCTCAAACATAAGCTATATTTTATGTCGGTGCCACAACCCCTAGAGAGTTTCAGGAGCAAAAAACTTTCTAAATTGCGATTTCTGCGGTTCTGAACAGGCGAGAAACTTTAAATATAGCACGGTAGTTACTTATAAAGTATATATATCCTCTAAGAACAGTCAAAAATAAATTCGAAATTAAAAAGGGGTGAAGCGAAGGGAAGGAGCGAAAAGCATTCTAAAAGAGTCCTAAATTACTATTTCGATGGAATGTCAGGAAATAATAAACCGATTACAGAAGTTAATGATTGCGAATCAATAGTGATAGTCCCTGATCCTACACGGCCTATATTTTATGCCGGTATCACTACCACCTGGTTGGCAGGAACAACAACATACCCTTTAAAAACATCTAAATTCCGTTTTCTATAGAATATCAGGAAATACCAATCTTTTTCAAGGTTAATGTTGCCAAATTAATGGTGACAGTCTCTGTTTGAAGTTTTTTCGAGACATTCTGTTTCAACTTTTTTTCGGCATTATATGTTGGTGTCGCTAACACCAGAGATGTGGTAGACTGTTAGACAAGAAGCTTGGAATTTGACATGATGGTTATTTTTAAGATGTAAACGTGTTAAGATGTTTTCTAAAAACTTCAAAACTTCAAGTGAATACTGAAATGAGCATAAAAGTCTCAAAATATTTTCTAAATTATCATTTATTTGGAATTAGTCTTAGATCTTATTATTAATTAAAATCTCATTTCTGTCTATTGCACTTTTATAATGAAATTTAGTCAAACTTTGGCATAATTTGTAATTTTTGAATTATTCCAAAAAGTGCCCTTCTGATAAAAAATATTCATGCAAATATCACTTGGCATATTTCAACTATTACGCGAGCAGAGCCGCGGGGTTTGCTAGTATGTATATAAAGAGTTCTTTTATGAATTGATGGATCGCAGACGTCCCAGGGTTCACTTTTCTGTGTTTTTCGTGCACTAGGAGCGTCGTCTAGTTTGGCTATAAATAATTAAATGCGTTGGGTTAAATGAAATTACTCATTAATAATAAATATATATATTACGGAAATTGTTAGTTTCTTTCACTTTTAATTTCGAGTAGTCTTCGTCGCCTACTCATTATATGATGTAATACACATAATAATAAAAAAATATATATACAAATGAATCTGTGATTATGAACTGAGTTTATGATTTTAGGTATTTTTTTGTTTTATTTTTAGCCGTTCTCACTCAGTCGGAAAGTTGTGCATTATAATGAGTTGTATTAGTCATTATTTGTATTTATTATATTTTTAGCAACTTTTTCTAATAAGAGTAATACTTCAAAATTTTTAGAATATAGATAGGATGCTTTATTATGTTTATTAGTTGTTTTCTCTTTTTCTTTATAATGTTATTATTTCTTCACATTTTGTTAAGTATCCCATTTGCTCAAAAACATGTTTTCTTTTTTTTTTTTTTTCATTTTCACATTATTTATAACCACAATGTGTCTTGTTATGTTTTTTGTCCCTTTTTTCCCTTAATTAAAGTTTTGTTAAACTGTCAACTTTAGCTATCAAAATTTATTTTTAATGACTGTAAATCTTTTCCCCTCCCCCCTTTTCATTCTAAAATATACACGCAAAATTCTAATGAAATTGTACAAATACTGTTATTGCTTCTAAATTCTATTTTTTTTTCTATTATTATTTATTTATTTATTTTTGTAATACTAGTTAAAAATTGCCATTTTTGTATATATTTTTTTAATTTTTCCATGTGAATTTCTTCTGAGTGTTGGTCATTATACTAGGCCTTACTATTATTAATATTTTTTTGACACAGGCATTTTATTTATTTATTTAATCTATTTATTTTATGCTTTGTGGCTATTTTTGGCCAGGGACGTAGTCGTTGAAGAGGCTTAAGTCTCCCCCCCCCCACACTTTTTTTAAAAAATAGGACACTCATCTTAATCTAAAGTTCTCATTAGCTCTTCTAAAAACTTTTCCTAACTAAATTAACTTCAGCTGTCCCACAAAGGCTAAATTTTTATTTATTTATTTTTATTATTAATTTTTTTTAACCTTAACCTTATATAAACTGTCTTAAAGAGCTATACTGTCTGTTTTTAGCATCTAAAATATTAATTTATAGCTATAAAATTTGTGTTAATTTTGTTCTTTTTTAAAAATTGTTATTATTAATTAACATAAGCGCTTTTTCTTTCTTGATATTGTTTAAATCTTTTTAATTATTTGGTTTGTTCTGTTAGTTTGTTTGAAAGCAACTATTTGTCTTCGCCCTGCTCCTTTTTTCCCCTTTTAACCTGTCGTTTTACTGATTAATCGCATGATATTTACTCTCATTGTCTCATGATAACTATAATAAGTAGCACATGAACGGAATATTTCCATTCTCTACTAACAGACTACGAGAGTTTCGACTGGCACTGAGAATCCTTATCCTAAGAATTAAGAACAAACAAGAAATCATTCGGATTTCCGCGCGCTTGCATGTAAGGCATTTTGAGCGGGGTGTATTTTGACTTCTGGAGGGCTACGATTTGTCTGCTAATCTTATCTTTTTTTTTTTTTTTTTTTTACTTTTGTATAAAGTTTATAGAATTTTTTCCCCCTTCTGTTGTAGTTTTTAAAAATTGTTTAAACTTAAATTTTTTATATGCTAATAATTTTATTTTCACGCTTTTACTGTAAGTTTTTTTTTTCAACTTTTTAAAGGATTGACGTATTAATTCGTATGGAGTTTTATTATTTATTTTTTTATTAGACACTTTTAATGTCTATTTTTCTGCAACAATTCCTTGAGTAACATATTTTTGGAGTAGTCAACATTACTTTTTGGAGTCTTGAACACTCTGACTAAATAAAAGTTCTTTAATATTAGTATCTTTTTTTTCTTTCTTTTTTCTGGTTTTCCCTTTTTGTTAAGTGTACTTATTCAATGTATTGTTCTTTTCACAACTTCGATTCAGTAAACTCAGGAAGTATTACACAATTGAGTGTAACCCCCCCCCCCTTCTCATTTCAGCATAATTTTCTGTCTTTATTTTTATGTTATTTTATTTATTTATATCTGCAAAATTAAATCTTCTCATTTTTGATTTAATTTTATCTTAGTCATTTTCGGTGGTTTCGATCCCCGGTTTTTGCTTTACACTTATCGATTATTCCTTTCTTTCAAAGAGATCAGAGTTGTTCTCTAGTGATGCCTGGTTGTAATTCTCTGAGAGTACTTTTTATTGATAAATTCCGATTAAATAAGCAGCATTAGTGAGAGAAAGTAAGGGCGTAAGAAGTTAGCGCTCTTAAATAAAGTAAAAAAATAAAATTTCGGCAAGGGACACTCAAAATAAACTCATTAGTCGTTCAAAATTCCTATTTAAAGTCTGGAACTGACAATTCGTCTAACAACGACGCAAACAAGATTGATGAAAATACACAAGTGGAGTTATCTACAGAAAATCATAACCAATTAGCGAGCTCTGAAATAATTGACGAGTCAAGCCTAAAACATTCAATGCCACTTCGTTCAAAACAAATTACGGATCTACGAAAGAATTTATATGACCAATCTCAAAAATCACCAAAAATAACTAGAGTTCATAATTAAAAGGCGAAGAACTGATTCCTTATGGCGAGCAGAAGGCCTCCCAAATGACAACAGAGGTACTCATAGATCAGATGTCATTTAAAAGAACATGAAAAAGATAGTAAAGAACATGCTCAGTTATACCGAGATAATCTAGAGCAGAGAGCACATAATTGTGAAACAGAATTGGAGCGAAAACAAAAAATCATCGAAGAGCAGCAGGACATGACGCAGCTAAAGGAAAGTATGGATCTGATAAATGAACAATTGCAGCAGCTGAAAGCCCAAGCCCAGGAAAAAAAAAAGACAAACTGATCCCAATCATACAAAACCTTAAGGAAGTAAGGCAGTTATTAAATAATATGGCTATGGGAGTAACGGTGCTTAAAGCTATCATAGATAGCCCGAAAGAATACATAAATTATATGGAAATTTCAAGATCTGAAAAAGAAGTGCAAATGCTTAACTATATGCAATTCCTTCTAGAAGAACACCAAAGCAAAATTAAAAAGCATTTAGAGCAACAAACAAAGGCCATACAAGAAACTCTACAAAAATCGGCAACCAATGTGGCACCAGCTTCTGACATGCCACAACGTGAGGACCAGCAGAAATTCACATTTGCTGAAATGGCGAGCCTTCCACCATTGCCAAGAGACCACCCATCAATTGTAATAAACCCGAAGAGAAAAGAAGTAACACTTCCCATAATGAAAAAAATGTCGAACAATCTAAATATGCAAGATTTGCCAAAACTGGATTGCCAATCAACAAGACAAAACAAAATCATCGTAACCTGTAATGACAAACCGGATATAGAAACGATAAAGACCAAATTAGCAGAGGTGGAAGATATAGCAGAACACGTGGAAATAAAGGAACAGCAACCTAAAATGGCGAAGATAATAATCTTTGGTGCCCCAGAACCCCCCCCCCCCCACACACACACACTAAAAACATATGATGAAGTTGATGGAAATAAAAAAGAAACGGATGTCGAACAACTCGAGTTATACAAACAACAAATAGTTGATCTAGCACTACAACGTAGATTAAAAAGAAAATCTAATAATAAAAGTTCTCAAAGAACGTCAAGGACAGGCAGCCTCCCATTTAGTGCTACAACTTACAGAAAGAGATGCCATAATGTTGTTGTCTCAGAAGATTTGTATCGGCTTCAATAGATGTACTGTAAAACGCTACGTTTCAATACAGAGCTGTTTCAAATGTCAATTAATCGGGCATACATCTAGAAATTGCCCTAAGGAAGAAGCGTGTGCAAACTGTGGTGCTACTGCACAACACGTAAATATATCTGTGTTAACTGTAGACTCATAGTAAATAGACATGCAGGTGATTATAGGAAAGCTGATGTCTACACCCAACACCCAGCCTAAGTATCGACAATGCGGCACTTATTTAAAGAAAAAAGCAGAATTCTTGGCATCACTGAATCTACAAGTAAATATTCAAGCTAATCCAGGCTAATCTACAACAGGAACTTCCGCCATTAAACTCAGTAAAATTCTTGCAAATCAACCTCAACCACTGCAAGGCTGCTAACACTGCAGCTGGGCGGCATGTGGTGGGGAACTCCATAGATATCGCGCTGCTACAAGACGCCTACTGCGGCGGGGGAGGAATTTTGTTTGGATTTCCAACCGCCTGGAAGATTTTTCCCTCTAAAAAGCAATCCGCGCACTTGATAGTTCGGAATACTAGTCTGATTATAATTTTTTTTTACGGGTGACCATTGCAATTTTATTTCCATAACCTCGGAGGAAGTTGAGTTCATTATCGGCTCAAACTATATTGCACCTTCACTTGACTTCGATAACTCACTACAAGAGTGGCAGCACTTAATTACTCAAAGAAGACCTTTTTTATGTAGTGGTGATTTTAATGCGAGCTCTCCACTCTGGGAAAGTTCCAGAGAGGTCTCTAGGGGGAGAGTTTCATTAAATTTCTCCTCACTAGCAGCCTCTCAATCTCTAATATTTACAACCGTAAACATACATTCATTAAAAGAAATAAATCGGGCACAATCGTGGCAAAAGGATTCCCAGACCATATTCTTATTAATCCGATTGCACTTTCTTTTATTCTTAACAGGCAAATTGTTGATATACACACGTTTTCTGATCATAAGTTCATTGAATTTTCTCTTCAAACCACTCCTCTTTTAGCCACGCAACGCAGATACAATACAAAATTCGGAAATTATAAAATATTTGATAAATTCTAAAAACCCAACGAAACACACTTAATTTTACTTTGAATTCTATAACTAACACAGAAGAGCTAAATATATTTACAGAATTGCTAATAGACACAATAAAAACGGCGATGCGAGCACTTTCCGCCTTAAAATCTTCGCAAAGCACCTGTTTTTACATTTTGGCCTCCCGAATTAAAATCAAAACGTAATTTACTAACAGCTTTGAGTAAAAAACTTAAAAATTTGAAACAGCTAAATTCACCTCCTGAAATTATCCAACAATTTAAATCCTCATACAACAAACAAGCTGCCATTTACAAACGGTGTATTATTGATGCCAAAGGAGCAGCTTGGAGGCCCTTTTGTTCACACCAGAAGAATCCCTTTGGTGTTGCACAAAAATTCTTTTCTGGAAAGTTCTTCACTCCGGATGAAATCCTCCTAGAGCGGCCTTCGGGCTCCTCGTCTAAACGTAATAATCTCGAATTCCTTACCAAACATCTTTTCTGTGAAACAGTATATCCAAACTATAATAGTCTAGACATTAATATTTCGAATTACTCTGACAAAACTTTTTCTATTGCCGAACTTCGCGCCACTCTTGGCAAATTTAAGCTTAACAAAGCTCCTGGTGCTGACTCTATTGATTTCCGAATTCTCAAGCGTTCCTTTAACATATTACCGGAGATTTTTATCCAATGGGTCATTCTCTGTCTTTCTATCCATTATTTCCCTCTAACTTTGAGACAAGGGGAAGTAGTATATTTCCTTAAGCAAGGGAAGACTCCCTCTGAACCCAGTTCTTATCGCCCGATCTGCCTGCTTCCTTTGTTAGGTAAATTACAAGAAAAATTAATAGCTAAACGTTTTATTATTTTCCTCGAATCAAACAAATTATTAAGTAATAGGCAATTTGGGTTCAGAGAGGGCAGATCATGCGAAAGCTTTTTCCGAAATCTTGACTTCCTGTGCTTTTAAAATTACTGAAGGCAAATACACTTCCCTGGTCTCTCTTGATATTCAAGGAGCTTTCGATAATGTTGAGTGGAGAGACATTCTCCTCCAACTTAGCATTTTAAATTGTCCAGGTAATATTGCTGGAGTCATTCTTTCTTATCTCTCTGAGCGAAGCATTCTTGTTAACTGAGGAGTGGGAATCTCTATCCAACCACAGAAAAAGGGTTGTCCTCAAGGTTCCTGCCTAGGGCCAATTCTTCCTCATACCTATTATGATTCTCTCAGAATTCGAAAACTTGGATACTTGCTTTTTCCATTTGCGGATGACTTCAGCTTTATTTTCTCTGGTTTTCGACGTCTGGATTTGGAGTTGAAGGCTGTGCTCTTCCAATTTTCTGTCAGATACTGGAATCACTGCATCTGCAACTTTCTACTGATAAATCCGAAGCCCTAACATTTGCAAAACTTTATAAACTTAAAAGGAAACCCACCATCAGAATAAATGGCACAAGCGTCCATAATGTCTCTAACCTTAAATTGTTAGGACTGTCAATAGATGATCACTTGAAGTGGTTATCTCATATTAATTACCTTAAACTCAAACTAGTAAAACTTTATCATAACTCAAAAAAATTAACCACTAAATCTTGAGGTATTAAAAGCCATGGGCTAAAAATTTGGTACTCTACTATTGTTGAAAAAATTATCCCCTATGGGGCATCTATTTGGGGGGGGGGGGGAGATCTTAAAGAAGCAGCACTTAATAAATTAGTTTCTATACAAAGGATGTTTCTTTTGCAAATTTCTAAGGGATATAGAACCATTTACAGTGATGCTGTCAATATCTTGACAGGTATTCCTCCCATTTCCATTACCATTAAATATGAGTTCACTAAAAGTAACATCATCCATTTGGAGAATGAAGCTATTTCAAAGCAATATTTTCCACAAATGATAGTTCAGCGTAAGACTCTGGCAGTTTCATCCGGCAGATGAGTCTTCCCACCTCCAAGTAAATCCGACTATAAATTCTTACTCTCCCACTCAAAATGTTATGGTCTTCACCGATAGCTCACGCACTATTAGCGGAGTAGGTGCAGCTTTCTGCGCTACGAAAGGGAGTGAAGTGGCTCATCGGTGGTCCTGTAGGCTGGATAATAATAATTCCATTTTCCAAGCCGAACTCTTTGCCATCTTTAAAGCTTTAGAGTGGATTTCTCAACAAAACCAAAATTTTAATTCCAATTTTTAGCGATAGTCTTTCAAGCCTGCAGGCTATCAGTTCGTTTGGTTCAAAAAATCCCCGTGTTATTGAGATTAAATCACTTCTCAAAAATCTTCTCTGCAAAACCTATTTAAGCCACGTTTCAGCCCATAAGGGTGTCCTGAGAAATGAAATAGTAGATATGTTGGCAAAGGAGGCAACTGCTAGACCATCAGTTGATTTTCTCTTCCAGTACCGCACTCGCACATCAAAAGACAACTTCGCGCTCATTTTATGAAACAATGGCACGATTACTGGGACTACTCAGATAAGGGTAGATATACCTATGATCTGGTCCCAGCTGTATCTTTGGATCTTCTTCTACTCACTCCATCCACTACAGCTTTCCTTACCGGTCATGGTCCTTTTGGGGCATACCTTTTCAAGTTCAAAAGAGCCTTTCTCCTCTGTTGATGTTGCCTCTCATTATTTCTATAATTGTCCTTTAACTACTCGCTGGGATATCCGCCGGCCTCCTGTTCTTCCAGATGTTTGGCTAGCAAATATTTTATCGCGCCCGACTTTGCACTCAAAGTTTAAAAACATCTTCAATTTCTTATGTAACCTTTCAGTTTTACTCCTTCACTGAGACAGAGACTTCGATTCCCCCTTATTCAGTACTCAATGTCGGGTCGCAACAACTTGTATAATATTGTCTAACTTTGTATAGTATTGCATTATTTAATGTCCTTATGTTTGTTTCACAAATTTTGCTAATGCAAGATTTATTTATATCTTATATATACCACTCCGCCCTGTGTCGCGCTAAGGTTCGGCTGAAATTTGTATTTTTTAAGACATCAAAAAAAGGGGACCGGGAGGGACATCTATGCTCTACAGACTCATTTCCAAGTCTGAGCAGTCTCTCTTGGGCAGTAAAAGTAAAAGATAGTAAAAAATAGGAAATATTAATAAAAGAAATTATTATTGTACAAGAAAGACAAATTATGCGTCAAGCGTAAATTGTGTAACATTTCCAACAGATTCAGGCTGCTGTAATAAAAATTCTGCGTTTGGTAAGGTAAAAGATGATGTATAATAAACAATTTAGAAAACACATAACGCAAAACAAAATCGAAAAAGTAAAAAAAGGCAGATGTAGAGATCAATCTCAGCTATCCAATGCAAATAAAATCATTTAAAAATGTTAAAATGCAAACGAGGTATCTTTTAAAAAATTCTTCCATAGAATTAGCATCAGCGGGCGAGTCTTTCCAGGTGGCTGAAGTAACCCCTTAAGGGGACTCTTCACTCCCCTGAAAACACCTGCTCCGTAATGTTGAACCAATGGGCGGGTTATTTTCGAATTTCTCGTTTAAATTTAAATAGTTTTAAATGATTTTTTTTTGCATAGGATAGCTGAACTCGATCTTTAATATAACTATTTTTTACTTTTTAGATTTTGGTTGCAGATTTTTTTTAAAGGTACTTTCAGTTTCGAAACCAGTTCTAAAAGTGAAAGTATATTTATTAAAGAAAATCTGCAACCGAAATCGAAATAGTAAAGAATAGCCATATTAAAGATCGACCTCAGCTATCCTATGCAAAAAAAATCGTTTAAAAACTTTTAAATTTAAACGAGAAATTCAAAAACAACCTGCCCATTGATTTAATATTACGGAGCGGGTGTTTTCATGTGAGTGAAGATCCCCTTATAGTACAAGCTTTGTTTTTAGAAATTTCAAATAAATTCACTATACAAACTGTTTTTATCAAATAAGAGGAGCGATATTATACATCAAGATGATTAAATTTTGTTTAGGAATCCAGAGTTACAATTCCTTTGTTCAATCAGAAATAAAGTCTATCTCACTCCCAATAGTACCTGGATTTTCGTACACAACGTTAACAAATATAAAGTTATTTTAGTGAAATTTTAAAAAGACTGACTTTACCTTGTGTGAAACATTACAACATCACAAAAAGTAGTAAAAGTGCATTGTAATGCATTCTGTGAAACCGTATGTATCGGCAGCTATATTATGAAATATGAGGCATCTAGTTCAGTGTTGTTTAGATGCTAGTGCTAGTCATATACAATATTATATACCATTAAAAAGTCACATATTGACTTTTGTGTTATACTGAGCATTCAAAAATCACTTTATATTTATGTGTTTTGAAGTAACCAACTAAATTTTCGATAGAAAATAAAAGTCATACATACATTTTATTTAAATAACTATAATATAACTTCCATACAAATTTCCAAAATTACATTTCTCAATATTGACACATTTTTAAACCCATTTTAACTTCAATTTAATGCGTTCGTAAAGATACATGACTATGCATGTAAATATAAGAAGAATATATTTCAACCACTAACTTTTTTTAATTATTTCTTGTACATGTTTCAGTTTTGCAATTTAATATATTGGCAGCTGTATTAAAAATACTTCATTTTAAAAAGTGCGATTTTATTTTATGCGCTTGAATGCTGAGTAAAATGGATCGAGGTGGACGAGGTCATGTTAGTTGGGATAATTGAACGCACGAGGTAACTGGGCCATAGGATATTTTATAAAAAGCTGTTGATGTTTTTTAAGTTTTAGCTTTTGTGTACAATGCACCTTAATCTCTACTTCGTAAAACAACGTGTGTCAACTCAATCATAACTCTCACTTTGCTGTGATAGGTTGTCAAAAATGTACGTTTCTTTTTTTTAAAACAACGTCAATATGGTTGAACTTCCTCGGCTTTTTATTAAAATACTGTAAGTACTTTTATTAAACAATCTTTTAATTTAAGGATTAGGCATATAACTACATTAATATTATTAGGTATCTATACCTATTTACTTCATGTTTCAAATGTAAGCCCGGTGTCCCAGTTACCCCATAAATATTTCAAGAATGGGGTAACTGGGATATGTATCCGGGGTAACTGGACCATGCTGGATCCAGTTACCCCAATAGTTATAAATATTCTTTTGAGTTTCTCTTACTACGGGAAATAAATTTCTCCATTGTTTTTTGCTGACAATAAAGAAAATTATCGAATACCTTATTAAAATTACGTAATAAATTTTTTAAAAAGCATATTGGGTGGTATCAAACCAAATTTCTTAACCCCTTGAGAGGCGGTGATGCCGTTATGGCATCACATAATTTTAATCCCTAATTGCTACATTGGCACCGGAATTTCACAATGAAAATTTCACCTTTATTATGTACGCGAAAATATACTTTTACTTGTTTACAAATAGATTCTCTTGTAAATACTGGTGTCAATAAATTATTTCAACATTTTTTACGAATGCAAGTACCTTTCCCCTGAAAGCGAGATAGCCAAACCTTGAAATTGTACGATACAGGGATCGCATTCTATAGGAAAACTTTTATTGTTCCTATCACTATTTTGAAAATAATATCTTAATCGCAACTTTCTTTAGAATATGTTAAATAAAATGATGATGAAGGTAACTCATTAAGGGTTCTGGTAGGAACAATAAATTTTTTTCTATATAATACGACCCCTGGATACAGATAAAGTACTTAAGTACTTACGTAGCCATTTGTTCATACCTTGCTATTTTTTCATTTAAAATACC
Organism: Maratus speciosus; assembly: GCA_963932465.1. NCBI lineage: Eukaryota > Metazoa > Arthropoda > Arachnida > Araneae > Salticidae > Maratus > Maratus speciosus. The sequence goes on from OZ010792.1 coordinate 309,668,555, forward strand.
CATGTTACTTTTATACTTATTACCTCTACTAAAGTGCATAAGTACTTACTTAATTTTTATATTTTTTAGTATAAATAAATCTAATATTTTCACTTTTAGTGCCTTTTTTAGACACATTCACAGCAAAGGTTTCCCTTACAACGCTCTTTAGTTGATATATAATTTACATGGTCTGCCTGGTTTAAATTGTTTTAAGTTGTTTACGCTTTCTCAAACAGGACCTGATATCCCATATGAAAAAAAATAAACGCATGTGGAACATAGAACCTCCTGGTCCACTTACCCCATTTTTAAGGGGCAACTAGACCCATGAGGACAGAAAGATGAAATATGCATATTTTTATATTTTAAAATATTAAGATGTAATTTTGAGCATTTCTGTCTGCCAGAGGGAACCTAGCTAAACACATTTACAGAAGTTCAGACTTTAATTCAAATGATCATTATCTTTTTGAAGCTGAATTGTCAGAAGCTCCAGAGTCACATTGTAAGATCATGGCCCAGTTGCCCCATCTAATCTTATAAGAGCATTAAGGGAGTGATTGGATTCTCTATATAGTGAAACCCCCGGGAACTGACACCTTAAAGATTCTTTCTAGTTCAAATCTCTATTACATAATTTTCAATCCCTTTTCCACTTATTTTTGTTTTTGAGAGGATACAATGCATCACAAAAGTTTATAGAGAATGGTTTTATTTTATATTTTACAATTGAAAAATAGAGGATTAACAATTTCAAAACAATATGTAATTATAAGTAATATCAAGGCAATAATAGTACTATACAAAAATTGTGTTACTTAATCACAGACTTTGAGATGAAAATTAAAACTCCACTTTTACTGTCCCAAAAGTTTATAGACAATTCATTTTTTTTTTTTTTTTTTTTTTTTTTTTTTTTTTTTTTTTTTTTTAACGTTCAAATTTTTAAGCCGCTTTTTCTAATCACTTCAAAAACTCGATCAGGTATACTCCAAACAAGTGTTTAAAGAAACTCTCGCTTTAAAAAAACCCATCTTCGTTCAATTTGTAACTGTAGATCTTAAACCGTTGCAAATTGAGGTCAATTAGCATATAGGTCAATATCTGAAAACTGGACAATTTCACTCCAGAATTTTTTTTTTTTTTAAATTAATGTACGAACCTCCAAATACAATTATATACTATGATATATGTTTTGTCATTTGAATGCTGCAGTGCTTTGATATCAAGGATGTATATTTTATGCGTAGAATAAACTTTTATGAAAGAAAGTGTCTGTTAACAACATAATCAATGTCTTATAATTGGGACTGAGATGATGGAGACTGAGGTGATTTTTTTTTTTTTTTTTTTTTTTTTTTTAACAGCTGCACAGCCATTTTGTTGGATCATTTTGCACACGTGTAAATTATTAAATATGCCATGTGGCATTTGTATGTATTTGTTTATGTAAATAAATAAAGTTGCAATAAGCTTTTTTTTTATAAATAAAAATTTAAATACGGGGACATGAATGATGTTATAAAAAAGATACTCACCTCTATTCAGAACAAAAAATAAATATTTCTAAATATGAAACAAAGAGAAAAACGACATACCTATATCCATGGAGGCTAGTTGAACTTTAATTCCTGATGCAATGAAAATAATTCTGCCAGCGCCACCTAGTATCTGTTAACCTAAATGTGGATTTTGAGGGACTGAGATGATGGTCAACCTCAGGGACAAATATATTTACTACAATATTTTACTATACAATCTATACTAATAAAGAATAATTATATTTTCTTATACTGTATGTATATAGGTATAAAAATATAATAGCAAAAGTTAATAATATTTATAGAATTGTTTACAGCATACATTTAATATTGGATATTTGTACTTGGGGACAGGAACTGAAATTATGATTTCGTTTGCTTAAAGCTTAAAATTAACTATTTATACATCATTATATGTCCATTTATCATTGGTAATTGTTATAAGAAATGTTACAATATATTACATTTTTCCGTTTTTGGTTTTAGTATAATTAATGAAATATTATTGGCAGTGGACGCAAATTGTCCAATTTTCAGATATTGTCCATATACGAATTTATCTAATCTTCCCCAGAGTTTCTCTGTTGGGAGCAGTTTATGACTTATAACTGGCCAGTCCGTAACTGTCAGTTGGTTTTGTTTAAACCACTGCATTGGAAAGTTGGAGATGTGTGCGGAGAGGAGATTGGAGATGTGCGCGGAGTAATTGTTTCGCTGGTATATCCATTTGTCTCCACCTAGTAACTTTCCAAATGGAAGTAACTGTACTTTAAGCGTTTTCTGGTAGTCTTCGTAACATTGACGACCTTTAAAAAAAAAGCAATATCGGTTGTTCCATTATAAGAAAATGCTCCCCATACCATGAGGAAAATCCCTTCTTGGTGTCTGCAGAAAAAAAGTTCGTGATTCCTTATGAATATCGTGCCAGTAATACGTCCAACTATCGGGGCCATCTAAATTAAATTTCTTTTCATCACTAAAAAGTACACTCAACCTTTCATCTGTCCAATTAATGGGATTTTGGGTCAACTGAACACGAGCGTCTTTGTGCCGTTTTCTAAACTTCGGCGAACGACGCATTTTGAGATAATCAAGAAACATACTTGCAAGCAGCTGTCGATGAATCATGGATTTTGATACTGAAAAGCTTACTACTTTAGAAACTGACCATACAGACAGTTTCTGGTTTGAAATTAATCTCAAAATCTCTCTGTCTTGCCGCCTAGTTGTTTTCCAGAACGAGATCTTGCTTCAAAATTGTCACCTTTTGACAGAATTCGATAGATACTAAACCTACTCCACCCAAATTTTCTTGCAATGTCCGGATCTTTCTATCCACAAGCCTTTAAACGACACATTTCCAAAATTTCCTTTTTGGAAAAAGGCACATTGCGAGGGGTCTTTGCTAACAGTGGGAATCGGAAAGACAGATTCGCTTTTATCTCAGGAAACTATTGCGTCACAAGTTCATGACCTTGGAATATACAAATTTTGGACATCAGTACTTAATTCAGCTTTTAACAACCGATTGTCTATATTGTTTTAGAGCAGCATTTTTTTATGACAAACCTATGACTGTTAAAAGTTGTTTGAATATTTTATTATTTTTATTTCAGTATTATATATTTACATAATTTATTTCGTCTTTCTTACTCATGTAGTTAGCTCTTAAATGTAAAAAAAAAAATAGTTAAATTTTTGGGACGCACTGTAGTAGAGAAACTTTAAAAATTATTGTTGACAAATACGTGAAAAACTGTACATTTTATTATTAAAAATTATTATTTTTTTCATAAAAATGGGCAACAACCCCTTTAACTGACATCAAAGCTGTTTTCAAAATCCAATATCTATCACAAAGTGAACCAGTGTCTGACACTTTATTTGGAAAGATTTTTTTTTAGTTATTTTGTAATTCAAGGAACTTATGCTTTAAAAATACGTTAATGCACTGAGTAAGAACTAAGGAGGGGAAATTTAAGACGCATGACTCGCCGAAAACACCAGCTATATTTTGGTAAATATGGAAGACACTAGAATTCGTGGTAGGTCGTTCTTTAAACAGAATGCCATTAGATTGTATACATAAGACGCGTATGTTAAAATTAAAAAATATTTTATTTTATTCGTTTATTTTTTATTATTAAGATTACATAGCATAAATTAAGATGAGGTATAAGTGCTTTGTTCCTGGATGCAAAACAAGTTATGCTAGAGACGTCAAACAAAGAAAAAATAAGTTGAGTTTGTTCCGTGCTTCCCCCTCCCCTTCCTAATGTGTTTCTGGAGGACGTGAAGGTGTGTGTGGGGGGGGGGAATGACTTAAATGATTTAATATTACCAAAAAGCAACAAAAATATTTTTTTTTTTTAGATTTTAAATCATTAATGAAAGTATTAATACCATTTAAGTTATACAAATAATAGGAAAAGAACTCATTTAAATAAGAAGTTTATTCTAAAAAATATATCTTAGATAAATCTTATATATGTTTTTAATAACTATATAATTTTCAAATAAATTTTTCAATGTATGATTTAAAATTTTCCTCAGCTATGCAATACAAATAAATAAATAAATAAATAAATAAATAAAAATAGTATTGAAATGCAAACGAGAATCTTAAATAAATATCCCATTGGATTTAAACTAGCGAGCAGGTCTTTTCACCTGAACGAAGTAGCCTTGTCTTGCAAGCAATTTGTTTTGTGAAAATAATGGTAGTAGTATGAACTTTTGGTAACGGAAAATTTGGAAATACAGCTTAATAAATTACAGAGAAATACTTTTAAAAATCTCCTTTTTTAGGTGCGTTCGTAATTGTATAGCATCTACAGTCATCGTTTTGTCCGTCCATCTATCAGCATATAACAGCGCAAAAATTACCCAACCGAATGGTTTGAAATTTAATATATATAATCATTGCAGAATTTTGTCATTTTAAATTTTATGAAAATTTAATCAAAACTTAAAAAGATATTGATAAAAGATTTCGACATTGTATTAAATCTTATCATACGTAATAAATTCAATGATATCCCATGATATGTAATGATTCTAGATTGCCGTGGTGATTATTCTATTAAATCCTATCATACGTAATTAATTCATTGATATCCCATGATAGGCATGATTCTGTGTTGCCCTAGTGATGATGTCCTATTTAAGATGGAGTCCTGAATTTTTTCTATATACTTGTAATAAATTTTGTATTCATGCATTTTTGCATAGGAGTGAGTCTAACTGATTATTAGTGTTGCTATTCTGTATGCTCTGCCATGAAAGCATATAGTAATTTAAACTATACTGTTAATTTTTTGCATAAATATTTATGCAGTATACTAGAAAATAATCTTTACTGTATGTTAAGAAAAATCTGAATTTTTCGTAGAAATTGAGTCGGAGCTGATTTTTTTTTTTCGGGGGCCGAGCTGGGGCATGAATAGTGAAAATACAAACGGGCCGGGCCGAACTTTTAGTTTTTCCACACGCCCGGTCCGTGCCAATCCGTGCCGGGTCAGAAAATTTATGTCCCTACCCCCACCCCCCCTTCCCTAAAAGTAAGATTATATTAAAATCATACCTTATGACTTTGCAAAAATTAGTTCCTGGACAATGACCTATAATTTACATAAATTTTCTTTCCGGAATAATTAAGGTAAAAATTTGTTTTAATTTTACATTGCATAGATATAAAAAATATGAATTATTAAATTATAAGTTATAAAATATACGCGAGGCTAAAATTTACTCCAGAAAATATTGAATAACACTTTTAATTTCTAAAAGTCATAAATCCATTTATTTCTTCGCGGTAGAATAATCCGCGATATTCAATGTTTTTAAATGGCCCGCCAAAATGGTTTTTTGTCAGAAAGATCTCTGATTGTAATTGTCTTAAATAGCAATCGAAACGCCAAATGCCTTTAAAAAAATATGTATCTTATGAAGAAAACTTTAATTAATCAGATTTCTACTTGTACGACTTTCTTAAAATTCAGATTTTCTATTAAAAACTTTTAAAAAATCAGTGTTTTTCCATTGAAAAACATTGAAAAACGGTCGACCGATAGGCTACCATCTACGTTGTCGCCACCTAACGGGGAACAAAACCGCATAGCAAAATTTTAACACTAGTTACTTTTCCATCTCTTTTACTCAGTGGTTAAAGTTTATTATAAAAACAAAATACTTTAATCTTTATTATAAAACGTGGGATTTAAATGTTGAAATAAGCAAACATAATTTTTAACCGGCGTTAAGTGCTTTACATTCAATTAGTTACTTTCTGATTAATTTTTAAACATAAAAGCATAATACTTGCAGACAAGATCATTGAAATGTTTTGTAATAGAACAGTTTTTAATTTTCCGATAAATAAATTGAAACTTGAGTTATAAGCAATTATTGTTTTCGGACTTGGATTACATGCGATTGTGTTTTGTTTTCCTGCGCTATCGTGCACGGGAATTCAGTTCAAATCGCCAAATTTAACAACATTTTCTGAAAATTCTTCTGCATTTACCAGAAAAGGGAAAAAACAGTTTAAGTTTCGGAACAGTTATTTTCTTTATAAGAGTACCTGCCAATCTGGTATGTTTTCGAACAAAAATTAATTTTAAAATGTGTCGAAAAAGGAATCAGTTTGGATTTGAAAACAGCCTTAAAATGATTCGGAACATAAAAATATCGAAAACATCACATTTTTCATCTTAAAAAATACTATACCTTTTATGCAACAATTCAAAAAAAGTTTGTATAATTACAAATATTAGATGAAATTTTATAACCTTTTTAATGCTGTACTACCTGCAGTTGACTAAGAAGTATTTAAAAGTTTACATCCATTTATTTCAGACAGTACTGTTTCAGGATTCGTCACATTTAAATTTTATATCCAAGTTAAAAAAAAATACATACATTAAAGTACCGAGCGTCGTGCAATTTTTTCTTTTTGTTTATAAAATGATTAAATAATCTAAAACACAGAATTTTTTGTATTCAGAAGAAAAATTTTGGAAATACGTTTCTCTGTGTAAAAAGTGGCTTTAAAAAATGATTTGCAAAAACTCCCTTTCTGTAAACGCTGGAGGTAAATAAACTTTTTTTTTTTTTTTTTTTTTTTTTTGTTAACTGAAAAAAGTGCGCGAAAAGCATTACATTTTCCGAAAATATAGGAATTTTTAAATATGGATGGAATTAATATATTTTTATATTTTACAACAATAACCCTATTTTTTCTTAACATTTGAATATATATATATATGCATATACCGTGCTTCCCTGAAAATAAAGCAGTGGTCTCAAAATAATTTTTGATTTAAAACACGCACTAGGCCTTCATTCCTGAGGATGTCTTTTTTACAAGCAAAACAATTGGCATTTATTCGTACAGATAGACCAATCTGTAACTATTCCTATACTTATATAAAATAATCTATATATCCCTGCGTTGATTTTTCACAGACTTTTAATTCTATCAGCTCCAAAATCACAGATCAGATGTCTGAAATCTAAGTAATGACGGTGCATCGAAAAATTACGCCATTTTGACGAAGTTTTAAAAAAAATTACATTTCTGTCTTATGATACAATGTTAATTTATGATGTTACTGTTTACTGAGAAAAGAGTTCCACCATTTTGAGATTAGGCTCCCAAATATTGAAACATTTTTGTAAAATTATGTAATTTACGCTATTTTTTATTTATCTGATAGAGAGATTGGGAACTCTATTCTCGATTCTAAAGTTCTATTATTATCATGATCGCGTACAATTAGAAAATGCGAGCACTGTTTTAAAAAAAAAGGACGGTTTTAAGAAGGGGTGGCACATTTTAAACCAATTGTTTTTAACCAAGATTTAAAGCATGTTTTAAACCAACTGGCTTTTTTTCGCAAAAAAATAAATTGGTTTTTTTAGAACAAATCTAATATAATATTTTCCTAAGTAACTGTTTCAAATTATTGGATATAAATAATTACTACTTATAACAGTATCTCAGCAGACAATATGATACATAGTGAGTGTACGTGATATTTGTATGCCTCTAGAAGGAATATTGCATGTGTTGATGAATTTATCTTGGGCTCTAAGAGAAAATTTAAAACATGTGAATTTAGTAAAGATAAAATAGATTAAAAATATTCAATATTTAGCATAAAATATTTTCATGCCCTTTTTTAAAAAAAAGCTGGCAGCTTCAGAAGAGGAGTGTCAAGTGACAATACACAATATACTTCTTGAAAGATGTAATGACTCAACTGCTAAATGTGAAATCATTCCAGAAATTCCTTATAAAAAGCTTTATTTTCAATAAAAGATCATATTTACTCATACTAACAGACTCATTCCAGATAACAAGTATTTCGAAGAACTTTTTTTGAATAGCCATGGGGAAAGTGTATTACGAGGGCAAGTCAGTAAGTAGGTCAAAAAAGCCAGTAAAAAAAACCAAGATACATACTTAAAAGTCATGTTTATTTCTCTATACAATCGTCATTTATATTGATACATTTGTCCCATCTCTTTATGAGTTTTCTAATACCTGCTGCATAAAAGTCTTTAGACTGCACTCTTAGCCATCTGTGTACCTCTCATTCAACGTCTGCATCAGTCGGCTGTAGGCTAAACCATGTGAACACCCTGTTGAAATTAATAATGTTGTCTATTGTTGTTCGCCTGTCAGCTCTAACCATTTCCTCAACCTTCCGCACTGTTTCTTCTGTCGCAGTCTCAACAGGACGACCACTTCGTTCTTCGTCAACAACTTTTGAACGCTCCTGCCCTTCTTTTACAACTGTTGTCTCATAAATTTGAAATTGGCACCTTACAGTCGGACAGTGCTGCTACCTATTGGCATATTTGGAAACAATTTACTACTAATTTCTTACCTCTCATATCGGTTTGTGACCTACTTACTGGCTTTCCCTCGTATATTCATGCAACTACATTATATATTTATTTAGTAACAGTAGTAATCAAAAGATTCTTTATTAAAGTTTTTCAAGGTATCAATGTTTCACTATGTAGATAATTTTATTCTTGGAACATAAGACCATTTATTTTACTAATATGTTTTTAATTTAAAAGGATTTTAATTTTCTGCATAACTGACTGTAATTATTTAATTTAAATTATTTTTAAATGAAGTTATATTACTTATTATATCCAACAGTGTTTATTTTTATCAGTAAATATGCATGTATATGTATATTTAAAAGATAAAGATATTAAAAAAAAAACGGTTTAAATCAAAAACAGCCTGGTTTAAACGAAATAAACCGGTTTGTTTTTTATTGTTTTTTTTAACCGTTTTTTTGCCAACCATGGTTTTAAGAAGCTGTGGCTTTTTTCTGGTGTGTATTAGTAATATAATTAAAAACTCATGCTATATCTTAGTTTTGTGATAGGTATAATTTTCGGTGAAACGCAGTATGTACTCGTATGTACTCAACAAAGAAAATATTTGTAAATACAAAAAGCCAATAATTTTTCCTTGACCATTTTATATTTCATATTAACCCATTTGTGCCTGAATTTTTGTTTTCTCAATTTTTTTGGTAAAATCACTTTAAAATGTTGCAAAATGAACTGGAAAAATACTAAAAAAAATTAAGCTTAATTTTTTTTTGTATTTATTTGATAAAATGTAAAAGAACTAAATATGAGTATTTCTAGTAGAATAATATGCATAATTATATATTTTACCTACATTTATATTTTTAAAATGTTTTTAAATTGTATATTATGTACAATAATTAGTATTTTTATGAACTAAAAAATATATATATTTATTTCTTTGCAGAGACTAATAACGTTATAACTATTATTAATAATAAAATAAGAATAATCATATTGTAGACTTAAAAACAATTTATTTCATAAATATCTTCGAAAGAAGATTACATAAATACCTGTCTTCTAAATTTCTAACAAAAATATATGCCCATTTGTGCCTAGAACCGTATATTTTGGACATTACAAAAATGCATAAAAAATAGGCTTGAACAATTTAAGCAAATAAATTTGCACCTTATGCTGTCATCTCTCGGTTACAGATAAAGATATTTATAAATAAAGATTTTATGCAATTTTCATGTTATAAAGGAGAAGAAAGTTATACAAACTCATTAAAATTTGAAACGTCCCAAAAATGGGACGCTAGACATAAGTGGGTTAAACATCTGTGTATGGACTATAAGTAAAACTTCTGTATAATTAATTTAAAACTACAAACTAAACATTTCTCACTAGAAGTTGGATTTTATCAAAAAGAAAATGAAAAAGTTACTAACAACATCTTATTTTAAAAGTTTAAATTTTAAATAAATATTATTTTCATTAGCGTTTTCGCAAATTAAATTCTCACTTTCCATTCAATTATGTTTAGCAAACAATTTAGAAATATTTGAAAGAACAATTGTAAACTGTTATTTGCAAATTCATATTTCCATCCTTTAAAGGAAAAATTATATTTCTGTTTTTAGCTGTCTTTTCCAAATTCAATTAAGTGCACTTTAAATAATTGAACTTTAATTAAATATTCGAATTCCTTCCGTTTTCAAGTGAGCACCGTTCCCCCTTTGTCATGTCAAAGTGGTCTTTCATTGCCATTTAAATTATTTAATCAAAATATAATTAGAACTTTTGAAATTGATTAATCAAAAAAGGATAAACATTAATTAAAACTAAAGTACTATTGTTTTCAAAGATTTGTTGTCATTTTATTATCTGTCTAATAAAGAACAGGAACAAGAGAAACAAACGAGACATTTAATTTGGATTGCAATTTCAACTTGTCACACACACATTAATATATCATTGCCTCACTAGACAAACATATCATGCATTTAATTAGCAATTCAATGAAGAGAATAAATGCAAATATTTACGGTTTTGGTTTCACGGAATAAAATGATTTTTAGTAAATTCGATTTTTAGAATGATTGATTGGTAAAATAATATAGGAAATCGTAAAAAAAATAATTATACAATATATTATAAAAGATTTAGTATCAAATTTTAGAATAGATTAGTGTAAATATATACTAATTATATAATTTAGAATAAACATGTTGAACAATTTATTATAAACATGTTGAATAATTTAGTATAAACATATAGAATTTAGTATAAACATTAGAATTTATCATATACGTCAAGATAAATAATTCGGTATAGGAATTCCTTATTTTATTAAAATTTCAAGACGTCAGACTGGAGATTTTATTCATAGCAGTAATAATAATAAAAATATTTCTGTTAATAGTTCAGCAGCTTTACTTCCTCTCAATTTGAGCCTTTCACTTACAGTTTTGGAAATAAACACCATTTGCGTTTAAATAACACTAGTGGATAATAGTCAGCCATCTTCTTTACACATTCGTAAAATAATACACAGAAGAATAATTATTATCATTATAATGACAATAATTTCGTTGTAAACATTGATCGGTAGAAAAGCTATGTACACGTTACTAAAGTAGGTTGAAAATTGAAATTTTGTTTGCATACCTCACAACAGTTCAGGAATCTTTGTGACTCCGTTTTATGTGGATATTCCTTATTTGTCTAGGGATCAACTCGCCCCACTGATTAGAATGCTAGCCACAAAATGTGGGGCTTGAGCCGAATTCGCACGTTCGATACCTGTACCGTCTGTGTGGGATGACTATGCAAACTTTTCAAGGTTTTCTCTGCAATGTGTTTTGCTTTTAAATCTGATCAGAGTCACACTGGATATCATTAACTTACGTCTTATCTGATACCAACTAATATCTGTTAAAAAAATTGGAGGAAAAAAACCCGCCAAATTATGTTTCAAATTTGATCCTAAAGTATTTTTCCGGCTAATTTTGTATAGTATGTAACTTTATCTAAACTTGATTCATATCTGTTATTTGTTGGAAAATGCGTTAAAACCTTCATTTCGCTATTTCTTTTTAAAAATAGTAGTGCAAATAACTCTAGATTTAGTAGTAGATTCTTAGCCCCTGTTTTGCGTACGCACAGAAAGAACTCAAAAAAAGGTTACTGTCATCGGATTACTATTAGAAGATAATTTATGTTTTAATTTAACAATAGTTACTGGGAATAGAGTTAGTTTTACATAAAATGCGTGTTCTTTAAATGTACCTCGTGAAGTTTCTGAAACCTATTGTAGTAAAGGCTAGTTGTTATATTAGTATTAACGCATTACAAAAAGGTCACGGGAATTCTTGTGTTTTCTGTTTTCCACTTCAGTTCGATTAATAGCTAACTTACATTGGCCGTAAAAATGCCTGTTGTGAGCCGCGAGTTCGACATGCTTGTTCTAGCCTAATCAATTTTTAATCGAATCAATTAAGGAATCGCTGCATTAAAGGATAAAGATTTCTCTGGGAGCATATTCAGATTTTGCGATCAATATTTTTCTATTGTTAAATAATGCTTTTGGATGATTACAAGTAGACTGCTGACAATTGAGTTGTAATTATTTCAAGATAATTATACATAAAAGAAACATAAAATCGACTTTAAGTAAACCAGTTAGCGTATTTTAAAACAATATACTGGGAAATCACCAAATTTAGCCTTAAAATCACAACATACGTCTAAGGGTCATATCTGAAAACTGGACAATTTCACTTCAGAATTTTTATTTTCTTGAATTAAAGTACCAACTTCCAAAAACAATTATATACTATGATACATGTTTTGTCATTTGAATGCTGTAGTCTTTTGAGATCGAGGATGTATATTTTATGCGTAGGATAAACTTTTATGGAAGAAAGTGTCTGTTAACAACATAATCAGTGTCTAATAATTGGGACTGAGGTGATGTTTTTCTCTTAAAAGCTGCACAGCTATTTTGTTGAATCATTTTGCCCACATGTAAATTATTAAATATGTCATGTGACATTTGTATGTTACGTAAATAAAGTTGCAATAAACTTTTTGTTTATAAATAAAAAGTTAAATAGGGGGACAGGAATGATGCTATAAAAAATACTCATCCCTATTGAGAACAAAAATTAAATATTTCTAAATACGAAACAAAGAGAAAAACAACTTACCTTCATCCATGGTGGCTAGTTGAACTTTAGTTCCTGTTACAATGGAAATGATTCTACCAGAGCCACCTAGTATCTGTTAACCTAAATGTGTGTTTAGAGGTACTGAGATGATGGTCAAACTCAGGGACAAATATATTTACTACAATATTTTACTATACAATCTATACTAAAAAAGGATAATTATATTTTAGCATACTTTATATATATAGGTATAAAAATATAATAGCAAAAGTTAATAATATTTATAGAAATGTTTACAGCATGCATTTAATATTGGATATTTGTACCTGGGGACAGGGACTGAAATGATGATTTCGCTTGTTTAAAGCTTAAAACTAATTATTTATACATCATTATATGTCCATTTATCATTGGTAATTGATATAATAAATGTTACAATATATTACGTTTTTCAGGTTTTGGATTTAGTATAATTAATGAAATATTATTGGCAGTGGACGCAAATTGTCCAATTTTCAGATATTGACCCCTAACTGTCATATATGGGCATACAATAAAATACATGTTACAAACAAATTGCAACAAACCATAAACAAATTGTCCTTCATTCTTTGAAGTCTATAAAAATCTACATTTTTATTACTAATTACTTCTCTGTTGTTATCTCTTTTTGTTCCCGCTAATTATTATTACCATACGCACAAATTGTATGAAGTTCGTATGTCTGAAACGTATTGATGTATGTTACAATTTGATTCATTTTTGTAACATATGGCAATAGATAAACAACATTGCTGTGTCACTTTGTATGATTTAAATATTTTCTTTTGGTTTTCACTCCTAAACTCAACCATGGAATAATCTATACTGCATCCAATATAAACTAATGATAGCCATATTCAAATTAATGTGTTATGTAGAATTTTACTTTCTTACTTATTGAGTAATATATATGTACGAGGTCTCTCTGATAAGTATCCGACTTTTATTTTTCCGCGCGCAATAGTGACTCTAAGGCGGCGCCACTGTGCACATTGGAAGGAGACAGCTTAATGCGCATGCTTGGATTTTTTCGCGAATTCCAGTGAGCCAGTCGTTGTCTGGTGGACGCCAAGTTAGTTGCTGCCATATGTGTTCGTCGGATTTTGATTTCTCTCAAGATGACTGAACGAATTAAGTAAAGGTACTGCATCAAATTTTGTCAAAGCTTGGTGATTCTCAAACCGAAACAATTCGTAAGATTCATCAGGTGTCGTAAGATTCATCAATTCTCCAGCTCATTCATCGCACCTGATTCCGACTTTCTTGGCAAAACATGGAGTTCCAGTCGTTTGCATATTTCCCTGCTCTGCAGACATGGTTCCTTGTGATTTCTGGTTGTTTTCGAAATTGAAGACACTGTTGAAATTATCCCGTTTTGCGAGTAGAGATGATGTATGAAGAATGCAACAGCGGGGTTGAACACCATTCCAAAACAGGCCTCCACAACTATTTTCGACAGTGGAAAGAATGGTGAGCTAAATATGTGGAGGCGCAAGGAGCCTACCTTGAACAGGATTAGGGTATCAGTTCCGTCAGTTAACTTATATATGGAGCATTCTCAACATCTTTTGACTTTTGGGGGAAAAAATCTGACAAAATTAAACTTGCTAAAATAACATTTTAATCTGATAGACGAATGCCTTAATGATTCAAAATAAGGAAAAAATGGTCAGCACCGAAAATTTTTTTATTTAACTGAGGTTTAAATTAAACTTGCGACTTTAATTTTCCTTACCATTTTACCCCTATAACTTTTTATTTTCTTCCAAATTTTTACTTATAATGAATTTGCATAGTACCCACAGAACATTCAATTAAGAACTAATAACAATGTAGTACTTTTAATACAGAATTTTTGTATAACATTGTCTTAAATGGGTGTTAAAGAAGGGACGGTAAGGTAAAAAAGGGGGATGATATTGGAAAAAAGGGACGAAATGGCAAAAAAAGGGACGGTAAGGATGGAACGGTAAGGAAAATTACCACCTATTTCTAGGAAAATCATGTTAAGACTAAGTGATAGCCACAATGTTCATTGATTTTTAGAAACAGTTGTTAACATTTGATTAAACTTTAAAAAATTTTAATTTACCTCGAAAAGTGCAGGAATAAACCTTGGGGACGGTGAGACAACCAATAAAGCCACGATGTTTGAAGTTGATATTTAAATGCTGATTTAAAGTCTACAGTAAATTTCCTGCCAAATAATTTTAGACATTATTTCTCTAGCATACTTCTGCCTGAAAAAAACTTGAAAAAAAATTCTGTGGCTGCATCTGAAATGCTTTTCTGTATAATTTTAGAAGAAGGATGGTAAGGAACCTAAAACCCAGGGACAGAGTTTAAAAAATAATAACAACCCTAAAAATGTGGGCAGGTTAATTTTTAGCTACATATTTATATAAAACAATAGTTCCAGTTTCAGAAAAAAATTACATCGAATTATTTTTATTGAAGCAATTTTACCCAGACAGCTCCAAACTTAAAAATCAGCATCAGGGACACGGGACTGTATAGGAGTTTTCCAGGTGTTTGGAACCCCAACATCGTCCAAAACTTATTTATCACGTTAATATTGTTCAATAGGATGTTCCCCAGTATATGAAATAAAAAAAAAACACAAAAAAGTGTATTAAAATAAAAATTATTATTCAGGGACATGAAAGTCAAAAGATTGTGAGAATGCCCCATATTTTTTCGGACAAAGGTCGGATACTTTTAAGACAGGCCACGTATATATATGTGTGTGTGTGTTACTCTTTTAGTTTGAAAATATAAGTTTTTCTTATTTTAAACTTTCGTGAAAGTATTCGGATAATTATCAATGTGACAGATAATTTTTAACAAGCGATATTTCTCCGTTGCACTTTGACATTTAAGTTTATCCCCTTAATCGTCGCCAACCAGAAAAAGTAAGAACTTAAACAGTAATACCTGCCACCAGGAGTGATAAACAAAATATCACTCTTTTTAGAAATATTGTCCAACATAAAAATTACTAATGACATTGTCTCGCCTCTCTATCTGTCACTGCTCTAGCGTTTGTAAATATACATCAGTTGTCACGAAACTATGTATGCAGTAATTAAAATAATAAACAGCACGTATTAATATACAGCATGTTTACTATCGAAAATGGTATGAGTGTTGTTTTCGCTTTGTCTACAACGGTAGACTAAATAATTCATGCATTACAACAGCCGATTATCGATAAAATTCCAATTTTAAGATATTTAAAGAGTACGAAATTTATATGCTTTACTGAAAACATCGCAACATGCATAATTTAGAAAATTACGTGTGTAATTCTTCTTTAACAATGGCTCAAAAAAGGATTCGAATGTATTATATTTTGTAGATAGCAATTATTTGAAGTGTATTTTAATGACTTTATACTACAATTGATACATATTGGTTTTGATATGTGTTATTAAGATAAATTGTAAGATGTTCTCTATTTAAAAAAATGATGTGCATAGCATTTATCTATCCTTTACAAGTACACATAAAATTTAGATACTTTAAGGCCTTTGGTATTCATATATTTTAATCATGTTATAATATTTCAGTCAGGGTGAATTTGATTCATATTATTCCGGTTCACTACGAGATGTTTTCTACAGAAAAATGTGCTAAATATTTATTTGCGCTGTTTGAAAGAGCTATATAAAAGCATTCGATACATTACCATTTATGGGGGGTACTAATTGTTTAATTCCTTTAACATTTGCATTACACTTTCAAACAGAAATGGTGTATTATAATTTTTTTGTAAAATATATAGCTTTTATTTGGGTTTTCGCAAAGGAATTAGACACATTTGGTCTTATGCGTAGAATTATTTATAAAAATATTCTAGCAATATTTAAGGTAAAGATCTCCTTCAGCAGCTTGATATTTTTTGATTTTTACCTAATATTAAAAAATTCTTGGAGCTGTAAATATCTCTTCAAATTAAGCAATTTTTTATGTGTAAATTGTAAAAATCTTTGTTTACGTATTCCTTTAAATACTTTAAATGAAAAATGATTAGAAATTAGTTTAAGTAAGACATGCAATTTTAAGTATTTTAGAAAGGTGATTTGACGCATATGTGTTGCGCTCAGGATTATTAAAAATATATTCGATATATTCGGCTAATATTATATATATATATATATGAAAGGATAAAAACCCTTTAAAATTCCAAATTAAATTTCAAAAATTTAAATTAAAATCCGAAGTCTCTTTCTTTTAACTTTAAATCTATTTCTAAAACCAGTTTCTCCCCTGTTAACTTGGTTTTCCTACGTAACAATTATTACTTTCAGGCTTCAAAATTGATCTATCTTTTAGAATGAAAATGCTGAGGTAAACGCAATTCTCCGTTTTTGTGCTGAGGCTAAAGATCCCAGATGCCGAACCCATAAAACGTCATAATGCCTGGATAATTGTTAGCCTAGGAAATTCGATCACCTCCTATTTTTGTAGTACCGCACTCTAGCGGAAATATTCCATATTTAAGACGGGACAACGAAAAACCCGTGGCTTTTTACGACTAGGAGATGCTAAAGTAACTGCCGCCCCTCGGCAGCGCGTTTGGGACGCGGGCCGCGACTACTCTCAAGTCATCTGGACCTGGGCTTTGAAGGATCATATGTAATTGGAATAAGGCCCAATAAAAACCAGGTCCAAACGAACTCAATCTCCTTTACTTGGGCTCATATTTACTCACCAGGAAATGGCCACGACTACCAGAAAACCATGCCGTTCGACGAACCAGCCACGCTTCGACCCTGCACAGTACCGGCCGTCCGGAGCGAGTCGCGATACTCGAAAGTGCCCGTAGTCACCCCCGAGTCAGAGCATCCCCCGATGACGGGTCACCGCATATATTACATATATGTATATGTATATATTTGTAAAATATTGTACTTTAATTTTAACCTAAAATATTAATAGAATTTACAGATGAAATTATTTTTTCAGGCAATTAAACAATAAAATACAAAATTTATGATAAAATATCAATAAAAATTCCAAAAATAAACAAATATGTTACAGGTACTTAGTTAAAAGTAGGTAGAGGTTATAAACTATATAAAATACAATATAATACAAAATATTAAGTTTCTATGTTGCTGAAATATGATGCGCGTAGTGTCGTCTATTTTAGAAAAATGACTTTAAAGTTCAAGTTTACCTCAATTTGGATACATATCACTCCTCATATTTTATCCTGAAACCAGCTCTAATTTGAGTTTCATCATATATTTTCTTTTTAAAGTTTTGAAACGAGTGATTCTTTAATAATAAATAAAAGCAAATTTTGATTTTTTAAAACGTTTTAAGGTGATCTGTCTCCTTAATTATTTTCTAATCTATGCATAAAACAAGATATATCTTTCTTCTTTGGGAATGTTTAAAGAAAAGGATAATTGGATCTTTTAAATCAAATACGTAAAAACGGAGAAACATTATAGTACAGTCGTGGAAAAAGAAAAAAGTAAACACCCCTTACTAACTCCGCAACAAATTATCGTAGAAGAACGTTACTGATACCGAACGAATGGAAGTAAAGCCTACTTTTAAATTATGTATATAAAATTTGCTTAGGGAGCCATCTACATATTAAAACGAACCATAACTTCATTTATTTCAATAGCAATACCCAATTCTGACAGCATAAATGAACTCTACAGCCTTCAATTACCCTAAAAACAAATTTTTATGCAATTCGTACCATAATTTTCCGAGAAATTAGTTATTTTAAAACGAGCGTGTTTTAAGGGCTGTATCCAAATTGAAGTTGGGTACTCGACTACTAACCGAGAAAGCCCCCTTCTTGATCAAGGCACCTTAAGCAGTCAATGAAGCCTGTTACATAACAAGGCAGCAGAAGAAATTTCAAAATATCTACTCAATTCTATCATAGACGGCCCCTTAAACCACCATTTTGCCGTTTTTTAAGCATAATTTGAAAACTATTTAGAAGAAAAATGAGAAATTTTGGATTTCCATAAAGCAAGACTTAATAAATCTGAATCCATCAAAAAAATTGTATGTTGCAATTCATAATTTTTTCGAATATTAATTTCATAATTCATAATTCATATCATAAAATTATAAAAATTGCAAATTCAGCATATTTATGTTTGGGCACATTAGTTTTATTACTACACAAAAAATTAGCACATTAGGAGCATAATTTCAGGAGATATAAATAAAAATATCAAAATGTAATTTAACATTAGAAGCACTAAATTTTGAATGCTTATAATTCAAAAACTTATCATTCAAATGACTTGAAATTTTATGTCTAGGCATAGTTTGAACCGATGATTTGAAATATCTTGTTAAAATTGGGTATTGCCATTGAAAAAAAATGAGGTTTGTGCTCGTTTCAATATATGGATGACCCACTAAGCACATTTTATATACATCATTTAAAAGTAGACTTTATTTCAAATCGGTCGGTACCAGTAACTTCCGTCTACGATAATTTGTTGAAGAGTTAGTACGGGATGTTTACTTTTTTTTCCACGACTGTACGAACTGATTTAAAAACAACAACTTATAATACATTTCTGAATAGTTTAAAAACAAAATTTAATCGCATTTAAAAGTAAATTTATGATGCTGCGTTAGCAATAAATTATTTGCTGCAACCATTCCCAAGAGAACTTGTTTCCCTAACTTTTTCCGTTTCACTTTGATAGTTGTAGTGCTTATGGGAGATACGTCAGGGGAAATTAAGCTTTTGTTGTGGTTTATCATCTATTCAACATTTATTTTTTGCACTAAAAACTTCCTTATTATTGCCGCTAACTTTCAGAAAAAAAGGTTTGCCATTTTAAAGCAGTTTTAGAATGTTGTAAATAAAATTTAATCGTTATTAATTGAAGCTAGCGCCATGAATATGGCCCCATACAATATGAACATTGTTGAGATAACGCAGTCTCGTAACTTCCTTTAATTTGAATCTCAATATTTTTGAAAAATCATCGCTGCCTTATTTACATTTAAATCTACATTTAATCCTCTGATGGTCTTGGATAGGAGCAAAATTATAATGTTGTTTTCTCTGCATTTTGTTTTAAATGCTAAAAAAAAAAGATGAATATTTCAACATTGCATAAAAAAAACAACTTAATAACGAATATGAATGCAACCCTTGGAAGTATTAATCATTGTTCAATGTATTAAAAATACATTAAATCAATAAAATTATGTTATTTTAAATATTGCTTGTATGCAGTGAAACCTGGAGCTTAGTGAACGTATTAACATGGGCTTGTCAGTGAGGGGGGGTTAAATTACACGAAGATTACTATTTGAAAAAATAGTGCTAAAATTTTAACACTTAGCTACCCTTCTCCTTAGCATGAGTGTTGTTGGTGACTTTGTAAAGAGTTTATTAAATCTATAATAATAAAGGCCGATGTTTGTGTCTTTGAGTCTTTGTCTTCAGTTTTCTGAAGAAACCACGGCTTGCAGAGCTCCACAATTTGGCAGGAAGATACAAACATGTCTGAAGTTATGCACCCCTGAGACAGTGTTTAATTTTTTATTAGATTTTTTAAATTAAATTTATTTTTATAAAATTTTAGAGACATTTTGATTGTATTTATTTATTTTTGCGTTTTGTGGCACTTCTTCCACAACAGTAAAATGAATCCTGGCTCAGTCTTTTAACCCAATATAGTAATATTTGCCCTCTTTTCAATAAGGTTTATTCGGAATTCCTACAATCACTTTTGTAGTTTTCGAGAGTTTTTTTTAAATCCTATTTTTTTTAATTTTTTTTACGAAAATTAAGACTGCGGTTTTTCTTTAAAATAATCTATTTTAAATGTTATCCACAAAATCTTTAATTTTATATCTCTGTATGTAAGAAACACTTGTCATTTGTTTAGAAAAAAAAAATGTATAATAGTATTTTTGCAAGATGTTTAGAAGTACTAATATCGATGGATAGTTTCGGAAGAGTAATGGCCATGTGAAAAGAGATTTTTAATACAACCGTGAAATTAGAAAATTCCAAATCTATTTCTATATTTAAAAAAAAAGTTACTTTATCAACTCTAGTTTTCGGATGTTGGGTAAACATTGTCCTTCAGTTTTCACGTTAGCCCACGTAATCGAGAGATGTAAAAGTTCTGTTTTTGTACTGAGAGACAGAGAAAACGTGCTTTTAAAGATGGAAATTATTAATGATTTTAAATTGCGTCTTACAAATATCAAAATTAATAACGCAAAAACTAATTGGTCGACTTCGATGGAATTTTTGGCAATGTTTTTTAGGTAGAGTGGGGAAAAGAATGGTATACTTCACATA
Organism: Maratus speciosus; assembly: GCA_963932465.1. Taxonomy (NCBI): domain Eukaryota; kingdom Metazoa; phylum Arthropoda; class Arachnida; order Araneae; family Salticidae; genus Maratus; species Maratus speciosus. The sequence goes on from OZ010792.1 coordinate 309,689,455, forward strand.
ATGTTTCCGGTGTAGGGCACTGTTTTTTTACTAATATTATTATTAACGTTTCCTCGGCAATTATTGGTAAAAAACTAAAAAAAAAACTATCAACTTTTCAGAAAGTTAAACATCAAGCAATCGCTACAAAGGTGGTCCCTTGTATCGCTCGTCCATAAAACTTTACAGAAGAGGAGCTTTCCGCAATCCTAGGTTTCACATATATAAAATTATGCAAATTCGCAGCTCAATTGGAAAACCGGTCTAGCTCTCCTGCGTGTAAGCTACCAGAGACCGTGTGGGCCCCAACCATGCATTCATTTAAACAGATTTTCGTCTAAATAAAAAATCCACAATTACTTGAAGTTTGTTTGATATGAAATCGAAGCGGAGGTAGCTCTCCCCGGTCTAACCTACTTGAGGCAATGGTGGGGGGAAGGTTCGCATCCCCAGATTCATTTTATTCGACGTTCATTTGGAAAACCGACTAGTACAGTCGTGTGCAAAAGTTTAAGACAAGCAGCCGAATTTTAGATTTTTAACAGAAAGCATCATTAACGCCGAATATTATGCCATTTTATGTGTCGATTGGGTCAGACTCGTTTGCCTGCTATAAATAACTTCCCCCGTCTTATTCCTCGCCCGTTTGTTTGTGGATTTAACCGATGACGGCGCTGTTTTTAAATCTTTGTAATGGGTAAAAAATCGTCACTTTCAGTTGCAAAAAGGGCAAAAAATAGTTGCCCCGCATAAAGTTGGCTTTTCTGAACGTGAAATAGCTAAGAGGTACTTGTGAGCAAGACTGCTGTTCATCAAGCTGTCGGTAAATTTAATATTTCGAGAAAGTACACTGACATGTAGAGAAGCAGTCGGCCAAGAAAAACTAGTGCTCGTGATGATCATGTGATTTCCTAGCAGTTTTGTAGTAAAGCAAATCAAAATCTTTGGTCAAACGTCTTGAAATAGAGCTCAGACTGACGTTGGTGCCCTTTTGAGCCAGAGTATGTTTACCCTTCTTGCAGGAATCTGTTGGAGCTGATTACCATCCTTCGGATCACATGATCATCACGAGCACTAGTTTTTCTTGGCCCACCGCTTCTCTTCATGTCAGTGTACTTTCCCGAAATATTAAATTTACCGACAGCTCGATGAACAGCAGTCTTGCTCATAAGCACCCTCTTAGCTATTTCACGTTCAGAAAAGCCAACTTTATGCAGGACAACTATTTTTGCCCTTTTTGCAACTGAAAGTGACGATTTTTTACCCATTACAAAGATTAAAAACAGCAACATCTACGACTAAATCCACAAAACAACTGGCGAGGAATGAGACGGGAGAAGTTATTTATAGTAGGCAAACGAGTCTGACGCAATCGACATATAAGATGACGTAATATTCACACAATAATAATTCTTCGAATTCAATAATAATTCTACAAATAATGGATGTTTTTGTAGAACCTTCACAGAATCTACAGTTCCCAAATGCTTAGAGTTCCACAAATAAAGTGTGTGGTTTCATCTTCATATTAGCCATAAAAAAGCGAAAGAATATGAATTTGGGACTACCAACATGCAAAACACGGAGAAATAAATTATGAAAAACAAATAATTTTAAAATAAAAATTGATTTAAAAGAATTAAGAAATAAAATTCACGTTACCATATTAAGTACTGCTGACTAAAAATGAGACAGCATTAATTACAAGTAAAAGAGATTACAGTGAAACCCCGATCTATCGTTCCCGCATCTATCGTTTTCCCGCATTGATCGTTTTATTTCTATGGTCCTTGGACAAATTATATTTAAATTTATGTTAACGAAATCCGCATGCATCGGTCTTCAAAAGTCGCTTTCCCGCATTCATCGTTGTAAAATTTTTCTCCTCACCGAAATTAAATTGAAGGTCAAACGGACCCATATGACATACAAATTGGAATTGCTTCTTTTATCCTAAAACAACTCATTTGTGCTGTTTTAAGGGGAGGGAGGCAGGGATTAGCGCTGACAGTGTGACATGTATGTACCATGATGATACATCCATGGTATGTGCGTGTAAATAACTGAATGCGGAACAGGTGTTCTTGTTTTGAGAATGGGTTATTCTATTCTGTGTAAAGGGTTGGATGGATGCATCTACCTTGGCCAGATGCCACATTGTTTCACATTCCTAGCTAATCTGTTGTTGTGAGCGGTGTACGTGTTTAATTTCAAGAGTGTGAGCTTTCAATTTAATGTGTTCTGCGCTATATTTTATACGTTCTGTGAATTTTAAGTATGGCAAAACAAATCCGAACCTTAGAAAAAAGGCCTCACATCATAGATGAAGTGGAAAAGAATCCTTTTGAGAAAAAATTAACATCGCTAAACGTTTAGGTATACCGCCATCAAACCTGAATTCGATAATTTCGAAAAAGAAAGAAATTAGAGAGGATGCTGATAAGAATGACACTTCTACAAGAGAAAAACTAGCAAAATATCTATTTACAGTGAGTTGGAAATACTTCTCTTCGCTTGATACGAGCAGGCTCGTGCTTCAAATATTCCTGTGGATGGGGATATTCTTCGAGAGAAGGCACTTGAAATAGCTGCCTCATATCGCATAGATAATTTTTCTGCATCAAATGGGTGGATTTCACGTGTTAACATTCGCTATGGATTGGTATCCAGGAAATTATACGGCGAGAGACCCGCAGTAGTAAATACTGATGCAATAGAAATGTAGTTCGAAAAACTTCTGAAGTTACTAGAAGGATAAAGGATTGTGACATCTATAATGCAGACGAAATAGACTTGTTTTATAAATGCTTGCAGAGAGAACGCTAGCGTTCAAAGGAGTGTCTTGTCATGGTGGTAAACATTACAAAGAAAGATTTACAGTGCTATTATGCACAAATAAAGACGGTTCTGATAAACGAGTACCCCTAGTTTTTGGTAAATGTGCTAGACCTCAATGCTTCAAAAATGTAAAGAAGCTGACTGTAGTCTACCATTCGAATGCTATATCAAAGCATAGATGAAAAATAATATTTTTACAAAATTTCTTCATTACTTTGATAGATTAATCGGCGCTCAAAAAAGGAAATTCATTCCATTTATTGACAATTGTTCAACTCATCCACCAGATACGTCGCTTTGAAAAATATAAAAGTCATTCCCAGCTAAATGTACATCTGTCATACAACCTTTTGATGCCAGTATAATTAACTGTTTTAAGCAATTTTACAGGAGCAATCTAGTGAAAAGATCTTTAGCTTTCATGGATTAAGCAAAAGATCCTACTCCAAAAATAGACCTTCTGTAGGCTATTCATTTTGTACTTTCAGCATGGCATGAAGTAATCTCTTCAGCCATCCAGAATTGTTTCGTGAAAGGCGGTTTTGTGCGAAAAATTGATGAAGAATGCTCAACAGAAGGGAAAGCAAATGATGATAATGTTGACGATAATGCAGATGAAGAGTGGTTGCGTGTAGCAGACGATGTATCTGGTGTAAAATTTAGCGATTATATCTCCATTGATCAAGATGTTGCGACATGTGGCGTCCTAAGCATAGAAGAAATATGCGATAATGCAAAAAATGAAAATAATGGCGAAGAAGCAGAGAATAATGTTCATGCCGGAGCCTACACCAGTGCCAAGTCTCTTTGATGCAATTACGGTATCTAAAACTGTAAGAACTTTTATATATCCGCATGAAATTACAGAAAATGACCAGAAAAATGTAGTACATCTTGAAAACTTGTTGTTCAACTTAAAAAATGAACGAAAACCCCAACATAAAATTATTGATTTAAAATATATATATATCAATTATCTACAACTTCGATTTATTTCTTTTAGAGTTTGGTAAATAACAAATTAGTATTTATTAGTATACTGTATACATTGCATGTATTAGTAATGTATAAACATTGTTTTTTTCGTATTTTGACGCTAACCTGCATTCTTCGTTTTCCCGCATTCATCGTTTTTCTTTCACGCGCCCCTTGAAAAACGATGGATCGAGGTTCTACTGCAAATGTTGCCAAAAAACTTTTTTTTAAATGTTGATGGACCAAGGAGTAATAGTGTATAATATGGTCAAACATATTCCTCATTATATGTGACCAGCGCCCTCTATATATAATTTAAAAATGAATTCCGCCATGTATTCCAAGGAATCAGTGAAGTGCTGCAAACTTAAGAATTTAGTAAAATGTATTGTTTTGTAATAAAAACTAATATATAATATAAACTATTTATATCTATTTGTGGATTAAGCTTTAAAGCAAATACTGTCTAGAGACAAATAAATCGTAATTAAATAATGACTAAAAATATTATAATAAATTTGTACCATTATATTAAAATAAGCAAATGATATATTAAATTAAAATTAATATGTAAATCTGTGATATTGATTCATTAATTAATGTTTCATATAAATCAATGTGCTTAGCTGTAACATATTTAATTATTTATTCCTTTTTTTACTATTTAAATTCCTTTGACTACATCGCATCAACACTTAAATAGAAATATAATTAAACATAAATAAATAAATTATTAAAATCATGTTACTAAGGAATTAATATTAATAATAGTAATAATATTAATTAATTTTTGAAATTAATTATTTTCATTTAATGTGTCCACAAACTTTCTTAAAAATTAAATAAACCATATTAAAGGGAGAGGTTAGAACAAATAATAAAATTCATAATTAAAACATGCACTTTATTCCCATTTAATATAATATTCTATGTATTAGAAATTAATATGATATTATCCTAATTGGGCTAAAAATTTAAAGGCAATTTTAATTTAAACGTTTTTGCAAAAATTTAAATGTTAACATTATAAACTAAGGATTAATGTATATAAAAAATTTCTTTAGAATTATAAATAAATAAACATAACTACACAAATATACATATAAAAGTATCGAATCAACATTATAAAATGAATTAAATCGACGTATTTATAAATCAAAAGCCCCTTCCTTTTTTCTCTTCGTTCTTAGGGTTTCGTTCATCTGACGAAACCCTATTCGTCTCGCTCCTCTGTCTGTCTGTCTGTCCGTCACTGGGCCCGTTCTCAGAAACTATACATGTTGGAGACTTGAAATTTTTCATACTTATAGCTGAACACCACACATCATACGACAAGTCATAAACTTTTGAAAAAGTCGTACATTTAACCCTTTGGGCTCCCACATGTGTATTTTAAACAATTCTTTCTAAGTGAGACCCTATTTAGGTTGGAGGCGTGAAATTTTGCATACTTATAGCTGAACACCTCACATCAAATGACAAACCATAAAATTTTGAAAAAGTCGTACACTTAATCCTTTGAGCTCTCACATATGTATTTTAAACAATTCTTTCTAACCAAGTCCCTAATTAGGTTGGAGGCGTGAAATTTTGCATACTCATAGCTGAGCACCTCACATCAAACGACAAATCATAAAATTTTGAAAAAGTCGTACATTTAACCTTTTGGGCTTCCACATGTGTATTTTAAACAATTCTTTCTAAGTGAGACCATATTTAGGTTAGAGGCGTGAAATTTTGCATACTTATAGCTGAACACCATCATGCGACAAATCATAAAATTTTGAAAAAGTCGTACATTTAACCCTTTGGGCTCCCACATGCGTATTTTAAGCAATTCTTTATAACTGAGCCCCTTATTAAATTGGAGATTTGAAATTTTTCATACTTAAGAGGCCAGGAAGGTTACTTACCTGAGGCCAGGCGGCAAATCATAAAATCTTGAAAAAGTCTTACGTTTAACCCTTTGAGTTACCACATATGCATTTTAAGCAATTCTTTCTAAGAGAGCCCCTAATTAAGTTGGAGACATGAATTTTTGCATACGTATAGCTGAATACCGACAGCACGACAAATCATAAACTTTTCAAAAAGTCTTATATTATTTACTCCTCCGGGCTCTAACTTGTGTATTTTAAGCAACTTTTCTAACCTCCGCCTTTTTCACCCGGGGAGCACTTTTCCAACTTTTGCCGACACATCTTTGACCATTCTTTCATATTATGCACATAGCCTTACATAATTTAGTTCAACTTTTTACCACCAGGGGCGCCTACTTATCTCGGGTGCTATGGGCCCAATCCCTCTCGACTAATATATCTGCGGATAGTATGTAAAACGGAGTTTTGTTCGGATGTAGGTTTGTATAGAATAGAGTGCGCTCCTGGTTGCGAAATGTGGAACTAACAGATTTTTCAAAAAGATAAAGTGTTTTGAAAGGAATATTAAACGAAACCCTCTGTGCGATCTTTGATCACACTTACCCACTTGTTTTTTTATTATTGAGACATATGCGCCTATAGAAAGAGGCACTTTTCCCACTTATCAACCACTTAGCAGCTACAAACTCAAGTCCCACAATTTATCTTTTTGGATCCTTTAAAATATTTTACACGCAGCTGTTGATAAATAGAAGGTCAAAAATCCTGCACAATTATGTCATATGCCAGACTTATGATTCATCGGTGAAGTACATAAAAAAATCGGCATTGTCTCACTGTGTACTAGGTATTGCACATGAATACCGAATCCTGATATTATTTTAATATTTTCTTTCATGTTTCTATTTGTGTGTATCATTAAATTAGATATGCAATAAGATATTAATAAGTATATTTATATATGCAATAGCTAAAGTTTCTGCAGCCGATTATTTCTAGCTGTTAATTCAATTTCTAAAAATATTTGCCTCATTGTCTACGATTCTTTCCTATCTTATGAATCCCTCTAAAAGTCACTGGCAGATGAGTTTTCGTACAACATTGATAAATAATGCTGCTACCTAGATGCAAAGTTTCTATCCATTAATTAAAGCAAATGCTAGTGATGCACTTCTAATAAAGTATCAATCTTTGACTAAAAATTAATGCATCCTGGACATGATTGTTCAGTCTAATATTGTTACAGAAACGTGTAACTAATGGTCTTATTAGTGTAAAGTTTACGCATAATATTGCAAGCACGTTACACAGTTTGAAAGTAATTCATTTTAAGGATCAATCGCTGACTGAATCATTGGACTTTAAATGAATGTTTGTTATTATTGTATAAGCAATTTGGGTCTACCGCAATATTGCATGACTAAATATTATTTGATTGATTTCACCCTTATTTTATTGACATTGAAGGGATTTTTGACCCTTATTTTATTGACAAGTTCTCAAAGGAAGATTTAATTTCATATATGGGGCATTCTCACAATTTTTTGACTTTCAAGTCCCTGAATAATAATTTTTTATTTAATACACTTTTTTGTGTTGTTTTTATTTCATATACTGGGGAACATCACATTGCATGATTGCATAACAATATTAACGAGATTAATAAGTTTTGGACGATGTTGGGGGTCCAAATACCAGGAAAACTCATCTACCGTCCCGTGTCCCTGATGCTGATTTTTAAGTTTGGATCTGTCTGGATAAAATTGCTTCAATAAAAATAATTCGATGTAATTTTTTTCTGAAACTGGAACTATTGTTTCATATAAATGTGTAGCTAAAAATTAACCTGCCCACATTTTTAGGGTTGTTATTATTTTTTAAACTCTGTCCCTGGGTTTTAGATTCCTTAGCATTCCTCTTCTAAAATTATACAGAAAATCATTTCAGATGCAGCCACAGAATTTTTTTTCAAGTTTTTTCTCATGCAGAAGTATACTAGAGAAATAATGTCTAAAATTTAAAAAAAAAATTAATTTAATCTAATGTTAACATCTATTTCTAAAAATCAATGAACATTGTGGACATCAATGAACACAGTGTTAACACTTAGTCTTAACATGATTTTCCTAAAAATAGGTGGTAATTTTCCTTACCGTTCCATCCTTACCGTCCCTTTTTTTACCATTTCGTCCCTTTTTTCCTATACCATCCCCTTTTTTTACCTTACCGTCCCTTCTTTAACACCCCTTTAAGACAATGTTATGCAAAAATTCTGTATTAAAAGAACTACATTGTTATTATTTCTTATTTGAATGTCCTGTGGGTACTATGCAAGTTCATTATAAGTAAAAATTTAGAAGAAAATAAAAAGTTATAGGGGTAAAATGGTAAGGAAAATTAAACTCACAAGTTTAACTTAAACCTCAGTTAAATAAAAAAATTTTCGCTGCTGACCATTTTTTCTTTATTTTGAATCATTAAGCATTCATCTATCAGATTAAAATGTTATTTTAGCAAGTTTAATTTCTCCAGATTTTTTCCCCCAAAAATCAAAAGATTGTGAGAATGCCCCATATATGTAATGCAAATATTTCAGTTTAAGAGATGATAAAATAAACTATATGTAAGGTTTTGTTTTTTAGCTAAGAAAAAATTTATTTGTTATTTTTTCATTTCAATCATTTTGGTTATTTTTTTTTCTTCAACTTCAGAATATCCTTAATAGCAAATCATTTTTATCTGCATTATCTACATATGTCAGTATTTTTACACTTTTTTATAGGAATAATGATTTTTACTCTATTCGTTTTACTTATTGGATATTCATCGAGTGCATGCTGTGCTTTCTTATCCTATTTCAATAAGTAATGCTTAAACCGTTAACAGTAGGGCAGTTACATAACTTTTAACTGTAGGGCGGTTCTCAACACAGGAGCTAACGCCCCATCGGGGAGCAATTTGACATTTTAGGGCAATTTCAAATGTATACATTTTTACATTTCCTGCCTGTGTGTTTGGAAAAGTGATGTTGTAGTCTAAAATTTAAAGAGGAAATTAAACAAGTGAGTTTTTTGTTGAATAAAAAAAAAGTCCCGAATCAAAGTTTAAAAATAGAATTTAAACCAGAATAATTACAAGAATAATTTAAAAAATATTATCATTTACCACATTCTGATTTATATTTTTTTATAATTAAAATTTTCTATAATATTTTTGATTATTAACGTATTTTACAATTTTCGATTATTTATCGAGTGCCTTATATTTCTATTAGCTCTGCTATATGTCTCATGAAGAAACTTTTACAACTGAGATTACTTAAAGTTAGATTTGAATCCAACCGCTGAATGTATTTAACCTAAAAAGTACCTGAAATAATCTTATCGAGGTAGAACTATCTTTATAAAATTTACAAATCTTGAACAGTATTAGAAAAGGATATGTAATAAATAGTAAATAGCCGTGACTCTAGTGCAGGTCTTGCTATACAATAAATAAATGTTTAACATAGACATTTTGATATTTAAAATCAGATAATACAAGGCAGTTAATTAACAGTAATGGGAAAGGGAAACACAGAAATGTGCTTTGATGAGGATCAATCGCTTCTCAAAATTGATATATATGAGGATCTTGAAATGCTTCTAGTGTATTGTATTTTCCATAGAAAAAAACTTATTGTCCAAAGCGTTCCATCAGCTGTTAATAAGATATTAAAATGAATTATAAAATGTATCAATGTTATCAGTTTTAATGCTAAATGTAAAAGTCTCTTCAAGCGTTTTGTGAAGATGAAAATGTTGACCATGTAACAAATTTGTTTAACACTGAGGCAAATTGGAAAGGAACAACGAAACTCATTTTGGCATAAAGACAAAAATATATAGCCTCATTACATTTATTTAATTATGTTTTAAAAAAATCACGACATAAAATTAACCTCTTTCAGAAGTTAAAAAATGTGAAGAATAGATGTTGTTAAGGTTAGATGAAGCTTATTCCATGGGAATAGAGTTTACCTTTTAAATAATGAGACATGTATGTTACAGAGTGGGAAGGGGGGGAGGTATCGTGATTTTACAGATGCTTCGGTGGGGCGTGGCCAAAAAAAAGGTTGAGAAACACTGCTGTGGGGGTATAATTCTAATACGGTAAATTATTCGAATGTCGTTTTTCCTCATAGTAAAATTCCTTTATGCTAAAATAGATATTTTTAAAACATACAAAATTTAATTTTTTTATGGACTCTGGGTCCCATCAGTTATATTTCGAAGATTTTTCTGCATGCTATAAAAAGAGTTATTTAATTAATACAACTTGCCCACTTATTATACTTTTAATTATATGATTTTGTAACGTTTTTTCGTACAAAAAAAGGGTGAACATTTTTTAGAACCAGAAAGTGCTGCAAATTCATAAAATTCAAAGTATTACAGTTCGGTTAGTTCTGATGTTACGAAATTCAGATTGTTATTGTTTTATATATCGCATGGAAAACCTTTTCGTATATACGACCGTATAAAAACTCAAATATTGTAACCTTAAAAATATTATCATTCAGACATAAATGAGATTTAATATGATAAACGACAACTTGTGAAATATTTTTTTTATTAACATTATATCTCTAAAGCTAACATATAGGATATATCTATTTAAGAACAATAAGAGGGGCACTTTGCACGCCATAAAATATTTATTGAAATCTATACATCCATACATCTATGCATTAGAACACATTAAGAAATAACGGGACGAATTGAGAAATTCAATATTTTTATTTACCTATGAATTATACTTTATTAAAAAGAAAAGACAAATATGATCTCATTAAACTTTCTTTATTCTGGTTACAATAGCAGATTAAATATATATATATATACTAGGGAGGTCACTCCCCTGCGAGCTGCGCCCGCCAGCCCCAGTTCAAGCTTCGCAGCCTCTGAAAATATACTAATGTACCTGATTAAAATATATTACAAGGTTACGGAAGATTGAATGATATTATTAGTATCACAGCGGTTATCTTCTGTAATCGCGTTGCCATGCTTTTCAGCTTAAAAGGGCATTTTTCGCTTACCATGGCCACATCCACCGCTGTCGTAATAAATGACATCTGTTTTCGGGATTGATAAGTAAGATCAATTACATATGTTAAAATCAGCTTGTATAAAATGGTTAGGTTAAAAATGACGCTATCTTCCTGAGTTTTATAACGACACTATTGACAATATTCTTCCTTTAAGGTTGAGATTAGAAAACTCTGTCTGTTTGGGAATAGCTTTCAGATCCACGTATTGAAAAGCATTGTATTTTGAAATTTCACGCTTATATTTTATGTCTTGATCGAATTTTAGGTATTTCAAGAATAGTTATAGCTTATTCATAAAATATTTTTTCTATTTCAATACGCAATCGCGCATGTTTTCAAGTTCTTTTTGCAATGGATATTGTTTGCATTAATAAATAAGACTATCCGAATTTTCTAATATGTATTTATTGAATAGTAATTCGTACAAAATAAATCGAAAGTATTTTGCGCATAAATTTATCTGTATTTATGCTGCATCATGTAATGTAATATACAAACAAATTTGCTTGCAGACTATTTTTATGCCATGTGACGTCAGATTAAGTCTCCGAAATGAAAATAGTTTTAAATGTACTGTTTTAATATATGACATAATTTTCCTCATTAAATGCATTTCTCGTGTAATAGTTTATTAATTTTACGTTTTTTTTTTCTTCACGGACACTTCAAGATTTACTTGTACATATATTATTTAACTTAAAAGTATTTGCAAATATTATTTGATCATCGAAAATATAACCTGATATTCACCATTAAAAGTTTTTTATGTGTAATAATTTAATTATTTTAGGCACTTTAAGTATTCCTATATTTAATTCTTGGGCCTTTTACATATGACATAATTATCACCTTTAAATGCGTTTCGCGTTTGATAATTTTATTTTAAAGTTTTCGTACTTTTTTAATATTTACGTGCAAAGATTTTGACGTAACTTTTCTTATTTTCTGCTTTTAACACGTGATCATTTAATTCTTATTTAAAAATGTTCTTTCTGTTTCTAAAATTATTGATATAATTTTCTCTTTAAAATTTAAAAGAAAATCCTTTACTTTGTACGTCTATGAAATTTGAAAGTGACAGACGAATTTTGTTTTCTAAAATAAAATGATTCCGGATGATCGAAAAGTGGGAAAATGTTTTTACCTTTCAAATTTCACCCCCCCCCCCCCCCCACACACACACATACACAAAAAAAAAAAAATAATAATTGAATCACAACATTATCCTCAATATTGATTGAAATAAAAGATAATTTCAATTTCAATTCGTAAACGATGATAAAGAAATCTAATAATCCCTGTGTTTTCCCATTTTCTCGCTTTTTCAAATAAAGTGAAGTAATCAGGTTGCCATCACTATAGAAATTTCATTAAAATTAGAAAAAACTTAATATCTCGAAAACTAATCCAAATTTTAAAATTCCAATACCATTTCTGGAATCTGTGGATCAATACGGATAATTAGAGTTAATTTCACAGCCAAACGTTCTATATTTTAGGAGAAATAGCTGTGAAACATAATAAATCGTATATATGTTAACAAAAACTAAAAAACATTTTTATCACTTTTTTCTTGACCGATTAAAATTTTCATTCAAAAATTGTTTCTTTTTTACAAAACGTAATAATTTATTCGTTCCTGTTTACTTTATTGTTATTTTCAATAATATGATTTCGAAAATAGATAAGAGAAATCATACAAAAAATTCAAAAACAATAGATTTCTTTCAAATGAAACCGTGTGGAAATATTCTTTACCGTCACAGATGGTTTCTTTAATGAACTGGATATTGAAAAAATACTACATAAATCTACAATTTTCAGTGTAGTTCTGATAACACATTGTTTGCGAGTGATTTTTCGAAACTAAGCGCTAAATGTATGAGTTCAAAAATCATTATAAATTGAAGCAGTTTCAAAAGCAATCGGAAGCAACAAATTTTTGATTGCACTTTGTCGTTTCCTTTTTACAAATGTTCCTGTTTCAACAATAACTTCTACCATCAATCTATTAAAACATATTTTTTATTTTCCGCATACAATATGTTAACATATTTCGGGAAAAAATGAGTGAAGGTGAAGGTGTTTTTCTTGAATATTACATACGTTTTTCAAAGGAAAGAAGAGAATGAAATACAAATGAGTTCTTAAGAACATATTATGATGCTGATTACAAAATTATAACTTTACAGAAAAGTTCATTATATTCAATTTATTGCACGCTGTGTTTTTAAGGTATAAAACATAATTAAATTTTAGCATTTTTACATAGATTCTAATAGATTGAATCATCTACCAACTAGAATTGCTTAGTGCTCTTTCCCTTAATTAATACAAATTTTCGAAGCATCAATAACTACAATGCGAAATTTCTATGTCGCTCTTTTGACTTTTTTAGAAATAAATTATAACAGAAATAAACGTACTTTTCTTGTGTGTTATTTACATTTTTACAAAATGAGAAAGAGAGTGAGGGAGAGAAAGAAATACAAATGAAGGTTTAGCCAAGTATACTTTTTCATAATAGGTTTTTTATTAATGTTAGAATAAGTCCGGCATTTTTACCAAATTTAATACAAATAAAATTATCTAAAATTATGTACTCTTTTAAAAATACCTTTATATTTAGAAAGTACATTCTTTACTTTAGCTTTTATCGAACATTACAAAGACTGTAATTTAAATCCTAACGTTTTTACTTCAATTAATAAAATAAACGCTCTAAACCTTAAGTTTCTTATTGTTCTAAACCCTAAACTAACTGAAATATGAAAAATCTCTACAACTACAATGCATGATTTATTCACACAGTTTTGACATTATTATTATTATTATTTGCTCAGAATTCATAGCATAATAAAGGATTATAAACTGTTCAATAATAAAGAAAAATTTACACATTTAAAACACGCATTCTTAGAAAAAATTATCTAATTCTAGATACAGCATCAAATATAACAGTATTTAACAGTGAGAAGATAGTAAAAAACTTTCACTAATTAAACAAGATCCCGAGGCACAGGTGATTTAGTGTATTAGTCAGCTATTTTGTTTATTCAAAAATACTTATATGAAATAAACTAGTATGAATACTAAAATTCATCATAATAATATAATATAAAATTATATAAATGGTTCAATAATTAAAAGATCATTAAACAATTAAACAGATGTCAAAAAGCGAGTACTTTCAGCTAATACTAAGCTATCATCAACATTTTAAAATTTAAGCAGTTCTTATGAACGCTAGTTGTTCATGATTTACTCACAAAACCTTCGCTTGTGAAAATACTCGATTTCTAAGATGTTTTTAATTGTTTAATCCTCTTAGGTATTGAATCATTTATTTAATTTTATATAACACTTATATAATTTGTATCATCTATTGGATTTTGAAACGATCAATTGAAGTAAGAACATAGACAATAGTTAGGAGGAGGACGCGAGTGTTTGAATATACAAATATTGTCCTCAAAACAAACCTTAATGTTACGGATGAAAAAGGACTATTAACGACTCTAACCTGTATTAAATGCACTTAGATAAGGAAACATTTGTAAAATGGAAATTGAAGGATCGGATATTCCAGAAGTCATAACGCTATTAAACAACAACAACAAATGGAACTATTAGAGTGCTGTTTGCACTCTAAGATTTGTCAGAGCCGGGTGTATTTATCTCAAGAAAAAAAATAATTAAAATTTTCACCGGCAGATAGCGCTGTTACATTTCATTTTTCTGAAAATATGCAATTTTATATCCTTTTAAAAGAGGATGTGAATGATCAACTGATGAAGCATACGAAAATTTTCAGTTTACGAGAGTTACGAAAATTACAGTGCAAAGAAATTGAATTGCTAATTACTGCTTTTGTTCAACTATTACGAAAGACACATGGTAAAATTACTTTATTTCAAGAATGCATCCCAGAGTACCCTTGCATGTAGTAGCAAAAGTATCAAACATTCGTCTTTGTAATGCATTTTAAAGTACACATTAATATACCTCTTCCATACTCTTAATATTTTCCATGTATTATGAAAATGTTGCCCCAAATAGCACCACCTATAGATGAAAATTTTAACTTGTTTTCGTGCCAACATCTACGAGACGCTTTGGCCCAAAACGTCTAGGTTTTGTATTCTAAGCTGAGTGTACAAGTCTAATGGTTAGCACACTTGCGATTGCGTTCGTATCTTAAAACACGTTCACAAGTGCAAACCGCGCTTATAAATGCTTATTTATTGTTTTAATGAATTTTTTAAATGCTTCCAAGAACATATCACATCCGGCATATAACTCTCACACTGTAAACTGAAACGGAGTGTTCAATTTTCAGACGTTTTAAAGTGTCTTAATTTTTAATACACTTGTCTGCGTCTGAATTTCAGACACTTCAAACGTCTGAATTGCATCCATGTTTGACCACTTTGACAAACATTTTTTCACCTTTTTTTTTCTTTTGTAAGCATTATACACTGTAATATATATATATATATATATATATATATATATATCCCTAAAAATATGGAAATTGTAGCCACACGAGACTCCGGTATAATTTACATATTTTAATGGAAATTTTCCGATATATATTCCAGAAAAAAATCCATTTATTTTGCATATTTCTGTATTTAAACATTTCCATTTAAAAGATAAAATATATTTTTCAAGGACTAATCCCATATTTCAACAACCACTTCTCCAAGTCTCATGTTACATATAATTTGTATTCAATTCAAACTACTGTAAACTTTTAACACTTACCCGATGGGGGATTCGATCCAATGCCCTGTTGCTCAGGAGAAAGGGGCGCAACCATTCGCCCACCGTTTCATCGGCCGGCCTTTGAAATAATGTTATTTATGAAGCACAAGGCAATGTTTTTAAGGGGACAGGGAAAGCCCTATCTCCGCGATGTTAAATTCTCCAACTTTATGTCTTTTTATGGTAAAAGACAGAGGTCTAGGTTTTTTAGAGTAGTTAAAATAACATGATTTACGTATTTTAACAGACTATTTTCTTTCTAAGTGAAACTCAAAATTAATTATTAATAATTTATGGAAAGTCAATTTTAAATTAGCACTTTTGGAAAGATTTCACGTCCTAAATTAAATAATTCTCAACAAATCATCCAAGTTTTCAGAAAAAGTCAATTAAAGATTTAAATGGCCATTAAGTTGTGAAATATTTTTAGAAAGAATGATTAATTTCAATACCTATATTTTTATATACAAATATGTGTGACACATCGTTGGAAAGATAAAAGTTTAAACTATTTAATGATATAAAAAAGCAAAAGTCGATTTTTTAGTTGAATTTTGCTTTTCCGATTCCCTTAAGTAGCAGTAAGTTTTTTTTTCCAATTTAGTATAATTCTGAAAATTTACACACAGTGTTGTAGTCGTAAAAAACCAGAGGGTATACGTTAGAGTCAGAGGGTATACGCTAAAGTCAAGTATCGAGTTTTCGCTGTAGTTTTATTTGAGAAACAGAGTATACGGAGTATTTTTTTAAAATCCAGAAGGTATACGGCGTATATCTCCGTATACCCTCCAATACATCCCTGTTACACATTTTCTTTCTAGGATTTTGAATGTGTAAAATATTATAAGTTCAGCTTTTTTTTTTCTACCAGAGTGCTTGTTAGAGTGCAAATGAGAACCCCCCCCCCCTTCCCCACCCTGCAAGAAGCCAAGGAATGCACGCCATAAAATAATGATTTTAAGTACATTGGGTTCTAAGTTGAACATCAATAGTAATTTACTGATTTAAAATATGAGACTGTTGTTTATTTCATAGTGGTCTTTGAACTGTTATTTGAGCAACTCCAAAAGAAAAGTGGACTACAAAAAATTTTTTTAATTTAAAGAGAGATTATAATGGTTACGAATTAAGCAGTTTACAGGGTTTAATTAGTTGACTTCTGGAACGCAGCACATAATTAGAAAATCCCTTTCTTTTTAAATCCCTTTATTTTTTCCTGCAAACAAATAATTTTATTTCCAGATAGACTACTTTGACACACACTAGATGGCGGCACTACTCATTCTTAAAAGGTTTAATTTCGACTCGAAAGAAAAATTCTTCTGAGACGTTTGAAGTTTTGGAAATGTATAAATTTTAATTCATTTTTGTTCTTAGACGCATGCAATTGGCAGGTGGTGTTATTCAGAAACTGTGTGATCGAAATAAGTTTTCTATTTTTTGATGAATAAATTACCTATCGAATTATAAGTTATCCTCTTTAAAAAGGTTTTTATAACAGTAGGTTACGCACCTATTATGCAATCAAACTTTTTAAGACAGGATCGTATGGGACTGGGCAAATTTTCACTTTCAGCATGGTTATACCGTATTTTTTTAAACGGACTACTGAACATTATTTGCTAACTGAAACTCAATAAACCGTAAATAAAACTGAAGTAAACCTCTGTATAATGGAAACTTGGCTAAAATGAAAATGTTCATGATTTTTGCGAAATAACACACATTCTAAGATTAAAGCATGCTTTTTTCGAAACTTTCGTAATTAAATTTGACATTTTTTATAAATTTCGGAGGAGGCATCAGCCCGCCCCTTGGATACGAAACTGGTTTGAATAGAAATAAATAAATCATGTCTAATATACGTGACTTTTGAAAGTGGGGACTGAACTATAAGGGTTTGTCCTTGAAAAGTTATATTCTATCTTTTAAATGGAAATTTTTAAATACAGAAATATGCAAAAAAAATGGAAATTTTTCTGGAATTTACGGTAAAAAAATTACATTAAAATACGTAAATAGGTGTCTCAATAGGCAGTACAATTTCCATATTTTAACGGATATTTTTTACAGTGTATAAAGCTTACAAAAAAAAGTGAAAAAACGGTTGCCTATTGCCGAACATGCAGGTTGATCAAAGATGGATGCGCTTCAGACGTTCCAAATGTCTTAAATTCAGATGCATACACGTGTCTTACAAATTAAGACACTTTAACACTCTATTTTCAGACACTTATGTGTCTGAATTTGAGACATTTCAGTTTACAGTGTTTATGACATGATCATAGTAAGACACTTAAGTGTCTTAATTTCAGACACCTATGATGTGTGAAATTTCATATTCAGATACTTAAGTGTCTGAATTACTTTTTCAGTCACATATGTGCCTGAATTTTAGACGCCTTTATTTGCAGTGCAGATCATGTGTCGTCGATTAAAGGATAATTTCTGACGGGATCGTGTTAAATCGCAATTAACTTCATTTTTGTTATTTATTAGGGCAGAAAATGACATAGATATTTTCAAACGAAATATCACTATTAATTTAGACAAACTTTAAACGACAACTTACAGGAAAATATATTTAATTTGAAAATCAGGACGCACAGAACAAGAAAATTATTAATAGTCTCCCTTCTAACTAGTGGACAGAATAGCTGTAGCTAAATAGAGGTCCAGTGGAAGAATTTTTGTATGGTTCTTTTTTACAAACTTGTTAATCTGCAACCTTTCTCAAAGTAATCATCGTTCGAAAAACCTCCCTTGATATACATATGTCTTTGAACACGAACAAGGATATTCATGCAATAAAAAGAGAAAGCTTATTAAGCAATAAATTGTTCAACTTAATGATAAAATAAATTTTACTCTCACAAAAAAGTAAATGCGCATGATTTTTTTTTAAATAATCATATAAATAAATATTATAGTTTATCAAAAATCCTCAACAACACCAGTCTCTTAATAGTTCACATTAAAATTTCGAATAAAAAATGAAGCACAGGTTTGTAGCATTCAATATGAGGCGTTTCAAACCAGAGAACACTATCCAACACTTTTATGAAAAATGAGTTTGCAGTGTCAAAGCATTGTATATCATGCCATTTATTAGTTTTATAATGCTTTTGTTTTATTTCAAAACTATTCAAATGATATAGCAGGTATAACACATGGTCCAACGTAACTTGGATATCAAGTTGCCAGTACAAGATTTGATCAAGTGACTTGGTCTATACTCTGGCACTGCCAACTTAATCTCTATACGTTTTCTAAAAAAGTTTGGTATTGGTAGAAGCTACTCTGGTACGGGCAGAACTGGTAGAAAAGGTTTAACAAAAATCTGTAAAAATTTTTGAAAAGCATGTTTCTTGAAATCGCAGTTGAGGAGATTGGACTATGATTCTCAATGCCTCATTTAATCAGCAGTATCAGTATCGTATTAGGAACTAAGTTTGACTGCCTCAGAAGCTTATCTTGCGTATAGTGACATGAATTAACTCGGCTAGTTTCCTCAAAATGCAGCACATGAAACAGTAGCATTTTAATAGGATATTTATACCGTACGTAGACAACAGAGAAGAATCAACTTTATTTTTAATCTTAAATTTAACAAATAATGTACACTCCGAAACAGTTACAAATTTTAAGTGATAATAAAGTGAATTGCTGAACTATATAGTATTTAAAAATGCATACAAAAAGAATCGGAAAGGGAAAAAAATATTTTGTGTTAAAACCAGGTTTTCTAAAAACTAACCACAATGCTGCAAAACCGTGATTTTCAGAAAAAGTTCGCCAATCTCTAACATGCAAATAAAAACCAGTACTATGAACTTTTCCTTGTGTGTTTTTCATTCTGAATCGATTAAAACAAAAACCAAGCCCGTAACTTAAAAATTGTCAACAATTCTGACTATGTTGTGTATTCAACGTTGAAGACTTCTGAAAATATACTGAATCTAAGACGTTCAACTCAACTATGTTTAAATAAAAAATTGCGTGTGACAAGCATTGTATGAAATCTAACATAGTTAAAGTAAAATATTTTTGTTTTTTTATCAATTACATTGTGAAATGCATAAAGTGATAAATCAAAAACAGAATGAAATGAAATGATACAGCTGATATTACACTGAAATAAATGAAAATAGTAACTGTACTCATTTCAACAAATCTGGTTCCGCATCATTAACGGGAAGGTTTTTAACATTTGGTTCTGGTCTTATGCAGGGATCTGAATATATCATTAGAACATGGGAAAATCTTCGTTTGCTGCTAAGTGAGATGTTTTCTTGCTGTAGTTACTGCAAATCTTAATCTTTGTAACGACTTTCTTCCGCCTCTTCGGTAAGGGAGCGGATATATGAAACAGCATGTTCAATCGTTTGTTTTCTGTGAAAAATAACTTGGTGTGCAGCTATTTCATGAAATGAACAATTTTTGATCTGTTCATTTGTGATCTTGTCTCCTTACGGATACGTATTTACAGTGCCTGATGACGGGCTATTATACAGGGTGTTTATAAAGTCCAGGACCCATTTTGATGTTTAATAACTCATAAAATAATAAAGATAGATTAAAATTAATAACATAAATGGTTAGATAGACTCCAAAAGTTTCACGACCCTTGTCAATGAACTTCCACGTGTGCCCCCTTCGTTGCACGGAGAATATCAAGTCGATAGTCAATTTCACGCCAGATAGCGGCTAGCATGTCGGCATCCACAGAGGCTATTGCGGTTGTAATTCTGGCTTTTAAGTCATCAATGTTCGACACTCTCCTCCTGTAAACATTGTCCTTTACAAATCCCCAAAGGAAAAAGTCCAGCGGCGTTATATCAGGTGATCTGGGTGGCCAAGGAATTGGACATCCTTGCCCAATCCATCTTCCTGGAAAATGGGCATTCAAAGAAGTACGAACGATGGTACCCCAATGAGGTGGTGCACTATCTTGATGCAAAATGACATGTGGCTGAAGCTCTTCTAGTTGTGGAAATACGAAGTTTTCCACCATGTCTACAGGAGGAGAGTGTCGAACATTGATGACTTAAAAGGCAGAATTACAACCGCAATAGCCACTGTGGATGCCGACATGCTTGCCGCTACCTGGCGTGAAATTGACTATCGACTTGATATTCTCCGTGCGACGAAGGTGGCACACGTGGAAGTTTATTGACAAGGGCCATGAAAATTTTTGAGTCTATCTAACCATTTATGTTATTAATTTTAATCTATCTTTATTATTTATGAGTTATTAAACATCAAAATGGGTCCTGGACTTTATAAACACCCTGTATTTTCCAACAAGAAACGCATTTTGTATGTTGTTTTGAATTTATGGAATTTATATAAAGTTTTATTATTTTAATTATGATTTATCACCAGTTATTCGGTTCTGTTTGAAACGATACCCTACTTGATTTACTTAAAATATTTTGAGTTTCTTCATTCCCCTGAGTTAAAAATCTCCCTTTATGCTCCCCACCCTTCTAAAAAACATGTAAAACAACTTTTTGAGGGGAGGGGGGGGGGCTCATCGGATTTTTATTTCTAGTAAAAAACGAAGTTATTTCCCGAATTTTTGTGAATTACCACCAGTTGTCGTATTTTAATCAATTTTTGGTTTATTTTATTGTACTAAAATATTAGTTTAAATACTTGGTGAGATATTGTTTCTGAGAGTAATTTATAAATTTTTAGATAATTTATAAATATTTGGATAAAATTTTATAAATTTCTTTAAATTTATAAAATTTTAAGATATAATAAATATATAATTCAATGATTTTATTAAAACAATAAATAAAAGTAATTTTCAAATAATTTACCATTATGCTATTTAAATTCCAAAATTTCTTTTTTTACATATCTTCAAATGAAATAGTCAATGTGATATAAGACTTGTCCTATGTAATTTTTTTTAAGCAAAATTCTTTTAAACTATTTTTCTGTTATTATATTTATTTAAAAATTAGGTATAAATAGTCTATCAAGCAATGGAAGAAGAAATATACTTTTAATAAACATAAAGAGAAAATAAATGTATTTTGCCCTTTGTTTTTGAAAATTTTCAGAATTTCGAAGTCTCGTAAACCACTTCGAAGAAGTGGTTTGCCAGATGTTTTTACAAATCTTTTGCAGTTAAAGTTGCAAAACTTTGTCAATAACTATTCTTTAATACAAAATAAAAGAAAGTTCTGTTCTCTGAATTCTGAAGCATTTACAACAATACAATATCTGTTTTTTTTCTTGTGATTCTAAACATAAATAAAGGTGCAAGTCATGAGTGCAGATTTAATCAAACAAAAATTTTGTAAACAGAATCCATATATTTGTGTGTGAATCATAAGAGCAATTGAAAAATTGTGAAAATCTGTCCCAAATATTTATTTTAAGAATGAAAATATAAAATAAAATTTTTCCAAGATACATATATATATAGGGGAGACTGGGGACGGTTGACCCACTTTTTTACAAAAAGATTTTTTATTTTTTAAATATTGAACTTAGAATAAAATTTTATATATCATTTTATTCGTTCTACAATCAGTTATTAAAATAAAATTGCTACTCAAATGTAATATACATGAAATTTGAAAAATGATTGATTTTAATGGTGAGAAAATAATGGGTCAGTGTTCCCCACATATGGGAGGGTTGATCCACTATACGGGAGGCTTGACCCACTTTGCTTTTTATTGAAATATTTGTGAAATGAAATAAAATCAGTTTAAGGAAAGCAAAATAACTTTATGCTACATGCTTTAATTATTATAAAAAAATATATATGAAAATATTATGCTTAAACAAACCTGTTTAGATGCAATCGCAACTCGAGAAAATTTTTGTTTTAAACATAATTTTTTCTAAGCAGGTATAATTGTACAGCAATGATAATGAAATTTTAACATTTAAGAGAGTATTCTGGTAGAGACAGATTACATTTTCATAGGGTTTCATGAATTATTATGTCTGGATTTAGGAGCCACTGTCCCGCTTTTTTTCTCTCCTTGTCCTTCGTTTTGTGACACTCGACCTGACAACTCTAGTTGTCACATAGTTTGGCTTCATCTCACTGTATTTATCCTGATGAAATTTGTCTACATACCTTCCTAAAGTTTTTCGATCAAAGCTATGTTCTTTTGCAGCCGCACCAGCACTTAACATTTCATTAACATATTTTAACTCTTTCAGTGACAAAGTACTTTCAATACTAAAATGTTAAAATAAATGACTGGCACAGGAATTTACGAACTCATTTATTTGGAAATAATAAAAAAGACTATAGACTGTTGCTTTCATACTTTCTAGTTCTTTCTAGTCTTTTCTACTGTTTCTGTTTACCTATTCTAAGTAATATTTAAATGGAATAAAGTTCCTGTCAACTTTCCCATTTATATTGCAAAAACCTTTTCTTGCAGTGTATACTGTAGCAGTTTTTCAAATCTTTCTTTAATCAGATTTAAACATTTTCTTTTCCATCACCCCATTTTACTTGTACCTGTACAAAATAAATTTACATTATTTTATATATATAACCATTAACCTTTCATTATGCACAGTGTATAATAAAAAGATTTCCAAAATCCTTAATTAAGGGAGCCTTGAGCATATGGTCAACCCTCCCTCACATTGACTGGAACAAGCCTCCCCACATAACCCTTTTCTAAAGAATAGCATATCGTTATGTTAAACTTAACTTACTGTACAATCTTTAAGCCTGGAATGAAAGCTCGATAAATTTTGCCTCACATAAAACCTATTTACTTAAATTTCTATGATATATTTTATCTGAAGAAAGCTTACAAAACATTTCTAAAAAACACAACTTTTAAAAGTTGAAAACTCCTCACACTTGATTTTTTTCACACCTATTTCAATTATCTGTATGAAACAAAGACTGTTGTTTGAGCATTCCAGTAGCATTGGTTGATACCTATTGATAAAACTAGAAAATTCTTTTAAATATGAAAACTCATGGGTGGGCCTCCCGTATAGTCAACCCTCCCTAATCTGCCCTATCACTAAGGGGCTCTGCCCTCTGTGTTCTACTCACGTCAACCCCATTCAGTCACCGCAATCTCTAAAAATACTTTAATTTGCTCTATTTTAAAAAGATTACGGAAGATTAAATTTTAATCAAACGGCATTGGTGTTCTTCTATAATTCATTGGTGTCAATTCATTTCCTTTCGTCGGAGGGATTTTAACACATAAATGCGTATTTTTTTACTTTGTTTGGAAAAAATTATATATGATTCTCTGAAAGGTTTATTACACAACAAAAGTAATGAAAAAAAATCAGATATACATTTTTCATACATTACGTTAATCTTTTCTTTTGTTGCGCATCTGCAATAAGGTTATTTCCCGTTTTACGCTAAAATATTTCAAATTAGTAAATATTTTAATAAGTATGTCTCCAAATATCTTATTTTATATAATTATTTATTTTACAAAACTTAACCTTTAACCCTTTAATTCTCATGATAGAATATGTTCTAGGAATTAATCAGTTCACAGAATCTGACTTTACACAAGAAAGTTTCAATGATTAATTTCGCTTCATTTAAATACGGATTATTAAATACGCTTTATATAAATACGGATGTGTTATTAATTAAAGCAGATATTGCTATTTTAAATTTCTGGTGTGAATTAGGAATATACAAATAAAAAAAAATATTAAATTCAAAACACACTTGTTTGTATACATGCAAAGCTGCGCACTAAAGGGTTAAGGCCGAATCAAATGCTCCCGCGACAACTAACGGCTGTTTTTGTGATTGAATAAATAAGAATAATTAAACATTTTAAAATCAGGCTGTATAAAATGGCTTATTAAGCAAAGTCGTTGCCTCCAGAAATTTTATAATGAGGCTATGAGAATATTGTTTTAAATTTATCGTTTACAATTTGACGTAATTTTCACTAAAGTGTTCTTTCACTCATTTAATATCAACGTGAAAATAGATTTTTTAATTGAAAGGTAATTATATTTTAAAACTGAAACTGCTTAGCAAAATTATTATTTGAGTATTTAAATATAGCGTAATTTTCCTCATTTACTGCTTTTAACAGGTAATAATTTAATTATTACTTTAATGTTTTATGTACCTTTTAGTAAACACGTGTAAATACACTTTTTATGACGTAATTTTTCCGATTTACTACTTTCAACACGTGATCATTTAATTTTCATTTTAAAGTTTTCTACCTTTTTATATAAATCACGAGTAAATTCATTTTTTCATTGAAAGGATATGTTATTATTTGCATTGTTTTTATATTTGGCATCAATATAAAAAAAGAACTTTTCTAAATGTGACATAAATTTCTATTCAAATAATGAAATTTTTAATTAAAAAAGTTAAAAAAAAACTCAAACAATCAGTCGAATGAAAAAAACTATCGCATACTGCAAGCTTTTGAAGGACGTCTTTACAAAACATAATAAAATTGCTTTGCATAGTTTTAGTTCCTCTAAAACTTTTTTAACTGATCTAGTTTGACTAAATTTAACATTCAGTATTTCTTATTAAAGCCGGTTGGCAAGAAAACTTACCATGCAAGGCGAACAAATGTTTTAAATTTCAATACCAGTATTTTAGTTTGGAAATTTTCACATTGTTTAATCTCAGATTTTGAGTGATTAAATAATTCAAAATTACAAATTCGCGAAAACTGGTGTCGAAGAATTAAAAGGAGTGTAAAGAGGTCTCTAATGGGATAAAATAATTCTGCGATTTAAAAACTGTCTGTTTCAGCGTGTTTATCGAATATTTATATATAAAACGATAAATTTTTATATTTTTCTATGCAATAGTTTTCTTAAAATTTTCTGAGGAAAAAAAATTTCAAAAAAATTTCATTTACGGCGGCAGCGTTAGCTACTTTTTTTAGAACAGAAATATATGGAAATCATAACAACGATTCATAGGTAAGACAATAATAATTTAAACGAAAAATATGTTATAGTGCATATTTTATATTTTTAAATATTATTTTGTTTGAGGGGGGGGGGGGGTCCTCATTTCTTATTACCTCCACCTCCTCGTACTTCATTTTTCCTTGTATTTTTTACACATTAAATAATATTTATTCAAATGTTTCTTCTTTATTTAAAAAAAATCCTATTTTAACCCTTTGTATCACCGCGTTGCATGTCTGCAACACATTCGAAAGTCAATGTTATTTAATCAGCGGGCTTTAAGGGGGTCCGGAACACATTTTGAAATAATTTTTATTCATTGAGTTAAAATTCTGAAATTTTTTGCGATGGGATTTAAATATGGCCTTAATTGATGAATTTAAATATATACCTTATCATTTGTAAACAAAATCACATAATTAAACTTCTCATATTATTTTAGAAATTTTTTTAATTTAACATTTATTAAAAAAGTGGGGTAAATTAAAATCATTAAAACTCGAAATATTATTTATAGAATTTCAATTTGTTTTCATTTAAATAAACAGAAATAGATAAGTTTTAATTTTGATTCAGCATTTTTAAAAATAATAATTTATAAAAAAAAAAAATTAAAAATATTTAACGAAAAAAATAAAAAAAAGAGGTGCAACTTTTATTAAAAAAATCATATTTTCAAAAGTAATTTTTTTCAAATATGCTGAATCAAAATTAAAGTAAAATAATTGAAAAAGATATGTTCCAAGTTTGAACCCATTTTCTTTAATGGTTCTCGAGTTATAAGAATTTAAATATGAGAAATGGTGAAATAACCTATCATGAAGAAAAACGCCTTTTTACAAGAAGTCTTTTCCATGACGGCCATTGCTTAAAAGCTAAATTTTGAAAACAAACCAAAACTAAAAAAAAAAATATATTTTTTTTTTCTAATTCAGATAGAAACATGATTTAAATGTCATTTTAAGCAGGAAAAAACAGAAAAATTTTTAACAAAATAAAATATTTTTGCAAAATTTGAAGATTTTTGTGTCCCGGGCCCCCTTAAAAGGCGATTATATTTATTGCTTCTATCTCCCAATACAGCTGGTAATACAAATCTAATCATGCATCTAATGCATGCCGACCGAGAGTAATAATAAGGTAGAAGCAGGAGTCGTTCGGTAGCTTTATCGCCCCGAGCACGCCCTTTCCTGCTTTCGGTGTCTTTAATTTGTGTAATTTCACTTTTAAATTTCTCCGGTTTCAATTTTTGATTTTTTTTTTCAACCTCGCTTTCGCTAGACTGTCCTTTACTCGGGACGTGACTGGGGACCTATGAACCTTGCTTCCGCAAAAGAGTAGGGATAGAGTGGAAGAATAAAAGGCCGCGGACGCATGAATACATACATAAGTTTAAAAACCCAACAATCACAGTCTTCTGTTACCTAATCTAAAACTTTTTCTTAAACTTCTTGGCGGTAATCTATCCGAATTTTTTTTGTTATCCTGTAAAATAAGTATAAATGGTAACCATCGAAAATCATAATATGAGATTGTTATCGGATTTGCGGCAGTTTGATTTCAAAATTATAAAAAAACTAATTTTATTTAAAAATTACTTCAAGCACGCCCGGTGATAAAACAAATGCTCATTATTCAGTCTGTTTTTAAGTATTTACATATTTTGTGTAAAATGATGTGAAATTTGAAAATATAATGGCAGTTTTTCAAAAGTTATTAGGATAAAATCTTTGCTGAGTTAATGAATCACCGTATAGCTTATAGAAGAACAGCAAAAAATATTACTGGTTAGTTCGACACATTTTATCATTTCTAAAAAAAATATGATTTCTTCTGAGATTTGTAAGGATCGATTAAATGGTTTCGAATTATTTTTAAAAAGTCCAACATTATGTCTTACTAGATATTTTACACTTTTGAAAAGTTTATAGCATCACTATTAAATTATTTTTTTAGTTCTATCATCTTCCGTTTATCTTTTCTTTTCTGAATTAAAACGGAATATGTATAATGCAAATGAAATACCTTACAAAAATGAGTGATATCTAATCAAAAACAACTCGTCGTAAAGGATCCCGCCAAGCCACAAACCTAAAACGTCAGTCATAAAAAGAAGTGATATCACATAAAAAGAAGCGATATAGAAGTGCTTACTCCGAGTGCCGTGTAAAAATCTATCACTACTCATGTTTCCAAAGGACTCGGAGTGAGGTGCAGTATGTGAAAACTGCTTAACGAGCTGCAGGCTTATATAATGTTTGTTCTTCCTGCACTTACATATATATGACTATTTTTTTAACAATTTTCTTCTTGTATTACTGATCCTATTAAACCGTGAAAAGCTTAAGCTTTTGGTGTTTACATGTCCATTCTTATTTAACACCATGGGAAAATCCATTTTGCATTTTATTCCATAAATAGGTTTGTAATAGTTGGGCCTTGCTACACAAAAAGTTTCATACACTGGAAAAAAAATTCCTCAAGTTGACAGAAAAAACTATCAATTTTGGCGCTAATGGATAACTGTTTAATTTACAGGAAATATCTGCGATTTTTCATTAAAACAGTTATTTTTTACAGAAAAAACTGTTTTTCTTTAAAACAATTTTTTACTGTAAAACATTTACTGTAAAAATTACAGTTTGAAACATAGATAATTTTTAGATAGAAAATTTTTTTTACAGTGCATGTGTAGTTATACAGAAAATCACTTTATGGCTTTAGAAAATATAAAAATAGAAGAAGTATTATTATGCTATTTGTCCATTTTTGACCATAGAAGAGGGGTGGATTGTGTGGGGAGGTATAAACCATCCAAACCTCAACCAACGTCTTCATTCTTAAGGGTATTATACTTTTATGCACGCTTTTATTCATGCATTCAGAGCTAAGTGCCATAATTTCATGTTACAGAAAAATCATGCAAATTTTCCTTTGCCTCTCCTATGAAATTTATTTTTGCGGAGATGTCCACTTTTCTTGCGGGGGAGCGATAAGACGAAACGCAATATTTCACCCTGATTCAAGCATAAAATATATTATATGAACATTAAAACGTTCACTGTTTTACTTAAAAGGTGGCTAAAATAATAAAAGAGATGTTACAAGTTAAAGAATATACATTTATTTAAAACTTCTTAGTACTTTCAAGCTTTTCTAAGATCTTCATCAAGATAATATTTCAATAACTAATTACTGTTTATTTATACAATTACGGCACTTCGTTTTGAAATCCATGGAAATCCTGTATAAAGACTATCAAATATCTAACATCGCCCTATCGTACAAAATTCCTAATTTTTTGGTACGGCAGTTAAATATTTTGTTCTATCCAAATTTAATCTGAAATACTGCAACTTCCACTGTCCAGCTACGCATTTAAAAAGGAAAGTGACGTATGAGAGCAGAGTGAGGTAATAAAATATATGGAACTGTAGTTAATAATAATATATATTTTCTCTAATTAAGTTCAATCCAAGAAACTGCTACTTCTACTTTCAACTCTAATAATGATTGGCTCTCTCATTTTAAAAACAAAGTGGCGTATATATATAAATACACAGCAATTAGTTATTAAAATATTTTCTGATGAAGAGCTTGGATAAGCTTGAAAATACTAAGAAGTTTAAAGGAAAATGCATATATATATATATATATATATTTTTTTTTTTTTTTTTTTTTTTTTTTTTTTGCAACATCTTTTTTATTATTTTAATCACCTTTTAAGTAAAACAGTGAACTTTTTTAAGTGTTCATATAATATATTTTATGAATTTTGTAAATTTTTTCAAATTAAAATGGTTGGAGACATCTAAAAATAGATTTTTGACAAAGGTAATTTTGTATACTTTAAAATCTTGTATTAGAAAATGGACAATATTTATGAGAAGTATGTAATTTTCTGTTTGTTGAAGCCATGAAAAAAATACCTTTTAGTCAATATTTTTTTTGTTCTAAATTATTATTTTTAAATGTTTAAAATGTTGTATTCTATCATTTGAGTGAATATTTTTCAAATTGGAGTTGTGTCACAAAGTGTTAAAAGTTTGGGACGATTTCTAATCAACTTAAATTGTACAAAGTTTCGTCGTATCTTACTTCACTTTTTAGCTCACAGAGGCTATTAAAGACTGTGAACTAATGTTCCCACAGCCTCTGTACGTATGTATGTATGTACGTAATGCGATAACTCTTCATGGAAATATCCGATTTGCTTCAAATTTTGTAAATAGTTTCATTCTGATAAGGCGCTTCCCTGGTTTGTTTTGGGGCTCATTTATTAACCCTTAAATGCCTGGTGTTGCTTTTCGGCAACATACCCAATTTAGGCTCTAAAATACTATTAGAATAATATTGAAGCTATAATGCCTAATGTTGCCAATAAAATACATTCTAAAAATATTATTAAATCGATTTTCAACATGTAGATGACAACACTTGTGCTGTTTAAGAATAAAGATACATTTATTTTTTCAATTGTTGCTACTTGTTTTTTTGTTTGTTTGTTTTGTTTGGGAGCTTGCAAAATACCCTATTTCGACCTGCAGTGAGCAGGTAAAATTTATTTCTTATTATAGTTCCTAAAATTCTTGTGTGTTTAATATTATAGAATTTTATCAAGGGAAATTATTTTTTCAATTAAACATTAGTATTGCCAATTAGCAACAAACTGTTTTTTAGCCGTAAACTATGCTTAAAACAAAATATGATTTTTTTAAGTATTTGTCCCATGATTTATTTAAGAAATGAAAGCCGAAAAACATTATTACAATGATTTTTGAAAAATCAGGCATTTAAGGGTTAAGTATAAAAGGGGGAAATGGGGCTAACCACCCCCTTAATTTAGATAAATGGGTTTCTCGTTCAGAATTATCCGATTTGCTTCAAATTTGTTATTTTGTTTTATTCTGTTAAGGCGTTTCCCTGATGAGCTTTGGAGGTGAGGTTCATTGGTTAAGTGTAAAAGGGAGAAATGGGGGAGCTAATCCCTCCCTTAATTTTGCTAAATGTTTTTTGTCGATTTCTTTATTTTTCGAGGGGCATTATTTTTTTATAATAATTTTTTTATATTTTTTTTAAATAAGAATATAACATACAATTAGTTTGAATAGTCTGTGATCTCAATGCAATTAGTCTAACTGGGCACTTTTATTTTTATTTTTATTCTTATTTTAAAAAGTTCAGCCTGAGAGTAATTGCC
This sequence comes from Maratus speciosus, assembly GCA_963932465.1. NCBI lineage: Eukaryota > Metazoa > Arthropoda > Arachnida > Araneae > Salticidae > Maratus > Maratus speciosus. The sequence goes on from OZ010792.1 coordinate 309,720,116, forward strand.
AACAGGACAAGTATTTATAAACTAATGTATGAGCGATCACAATATGAGTCACATTAATAATACAAATGTTTTTTGAATTCTTGAAAATAAAGGAATTATAGTAAATCAGATACAATTAAAAAATTGTACAACATGATTTAAAAGAGAAAAGAGCTAATAATCCATTCTTTAGCTGTTTAAAAAGTAGATTTATTTGCATTTAAAAGTAAGTTCATGGTACTCTGACAGCATTAAACTATTTTCCAGAACCACTCTCAAGAAAATTAGTTTCTCATGTCCTCCATTTTTTTTTATAACTTTCATTGATATACAGGGTGTCCATAATTAAACGACCCTACTTTATAGTTGTCTACAGACAAAACTATTGCTCATAAAGTTGTGAAATTTTGTAAAAGACATAATAAAGGGATGGGAATTTGTTTAAGGCGACCGTGGACGTTCAAAATCGCAAAAAACATTAAAAAAATCAATTTTTCGTTTTCTGGAAAAAAATGTTCTGGCAATCTTCTACTTTCAAATATAATAAAAATGATTCAAATCCGATAATTTTTTACAGAGATATAGCTGTTTTTCTAACGTAAACAATCGTTAATCTACACTTAAAATAAAACTTTAAATCCAGTTTTCTCAAAATGAGAATTTTCGCCAACTGAGTAAGTTGCTCCATGCGTCTTAATTTTATACCAATTTTCATAATACTTGGTAATATTGTTGTTGATATACTTCATTACAAAACTTGCTATTAAAATGTGTACATTATTTCATATAAAGGTCAAAAAGTAATATTTTATTATTGAATTTTATCCAAAATGATCAATATTATAGGTTTTTAATTTTTTTCTGCCAAGGAATTTAGTATAATTTTAAAATGTATAGCAACTTTTAATATAATATCATAAAGCTATCCTAAAAAAAAATTACAAGTTTCTGAAACAAAATTTAATGCGCATGGAGCATTTTTAATTTGTATCACTAATTACCATATTATTAATTAATTACTCATTTGCTTATAATTTTTTTTAAATGAAATTAAGAAATTTTCTTAATTATTGCACAAATTATACGTGTATTAAATTTCAAAACAATTGAGCAAAAACTGTAGAAAATGTTTTTGAATGTCCACTGTCGCCTTAAGCTAAAAAAATAAATAAAAATAGTTCAAAATTTTATCACCGGAGCGGAGGGTGATTTTTAATAAATTACATATTTAGCATTACGATAGTTTAGAAATTTTATTTATTAACTTAACCATATTCTAAAGACAACATTTCACGACATGTTCCTAGCATTTCTCAGAACACAATGCGGTCAACCGTAGAACATGCTATCTTACGATTCCGGATGGTAGCTGAGAATGGTGAAAGTCATGCAGAACATGTTTGGTTATAACAAAATTTGTTAAAATATTGTGAATGTATGCCAAATGTGTAATTCGTTAAAAAACGGCGTCCTAATTTTTTTTTGGCTCAAACGAATTTTCATACTTTTATTATGTCCTCCAAAAAATGTCACAACATTCTGAATAATAGTTTCGACAACAACTTTAAAATAGAGTCGATTAATTATGAACATCCTGTAAATAAAATTTCTAAACTATCGTAATGCTAAAAAGTTTCGTTCACAAATTTAAAAACGAGTCGATTAATTATGAACATCCTGTAAATAACATTTCTAAACTATCGTAATGCTAAATCTGTAATTTATTATGAACATCCTGTAAATAAAATTTCTAAACTATCGTAATGCTAAAAAGTTTCGTTCACAACTTTAAAATCGGGTCGATTAATTATGAACATCCTGTAAATAACATTTCTAAACTATCGTAATGCTAAATCTGTAATTTATTATGAACATCCTGTAAATAAAATTTCTAAACTATCGTAATGCTAAAAAGTTTCGTTCACAACTTTAAAATTGGGTCGATTAATTATGAACATCCTGTAAATAAAATTTCTAAACTATCGTAATGCTAAATCTGTAATTTATTATGAACATCCTGTAAATAAAATTTCTAAACTATCGTAATGCTAAAAAGTTTCGTTCACAACTTTAAAATCGGGTCGATTAATTATGAACATCCTGTAAATAACATTTCTAAACTGTCGTAATGCTAAATCTGAAAATTTATTATGAACATCCTGTAAATAAAATTTCTAAACTATCGTCATGCTAAAAAGTTTCGTTCACAACTTTAAAATCGGGTCGATTAATTATGAACATCCTGTAAATAAAATTTCTAAACTATCGTAATGCTAAATCTGTAATTTATTAAAACTCGCCCTGTGGTGGCAAAATGTTGAACTATTTTTATTTGTAATTTTTATAGCTTAAACAAATTCCCATTCCTTTATTATGTCTTTCACAAAATTTCACAACTTTATGATAAATAGTTTTGTATGTAGGCAACTTTAAAGTAGGGTCGCTTAATTATGGACACCGTGTATTTCTTATCCGAGGCATCTCAGGGGAGTTAAACTTTTTCAGCAATCATCATCTCTTAAACAATTATTTTTTGACTTAGAAACTTCTTTTACTATACTCATCGTATTTGTAGTAATGAAATGTTAGGGACGAAATAAAGATTTATAATGAACTAAAATAAATTAAATACATGATAAGTTACCGTTAAAGTAGAATAAAAGAGCAAGCATTTCAGAATTATTATATTAGCAACCGAAATATAGAAATTATTTATAAAATAAGCGTATTTTTTACATTAAAATAAATATTAATGTGGTATTTATAAAATACATGTTTTCAGTAAAAGGACTAAATGAATAAAAAAAAAATGATTTAAAAAGCAGTACATCTAAATTATCTTTTAATCTTTAAGAAAGGAAAATTATTTGCATTTAAAAGTGAATTTATGGCGCTGCGACAGCAATAAATTATTTACGACAGCTATTCCCAAGTGAAGTTTGCTCATTTTTTTCATAGTTGTAATGCTTATGGGAGATGCCACAGAGAAATTAAGCTTTCCTTGCAGTTTATCATCGCTTCAACATTTAGTTTTTGTTTTAAAAACTTCGCTTACTATTCCCTTTTGTTTACAGAAATGGAACTTTGCCAATTCACAGTAGTTTTAGAAAGAAGTAAATTTAAACATTTATTAAGTGATGTTAATCCTGATAGAAAGAACTTATTCGAAACTATAAGCAGTAAAACAGCTTTATTATTGAATCAGTAAGGAATTTCTTTAATAAATGTTTAATCTTCACAGAGATAGATCCTGAAACATCTGGTAAAAATGAAAGTGTTTTCATTGTTGGACTATTTTAGTGGCGAATTTGAAAAGTGGAACCTCTTTTAAATACATTTGATACTTTAATCAATGACAATATTGAGTTATATGAAAATGAAAAGTTCCCGATGCGTTAATTTGAAAACACACAATTATAGAAAAATATCACTATAATTATTTTAGATTCGAAGGCTTTAGAATAAAGATATAAAAACAGAGGAATCATCGTACACTGTCACATAGAGCAAAATATTTTTAATAGGCAATCAATTAAGCACAAATATGCCAAGGAACTTTATTAGGTAATCTAAACAAACATCTTAGATCACTATAAAATACAGATTTCGATAGAGACAAATTTTTTAACTCTTTATTTTTAAATATTGTTTTTGATAAATTAGATCGCGAAACTAGAAAATTATGAAACCCTTTAAATCATATATTATTTAAAGTAGTTCTTCAAGGACTAACTATATTAATTAAATTTAGAAATTTTCGTATTCATTTATGTATTCATTGTGATAAATGGATTTTTAAAAGGATTGAATAAATCCTTCGCAATAGTTTCGAAAATCCTGTAGAAGGACAATAAATCATGACCTCGTACACTGTAAAAAAAAGGGCTAAAATACGGAAATCTACTGGCGATCGAGACGCCAATTACTATTTCCGTACAATTTCCGTATTTTAAAGAAAACGTTTTCCCGGTAAATTACAGAAAAATATCCCTTTTTTGGCATTTACGGGGTAAAACTTCCGTTAAGATAAGGAAATAGTACTGTTGTCTCGCTTTCTAGTAGTATTTCCGTATTTTAGTCCGTTTTTTTTACAGTGTACAGTATAGGAAAATTTTTATTGTCCCTAAACTCATGGTACATACGTTAGCGGGTGAACAAAACTAGACAAGCACAAATCACTATACAATCCATAATCGGATCGCATGCCCTAAAGCGTTAGAGGATACCTCCCAGCGACCGCAATGAAAAGGCTGTTCACCGCAGCTGTCTTCATTCGTTCTGTGGATCATCGATGAGATGGATGCGTAGTCAAATCAGGAGAAGACCGATATGCATTACATGTACGGAGCGGCAGATGGCAATGCAAGGGAAGCCCAAAGGATGTACCAATCAACTGGCTGGCCCGCTCATTCGATTTGTCATATCTGGACTTTTTCTTCTGGTGTCACATGAAAATCCTCATCTACGATGATGATCCCATAGATTCCGTTTAAGACCTTGTTGCCCGGATATCCGTACCTGCTGACACCACACGAGAGATGCCTGGTGTTTTCCCCAATGTATGGCGAGGCGGTCACTCCACCGGCGGTATGAAGCCTGTGTTACTGTTGGCGGCCGCAATTTTGAGCAGTTGGTGTGATGGGGACGTACGTGTTGCTTAATTTCATATAGTTGAATAAAATGTTTTTATTCATATTATCGGTTTCCTTTCATTCCATCGCTGTCTATCTTCTTTCTCCTCATTTTATGCCACAGTATCTTTCGAGCTCTAGCTTTTTACTTGCGTTCCGGCCATGGATTATATGGTAATTTGTGCTTGCCTAGTTGTGCTCTATCACACTCTAACTTATGTACAGTCGTGGAAAAAAAAAGTAAACACCCCCTACTAACTCCTCAACAAATTATCGTATAAGAAAGTTACTGGTACCGAACGATTGGAAATAAAGTCTACTTTTAAATAATGTATATAAAATTTGTTTAGGGGGGGGGGGGCATCTACATATTAAAACGAACCATAACTTTGTTTTTTCAATAGCAGTACCCAATTCTGACAGCATAAATGAACTCTACACCCTTCAATTAGCCTAAAAGCGAATTTTTATGCAATTCGTACCATAAGTTCCGAGAAATTAATTATTTTAAAACGATCTTATTTTAAGGGCTATATCCAAATTGAAGTTCCGTACTGGATTGTTCACCGAGAGAGCCCCTTCCTTGATCAAGGCACCTTAAGCGCCACTCAAGGAGTCAATGAAGCGTGTTAGATTACAGTACAGCAGAATAAATTTCAAAATGTCTACTCACTTCCATCATAGACGGCCCCTTAAACCATCATTTTGCAGTTTTTTAAGCATAATTTGAAAACTACTTGGAATAAAAAATGTGAAATTTTTGAATTTCCATAAAGCAGGACTTAATAAATCTAAATCCATCAAAAAAAAATGTAGGTCGCAATTCATAATTTTTTCGAATATTAATTTCATAATTCATATCATAAAATTATAAAAATTGCAAATTCAGCTTATTTATATTTGGGTATATTAGTATTATTACTACAAAAAAAAAATTAGCACATTAGGAGCATAATTTCGGGAGATATAAATAAAAATATGAAAATGTAATTTAACATTAGAAGCACTAAATTTTGAATGTTTATAATTCAAAAACTTATCATTCAAATGACTTGAAATTTGGTGTCTAGGCATAGTTTGAACGGAAGATTTGAAATATCTCGTTAAAATTGGGCATTGCCATTGAAAAAAATGAAGTTTGGATTCGTTTTAATATGTAGATGACCCCCTAAGAAAATTTTATATACATCATTTAAAAGTAGACTTTATTTCCAATCGTTCGGTACCAGTAACTTTCTTCTACGATGATTTGCTGAAGAGTTAATAGGGGGTGTTTACTTTTTTTTCCACGACTGTACCATGAGTTTAGGGACACTCTGTATACGTATAATCTTCTTTCTGTTTTGGTGACGATTGAGATATCAGACTAGATTCCAAAGACTTTGGATCAGAGAGAAAATCTTCCATTTCATGATTAAGCTAAATTTTTGCTAAAGATAGAAAGCTAAAATTTTGGCTCATTTTTTAGCCTCTCTCCTACACAGTTTTTATCCTTACAGGAAAGGACTACTACGCCTCAGTACCTATCTTGAACATACCAATCTCCAAGTCAGGACATTCTATACAACTGATTTTACGTTCTGATATGTCGCATGTAATAAATATACATATATAAGATATATGTTCATATTTCTTTATACAAATGTTTTCGAGTTTTAAAATTTCAATGAAAATTAATCGAAATCGCTTGGGCAATAAATGTTTCGCTAACCGAAAAATAATTACCAAAATCTATGCACCCATGCAAGATTTATGCTTGAAATGTATCAAAAATACTTATTAAATTGTGCTTTTCGGACGAAATAAAAGAGATAAAAGTACTCACCGTAAAAATGTCTTTCTTCGGAATTTATTAAATAGATATGTAGAATAAATATGTATCATCCTTTAACAAAAACTAAAAAAAATATCCTTTATTAATTTTTTTTCGCCATATCTTAACTTTTACAGAGAAAGCGCAATTATTATTTTTTCACAGAACATTATCGTTTATTCTCTGTTTTTTAGTTTATTCTTACTTATTTTCTATAATAAGATTTCGGAAATCAATAAAGAAAGATATACTAAAATCTGGAAAACAACAGATTCTTTTGAATGCAACTGCGTGGAAGAATTCTATAAAATCACAGATGGTTTCTTTAATGATCTGAATATTGAAAAAATATGAACTGTACATAAATGTACAATTTTCTATGTAGTCTTTATAACTGATCTCTTTATAAAACAAAAAAAGAGGAATGAACGCATTTTTCTTGAATATTACTTACATTTTTATAAAACAAAGACAGATATAAAAACAAACAAAGGATATTTCAAGGAATGTTATAGTGCTGATTACAAAATTATGTGTGGGTCAATTAAGGGATATATCGGAAGAATCCAAGTTGATTATCGTACTTTTAGCATTCAGATGATCTTTAGTAAATCTGATAGAGATTTAGAATGCTGATTGAGCAATTTTTCTTATTGATCATAATAATGAGTGGTTTTTGCACTATTTTATTTGTTGGTGATTATTTAAAACTATGTCATGCCTTTCATGCTTTGGCAATTTGAAAATTTGGGATATCTACATTAAAAACAATTGTAATAAGATAGTAGAATTTCATTTTAAGATTTTAGTGATCTGTTTTTAACTGCCTAAACGGGAAAAGTTGTTGGTGAAGCAGAATTTTAAATCTGTGGTAATAGATTCTTACGAGCCTATGCCATGTATAATTTTCTATAATTGTATATATTGGCTGCCTGTTACAGGTTCTGTCCAGAAAGTAATGAGACTGATTGCATAAAATTCGTTATTTGAAGATAATTTTACAGACACTTAATATTCTTCAAAATAGCCTTCTCATGCATTGATACACCGTTTCAAAAAACTCTGCTGCCCATTTATGCCCGCCTGAAAGTCTTCAACTGGAATGCTGTTCAGAACGCGCATTACGTTTTTTTTTTACAAGTTCTCCAGACTTGTAGTAAAAAAGTAACGTGCATCCTGAATAGATGACCTTTTAAGCTGTATTTTAACCGAGGGAATAGAAAACAAATCTGGTGGCGAAATATCGGGCTGTACGGTGGCTAGGGCAGCGTTATGACGCTCTGTTTTTTCAAAGACTGAGTAACTTTGAAGGATATGTTGGAACAATCTTGGCACAAATTTTTCGTTTTGAAGTTCTTCCGTAACGATTTGATGCACAATAGATTTTGTAAGTCCCAACGTCCCCACGATCATTCGAACACTCATCAGACGATCAGAGTCCAAAAGCTCTCTAATTTTAGCCACATTGTCTGAATTTTGAGAACTTGATGGACGCCCAGTGCGTTGTCCGTCACTGACGTCCTCTCTTCCGTCTTTGAAGGCTTTGTGCCACCATAACACTTGAGCCTTGGACAAAGAATCTTTCCCGTTGGCTTCTTGAAACATAGCAACGTCGCAGTAGCTGATTTGTTTAGTTTTACACAAAATATTATGGCGCATTGCTGCTCGTTACTCCGCTGCAATCTGCAAACCTAACGCCACTTTCAAACTTGTTTTTGCTTCACGAGCGATACGTGCGCTGCAAAGGCTCAAAGCCAACCGACTTCTGCAAACTCCGCCCCTTTGGCCTTCTGCTTGGCGTGAAAAATTCAGTCTCATTATTTGCTGGACAGACCCTGTACATACGCTTAGATCAACTGAATAGAGTACTTCTTGGCAAGGCGTAAGGTGTTAGATGTGATATTCGCATTTTACAAACTTTTACTTAAGTAGGAAAAGTTTGTCTTCAGACCTAAACTCAAAACTAACCTTGTTGCCCTTGAATGCAAACTTTTCATCAACACATAACTGTACAGCATTGAATGGACTCGGGTCGGAAAATTTTTTACAAGAAGATGTTGATATATATATAAATGTAAGATTAGGTATGGTCAATTAGGGGTACTATTTAAGTAAAAGTTTCGATGAGAGCAATGTACTTTTAGTATTCAGATTATCTTGGGCAGTGCTAATCATGTTTTGTAGTCCTGAAGGAGCGATTATTCTGTTACAGAGAGATTTTAAAGTTCAGAGATACCTGCAGAAAGCACACCGGTTATGCGTTATTTAAACCGGTGTGGATTCTGCAGGTCTTCTTCTCATTTTTTGCCCCATTAATGATGACCAGGGCTTGGTCGAAAGCGCTCGGGAAGTTTTTAACATCTGAATATTGGTTTTAATGTTTAAAACCTTTTAATTGTTTTTAACACCTATTTTAGTAATGAAATCTGAGAATCATTTTATGTATTCATGTTTTAATTTAAGTAGTTACTATTTAGCCGAGGGACAACATTTGAAGACTCTTTATACCTTTAAGGTTATACATTTTCAAGAAATAATGAAAACATCACTCTAACATCTAAAAAAATTACACATTATTATAATTACTTATTAATCTGATATTAAAAATGCAAATAAAAAATTCGCAATTATAAATTAAACATTCACATCTGAATTTAAATTTCCTTTGCAAGATTTTTTGAAGAAAATGGTTTCGTAACTTTCAGTTACTGCATTTATTTTAAAATCCAAACTAAGTAACCCATTATTTTTTACAAGAAAAAACATTATTATTCTAAATATGTTTTAAAAAAGTCACCTTTTTCACATTCGATTTAGTTCTAACTATTTTCAATATTTTTTTTTTTTCCAAGTAGCATGAGCTTCCTAAAACAATTCTTTGACAGATGTTTTATCCAAATATTTTGCTGGAAAAACTTCATGAATAGCTTTTCTTTAATACAAAATAAAAGAAAATTCTGACATCTACAAAAATGAAATATCATTCTCTTTTCTCTTATGGATCTAAACATTACATAAAAAAGTTAGAAGCATTAAAACATAAATACGGAAACACGAACTCTGTTTTTATCTATTTGTGCATTTTTTTTTCCTGATACGAAAGTTTCAAAACAAGCATGTATTTGTAAAATCAAATTAATATTTTATAAAATACCCTCTTTCAAAAACAATCAAGATTTGTTTGCATAAATTAAGGCAATTGAAAATTCAAAGAAATGTTATCACTTGTCTTATAGTTACTTCATATTTTAATATACATTTAAAAGGTATTAAATAAAAACTTTTAAACAGCAAACAATTTTATATATAAACTGTCGCATGTTTCGATTTCACAGAAGTTCTTTTCAAGACAAAGGATAATTTTCTACAGTCGCACGATCACGATCTATGATGCAAGGAATCGAAGTGCCATCAATCACGTTTTCCATGTTCTCTCTCAGATTACTCATGTTATTTTATTTTATTTTTATGTTTATTTCCATACTCGTAAAAATGTTATAACTCAACACATAATTTTTAAGTTAAATGATACTGTATCGTTACACATTGAATCTGTTATATATCGTAACTTGATTTATAAAAATATAACGAACTCATGTACTACAAAGAATGGTATCAAGAAAATAATGCAGCAATTTCTAAGATTCCTCCATTTTTCTTTATTGCTGTTGTTCTTTCTCTGTTATTGCATTTATTTTAAATTCAGAAATAAGTAAACCATCATGTATTACAAGAAAATAAAACATGTGTCTGTTAAAACTTTTAAGAAAATGTATGTTTTTTATGCAATCTATTTATTTCTGACAATTTTATAAAAGAATTTTCAAACAACATAAGCCTCCTAGAAACAATTTTTTGGCAGATGTTTTATCCAAATCTTTTCCAAGTAAACTTTCAAAACTTCATGAATAGATTTTCTTCAGTGCAAAATAATAAGTTCTGACAGCTTCAAAAATGAAATGCGTGTTTTTTTCTTTCTCCTTTTTTATGAATCTTAACATAACATAAAAGTACGAAGCACTAATGCGTAAGTACGAAAACAGAAATTCTGTTATTCTTATTATTTTAAATTTCCTTGCTTGTAACGGATTTTTCAAAGAATAATTTATAATGTAATATTATTATTATTATTTTTTAAATAATGACATTTTTCGAAATGCATTGGATACATGCACATATTATAAAATCATTTAAAAACTCCGAAAATATTTTTTTTTTCGTGATTTGAGAATTAATGTCACAATACAATAATGAGCGGCATTTTTAACCCTTTGCTCTCCGGGTCATTTAGACTGTGGACACACCAGCAACTCCACGTCCTTACACAAATATTTTATTCGATCGGCACCACTTATTTAAAAGAAGAAAAAGCACAGAATTTAAAAAATGCTTTGATTAAATAAGGCAAATATTATTTTATTTTATTACTAGTGCCAAAAACAAAATTTTCAAGGCAAGATGATGTCGCCGCAGTGACAACAACGGAGTGAAAAGGGTTAAAAAATAATCTAGCAATTTTTTAAACAAATTACAGGCTGCGTCAGGTATTTGAGAATAAATCAACGACTGCTTTCAAACAGGAATATACCCTAGAGATAGAGCCTTTTTTTTATTTTAACGTTCTGTACAGATGACCACATAGACACTGAATGGCATCACTTATTGAAACCACTGCCAGCCGCAATTATCACCTCTAGAGGCTGTCAAAACTGATTGCACGTAATCGTCAGATGAGTGTTGGGAACATTTGCCACTGCATACACAAAGCTGCCTTGAGAGCCCCAACATTGTCGTGTGTATGAATATTGGAGGACCTGTCAACTACGCCACATACTTTATATGCCATTCGATTAATATCTGGGTAGCCAGGGGGCCAACAAGTTGCGAATGACATTGTCATCAATGTTTTTGCCATCCATGTTTGGGTTGTATGGGATAGTGCAGAGTTTTGTTAAAAAACTTACAACCTCCCACGTATTACAGAAGTAATTTAATGCTTTAATACCTCGGTATAAGCAACTGCGTTAACTCTGGCACCTTGAAGAAAGAAATGTGAAAGTATCAGATTGTTTTCGCTTCTCAGAGCCCCCCTCCCCTCTCCACAATCGTCAGTGCGGCTGGAAATGTTCTGCACATGTCTTTCAGAAGCTTTTCTGGTATTTTACACCATTACCGATCTTTTTTGTGGTTCTCTTTCTTGACCTGGGCAAAGTTTTCCTCACTGAAAAGACACAGTAGCATTCCTGGCTCATCTTAATGTTACAGCTTGTTAAGGAGGTGCTTGTCTCTCGTCAGTTGGTTATCCCTGGTTCTCTTGGGGAAGAAACTGTACTCTACACGTCAGGTATGACCTCTAACGATGATCTTCATGAATCACACATCAGATTGTGGCCTCATCAACCTGAATCTCCCTCATCAACTTCGCAGTATTTTCATAGACTTAACTGATGAATTCCGGTGTCTTGATGATTTCATATTTCTGGTAATGTCGTTTCCCGCATGAAACGTTTCCCACATGAAACAAGGAAGCCTTCAATTATTTCCTTACATTAAAGACGAAAGACCGGGCGAGTTTCGAGAGTGTGGTAATCCTTAAATCAAAGTGTTCTTCAGCCAATGAACAAATGACAGCATGCCTCTTCATTTACGCAGTTAGTCTAGGTTCTGACATGTCTATATGTAACAGAAAAATATTTGTAACTGTGATATACAGGGTAATATTTTACCTATAACGTGTGTTCTCAAATACCTGACGCACCCTGTATATAATAATACCTTTGAAAATCAAAATACAGTAGTTCTTCCTACAAAATCTGAACAAATCTCTTATTAACGACATATCATGTGTAAGCTGTGCAATGCGTCAGTAGAATGAATACAATAGAAGAGGAGATTGTTAGAATTAGATGAACAGTAGCAAAATGTTAGCCCGCCAGTGATAAGGATTGGTGCACTTGGAGAAATCACGTATTAACTACCTAGAAAAATAAGACACTAACGTGGAAATCTATAAGTTTTTGGAGAGATAGCGTGAACTCAGATTAATGTAGAAGTCAAGAGGAATAATCTGGCATAAACGGATATCGAAAAAAATCCCATGAAGCTTTCCCAATGAAGTAACCATACAATTTACTCTCATCGTGTTTATTGACAATGTTTTCACAAACCGATGGAGCACTCTTAAAATTAATACACACAACATTCTAATAAACACTTAAAAAGCTAAATTCTATCAAAACAATTTACAGGGGCATCTCTTCACTTTGTTGTAAAAGTTATATAAGCAGAAAAGTTGCCTTCTGACCTCGTGCAGACAGCTTTATGGCCATCTCGTAGGAAGACAAAAACGCAATGCAGATGGAGTTCTGATCCAATTAGAGACTTTGCTTGGTGCTGCATTTGCGGAGGCAGAAATACAACGCGTCTCTTGGAAAAGAATAAACAATACAATAAAATCAAAAAGAACGTTTATGAAATGGAATTAATTTGAGATGGGAAAGGGGGAAAAACATACGGTGCGCATTTAAAATTTTGAAATAGAAAACTGAAGAAAAAGTGTTATAAGACAAAATATGTTAAATTAAATGCGAAAAATTTTAAAATATTAAAAACATGTTATAGGGTAATTCTGGGATTTATACCGAACATTTTTTTGAATTTGTGTATAAAGTCCCATGGAGAACATAAAATAAAAAAAAATCATGCTGTGCTATTTGATGTTAAATGTACAACGCGTGTACTGCGACAAAAAATTCAAAACAAATTATAAATATTTTTTAACAATTTTTTTCTAAAACATTACACTGCGGCAGGTCACACGAACATTCAGGCTGAGACGCCGCACTTGTGCGGTAGTTATGTCGCGCTTGTAATAAGAAGAGAATGAAATTATAAATAAAAATATTCAAAAGAAATATTCATATCTGGACTATAATTAACGATGTAATAACAAAATGAAACTAAATGAGTACAATGAAACGTATTAGTATATTCAAGTTAATAACTGTTGCCTACTTTCACTATTAAAATTATCGACTTATTTTTTTACATTAAATTTGAATTGTTATTTCAGCAACAACGTAACATCAATGTATTAGAAAGGGAAAAGAAAAAAAGAAAAATTGTGTTTACATAATTTATATGTTAACCCTTTCGGGACCGGTGGCTTTTACATAAATTTTATTCGGTTGGTACCACTTTTTTCAAAGAAGTTACCTTTACATAAATAATCATGAAAATGCTCTAATAAAACAAAGGAAATATTACTTTTCTTTTTTACTGGTGCCAGAAACAAATTTTGTAAGCTCTTATATGCACCTATGGTCCCGAATGGGTTAAGAGACGTGTTTTTTCGACTACAATCTACAGAAAAAGTGTCAAAAAAATACAGCCTTTATGTAACTACATTTAAACACCCGATGCAACGAAGCCAATTACACTTCCTCTTTTTTGGAGTAGTTTGCAAAGAACGTCTGCGTTACGCGTAATCCAATTTTTGAGTATTATCATCTTGACTTGCATCTTTCTTGCCCTTCTTACTTTTTATTTCCCCTTTTATCCTTTGGTTTTAGTAAACTTGATAACATGCCTAACATGGTTAGTCTGTGCAAAAAGAAAAGGAAAAGTTAATAACACTTAACCCCTTAAAGGTCGCATAAAATTACGCTTTAAAAATTCAAATTGCTTATTGACACCACTTTTTTGAAACAGAAATATTCATCTTATTTAATGACAGGTAAAATGATACCATAATAAAGCTAATTACACTATTTTATAAAACTGGTGTGAATCAAACATATTTGAATAAATCTAAAATAGACACAGCCCGTGAATATGACGGGAGCGAGAATTAAGGGATTAATCATCTTGTATCAAAGAAACTGCGGCATGTATACCTGAATAGCAGTGTGGCATGTATCCCATTTTGCATGGTTGAGACGTCGGCCATCACAGTTACCTGCCATTGCTATAGGAAAATGGCGAAACCATACACACAGTAATCTATACAAACGCTATACTTAGTTTTGACTTTGAAATCATGTATGCATTTAGTAATTAGTGTATGAAAAGTATTTAAACATAACGTGTTTAAAAGTTTGGACAGTGAAATCATGCACTTACGTCAAATTAAGGATTGTACTTCTACAAGTAAACATAGAAATGGGATTCCCGCTATACACTGGTTAAAATTATCTCATTGCGCACCTATACTGTGCGTTTGACGACCATCTATCGATAATTACAAGAAATACAAGGGGTGCGGCATCTATCGCGTATGCGGCGACTCTCCCGGAGTTACCCTATATATATACATATGCGTGTTATGAAAAATAATCAAAATGTTTTAAATGGTAGCATTTTATATATACATCAAATATCGGTGACTAAAAGAGTTATTTTAAGCTTGCAAAATTTACATAACATATCAAATATATATATTCTTTCCAAAAATATTAGTAAATTTTATATTGTTCCGTGCTTTAAGATTGGGTTCGCATGAACTGATCTATTTGGTGCAGCTTGATTACTATTATCGTCACGTTTTCCGTGAGTTTTACAGGAAACTGATATCATTTACTTTCATATGATATTGGCTTCGATACAATTTTACACACTTATCAAACATTCAATATTGAATGCACTGTGTATCAGATTCTATAAGGTAGAAATGAACCAAATTGCACATTACAGGTTTAGAAAACATGAGTTTATTTAATTTTGAATTTGAGCGCCCATCAGGGTGCGCTGTTGTGATATGCTTCTTTTAAATTCCCTGATCATTGTAATACCGTGCTAATTTCAAAGTTATATACAGTGTTTCTTATTCAGAATTGTCGGTACATTAATGAGATATTTAAATTCTATATATTACAATAACGTAAATGAAAGATTTTTTATGACAAAATAGTACAAATTTTTTAATTGCACATCATACAATCTGTAGAAGGAGTAAACATTTTAGGGTTAACGTCAAAATATTTTTTTATACTTAGTTACGCCACATGCAGAATGGTTTTTGTTGCTTCTCTTAGTCGTAACGCCTAAATCTTTTTGCTTAGATGTGCATTTCTAGTTCCAACTGCAGAAATGTTTCAAATGTTCTTCTTTATCACATGAAAATCCACTTATTTCAAAATATATATTTTGCAAAAAGTTACAATTTAAATTATTATACGGTTCCTGGATCCTTTATGCTATATTTAGAAAATATTACCCTGTACTCTGAGAAGTAGAACAGTAAAAAGTTTTATGATATTTTGAAATTTATTAATTTTTAGCGTTTTCGAACTGTGCCTTTCAGATTTTAGTGCCAGAAAACAAAATTTGCGCATGGACAAATGTAAACCTGAACCAACGCGTTTTCTTTTACATGCAGTTGTATTAAAAAAGTATGCGTGTCATTAATATAGCTCAAATAATGCATGCTTAATTATAATCTTTAGTATAAATATAAATACGATCTCGTATTATTTTATTTGTGTGCAGATATATTATTTTATTTGTGTGTCCAAAGAATTTGTAAATTTTCACGGAAAAGTTTGAATTATTTTCTCCGAATATTTAAAAAAATAGATTGTGCACTCAAAACTTGGATAGCTATTATACACCATATTTATGTCTGTATCTTTAAAAAAAAAAGTAACTAACGCTGTCACCGCCGCCGCCGGTTTTGAAATTTTTTGTGACCTAGGGTCTTTCTTTATTAATATTAAGAAAACTACTGCATACAAAAATACGAAAATCGGTGGTATTATAGAGAAAAGTTTGATAAACACGCTGATGCAGACAGTTTTTAAATTGAAGAATTATTTAAAGAGATATATAATATTAAAGTTGGTCAAAGTCGTTCCATTAAAAAAGTTTCATAGGAGCAAAAACATAGGAATTTAATAATTTTTAGATCATTCTATGTATTAGAAGTTCCCGGTGTGGAGACTGCATTTATTTTTTTAATTTGACTATTTTTTTAGGGTTTATTTCCATTTTAAATTCAAATTTGCAGCAATTTTTGGGGATATTTTTTACATATTTTAGAAAAGGTTATAATTTTAAATTGTTGCCAAAATCGTAAAAACTTCTGAAATAATAATATTTCCTTTAAACTGAAAATTTATTTACACGTGAATATTATAAACAGAAAAAAAACCCTTTGAAATCAAAATTAAATGATTACGTGTTAAAAGCAGGAAAATATTAAAAAATAAGTCAAAAAATTGTTTATGCACGTGAATATTTAAAACGAAAAAAACTATAAAACAATTAATTATTTAATCTGTGTTAAAAGTAGTAAATGCGGGTGGAATTACGTTCTATTTCAAATAGCCAGATAATATTGCCAAACAGTTTAAATTAAAATATGTATTTACACGTACACGTGAGACTTATTTCATATTTCGAGATAATCTTTATACTACTGTTGCCAAAGACAGAGCAAATAATAATATTTCCTTTCTAACAATTGAAATAGTTCCAGGAGAATATTAAAAAAAGAAAAGTTTGGTTAAAATTACGTCAGATTCAAAAAGTGTGATTTAAAATCATTTTCTTATCGCTGTACTAAAAAATACCTGGAAGTAAAGACTCTGTTGGTTTGGTTCATTTTACATTAGCTAATTTTCAAGCGTTTAACTAATCTTATTTAATCAAACATGGAAACAGCAATTCACACCAGTTTTTTTTTAGCCTTAAAATCCTCCATTAAAAGAGAAATAAATGGAAACCCTTTTACAGGGATATCGCCACTGGTTTTGTAATTCTAATTCAATCTTCCGTAATCATTTTTAAGCCGATCAAATTAACGGTTTTTAGAGTATGAACGGGGGATGGCCAGTGAAGCTCGTAGGGGGCAAAGCCCCACAGTTTTTTAAAAAATCGGACGTAACTTGTCTAGTAGTTACGTCGCGTTCTTATTTATTTATGTATTTATTTTAACTGGGGATTAAATACTCGGAGATATTATTCTCGAGTTGACCAAAATATAATGTCAAAATCATTTAGATTTAGCTTGTATAGTTCCAGTTCCAGATTAAAAAATGATTCAAATGTTGGTCTTCCTGAATTAAAATTTATTTATTTCAATATAGTATTTTTAAAAAGTTATTTTAAATTACATTATTGTTAATTAAACTAAAAAATATACCAGGATTTAAATGTAATAATCATTATAAAATAAAAGTTTTTCTTTATCGGATATTTTTCAAGAAAAGTTTTTTGAGCAATTGCTCGACTACTGCATTCATTGTAAAATTGGAATTAAGTAAGCAATTGTGTATTACATAGAGGGA
The DNA here is from genome assembly GCA_963932465.1 of Maratus speciosus. NCBI lineage: Eukaryota > Metazoa > Arthropoda > Arachnida > Araneae > Salticidae > Maratus > Maratus speciosus. The sequence continues at coordinate 309,737,824 of OZ010792.1, forward strand.
AATATGCTTTTGTGAAACTTTTTAGAAATAGCCCTTTTGATGTTGATTCTGTTTATTTTTGAAATTTTTCAAAAGTATTTAGTAGTATCATCACACTTGTAGAAGCAATCCTTTGACACACATTTTATCCAATTTCCTTTGCTAGTAAAATATGAAAAATTTCATGAAAAGTTTTTCTTTTATAGAAAATTAAACAAAATTCTAAAAACGAGAATTTTTTCCTTATTCCCTTGTTCTCATCTAAATATAAACATAACTTAAAAGTACGAAGACCTAACGGTGCAAGTGAGGAAACGGAAAGCTGTTGTTCTATGTTTTTCTTAGATAATAGATTCTTTGATTTTTTCAAACAAACATTTGAAATTTCATGTTATCCTATAAAATATCATTTTCAGAAAATTTTCGAAAATTGTAAGCTTAAGTGATACAATTATTTTACGATCCAGAAAACATATATTTTAGTTATTTAATATCACTTCAAATTTCATATATAAAAATAAGACTAATAAATCCTGTTGAAAAGAATATCTGGCAATTTATAAAACCATTTACAACAAATCAGTTCCAATCATTTAAAACAAAACATAAAAATAAAACATGAAATGAAATATCCACTCTAAAATTAAACCAGCTCATTTTCAGATTTTAGAAAGCAGTGCTTCCTAAAACCGATACTCTCTTACTTCATTCTATTTATAATCAAGAATAAGTAACATTCTACCTATTAAAATGAAAAAAATCGTTGTTCTGTTAAACAATATGCGAAAGTAATTTTTCTTTTAGTGCATTTTCTTTGTTTTTGTAAATTTTCAGAATTTAAAAATAGCATTATTTTATTTTTGAAATAGTTCTCAGACATAAGTATTTACAAATCCTTTGCCATATAAAGTTAGAAAAGTGCATCATCAATTTATCTCTAATTTGACAGCTATCTATATATTACGCTATCGTACGTGGCACAGAAATCGCGCATCATTCATTTGGTGTACCTTAAATATAATTAATATAATCCCTTAAGCTGATATCAATTTTTGTTGCATTAAAATATCTCAATTTGTTGATTTTCTGTAAGCAAGTAAGCCCTATTGGTTTATGGTTCGGCTAGTGCAGTTAAAGTACTTGTGCAGTTAACAACTTTTATTGCGCCGAGCTTTGAGTATTAAGCCTAAAAGTTATTTTTACCATAACTTTATTTTGTATCTAAATAAATATTACAATCAAATTGAATATTTATTTATCCAGCATTATTGGATACACAGTACTTATTTATATACCAAACAGTACATACTTGGTAATTATCATTACCGCAATAAATATTATGTTATACACAGTGGTGGGATTCAAATAATTTAACAACCGATTCGCTGCCCCAATGATTTTTGAAGTATAAATATGACAGGAAAATGAAGCATCACACACAGTTTGGACCTTCGTCTTGAAATGTGAAAAGGATTAAGACTGTTTTTTATGTTACTGTGCATTTAGTTCACAATAAAAAATACTTATTAATTAACAAGCAAGATTTATTACCTGCGTTTTACCATTTAAAGTATATTTGGAAAACTTGCCCCTGACCATTTTTAGTAACATGGAAAACCTGCCCGCATACGGGGTTCATTTTCCGACGTAACATCATTTGACTTAACCATTTTTTGTGAAAAAATATATTTAGTTTTTTGAATAATAATTGTGCCAGTTTGTACAGAAAGGTCTAGGGAATACAATGATATCCTGTAGATATAAAAATAGATAAAAATAAAAAATACAAAAATAAAATTATAAAATTATAAAAAGTTGGAAAACTTGCCCCGGTCCCCCTAAGTAAAAAAAAAGTGTTCGGTTGTTTTTGCAATATGAACCTAGATCTAATACAAATACAAATTTTTAAAAATTTTCATACTTTAAAAAAATTATGCGAAGTATTAAAAATACTTTAAATTTTATGAATTTTTAGCATTTTATGACCTTGAAATCTGTTACTTTTTCGCTTTTAGAGCAAGAAAATATCGACAATTTATAAATTTCAAAGTAACATAACAACTAAAAATTTGATCGAGTAATAATGGAATGGAATTTTTATTGATTTACTTGTTAAAAGACATTTTCGAAAGTTTTTACAGAGACCGCATAAAGTAATACATTTCGTAATTTTTTATTGACTATTTTGACATAAATCTTTGACTATATATTGAAATCATAAATTATTGATATGATGAAAATCATCATTTAAAACACTTTTGCAATTGAAACTATAACTCTAGTGCTATTTCAGAATCAGCTATTTTTCAACGAATAAGTAAAAATTACCATGATATGAATTATAAAAAAGAAATAAACCAATAAATTTTAAAGAGGAATGTTCACTATTTACGCATATTTCGGGCAGTAATATAGTTTGTGTGTTATTTATTTTTGCTTTACTAGGGGGCTCTACCCCCTACGAGCTACGCTCGCCAACCCCCGTTCAGGCACACCAAAATCCAAAAAGCACGCTAATTTGATCGGCTTTAAAAATATTGAATTAAAATTAAAAAAAAAAAAAACAGCAGCGATCTCTCTGTAAACGGGTTTCCATTCGTTTTCCTTGGATTGGGGATTTTTAAGGCCAAATCTGCTGCTGTTAAGAGATACAATGGCTTCTTTCGTATTTAATTAAAAAAATTAGTTAAACTGGTACTTCTTAGTTATCCCGTCGACCAATTTCGCCAATTTATATAAATCGCCAAACCACTCGCCAAATTATACACATTGACATAATTTTTATTTTAAATAACGAAAGAACAAATAAATTAGTAAAACATTAATAAAAATACAAATAAAACGTCGAATTAATGGTTTTATTGACCATTATTGGCATTTAATCTTGCAATTAATTAATTAATGGCAACCATTATTGACATTTAATCTTACAATTTGGCGACAGTAATTTGATAACAGTAATTGTAACGGGATAACTAAGAAGTACCGTTAAACATTTGAAATAAGCTAATGTAAAATGAATTAAGTAAACAGTGTCATTGTCTCCCGGTATTTTTTAACAGCGCTATAAGATAGTTCTTTTAAATAATTCATTTTAAATGTATCGTTTCAAATCTGACGTAATTTAAACAAAAGTTTTATTTCTCTTATTAATATTCACGTGAAAATACTTTTCTTGTTAGAAGGAAATATTATTTGCGCTGTCTTCGAATTCACGATTATAGTTGAAAAGATTATCTCAAAATATCTCGCGAAAATATATTTTTCAATTTAAATTGTTTTGCTATTTTTTTTTTTTTTTTTTTTTGCCATTTTAAATATGACGTAATTTCCTCAAATTACAAGTTTTAACGCATAATAATGATTTTTTTTAAATTTTAAGATTTCGTTTCTCTTTTTAAATTCAAGTATAAATATGGTTCGGCACAGATGTCATAGGCGCAATTTTTTTCTGACGCCAATTTCATATACGCAACGGTTACTTAACTGGTGCTAAAGTGTCGTTATTTTGATTGATATGGTAACCCGGATGTTGTTGTTTATGCTATTGATGTTTTCGCGAAATTGGCGTCGGAAAAAAATTGCGTCAAATTGGTATATGACACCTGTGCCTATGGTTCTTATGACGTAATTTTCCTGCTTTTAACATGTAATCATTTAATTCTAATTTTAAAGTTTTTTTTTCTCTGTTTGTAATAGTCACGTGTAAATAAATTTTTAATTTGAAGTAAACATTATTGTTTGCGCTGTTTATACAACTGGCAACAGTTTAAATTAATAACATTTTCTAAAATTTGTAAAAAATATCTCTCGAAATGCTGAAAGTTTGAATTTAAAATTGAAATAAAACCTCAAAAAATGAGTCAAATAAGAAAAATAAATACAATCTGCACACCGGGAACTTATAACGTATAAAATGATTTAAAAATGATTAAATTCTCGTGTATAGTTTTTGCTCCAATAGAACTTTTTTAAGGGAACGATTTTGTCCAACTTTAGCATTAAATATCTCTTAAAATAATTCTTCGATTTGAAAACCGTCTGCATCAGCGTGTTTATCAAACATTTCTCTATAATACCACCGATATTCATATTTTTGTATGCAGCAGTTTTTTTAATATTAACGATGAAAGGCCATGCTTAAGTATTCAAATTGGATGTGGATCTACCCGGAATATCTACGCAGATGTTCATTGGTCCATTTCCAAATCAAAACTTTTTTATATATATAGAAGGATATGATACTTTGTAAATATCCAAACACAATGAACATGCATATTTTTAACATAATTTTGAAGTGATAGTTAGTTACTAAGTATGCGATAATTAAGCATTTATAAATAAAAATGAATATTTTTTTTTGTTGTTGTTAACTTTAGAATTTCCATGCTTGAAATCCTTTAATGGACACTATTCCTGTGACGTAACATTTGGTAAAATGGCGATTTTTAAAGTCTCGAACCGAAAGAAAGAATAGGTTTATTTCTTTATGGATTATTTGCTAGAAACAAATGCTAAACAATTTATATTCTTCTAAGGGGTCGCAGGAGGCTTACTTTTTTATTGATGGTGAGATTTAGCATCGTGTCATATTTAATTTTTTTTCTCATTCCCTATAAAGCAGAAATACATAAATTTTTTGCAACTGACAGCCTAATATCTGTTCTGTGTAGCAAAATTATTTCAATGTTCTAGAACTATTATTTTACAGTTTTTAAAATGTTTAATTTGGAGTAAAGTTTTAAAATTTTACCTGCATTCATTGCGCGCAATATTTCTCAAGAACTAAAAAAGCAATTTGTACAAAACTTGCATTATTTATTCACTTTGATGCAATGAATAACTTATACCTCAAATTTATTGTTATAATTGTATTGAATATTTAAAATTAGCAATTTTTCAGCAAAAAAATTTTTTTTTTTCAAAATTTTATAATTTAAATTTTTGTTTACAGAAAAATATTTTAATTGCTTAAAATTGAAGTATAAGTTCAAAGGACATTTGTGTTACATCATTATCAATACTATTTGTGACTCTAGAACCAATAGTTTTGCTACAATCTTGCGCGCAGTAGATGCAGGCAAAAAAGCAATTAATTTTTTTTAATTAAAAATAAACATTAAAAAAATAGCGAAATATCAGTTGTAGAATATTGAAATAATTATGCTATGTAGAACAGATATTTAGCTATCAGTGGTAAAAGTTTTATGCATTTGTGCTTCATAGGGTTTCAGAAATAAAATTATATGTGACATATTGCTAAAATGCACATTCAATGAAAAATTAAGACTCCTGAGCCCCTTAAGTGTAAAGGAAATATTCTGTAATCATCTGCACGCAATAAGTACGATAGACAATATTCAAGTGGCGTCACATAAGATAAAATGGCGATTTTTATAGTCCCGAACCGAAAGGATGAGTCCATATAAATTCAATACTGACTATTACTTTTCAAATTATCAGCAAACATGCAAAATCGGCAACGCTAACACTTTCGTTGTCGGGTCCGAAGCACGTTCGGAATTAAAGATCTGGCGCTGTGTACTTAGTCCGAACACCCTATCGAGAGCGTCTTTATATTTTCATGGACTCTCCCCACCACAGGCTTTACGCTTTTTTCGTTTTAAGGTGGCACTCAATATCGCCTATCCTTTTGAGTTATAAGGGGGGTTTTTCAAGCGAAACTTTTATTTTTTAATTTTTACAACGAAATTTCTCATATTTGATTGGTCGTAGGACCAAATGAAAAAATTAATTAGAACACATATATTCATACTTATATGCATCAGAATAATGTTTTTTATTTGAAAAAATTATGTAGGAAGAGAAAAAGTAGATGGCACTTAAGGACTTATTTTTAAAAATAGGGCGGTTGCCAAAGTGTTAAAGGCCCATACTTTGGATTTAAAAAAGGAATAATCCTTTACAGTCAATAGTCAGTTATTTTCAACAAACAAATGATTTACGAATTCATGCATTCCCTAAAGAGTACTGTTATTCTCTTCAACAGATAGATGTTAAATCTTTGCATTAACATATAAATGCGTTTCTCATTATTGACACAGTCTCCGAACCTACCTGTTTTAATTCATATTTAGCAAGTTTCTTTTTGTTATTATATATATATATATATATATATAATTATTGATTAATCTAATTTACAATCATTTGTTATTAAATTTTAATTTACTAAGGACAACATCATATTAATTACTAATAGTATGCCATTTTTATAGTGATTAATATACATATAAGTATGTTTAATATAAATATAGTTATACTGTATGTATTAAAATTGGGTAATTATTTTTAATATTATTCCTCTATTCTTTTTAATATTTATTATCGGTTTAATGTTTTTGAATGTCCCACATTCATACTTTTTGGATTTTTATGGATGTATGAAAATAATCCACACTCTATATTTGTGCTTTTTAAGTAATGGGAATTTAAGTATCATTTAACCTTCTATATACTTCCACATGTTTTTTTATTTCCTGTTCATTTTATAATTATCTTATATATAATTGATTTAAAAAATATTTATATTATTTTTAATAATTATTTATATTAATTATTACTGAATTTATTTTGTTTTATAGCATATAGCTATATGCTATATATCATCAAAGTTCTAGAATTATTTAAATTCTTAGTTTAGTTTAAATAAGTTAGCTAATAGAATATTTTGCACGCTTTTAAATTTTATTAACAATAGTTTTTTTAAATACATTGTGTGGTTTATATTAGGTTTATAATTCTCTCTATATAAGGATATGTTTGGTTTTGCTGTTTAAAAAATTATTTACATTCAAATGCTTACAAATATTTATCTTGTGACAGTTGAATAATAAAAGTAATACTAGATGGCAGTACCAAAATTTGTCTCTTTAAGATAGCTCTAAATTTTAATTTTTCTAGCTCCATTTCAGTTATAATATACTACACCAGGGGGTATTTTTAGCTAAATTTTGACGATATTGTTAAACAATTATTAATTAATTTAATAGTGCATTTTAAATAATGTAATTACTATCTATTTATTTTATATTATATTAAATGTATTTAACAAGGTATTTCAAAATTTATTTCAAAATGTATTAACTACATCCTTTGGTATCAATTACTGTGATTTCTTAACTGTTTTATTCACCTTAATCTTTATGATATTCTGGTAGACATGTGCGCGTGGATATTTGTAAAATACTGAAATATTAATCGGTATGGTGTTTATTATTTATATTTTATATCCTATAAATATTTAAATACGTTTTATTGATTCTTCCATTTCATATTATTTGTTTCTATTCTGTTTTCATTTTTAATCAATTCACTTGATTTTAATGGTTGTTTGGGCTCAGGGGAAAATAATTTTTAGCTTTAGCTTATTTTTTTCACAGAAAACCACCATTTTGCTTATATCATTGAAATCTGTGCCCTTGACAAAGTAATTCAATATATAAGCTTTTCCATTTTTTGTCGGTGGCCACTTTTTTCTTTTTCTTCCATAATAATTCTTATAATAAATTATTATTATTTTTATTATTTTTATATACTTACAGCTTTAATCCATAATAATTGACGGTGGTAGGTTATGTTTAATTAATTGTTATATATTAGCATTCAAATTACTATGATGCATTCGCGCAAGTAATTATGAATGTATGCTTTTTACGATGTTTTTAAATATCTTTTCATTTTGAATGTCAACAATTCATTTTGATGTATTTTTTCCTTATGGTATCTTATATATATTTATATATATTCCCAGGTCGCTAAATGATTTAGCAATCTTTTAAATATTATACGCTTAGATCATTGCTGCAATAGCGCACTATCTATGTGTATTATCAATATGATTTCTACCATGTAGTTATCTGATACCTATTTTAGGATTCCATTAATTTTTTCATTCCTATCATTGCAACGATTTATTTAATGTTTTTTAATTTTCTAGTTATGATTTTATCTTAATTTTCTTATAGTTATTGTATGATAATGTCGTATATATTTTCTATTTTTGCTATAGCTTTACATAATTCTGTAGAGATAATCATTTTATATATATACATCAATATGGTAGCAATAATTATTTCTATTAATAGATTTAATGTTAATTTGCTTTAGAAGTTTAAATTCATATTACTTTGATCTGAGAAGTTAGTTGGGTAAGCGTTTTGGTTGTCTTTGCATGGTTATAGTTGTTCTAGGATTTGGATGTTATGCGGATCTTTTTTGACTTATTTGTTATCAAAAAGTCAAGTGGTTTCTTGCTATTATTAGTCTACGAAATTTGGGTTATCATTATTTGGTTATGGAAAATGTGAAGATTGTTTCTGCGTTCTGCTTCTATTGTTATAAATATTGTATATATTTTTTCATACTCAGGATTTATTATTTAGTCATGGCTAATTTAATTAAGTTATTAATTTTTTATTATTAAATTTTCTTATTTTTATGGCAATTATTGCATTTTCCAAACATAATTTTTATATGGCAGTTCTTAGTAAACATATCGATCCTGGCAAGATACACTTAGCATCTATGCAGTGTAGTGCCCGGTACAGGAACAATAATTGGGTTGTTCCTGGATCGTCATCCAGCGACCATTTAAACTCTCCCCCTCGTTATTTATTTTTTCGTAAGTGTTATGATGCTCGGTGCAAGACATGCCCATACGCTTCTCAGACACAAATTGTCTCAGATCCTAATTATTCAAGTTTTTGTAAAGCATTTAATGTTATTTAAAGTATAAAATGCAACTTATGTAATATGAAATGTATTGGTGAAACATCAGGTCCAATTCATAAACGTATCAATCATCATCGTTCAGACTCTAATAATAACAAAGCAAAAAATATACAATCTACAGCTGAAATTCAACATTTTCATAAACATCAATTTAAAAATACGACAATTGAAATCCTTCAAATTCTAAAAAATAAATCAGAACGTCTTTATATGGAATCATCATATATGAAATATTATAACACAATTTATCCTTATGGACTTAACAGTGAAGTATTTAACAGACCTGTCAAAGTCTTCACATCTATAAATAACAATATTGATTATTCTCCAATTTATCCTACTCTTAATCATAATTTAAATGCTAAAACAACACGTAATAAACGAGGAAAGGGTTCATCATCAGTTGTAGTTTCCAAAAAATCTATCACAAAACAAATTAATGATCTTCAAAGAAATTATTTAGAGAATTATAACTGTTTGTTAATTCGAAATAACATCTTTGCTATTAAAAAGAAACAGATTGTACAACATTTAAATGTATTTCTAAGTAAATCTTTCTCTAAACATTTCTCTGATATTTACTTTGACCTAATTATGACTAGGGTTAATCTTTTAAATATTAATTTACAAAAAAAAAAACATAAAATTCAGAACATGAATACTCAAATGATAATTATTTTTTCAAATCACATATTTAATAAAATTAATATCAATTCTATAATTAATGATAAAAATTGTTTTTTTTTCCTATCAATAATCTTCATATATCAAAAACCTTTAAATATCCGAATACAATTGGAAAAAAGACTTTTAACTACAATACATTTTCAAAAAATACATCTGCTGCAAGTAATTTTCCGTGTAACTGCAAAGACCCCACTCTAAAAAAATACATAAACAATGATGATGGACATATAATCACTGGAAATCTTGATATTGTTAATGATTTTAAATTGAAACAATTATGGTACTAAATATAGACTTCCATCTAAATTTAATGTTAAATCTATTATCAAACAGTTTACATATGATATTGATATTTTTATTTATAAAATTTCTATCTCTTATAATAAGCCTATTGAATATTTTAATCAATGGAAAATATTAGTAATTGAAAAATTAACTATGGCTTTAAAAAATAATATTGCTGATTTGGTTTCTATTAATACAAAGCATTATTTCCAACAAATTACTAAATTACAAAAAAACTACGTTATTACATATGTAGACAAATCTCCTAACAATTATGCTATTATATGTAAATCATATTATCACCAACTTCTTACAAATTGTATTTCTTCTAATAAGTCATTTCAAAAAACTAATGAAAATGTAATTGTAAATAATCGTAAAATTCGAAGTTATTATAAACTATTAAATATTTTATCTACTAACTTTAATTATCCATATTTAGTTCTTATTGCCAAATTTCATAAAACTCCAATTAAATTTAGGACTGTTACTATTGGTTGCAATACATATAATAATAAAGCCAATAAACTTATCTTAAAAATTCTTAATCAATTATATGTACTTACTACAAACAATGATAATACACATTGTATAAAAAATAGCTATCAACTTGTCAATATTTTAAAAAATCTTCATTGTGTTTATAATATAACGACATATAACTTCAAAGATCTTTTTAATAATATAGACCTATTAGATTTACATAAAATTATAAATGCATTATTTAAAAAGTATTATAAAAGACTGGAATTACCATCTAATATAGATATTGCACATTTTAAATCTTTAACTAACTTCATTATCTATAATAATTATGTATTGCAAGATAATACTTTATATTTACAGCATGTCGGTATACCACAAGGCGGTTGTACTTCCAGTTTACTCTCAGACTTATATCATTATGAACGTAATTTTACTAATAATAATCTACATTTATATCGTTATATTGATGACATCATTTTAATTGATACTGATCAATCTGCAATTACTCGATTTCCAGTTGATTATCCCACTAATTTGGAATTAACGGAAAACCTTTTATCTAACAATGCAATTAACTTCTTAGATCTTAAAATTACAATAAAAGACAACAAAACAATCACAGATTTATAGGACAAACGTAAAGAATTTAAATTCACAGTTAATACATTTACAAATTTTAAATCTTGTCTACATCATTCTGTATTTCGAAATATAATACTTAATCATTTATATAGAATAAAATTTTTATGTTCTTCTCCTCTAATTAACAATAATATTAAAAAACTAATTTATGATTCATTAAATCATGGTTTTCCAAAAAAATTCATATATTCATTAATATACAATTAGTACTTTTCTTACATGATCTTTTAAAACAAATTAACACATGCGTAAACAAAATTACAAAAAAAATTATAAAATAAAAAATATCTATAAAAAATTAGAAATTGTAAAATAATATAAAAAAATTATTATAGGTTGGCTGGGTGGGTAGATGTTAGAGTACGGAGGAGGGTGGTGTTGTCTGGATAATACGCAATGGTTAATTATAAGAAAAATGGGGGCTTTTGTATTATTACTATATTTTTGATACGTATTTTATATGGATGTTGATTTGATATTTTATATGTAATTGGAGAATTTCCTTAATATTATAATTAGCCTAATTATTGATTAATCTAATTTACAATCATTTGTTATTAAATTTTAATTTACTAAGGACAACATCATATTAATTACTAATAGTATGCCATTTTTATAGTGATTAATATACATATAACTATGTTTAATATAAATATAGTTATACTGTATGTATTAAAATTGGGTAATTATTTTTAATATTATTCCTCTATTCTTTTTAATATTTATTATCGGTTTAATGTTTTTGAATGTCCCACATTCATACTTTTTGGATTTTTATGGATGTATGAAAATAATCCACACTCTATATTTGTGCTTTTTAAGTAATGGGAATTTAAGTATCATTTAACCTTCTATATACTTCCACATGTTTTTTATTTCCTGTTCATTTTATAATTATCTTATATATAATTGATTTTAAAAATATTTATATTATTTTTAATAATTATTTAAATTAATTATTACTGAATTTATTTTGTTTTATAGCATATAGCTATATGCTATATATCATCAAAGTTCTAGAATTATTTAAATTCTTAGTTTAGTTTAAATAAGTTAGCTAATAGAATATTTTGTATGCTTTTAAATTTTATTAACAATAGTTTTTTTAAATACATTGTGTGGTTTATATTAGGTTTATAATTCTCTATATATAAGGATATGTTTGGTTTTGCTGTTTAAAAAATTATTTACATTCAAATGCTAACAAATGTTTATCTTGTGACAGTTGAATAATAAAAGTAATACTAGATGGCAGCACCAAAATTTGTCTCTTTAAGATAGCTCTAAATTTTAATTTTTCTAGCTCCATTTCAGTTATAATATACTACACCAGGGGGTATTTTTAGCTAAATTTTGACGATATTGTTAAACAATTATTAATTAATTTAATAGTGCATTTTAAATAATGTAATTACTATCTATTTATTTTATATTATATTAAATGTATTTAACAAGGTATTTCAAAATTTATTTCAAAATGTATTAACTGCATCCTTTGGTATCAATTACTGTGATTTCTTAACTGTTTTATTCACCTTAATCTTTATGATATTCTGGTAGACATGTGCGCGTGGATATTTGTAAAATACTGAAATATTAATCGGTATGGTGTTTATTATTTATATTTTATATCCCATAAATATTTAAATACGTTTTATTGATTCTTCCATTTCATATTATTTGTTTCTATTCTGTTTTCATTTTTAATCAATTCACTTGATTTTAATGGTTGTTTGGGCACAGGGGAAAATAATTTTTAGCTTTAGCTTATTTTTTTCACAGAAAACCACCATTTTGCTTATATCATTGAAATCTGTGCCCTTGACAAAGTAATTCAATATATAAGCTTTTCCATTTTTTGTCGGTGGCCACTTTTTTCTTTTCCTTCCATAATAATTCTTATAATAAATTATTATTATTATTTTTTTATATATACTTACAGCTTTAATTCATAATAATTGACGGTGGTAGGTTATGTTGAATTGATGGTTATATATATATATATATATTGGAGATATAGTAATGAAAATTTGTATCTAGGATAGCATTTTAAAAGCATTGCAAAAATGAAGAAATTTGGAGTTCGTAAGCAGAAGTTCCTATAAAGATTAATATTTATACAATCTCTTAAAAAAATGAAAATAACGCGAAGGAGATCGCAATAAAGAAACTTTGGTGTAAACAGTTTTATTCTACGATATTTAAAATTGCATTTATGATGTTTTTTCGGATTTTGTTTCGTACATAGTGTTTATATCCGGTACATCAACCTAGATTTGCAAAAAACCCGCACAATTTGAGGGACGTGAATAAACCCGGGAATTTTGGGGATTAAACCCGAAATTTTGGGGAATATTGGAATTTTTGAAGGAGTTTTAAAGATAAACAAAACCAGTTTTTTTTTCCAACTTGAAATTTTTAGTTTAAAGAAATTTCAGGGAAGAATGTTCCAAAAAGATAGATTTTACATTGTGAATTCACAAAACTTATGATTGTACAGTCGAAGTATTTATTAAAATTCATAGTAATTTATTAAAGTTCATTAGCTTTACAATTAAAAATGGCTGTGAAGTTGTGAGGATTTTTTTTTTTTTTTCGTTTCTGTTGGCTCGCATATTTACTTATTCAGACATACTCTATATTATTTTTTTTTAACGAGTTGGATTGTATTGTTGCATTGATTTCTTCTACTTTTGCTCCTTATCTTTTACGCTTACATTCGTTGATTCGAAGAACAGAGATGAAGTTTATATCAATGTCAGGGAAGATGAATTTTTTATCTGCCTCTTTCACTTTTTACTTATCGAAGATTAAAATAACAAATTATATATGATATTTTAATATTTCTTACTTAATATTTCTACAGCTTAAGCGCGTAATTTCGCTAGTTTTAATGTAAACCGTGCTATTTTTTATATTTTTATGATATTAATTTTGTTTACATTGATAAAAATTGAAATAAGTAATAATAATAAATTAAAAATTTTCCATGCTTGAAACTTTCTGAAAACTCCCGAATTTTTTTTAAATTTCCTATCCAAAAAACCCGGTTTATTCTCGGGAATAAGCCCGGTTATTTTTTCATTTTTTACAACTCTATATCAACCGCACGTTGAAGTGCAATACATTACAATAACTCAACAATTTTATGCATATTCAATTTCGGTTTATATATTTCAAACATGAAATATAAAATCATGAAGAAAACTACACTTCCAAGCGTCAATCCACATTTTAAAAGTTTTATAATTAAGAGTCTTTAATTAATTGTCAAGTATATCATGTCGTTTCATTTACCGATTTTTTTTTATTTGAAAAAAAAAATTGCAGTGCTAATTAGGCGTTTTTTAGTACATTATGCTTACGTACATCTTATTTTTTTATATATAAAATGCTACTGAAAAACATAACTAAATAAATCATACCTAAAAAGGTTTTTATAAACTAGTATCTCAAATATATTTAATTAAGATATCGTCTAACTTTTTTTAGATTTTAAGATAAGGCAACATAAGAAATTAAAAAAATAATCAGAAATTACGTATGGTATTTTTGCAGTTTAGATTTTTGTAAAAGGCTCATTATTTCTTTAAATTATTATTTCTTTGATTCCATTATTCATTAATTTATGACAACATATTTGGAAAATTACATTTTTGAGGATAATGAATTATAATAACTTAGAAATTTCATACGTAATGAATTTCGAATTGTATATTTCAAGAGTGTAATATTAAATCATCAAGAACACTTAAACAAATTTAGAATGAAACAAAAGTTCCAAAATCGCATGGAAAGCTGCTACTGGCGCATATTTTTTTCTCGAAACTACTGCAGCGATTTCAATATATAATTTCTTTATATTGTAATCAATTGTACTTTTTCTTTTTCAAGAAAATCAATTATTTTTTAGTAACCTTATTTTAAAAAACAATTCTAGAATTTTTTTTTGCAAAATCCTGTTAAATATTGCATTATTTTTATTGCTATAAAAACAATTTATAGTCTAACTACTATAAAAACTCTTTTTAAAAGTAATGAAATTGCTTCAGAAGTTTCAAAAAATATTTTTCAATATCAGCCATTTTAAATAGGATTTTGTATGAGTTGTTCCCTGCTTAACTAAGAGCACTTTAATTTACAGTCTGGGATTCAAATGAAATTGTTAACATTTCAAAAACTCATAAAAATAAAAATAAACGGTAAAATTTAATAAGATTGCGAGAAATTTGTACTAACAAAAGTCGATTTTTTTTTTCTTGGTACGATAGAAAACTTTCGAAAATATATTTCACTATATTTCATTATAAGCAACCGCATCACAGAAAAATGCAAATCAGAAAATAAAAGTCATATAAAATGTAGATGACACAAATGGCGATTAATACCTGACTTACCTTGTTACTGTCATAAACTTCCCGAGTATACACGCAATAGTCCATCTATTTTAGTATCGTTTAAGAACACTATTCGTCTTGGAATCACCACCTAGAATCCAAATTTGTTGCATATTGCATCCTTCTAAGGTTATCTTATTTATCTGCAATAGGTCAATTTTTGTAATGGTGGATTAATTATTCCTTTGTAAAGCAAAAATTTTCCAAACTCAAACTTGACCTCAAACAAATGTAGTTTATTGCAGAATTATCTTATTTTAATTCATGCAGCTTTATCTGTTGCCAAATACTTCAAATAAGACCCTAAGGTTGGTGTGCCTATAAAAGTGGCCACGGCGATATTCATGGAAAATTTAAGGTACATCCTAAAAAAAATTAAAAACTATCAATAACTGTAAACCGTAATTAAAAGTACTACTTAACCCGGGAGAACTCGCTAGTGAGAATGCCCAATTGCTTTTCTTTTACTTTGCATTTGTTAAAATAAATAAAAAAAGGCAGACATAAAGGTGTGGATCGAACTGAGTATATTTGATACAAGAACAATTACACAAACATACTGAAAGAAAACAGAAAATTTACAGGTATTTATAGATTTTGCAAGGCCCAAGTCGGGGAATTGGCGGCCGTGAAAGAAAGCTACATTAAACAACCAATCACAAGAAACATAGTTGTACAAAAAGAAATTAATAAGAATTTAATATAATGCTGTGATTATTTTCAACACCCGCCCATAATCTAGCATTACATCAGAAAACAAAGAAATTTCTTTAAATCAATCATTAATAATAATATGACACAATTTAAACATTACTTGTACAAACAACAAAGAAATAATAGTTCATAAAATTTAACTTTAGGTAATGCCTTTGTAAATAAATCAGCAATTTGCATATTCGTAGGAACATATTCAATTTTGATGTTATTTTCTTTTATAATATTGCGAACAAATTTCAATTTAATATCAATGTGTTTCATTCTACCATAATTACTCTCATTACTGATACATTTTATACATGATTCATTATCCTCAAAAATTACTAAATCCTTAATATTTACAATTTCACTAGCAATATTTTTAAACCATAACAAGTCTTGCAAACTTTTAGTTAAAGCAATGACTTCAGCTTCAGTTGACGATAAAGCAACTGATTTTTGTTTATTACAACACCACAGAACAGGCATGTTACAAAACATTAAAATATAACCTGTTACTGATTTGCGGTCATTTGTGTTAGCCCCCCAATCAGCATCAACATACATGGATAATTTAGGATCAGAATTTTGCTTTTTATACACAAGTTTTAAAGACAATGTTTCTTTTAAATATCTTAAGATTTTCTTAAGTGCTTTCCATGCAATTTCAGTAGGATTTTCTTGCAATTGACTTAAACAGTTAATAGCATACAAAATATCAGGTCGAGAAATATAAGCTAAATATAATAAACAACCTACAAGTTCACGATATGGGCCATTAAAAGGTTTACCATTTTTGAAATCAGATGGGGTGGACTTAGCAGAAATAGGAATGTCACTGGGTTTACAATCTAGCATATTAAACTTACTTAACAATTTAATTATGTAAGACTCTTGATCCATTATTAAACTATCAGAATTGAATTTCATTTGAATACCTAGAAATTCTGAAACACTTTCCGATTTTGACATGTGAAACTCGTTATGTAATAGGGAAATAACTACATTAGTTTCATTTACATCTGAACCTGCAATTAACATATCATCTACATACAAAGCAATAATTATTTTATGATCATTATTATACCGAATAAAAATACAAGGTTCATTATCACAAGATTTAAAATTTAACTTTGAAATAAATTCATGAAACCTTTCAAACCATTGTCGTGGGGCTTGTTTGAGACCATATAAACTTCTTTTAAGTTTACACTTTCGCCCACTTTTATCATCATAGCCTTGCGGCTGATCCATAAAAACAAGTTCATTTAACTTACCATTCAGGAACGCTGTTTTAACATCTAACACAAATGCATATAAGTCTTCATTTAAAATCAAAATAAGAACCAAACGTAAAGCTGGCATACTTATTACAGGGGAAAAGGTTTCACTATAGTCTAGCCCTTCTTTTTGCATAAATCCACGAGCTACGAGTCTCGCCTTATGTCGACCATCTCTTTTGATGGTAAATACCCATTTGCAGGAAATAGGTCGTTTGTCAGGTGGTAATTTTTAAAGATCCCAGACATCGTTGATTTTCATACTTTCAATCTCCGCGTCCATAGCTTCTTTCCACAAGCGTTGTTCATCACTAGGGAGGGATCTGATATCATCAAACCTTAATGTTTCTTGTTGGCAAAGTAATGCTTCGTAAACTTCAGAATCTGGATACCGTACAGGTTGCTTTTTAAATCTTTCAGATTTTCTTGTTTTGTCTTCTTTCTCTTCAGGATCATCTAATTCATCACTCGTATTTTCTAGAACATCTGGATCAATTTCATTATCGACTGGTTCTGAATTTTCTAGAATGTATTGTTTCGACTGAACATTTTCCTTTTTCTCTTCGTTGAATTTCACATTTCTTGATACAGTTATGCGTTTCGTTTCAGGATCTAGTAATCTATATCCCATTGAAGAATAACCAATGAAGATAATTTGTTTAGACCTATCGTCAAGTTTCTTTCGATGAACTGAAGGAATTAACATGTAAGCACTGCATCCAAAAACACGTATGTGCTTGAAATCGGCTTCTTCTCCATATTTCAGGAAGTACGGAGTTTTGTTCTCAATAGTGCTGCTTGGCATTCGGTTTTTCAAGTAAGCTGCTGAAAGGATAGCTTGACCCCAAAAAGTCTTTGGTAAATTTGATTCAGCAATCAAAGCACGTCCTATATTCAGAAGCGACCTATTGCAGCGTTCAGCTACTCCATTCAAAGATTGCGTGTATGGAGGAACGGGATCGATCACTATACTAAGATCTCTAGTAAAATTCACTAAATCATTAGAAAAATATTCCTTCCCGTTATCACATCTAATTTTCTTCACTGTAGGGTTGGATTTTAAGAATATTTTTAATTCTTCTGAGACTTCACTTTTATGTTTCAGTAAACGTACTTCAGTAAAACGAGAAAAATCATCGATAAGAGTCATAAAATAGCACTCGCCAGAAAAGGTTGTCGGAAAAATAGGTCCACAAATGTCACTATGAATCAAAGTCATTGGTTTGGTTTCTCTTTTTCTTGGTCCTCTTCTCATTGGTGTTGCACTCTGTTTTGCCCGAGCACAAATATCACAAAAAGAATCAGGTACCGGAAGCTTCATATCTTTCAATACTTTGTCACTCGGATGATCAAGTCTGCGATGCCAGATATCACAATGATTTTTCTTTGAAGTAAGAACGGTTTCGTAAACAGGGACAAAGTCACTTACGTATTGTCCATTCAAATCCCGTTCACCGAAGTAAAAACGGTTTCTCCCTTTTTCGATAAATACTTTTTGATTCTTGAAAATAACTGTATAATTTGCACTTTCAATTTTCCTAACGGAAATGAGTTGCCCGTTTAAGTCTGGAACATAAAGGACATTCTTTAAAGTAATTTCCATTCCATTTGACAGTTTTCCATTAATATTTCCAATACCTTTGATTTCTAGATTCGTTGTTTTTGATGCGCATTTAATAGTTCCTGAAGAAGGTACTAAGGATGCGAAATAATTCTCATTAGAACACATATGGGAAGTTGCTCCGGAATCTACTATAAATTCATTCCTTTTCCTGGAAGCATTTCCAGCAACGAAAGAAACATCTGAAGAGGCAAATTTTTCTTCATTTGAATTTTTAACAGCTTTACAGTTGCGTTTTATGTGTCCGAATTTTCCACAAGAATGGCAAGTAATTTTCTTTCTACAATATTTCGCTGTATGCCCTTTAGAGTTGCAAATTTTGCAAAAGAATTCTTTGCGAGTCGACACAAATGCGGTATTATCATGAGCAGCCTTAGTATATACTTTTTCTTTCTTTGAATCCAAAAGAAGTGCTTCAGCATCTAATAATCTTTGTGTCACGAAATCTAATGTCAAAACAGAATTCGGTTGGTTTTCTAAAGCAATCTTAACATTTTCAAATTCCTGAGGCAATGACATCAAAATATAAACAATAGTATCCGTTTCATTAACTTCTGCCCCAGACAGCTTAAGATCCGAAATTAATTTATTTATTTCATCAATGTGATTTCTCATAGAAACTGTACGATCTTTCTTAATCGTTGCCAATCTCTTCCGAATTAAAATTTGATTCACTGCACGCTTTGTATCATAAGTGCGTTCTAATTTATTCCAAATTTTATGAGCTGTATTTTCATCTTGAAGTGACGCAAGAACATTATCACTTAATAACGATAATAATAAAGCGTAAGCCTTTTTTGCTTTCACGACATCGGCGGCATTGTCGGGAGCCGCTTCAATTTCCAAGAATTTTTCCAATTCTTTAGCAGCAAAAATTGCCATTACTCTTCGTTTCCATACCGAAAAAACTTTTCCATCACCTTCAAAAAGAGGGATACCGTAAACATCTTTTGAAGAATCCATTCTGCTCGATAAAATATATAAAAAGTAAGATAAAATCTTTTTCACTCAAAATCCCAGCAGAAATGAAAAACAGAAAGATAACGGCGTCAGTATGTCTCGCAGCTCATTTCAACACTTGCTAGAACCAACGCTCTGCTGTTAAAATAAATAAAAAGGCAGACATAAAGGTGTGGATCGAATTGAGTATATTTGATACAAGAACAATTACACAAACATACTGAAAGAAAACAGAAATTTTACAGGTATTTATAGATTTTGCCAGGCCCAAGTCGGGGAATTGGCGGCCGTGAAAGAAAGCTACATTAAACAACCAATCACAAGAAACATAGTTGTACAAAAAGAAATTAATAAGAATTTAATATAATGCTGTGATTATTTTCAACAGCATTCATATAATATCAACTTTTTTTGGTTGGCTTAGTACTTTTATTCACAATAGAGGTAAAATATTTGAAAAACATTTTGAAATTTTAATTAAAATGAAAAATCATTTAAATAAGAGTCTTTAAAAAGTACGACTGTGAGAGAAAATCTCACGGAGCGAGTTCTCCCAGGTTAAAAAACGTTAAGTATATAACATTTTATATGCGTTAAAAATTACTTAATATAAATTGATACGCCATAGTAAAATGTGTTATTTAATAATATTACATAAATGTAATTTCATTAATTCTATAAAAAATAAACATATAAAAATATAAATTTATTTATCTTGTGAATAAAATAGTATTTGTTTTTTTCATTTTTGAAGGAATTAAGGCACCAAATTTCTTTTAAAAATTTAGGAATCCTCATGCTCCTACACTGTTAAAAATTTTGCAGCATTCTGGCAGGTCATTCGACCGTTTTTTGAAAAAACTGTTTCATAACCATAATTTAATTATATTCTGACCATAAAATGGCCAATAATATGGTCAGAATAGTGTTAAATTACGGTTGTGTAACCGTTTTCGGAAAAAAACGGTCAAATGACCTGCCAGAATGCTGCAAATTTTTAACAGTGTACATTTAAAAAAAAATCTCTCAAATTGACAGAAAAAAAATGTCAATTTTTGGCGCCATTGGAAAACCGTTTAATTTACAGGAAATATCTATAATTTTTCATTAAAACAGTTTTTTCTATAAACAATACAGTTTTCTTATGTAAAAATTACTAAATCGAACTTTTTTTTCACTGTATAAAACTGTTTTTCTTTAAAACATTTTTTTCTGTAAAAAATACAATTTTTTTCTGTATAAATTACTGATTTTTTTTACAGTGATATAAACTTACATCAAAAACAAAATACTATTTACATCCGTACTGTGTGGAATAAAAAACATAAAATGTGATAAATAATGACACCAAATAAAAAAAGTTTTTTATGTATGCAAGTTGAAATACCAAATTTACTTTAATGTTTTATAACGAGTATAATCAAACGCATATCGAAAATATAATATAAAACAGGTCTTTGTTCTCTCTCTGTAAAGAAAAAAAAGTTAAGATCTGAATAACGTAGTAAAAATATTAAAACAAAGACAATTTTAGTCACCAAAAAAGATTTCTTTAACAAATGCAGATATAATTAACAATACAATAATTTATAACAATATGTATTTAGATGAAACGTGTTTGTTCGCCTTCTTCCATAGCCTTATCAACCCCAGTCGTTTTTTAATCTCACGAAAAACCGATATATCGAGTTGAAAAGACTGATTCATACATTCCAACAGCTACTGGAAAACGTTTCCAAAAATTACGGGCAGTAAAAGAAACTTTGTTTTTATAAATGCTTCGTTTAATCTAGAAATTCTATTATGTAGTTTCTGTAGATTCTGTAGATTTCTAAAGATTAAAAAAAAAAAAAGAAACGCTTTTCGTAATCGTGGTTACTTGGAAATTGCTATATTATTTTTATGTTCATGGTTATGTTATTTTTTTCCTAGATTAACCCTTTGCAGTCATATAGCTACACTCAGCGGCCAAAGCTTTTTTGCAGTTCCAGTCGTATGTCTGCTCTCAGCCACAACAGTAGAGTTGGGCAAATTGTAATTCCAATTATCTGAATTTTAATTACAATTTTATTGTATGTAATTAATTATAGTTAAAATTACATGCCGTAAAAAATTCTTGCAGCACTGTAGCTGGAACAGCCCCCATGCTGTTATTTGACAAGATTTCTGCGTTTGAATGTGTGAAACTATAATCAATTACATGCAAATTAACTTGTAATTACATTGCGGGTAATTGAGTTTACAAATTTTCCCAACTCTGCACTACAGCTTTTTTACCGTTCCAGTCATACTTCTGTTCTCAACCATCACAGCAGAAAACCATACTGAACTTTTATTAACTCGACAAGCTTCGGAGATACGTAGAATTCGGAATAATATTTTACAAATTATGCTTAAGAGTAATTAGATATTTTCGCTTATTAAAATATTCTAAAAATAATACTCTAATTACACTAAATTAATTTCAACACAATTATGTATAATTGTGTTAAAATTAATCTAGTGTAATTACGTATCCAGCGACTTCTGGAGTTCCATTACCTGAGATTTATTCTGTTGAGCTGAACCAGGTTTCAGACCAGATGCTATAATCATTAAGGTTAGCTGGGTGAAAAAGTTCCACCAGATTTGTCCGGGATAGCTCAGATGGTACAGCACTGGCGGCTTCAGCCAGGAGATCCCTGGTTCGAATCCTGGTCCGAAAATTTTTCGCCCTGTTAGAAATTTACATCTAATATAATACTCTAATATTGCAAAAAGAAAGTTATCGAAAGAAGTGTACCGTGAAACTGAAAGTAGTTTACAAAAGGTATAAGATGCAAAGAGTAAAGATTGTTGTGCGTGTTCAAACCGAAAACTTAAGGGCTGCATAAAGGTAACTGCTTTGAAAGATACCACACGATAGAGTAAAACTATAATTTTGACATGAAATTAAAACATATTATTGTGTTATATATAGCTGAAGTTAAAAAAAAAAAAGAATTAATGAATTTTGCTTTTTTTTTCATAATTTTGCGTATTATGTATTACTGTTCGTTCAGCGAAAATTAATTCCAACCAGCATGGCACCAATGTATAAACTTAATATGACTGCAAAGGGTTAAAGCACATTTTAAATTAACCCATACGTGCGTGATTTTTTATTTTGTTTCGAAAATATTATATATGAATCTCTGAAGGGTTTATTACACAGGAAAAATAATAAAAAATCAGAGATACATTTTTCATATTATACAACAATATTTTCTTTTGTTACACATCTGCAACACAAGTGTGAACTACTATCTGTCGTGTGACTTTTTTACGCTAAAATATTGCAAATTAGTAAATATTTTAATATGTTTTAATAAATATGTATATTTGAGTATGTCTCCAAATATCTGATTTTACATAATTATTTACTTTATGAAATTCAACCTTTAACCCTTTAATTCACATGATAGAATACGCTCTAGAAATTACTTAGTTCAAAGAATCCGACTGTTCCAGAAAATTTCAATGGTTAGTTTAATTTTTTTTTTTAATGCGGAAGGTCTGCTATTAATTAAACCAAATATTGCTATTTTAATTTCCTGGTGTGAATTAGGCATATACGAATAAAAAAAATCTATTAAATTAAAAACAATGTTGTTTGCATATATGGAAAGCTGCGCAGTAAAGCGTTAAGTATAGTTATTAGATATTGTATAACGTGTAAAAGCAGTCTTCATGTGTAAAAAAAATTACAGAACTAATAAATATTTATCCTTATTTTATCTAAACAATAAGTAATACGCCTTATAATAATTTTGATCCTTAAATAATTTTGGTCCTACCTGGAATTAAAAATGAACCTTAACTACAGCTCTTCATAATTAGGAATTATATCATGTCATGTTATTAAAAAAACTTTCTAGATTTGAAAATATTCTTTGTTGTGTTTTTTAATTAAAAAAACTAAAATTAATATGTAGAAGATTAAGGTTAATTAATATTTCTTTTACAAATCCTAAAAAAAATGCTTTAGTACATCTTTAAGTTTTTTTTATGAAAATGTTGGATAAAAATTTTAATTACGTAAATTAGATCTCGATTTTTATCATCTATGTCAAAAAAATTAATTATGATATTATTATCTTTTAGTTTTGAATTAATGTTATATGTTCTTTTCTTAAAAAATAATATATAATTTTTTTTTTTTTTTTAAATTAGAAATTGTATTTTGTAATGTATTTTCTGTTTAGTAGTTGCAGCTGAGGTTTTCGATAACGTAACAGACTAATCTTTTTTTTTTTTTTTTTTTTTGTGTGTGTGTGTGTGTGTGTGTGTGTGTGTGTGTGTGTGTGTGTGTTGATGGTACTTATAAAACAATGGCATTTATTTTGGAAGATATTTAAAAAATCGAACAATAGTTTTTCTCATACTAAATATCTGGATCTTACATACAAAATAATATTTGTCTAATAAATAGTGTAATATATATATATACATATATATATATAGATAGATAGATAGATAGATAGATAGTGCTTAAATTTCTAAAAAGCATGGTATTTCTTTAAAATTAATTGAACTTTTTTCCCCTGAACAACAACAACAAAACAAACTAGTGTGTTCTGGCCATCACAAAACGTTCTTCTATATAAATCACACCAATTAAATCATTTAAATAGTACAAGAAATTACATCAATTTAGCACCAATTTATATCAAAGTACTCGTATATCTGAATTTGAAGTTTGATGAAAATTCGCACATTAGTTATTGAGATAGAGCTATAGGGGAAATTCGGAAAAATGCAGCATAGCAGCGCCACCTGTTGAGCGATTTGCACCAAAACACAAACAGCACTAATTTATATCAAGGTATACCGGAATCTGAAGTTTGTTGAAAATCCAAGCATTAGTTCTTGAGATAGAGCTATTGCTGATATCACAAAAAATGCAGCATAGCAGCGCCACCTGTTGAGTAATTTACACCAAAAGGTGGAAAACGTCAATTCATGTCAAGGACTAACTGAATCTGAAGTTTGCCAGTCAAATTTCAAATTAATTGCTTAAAAGGCAATTTTAATTTTAAATTTGATTTTTATTTGAAATATTGTATGCAAGGCGAATGTTTCTCTCTGGAAAAATTTCCAAATATTTATATAGTTTAAATCGCTGCTGGATTTAATTAAGTTTCGTGTTTGTCCCATGTCGGTGGCTCATGATAAATATTCCATCTTGTGCTGCGTTTGTAGCCTTGCCAACATGTAATAGTAAGACATTTTCCAGGCTGGGTCTCGTTCCATGTGGTTTAGTCGGTAGAATGTTAGTGCGCTATACGGATGGCCCGGGTTCAAGTACCGTTATGGAATTTTTTTCATTGTGTTGTCTTTTGCACCTTTTAAGCAATCAATTTGAAATATTGTATGCAAGGCGAATGTTTCTCTATGGAAAAAAATTCCAAGCATTAATACTGTGATGATTATTTTATAAACACTGTGATGAATTTTAAAATAAAGTCTTGTTTGAAATATACAATCTTATCTTTTTACCGTACTTTTTAGCAAAGTATCGCTATTTTCGAGTCCTATTCTTCTAAAATACTTTTAATTTTTCCACTGAAAAAAACAATGCTTATCAACTGGTATCCTTTTTAGGGTTTCGTTCATCTGACGAAACCCTATTCGTCTCGCTCCTCTGTCTGTCCGTTAGTCTGTCCGTCTGTCTGTCTGTCACAGAGCACGTTCTCAGAAACTATACATGTTGGAGACTTGAAATTTTACATACTTACAGATGAACACCACAGATCATACGACAAATCATAAAATTTTGAAAAAGTCGTACAATTAACCCTTTGGGCTCACACATGTGTATTTTAAACAATTCTTTCTAAGTGAGTGCCTAATTAGGTTGCAGGCGTGAAATTTTGCGTACTTATAGATGGACACCTCAGATCAAATGACAAATCATAAAATTTTGAAAAAGTCGTCCATTTAATCCTTTGGGCTCCCACATGTATATTTTAAACAGTTCTTTCTATGTGAGCCTCTAATAAGGTTGGAGGAGTGAAATTTTGCATACTTATATCTGAATACCTCACATCAAACGACAAATCATAAAATTTTGAAAAAGACGTACATTTAACCCTTTGGCCTCCCACGTGTGTATTTTAAACAATTCTTTCTAAGTGAACCCTAAATAGGTTGGAGGAGTGAAATTTTGCATACTTATAGCTGAATACCTCAAATCAAACGACAAATCATAAAATTTTGAAAAAGTCGTACATTTAACCCTTTGGGTTCCACATGTGTATTTTAAACAATTCTTTCTAAATGAGCCCCAAATTAGGTTGGAGGAGTGAAATTTTGCATACTTATAGCTGAATACCTCACATCAAATGACAAACCATAAAATTTTGAAAAAGTCGTACACTTAAACCATTTGGGTTCCCACATGTGTATTTTAAACAATTCTTTCTAAGTGAGCCCCTAATTAGGTTCGAGGCGTGAAATTTTGCATACTTATAGCTGAGCACCTCAGATCAAACGACAAATCATAAAATTTTGAAAAAGTCGTACATTTAACCCTTTGGGCTCCCACATGTGTATTTTAGACAATTCTTTCTAAGTGACATCCTATTTAGGTTGGAGACGTGAAATTTTGCATACTTATAGCTGAACACCATCATACGTCAAATAAAAAAAATTGGAAAAGTCGTACATTTAACCCTTTGGGCTCCCACATGCGTATTTTAAGCAATTCTTTCTAACTGAGCCCCTTATTAACTTGGAGATTTGAAATTTTGCATACTTATAGCAGAACACCTGAGGCCAGGCGACAAATCATAAAATCTTCAAAAAGTCTCACGTTTAACCCTTTGAGCTACCACATATGTATTTTAAACAATTATTTCTAACAGAGCCCCTAATTAAGTTGCATACATGAATTTTTGCATACGTATAGCTGAATACCTCAGAACACACGACAAATCATAAAATTTTCAAAAAGTCTTATATTATTTACTCCTCCGTGCTCTAACTTGTATATTTTAAGTAATTTTTCTAACCTCCGCCCTTTTCAAGCGGGGAGCACTTTTCCAAATTTTGCCGACACCCCTTTGACCATTCTTTCATATTATGCACAATAGCCTTACATATTTTAGTTCCACTTTCTACCGCCAGGGGCGCCTACTTATCTCGGGTGCTATGGGACCAATCCCTTCGACTATATACATACGGATAGCATGTAAAATGCAGTTTCGTTCGGATAGAGGTTTGTATAGAATAAAGTGCGCCCCTGGTTGCGAAATGTGGAACTAACAGATTTTTCAAAAGGATAAAGTGTTTTTAGGGTTTCGTTCATCTGATGAAACCCTATTCGTCTCGCTCCTCTGTCTGTGCGTCCGTCTGTCTGTCTGTCTGTCTGTCTGTCACAGAGCCCGTTCTCAGAAACTATACATGTTGGAGACTTGAAATTTTGCATACTTATAGATGAACACCACACATCATACGACAAATCATAAAATTTTGAAAAAGACGTACATTTAACCCTTTGGCCTCCCACATGTGTATTTTAAACAATTCTTTCTATGTGAGCCCCTAATTAGGTTGCAGGCGTGAAATTTTGTGTACTTATAGACGGACACCTCAGATCAAACGAAAAATCATAATTTTTTCAAAAAGACGTACATTTAATCCTTTGGGCTCCCACATGTATATTTTAAGCAGTTCTTTCTATGTGAGCCTCTAATTAGATGGAGGCATGAAATTTTGCACACTTATAGCTGAATACATCACATCAAACGACAAATCATAAAATTTTGAAAAAGTACATTTAACCCTTTGGCCTCACACATGTCTATTTTAAACAATACTTTCTAAGTGGCACCCTATTGAGGTTGGAAGTATAAAATTTTGCATACTTATAGCTGAACACCTCAGATCAAACGGCAAATCATAAAATTTTGAAAAAGTCGTACATTTAACCCTTTCAGCTCCCACATGTGTATTTTAAACAATTCTTTCTATGTGAGCCCCTAATAAGGCTGGAGGAGTGAAATTTTGCACACTTATAGCTGAATACATCACATCAAACGACAAATCATAAAATTTTGAAAAAGTACATTTAACCCTTTGGGCTCACACATGTGTATTTTAAACAATTCTTTCTAAGTGAACCCTAATTAGGTTGGAGGCGTGAAATTATGCATACTTATAGCTGAACACCCCACATCAATTGACAAACCATAAAATTTTGAAAAAGTCGTACATTTAACCCTTTGGGCTCCCATATGTCTATTTTAAACAATACTTTCTAAGTGGCACCCTATTGAGGTTGGAAGTATGAAATTTTGCATACTTATAGCTGAACACCTCAGATCAAACGGCAAATCATAAAATTTTGAAAAAGTCGTACATTTAACCCTTTCAGCTCCCACATGTGTATTTTAAACAATTCTCTCTATGTGAGCCTCTAATTAGGTTGGAGGCGTGAAATTTTGCATGCTTATATCTGAATACCTCACATCAAATGACAAATCATAAAATTTTCAAAAAGTCGTACATTTAACCCTTTGGGCTCCCACATGTATATTTTAAACAATTCTTTCAAAGTGAGCCCCTAATTAGGTTGGAGGAGTGAAATTTTGCATACTTATAGCTGAATACATCTTATCAAACGACAAATCATAAAATTTTGAAAAAGTACATTTAACCCTTTGGGCTCACACATGTGTATTTTAAACAATTCTTTCTAAGTGAACCCTAATTATGTTGGAGGCGTGAAATTATGCATACTTATAGCTGAACACCCCACATCAAATGACAAACCATAAAATTTTGAAAAAGTCGTACATTTAACCCTTTGGGCTCCCACATGTCTATTTTAAACAATACTTTCTAAGTGGCACCCTATTGAGGTTGGAAGTATGAAATTTTGCATACTTATAGCTGAACACCTCAGATCAAACGGCAAATCATAAAATTTTGAAAAAGTCGTACATTTAACCCTTTCAGCTCCCACATGTGTATTTTAAACAATTCTTTCTAAGTGAACCCTAATTAGGTTGGAGGCGTGAAATTATGCATACTTATAGCTGAACACCCCACATCAAATGACAAACCATAAAATTTTGAAAAAGTCGTACATTTAACCCTTTGGGCTCCCACATGTCTATTTTAAACAATACTTTCTAAGTGGCACCCTATTGAGGTTGGAAGTATGAAATTTTGCATACTTATAGCTGAACACCTCAGATCAAACGGCAAATCATAAAATTTTGAAAAAGTCGTACATTTAACCCTTTCAGCTCCCACATGTGTATTTTAAACAATTCTTTCTAAGTGAACCCTAATTAGGTTGGAGGCGTGAAATTATGCATACTTATAGCTGAACACCCCACATCTAATGACAAACCATAAAATTTTGAAAAAGTCGTACATTTAACCCTTTGGGCTCCCACATGTCTATTTTAAACAATACTTTCTAAGTGGCACCCTATTGAGGTTGGAAGTATGAAATTTTGCATACTTATAGCTGAACACCTCAGATCAAACGGCAAATCATAAAATTTTGAAAAAGTCGTACATTTAACCCTTTCAGCTCCCACATGTGTATTTTAAACAATTCTCTCTATGTGAGCCTCTAATTAGATTGGAGGCGTGAAATTTTGCATGCTTATATCTGAATACCTCACATCAAATGACAAATCATAAAATTTTCAAAAAGTCGTACATTTAACCCTTTGGGCTCCCACATGTATATTTTAAACAATTCTTTCAAAGTGAGCCCCTAATTAGGTTGGAGGAGTGAAATTTTGCATACTTA
The DNA here is from genome assembly GCA_963932465.1 of Maratus speciosus. NCBI lineage: Eukaryota > Metazoa > Arthropoda > Arachnida > Araneae > Salticidae > Maratus > Maratus speciosus. The sequence goes on from OZ010792.1 coordinate 309,767,398, forward strand.
TAGCTGAATACATCTTATCAAACGACAAATCATAAAATTTTGAAAAAGTACATTTAACCCTTTGGGCTCCGACATGTGTATTTTAAACAATTCTTTCTAAGTTAACCCTAATTGGGTTGGAGGCGTGAAATTTCGCATACTTATATCTGAACACCTCACATCAAATGACAAACCATAAAATTTTGAAAAAGTCGTACATTTAACTCTTTGGGCTCCCACATGTGTATTTTAAACAATTCTTTCTAAGAGAGCCCCTAATTAGGTTGGAGGCGTCAAATTTTGCATACTTATAGCTGAGCACCTCACATCTAACGGCAAATCATAAAATTTTGAAAAAGTCGTACATTTAACCCTTTGGGCTCCCACATGTGTATTTTAAACAATTCTTTCTAAGTGACACCCTATTTAGGTTGGAGACGTGAAATTTTGCATACTTATAGCTGAACACCATCATACGTCAAATAACAAAAAATTGGAAAAGTCGTACATTTAACCCTTTGGGCTCCCACATGCGTATTTTAAGCAATTCTTTCTAACTGAGCCCCTTATTAATTTAGAGATTTGAAATTTTGCATACTTATAGCAGAACACCTGAGGTCAGGCGACAAATAATAAAATCTTGAAAAAGTCTCACGTTTAACCCTTTGAGCTACCACATATGTATTTTAAACAATTATTTCTAATAGAGCCCCTAATTAAGTTGGATACATGAATTTTTGCATACGTATAGCTGAATACCTCAGAACACACGACAAATCAAAAAATTTTCAAAAAGTCATATTATTTACTCCTCCGTGCTCTAACTTGTATATTTTAAGCAATTTTTCTAACCTCCGCCCTTTTCAACCGGGGAGCACTTTTCCAAATTTTGCCGACACCCCTTTGACCATTCTTTTATATTATGCACCATAGCCTTACATATTTTAGTTCCACTTTTTACCGCCAGGGGCGCCTACTTATCTCGGGTGCTATGGGTGCAATCCCCTCGACTAATATATCTATGGATAGTACGTAAAATGGAGTTTCGTTCGGATAAAGGTTTGTTTAGAATAGAGTGCGCCCCTTGTTGCGAAATGTGGAACTAACAGATTTTTCAAAAGGATAAAGTGTTTTGAAAGGAATATTAAACGAAACCTCCTGTGCGATCTGTGATCACACTTACCCACTTGTTTATTAAGTTCTAAGCTTGATCTTGAGTTCAAGCTTTATATTAAGAATGTGTAAGTTTTTATGTGTTGTGATTTGTTATTATTTTATTAAATACGAACATGGAGTCTGACGGATATTAATACATTTCCTATTTATAAGACAATAAGATAAGCCATATTTATTTAACTTTTTTATTCCCGTGTATATTGTATTTTGTTAATATGAGCTAAATAGATTTGGTATGTTTTATAGGAAACGGTGGCAGAATGTCATGGACTATGATGGTCTCTACTTTAAAGTATAGTCCTTGTTGCTTTTGTTGTTAATTTGCGCATAACAACGCAACTTTCACAAATTTCCCAGATCTTTTTGCTCAACCTAGTAGTTATTTGTGAATTCAGTTTCAATTAAATAATGATTATTTTTTAATTGAAATTTTGCATACTTATAGCAGAACACCTGAGGTCAGGCGACAAATAATAAAATCTTGAAAAAGTCTCACGTTTAACCCTTTGAGCTACCACATATGTATTTTAAACAATTATTTCTAACAGAGCCCCTAATTAAGTTGGATACATGAATTTTTGCATACGTATAGCTGAATACCTCAGAACACACGACAAATCAAAAAATTTTCAAAAAGTCTTATATTATTTACTCCTCCGTGCTCTAACTTGTATATTTTAAGCAATTTTTCTAACCTCCGCCCTTTTCAACCGGGGAGCACTTTTCCAAATTTTGCCGACACCCCTTTGACCATTCTTTTATATTATGCACCATAGCCTTACATATTTTAGTTCCACTTTTTACCGCCAGGGGCGCCTACTTATCTCGGGTGCTATGGGTGCAATCCCCTCGACTAATATATCTATGGATAGTATGTAAAATGGAGTTTCGTTCGGATAAAGGTTTGTTTAGAATAGAGTGCGCCCCTTGTTGCGAAATGTGGAACTAACAGATTTTTCAAAAGGATAAAGTGTTTTGAAAGGAATATTAAACGAAACCTCCTGTGCGATCTGTGATCACACTTACCCACTTGTTTATTAAGTTCTAAGCTTGATCTTGAGTTCAAGCTTTATATTAAGAATGTGTAAGTTTTTATGTGTTGTGATTTGTTATTATTTTATTAAATACGAACATGGAGTCTGACGGATATTAATACATTTCCTATTTATAAGACAATAAGATAAGCCATATTTATTTAACTTTTTTATTCCCGTGTATATTGTATTTTGTTAATATGAGCTAAATAGATTTGGTATGTTTTATAGGAAACGGTGGCAGAATGTCATGGACTATGATGGTCTCTACTTTAAAGTATAGTCCTTGTTGCTTTTGTTGTTAATTTGCGCATAACAACGCAACTTTCACAAATTTCCCAGATCTTTTTGCTCAACCTAGTAGTTATTTGTGAATTCAGTTTCAATTAAATAATGATTATTTTTATCTACTGGTTGTATGTGTATTATTATTTTACCGGGCTGTATGTACTTATGCATTTGATACCATTAAGAAAAAAAAATCACTTTTATATATTTTATGGTACAGCAGTACAAATTGACCTAATTGGAATCTAACCGTGAAAAGATAAATTTTTAATTACTATTTGCCTTTAAATTTCTTTCTAACAAGTAATAAATAAAAAAAAATTGCAGTATTTCTTTTAAAAACATTTTTTCACTTCAAGAATTAAATTTTAGAATTTTCAAGTAATTCAAAAATAATTCAAAAAGTTTTAACTAAAAGTGTTAAAAAAATAACAAAATATTGATTTTTTAATCTAAAATATTTTATTGTTTTTCAATTCTTTATCTGTTTATTACCAATGAATTAATATGTGCAATGTATAGAAATTATTGTTCCTAAAAGCCATTAGCTTAATGTTTTCAAGGTCTAATTATTCCTAATAGCTGACCATTTTAATTTTACGCACATGATTATTAATTGCTTGGATGATTACGCAACAACAAAGCTAAATATTGATTTATTAAATTTAACATTAACGCGATCGAATTTCAATATGCATTATGTTTTATTTCAAAGTTGAAAGTATAAATTGTAATTTTTATGAGAAGAGCCGCAATTAAATACACTTTCATTAAATGCTAAATAGAAATCTATAAAAGGCCATTAAGGAAATCTGTTAATCTCACTTTTAAAAAATAAATAATGCTCAAGCGGGATTTTCGAAAATACGTGCATGTCAGAAAAGTTTGAACTGAAATTAGATACTCCTATATCTAAGCGCTTAAGTAATTTTCAGATTTCGATATATATTTTTTTTTCTATTGTTCATTAAACTATTAATTAAATTTAAGGGGTTATGAGAATTTTTCAGTTTGCAAAATTAAGGGGTCTCAGGACTCTCAAGTTGAGTTGAGTTGAGTTGATTTTTGACGGCCAATTATCTGCTCGAGGGATATAGGCCCAGGGGGGGAGTGCCCTTCGTGGGGGTCTTTCTAAGGGAACCTAACCCGTATTAACGCTTGGAAACTCAAGGTTAAAAAAAAACCACGAAAACTCCGAACGATTAGGCCGACGGGCGCGATTGGGATCGAACCCAGCACCTCCCATCTACCAGATTCGAGAGCAGAGCCTCTCGGCCACTGGTGGGGCCCTCAGGACTCTCAAAGCTTCAAAATTTCCGAAATCTAAATTTTTTTTAGATGTTAAACCCCTATCTTTTCTGAACATTTTGATATAATTATTTCCTTTAAATTACCATTGAAACAGAAGTTATGGCTTTTTAATTTATGCCTGCCCAATAGCTGAAGCGAGTTTTCCAAAACTTTAAAGCCATTTTTCTTCAAATGACGTTTTTGAGCATAACACGCAAGATAGCTCAAAAATTTCTGAATATTTTTTTCATGAAATTTTCAAAACGTATATTTCATGACAGTCTGTATAAAGTGAACCTGAAATGTAACTTTAATTGTTAAAAAAATACATTTTTTAGGTGATTATTCTGTTGAAATTTTCGAAATCTTGTATTAGATAAATACAAACATGTATTTAAAATATAAAAAGGCTTTAAATATAAATTTATTTAGGTTCTGAGTAGTTAATATAGTCTGAAGTATAATTAGGCCTGGAAAATTTCTTTCTGATTGTTGCAAAATTTATTTTATAATCGTGCGCGTAAGCTGTTGTACCAATTTTCTGCTCACAAATGTCTGTCCGTTTGGAGCACCTATAAATACCAATTCTGAATCTTACATTTTTTTTAAATACATAAAGTGAAAGAACATGCTTATATGTTTTATCCCAATAAAAATTGTTTTTCTAAATCATATACGTTTTAAGATATTAAATGTTGAAAATGTCTTTTTTTTTTTCATTTTTCTCAATTTTAAGAGTTCTGAGGCCCCTTAACATGTTTTCTGAAGTTGCTTTAACTTCTATGAACGAGATAGAAATAAATAGGTTTTTGCATTATAAACCATATTTTAAATTTTCAAAAGCCATGCGTTTATTAATTTTTATTGAATAACTCACATTTTCTTAATGCTAAGTGGAGTAGGGAGCTACGATGTGCTCAAAATATCTCTGATTGATTTCATATGATATCAATAAAAAAAAAAAAGAAAGCAACAAAAAATCATGCGTCCGGCATAGATTATGTAACACTTTCCAACACATTCAGAATAAAGTAACAAAACTTCACAGTTTATTAAGGTGAAATATGGCGTCTAAATAAACGTTTTGAAAAACTCATAAAGCATTTGAAAATCTAATTTCTCCTATTACAATCCACCGTGACAAAAAATGTGGTTGACATGGTGGGCAAGATTATAAAAAAAAAAAAAGAAAAGAAAAAGAAAAAGAAAAAGCTAGAAAACAGGAATTCTGCTTTTTCAGAATTTAGTGAGGCCCCCTATCAAAAAAAAAAAAAAATGTATATATAAATAGTACAAAAGATATTTCAATTTTAAGCCTTTTATTTTATGTAAAATGACGCCATTCGAATGCGCTTAAAAATTCCACATTTACGTTCCACTCTTAAACATCTACAGTAAAGTAGGCATAGGACGTCACTATCGCGAAATAATACACAAATGCAACAAAAAGATGCCGTCATTAAAGAAACTCGACCGAAAAAAACCCTAGCTGTCTAATGATTCATAGGCCTTCATATGTTTGTAACATTAATATAGATGCTTAAAATTAAAGATAGTTTATAATAGCTCCATGTTGTAACAGAAATCATTCGTTTATGTTTTTTTTTCAAAATAGCACGCATTTTAATGGACCATTTCAGTCATCACGTCAGTCATGACATTTTGGTTGGAAACTGACTCCAAATAAACGGTTGCTATGTTGTATTTTCTATTTAGTTCGTATATTACAGCTATACCTTATATCTATAGTTCACATGTAAGTGTTTTAATATTTGATATGTAGTGGTAACATTTTCTACGATTTATATTTAAAAATAAATGATGCATAGCAACCGTTTGTTTGGAGTCAGTTTCCTAACAAATCTTCATGACTAACATCACACTGAAAGCGTCTATTACATTTTCTTTCGGTTGTTATGAAAAAATGGCAACAAATATATATAATTAATATTTTACAACTATTTTTACTTTACTTTCTACAGAAATGAAGTACTTCCGTTGCCAATATTAAGCAAATGCCTCCAAAAACTACAAAAAAAAATGAATATATTTCAAAAATAAATGGAGATGCAGTTTTCAAATAAATTGCATTTAAAAGTACATATTTTTTTCCAATACGACCGTATAATAATTGAAAATGTGCAATGCTTAGAAGCTTAAAAAATTGCTATCGAGTATTTAATCGTACTGCTTTGTTTTACGGCTGCCGTCTGTAAGGTAACGTTATTTTTTGGAGACTACACAAAATAAGCTGGGAGAAAGAAATAGCATACCATACCAGGGGCTAAAAAAACTACTCAATGGATCATCTTGATTTTTTTTTTTAATTAAAGCTCATTTAATTGCCTTCGATATGAATTAAAGCTTTTACTAAAATTATTTTTTAAAAAGTTATTAATAAATAAAAACGAAATTAAAAAAAATATATATATATATTTTTTTAATCAGCCATTACATAACTTTTTTTTAAATAAATGTATGGGTTCCTTTAATTTAACTAGAAGCTATACTCACGACGTTTACGAAAAAAAATTATTTTTGTGTTTCAGATAATTCTGCAAGGCCCTATCATGTTCATCGTTCAGACAAAATTGTCCAAAGCAGTTGAACCTATTTGTTTATAACTTAGAGTAGAAGCAGCAAAATCTAATAAAAAAATTCTTGTGTATACATTAAGATATGTACAATAAACTGTTAAAATTTCAAAAAGATCCATCGTGCAGTTTTCTTACAAAAAAATCATAAAAAAGTGCTTTTTTTGTTGCTGTTATTCGGAGGGAGAGGTAAACTATCTTTTGAAAGTGAAATTCTGATTTTTGCTTTAGTCCTTCATGTTGCTGTCCGATATTTTTTGGTTTACAAAAAAATTTTGGAATAGACTGTAAAAAAAATGTTTTAGATACTTTTTTTTTAAAGATTTATCTCTCTATTCCAAAAAAAAAGTAACTAATGCTGTCACCGCTGCCGCCTGTTTTGCATTTTTTGTGACCGAAGGTCTTTCTTCGTTAATATTAAGAAAAATATTGAATACAAATACGAGGGCATTTCGAAAAGTAAAGATACACCGTACGCCGGAGGAAAAGAAAAGATTTGGCAAGCAAGTTCCAACACAGGTGTTAACCTTGAACCGTTAGCTTTCTCCTCGCGGTCGTTCGGCATTTCAACGTTGATTCTGGTTGGAGTAGGTCGTGTTTAAAATGGTTCCGCCGATTCAGAATCCCGCCAAATGCGAAGCGCGCTCCGTCATACGTTTTCTTCATGCAAGAGGTCAGCGACCAGCGGATATTCACAAAGAAATTGTTTCTGTTTATGGGAACATTATGAATCGCCGAAATGTAACGAAATGGTGAACATTTCTCTGAAAGTAGGACCGATGTTCATGACGAACAAAGAACAGGTCGGCCATCTGTGATCTCTGATGCCCTTCTTCAGAGAACGGAGGAAGCAATTCGTGCGCATAGACGTCTCCTGTTACCTGAAGTCACATCTCGGAGGAAAATCATTCCACGACGATGATGAGATCAAAGATGAAGTTGAAATGTGGTTCCGACAACAGGCGAAAACCTTCTATGACTGTGGGATATAAAAGCTTGTGCCCCGACTTAACAAATGATTGCATAACGGGGGTGATTATGTCGAAAAATAATAAATAATCCAGTTAATAAGATGTAACTTACGTTTTCTAAATAAATGTTTTTTTTTAAGGAATGCGAGCCATTGTATCTTTACTTTTCGAAATGCCCTCGTATATGAAAATCAGTGGTGTTTTAGAGAAATGTTTGATAAACACGCTGATGCAGACAGTTTTAAATCGAAGCATTATTTTAAGAGATATTTAATGTTAAAGTGGGGCAAAATCGTTCCATTAAAAAAGTTTTTTAGGAGCAAAAACTATGCATGGAAATGTAATTATTTTTAGATCATTTTATACATTAAAAGTGCCCGGTGTGCAGACTGCATTTATTTTTTTTTTATTTGACTCATTTTTTTAAGTTTTATTTCTATTTTAAATTCAATTTTTCAGCATTTTCATGGGCGTTTTTTACAACTTTTAGAAAAGGGTATTATTTTAAATTGTTGCCAAATTTTAAAACAGCGCAATGATTCCTTTAAATTAAAAATTGTTTACACGTGACTATTATAAACATAATAAAACTTCCAAATGAGAATTAAATGATTGCGTATTAAAAGCAGGAAGATATTTATAATTACGTCATAAAAACTATATTTACACGCGAATTTTAAAAGAGAAAGAAAATTGTAAAATAATAAATCCATAAATATGCATTAAAAGTGTACATGGAAGAAATTTCGTCATATTTAAAATTGCCAATTCACAATATTACCAAACAGTTTAAATTTGAAAATACATTTGCGCGAGACATTTATTTGATATTTTGAGAAAATCTTTTTAACTCTTGTTGAGAATTCTAAGATAGCGCAAATAATATTTCCTTTCTAACAACAAAAATATGTTCAAGTGATTATTAAAACGAGAAAGAAAACTTTGGAGAAAATTACATCAGATTTAAAGCGATACATTTAAAATGTCTTATTTCAAAAAACTTATGAAAATACCGAGAGACAACGTCTTCTGTTTACTTATTTCATTTTATAGTTATTAGCTTATTTTTACATGTTTCACTGATCTGATTTAATCAAAGACAAAAACAACCCGTTAGCAGGGAAATGCCACTGTTATTTTAATTATAATTCATTATTCCGAAATTGTTTTAAAGCCGATCAAATTAGCGTGCTTTATTGCGGTGTCTGTGCAGGGATTGGCGAGCATAGCTCGTAGGGGGCAGAGCCCCCTAGTTTAAGTTAAAATTATGTGAAAAGTAAAACGGGGAACAAAGGCAACAAAACGGGGAAAAAAGCTAATCTTTTATGATTTTCTTTCTAAAATGCAAATATTTTTATCACTGTTACAAACTTCGTTACAATATTATTTTTTATTACAATAGAAACGATTCAGATACGAACTGTTTATCTAGTTTAAACACAGCATATATAGTTAGAATTTTATATTCAATAATTATTTAGTAACTACGTTAATTTATATCATGGAAAATCAAGCTCGCACACAATAATATGCTTTATTAATTAAAATTATATTGATTATTGGTGCGTTAATGTTAGATAACTCAAATGTATAAAATATTAGTTAATAAATATGCCAAATTGAAAATTTTTTCCAATTAGTTTATTACATATGCTTTTAAAAGTTTGCTAATGAAGTGGTAGATCAAAATGAGACGCATTTGATTTAAGCGTAACTTCATATTTTGAAAATATAACCACAATCGTTGTTGACCCAAACATTAAAAAAAAAAAAAAAAAACCTCTGTCAGCTTAGTGGACTTTTAATGTAAGCATCTGTAATATAGCGTTAAAAAATTCATTATTATAAACAAACATAATGCAGTAATATTAGAAAAAAATAGTTTCAATTTATGATATCAGAGTCTCAGATAAAACAATCTCTAAATGATTTTTTTTTAATTTAATTTAACGTATGGGAGACCAGGGGAATGGCACCACTCAGGATTATGCCGCCACCCTCTTACTTTAAAAACTAACGAGCAGTTTGAGATATTGAATGCGCCTGCACCATAGTGGCCAACAATAGAAACAGTGCCTAGAGTGAGAGTGATTTTGTTGTACGTTGTTCGTTTGTTCTAGTGAAAAATTTAGTTTTCATCTAGTTGCTTCTTATTTTGGAGCTTCAAATGAGTAGAGGTAAACACCTTTTATTGTAGCATTAAGTACTTAAGATAATATTGCCCGTAATCTACATGCATTCGCCGACATTTTGATACAATTCGTTGAACAAGTTCGGTTCTTCTTTCGATTTTGCTGAGGGATCTCCGCTATGTTGTCCTCTCGATGTAATGCCGCCACCATGGCAAAGGGTGACTTTTGCAATTTGAGTTAAATTGTAAGTTTAGCACATTAATAAATCTAACTTAAGGTACATTGTAATTATTCATTATTCTGCTAAATTACATTGCTTTCTAAATAATTTTCAGTAGGTTATGTGTTTCCTAGTATCCATTTTATGTATTTACTCGGGCATGAAAGAGGGGTGCCACTACCCCTATACAGTGGCGAAATTACCCCAATATCCTGGGCAATCCCACCACTATACAGGGGTTGAAAGATTTTTTTTTTAATTTGTGGTTACTTTACAGTTATGATTACGATTAACTTTATACATATGGTAAAGATCATGCTTCAGCTATAGAATTTTTACTATTAAGAAATAAACATTTTTTTGAGGTGAAAAAATTTAAATTCTCTTACGGTATCGCCATTCTCCCGGTCTACCTTACTTTACAAAAGAAGTAATCTGAAAATGTTTCTAAAAATACGCTTGACACTGACAAACTGAAACTAAAAAATGGTAAATAAACATAATTTAACCAAGTAAAAGTGCAATTTTTAATTGAGGACATGAGCTTCAAAACTCGCCTTATACAAAATTTAAAAAATCGTATTTTCTCTATTAATTAATTATATTGGTAAACTAACACCGATAAAAAATATTACAATCTTCAAAAGAACTAGTTTTATCCTTGTATTTCTGACATTCTAGAATCTATATTTACAATGGAAAACAATGGACGCAGTTACTCATTTTTTGCGAGTTCTCAAAATTTGATTGTCGGAATAAGGCGAGTTTTGAAACTCACATACTAATTTATATACTGATTTCACATATATTTAGAAATCTTCCTCATAATTCATAAAGGTTGCTGTAACTTTTTTTAGTAGGGGAATTCGTGATATTACGAGGGCTGTTTTTTTTTCAACCTCCGATGGACCTTAAAATAAAAAACTTGTGTATATAATAAAATTCTTTGTTAGCCTGGAGTCAAGTACACTCAAAGCTACTTTTTGAGATACTCCCTGAAGACTGAGTCATTTGTCATCATACTAGTAGACGAGGGGGGGGGGGGGGGATACACTTTTCAAAGAAGATTGCCGCCAGTGTATTGAGGTAGGTCTCCAAGGCGCCTTGAAGATTTTTGATGGCATGAAAAGGGAAATGGAGTGCTGTCCACCAAGACCTATCTTCAGATCTCGAAAGAGGTCACAATCAGTCGGTGACAGCCGAATTGATGGCCCAACAACCTATTTCTCAAATCTGAGGCGGGTGATTCGATGGGATGTGTTCGATTTGTGAAAAAAGCTGTTGGGCCATCAGTTCGGCTGGCACCGAGTGATTGTCATATTTTTCGAGATCTAAAGATATACCTCGGTGAAGAGCACTCCATTTCACTTTTCATTCCAACAAAAATCTTCAAAACGCCTTGGAGACCTATCTCAATACGCTGGCAGGAAACTTGAAGAGGGCAACCCCCCCCCCCCCCGCCCCCTTGTCCACCAGTATGACAAAAAAACTCAATCTTCACTACGACTATGTCGAAAAGTAGCTTTAAGTGTACTTGACTCCAGGCTATCAACGATTTTTATTATTCACACCAGTCTATATTTTAAGGCCCATCGGAGGTTAAAAATCAAACAGCCCTCGTAGATTTTACAACATAGTCACGGCATTTTCAGAAGTTGTCTATGTTAAAAATTTATGCTATGTTTGTAGAAAAAAATCAATCTAGGCAACAAAAAAAATTTTTTTTTTCTTGGAGAATTTCAAACGTATGCTAAATGCTGAAGAGATTATCAGAATAATTTCTTAAACAAAGATGCAACTTTCTTAAGTAGGATTTCATTTCCGTGTGTATGCCGTTATTAAAACTTCTATGGATTTTAATGCAAAACTTTCATATTATTTAAGATGAACTTCAATCTTTACATGGTACTGGGATATTGTATTCGAGTAGGAAATCGTTATTATAAAAATAAAGAAGGCTAAAAAAACTCTTTTGGGAAATCAACCTGATCACTATTCGATGAAAATTAATATCCGTTTTAAATTTTAGAAGCAATTAACAGAGTATTCTGGATTCATTTTAACGTTTTTTGTCACACGCTTTTTTTTCTACTTTCCCTAATGAACCTACCAACTTTTTATAGGATTCTAAATTAGTTGTTCATGTTATTTAGGAAATATATTCTTCTACCCTTTAACATATGAATGATATATTACGGCAGGTCTCCATACTCGACAGCAGGAGTAAAACTAACATTAAACCTATAGCCTTTACTCTAAGTTACTTAAACAAAAGATTCATAATTATTTGCGATGGAATCTAATATTTATTGTGTGAATTTTAAGAAGCTAGGAGATGAAAAATCGATCACAGGTTCAAATCCGCGTGAATCAAAAAATTCTATCACTTAAGATTGGCGGAGTTTTTCTTGCACATTAACCAAAACTAGAAAAAAGATCTTCTCTAAGCCACCCCTGATTTTACGAGTACTAGGGGATCGTAACCGGTCTTCCTGGGTTAAAGAATATAGGTGAAAACTTTTTTTAATTGAAAACTAATAATTTTTTATATGCAATATTTTTTTTAGATTTCCCACTTACATTAAAAAAGCATTTTTCATGTGGAAAATACAAATTATATAATCAAATAAATTTTTGAAATTTATCAAAAGCGATATTTTCTTATTAGCCGCATGCTAAGAGTTAATTCACCAATATTTTGCTACTTACGGCATCCTTTTATATTCTGATAATTTCAGAGCTTATACATGTCTGTTAAATTTGTGTTTTATTTATATTATTTTATTTATTTATTCATAAGGAAGTTTTTTTTTAATGGATATTAGCCGTAAGAAAATGATGAACTCTTTATTTAATTTTAAGGGCAAACGGGTTAATCTTTCGTAATCGAGCTCCGCGCGATTTAGATAAATTAAAAAATATTTCACGCTTTAAAATTGTTTTTAAAATCATAGATAATCAGTAAACTGAGATGAACTTTGCAAACAAATTCCATTTGGAAAAAAAAAAAAACTTTATTTGGTGATCTAAAAATTTAAATTGTACTATTACAAATATGTTAGATTTGTGTTTTTTCAATATTATTCTTTTATTTGTTTATAAAAGAAGTATTAATTTCGTTAATTTGTCTTTTACAAATATGTTAGATTGGGGGGGGGGTTATATTATTCTTTTATTTGTTTATAAAGGAAGTATTAATTTCGTTATGCAAAAATAGTCAGAAACAAATACTGAAAAATGTTTGTTGCTTTATGTGCAAAATGTTTATTATTACTATGCATTGAAACCGGCACATGATAAGCTAAACCTTTAAAAAATATCATGCTTAAAAATTATTTTAGAAAATATAATACATCAATCAATTAAGATACAGGTTTTAAACAAATTGCATTTGAAAGTAAATTTTTTCCCTATGCGACGAAAATTGAAAATGTACGATAATCAGAAGATTAAAAAATTGCAGTAGCGAAAATTTCAAGACCGAAATTTGATAGTGAAGTGTTGCCATTCGCAGAATGACGTCAGCGTTACGCAAAGATACGCTTGTTCTTTATAATATAGATACTTAATCTGTAAAATATAATGAAGATCAGTTATTACGATGTGGTTAATAAATTGGCTCTTATGCTTGGTATTCGGGAATGAAAAACAGCAATTTTTACCTTCTCAAAATTTGCATACGCACTTCTCATATCCATATTCATCATTTTTTTAAAAAATGTATTTTGTTTGATCATTTAAAAATCATTTTAACTCAAAACTTGAAGTCACGATTGTCAGCAACATCTCTTATGTGAACAGACGCACTCTTTATTTGAGTTTCTAATCTCAATTCCAGAAATTAAAAATTTCCGTAATTTATGTTTTTTATACGCATTTGTGTTAAAATGTTTAGTTTTATCTATGAAAATGATCGTTTTCTTTTAAATATGGCTTCATTTTCACTTAAATAAGCATTTCGCCTAGTGTCTGAAACTTCGTATCAGTACACATGCAGAAGGAAAAACAATATAGAAAATTTATGAGGGAAAATGCGTGTTTTCAAAAGCAGTATGTCATTTTCCGTTATTATGCCCCTAATATAATATTCTGCTCCTAATGGGATTTTGCGCCACTAAACCCTATACAACAATTTTTATCAACAATTTTGCATTTTCATCAGAAAATAGCACGAACAAAGATAAAAAATACCTCATTGTTTCCCTCTTGTCTGCAATAATGAAAGCTATCTAATTTTCACCATTTAAAACAGTACTTTTGTGTTTTATAAAAATCCAATATATTTCCAAAAACTCAACTCATTTATCATATATGCATCTGTGCTAAAATAATATTCAGTTCTTCAGTTGCGTCTTCAGTTGCGAATGAAATTAATTTATCTTTCGGGAAAAGAAGAAGAAAAAAAAGGAAAAGCTTAAAATAGCAGCCAAAAATATAAAATTAGTTTCATTCGGAACTGAAGATGCCTCGGTGAGGAGGTGAAAACGTCATTTGAAAAATGGTGAGCAGAATGCTGCTTGATGTGTTAACGCCGAAGGTGAGTAGGATTTTATTTTATGACAGATATTTTTTTTTCAATGAACTTTGAAGATAATTCAAAAAATAATCATAAGATTTTTTTTTTAGCACAAGTGCATATATGATATACGATTTGTGGTTTTAGAAATATATTGATTTTGTATTAAACACAAAAGTACTGTTTTAAAAAATAAAATGTGAAATGACATGTTTTTTCAATAGAACAATAATAAATGTATTTTTAACTATTGAATTAAAATGTTTCTAAGTAACTAAGGGAAAGGAGGGTAAGAGTACGCAGTCGGTTAAGAGTACGCAGGGATTTTTTTTCCCTGTTGGCAATACTGCAAGCAGAAGCGAGTGTGATCATATCAACACGTTTGTTTTCAGCTCGCTCAAGAGACCGCCATTATTATTTTCACCCTTGCTATCATTTATTTATCAGGTAAGATATGGTTTCGTTATGTTAGCATGTAATTTTTCTGTGAAGAAATCTTAATGTTTTTGTAAATAATGGTCTGATGCTTGCTTTCTGAGTAAATATCATTATGAGGTTTGTTCCCTTCCGAACAACGTGGGCACGTTAGAATTTAACTGTTGTGAATGCTACGGCCACCTATGGAGGATTTAGAGAAGCAATACATCGGCGGGTAAGAGTACGCCCAGACCAAATACGTGTAAATCGTTCCGTGTTACCGGTATCGAGCCATACAACCCTAACATTATGTGAAGATTGCTATTCTCCTTCACTAGTAACTTTAGCTCCTTTGGATAACGATTGTACAGTTGTAGTAGCACCTGAAGAGAACGAAGTCTCACCTTCCACTTCTCATTTAGATGTCAGTATCCAGTCAATCGTGCCACTTCCTAGACATGAACAACGAGGAACTAAAAGGAAAATAAAATCTCAAAAATCGGAAACCATGACTTCGTCTCCAGTCAAAAATGTGTTAAAGGAAACGGTAGACAGAGAGAGAGAATTAGAAGAAGCAAAGGCTAATCGAGCTGCTATGAAAAATAAAAATGGAGTCAAAACTAAAAAAGGACAAACTCTGAAAACAAAGAAAAAACTTATTCTGAATTGTATCGACAACCCAGCTCCCTCAACAAATTCAGCAAACAATGAGGCGAAAATATGCCCAGGCTGCGAACAATCATATGATGAAGATTGCATCCAGTGTGGATCATGTAAGGAGTGGTGGCATGAGGACTGTTCAAGTTACGAAGGCACTGGAGCATTTGTATGTGACTACAGCTAAATTTTCTGGGTGCGTACTCTTGGACTCACGCCCTGCGTACTCTTACCCGCCATGTCGGGTAAGAGTACGCATTTGCCATTTTTTCCCTTGCATTCTTTAATATATATATATTTTTAAGATAAAACTTTCATTTTGTGTACCCTTCTTTCTAAGTTAATAAACTATGATTCAGTCTATTTTCAAGGTTCTCTCTTTTCAATTCTCATTTTTATACCGAAAAATCCACTAGGTGCGTACTCTTACCCCCCTTTCCCCTATATTATAACTGTTTAACCAGTCTAGCACATACAAGCAATGATACCCCATTTTTTGGTACAAGTAATGTATGATAAACATCGGTATAAATATAAACGTATAATGTAAGTTATATATATATATATTTTTTTTTTTTAGGTTTTATCATTGTCTTATTACATCTATAAGGCCCGCTGATACTCTGACCTATAGTGCAAGCTATTTCTCATAAAACATGACCATGAATCAAAAAAATTAATTAAGGGGACTGGGACGTCAAATACCTTTAAAAATCGATTTTCCCAATTATGGACTAAAAATAGTGCAGATTATGCAGATTACAGTTACATATAATTTAAGTACCTTTTGACACATTAGCTCTGATTATTACCAGCTTAAATATGCAAATAAACAGTTAAATCCCATTTAAAGGAACGAGTGTTTTTTTTTTTGTTTTTTTTTGCATTTTTCTCAAAATGTGAAATTTTCATATAATGGTGCAGTTTGTGCAAAAACTTTTGCAAGTACATCACAGTAATTTTAAAATGTGATAGAGTAAGTATTATTGCATCTTGTGAATATATATTTATATATTTTAAACCTTGATATTATCTTTTTTTTTCTTTTTTTTTGTAAATGGTAACAAAATATGGTATGACAAAAATATGCAGTAAATAAATTTTATCATCTTTATTATTTTTTACATTTAATAAAGAGAAAAATAGGTTCAGTATGTAAAATCAAGTATATTTTGATGATTCCACAAAATTTCAAACCAAGATTTTCATTTTTTTTTTTTTTTTTTTTTTTTTTTTTTTTTTTTTTTTTAAGTGTATCAATCTGAATACCTCAAAACTTTCACGAGGAAGAAATATTTTTGTTTACATTGTTATTAGCCTCGTATGCTATTTCTTCCGGGTAGCAATCAATGTGTCAAACTAAAAAATAACATTACGTTACATCAGCCAGCCGTAAAACGAAGCAGATATATCATAGTACGGTTAAATACTGATAATCTCCACTGCAATTTTTTTAAATTTCTAAGCATTGCACATTTTCAATTTTTACACTTTCGTATAGGGAACAAAGAGTATTTTTAACAGCAATTCATTTGAAAACTGCATCTCATTTTATTTAATTTTTTGTAGTTTTTTATCCTTTTTCTGTAATGATGTCAAATGAAGTATTCCATTTCTGTAGAAAGTAAAAGGAAAATATTAGACTACCATATCTTTTTGTTGCCATTTTCTCATTAACAGCTGAAAAAAATGTAAATATAATACGTGCAATTGAAAAAATGTATAAATGAATGATTTCTAATAAAACATAGAGTTATTATAAACTATACTTAATTTTAAGTACCCATATTAATGTTACAAACAAATAAAGGTATATGAATCATTAGATAGACGATTTTTTTGTCGAGTTTACGACATCGCTTTTTGCTGGGTTGGTGTGTTATTGCGTGATAGTGACGTCATATGCATACTTCATATGCATTAAATAGTAGAGCTATAGATGTTGTTTAAGACTGGATCGTATATGCGGATATCTTCAGCGGATGAAGTGACGTCATTTTATAGAAGATGTACGTGTATTTTAAGTCTTAAAATGAAATATGTTTTGTACTATCTATATTTATAATTTTTTTTTTTCATGGGGGCGACACTAAATTCTGAAAAAGCAGAATTCCTATTTTCTAGTCTTTTGTTTATTTTAAATTTATCTTGATATCCAAATAGTACTTTTTTTTATAAAGTTCTTCTTTATAATAGTTATAAACTTAGTTCTTACTATATTAGATATTTAGAATTTAGTTCTTACTATAAAGTAGTTCTTACTATATTAGAAAAAAAAATCATAATGAAGCATGCATATTTGAAGGAGGTATCGGTTCAAAAGAATAACCTGCATTTCCAATTTGTTAGTTATCGACGTCCCAGGCTCCTTAAAAGTTATTGCGATACTAAAGGGTTTAATAATGCATTTCTTAATTGGAATTTTTCATATTTTTACTTTCTTTTATCTTTACAAGAAGAAAATATTGGATTCGTAAAAATTTTCGACTTCCGGTTATCGTACGGATTTACACATTTTAGGGGTCAGAGATCCGAAAAACATGTTTTTACAAAAGTGAGTCTGTGACTCTGTGACTCTGTCTGTCTGTATGTGACATAAATTTTGTGGGCACTCTATCTCAAGAACTAATGAACGAAATTTAATAAAAATTTATATTTAGTTAGTGCCTGATATAAATTGGTGCTGATTAGGTTTTGGTGCAAATTTCCCAATAGGTGGCGCTGCTATGCTGCATTTTTCACAACTTCGTCAATGGATCTAACTCAAGAACTAATGCACGGATTTTTATGAAACTTCATATTCAGTTAGTTCTCGAAATGAGTTGGTGTTTACTACGTTTTTGTGTAAATCTTCCAATAGATGGCGCTGTTATGCTGCATTCTTCAGGATTACTTCAATAGCTCTATCTCAAGAACTAATGCACGAATTTTTATCAATCTTCAGATTCAGGCATACCTTGATAAATATTGGTGCTGATTATGTTTTTTTGTAAATTGCGTGAAAGGTGGCGCTGCTAAGCTGCATTTTTCAAGATTTCCCCAATAGATTTATCTCAAAAACTAATGCACGGATTTTCATCAAACTTCAGATTCAGTTAGACGTAGACATAAGTTGTTGCTCAATAGATTTTTGTGTAAATCACCAACAGGTGTTGCTGCTATGCTGCATTTTGTAGGATTTACACGGTTTTAGAGATAGTCATATCTTAAGAACTAATGCGCACGGAATTTCACATATTTAGAATTCTCGTGATCGGCATAGATTGTCATTTACTTTTGGCAGTGTGATAGCTAATTTTGAAGTATTAACATGTATATGAGATAGAAGAAAGATTTGGGATTGGCACATCAGACTAGTTAAATTTGCAAATGCTTTTTATTTTACATAGATATCATTTGTGCAAATGTTTGCATTTAAGGTACTTTTCGGGATCTAATTTTGTTCCGAATAACAAACTTATTTCGATTCAACATGAATAAATTTTGCATATTTTGGAGTAAACTTGTTACAGTTTCAAGAATAATGCCCTAGCTTTAAAACTTTGCAACAACATTTGCAATTTAAGGGGTGTCAGGACTCTTAAAATTGAAAAAAAAGAACATTTTCAACATTAATTATCTTAAAATACATTTTATTTTAAGACACAATTTTTATTGTAATTGAAAGATATAAGTATGTTCTTTCATTTCATGTATTTAAAAAAATGCAAGATGCAGAATTAGCATTTACAGGGGCTGCAAGCTGTTAGACATTTGTCGTGCAAAATATTGCAATAACAGATATGCATAGGATTAAAAAATGGATTTTGCAACTAGAATGAAAATTTTGGTGCCTTCTTATACTTAAGATGATAATATTTACCCCGAACCTAAATAAATTTATATTTAAAGCATTTTTATATTTTAATACAAAGTTGTATTTAGCTAATACAAAATTGAAAAAATTTCAACAGTATAGTCACCTAAAAAAATATTTCTTTTAACTATAAAAAGGAAATTTTAGGTTCAGTTTATGCAGAATAATATGAAACATATGTTTCGAAAATTTCATGAAAAAATATTTAAAAGTTTTTGAGATATCGTACGCGTTAGGGCCAAAAATGTCATTTGGAGAAAAATGACTTCATAATTTCGGAAACGCAGCTTAAGCTATTGGGCGAATATAATTTTAAAAGCCATAACTTATGATCTAATGGAAATTTTAAGGAGACAATTATATCAAAATGTTCAGAAAATATAAGAGTTTAACATCTAAAAAAATTAAAATTTCGAAAATCTTAAAGCTTTAAGAGTTCTGAGACCCTTTAAATAATATCTATATTAAAAATTAAAAAAATAATTTTTTTTCAAATTTTAAGCATTTATCACGTTAAAAATTTAATTAAAAAAAATTATAAAACATTTGATGAGTTCAATGTTTTAGGTTTACAGAATAAAAGTGATATTGAGCTTCTGATGACTCGTATTGAAAGACTCACTAACACTCAAAATAAAAAACTACAGTGCATTGTTATTTATTTAATAATATTACAAGATAAGCCGCTCATGGCTACATTTTCACAACAAAAAAACCTTTTATCAAGTCGAATGAACAAACGCAGACGATAAAAGACATTGCCAATAGCCC
Source organism: Maratus speciosus (assembly GCA_963932465.1). NCBI lineage: Eukaryota > Metazoa > Arthropoda > Arachnida > Araneae > Salticidae > Maratus > Maratus speciosus. Next base: position 309,787,299 of record OZ010792.1, read on the forward strand.
AAACCAGAAATACGACCGAACATACCGGCCCCGTTGAATGATTTTCATTCAATGACAATTATAATACATTATTACGCCTTAAATTTTAAGCAAATAATACAACATAAACTAGTAAACAATAAATTGACAAATTACGAAAGATAATGATCGTTTTTCTATGGGTAAAAGAAATTTTTTTAAACTGGTCTCTTGAAAATTCCTTGTTGTGTATTTATGATTACTACTCTAATGATTCCATCATCACCTGAAAATAAATCTACAATTCTACCTACAGGCCAATTACAAATAGCAATATTGACCTCTTTTATAATTACTAAATCATTTATTTTAACATTTTCTTTTTCAAGCATCCAAAATTCTTCATTCATTATGCAGTGATGTACACTCTTGATATATAACATTCAAATTAAATTCCTTTTAAATGCTGCAAGAATTTATTAATTTTCTCATATTTTATTTCAAGAAAACTCGCAAATACTTTATTTAAAAGACATTGCCAATAATACAAAGCATGAGCAGGAGTGAATAATTAATGTATTATCATTTTTATTTTTTATTTTTTATTTTAAGCATTTATCATGATAAACTTTTAATTTTAAAAAATTATAAAACATTTGATGATTTCAATGTTTTAGGTTTACAGAATAAAAGTGATATTGAGCTTGAGTTTGATATAAATATGTAGTTTCTCTTATGTATTTTTCAAAAATTATAAGAAAAAGAGGTAAGTATATAATTTTTCTTTTACTTTTCTGTATACATTACATAAAGTTAAAATATATATATTATTTAAATTACAAATGTTGTGGTAATTTTTTAGAGCTAGGGTATTATTCTTAAAACAGTATCAGTTCCACTCTAAAATATTCAAAACATATTTATGTATATTAAATCGTAAAAAATGTGTTATAATGAGCAAAATTTGGTTCCAAACGTACTAACTCCCCTTAACAATTACTGAGTTTATCATAAGAACAGTTTTTGACACAACAACTCTAATTTGAAAAACATTTACTCAGATTGAATACATGATTTTAAGCATGCAAAAAATAAATTAAAAAAATTTGAACATAAAAATAAAACGATTCTCTAAAAAGTAGTTTTTTCTTATTTGCAATAAACAGAAAATTACATACATCCCATAAATATTGTCAGTTTTCTAATACAAAATTTTGAAGCATGCGAACTTATTTTTGTCGAAAATCCATTTTTGAATGTCTCCAGATTTTTTTGTATTACAAACTTTACGAAGTTCATTTTAGCAATAACGTTCCGAAGCTACTCAAATGGCACTAAAAACTTTGGCATGAAAAATAAACTCAATATCGCCATCTGTTGACGTTTAAACATGTCAACAGATTATGTCATTTAACTTATGTCTATTTAATACTTCATTTATCACATTCCTAAATAAGCATAGAATCAACAGAGTGAAAAATGTCCAAGAAGGTAATCGAACACGGAACCCTTGGAATAGCGCTCCCAGTGCTCTACCATTTAACTACGAGGACGATACCCAGTTTAGCTAGCTTAACCAGTGAAATTGCGCTCGAAATTCCTGAATATGTCTTTTGGCGCTATTCCAAGGGCATATTTCGGCCGGGTTCGATATCCGGCTAGGACCTTTTTCACTATGTTGGTTGTACGCTTAGTTAGTAATATGAAAAATCACGTATTAAATATTCAATAATTTCGAGCGTAATTTCACTGCTGAAAATTAATTGAAAATTTAATTAAAATTATATATGTGTTCACCGATGCTAGATTAGTTGGTGATCACGTTTTGCCGCATTATTGTATGCTCATGAAAACTATTCCGTCTTGTGCTGTTGCAGATATACAACGCGCTGATACAAAGGATTAATGTAAATATTTTTCTACTTAAAATCATTATAACTTCATTTTGAAGTGAGAGTATAAGAGTGTAATTTTAAAACCGATACCTTAAGTTTATGCTGATCTTGATTTTTCTCTTTCAAAATTACAAAATAAAAAATAAAATATTTTATATTAGAAAATTCATTTCTTGCTAGCGAATTTTACGTGAACAATTAAAACAATTCTTTTTTCAATTTATATTTTTGCTTAAAAACATTATAATTTCAATTTGAAGTGAGAGTATAAGGGACTAATTTGTAAATCAATTCCTACGTTTCTGCTGACTTTACATTTTCTCTTTCAAAATTATAATATAAAAAATAAAATATTTTATATTAGAAAATTCCGTTCTTGCTAACGAATTTTACGTGAACGATTAAAACAATTCATTTTTCATTACATATTTTTGCTTAGAATAATTATAATTTCCTTTTGAAATGAGAATATAAGGGACTAATTTTTAAGCAGGTTCCTACATTTCTGCTGATCTTCAATTTTCTCTTTCAAAATTATATTATAACAAGTAAGGAAAATCATGCGTACAGCATAGATTATGAAACACTTTCCAACACTCCCTGAAAGCATTAACGAAACTTCGTTACTTAGGGAAATAAGGAAAATAAGATAACTAAGCAAACATTTAAAAATCTGATTTCAGTAGTTACCGCCCATAGCCAAATATGTATTCCAATTCTTTTAAACAGCCCTGTATTTCATCTGTATGTTGATATATATACTGTATAATGGGAAATTTTAGTTTAGCAAGAAAACGCATTACAGGTTTAAATTCATTTTTCAGCAGTTTAAACTAATAGATGGAAACATACTTGAATACTTTTGTACAGCCCTGTAGTTTACCTAGTACCTTTATTACATGCCACTATTTAGCTAAAATTTAATTCAAACTTAAACACTCTTAAAACTACTGAAATTACATTTCCAGAAATTATCACCCATAGACGGCCATGTATCCAACTCTTTGCGTGGCCCTGTATATCATTTTATCTATATTCTACATATATTTCTGCATTATCTACACTAAATTCATTTCAGCGTAAAAATGCATAACTCCTTTAAAACCCACCTTTAAGCAATTTATGCTCATACTCACTAACCTTTAGGAATTCATTTCTGTTGCTCTGTATATGAACTATAGAATTTATACGCACTTTACAGTATGCATAAATATAGTGAACAAGTAGTTAAGTGTGATCACAGATCGCACAGAGGGTTATGTTTAATATTCCTTTCAAAACACTTTATCCTTTTGAAAAATCTGTTAGTTCCACATTTCGCAACCAGGGGCCCACACTCTATTCTAAACAAACCTCTATCCGAACAAAACTCCGTTTTATATACTATCCGTAGATATATTAATCGAAAGGATTGGGCCGATTGTACCCGAGATAAGTAGGCTCCCCTGGCGGCAAAAAGTGGAACTAAAATATGCAAGGCTATGGTGCATAATATGAAAGAATGGTCAAAGGGGTGTTAGCAAAAGTTGGAAAAGTGCTCCCCGGGTGAAAAGGGCGCAGGTTAGAAAAATTACGTAAAATACACAAGTTAGAGCCCGGGGGAGTAAAAAGTATATGACTTTTTGAAAATTTTATGATTTGCCGTATGGTCTGGGGTATTCAGCTATACGTATGCATTAAATTCATGTCTCCAACTTAATTAGGGGCTCTCTTAGAAAGAATTGCTTAAAATACATATGTGGTAGCTCAAAGGGTTAAACGTAAGACTTTTTCAAGATTTTATGATTTGTCGCCTGGTCTCAGGTGTTCTGCTATAAGTATGCAAAATTTCAAATCTCCAATTTAATAAGGGGCTCAGTTAGAAAGAATTGCTTAAAATACGCATGTGGGAGCCCAAAGGGTTAAATGTACGGCTTTTTCAAAATTTTATGACTCGTCGTATGATATGTGGTGTTCAGCTATAACTATGCAAAATTTCACGCCTCCAACCTAAATAGGGGCTCACTTAGAAATAATTGTTTAAAAGACACATGTCGGAGCTCAAAGGTTAAATGTACGGCTCTTTCAAAATTTTATGATTTGTCGTTTGATGTGAGGTCTTCAGCTATAAGTATCCAAAATTTCACGCCTCCTACCTAATTAGTGGCTCACTTAGGAAGAATTGTTTAAAATATACATGTGGGTCCCCAAAGGGTTAAATGTACGATTTTTTTCTAAATTTTATGATTTGTCGTTTGATATGAGGTGTTCAGCTATATGTATGCCAAATTTCATGCCTCGAACCTAATTAGGCACTCACTTAGAAAGAATTGTTTAAAATACACATGTGGGAGCCCAAAGGGTTAAATGTACTACTTTTTCAAACTTTTGTGGTTTGCCGTATGATGTGTGGGGTTCAGCTATAAGTATACAAAATTTCAAGTCTCCAACATGTATAGTTTCTAAGAACGGGCTCTGTGACAGACGGACAGACAGACAAACAGACAGACAGAGGAGCGAGACGAATAGGATTTCGTCAGATGAACGAAACCCTAAAAAAGCGCATATCATCATTAAAAATGCATTTCAAGCAATCATTACTTATATACAGTAATTTAGATACAAATAGTATCTGAAATCTTTTCTAATACACCACAAACAATTTCCCCTATACTATGATATTATGAACGGAATTCTTTTGTGTGGTCCTGTAAATGAACAATAACTATTCTTTGCACCGCATATTCAACAGAATGCATATTTTAGTGGGCTTCATAAACGAATATCAATTTTACTATGTTTAAAAGGGTGCAACATCATTAAAAATTATTTGAAACGATTTTTTCCCATTGGCCGTAATGTAACGGAAAACTTTTGACTGTCCGTGTAAATGAACTAAACATGCTACAAACTTCATTTGAAATAGGAAACGTGCTATGGTAGAGGTCACTAACATCCAAAAATTTCAGAAAGATCCGAGCATATTTACGAGAGTTAGATCGTGGACAGACGGCCATACGAACAGACGGACAGACAAACCGAAGTCATAACCACTTTTCAACTTTGTTGGAAAGTGTTAATAAAAAATAAAGTATTTTATATTAGAAAATTAATTTCTTGCTAGCAAATTTTACGTGAACAATTAAAACAATTCTTTTTCATAATATATTTTTGTTTAAAAATCATTATAATTTCATTTTGAAGTAAGAGTATAAGGGATTGATTTTGAAGCCAATTTCTTACGTTTCTGCTGACCTTCAATTTTCACTTTCAAAATTACATTATAAAAAATAAAATATTTTACATTAGAAAATTCATTTCTTGCTAGCGAATTTTACGTGAACAATTAAAACAATTCATTTTTCAATTTATATTTTTGCTTAAAAACATTATAATTTCATTTTGAAGTGAGAGTATAAGGGACTAATTTATAAATCAATTCCTACGCTTCTGCTGACTTTACATTTTCTCTTTCAAAATTATAATATAAAAAATAAAATATTCTATATTAGAAAATTCCGTTCTTGATAACGAATTTTACGTGAACGATTAGAACAATTCATTTTTCATTACATATTTTTGCTTAGAATCATCATAATTTCTTTTTGAAATGAGAATATAAGGGACTTATTTTTAAGCAGGTTGCTACATTTCTGCTGACCTTCAATTTTCTCTTTCAAAATTATATTATAAAAAATAAAGTATTTTATATTAGAAAATTAATTTCTTGCTAGCGAATTTTACGTGAACAATTAAAACAATTCTTTTTCATAATCTATTTTTGTTTAAAAATCATTATAATTTCATTTTGAAGTAAGAGTTTAAGGGATTGATTTTGAAGCCGATTTCTTACGTTTCTGCTGTCCTTCAGTTTTCACTTTCAAAATTTTATTATAAAAAATGAAATATTTTATATTACAAAATTCATTTATTGCTAGTGAATGTTACGTGAACAATTAAAGCAATTCATTTTTCTATTTATATTTTTGCTTAAAATCGTTATCATTTCATTTTGAAGTGACAGTATAAGGGAATAATTTATAAATCAGTCCCTATGGTTCTGCTGATCTTAAATTTTCTCTTTCAAAATTATAATATAAAAAATAAAATATTTTATATTAGAAAATTCCGTTCTTGCTAACGAATTTTACGTGAACGATTAAAATAATTCAATTTTCATTACATATTTTTGCTTAGAATCATTATAATTTCATTTTGAAATGAGAATATAAGGAACTAATTTTTAAGCCGGTTCCTACATTTCTGCTGACCTTCAATTTTCTCTTTCAAAATTATATTATAAAAAATAAAATATTTTATATTAGAAAATTCATTTCATGCTAGCGAATTTTAAATGAATACTAATTAAAACAATTCATTTTTCAATTTATATTTTTGCTTAAAATAACTATAATTTCATTTTGAAGTGAGAATTTGAAGGACTAATTTTGAAACCAATTCCTTGCGTTTTTGCTGACCTTCAAATTTATCTTTCAAAATTATAACATAATTATAACATAAAAAATAGTATATTTTATTAGAAAACTCATTTCTTGCTCGCAAATTATACGTGAACAATTAAAACAATTCCTTTTCCATTACATATTTTTGCTTACAAACATGGTATTGTCATTTTGAAGTGAGGGTGTGAGGGACTAATTTTGAAGCCAATTCCTTACGTTTCTGCTGTCCCTCAATTTTCTCTTTCAAAATTATATTATTAAAAAAAATTATGTTAAAAAAATAATTTCTTGCTAGCAAATTTTACGTGAACAATTAAAACAATTCATTTTTCAATTTATATTTTTGTTTAAAATCATTATAATTACATTTTGAAGTGAGAGTATTGGGGACTAATTTTGAGACCAATTCATTACGTTTCTGCTGAAAATCGATGTTATATTTCAAAATTGTACTATAAAAAATAAAATATTTTATATTAGAAAACTCATTTCTAGCTAGCGAATTTTACGTGAACATTTTCAATCAGTAACCTATCAACAAGATTATATTTATTATCTGTTCTATATTAGAAGAAAAAGCAAAATATTATTATTATCAAGGAATTTCTTTTGCATCGAAAACAGAACATTAAGTCTGCCAGTTTCTATCCTGCTGTATTATTATCATATCAACCTTAAATGAAATAAAGAATCACTAGCTTTATATGTCATTTTTCTTCCGTTTCTCATCGAAAAAATAAAATATTTTTGATATATATATAGAACAATAGAGAAATACATATCAATTTAGAAACGTATATATTTTTAAAATAAATAAGAATTCAAAAGCAATGAAAAAGCAATGAAAAAGTTGTAAAATATATTTAAATTTGCTCTTCGACATTGAAAAATTGCAAATAGAGTTTAATGTACAGTAAAATTTTATTATCCATCTATACTAAAAAGAAAGATGTTTGTTTTTGTGTCTGTACATGTATATGTGATGGTGATCAGTAGGAAAATCTCCCTTGGGTAGAGTTCTGAAAATTTCGATGAGGATAGTCCGAGGCGAATCCGAATCCACCCGAGACTGAAAAATTTCATTTTTTGATAATTGGTCGAGATATTAATTAAAAAACCCAATAAACATTCTAAAGTGGCCCGCTATCGCAGATTTCCCGTCAAAACGGATAGTTCTGAAGATCTTGAAGAAGAAAAGAAAGAAAAGGGGAAAAGGTTCCTTTTTAGGTGCGTTTGTAATTATATAAATATGTAGCACCTATAGTCGTCTATCTGTCTGTCCGGCCGTCCATCTGTCCGTTTGTTCGCATATAACAGAGCAAAAACTATCCTACCGAATGGTCTAAAATTTTAAATATATAATTGTTGCAAAATTTTGTCGAGTCATTTCAAATTTTATGAAAATCGGATACATAGTTTAATTACAGGAACAATCAAAAGTTTCTCGTTACATTACGGCCAATGGGAAAAAATTATTGCAAGTGCATTTTAATGATGTTACAGCCTTCCGAATGGTCTGAAATTTTAAATATATAATTTTTGTAAAATTTTCTCGAGTCATTTCAAATTTTATGAAAATCGGATGTATGGTTTAATTACAGGGGCAGTCAAAAGTTTTCCATTACATTTCGCACAATGGGAAAAAATTATTTCAAGTGTATTTTAATGATGTTATAGCCTTTCGAACAGAATGAAATTGATATGCATTTAGGAAGTGCACTAAAATATACATTCAGTACAATATGCGGTGCAAAAAAAAAAAAAATTATAAAACTGGAAAACAGGAAGTCTGCTTTTTCAGAATTTAGTGTCGCCCCCGATGAAAAAAAATATATGTATATATAAATAGTACAAAACATATCTCAATTTTAAGACTTATAGCAACGCTTTTATTTTATGCAAAATGACGTCATTCGCATCCGCTTAAGAATTCTACATTTACGATCCACTCTTAAGCATAGGACGTCACTATCGGAAAATAATACACAAATGCAGCAAAAAGATGCCGTCATTAAAGAAACTCGACAAAAAAAAAACGGCTGTCTAATGATTCATAGGCTTTCATTTGTTTGTAACATTAATATAGACGATTTCAGTCGTGACGTCAGTCATGACGTTTTGGTTGGAAACTGACTCCAAACAAACGGTTGCCATGTTGTATTTTCTATTTTGTTTGCGTGTTGCAGCTTATCTTATATCTATATCTCACATCTAAATATTTTAATACTTGATATGTACTGGTAACATTTTCCACAATTTATATTTAAAAAGAAATGACGCATAGCAACCGTTTGTTTGGAGTCAGCTTCCAACCAAATAGTCAAGACTGAGTTCACACTGAAAGCGTCTACAGATACTTAAAATTAAATATAGTTTATAATAGCTCCATGTTTCAACAGAAATTATTCGTTTATATTTTTCCAAAATAGCACGTATTTTAATTACATTTTCTTTCAGTTGTTATGAGAAAATGACAACAAAAAGTTATAATTGCTATTTTTCAACTATTTTCCCTTTACTTTCTATATAAATGGAGTACTTGAGTTGCCAAAATTAATCAAATGGTACTAAAAACTACAAAAAAATTAATATTTCAAAAATAAATGGAGATACAGTTTTCAAACAAATTGCATTTAAAAGTACTTTTTTTTTCCAATCGACGGTATAAAAATATAAAATGCGCGATGCTTAGAAATTAAAAAAAAATGCTATAGAGCATTTAATCGCACAATGATACATCTGTTTTGTTTATTGCCGCCTACTGTAAGGTAACGTTTTTTTTTTTTTTTTTTTTTTTTTTTTGGAGAAAAAGTAAGCTGGGAGAAAGAAATAGCATACCGTCCCGGGGGCTAACTAATTATAGTACGAACGCACCTCATTTGCCACGTTTGAAGAGCAATTTTCAACTTGTTTCCGTTTGAAGCTGACGCATCCGCTGTTTAGATCGAAATACGAAAAACAAAAAACACCCGCTTATTTTTTGTATTTTCCTGTTCCTCACGCTGATATTCGTTTGTAAAAACCTTAATATTTACCCTTACAAAAAGAAAAAAAAATTCTAAACGTCGATTTCTGTTTTTTGTAACACTTTCCAACAAAGGTTGAAAAGTGTTTATGCATTCCGATTGTCGGGCCGTCCGTTCGTCTGTCCTTCTGTCCACGCTCTAACTCCCGTAAATACTCGGATATTCATGAAATTGATAAAGTTATTCAGAGTCGCCAAATCATGTTTGGTATTGTATATGAAGTATGTAGGATAAATCTTTCATCAAAGGGACACTCAAAAGTATTCCATTACATTAAGGTATATGGGGGAAAATCGTTTGCAGAATATTTTAATGATATTACGCTATTTCAAATGCATTGAAACTGATATAAATCACAGAATTTCACTACGATCACGTGAGAACAGGGATTTTTTATTCATTTACAGGGACGCACAAAAGAAATCGGTTACAGTAGAGTACTGTCTTAGTAATAATTAACTGTCTTAATTTTTGTATTATCTTCGAAATTAGTTATTATTACAAGTTAATTTCGAAGATACAAAAATTATATGTCCGTTAAAGAATTATCATGATTACTTATCGGTGAATCAATAGAAATTATTACTAAAGAAAATACTGTTTGTAATGACATTTTATCCTGCAACATACCCAGAATTTGGCTCAGTTTACTTAAAGAATCATAAAACACGTAATATTCCACTTCCCTCTATATCCATATTTTTATTTTCCCAATGTTTTCCGGATCTAAAAATTGACTTTCACTTTCACTCCTTTGGACACCAACTATGTGAAATTTGAAAATAAGAGACTAGTAACAGTATTTTTGTATTCTCTGACGAAGGCTATGTAAAAATTGAAAGTACTAAGAACTATTAAAGTAATTTAACACTTTTTTAAATATTTTGTCATTTTTAAAGTAATTTGAAGATAGTGTAAATTTTAACTTTAAGTTATAAATTCTTAAGAAATCGGGTGAAAGAAATAAAGTCATACAAATCTGAGGTATATTTAAGGTTATTATCAAGGGCACGGGCAAGGCCGGACAGATCAGCTACTCATTCAATAAAACACTGCTAACTGCAAAGTAGCAGCTTTATGTAGGTAATCTTAAAGATTCTCATTCCTCAAATACCTACACTGTCGGAAAAACTTGTCTATATACACTAAATTATTCCTTATTTTTTTTAAAAATAATTTCCGTACTCCTAGAAAACATGTGTAACCGTGAATTCTTCTCGAATTTCTGGAAAACAGGAAGAAATTCCGTTCATTTCTAGCACGCATGCATGCATATTGCCTCTATTAATACTAAAATCCGAATTGATTTTAAAAACCAAAAATTCTATAATTTAAGATTTCTAATTTAATTTTAAAAAAGTAAATAAATAAACAAAACAAAGAAAAGAAACGTTTTCAAATCTAAAAATAAATAACAATTAACGTTCTCATTCATTTAAAAGTATTCGCAATTTATTTTTTAAAGTTATAAAAAAATATTCACATTTAAAATATATTTTAAAAGAACGCATTTAAAATAGATATTTCAATTAAAATATAAAATAGAAAAAAATCGATATTACTCAACAAAAAAAATTTCCATAAAAATATGATATTCATATTTTATATCTAGCTATCTACATAAAAATAGATATAATTTATTTTTTATCCTGTTTTAATACTAAAAGTTTAATGTTGTGGTTTTTAATACTAAGTATTAAAACCCCAGCCAAAATCTCACGAATCAATCTAAAGAAATCTTCCAGAAATTAACTTAAAAATTCAATGTTTTTAAAAGAAATTCCTATCTGTCAGAAAGGAAGAACCAGAAAAAAGAAAGCCATCTGAGGCAAATATATTTATTTCAAACTGCTTCACTACTGCACTACTGTAGCCGAGTGGTGGGAGTACTGGTCTCTTAACACTAAGGTAGTTGGTTTGATCCTAAGGTCAGCAACTTTTATTTTATCCCAATTTTCTTCAATTGACGTATACTTACGTCCTGTAAGGGATAAAAAAGGAAACGGATCAACGAAAAAACCCTGGAAGCACTGATGCCAGGAAATTTTCTGTCAATTGAAGAAAGTATTTATGAGAGTGTACATAAGAGGAATGTATTAATGATTTTACAGAATATAGCAGGACTTTGAAAATGATAAAAAAAATCAAAAACAATACATAGGTATCAAAAACAATTTAAAAAAATAGTCTCAAAATTGTGTTTACAAGGCGAGAAAACATAATTTGCAACAATATAAAAAATTTAATTTAATGCCAACTTTTTTAGAAGTTACTCCTATTTGGTTTTCACCTGTTTTTCCTACTTTTCCGATATATATTTTTTTCTAAAACCGAGGCTAGACGGTATGTAAGGAAAAAATATGTATGGTTTTTCATGCTGTGATTTTTGTAGAAGAACTTTACATTGTTGACAAACCTTGGGAAAATACATGCATTTTCACCTATGTCCTGGAAATTCGTAGTTTAGTCACGCTATACCCCGGGTTAGGTCAGCTAGTATTAAATAATTTCTAAGGTAGCGTTAGTGAACAATTTCTAGTTATTGTGTTTAACAATTTCTAAAATGACCTTAAACTTCAAATATTATATTTAATCTATACTGATATTATAAAGAAGTAGCTTTTGTTTGTACGTAAGGGGTGGTAATCTCTAGAAGTACCGAATCGATTTAAAAACTAATGTTGGCAAATTGATGATGAAAGTCCCTGCTCCAGCATAGGCATTTTAAGTTGGTACTACTACCACCAGGAGGGGGGGGGGAGACCATTAGACTAGAAGCTTAGAATATGGCATGATGGTTTTACTTTTAAGATAAAATGCTTGCTAAGAAGGGTTTCGAAAAAATTCAAAACTTCAATTGAAAACTGAAATAAGCTTAAAAGCTTCAAAATACATTCTAAATTATAATTTATTTATATTTAGTTGTAGTTATTTTTATTAATTAAATTCATATTTTCACCTAATGCAGTGTAATGAGGAAGTTAGTCAAACTACGCGGATTTTGTTAGTAATTTTAATTTTGCCTTATTTAAGTATCTGCGTACTATGAATCATCGTAAAATTTTTATTTTGAAAATGTGGCCATTTCCGCATTCATGAAGTCGCCTTAGCGTAGCTGAAATGTTATTATTATTATTTTTTTTAAGTAAGAAAATTATTTGTCCTGTTGAGTTTTTTTTTTTTTTTTTTTTTTTTTTTTTGATCGCTTTGTTACCTACGGCCGACTGTCGAGCAGTTATTACCAGCTTTAGAGGGACATAGGAGTACTTTACGTGATCCCTCTACCAAGAAATTTCTGAACACGAATTTTTTGAGAAGTGATACAGGCAAGTAAGTCGAATCTACTAAAAAACAACTTTTCAAAAGTTAAAAAAAAAAAAAAAAAAAAAAAAAAAAAAAAAAAAAAAAAAAAGGTGAAAGTTGTGGCTAAAAAATAGTGTGATATCAAATTTCCAAGCTTATATTGCGGTACTTATTTAACATCTTTTGATAAAAAATTACCATATGTAAGTCGAGTACCTAAGTATGCGTTGATAGAAAGCCTTTTCTCCTTTACTAAATACATCATAACGTGTTTCTGAAAATTAAATTTTTTTAAATTATGCATGATGGGCTTGGCGGCCATCTTTCCATATTTTACACAAATTTCTAAGCACACAAGTTCATTGTTAAGATTGGAAGTTCGAAATTGTTACTAAAGCAAACATTTTATTCTTTTAATTTATGGAAATGAGAGCCTAAAAATTTGTGTCTAAAAATAAAGCTGAAGTAACTTCAGGTTTCATCTTATGATTCTCTTTTTTCGGAGGGGGGATAATTAATTAGTTAAAGCAGTAAAAATCAATTTGTTTTTTCAAAATAAAAAACTTTCTTAATTTATCTGTCTGTAGCTAAAACTATAAGTTCGAAATTCTTAATAATGCAAATATGTTACGAGCTTGAGTGCTCAGAAATTTGTGTAAAATATGGAAAGATGGCCGCCAAGCCCATCATGCATAATTTTAAAAAAATTAATTTTCAGAAACACGTTATGATGTATTTAGTAAAGGAGAAAAGGCTTTCTATCAACGCATACTTAGGTACTCGACTTACATATGGTAAATTTTTATCAAAAAATGTTAAATAAGTACCGCAATATAAGCTTGGAAATTTGATATCACACTATTTTTTAGCCACAACTTTCACCTTTTTTCTTTTCTTTTCTTTTTTTTTTTTTTTTTTTTTTACTTTTGAAAAGTTGTTTTTTAGTAGATATCAGTTCTTTTTTTAAAACAAATGATATATAACTGAAATAATTCTACTAGCTCAAATTTAAATTAGTCCTTGTATAGCCTTTATAAGCAGGGAGCAAACACAATATTATACATTTTGTTTACCTATCATTCATTTTTTATAGTGATTAATAATTTAAAAGTAAGGAAAGTCAATTTCTTCTTTCAAAGTATCAGTCTTTCTCAATTTATATCTCCTTAAAATTTTCTACGAAAGATGAAAATTTAGTAAAAAACAGAGTCGAAATAAAATATATATTTACAGTTAGTCTGTCAGTTAATTGTTTTTTTAACTTTTTTTGCTGACGGTTTTGCAAAATAAATTTACCTTTACAAATACCTACGGTTAATCCGAGAATGAAAACCCGCAGGCATCTAAAGAATCGAAGATCTGTAAATCTAGCAATTCTAGACATAATAAAGGAACATTTTTTATAAAAAAAAATCTAAAAATTTAAAGATATAAACTGTACATATAACTTCATCTTCATTTAGATCGTGTTATAGAGAAGAAAGAATAAATATGTAATTTTACTCAAGTCTGTTTATCCATACCTATTTGCATAAATGTGAGGATATTAATTTACTATAAAATTTCCCCTAAATTGATTATCTTTAATAGTGTATTATTAAAGCCGCATATACATTAGAATTAAATATTTTTCGTTTAAAAATTGCCTGAAATCTATAGTCTTATCGTTCGTTAAATTTGTTTTTATTTATGCCCAGACTCTTTTTCTGAACTCTGACAAAAGATCACAGACATATTGAAGCTATCCAAATTCTTATATCTTTCTATCGTATTTCCTTTTTTGAGGGGAGTGTGAGGAAGACCCTTAAGAACTTCGTTTTGTTCTCAGAATTCTGAATTATTCATTCAAAAGATCTACCTACATAAGTCTTGTTGCAGAATTTTCATTAGTTAAGTGTTGCATCAAGTTATACATCATGTGAATCTATAAAATTAATTTTGTGAAATACTAGATGGGAGCCATTGATATTTCCAGACCATTTGCCTACATTTTAAACTTGAGTCATTTACTACTATTCATTAATTTTCTATACGAATTAAAGAAGTCGTTGTTTCCATGCCAACTGTACCTTTAACTATTGCTTGCTTGTTTGTTTGTTTGATTTATTGAACACATACATCTTATCACATGCGGATCACGGCGGGATTCGAATCTGCTTCCACCTACGCTCTCAAGCGATTAGCGGCATTGTGTCTTATCCACTCAGCCGCAGTGGGCCACTATTGCTTTCTCTAATGCCCAGATACTCAAATTTAACCAACTGCGCTTAGAATCATGGTCATAACACAGAACATTTATATGTTAGAGCAGTGATGCCAGTGGGCTACTTTTTTTTAATTCAGATTTCTTGATTGCCAGCACTTATTATAAACGGTAAAATTCCCATTGTTTTCGCCTTAATTAATATGTCATTAAATAAGGCACATTTTACAATTTCAAAAAAGTGGTGCCAATCAAGTATCTGAGTTAAAAAAAGTAGCCCATCTGGCAACACTGTGTTAGAGTGGTGACATATGCACAAGTCGTGTACTCATATTCAATTTTTTGTCCAAAGTACGGTAACTCAGTTTTCAGTAATAGACGAGGAAGATTTCAATTAAACTAACCAGAAAAGTTAACAAACATCGGCTTCCTGATTTGATTTTATTCAAAATTGTTTTAACCAACCAAAGTTAATGTCCGGGATCCAGATAAATTTTTCTCTGTTAGTAAAATTACATTGACCAATCAGTAGCCTTTATCCTTGCAGGCTTTTCGGTGTTTACTGCAAACATCAAAAAGTTCGGAAAAATGCAGACGTCTGATTGATCATGATCAATCCCATCTCGCTAATAGCGAAATATCTATCTTAATCCCGGCCTATTCAATGCCCTTTAAATATTGGAGAAAGCCTTGACACGTGTCAGAAAAACGTCACACAAAGCAGGCAAAACAAAGAAGAAAAATAATTCATTGGCTCGTTCATATTCACGAGCCGATGAATGATTTTGTTTCTTTGCTTTGCCTGCTTTGTGTGATGTTTTCGTGACACGAATCAAGACTTTCTCACATATTTAGGATGCTTTGGCGTATTTCACCACCATGAAGTTATGAAAAGAGAGGAACAGACATGTCAATCTTCCCGTGTGAAAAACTAGTTACCAAAAAAAAAAACGAGTTATTTCCCTCTCTTCTGCCCTTTTCTCTCTTGATTTTGACCGATAGCAGCCCATTTAGCAGTCTCCAGTACAAGATGCCGCTATATACGGTGGACGCAGGAGGGAGGGTGTTAGCGCGACCAATGACATAATAGGCCAGTTCATGATGTTTAAAAGTCACACGCAGTTGGGTCGAGGCTAACGAAAAAGACAGGCTACCGCGGTGAGTCCGATTCTTCTTTTTTTACAAACCGCTGGAGTCACGTGATGCTCTTTTCACGCACCTTCTTTGGTGCATTCGAGCATCACGTGACTCCAGCGGCCTGCAAAAAAAGAAGAATCGGACCCACCGCGGTAGCCTGTCTTCTTCGTTAGTCTCAGAGTTGGATCATCTTTACACGATGATTAGTACAAAGCTGCGAGCCGATTTTTTTTGTGTCCATTGCCGTGTACAGATAATCAACTCCGTGTGACGTTATGAACTGGCCTTATATGTTGTTGGCTACAGTTTAGTAACGGCTACAAATGACTTCATCTATATCTACTCCGAGGTAAACGAAAAAGACAGGCTACCGCGGTGCTACAGCGCCCAGAATATATAGTGTGGAAATCGGCTATCCCAGTAATACTTTAAAAAGCGCTAATATATTGGATCTCTTAAATTTCAAATGATGCTGAAATCCAATGAGTCGATCACAGCGATATCTGCAGGATATTTCCTAAAACTTCATGACGATTTGGTAACAGCGTCTAGAATACCTAGTGTGGAAATATTTTATTAAACAACGCTAAAAATTTGTATCCCGTAAATTATCGACGATACTGCTAAAATTCCAAGTGTCGATCGCAGCGAAATCTGCGGGATTTTCGTATTACATTGTATAGACTAGCAATATCTTTCAGTTATAGAAAATATCCTGCAGATGTCGCTGCGATTTGTATATTTCAGCAGCATCGTTGCACATTTAAGGATACAATATTTTACCACTTTTTTAAGTATTACAGGGATAGCCAATTTCCACACTATGTATTCTAGGCGCTATAATTTGGTCTAGACGCTGTAGCTTTTTTTTTTTTTTACATTTTAATAACATACATCTGACCTGTGTGCTTGGCGTCAAGCCCGCTGTAATAATACGATGTTTACTTTGAAAGTTTATTGCAGATGTCGCTGCGATCAGCTCCCTGGATTTCAGCGTCAGTGCACATTTAAGGGATACAACTTTTTAGCGCTGTTTGGATAGCAAAATTCCACAGTATGTATTCTAGACGCTATAGCGGTGCATTACACGTGTCTCTTTCTTCTTTAAAAAATATCCTGCAGATGTCGCTGTAAATGACTGTTTGGAATTCAACATCGTTGTACATTTAAGGGATTCACTATTTCCGCGCTTTTTTAATTATTGCTGGTATAGTCGATTTCTACAACATGTAATCTAGGCCTATAACGGAGCTATAGTACAGCGCCTAGAAGATACAGTGTGGAAAACGGCTATTCCTATAATGCTTTAAAAAGTGCTAAAAACTTGTATCCCATAAATCTCCAACAATGCTCAGCGGCAATATGCTGATACAAGCGCCATCTCGTAACTCTTTTCAATATAAACACTGAGTTTTCAAAAATTATAGAATGTTAAATATCGGAAACTATAAATATAAGATATTTTGGTCTGTTATAAGCTAATTTAGTTAAGGAATGATGTGAAATAGGTTAAAGAGTCTCTTTTAGAATGACTATCGTTTTTAAATCACTACGATGGCGCTACAATCGACATCTTGTTATTCAGCATCGTTGTACATTTATGGGATACAATTTTTTAGCACTATTTTGTAGCCGTTTTACACACTGTATCTTCTAGGCGCTGTATATATAGTGTGGAAATTGGCTATCCCTGTAATACTTTAAAAAGTGCTAAAATATTGTATCCCTTAACTGTGCAATGATGCTGCTGAAATATACAGATCACAGTGACATCTGCAGGATATTTTCTCAAACTGCAAGATATTGCTAGTCTATACAATGTAATACTAAATCCCGCAGATGTCGCTGTGATCGATACTTGGGATTTTAGCAATATCGTCGCACATTTAAGGGATACAAATTTTTAGCGTTGTTTGGATAGCATATTTCCACACAAGGTATTCTAGACGCTGTAGCTATACTTTCGGCAAAAACTTGAAATGAGCATGCTTCCTGTGCATATATCACCACACTTATGTATGAAGGCTCTCTGTTATGGTGTTGATTCTGAGCGCTCTTTGTTAAATTTCTATATTTGTGTTTTAGAGAAAGCAATACAGAAAAGTACTGTTACTATTGAGACAACAACTTCTTTAATATTGAAAGGTATAGCAAAGGAGTTCAGAATCAGTGCCTTAAATAGTTTCGAATATGTATTGTTGTTATGACAATTAATACCCTACCTGGATGTGGAAATGCAAAATTATGTTCAACATAATGGAGGATATTCCATCTACATTTTGATCACGTGGTCAAGGTAAAAACTTCTATCGTAAAGAAGGGAAGTCTCCGTAGACGTGTAATGTAAATCCCCGCTAGCCAATCAAACGGTTCATGAGGCAAAGTAGTAGTATCTTCCCTTCTTATCAGATAGAAGTTCCTTGGATAAATTACCGGTATCACGTGACTTTTTCAGCCTCGAACCCATATTTGGAATATCCTCCATTGTGCGCAATCTAGATAGATTTTTGGCTGTCAGAGAAACGAGATTCATCAATCAGAAGCCTGCATTTTTGTGAACTTTTCGCTGTTTGCAGAAATGCAGGCTATTGATTGGCGATTCTCGTTTCGCTAACAGCGAAAAATTTATCTGGATCCTAGCCTACATTTCTACAAACATTGCACTTCATCCACGGCACTAAAAAAATGACTCAAAACTTTCATGACATAGGCCGGGATCCACAAACAGCAAATATTCTCAAACATGCAGGCTTCTGATTGGTCAAACTCATTTCGCTAACAGCGAAAAATCTATCTGAATCTCAGCCATAGTTATCTTCGATGAAATCAATGCAAAGGGATAATATAAAAGAAAAGTATAAGATTTCTAAAATGTTTTGGCGGGTTTATCGCTATTTGGCATAATTTGTAAACTTTAGAACTAATTAACAGTTTTTCGCTAATTATGAATAGAAAATTAATGTTTTTAAAGCTGAATTTTATAAAAGCACGTAGATTGAGTAAATATCTATCCAAAAATTCAATCCTTACTTTTTTCTGTCATTATTTAAGTCTCTACCTCGATTTAAACATGAGTTGTGACGAAGAAAATAAATCTGTCATTTTCAGTATCTCGACGTTATTTTAAAAAATCTATATCTCTGTTTATAATTAATTTATGAGGATGCATTTGATCTCAAATTGAAGATCTTCTTTATTAGGTCCTTTTAGTGTTGGTTTTATTTTTCTGCGATGATTGCTTCTTTTGATATGGGAAATTTTACGCTGGCATATTTCGTTCATTTAACATGGAGAAGTTGTCATCAGTATAATAAGCAGTTACGGTGTCTTGCCTTATTCTTGGCGTTTGTTTGTTTGGCGGGGTTAGCGTTTTTTTTTCAGCTTGGCTTGGCAGAACGACCGTCCTGCTTGATCTTCCATCATTCCGAAATCCGAATGACAAAAATCAAGACAATTATATGCATTTACTTATCATTTGCAACAGTAACTAAATATACAGTATTCCTATTTTCTACAAAATAAGTTCTTTGGTAGGGTCATGTGGGGTAATTATGACCAGGGGATAATTATGACCGCCGTCATATTGGATAAAACTGTGTATGGTAAAATTTTATTTCAAGCTTATATATAAACCTCATAATGTATATTTCATCTTAGATATTCTTTATTACTAGTCTGAAGCCTTTTTGAAATCTGAATAGCAATTTGAAACTAAGTCCACAAAATTTTTGATAAACGGATTTGTCACATTGGAGTTC
The DNA here is from genome assembly GCA_963932465.1 of Maratus speciosus. Lineage (NCBI taxonomy): Eukaryota > Metazoa > Arthropoda > Arachnida > Araneae > Salticidae > Maratus > Maratus speciosus. The sequence continues at coordinate 309,807,021 of OZ010792.1, forward strand.
TAAGTGGTCACAATTACCCCAAACAAATGTGGCAAGTATAAAGAGAAAATATAGTGGTCACAATTTCCCCGCTAGTGGTCTTAATTACCCCAAACTTATATGATTGTGAGTTTTTGATGGGGGTAATTATAACTATAAAAAACTATTATAACTTAAAAAAAACTATTTAAACTATTATAACTTAAAAAAAGTTTTTTTTAAAAAAGTAATGAAAATTAAAACTTTCAAAAAGTGTTCTTAATGGATCAAAGTTACTTCCTATGTACTAAAAACACCACTATTCCAAATAGATATAAGCAAAAAAAAAATAACGATGTTGAAAATGCAAAAAGTGGTCATCATCTCCTGACTATAACAAAACCAAAGGTTACTGTTTCATATCTACACAACTCGAACGATGTAACTGTGTAAGGTTTTCAGGATGTGGGGTACCCGATAACGAGATAACATTATTAAATTAAAATTTCTTTATTAAATTATATATATTATTACAGTTTGAAAAACATTTTTTAACATTATTCTTAGAACACGATGAAATATTTAATTGAAGTTCAAAGTAAAATAAAATAATGGAACTTATTTTTAAATGTCCCCCATCATCATAAATTATGTTTAAAACAAGAACGAAAAATAATGCATACAGTGTAGATTATGAAACACTTTCCAATACATTCAGAATACTATAAGAAATGTTCACAGTTTACAATGATGGAAGAAGACGTCCAAATGAACAATTTTGAAAACGCATAATGCATTTGAAAACCGGACTTCTGCTATTACCATGAATAGTCGTTAAAACATACGATTACTTTTTGCAGCACTGTATATGATCTACAGATATGTATGCATACTACATCGTATGTTAAAAGTTAGTTCAGTTAAATGCATACCACAGTTAAAATTTTCCACTCAGCAGTCACAATTCCAATCAGAAAATTTCCACTCCAACGGATGTTTTTGAGAATTTTTGTGCGGCCCTGTATATGATCTATAGAATTTATACACACCAAATAATCTTTAACCACTGAACTGTTTTGCCCGAACTCTGTTCGGGACAAGAAAAAATTAGCTTGCTTCGTTACTAAAAGATTTTCCACACCAATAATTTTTATCTGAAATTTTCGGTTCTTTAAATGACAGACTTTCCTCCATTATTTAAGGCAAATATTTTTGTACTTAAAAAGTTGTGTTGGCTCCCTGTTTTTAGTTCATGGTGTCAAAAAATATATGACAGTTAAATGGTCAAAACAAAGTTAAATTTAAAATCGCATACCACAACTGAAACCGCGCTTCCAGCAGTTATTGTTCGTAGGCTTCAATAGTTCAATTATTACTCACTTTCTTCTACAGCCAAATTATTTGTTGTGTCCCTGTAAATAAACAGGGGTTAACTTCTATGCACATCATATTCTATAGTAAGAACCTCGTAGTATACCTCAGAGATGTATATCAATTTCAATATGTTTAAAATACGGTTTCTTAAATCATTAATACCATTAACATACACGGCAAACGATTTTTCCAGATAGACCGTAATGGAAAAAATTCTTTTGAGTGTCCCTGTAAATAAATCGAAAATGCTACACAGTTCATTTTCAATACCGAACAATAAACACCAATAACATACATTCGGACCTCTATTTAACGAAGTCGCTAAATCCCGAAAAAAAGTTCGTTATATGGAAAATTCGTTAAATAGAGAGTCACCTTTTAAAATACTTTAAACTACATAAAACATATTTTAAACCCATAAATATTAAATATAATTTTGAAAAAGTAATTAATCACACTTTTTGTATATATTATATCTATTTGTTTTATATATTTTACCCTTCAAAAAGAAACTTGCAAGGGATAAATAAGAATGAAACAAAACATTGTCTGAAAATACATTGTATTTTCAGTTAAAAATCGAATTTTACATTACAATCACGATTTTCTATTATGGTCGATAAGCTGTTTCGAGGAATACCAAATTTTAAACCAATATTCTTTTTCTTCACGCTTTTATCTACCACATCAAGATTTTTTTTCTTTTACGCCAAGCACTTTCTCTTTGACATTTTCGAGCTAAAAGAACCGAACTTACCAGCACGACTGAATTATCTAGAAAACGACAGACTCTAGTTAAAGGACACGAGGCAGACACTTCTTGGATGAAAAGCAAATAATCACAGCGATTTTATTGATCTCGGTGAGTTAGGTGCTGGTAAGACCTGTTCATGGTCATTGATCATCATAAAATGTGTTAAAAGAAAGAATAGGTTTGAAAGGTCCAGTAATATTTTGACAAATAGGGAGGAAAAAATTTTAGATTCCAAGAAAAAGTTCGTTAAATAGAGAATGCACTTCGCTATTTGGAGGTTATTTTATGAAGAAATTCGCGAAATGTTCTTGGTCCCAAGGAAAAGTTCGTAAAATAGAGAAATTCGCAAAATAGAGGTTCGTTAAATAGAGGTTCGACTGTATATCCATTTCATGACAATCGGAGAATATTTATGCGAGTGAGAACACGGACAGACAGACAGACAAACCGAACCACCACCAACATTTCTCAACATGCTGCGGTTATTTTCAGAAGAATGGGAATGTTATGAAAGAATCTGTGTCATTCACGAAGAATACGAAAAATATTAATAAAAAAGTTTAAATGAAGAATGAGGGAAAAAATTATATGTCTTCAACTCCCAAGTTTTTTACGAAATTAAATTAGTATTCCTTTTTCGTCTACAAAGAATTTAATTATATTCAATACTTTCGTAAGCTAACTAGGTAACGTAAATATAAATTTCGAAATAATTATAATACTATATTTTCAAAAACGTCAAATGATTAGATACAAAATAATTCTTACATAATTTAAAATAAGTTTCCATTTATAAATGAAAAGAATCTTTCAATGTTTTACGAAATTAAATATTTCGTTCTTAATTTATATTTTATGCAACAAAATGCTTTATCTACTGCAAATATTTATTTTATTATTAAAAAAAATATTTTCATGTCTGAGATAGAAACAGAAAAGAAAGTAGTTCGAAGAAAATCAATAGCCGCATTAATTGAAAACGAAATAGCCGAAATAAAAATTTCTGTTTTTCTTTTTATTATTTTCTAAAGTTAAATAATCAGATCAAAACTACAAATTCACCTTAGAATATTGCAAATCAATAAGAGTCACAGTTTTTTCATGCATTTAAAATCCTAACATGGATTTCAATAAGATACCGGGTGGTCCTAAAATGGACTGATTTAAAAATTCAATAACCTGCAAACGGTGACAGTTGCTTTCCATTCTGCAGGAAAGTAATGTTTGATGTGATGAGTTTTTTTACTATGATTCCTGGTTTTAGTTACAATTACCAGTGATAGATGGCGATGGAGTAACAGGCATATTATCGCGGCAGAAACAGAAATATCTCAGCCATAGTGCCAACGAAGAAGGTCAAACCTATGGAATGACTCATATTCGTCGCTATAATTTTGTTCTTAGAATTTCGATTCTGAACTTAGTATGTTTGATTCTTTATACTCTTTAGGCCTCCAAACGAAAATAATATTACAAATACTCATTCATCGGTTTTTAACAAACAAAATGACATCAAAGATCACAGAAAAAAGAAATTTCCTGAAATTGATCTTTTAGATTACTAGTAATTTAGGTTCAAAAATATGTATCTAAAATTACAGACCCATTTAAAATACCAATTTAATTTTCATTAACATAAATTCACATAATCACCAATTTAAGGGCTTTATGCAAGTGAATGATATACAAATCTTTAAAAAATTTTAATGTAAATGATTTAAGTTAAATAAGAAATTTTCTCACTTTCTTGGCGACACTCCCTTGAAGGAATTTGGCAAACTCAGCTGAAAATGACATCTATTTTATGAGAAAATCAGCATAGATGTTGCCATGTATTGGTTTATTTTTAAAACAAAAAATATTCAGCTACTAAGAAGTGAAGTCAAAATGTAAAATATTCAAACAGTTTACTTTTTATGATGAAAAGAACAGAGGTTCCAAGTTGCGAAAAGGATATGATTGGAGCATAAGGCGACAACAATGCAGTTACAAATGTATTAGAATTCTAACAATAGAGTTAATTATGCTGCACATTTATTCGTTTCTAAAAATCACATAATTTAATTCTTTCCACTATCGATTAGAACTAAAAATTTCCAATCACTTAAAATATGTATGAAATGTGTAACTCAATTTACTGATTTATTAAATAGTTTTTAAATATGATTTATTTAAATTTATTAGAATGATATTCAACAATAAACATGTGCTTACTACAAAAAAAAAAGAAAATAACATTTACATTATTTTAAATATGCGAAAATCAGGAGAAAGCGTCTGCATTTCCTGAATTGGCAACTGGTTGCCATAGCTTAACAACAGCTTTTATTTGCCAACTAATCTCAAATAGGTATATTCTCTTTTGAAAAATGGAAAACCGGTTGACCTAATTCCAATGAAACAATGCGTATAGCTGAATAATAATGGAGATTGTGGAACAGGCAGTTTATTTCATTTAAAGGTGTAGTTTTTAACGAAGTTCAAGACATTATTGTTTAGCTACATGGATCATATGTTCCATATAATAACTGATCAAGTGCGAGTTTTATGCGTGCTCAAAGGTTTCCGTGCAAACTCTTTAGCTTGGCGTTGCGCCAAGTGCCGCCCTTCGAAAGGAGCTTGCAAAATTGTAACGCCGCCTTGGTCCGTGGCGCGTTTTTCTAGATAGGTTTTTAATTACTACCTCCTCTAATTATTGACAATTTTGTTCTAAAATCCCTTCAACTACCCCATTGAGCGCCCGCAAAGCAAAGTTTGTTCGCAATGGAAAAATGTGATTTTCTCAAAAAACTAATGTGACCTAGTATAATTGCAGTAGTTTTCCTGTAAGTGTTAAACAAATTCCCACTACCCATAATTTTTTCATTATTTTATTTTCAGTAGATTCGGAAATAGCAGAAATGCATATTATTACAGTCCTGAAAATATAATACCTAAAATTAAAACAAATATACTTTTGAGTCATGTGATACGAGATCTTTCGAACGATAACCTCACAATATACAAAATCGTTTTTTTTTTTTTTTTTTTTTTTTTTTTTTTTTTTTTTTTTTCCCAGTAACTTAATTATCCCCCCTATTTTTTTTCCTAAAACTATTTGTGAATGACTAATAATCTATAAATATGTGGGTGAATAGCTTTTTTTATATCAAGTTTGAACTTTCCACTATCCACAAGTTTGAAGACAAACGGCGGTGACAGATGGACAGACAGACACACGAGTGATCTTCTAATGTTTCCATTTTTACTTTTTCAGTACGAAACCCTAAAAATACTTTTATTATAGTTGGTGGAAAACGGAAGCAATATATTAAAATCAAAAATCGTTACAGTTTTCAATTAAAACTTATTTTCTCATATTTTCAGTACAGTGGGCAGTATGTTCTGTAACCTAAATGTGTTCATTCACATTGTCTAAATAGTTTGATATGAAATATAGGAAATATATAAAATATGCCCTTTACGTGGACGCGTCCCTTATTAAAGCTGAACTAAAAAGTAGCATTTGATGACGCGAAAAGAACTGTCGCTTTAATTGCGATTTAACATACCTTCGATTCTAAATATGGCATAATTCCAATTCTTCCTCTATAGAATAGAGCGAACTGCGTAAATTATATTTTTTTAAGTCTGTTACTTAACACGTTAAGTGCCACGTCAGCCACAGGTGACTGACACTGAACTTTCCGTTTAGAACGTGTCATTCACCGATGAATGACGTTCTGAAATATGATATAAAACTAAAAATATATATATTGTTTTAAGTAATTATTGAAAATGTATTTAAAATTCAAAATTAAAACTTCAATAAATTGTTCATTGATATTGTAGCATAAATTTTGAAATTCACACAAATGAAGAAATTATATATTTTTTATTAGAATAAGAACAACAACAAAAAAGTTCAAGCATCTGATCGAAAATTGCCATAAAAAGTTATTAGTTTATCAACGTTTATGATATTTATTTTTCTATTGTGGACGAAACAAAGATTGGGGTGATTACAAAAGAAAATACTCTATCTCTTCAAAAAAAAAAAAAAAGATTAAAGGATTGTTGGTCTCAATAATTTTGTTGATATTTGTTTTGACAGATGTCACTTTTAGAGATATTGTTGATTCAATATCCACGAAAGAAAAATTAGAGCTAAAATAATAACTATATATATATTTCGTAAAGATTTAATTTTTTTTTCGGCATTTTGATATGTTTTTTATGCAATCTGGTAATAATAAGGGTTTAATTATCTAGACAATTTAGGTTATAAAAAGCCCAGGAAGTCATAAATAAATTTAAATAAAAAATTAAGAAAAATGTGCTTTATATTAAAATCATCTTTAAATCACACATCTGTTTTTTTTAAGACATTGAAAAGCTGCATTTCTTCAGACTAAATTACTTCCAAAATTGGGTAGAAGAAAAATTTAAATGAATCACGATTTCTTCGATAGATGTTAATGAATGGTTCCCCATTAATAGGATCAAAATCAAATAAAAATAATAATTAAAAAGGATAAAATTCTTTACAAACACTACTATTTTAGCCTCTGGTAAGAATTTAAACTCAATAAGAAAGTTTCTTTACAGTAAACCTAAGAGAATGCTTATTTTTAATGAATTTATTCTACACACAAAAGATTTGCGTCACGCTATCCAAAACCATAAGTAACATTTATGTAAATGTTTTATACTTTGATACTTTGCGTCATAGTATCAAAACTAAGTGAAATATATGCAAATAATGTGACGCAAGAAAACCATTTACGCAAATTTTACTTATGGTTTTGGATAGCGGGATGCAAAAGATAAATTAATTTATTCAAATACATACATTTAATACATAAGATAGGGTCAGTGAAAGTGTGAAATATTTGGCAGTGCATTGGTGAATTTAAAATATTGTTAGAATGCACTGTCTCATATGCTTCAGAAGACAAAATAAAAATATAACTGTAACGATATTTTAAAACAAATCTTTTAATGTGCACGGCTACACTCGAATTTTGATAACATTTCTTTTAAAACTCATATTTTGAATTTATGAAAGATGTGCATGAAAAAGCATCAATGAGAGAATTTTATGTATCTTTTCATGTTGAAAGTAATGTTTATACTAGGAATATAAATAGTACAAAAAAAAAGATGAAATAAAAAAATATTTTTAATTAATAGCATAGCGTCACTTCAAATTTTATATCATTATCTTTAAGAACCATATTTTAAATTCTTAAAGCCATGAGATAGAAAGCTGCGTCACAAACTTTTAATACGCTAAGGGTTTTTGCGCTGATTTATTCTACACACAAAAGATCATGTTAGTAAATTTTTAAAAGATAATATGAAAAGTAGGGATGTAACGAATATTCGGTATACCGCCTATTCGGCCCTTTTATCGAATAACCGGTTGACCGAATACTGAATGTCAATTAGATAATTTTGCCAGATAATTCGGTCAAAGAGATATTGGAGACGTTTAATAAATCATGAAACACAAAATATAAATATGAAACACTATCATATAAATAAAGTTCAGTACTAGCAAAGTATAGATGGATAGTTAACGTCCGCAGGTAAAGTAATATGACATTAGATGACAAGTTGCTCTTCGTTGGCGTAAGCAGAAGGAACATAATCATTTGGATGGACAGTTCAGCAGTCATTTGCCCAGGGTCACTTCTTGTCGATTGCATGTATAAAAAACAAGGGATTTATGTGAGAGTCGCCAGCCAGGGCTGAGTATACCCAGTGATTATTTTGAAATATATATATATATATATAATGAATATTAAATAAGATTGCCTACCTGTGTTTAGCTTCGGCAAGAGGACAGGCTTGCTATATGTATCCTTTTGTTGCAATTTATTTTATTTTTTATTTTTTAAGATGAGACTGACACTCTTCATCATTGACTGTACACGGATGCATATGCACTTCAAACTATCTTTAATACTGGACTAGGATGCTACAAAAATATATACAAAGAATGATTAATATAATGGGTAAATAAAAAATGAATGGTTTTTCCGGTCGACAAGATACTTGGTGTTTGAACGCCAGAGAAAATCCCTTCTGGGATAACAATGGGATTTGTATCCCGTCGGACAGCATGTCCGTTTAGTGGAAAAGTTTTACGATGACTGCGGGGTTCAAAAAAGTGTTCACATAGACCCTTTTAGGTGATGAGAAAGACAAAGATTATGCAAAGTCAGCGGATTAATTTATTTCAGTACAGTCACTTTGCAATGTCCACTGAATGGTGCTGCTATCTGGTCTTCAGATATGAACTTAATATAAATGCTGTCTGGTGGATCGCCTTGTAGATTTGGTGTTGCCATCTATGAGTGATGAGATGAAGCGTTTCTGTTACTCTTCACGAAGTTCACTGTTTTTGATTAGATAAATGTTGTGCATATTTCCACAAACGTTTACATACCCCACAAGTTCGGTTATAAGTCTATATAACATGTTATTTGTGTCGCAGGTTCGCGTACAAAACTTATTAGTAGAAGTGGGATTTCTAATATCATGGAAAGTGAACTTTAAAAGAGCCATTAAAATTTGATTTAATGCACATGTTATGGTGAAACTTGGCCTATATGGAACTATGGCTCTGTTCACTGCATCTGCCGACGAAGTTGAAATCACCTAGAATTTTTTTCGTATTTTTTCTCCTCCATGACAATACTCTCCCACACACTGTTCAAGAGAAAGCTATTGTTCCAAGTTACGATATTTGACGAGGTTGTGATTCAATTGAGAAAAATCCCTGCTGGTTCAGTCTACAGGCACAGGTAGATTTCGAATTCAAGTACTAATTTCACCAACAAAAACTAAATCAAGATTAGAGATAAACACACTTTAACAATTTTATCTGGATGCTTTTGACGAGTTTTTAATTTCATTTTTCGGTAAGAGTTATTTTATTAGAATGTTGTTAATGTGATTTTTTTCTTCTACACCACCTTCTCCTTCTTTTTTTATTGTTATTTTTATTTATTTATTTTGCTGTGAGACTTGGTTCTATCAAAAAGTTGTCAATATAAAAGTTGTATATAAAATTTTAAAAAAATATAATAAATTTAAGTGGACTTTGTATCTTGAGCATTGGCGAAGTTATGAATATTTCTCACCTTAAAAACATATTTTTTGCGCCCTAGACGCTATTTTTAATTATATCAAAAATCTGTCATACATGATTTTTTTACAATTTCCTTAGAAGTAATGATAACTTTAAACTGATTCGATATATATCATAATTAAAAAGTTACGGGGTTTTATCGGTTTTTACAAAAACTCTCCCCATTTCCACCCTCTTCGTCTGATTTCGCCCATTAACGAATATGACCGAGATTTTCTTCCCCTTGATTTTCTGTATTGGTTTGGAGGGGATTTTAGATGTTTTAGTACCAGAAATTTTGTAAAGCTTTGGTGGCTATATCTGAAGATAGATTTTTTTCTTTTTTCTTTTTTTATTAAATAAGGTAAATATTACTTGAGAAAAATTCTGGTAAAATGCCCTTGGAAGTCTTTGAAGCGTACGAACACTGAAATCGTCATCTTGAGGCATTGCCTGGTCCATCTTATTCAACAGATATGAATCCATGTGACTTCTATCTTTGGGGTCATATGAAAGATTTGGTTTACAAGAAGAAGCTGACAGTATTGATCTTGCAAGTATCTTGGATGAGTTTAGCAGGGCCGAAACTAGCCCTTTTGGCGCCCGGGGCAAACATGGATTTTGGCGCCCCCCTCTCCACCACAAAGTAAATTTACAAAAAGAATTTTACTAAGTATCTAATAGACAACTTATTTTTAAACAACTTATTTCCACTACAAAGTAAATCTACAAAAAGAATTTTACTAAGTATCTAATAGACAACTTAGTTTTAAATTTAAAATACATAAAACTGAACTACGTAGTCAGCTTTGTCAAACATTGATTCATTAAAACCTTGAAAACGCAATCAAAAGGAACTAAATTGCATTTTAATCATTTGAAACTTTTTTTTGTATAGTCTAAATGAGGTCGATGTCTGAAAAAAAAAGGTTTTACTAAGAATTTTACTTTGTGCATTCCCCCTCCCGTTTGTTTTATTGCCGCGGGCAGTCATCGCCCATGGCAAGGCAGAAAAGAAAAAAAAAATGGAAACTGAAGCTGATACTCAGCGGAAAACAGGAAAACAAACAAACAGCCTTCATGGAATTTTTTTATCTAATAGAAAAATCAGACTGAGGGGTCGCTTCGCGCTGGGTAGTTACCAATAGTGGACAGCGTCCCACAATAGAGACTGACCTTGAAAAACGGTCTCCTACACAGGAAGTGATTTAAAAGATAGTAGTCAAAAGCATCGACATGATACTTTTGGAATGGGAGAATGCAAAAAGCCTAAGAGAACAGTTCTTTTTTTTATTATTCATTTTCAGTTTTGTACTGTAGATGAATCTTTTTATCTAGTATTTGCAATGTTTAATACATTTGGTACAGTTTTCCTTTTAAATTTTCCGGCTCCGAGACATTTTTATACAAATTTCGTATATATATACATTCTTGTATCAAACATAAAACAAAATCTTCATTTTGGCGCCCCCTTCACCTTCTGTTAAAGCGGCGCCCGGGGCACGTGCCTCCTCTGCCCGCCCCCCCTAGTTTCGGCGCTGGAGTTTAGTATTTAAGTATGTATTTCTATTAAGTATGTAAATATGAAAATATAGTGCACATGCTACATCTTCGAAAATTTAATTTAAATTTTTGAAGATGTAGCATGTGGATTTTCCTGTCGATTTGTGTTCTAGAAAATTTTACTCCTGATGATGGTTTGGAAGCGTAAACCGAAACGTAGATTTTAATTTATTCATGTGTTTTTATTTTTACATTATCTTTAACTTTATAAATAAAGTATACGTTGGATAACAGCCTCTATTTTGTTTAGTATTCGATATTACTACGTAAAGTCCTCATTTATTATTGTTTAATTTGTATTAAATCTGAAGTATGTACCTTAAAAAGAGAACGAAAGAAAGAAACCAGCCTACTTTTGCAAAAATAATTTAATATTTGTATGCAATTAAACGTTGATGTTCGACTGTTATTGTAAAGATGTAATTAAAAATATATATATTAATAATGAATAAACTCGATACTTTTAGACATCGCGCCCAGCACTACGTTTAAAATTAAAACAAATATTTAGTTTTTTAATGGATCTATCAAACAATTAATTCTATTTTCTCTTACTTTAAACAGTTGTCGCGTTGGTCATACTATCGCCCCTTGTCGCGTTTTTGGCGATCTAGTCCACGACCATAATCTGTAATATACCAATGTATCTTACTTTTCTTATCTTTCTATAAGTCGCCCATTGCTCGCGTTTTATTTTCCGGCAACTTGAGTCTACAAACTCATTGATGTAACTTTTTTTTTTTTTTTTTTTTTTTTTTTTTTTTTTTTTAAGTCCTTAATAAAGGTGTTCGGGGGGAACATCTATGCTCTACAGACGTGGTCCCCAAGTCTGAGCAGTTCCCCTTAGGCAGTCAAAAGGCTGCCTATACTTTTCAGTAGATTTACAAAATAGTTATTTGAATTTTGTCGAAAATAAAAGAACGGCCTCTCCCAAATTCATTTCGAGACCTATTAATGGAATCGTAATTCATGAGCTGTTAAACTTGCAATAGATAGTGACGAATAATACCTTAAGCCAAATGTTAACACTCATCCATCACCCTTCATTTCCGTCAGCGTTTATTGTACACCCCAATTTTGCCAAATTCGTTAATTACAAAGTGGAATGAATGGGAACCTATTCCGGTATAGTTCCTGAAACTTATAATTGATGTTGTTTTCGGGTGAAAAGGAGTTTCCAAATAATATTTCAAACATATTATTATATCCGAAAATGTGATACATTTTGAGGAAATCATCAGTTTCAAGATTTGTGTTTGTTGTTTAAATGTTTCAATAATTCTATTCTAGGTATGAAATCGCCTCTATGATTTATGTCATATTTTTAGAAATGTTGTTTATAGGAATTCATAATTTTAGTTTATGTATATGTGAGTGTATAGTTCCTGAGTGTATAGTTCCTTAAAAAATTAAAGGAACATAGTTATCATAAAATTCCTACTTTCTCAATTGTCAATTTTTCTTTAAATCATAATATACTACAAAATTTTGAAATGCATTGAGCGACAAAAATAAATAAATAAATAAATAAATATTAAATATAAAAATATTTTGCCGTGTAACAATAATAATTGTAAAACTTGAATTGAAATTAATAATGCAACGAATGTAACATAACAGTTATGAGTAAGGTTTTTTATTCATTTTATACGTAATGTATATTCAAAAATGAATAAGTTTTTCAAGTATATTATAATTCAGAAAAAATAAATCAAATATAATTGAAAATATACGACTTTTTACGTGGGCAGTAATATGTTAGTTTTCTTTTTTGAGGGACTGCATATTAGCGGCAGAGTTGCTTAATGCTTCCAACCGCTGAAAATATGTGGTCATTTTTTTTTTTAATGTAAGCAACCATATCAAAAAAGCATACCATTTTTATTCCGTTTGCTGTACAGGCAGAGAATGTATTGTCGATTCTTTTCCATATGCTATTTATCTCCTATAAAAGTTAAATTCTATCCACTTTTTCAACAACCTGGTAGATTTTTTAATGTTTATTTGAATCGGGATTATAAAGGATTTCTTATTACTATTCTTTATTCTTTTCACTTCAATAAAGTGTTGTTAATATATAATATTGTGTTGATTCTTATTTTATGTTACAATATATGCGTACTATATATACACTATATCGCCAATGATGACTGGTCACTTGTGATTTTAGGCGTTTTGTTAAATATCTAGAAACATACATAAGTAATTATCCTGAAAATCCAGGTGTGTAAACAGAATAGTGTGGGTCATATATCACCGCGAAGATTTTTTACCCAAATCTCCATTGGGGACTGTCAAAGATTGAAAAACAACCAATATCATTTGGATACCCTGTAACAACTAATGTGGCAAAAGCGTTCAAAATCGAGAGCGTGATTAAAAGACTTATTGTAATAAACTGTGTTCATTTTTATGAGGACAGCCCGTATACCAGTAGAAAAATTAAGGTTTTTATTAAAACAATCCCAAATTTCGCCAAGTTTTTTGCTTATAATTTGCAGAATTTTTAATATAAAAAGATGTTCTTTTCAGAAACTATGATAAATAACATTGCACACAATACTCTGCAATCAGAATTAAAAATAATAAAAATTGTAGGTAAAATAAGCAGGTTTACTAAATAATGTTTTACTGCGGATGCGCGAATGTAATCAAAATATAATGCGCATAATGTATTAGCTAAGTGTATAGAGCAACTTTTATGAAAGTCTCAAAAACATAGTTTCAGAATTCATAAAATCATTGTCGATAGATTAAGCTCGAAATCCGTTGTTCCCAAAAGGAAGCAAAAAGTTGAGGAGTTGTATCCAAATATAGTAGTACGTGAATCATTGTGTGTGCTACATTAGCACAAATCAACTGATGTTTCGATACAGCTCCTTATCTTTTTGCTTCATTTTGGGAATAACGGATTTCGAGCTTATTCTATCGACGATAATTTTCAGAATTTTGAAGCTATGTTCTTGAGACTTTCACAAACGTTGCTCTATACCCTTAGCTAATACATTACGCACATTCTATTTTGATTGCATTCGCACATGCGCAGTGAAACATTATTTAGTAAACCTACTCATCTTTCATCCAATTTTTATTATTTTTCAATTCTGATTGCAGGGTATTGTATACAATGTTGCTTGTCATAGTTTCTGAAAAGAACATTTTTTTATATTAAAAACTCCGCAAATTATAAGCAAAAAACTGGGTGAAATTTGGGACTGTTTTTATAAAAACCTTAATTTCTTTATTAGTATACAAGCTATCCTCATAAAAATGAACACAGTTTATTGCAATAAGTCTCATAATCATGTTCTGCAGTTTTAACGCTTTTGCTACATTTGTTTTTACAGGGTTATCCAAAAGATACTTGTTATTTTGCAATTTGTTGACGGTCCCCTATGAAGTTTTGAGAACAAATCTTCGCGGAAATACATGACTATACTATTCTGTTTACTCATCTGGAGTTTCATGATAATTCCTCATGTATTTTTCTAGATATTTAACAAAACATCTAAAATCGCAAGTGACCGGTTATCATTGGCCGTATAGTGTATGGAAGATGGGTTTAAGTACATTGCTAAACAAGATAAATATTTCTGAATCCATGAAAAATATAACATAGCGAGAAATGAAAATATAAGATAACCTCTTCCGAGTTATCCACGATTCCGAAAAGCGTTCTTTACATATATAAAGCTCAAAAATTAAGATATTTGAGATATTTAAAGAAGCATTTTAACTCTTAAATGCCGGGTGTTGCTTTTCGGCAACATACCCAATTTAGGCTCTAAAATACTATTATAATAATATTGAAGCTATAATGCCTAATGTTGTCAATAAAATACATTATGAAAATATTATTAAATTGATTTGCAATATGTAGATGACAACACTTGTGCTGTTTAAGAATAAAGATAGCAAGTGACCGGTTATCATTGGCCGTATAATGTATGGAAGATGGGTTTAAGTACACTGCTAAACAAGATAAATATTTCTGAATCCATGAAAAATATAACATAGCGAGAAATGAAAATATAAGATAACCTCTTCCGAGTTATCCACGACAATGTAAATTTTTTCAATTGTTGCTACTTGTTATTTTTGTTTTGTTTAGAAGCTTGCGAAATACCCTATTTTGTTCTGCGGTGAGCAATTAAAATTTATTTCTTATTATAGTTCCTAAAATTCTTGTGTGTTTAATATTATAGAATTTTATCAAGAAAATTATTTTTCCAATTAAAGACCAGTATTGCCGATTAGTAACAAACTGTTTTTTAGCCGTAAACCATACTTAAAACAAAATAAGATTTTTTTTAAGTATTTTTCCCATGCTTTATTTAAAAAGTGAAAGCCGAAAAACATTATTACAATGATTTTTGAAAAATCAGGCATTTCAGTGTTAAAAACTATGTTTCTTTTGTAACTACTGATTTTCGTAATGTTTCCAAAAAATTTTTATAGAGTATTAATCCGTTTTCTGAAAATAGAATATGGGTTTTTCGGAAGTTATGAGTTCTCAATATACCCAGCAGTAGTCACGTGTCGCTATTTTTGTCGCCTTTATCAATTTCCTTTCCGTAATCCATCACCTCTCTTTAAAGGTTAATGCAGAAATTCCATACAGATGAATATAAATAATCTTCTTTACGATGTTAATGTTGCATAATATTCTTAGCCCAAGACACGATCACTAGTGTCATTTTATTTTTATTCATCCCCATTATTTAAAAGATCCTGAGAAAGGTGTAAAATTCCAGTAAACTGAAAGTTTATAAAGACAGTTTTAAAAACAGAGACGACTACCCTCCCGTTAATTCGAATATTAAGCGACTTTTTTTTTCTTATTTTGCATTTTCCGTCATCTTGTAGTAGTGGCAAAAAAAAAAAAAAAAAAAAAAAAAAAGAAAGAAAGAAAGAAAAAGAAAAAAAGAAAAGAAAACCCGCAACCAATAGCGTTTTTTTTTTGTTGTTGTTGTTGTTTGTTTTTTTTTTAAATCTCCCTTTAAAACATAATGAAGAAATTTCATGAAGTTGAATTTGAATTTTCCTTCTCCACCAAATTAAAGTTACATGATGAGCTTCTTACTTTCTTCTATCGTCAATAGAAGAAAGCATTTTAATAGGAATTTTTTTGACTTGCTGTTTTCGACTAATTTACACGTTTTAAGGGTCTTAGATCCCCCAAAACATCTTTATACAAATGTCTCTCTGTCCCTGTGTCCGTACGTTCCTGTTTCGCCATTTGACTATCGATAACTGTATAGTTATGCATAGAATTCAACCAAATTTTTTGTGTCTGTTTTTGGCTATGGCCAGCAGAACCTCCTTCAGTATGGGAATATTCCGCTGGTAGGGGGCACTTTAATAGCGATTTTGTGCCATTTTCATTATTGTACCATTGAAAATTGTATGAAGTTATCCACAGAATTGAATCAAACTGCTTTGTATGTTTCTGGCTATGGACAGCCGGTCCTCCTCAATTTGGAAATATTCCGCCAGTAGGGTGCTCTGTAATAGTGATTTTTGTGCCTTTTTCATTCTTCTACCATGTCCGTCTGTCACTGTGTCCGTACGTCCCTGTTTGGTCATTTTACTATCGAAAAATGTATGAAGTTATGCATAGAATTGAGCCAAGTTTTTTGTGTGTCTTTTTGGCTATGGCCAGTTGAACCTCCTTCAGTATGAAAGTATTCCGCTGGAAGGGGGCGCTTTAATAGTGATTTTTGTGCCATTTTCATTATTGTACCATTGAAAAGTGTATGAAGTTATCCACAGAATTGAATCAAACTGCTTTGTATGTTTTTGGCTATGGACAGCCGGTCCTCCTCAGTTTGGAAATATTCCGCCAGTAGAGCGCTGTGTAATAGTGATTGTTTTGTCTTTTACATTCTTCTACCATGTCTGTCTGTCCTTGTGTCCGTACGTCCCTGTTTGGCAATTTTACTATTGAAAAATGTATGAAGTTATGCATAGAATTGAACCAAATTTTTTATGTGTGTTTTTGGCTATGGCCAGCAGACCCTCCTTCAGTATGGGAATATTCCGCTGAAAGAGGGCGCTGTAATAGTGATTTTTGTGCCATTTTCATTATTGTACCATTGAAAAGTGTATGAAGTTATGCATAGAATTGAACCAAATTGTTTTGTATGTTTTTGGCTATGGACAGCAGGTCCTCCTCAATTTGGAAATATTCCGCCAGTAGGGCGCTCTGTAACAGCGATTTTTGTGCCTTTTTCATACTTCTACCCTGTCTGTCTGTCCCTGTGTCCGTACGTCCCTGTTTGGCCATTTTACTATCGAAAAATGTATGAAGTTATGCATAGAATTTAACCAAATTTTTTGTGTGTGTTTTTGGCTATATCCAGCAGACCCGCCTTCAATATGGGAATATTCCGCTGAAAGGGGGCGCTGTAATAGTGATTTTTGTGCCATTTTCCTTATTTTACTATTGAAAAGTGTATGAAGTTATGCATACAATTGGACCAAATTTTTGTGTATGTTTTTTACTATAGCCAGCAGGTCCTCTTTGAATTTGGAAATATTCCGCCGAAAGGTGCCGCGCTTTAATAGCGATTTTTCGCAGTTCTATTGTACATCGGTGGCTCGTGAAGCGACGTAAACTTCGCATCTGCTTTGCCGGCTATTCGCAAATTCCTGATGTACAACAGAATAGCGATAAACTATTGATTTTAGTAAATGTCATATCGATTAACACTTTTTTTTACTCTGATTAATTGACTGAAGCGGAAATTTAAAATGAAAGACGAAGTTGGTGTACTATTGAGCTAATAATTATGAAGTATGAACATTTGTAACTACTTCTTGAAATATTAAGATGTATGAGAAAGAAGAAAGATTTGGGATTGTCACATCCAACTAGTTTAAGATATAAATTCACAATTAAAGTTGAAAATTATTCAAAAGCCCAAGACACACGATCACTAGTGTCAGTTTTTTTTTATTCATCATCAATATTTCAAAAATCCTGACAAAAGTGTAAAATTCATGTAAACTGCAATTTTATAACATCTTTGGAAAATTATATTGGAATACAGCTCATATTCAAAATATTAGAATAATTACTTTTTTTTTACAAATTAAAAATATCGTTTGGTAATTTAATGTCTTTTAATGCAAATATGCAAACGATATTTTTATTAAAAACTTATTTTTGATTAAACTTATTTATTATCTTAAAATTAATATAACTTTTGAAAAGATTAATTGAAAAAAAAAAATTATTTTGATAAGTCAAAATATTAAAATATTTATTAAAGTGGTTCAAAATATTAGAATATTTCACTTTAATTCTCCTTTAATTATCACCAATTCATAACTGGTGGCATCATTGATTAAATTCAGATGATTTTATTTAAATCAGTATTCTTCTTGCAGTTCGTTTGCATTTTTCTTCTTAAAATGGGTCGTGTGAGTGATATTCCTGAATCTATTATACTTCGTATGGCTGATTTGTATCGGCACGGTAAAAATCAATGTTATATAGCGAATTATTTACATTGTTCAAAATCAAGTGTTAGTAAAATACTAACACAATATTCAAAAAATGGAAATTTTCAAAATAATCTCCGAAATGGCGGCCGAAAACCAAAAACATCTGCCAAAGATGACAGGAAACTGAAGCGTATAGTTAAGAAAAGCCGTTTTAAAAGTGTGCGATTCTTGCACCGAAAATGGAAAAAAGAAGGAGTTGAAGTTTCTACATCGACAACATTAAGACATCTCCATAAATTTAAGTTTCAATCTCGTCTACCGAAAACGAAACCTCTCATAACTGCAAAACAAAAGCGTATAAGATTGAATTGGTGTAAATCAAGACGTTTATGAAGCGAATAAGATCAGAAAAGTATATTATTTAGTGATGAAAGTATGTTTTGCGTTTCACATGGTAATCAAGGTATTCGAGTTTGGAGAATGAAGCAAGAAGTATTTAATAAAGGATGCCTTAAATGTCGCGTAAAATGTGCTGCTAGTGTCATGGTTTGGGGTTGCATGAGTGTAGAGACCTGGAAAGTTATGCATCGTCTACGAAAAGGTTAACTCTCAGATATAGTAAGAAATTTTGGAATATTACATGATTCCATCATCAGAAGATTTATTTGAGATTTAGCGTCACCGATTCAATAAGATTTAGCCAAGATTTAGTCAAATTCAACAAAATTTAGTCAATTACAAGATTTAGCGTCACCGCATACATCGATGTCGACTAAGAATCTAAGAATTGGTTCCGTCAACGCAATATTTGTGTACTTCCTTGTCCACCAAACTCACCAGAACTTAATCCCATTGATAACTTATGGTATATAATGAAGAAAAAACTCCAAAAAACCCTTCAAGTAAAACTGAGTTAGTGGCACGTATAAAGTCTATTTGGGATAATATTGATAGAAATGTCTGTAAACACCTTGTATATAGTATGCAAGATCGATTGTGCGCTGCTATGAAAGCTAAAGGGGATGCTACAAAATATTAACTACCATTTACTTCATATTCATAAGGTAATATTGTTGCGTAAAATAAAACCTACTAATGTTTTGAACCAATCTAAATTTTATTCTAATATTTTGATGTGTTTCAGAAAGCTGTATACCTAATTTATTGTACTGTATTTTATATTTTGTATATGTTAAAATCTTATCTAAACATCTCAGATTTAATTTATAAGAAATTTAATTGCATTTACTTAGTATCAAAAATAAATAAATGAAAAATAATTTTTTCTTATTACTTTTTCTCAAATTATTCTGATACTTTGAATATCAGCTGTATTAATTAAAATTTCTAGTACCGTATTTTTCATTTTCCTTCATCGTGCACCAGCGGCAAAAAGACCAAACGCGACCAATAGCGTTTTAAAAACAGTCAAGATTACTCTCAGGTTAAATATGTTCACATTTATGATATGAATCCATAATTAAAGTTGAAAATCATTCAAAAGCCCACGACACGATCACTAGTGTCAGTTTATTATTATTCATCACCAATATTTCAAAGATGCTGAGAAAAGTGTAAAATTCCAGTAAACTACAAGTTTATAAAGTTATTGAAAAGTGATATTGGAACATTAATTAAAATTTGTTTCTTATTTTTCATCTTCCGCCATCGTTCACCAGTGGCTAAAAGACCAAACGCGACCAATAGCGTTTTAAAAATAGACACGACTACTCTCGGGTTAAAGATGTTCACATGTTCTACAAACATGTTTTTCAAACAAACATGATAAATTAACTGCATTAATAATGACACTAAAATCTATATATATATATTGCGCTATCGTATGTGGCACAGAAATCGCGATTATTTGTTAATTGCTTAATGGCAACGCCCAAATGAAACGCATCTCATTGGTTATTGAACAGCATTTAATACATCTCCATACCTATAAGGGGGCGTGTACTGTAGGGGGACAGTGTTCTATCGCCGGCTCGTCGATATATCACCAAATTTGGCGACTAAAATTAGTCGCCATAAGGGACGCCAACTTGTTGATATCTCTAATATTTCGCCAAATTCCTATAGATTTCCATTGCAAACCAATAGGGTTTACTTGCTTGCAGAAAATCAACAAATTGGGATATTTTAATCTGAAAATTACTCTAAGTGTAAATTGCTTAAAAGATGACAAAATATTAAAAAAAGTGTTAAATTACTTTTTACTTGTTCGTATTTTCAACTAAGATTAAGATACTAAAACTTTGATTTAAGGAGTTTTAAAGTAATTTAACACTTTTTTAAATATTTTGTCATCGTTTAAGCAATTTGCACATAGTGTAATTTTGAGTTTAACTTTTTAAAGATGAATTTACCATTCTATTTATTTATTTGCTGAGATATTTTAATGCAACAAAAACTAATATTAGCTTAAGGGGTTATATTAATTATATAAGGGACAGACAAATGAAAACCAGACAGTCTAGATAACGACTATGACGCAGAAGTTGGTAACGCAGATAAGTTTGTCTATAATAGTGCCCTCTATAGGGAAACAGGAAGGAACAGCGCGAGCGATCACCGCTGTGCCATTTGTGTATTAGACGCACTGAAATTGAGGTGAGGAATTTGTGTGCGTCCGACATAACTATGGAGACCGGGA
Organism: Maratus speciosus; assembly: GCA_963932465.1. NCBI lineage: Eukaryota > Metazoa > Arthropoda > Arachnida > Araneae > Salticidae > Maratus > Maratus speciosus. The sequence continues at coordinate 309,827,895 of OZ010792.1, forward strand.
ATCAGGAACAACCATGTGTAATGCGTGTTTTGATAGCGGAAGGTGTGTCAGGAAGTGAAATTTATGCCCAAATGTCTGCCGTGTATGGCGAAAACAGCAAGTCACGAACGCGTGGTTTGAGTAGAATGAACGATTTCGAGAAGGTCGGGTGTCATTGAAAGACAGAAGTCGACAAAGACTGGCTCATCGTGTCATTACCACTTAAGTCATTGCTGCAGTGGATGCTAGCGTCAGAAGCGACCGACGCCGACGGTGGATGGTGAAGACATTTGACTCATGTTGTGCATTACTCACGGTAGAGCGCACGCCATCTTGACAGCACACTTGAAGTACCTGAAAATCTATGCGCAGTGCGTTCCCCGCAGCCAGACAGAGGATATAAGCTAATTTTAAAATTAATAAAAAAATAAATAGTTTACTTATTTTTATTCCATCTGTCTCGCTTTCATTTGACATCAGTTTACCTACATCTTTTTTCCATCTGTCTCATTTTCATTTGGCTGCCCCCTTATATTTAAGAAAGTCCAAGTAAATTAAATTATTAATAAAAGTAACATGATACAATGCTTACCATACTGTCTCAAACATAAATTTTAAGGGGGACCAAACTGGTCGCTAAAGCGGCTATTTAATATTATTTTGCTATTCTTGCATGTATATATTAACTTACGTAACTGAAAATGTTTAATTGAGAATTGACAGAATCCCAATATACGATATTATAATTTGGAAAAACTTATTAATACACTACAAAAACTATTTGATAACGTTTCCAAAAATCTATGGCAGCAAAAGAAACTTCGTATTTTATAAATGCTCTTTTAAATAGCGAACATACAGGGTGTTCCAAAATTCTGCAGACAAACTCAGAGGAGTGATAGTAGGCATCAAGAGGATGAAAAACTGCCATAGAACATGAGGCCGCAAACCACTTATTTACTCACAAATACAGGGTTCTTTCATCCTAACTAAACTCCGGTTGACTGTAATAATTTCGAATAAAATAAAAGCCTTTAAATGAAAATGCAACGGTATGTACCTTGTTTTGTGTGAAATGTGATAACATCCCGAAAAGATCTGGAAAAACATGTTGCTCAAGCAATCGATGATACCGTATGAACTGATAATCACAGTCCGAAATGTGGAGCGTCAAGTGTATACTATTGACGCGTATAATGCAAACTTCTACCACTTTTGTTTGATGTTATCACATTTACAACAACGTCTGTTAGAATGTCTGTTAAGTGTTTTATCATAATATACTTCAGTTTTCTGAAAGTTATTACCGTCAACCCAGATTGAGTTACAATGAAACGCCGATGGCTGTGTGCTATTGTTCGATGATTGTAATTAAAAGAACTTTCGTATTTTTTTTTTTTTTCCATTTTAGGAGTTTCGGGATTTTTTATTGAAATAAAATTAAATAATGTAATTAAATATGCTTTTCAAATATGAAATGTGCTGTTGCATTTGTCTGAAAATAAGTTCCTGAATATTTTTAATATATAACTAAAAAAATATCTTCCAACTTCAATAATTTTAAAATTAAATTTAATGGTGCTGCCACCTATCCTTTTATTGAAAAAGGATTATAAATTAACGATTTGGATTTTTTAACTAAAAGGTAAACTGTTTTGAAAGAAATATTAGCTAAAACCCTTTGTGCGATCTTCGATCTCATTTACCTACTTGTTCAATTCCTACTATTAGTTCACAATCTCCCTACATTTATTTATATATATATTTATATATTTATATATCTTGTTCAAATTTTCAATGGTTAATAAAATACTCATTATTCATCTTATCAAGTTGAAATAATTTTTTTTAACTTGTACTGGATGACAATTGATGTTAATACAGTTTTTTCAAATATCAATTAATTAATTAAATTTTAATTAATTAATTTTAGTTTTGCATGGGAAACAAAATGGCAGCCATTTATTATTGAAGATCAATGAAAGTATTTTCAATAAGGGGTTACCATAGGGGGGACCCTGTTCTGTCGTCAAATGCCGCCAAGTTTGTCGCAAACTTGGCGATATATCGCCAAATTTGGCGGCCAAAATGAGCCGTCAAAAGTGACGCCTACTTGGCGATATCTCTAATATTTCGCCTAATTCCCATAGAGTTCCATTGTAAACCTACTTGCTTATAGAAAATCAACAAATTGAGATAATTTAATGCAATTTTATTATTTTTTATATATTTATATAATATTTACACATAATAATTACATATTTATATAATAATATTAGCTTAAGGGATTATATTAAAATTTTCTTTGATAACCTAAGTATGAATTGACTTAAAAAACAAAATTTTTATATTATACTTGTTTTTTAATAATGACACAATAAATGTGAAAGGAAAAATAGTTTTTTAAAGAATACACTTTTATAAGCATTCAATGTTCATCATGAAAACCACGCGGTATTTTTTATAACGCAATCCATGTTTTCACCAAAAACTTTCGTTACAATACGTTAATTTTGGCTTCTAATTGGATTATGAAAAATTCACTACTTTTTTTTACACATAAAACATAGAAAACACAAGCAGGTCAATTTATAAAAATATATAATTTTTGCTGTGGTTGTTTTTTAATGTAAGGCAATGGGAAATAAAAAATGCTACATAATTTATTTAATAATAATGTCTAATAATACACTCTCCTTTTTTTATTTATAATTTATTTTCGAATTTCTAGCCTTTAAAATGTTTCATTTTTGCAGTTTCAGAGCTACTTGGCAGATTTTGGCAAGCGTTTATCCTCCTCAGTCCTGGAGTATCACATGTGATACTTTCGAACGGAGAAGGATATAAACTAAACTATTTGATTTTTTTTACATTTTTACTTTACTTCTATATAGCTGAATGTTTTTCGCTTTGAATCCGAACCAATAAATAACAGCACCAATTATTATTTCCTCACAAAATAAGTGTTATTATCCTCTGATTTTGCAAAATGCATTCCAGACCGTGAATGACCAAGAAAGTAAGAAATTTTCATAATTAATTATCCTAAACGCTTTACAATAAAATAATTTGAGGACTTCTAGAACGTTCAATTAATTAAATGGCGTCAATTTGTTACTTCGTATTTATCAATAATTAAATCGATATTTTAAGGGTGTTAGCAATTTTAGATTCGTATTTTTGAACGTAAATTACCAGCTCCCTAAAGTGTCAGAAAAAGGGCTCCTTCTGTCATCTATGGTGTATTTTTGTTTCTGCAAAATCAATGAATGTGTTTCCGCAGTGTTATTTTATCTTCGGATTTGAAGAGGTTATCGGAGCATCATTAATTCAATTGCTGTTTCAATTCGTATGCTAATGTATGAGTTACACAGAACATTTAGCGATTTATCATTGATGGTGGGATAAAGGGAAAATAACATAAAATTAATGTATTAATTTATAATTTAGTTAAAAAAATATTAAATTGTTATGTTGTCATCGAAAACACACCTATGAACGTTTTTGTAATATTGTCATATCAGGATGTGTGTTAAAATTCGGTTATAAAATTCCATCTTTACATGCAAAAACCAGGTTGAGTTAAATTAAAATAAAAATTAAAAGTGACCAGTTAAACAGATGGCAATGAGCTCACAGTCTACTCACACTAATTGTATATTATGCCCTTAATTCAAAGAATAATGCCTTTCAAAAAATAAATTAAGGACGCATTGTTTCACGTTTTTATACTTAACCAATGAACCTCCAAATCTCATCAGGGAAGCGTCTTATCAGAATAAACAGGTATACCAAATTTGAAGCAAATCGGATAGAAAAATCCATTTATCTAAATTAAGGGGGTATTAGCCCCCGTACCCGCTTTATACTTAACCAATGAACCTCAAAATCTAATTAGAGAAGCTCCTTATCATAATAAATCGGTATACCAAATTTGAAGCAAATCGGATAAGAAAACACATTTATCTAAATTAAGGGGCTATTACCCCCCACCGATTCCCCCCCCCCTTTGTACTTAAACAATGAACCTCCAAATCTAATCAGAGAAGCGCTTTACAAGAATTAACCGTTATATCAAAATTGAAACAAATCTGATAATTCTGCATGAAAAACCCATTTATCTAAGTTAAGGGAGGGGGATTAGCCCCCGTATCCCCTTTATACTTAACCAATGAACCCCCAAAACTAATCAGTGAAACACCTTATGAGAATGAACCTAGTAAAAAATTATGAAGAAAATCGTATATTTCTATCAAGATTTATCGCGTTACGTACATACGTACAGACATACAGAACCGGCGGGCACATAAACTTTTAGGCTTTGATAGCCTGTGGGCTAAAAAGTGTGAAAATGTTATGTATTTTGCAATAGATTTATAATTTTTTATGCTAAATTAACTTTATCAAAATTTATCTCGAGACATATTAATGGAACCGGAATTCGTGGATTTCTAAAATTGCACGAGACATTGACGAATAATACCTTAAGATAAATGTTAACATTCATCACCATTAATTTGCGTCAGCGTTAATTATAGAAACCTAAATTTGCAAAATTCCTTAATTGCAAAATGGAATGAATGGAAAACTGTGTCCGAGACTGTTCCTGAAAGTTATAACTGATGTTGGTGTTGGGTGAAAAGGACTTCCCAAATAATATTTCAAACATGTCATTATTGCAGTCGCAAATAATTTGTTCTAGAATTTGAAGAAATCAATCAGTTTTGAGAGTAAAGATTTATGGTCGCTCTTTAAGTATTTCACTCTTCTACTACAGATATTGATGAGGCATATAGTCAGAATATATTAGTTTTAAGTATGAACATATGCATATAATTAATAGTAAAATTATTAATTAATTAGTGTTATTTTTACATAAAGTAAAATCATATTCTGCTAAGTATATCAACTTGACGCCAACAAATATCAACTGATCCCACAAAATACCAACTTGAACCCGAGAAAATGATCATGTTCTTTCCTTTTTAAAGTACAGTTGCATCATAAACCAGCACAAAGCATGCTAAAATATAAGTAATCATATGTGATAAACAGAAATGTAGATAAATGTAAATATAGGGTATCCATAATTAAACGACCCTACTTTAAAGTTGTCTACATGCAAAACTATTGCTCATAAAGTTGTGAAATTCTGTGAAAGTCTTAATAAAGGGATGGGAATTTGTTTAAGCAAAAAAAAGTTGAAAATTTCGCCACCAGAGGGCGATTTTAAATAAATTATACATTTAGCATTAAGATAGTTTAGAAATTTTATTTACAGGGTGTCCATAACTAAACGACCCTATTTTAAAGTTGTCTACAGACAAACTATTGTTCAGAATGTTGTGAAATTTTGTGGAGGAGACAATAAAGTTATGGGGATTTGTTTGCGCGAAAAAAAAAATTAGGAAGCAATTTTTTAACAAATTACACATTTAGCATGCGTTTACGATAGTTAAGAAATTTTTGTTATAACCAAGCATGTTCCGCCTGACGGTTATGATTTTCAGATACCGTCTGGAATCGTTAGACAGCATGTTCCATTGTTGACTGCAGAGTGTTCTGTGGAATGCTAAGAATATGTTGTGAAAAGCTGTCTTTAGAATCAGGTTTAGTTAATAAATAAAATTTCTAAACTATCGTAATTCTAAATGTGTAATTTATTAAGAATCGCCATCTGGTGGCGACATTTTGAATTATTAATTTCTTTCCTTTCTTAAACAAATTCCCATCCCTTTATTAAGTCTTTCACAAAATTTCACAACTTTATGAACAATAGTTTTGTCTGTAGACAACCACAACTTTAAAGTAGGGTCGTTTAGTTATTGACACCCGGTATAAGGTCTTATTATTACATTTTACATATAACAGTTTTCACAAATCGTTAAAATTGTATAATAACAGTGAAGGTACGATTCAGAAAAAGTTTGTCGAAAGAAGAATAAAAGCAGTTCACTTCTAACTTTATGATCCAAGCGAAACTGGGGGTTTATGGGATATGATGGCTAACAGAATAAGTGGATTTTGAGCAAAATAAATCATTTAAAAATTCAGGCTTTGTCAACAGATAGCAGTACTAGCGATGCACAAGAACGAATTTCGAACTTTTTTTTTTTTTTTCATTTGCTTTTCGCAAAGTATGAAACAAGCCATTCCTAACCCTAACTGTTGGGGATTTTTTTGTTTTTATAAATTACTTTTTAGATAAAATATAATTATGTTTATAAAATATATATATTACATAAGCTTATGAAGCTTTTAATCACTTGTAGCTATTCACTTGTCATCTTCGTGCTGTGTAAATGATAAATAGTTAATTTGCAGTAAGACTAAATGCAGTTCAAAATCGCATGGGGACTAAGAAGGACATGTCAAATTGGGGGACCCTCAAAGTGATTCTATAAAAGTATACAATCTAAAATCTATGTTAATTGATACATTCTGTGCACAAAAAGTATAAAGACCTATTTTTTCATATTTTCTAACAATTAATGCCTTTTTACCAAATTAATTACAATAAAGGCATAACAAGGTAACAAAAACCTCAATGAATTTTCATTTAGTAAATTTACAAAACTGTAAAAAAAAAGAATTTTAAATATCAGATTTTGTTCATTGAATTTATAATATTCCTGATGTAACTCTTGCATTCACCTACTTCAATTTGATTTATGTTTACGTATTGCGTTTTATTATACCCATAGCAAGTCCCATTACACTGCGGAGTCCGGGTCTATAATCGTACATAATTTCATTTCTCAAAATAAAGATCTTTATGTTTAAGTAATTAATCAATGAATAAACACCGTTTATCTATTCATAGAAAACAGTTTAAAGTAATAATTGTCTTTAAAATGTCCGGAAATATTATAAGTTACACATTCTACAGTATGAAATGTCAAACATGACCTATTAGCTATATCATATGATAGATGTATCGAAATCCGCGTCTGATTGGATGCGTCTAAATGATGGCCATCATGCAGAACATGTTTTGGTGTAATAAAATTCATAAACTATTGTAAATATATGCTAAATGTGTAATTCCTTAAAAACTCTCTCTAGCTGCGAAATTTTGAACTGTTTTTTTTTTTTTTTTTTTTTCGTTCAAACAAATCCCCACACTTTCATCATGTTCCTTACTATATTTCACAAGTTTCTGAACAAAAGTTTTGTCTATAGACAACTTTAAAATAGGGTCGTTTGATTATGGACAACCTGTATATTAAAATAAACCAAATCGAATGGAATACGAAATATAAAAGCCTTTAGAAACACACACACACACACACACAAAAAAAAAAAAAAAAAAAAAAAAAAAGTGTATAAAAATATTCCGCTCACACCAGTAAAATTAAAAAATAATACTTTTTTGTAACAATACATGCTGAAACGAAAATTTATTAACACCTCTTTCACTTGTTTAAAAAACGTGTGAGCGCTCTTATGGCAGCTCCGCGTTCTATTTTCAATGCCGTGTGTATTGATAATAGGCTGGTAGATAGTATCATAGGATCATACCATTGATGTACACTGTTAAAAATTTTGCAGCATTCTGGCAGGTCATTCGACCGTTTTTTGAAAAAACGGTTTCATAACCATAATTTAACTGTATTCTGACCATAAAATGGCCAATAACATGGTCAGAATAGTGTTAAATTACGGTTGTGTAACCGTTTTCGGAAAAAACGGTCAAATGACCTGCCAGAATGCTGCAAATTTTTAACAGTGTAGCTAATAATAAGCTGGAAGCAGCAGGAGTCGTTCGGTAGCTTCGTTCTATTTTCAATGTCGTGTGTATTGAAACAGGCTGGTAGATAGGATCACAGGATCATGTCATTGATGTAGCTAATAATAAGCTGGAAGCAGCAGGAGTCGTTCGGTAGCTTCAAAGCCCCAAGCCCTCCTTTACTGTTTTTCGGTGTCTTTAATTTGTGCAATTTCCCTTTTAAATTTGTCCGTTTTCTATATTTGATTTTTTTTCAACCTGTCTTTCGCTAGAGTGTCTATTACTCGGGACGTGGCTGGGGACGTATGAACCTTGCTTCCGCAAAAGAGTAGGAATAAGTGGAAGAATAAAGGGCTGCGGACGCAGAGAGGCCAATCGCCGCGGCGCGCGGTTATGATTATACGCGTCTGATTCTATTGGCATTACTTTCTTCGACAGCATTTATCTTTCTTGCGTTTATAAAAGCGAAGTTCTATAAAACGAAATTCATAAAAACAACGTAAATATTAAAAAATGTTACTAGATTTGAAGGTATCAGAAAGAAAATGATGATAGCATGTAACTCTTTTTAAAAAAATAGTTGAAAATGGGTATAAAAAGGAAAAAAACGAGGAAAGTCCTTTACAAAAAGGTAGAGTTTGGTATAAAGGTGGAAGCACGGTTAAATAGATAATTGTAAAAAGAAAATAATGAAGAATAATTATTATTTGATTGTCTGAAATTATCATCTTTTTTGCACTGAGTGCTCATTTTATTTTTAATTGGCACTTAAATATAGCTGCCAAGAAAATATTTGAAAACAAGTATAATTTTCTTATTTTTCAGTATTAAGTTTTAACAATGTGAAGAATCTAAAGTGTTTTACATTTAATCCGCTATAATAGAACTTTTGTTTATTTGAATTTCGAAATTCGTAAAAGGATTACATTCCATTTAAAGGCTTTAAATAGAAACTGAACACAGATATTACGATCTCACATGCCTTCACATAACGGGATGTGTATAGGTATCGAGAATTTTCTGACTACTTTTCTTCGATAACTTTTACATATGCCTTAAGATACACATATTACATATTTTTGTTTTCAACAATGTTTTCATGTGACACCTATTTCACTAGAATTCGAACGCAGAAAAACTGTCACCAGATTCTTTCAATTATATTAACCGTTGCACTGCTTTTCCCGAGATAAATCTAACCACTGCTTTATTTCCTAAATCGGTTAGTTGGCTGAAACATTAACCTTTCCTTTGATAAATTGTTTTTAAATACATGAAAAACACTTTTTCACTTGAAGTAGTTTTAAATGATTGATTTAGTGCAAAAAGTATTGAGTTTTTTTTCCTATATTAGAAAATTACAAAAATACCATAATGTAACGTTTAGAATCGATATAAAGATTATTATTAGACCTTTTAATATAGCATTTGTGCTAATTTCAACGTCGGACACCTTAAAACAAAGTAAAAAAAAAAAAACAAGTATAATTTTTTCTTTTGATCCAAAGGCAGAAATTCTTTGAGAAAAGTTCCTCTCGTGCAGAACAGAAAATAAAATTGTAAAAAGTGGATTTTCCGATTAAATATTCAGAAAGTTAATGTATCCGCTATCTATTGTTGTATTTCGCAAGTATTGTTGAACTGCATACAAGGTTTATTTGTGATTGAGGTATAAAAATAAAATTGAGTTTGCTGGGGGTCTATTTTCATTACAACCTCATATAAGGTTTTAGCACGAGCGAGTTATGGAATAAAATTGAGTCCGCCAAACTTATCAACTGATAGACCCATAATTATCCGTGGTTGATGGCAGTAAAAACCGAAGAGGATGATTAAAAAAAAGAAGCCCTCAATTTCGCACTGTTACATCTCTAAAAAGGTTAGGTCGCTAGATTACACCTCTCATCTCGTCATCTGTTTAAAACTTTAAAAATAATATTAATAGTAATGACCGTCATTTCCAATGTATAATTCATGGATTCTATAAAAATTTTAAGATTTAAATTCATTGTATATGAATTATTTGCAGATAATGTAAAAAAGAATTTTCTAAAATTTAAATAAAACGCCTCTACATTAAAAAAAAATGAGAAATTTTAATTAACGTCGAAAATAAAATGTAACCACGAAGGAAAATATACAATAACCTCTTTGAATTACCCCTAATGTCGAAAAGGGTTATTTATCTTAAGAAATCTCAGGAACCAATACAGGCTCGAAAGTTAAAGAAGCATTTATAAAAAAAAAGTTTATTTCCTGCTACTGATTTTCTGAATTTTTTTCGACTACATTTTATAGTGTATTAGTCAGTTTTCTTAAACATGAATATTGTTTTTTTTGGATGCTATCAATAATCAATTAAACATTTTCAGTTGCGTAATTAAATCTATAAATGCAGCGGTAAGATAAAATATTTTTTAATGCTAATGTTAAAGATTTTAATTTATCATGCTTGCCTGTAAAATCTGTTTATTGAACATGAAAATGTTTACTTGAAAATTAATAGCAGCAGAAATACTCAGCTATCAGAATTATTCAACATTAATTCTGATAATAGGTATTGTCTCGCGTTGATCAGTGGATAATTATCAAAATTCTCTAGGAGAAAACCGATTAACACATTATAAAAATTACTTGGAAATGTTTCTGAAAATCAGTGGCGGCGAAAGAAACTGTTCTTTTTACCCGACTGAAAAGAAGGGTTATATGTTTCACGCGTATCTGTGTATGGGGATTTCTTTATACCCTTGAAACATCCCAACGGCTGGATGGATTTTTATGAATGAGGTCTCTATCGATTCGTCTTAATCTTCCAAAGGTTATAGGATAGATTTTGTTTTTATCAATTCAAAATGGCGGCCGTAAAATACAAAATGGCGGTAGAGACGAAAAAAAATTTACGCACCATATTGAGTGACATATCATTGGATAAGTCTTTCAAAATGAAGACGATGTTTCATTGATCATTTTGTAGTCAGAAGCTCCGTTTAAATATTACACAACCTGGAAGTTGTGTACTTTGGATCGCTACCTTTACTGTAACTCTAACCTTCATAATAGACATCTATAGGCATCATCAAAAGAGTGTTTGTAGATAGGAACTAATAATTAAATACAACTTAAAAGTCATCAATACAAGTAAATAAAAAAAAAGTAAGTAATATAAAAAAAATAGTTTCATATTGATGAGAAATAATTAATTACTTCGCTTTTTACGCTGTCGAGATTTTTGATTTTTTAAATTTAATATATTATTACAAGAAATTAGAATTAAACATTAAAAAAAAACTCATTTACTTATACAATTATCTAGCGTATCTGTATTTTTATAAGTAATTTTTTCCGCGGAACTGCAACACCTCTACATTCCTCTGTTCAGCCTACCTCTGTTCAGCCCGTGATTATGCTAATGCATGCACAATTTGAGAACACGTGATTTTGTTTTAGCTTAAAAATGTCCATTAGAATCTTCTGTTATTGTAACATGGGTTTGAAAATAACCTATAATTCGGAATATTTTAATAAATGATAATTTAAAAATTAAATTTCCTCATTCAGCCACTTTGAACGCGGAATAAAATTATTCTTCTGAAATGAATTTTAATTATCGCCAAAATATTTTGCATATCTCGAAAAGAAATCTTTAAATGGAAACTGCTTAATTTATTGGCTTTTACGGGGGAAAAAAAAAAAGAATATTATTAGCAAAATCTTCATTTTGGCAACGCTGGGATTCGAACCCACGCCTCCGAAGAGACTGGTGCTTTAAACCAGCGCCTGAGACCGCTCGGCCACAACACTTCGGTTGAAGTGGATGTAGTATTTGAAGATAGATTTGATATCTAGCGAATAAAACAATCTATAAAACGATTAGTTTTTATTATTACCCGACTGAAAAAAAGTGTTATGTGTTTCATGCGTATCTGTGTATGTGGATTTCTTTATCCCTCGAAACATCCCAACGGCTGGATGGATTTTTATGAATGAGGTCTCTATCAATTCGTCTTAATCTTCCGGTGGTTATAGGATAGGTTTTGTTTTTATAAATTTAAAATGGCGGCCGTAAAATACAAAACGGCGGTAGAGACGAAAAAAAAAATTACGCACCATATTGAGTGGCATATCATTGGAGAGATCTTTCAAAATGAATACAATGTTTCATTGTCTATTTTACAGTCAGAATTTCCGTTTAAATATTACATAACCTGGAATTTGTGTATGTAAGATTTCTAGCTTTACTGCAACTCTAACCTTCAAGGACATCTATAGGTCTCATGAAAACAGTTTTTATAGATAGGAACCAATAATTAAACACAACTTAAAAGTCATCAATACAAGTAAATAAAAAAATAGGTAAGCAATATAAAAAATAGTTTCACATTGATGAGAAATAATTAATTAGTTATCTTTTATTCAGTCGGGTTTTTTAGTCAGTCGGGTTATTTCAGTCGGGATTATTCAGTCGGCTAATGTGCCCGCCCGTTCTGTATGTATGTACTTACGTATGTATGTATGTATGTACGTAACGCGATAACTCTTGATAGAAACATCCGATTTGCTTCAAAAAAAATTTCTAGGTTCATTGTGATAAGGCGCTTCACTGATTAGTTTTGGGAGTTCATTGGTTAAGGATAAAGGGGGGAAAACGGGGTTAGTCCAAACCCTTAATTCAGATAAATGGGTTTTTCATGCAGAATCATTCGATTTGCTCCGAATTTGGTATACCGGCTTATTATGTTAAAGAACTAACCTGATTAGTATTGGGGGTTCATTGGTTAAGGATAAAGGGGGAAAAGGGGGGTTAGTCCACCCCCTTAATTCAGATAAATGGGTTTTTCATGCAGAATCATTCGATTTGCTCCGAATTTGGTATACCGGTTTATTATGTTAAGGAACTTCTCTGATTAGTTTTGGGGGTTCATTGGTTAAGGATAAAGGGGGAAAAGGGAGGTTAGCCCACCCCTCTTAATTTAGATAAATGCGTTTTTCATGCAGAATGATTCGATTTGCTCCGAAGTTGGTATACCGGTTTATTATGTTAAGGAACTTCCCTGATTAGTTTTGGGGGTTCATTGGTTAAGGATAAAGGGGGAAGGGGGCTAGTCCACCCCCCTTAATTTATATAAACGGGTTTTTCATGCAGAATTATTCGCCTTGCTCCAAATTTGGTATACCGGTTTATTATGTTAAGGAGCTTCCCTGATTAGATTTGGAGGTTCACTGGTTCAGTATAAAGGGGGAAACGGGGGCTAATTCCCCTTCACTTATTTTTTTTTTAGGGGCATTATTCTTTAAAATAAGAGTATAATATACAATTAGTGTGAATAGCCTGTGAGCTCAATGCCATCAGTTTAGCTGGGCACTTTTCTTTTTTATTTCTTACTCATTCATCTAAGATCGCCATCTGTTGTCAATTATCGCATGGATCATATCAATGCACAATCCCCTCTCCATTTCATCCTTTAATATAGTATTTTTAAAATAGTTAATTCTCGGCCAAAAAGATAAAATTAATTTCATTTAGAACTGAAGATGTCTCGGTGAACAGATAGCGTTATTCCAAAAATGGCGAGAAGAATGCTGCCTGATATGTTAACGACCAAAGTGAACAGGAATTTTTATGAATTTTTAACGATTTAAAAGGACACGGGTAATTTTTTTAAATGAACTTTGAAGATATTCCACAAAATAATCATAAGAATTGTTTAGCACAGATGCATATATGAGTTGTGTTTATGGAAATATATTGGATTTTTATTAAACACAAAAGTACTGTTTTTACAAATGAAATATGAAATGACATATTTTCTTCTATAAAACAATAATAAATGTATTTTTAAAAATTGAATTAGAATATTTCTAGGAATATTATGACTGTTTAACGAGAATAGCACAGACATGCATGATATCCCATTTTTTCGTACAAGTAATGCCTGCTAAAAATCAGCATAAATATAAACGTGTAGGGTGTTTATAAAGTCCCGGATCCATTTTAATGTTTAATAACTCATAAAATAATGAAGATATAAACAAACTTATGGCATTTATTAATGGAATAACTCATATATTTTCCTTTTCAAGTTTGAATATCTTTACTTTTGTAAATATCGTCTGCGCGTGTGGTTAATTTCAGATAATTTCATTTTCCAGTCTAAATATCTGTACTTTTCTAAATATCGTCTGCTTATTAATTGCATTTTTCTCTCTTTTGTTTTTGGCAACTATTGCAATGTTATGTTTACTTTTGATGTGTTTGTTCTATGTTACGCTGGACTTTTTCCTTTGGGGATTTGTAAAGGACAATATTTACAGGAGGAAAGTGTCGAACATTGATGACTTAAAAGCCAGAATTACAACCGCAATAGCCTCTGTGGATGCCGACATGCTTGCCGCTACCTGGCGTGAAATTGACTATCGACTTTATATTCTCCGTGCGACGAAGGGAACACACGTGGAAGTTCATTGACAAGGGTAATGAAACTTTTTGAGTCTATCTAACCATTTATGTTATTAATTTTAATCTGTCTTTTTTATTTTATGAGTTATTAAACATCAAAATGGGTCCTAGACTTTATAAACACCCTGTATAATACAGGCATTAGCTAAACAATTTTTGTTTATTATTATTTGAACATATACACTTTAATGCGGGTAAAATCTAATGTATCTTACACTGCTCGCATACAATATAGCATAGTTCAGGAAATACAACCGTATAAAATCGAATATACTATAATTTAAAGCTTTCATATTTTTAGAAGCGTTTTAAAATAATATCATCCGAATGCCATTCTATTTTTTCCATTGTTTTGCTATTTCTTCAATAAATTGATCCTAATGTTTTATCTTTTTCCTTTTCCCAATAAGTATGCATGTTTTTTTAATGTATTTCTTTTGGTAATACGAATCGTATCTAATCAATGTGTTGTTTTATATACTCTGAACAGAGCTGGTTTTATCAGATATTCTTCTTAAAAATAACAAAGGGAAGCTTAACTAACAGATGGTACTTCATCCGATGAAACTAAGAGAGAAATTGATTGTTAAATAAAATATTTCTCTTCGATACTAGAATTTAATAGGAAAATATTTTATTCGTTTAAATTGCTTAAAAAATAAATAATATTCAATTTTTAATATTTTAATTTTAATTTACTAGATACGTGACAATATGCATTTAAATTTAAATTAAAAAAAAGGCAATCTTGAAATTTTTTTTAGCATATCATGGACTTATTGATCTTTATGTCTGGGCAATATTGTTAATTTCGGACCTTTCCTTTGGTTATATTTTTGCTCATACATAAGAGGACAAATTATGATTTTGTATTTTTTTTAAGTTTCTAAGTTTTTTTTGAAGATGAAGGAAATAAATGGCAATTTTCAAACTTGCGGAATTTGATCTTCATATGTAATACTACACCAGGCATCAATTTCACAGATGTTTTTGAATTCCTTTGAATTTTATAACGTTTCTAATTTTCTCAAATTTTACAAATTTTCAATTTTTGCAACCAATTAAAGATTAATCATGGTGTTACGAGATTATATTACTCAATAAATAGGAAGATAATTTTTCAGAGGTTATGATATTATAAAAAAATTCATTTCTGTTGAATAGTTATCAAGATACAGAACTTCAAATTTGCAACTTTGGACGATTGCACACATGCCATTCTTTATCACAAGTTTTTTAAATGTCCAAAACTGATAAAATAATTTATTTTTTGTGAAGATATTTTGCAGAGGTCTATTTTAATATGAATTGAGCCAGTGTATCAAATTTTATTAAAATTGGTTACTATGTGGCCACGACTTTTTTTTTTAATTTTTCCTTATTTTACATGGAATGACCCTTTGTCAACAATTTTGCTTTTCTCCCGAATAAACTCATTTATGAAGAATACACTAATATACGTGGTGTGGCTATTTAATAACGAGACTAATGCTTCTACAAAAGAACTGCGCATGCGCTAAATTCGTCGACCAATAGTTGTGTACCGCAAAGCCTACTGTATCGATTACCGCCTCTAAAGTGGTTGTATTCCAATTAGTCTAGCCTTAACCTTTATTTGTTCTATACCCTGTTTTAGTCTTTTGGCGAAAAAATGCTGAGTGTTCTAAAAGACAAACGAATTAATGTGAAATTTCTTTCTAAACTTGGAAAATCTACTACTGAAACTCATCATTTGTTAAGAGAAGCATGCAACAAAGAATGTTTATCACGTACGTGGGTTTTTGAGTGGTTTAAGCATTTCCAAGATGGCCGAGAAAGCGCTGAAGATGATGTTCGTCCAGGTCGCCCTTCCACGTCAACAACGGGGACAATTTCCGATATTCATGGGATTGTGTACCTTCACTAGATTCTTGAAGATCAAACTATTAATCCAGATAACTACCTTCAGATTTTTTCTCAACTCTGTGAAAAAGTACGAAAACAACGACCCGAATTGTGGGAGAACAAATCATTGGTGCTTCATTAGAACAACGCACCTGCTCACACTGCATTATGTCAAGACATTTCTAGCCAAATATAATATTCCTGTGTTATAGCATCCACTTTATTCCTCTGACCTGGCAACATTTAACTTTTATCTGCACCTCAAAGTCAAATCTGCATTAAAATGAAGCGGATTTCAGACCGGTGAAGCTGTGAAAGAAAATGCGACATGCGTCATGAAGGAGCTCACAGAAGAAGGAATCCAGCACTGTTTCAAGCGATAGAAAATTCACATGGAGCGTTGTAAGGATAATGGAGGTGTGTATATTGAAGGGGATATTGACTAAATATGTATAAATTTAAAATATTTTTTTTTTTACAGCATTACTCTCGTTATTTTTTTAGCCACACCTCGTATGTTTAATTTCTTCTAATTTCCTTGAAAAATGCAATTTAACCTTTTGTATCATCATGTTTCATGTCTGTATCATACACAAAAGTCAACATTATTTCCACAGCGAGTTTTAAAAGTCGATTTTGTTGGCTGCCGTTACCTTCAGCACTGCAGTTAATATAAATTGTTCGTAGAATCCCAAATAGTTTGTTTTCCATGCCAAAATTTATCTCTTGAGCAGTTTTACGTTGTTATAGTTATAATAAACTTCTTCAATTTAGCAAAATAAGACCGTAAACGTCCAAAAATGAATTTTTCAGAAAGGCAAATTAATGTACTTTACAATTTTGTGTAAGAAATTTTAAAATATTTATGAGAAATATGTAAATTTCAGTTTGCTTTAAATATGTAACAAAGACTTATTTCGGACAGTAAATTTTTATTTTTATGTTCTAAATATTTTGTAATTGTTTTTTTTATGCTTGAAATGATGTATTCTTACATCTGAGAAAACAGTGTTGAAGTCAGGGGATGGCCCGGTGCGGCATTCTCCCCCGGAGCAATGAGTTTTTCCACCGGAAGATATGCGGTTTTGTGTTTTCAATGGGCAAAAAGTACAATTCCCCACCCCCTCGGAGTTACAAAAGTCCCTCCCGGAAAAAAGTGTCTGAATTGAACACTGTGAGAAAATATTTTTCAAATAGTATTTGATGGGATACAAGAGATTAACCACGATATTATCTTCGCCATCTTTTTAGTTTGAAAAAAATCCTTTTCTTTTTTATTTTAATGAGAAAATGGAGAAAATAAAAATATAATAGTCCCCATTTAACCTTTTATCTCTTGTATACACATCAATGAAATAATTTAATTATCATCATTACAGAAAGTCAATCAAAAGATACAAAAAAATTAATATCTAGGAAAATAATTTACATTTTAAAATTTTAAATTTGGGGTGACATTCTTAGTTTCTTATAACTAATTGGTGTTTGTTTTTTGTATCCGTAATTAATATTATTCTCAGAAATTTAGATGTAAAATAAAAGCACACAGTTACATTTAATATAATAGATGGTTATTTTTTTTTCTGCTGAGCCGAAATGTTAAGTCGGTTCTCAAATTCTGTCCTCAAAAACGTGAAACATTCTGATACATTTTCTGACTAATTTTTAAACGTACAGACATTAACAGACCTGACTACGTATTAAAGCATTTTGAAATAAAATGTTGTTATATATATGTATACATATATATGTATATATATGAATTACTTATCGAGCTATAACACGGTCAACTTCAGTAACGTCCGAGAAAGTATTTATTTGTTTGTCTCTAAGACGGAGTTTGTGACGTCAGATCACTTAACCAGCCAAGCCAGTCGGATGAGAAAGATTTTGCTTGTTTTCACCTCCGTCGGTCGGCTTTCTCGGCCGATTTTTCGGTAGAGATCACGTGATCCTACGTTATACCTCCCGTCCTAAGCCACTGCCCTAATAAAAAAGAACTTCGGCAGTACTGAAGTTGGCTGTGGTTATAAGCGCTCGATGTAACGTGACGACAAGTTTTTCTCTTTTACCGCGGTGTCCTTTCCGGAAAATTGGTTCCAAAAGACAACTTTGACAGTACAGTAAACATCCTTTAATCTGGCACGTTCGGGGCTTGAAGCATGCGTATTAAGGCTTTTTTTAAATTCTTTAAACAGCTGGAATAGAATAAAAAAATGCTCAGTAATGTAAATGAAATCATTTCTGCATGACTATAAAAATGAAAACGTGCACTGTGGCCTACACATTAGACTTACTCGTAGAAGCCTTCTTAAACAAATGTCCATTATCAGATTTTTTTGTGGTAATCTTATATCTTCTTGTTTTTTTTTTTTTTTTTTTTTTTTTTTTTTTTTTTTTTTTTTTAGGAAGTCATTTCGTATGATGTGGAGTTTCAAAAATTTTGCACCATTGAACGAACTGCTGCTCTCAGAAAACTTCATGAATGTATTGAAGGCATCAGCTGTTTGATTTCAAGTGATGTTGTTTGTCTCGTCCACATCCTCTTCATCAGAGTCAACGTCTTTGGGGGCTGTTGAGTTGATAACACTCTGAATGATGAACATATCTTTCAAAATCTCCTCTGTCAACTTCAATATTACTTCAAACCAAAGTTTACTCCATTCAAAGTTTGCTGTTTCTTTCCTCAATCTGCAGTTCCATCCGATTATTATAAAAATCAGGAGTGATTGAACAAGGAATAAGATTTTTTCCGAAAGTCCTATCGGATTATTAAGCATACCGGACCTTAGGATGGCGGATTAGAGAATGTTTACTGTATTTTCTGAAAAAAGTCTACCTTTATAAAGAAAAAAATTTAAAAGATCATTCTATTGCATATTTTATCTATAAGAACTCATACCAATTTTAAGTGCTTCCGAACAAAAATGAATTCAGAAGTATGCCAGTAAGTAGTTCCTTTAGATTTGAGTATAGCCTAATGCATCACAAAATTGAAACATTTTTTGAAATAATATAATAAATGAAAAAAATTATTTACTGTTATATGAGTACATAATTTTCATTAACCATTAGTAGTTTTCAATGAAAAAAATGTTTAAATCTACATTCCAAAACAACACAGCGCGTTCCATTCATTGGCTTTCAAACGACAATGTTTTTTATATTACTTTCAGTAGCGTGAATCTAGAACTGACATGACTTCCCTTGAAAAGAAAAAGAAAATACTTCCCTTGAAATCCCTAGACTTGCTGTTTCTTTTCTTTGTGTCATTTTTAAATCTCTCAATTCAAGAAAAATAAAATAAAATAAAAATTTATATAAAAAACCAGCATGGCTTTCGAAAATCTTCTTTCTTCGTTTCAAGGAGAAGAATAATCCGGGAAGTTTTCCTTTGAAAGAGTCCTTAATCCTTAATCTCTTTTGAAAACACAATTTTGTAGGAAAAGTGCTTATCAACTGCTACCGTATATAAATTACAGAATTTGAAATATAAAATAAAAATGAGGATTTTTAGAAACGAAAATATCTAAAGAGGTCGTTTGAAGATTTGCTGTCTAAAAGTTCCCCACACAGTTTTTATTATTAGTAGTAGTATTTATACTTCTTCGACCATAAGTTATCTTTCTTTTTTTTATCACCAGAAAAAAAAAAAAAATCCAAAGCAAATTTTATTCATATTTTGAAATGTTTCATTTTATATTTTTATTTATTTTGAAAGTTTAATTCAGTTTTACACTTTTTCGCACTAAGAAATTTTAGTTTCACAAGATGACACATATGAGGAACATAGGAGACATGTAAGACAAGAACTAAGCTGTAAAAAAAGACAAATGTTTCTCAACCTGTTTATTAATATAATACAGGGTATCTATAAAAGAACTGATACATTTTGATGTTTTATAATTCAGAAAGTAATGAAGATAGATTTAAATTAATAACATTAATGGTTAGATACATATAAAAAGTCTTATGGTCCTTGTCAATGAATGCGCCTTTCGTCGCAAGGAGATCTTTCCTTCTGTTCTTTATTTTATTACTTTTTAGTCGTTTTTATATATTTTTGTTCTATATTTCGCGAACAATGTAAAGATGTTCATAAATTGCATGATATTGCATACGTTAATAAAGGAATAATATTGAGAGAAACTCTTGTATAAAGTAGCGACGTGGAAAATAAAGTAAACATCCCCTATTAACTCTGCAACTAATTACAATAGAAGAAAGTTACTAGTACCAAAGGATTGGAAATAAAGCCTACTTTTAAATGATCTATATAAAATTTACTTAGGGGCCATCTACATATCAAAATGAACATAAACTTCATTTTCACAGGATATTTATAAAGGAATGTCCCAGTTATAAATTTTAATATTGCGATATTTTACGATTTCAAAATTGTTGGGAGTGTTATATATTAAGAGACCAATTAAAGATCTAATTACTTTTATTAAATATCCTCTGAATATTTTCCTTGGAAATATTTAATGTATATTAATGACATTTGAAATATTATATATTTTTAAGTTATTACAGTTCCTCTACATAAAATGTAAACTAGTATTTTATAAAATTTAGCAAGCTTTATCTTTTTTATTGTATTAAAAATATACAAAATTACTGATCAGCACTTTAAAACCGCCTAATGGCATAACTTAGTTTATTTCGCATCTGCAATAAAGCCGTAAGGCAATTAATACTAACTTTAGAAAGAGATAAATGTAATGCTATTAAAGAATAATTACTCCTGTTAGGAAATCTATTTAAATTTTGATAACCGTTTATGGATTACGCGGGTTGGTAAATAAATAGCTTATATGTACATTGATACACTGATTTCGGCTTTAACTACTCTTTATAAATGTCTTTTAAAGAGAACGTTTAATGTTACACATTAGCCATTTAAATAAGGCATTTTACAATTTAAAAATTGTTAGAGGTGTTATATAGGAAGAGACCTTTAAGAATTACCTATTAAGCTTATTATATCATACAGCTTGTCCATAAAAAAGTCCCAGTTATAAATTTTAACGGTATCAACTGTAAGCGTTGTAGAGTATTGGTTCAAGGCCACAAATAAAGAGTAACTCAGACAGTTTTAGATAAGCGCATGCGCGAGCACTGATTTGTCATTTACTCCCTTGTAGTTATGCGAAATGAGCATAAAGCTTTATTGCTGCGCTGGATATTTAAAAGTCGTTAGAGCCATGCAATTTTTTTTTCCTTTGGGGCTTTATAAAATATCGTGTCTACGTTCCGCCGTTACCTAATGACAGAGTTGAGACACAGAATTGAAGAGGCTATTGCTTACTCTGGACTTGTTAACTGAAGTGTGGGAGGAATTGAACTTTAGGTTGGATGCGTGCCGTATCACTAAAGGTGCACATATTGAATATTAGTAAGAAAGTCTAGGTTAGTTTACCTTGATTTTGATGTATGATTTATTGTAAATAGTCTAAATTAAATCGTTATAATATACCATTGAAGTTGCGATATTCTTTTATCGACACCTATGTACAATGTGTATGTAAAACTAAATGTAAGTATTAAAACCGTTTGTTTAATTTTTATGCAAAAGTCAATGTCTATTTCGTGTAGTGTTTTTACTTAAATGTAGTGGCAAGAACACTTGTAAAACGCCATAGAATACATGTGATATTGATGTATTTTTTCTCAGGAATTATTGAAACGATTTATGTATTTTTTAAATAGTTTTGGCGGTAAAAATTATTATTTTTTTTAATTAACATTTTTATAAGGAATTTATTTTATAGAAAAAAAAATAAAACTGATTACAATACTAAAAGATAAAATTTATATGGAAATCACTTCGTTAGTTCTCGACAAAAATGCATGTCACTATCAGCTGTTTTCCATAGCATTTCGCAGATGTTAATAAGTTTAAATACTCTTATAAATATGTTTACTTTTGAAGTTTCATTACGTTTCTGTCTGAAACATTTAACATCCTAATATTTATTACTCTGGGCTTCACATGAGATTTCAGAACTGTCATTTGCATTGCTAATGTATTTATCAAAAAATACGTATATTTCATTCTCAAATGCCTATTTCGAATTCGGTAAATAATGAAACAAATTCGAAGCAGACAAAGGCATTTCCATTCTGGGATCAAATAATACACGGAAATTGTCAGACATGTTATGACAAATTGATATGTCAAACTGTAAAGACGAAATATCAATGCTTATTAGTTTTTGTTTTAATACAGTAAAAAATAAAAATAAATAAATTCGAAATATTTTACACCAAAATTTATTACTTTTATGCAAAAAAACATTGAATTTCAAAATTTTTGCTAACATGCTGCCAAAGAAAAAAAAAGAGAGAAGAGAGAGAGGTAGGCAAAGAGAAAGAATAATCACACCTCAAACATAGATTATGAAACCCTTTCCAAAACATTCAGAACGTTGTAATCAAACCTCGCAATTTAATAAGGTGAATGAGGAAGTCGAAGTACACAATTTGGAACACACATTTTTAATAATCTAGTTTCAGCTATTACATTCTATATTCGAAAAAATATGTGAAAAAAATCATGTGACTGTCATTAACAGTTCCGGGCTGACCGCTTCGCTTTTTATATGCCAGGCGCCATTTTGGCACTTTAATGTTAGTCGGGCGCAGGTGAAAATCGCCAAATGTGTTCCACTGCCACCATCTCATCTATATTATAATAGTTCAAGTCATGTGACTGTCATAAGGATTTACGGGCTGACTCTTCGCTTTTGACATACAATGCGACCATTTTTAATAAAAATTATTTTTTTCGAATAAAACTACTTAAACGTTGTCGCGATCGCAAAGAATTCTTGATACTTTTATGTTAGACGGGCGCAAATCTCGTTAATAGTTTTTTTTTTAAACTCGTCAGTTAGCATTTTTTATTTTTTGCGTGGTAAATTAAAACAATGCTTTTATGTTGAAATTAAATATCATGGTTTATGATATTATTTATTATTTTTCCTTTTCTTTACTTTTTCTATCTTTTTTTTTAATAAAATGAACGGTCAAATGCGAGTATTACTGGGACTTACGGGGTTCCGTATAATAAATATATGAATTATTAACTGTATTATTAAAAAAATCCTTGCTAAAAGAATAATAAGACTTTGTAAAAAAACTACACAACGTCGGGTTTGGTATAGTTGTATATACTAGAAAAGTATGAATAGGTATACCATAAAAGTTCAAAGAGATATGAAGCTTAAATAATATCAAATATTGCTATTCTGTATAACCCTTTTTTTTTTAATTTTATCCTAATTTGTTTATGATGAACGTAATTCGATACTGACAGTAAAAGTAGTGTCTGTTTAAACAATCACTTGACATTTCAAAAAACAAAATTCAGCGTTGTATTAACCCTTTCTTTTTACAGTGTAACTAAGACAAAACCCTTGTTCAAAGTTTAAACTTGGTATTGTGCTAAGTACACTTCGAAAGGTGGTCGCAAAGTTGCGACACCGCCTTGGTCCGTTCCGCGTTTTTCCAGACAGGTTTCTAATTAACTTTAAAAGACACGGGAGGCGTATTGAGAGATCCAACCAATGCAAACTAATTGCAAATCACATAGTATTAGGTAGCTTTCTTTACAAAAAAGCTACCTATTGCAGCCGTTCGGAGGAAAGCGATTTCAAAAAATTTTGGTATATTTTCATCGATCATGACCCCCAGACCCCGAAACCACCCTCCGTTCAAAATTGATATATATATATATATATCTGACCTATGTCACACTGTAACTCCCGTAATTATGAACCGATTTCGATGTAATTCGGTGTGTACATAGTACATACCAATGTCTCGACCGAGTTCGTTGGCCAGCTTCATCCGCCATCTTGTTTCAAAATGGCGGCCATTTAAAATTTTTAAAAAAATTTAAAGCTTGAAATGTGGTACCAAAAAATTAAAAATGGAAAAATATTTTTTTCTTATGTATTTGAACTTTATACAAAGATTCCGGAGCAGTTCTTGTTTCGTCTATATCTTAAAAAATGGCTGAGTTATAGCATTTTGAATTTCTAGCGTGGCTGACATTTTGAAACGTCCTGAATTTTGTCACGCGATAAAAGGCGTATTTATGAACCGATTTGGATGTAATTCGGTGTGTACATAGTACATACCAATCTCTCGACCGAGTTCGTTGGCCAGCTTCATCCGCCATTTTGTTTCAAAATGGCGGCCATTTAAAATTTTTTTTTAAATGTAAAAATTGAAATGTGGTACCAAAAAATTGAAAATGGAAAAATATTTTTTTCTTATGTATTTGACCTTTATACAAAGATTTCGGAGCAGTTTTTGTTTCGTCTATATCTTAAAAAAAGGCTGAGTTATAGCATTTTGAATTTCTAGCGTGGCTGACATTTTGAAACGTCCTGAATTTTGTCACGCGATAAAAGGCGTATTTATGAACCGATTTGGATGTAATTCAGTGTGTACATAGTACATACAAATATCTCGACCGAGTTCGTTTGCCAGCTTCATCCGCCATCTTGTTTCAAAATGGCGGCCATTTAAAAAAATTAAAAAATAAAAAAAATTAAATGAGATACCAAAAAATTGGAAAATGAAAAAGATTTTTTTTTGTATGTGTTTGACCTTAATACAAAGATTCCGGAACAGTTTTTCTTTCGTCTATATCTAAAAAAAGTGGCTGAGTAATAGCATTTTGAATTTCTCTTGTGGCTGACATTTTAAAACTACCTGATTTTTGTCACGCGATAACAGGCGTATTTATGAACCTATTTGGATGTAACTTGGTCTGTACATAGTACATACCAATGTCTCGACCGAGTTCGTTGGCCAGCTTCATTCGCCATCTTGTTTCAAAAGGGTTGCCATTTAAAAAAAATTAAATTTAAAATTCAAAATGAGGTATTAAAAAATTGGAAAATGAAAAAGATTTTTTTTATGTGTTTGGTCTTGATACAAAGATTCCGGAGCAGTTTTTGTTTCTGAAAATTTGTTCTTTTGTTGATATCTTAAAAAATGGTTGATTTATAGCTCTTTGAATTTCTAGCATGGCTAACATTTTGAAACGATCTTGTATTTGTCACGCGATAACACGCGTATTCGCCTATTTCGATGTAAGAAGGCATGTGGATAGTATACATCAACACCTCGACCAAGTTCGCTGGCCAGATTCATCAGCCATCTTGTTTCAAAATGGCGGCCATTAAATTAAAAAATATATATATATTTAAAGTGAGGTGCAAAAAAATTAGAAAATGAAAAAGGTTTCTTTCTTAAGTATTTGATCTTGATATAAGGATTCAGGAGCATTTTTTGTTTGTCTTTACCTTAAAAAATGGCTCAGATATAGCAGTTTCAATTTCTATTGTGGGTGACATTTTGAAAAATCTGATTTTTTGCATGCGACAGCACTCCTATATATTAACCGATTCCGATGTGAGTGAGCATGTGCACAGCAATTACTAAGGTCTCGACTAAGTTCACTGCTTTGCCTCATCCACCATGTTGTCTTAAACTGACAGGCACTTTAAGAAATTGCCGAATTTGGCAGCCAAATATAAGTTACTTTAAAGAAAAGCAGCTTGGATAAGGCTGACTAATTTCGCGAAATTCTCATTCATTATATTGATAAAAATTAGTATTGAATCTCCTATATTCGGTTTCCACTAAATTGAGCTTCGTGTGTTTGCATGATATAAGTTGGCTTTTTTTAAATAAGGATTATGAAAGCTACCTCTTCCTCCCGGCACTGGCCGGAAGGACTTTCTATGTTATTAATTCTAATTAAATTTGTCTGTTTTTAACAATTTGACGTTTATTTCTTTTTACTGTTACTGGGCATTGCATTAAACAAATACTATGTCCTTAAAAGTTGTTATCTACGCTTTAAAAGCATCATATTCATGGTACATAGAGTATGTTGCCCCTGTCATTATGCATGTCTAAACTGCCCGTGTCTTTAAGGGTTAATATCTCGGCTAATTACTGACGATTTTTTTAAAAATTATTATCAATAATTATTTTGTACTTCTGCGACGATAGGTACCTCCAGTCCTCCTCAACACCTTTGATGAATCCCCGAAAATAGAAATTTGTGTGTAACAGAAAAATGTGATTTTCTAAAAATCTACGTGGCCTAGAGTAATCGTTATAATTTTCCTGCAAGGTTTAAATTAATGTCTACTACCTCTAATTTTTTCAGAATTTTAGTTTTAGTAGATTCGGAAGTAGAAGGGGGTGAACATATTTTTGCACTACATTTTCGACGGTATCTCTGCAAATATAATACGTAAAATTAAATTAAATGTATTTTTGAGGTCAGCGTTACGAATGCTTTCGCACGATACCCCACACGATATACAAAGAAAGATTTTTTTTAAATTAGCTTAATTAGCCCCTCTACATATTGCGTAAATATATTTGTGAATGTTTTTTATAATCTGTAAATATGTGGGTCAGTAGTCTTTATTACTTCACAAATTAAACTTTCCACGTTCCATAGTTTATGAGTAAAATGGGTGTGATAGACGGACAGACAGACACAGAAGTGATCTTATAATGGTTTCGTTTTTACTTTTTAAGTACGAACCCTAAAATAAAGAAATATGTGAAAGTGATGGACTTTAAATATTTCAGTTTTAAATTAAATTTATGTATTTTAAATAAAATGAGTGAAAGGATTATATTTTAAATTAAATTAATGAAATACAAAAAAAAGCGACAGGAATAATGTTTGGCGATTTATCACCTGCACCCGACTAGCATAAAAATACCGAGTTCTTGATTTCCCTACCAGAATCTTCCGATTTGGTGAAGCATTAAACAAGTAAATTAAATTATGGATAAAAGTAACATTATACAATGCTTAGCATATAGTTAAGGGCAGGAATGTAGTGGGGGGTAAACGGGAATATACGCCGTATACCCTCTGGATTTTTTTAAGTAACGTCAATCAATAATCAAGCAATAATCAAGCTTTACCCCTAGAAGGAGAAAGAGAAAAGGGGATGTTCTATTTCCTCATAGGGGAAAAACATAGGAAAGGGAAAGAGAAACGGGATAAATCACTTTCTTGTAGGGAAAAAGCCTCATATTGACACTGCCTTTTTGTAAAGTTTGTCATTTTTTTTCTGAAAATAGCATGATACCCCACTTATTTTTCGTTTCCATGTTTTTGTACATATGTTCAACTACTACCTGATATATTTTGTTTTGTTCAACTGTGATACTGTTTTGAGATAGGACTAATTCAAAAGTTGCAGAATTTGAAACTTTTGAATATTTAACAGATTATGTATGCTAACAGCATCGATATCCCGGTAAAGTTCTATATTACTTAGCTTGTCCAAATAGAAAACTTTCATGTTCTATAAGGAAAATTTTGGGGTACTATTGCTTAACTAAGATAATAAGTACAGAAAACTGACAAAAACGTCATTTTGGTTGCATTTTGTGGCAACATAACAATGAAAATTAACAATGCCCCATGGAACCAAGTAAATTTGACTAAGCATGTAGTGTTATACTAATAGTTTATGACAAAAGAATTTTGGGATGTTGTTGCTTTCCAGAGATATAGAAATCCAAACATATTGGCATTTTAATTTTCATGAAAAAAGGGTTTAATGATCTTGAACTTTGACATTTTCTACAGGAAACAGGACATTTTTTCAAGGATTCAAAATTGCACAATATTCATTAAATATGATCTACTTCAACATAAAAAAAAAATCAAGCAGATTAAAAATACAACTATCAAAATATCACTTTTTTGTCTGAATTTCAAAATAATGGCTCTTAAGCTTTCTATTTTGCTTTGACCCAGAAATTTATTACCTTCATAAAAGTTAATATGTGTATAAATCAAAAAAGTGGGGGAATTTATTGACTATAGTATCAAAATTTGCAGACGTTCTCGGACTTCGATGAAAGTTTGTAACCTATTTCAGATGCTGTATGCATTATTATTTCATGTCAAACTTTTACTTATGGAATGTTACTTGAATATACTACAAAAAGTCAAATTTTCATATTTTCTTGTCCTTTAAACCTATCAAAAAACTTGTACATTAATATTTACATTAAAAGTTTCAGCAATTAATTAAGGTTCTTTAAACATAATTTATAAATTTTTCTTTAATTTATATCAGGTTTTATATTCATTTTAATCAGATGGAAATGGTGAAATTGCAAAGAATTTTACATTTGCAAGGTTTCTCGATATGCTCCAAAAAACAAATTTTCATATATATATATATATATATATATATATATATCTAAATTTAATTGAAATAAGAATTGCATATTAAAATTATTTTTATGCGTGTTACGTCAAGTTTGAGCAATAATTGAAGACTAAGAGTGGAAAACGCTAAAAGTACCAAAAAATCGAAAATCTTTTTTTTTTTTTAACGAGAAATTCTTAAATGCCAAGCTTAGCAAACACGAGAACCCTTGAAGTGCCAACCCTAGTACGAGGGTTTATCAATAAGTTTTTGCCCTCACATAGAAATAATTGAGTGAAAGTTATGAAATTGCTACATACTATTAGTCCTTTTCTATGTAGTCACCGTGCACATTAACACATTTCCGCAAATGGTATTTCAAAGAGAGGGTGGAGGATGTATTCCAGGAGGCACGATAGTAGACTCAAAGTGGGATATTTTTCTAACTTTTACCGACCTGCATATGTGACATATTGTTAAAAAGGCCTGGGACCACTTATTCATGCTATGCACCTCCCAAGCTCCTCCCCCCAAATTGCCTACCGGGGGGCATGAATGATGTCCTGAAAATTTAAAAAAGTGCCCCCCGGCGGGCAAATTTGGGGGGTAGGGGCCGGGGAGGTGCATAACATGAATAAGTGGTCACAGGTCTTTCCAACAGTATGTCACATGTGGGGGTCGGTAAAAGTTAGAAAAATGCCCCCTCCCCTTTGGGTCTACTATCGCGCCTCCTGGAATACATCCTCCCCCCTCTCTTTGAAATACCGGTTGCACAAATGTATTACTGTGCACACTGGCTATATAAAAAAGGACTCATAAAATGTAGCAATTTCATAAATTTTACTCAATTATTTCTATGTGACGGCCAAAAATTATTGATATACCCTCGTTTAAATTGTTGAAAAAAGAGTAGAAAATGTCACTTGTTAAAAGTGGAGAACACTGAATGTGACACACAAAGTAAAGTGGAGTCGGTGATAAGGTGCTCGGCGACTGGCGGCCATTACACAGCTTGATCATGTTTTTATTGTTTACATCAATGGGATATTTTTAAGCAAGGTGAAAATATTAAATAAATAAATAAAAGAAATGTTTACAAATGATAATATTAGGTATTTAAACACTAAACGAAAAGAAGAGGTACCTACATTTTAAAGCGTTGAACTAAGAGCCCAAAAGGAGTGAAGTGGCAAACGCTGTAAGCACCAAGAGCCCAAAAGGAGAGAAATCGAAAACGCTGTAAGTACAAGTACTAATAGTTTTTCTTCTTTTCGTTCTCTTGAAAAATTTCCTCTTCTGGACTTTCAGCGTTTCCATTCTTAGTCCTCAATTTGTATTTCTATGAGCACCATTACAAAAATGTCTTTAATTTATATCAGGCATATGGATTATAAGATAAATAAATATCTTATTTTTTAAAAGATAAAAAAATTCAACTTCAGCTTATTTCAGATATTGTATGTAAATTAGAAAACTTGCAGTTTTAAGACTGTTACGTTTGCAAGCTTTCTCAAACATGCTACAATAAGGCAAATTTTCAAGGGTCTCTAGTTTAAGATGAAGTAAATAGCTGGTACAATAAAAATTTGCGCATGTTACATGTCTTAGTAATAATTTGAATTTATATGAATTTTATTAGCAAAAGATTAGTTAATAAAATCATGCATTAGGTAATTTGTAAATCTATTACGAAGAAAGCCAGAAAATAAAAGTGCTATAAAGTTTAACAAATTTATGTATGTTAAAATGTATCAAACGGTCGTAAACTTCTGCATCTTCTGGTAAAATGCATTGTATACCAATATTTCTGGTTTGTAAAACATTAGACTGGCAGTTGTGATCTTATTAAATGAGCCTATTTCCAAGTAACAATACTTCATTTTATGGAGAAAAAAAACTTAAAAATTGTAGGATGTCGTTGAAATGAAGAGTTTTTTTATTACTTTATGCATCATTTAATAAAAGCAAGGTAAGCACCTGAACCCAGTCAATATTATTAAAAATAAAACAAACGCAAAAATGTATAATTGTCGTCCAGTTGGCAGAACATCGAGTTCGTAGCCGAAAGGTTACGGGTTCGAGACTCCCCGCCGGCTAAAAATCCACCATGTATACTGATGGCGCCTAAAATCCGTTATGGATGCAAAGTCCTCCCTATGAATTATCCTTCATATGAAGTTCCCTATGAATTATCTCCTAGAAGGGCATAGTCAGGTGAAGATATCGTCACCTGATCAAGGTTCTAAATTACGAGATCAACACGAATAGCGATGTCCGCCCTTTGGGTGCTTCTAAACAAATCGCCACCACTCCGGAATTGTTGTGGCGAATTGCCAAGTTGCCAAGTGCCCGCCAATAAAAAAAATTAAAATATAAGTAGAAAGAAAAATATATTTAATTTTATTTAGCAGTCTAATAGTCATATTTTTATGCGTCATACGACTGCGGAGCATGGTGCTGAAAAAATACTTGATTTTTGAAAACAAAGACTTTTTGGTCTGTTTTCACATTTGTTTTTAACTTTTCCTTTATTCTCGTATCTAAAATAAACATACTTTAGTATCTAATATTTATCCCTCTAAGCTTTGCATCTGTTTTTGAGTTAGTAGTTATATATCTGTCATTTTAAATACAATTATATTTGTCAAAAAGATACAAGTATTTCATTTTCAAATGTCGGGTTTCATTTGATGGTGAATGAAATGAACGTTGAGCCGTCAGAAACAATTCCATTCTGTGACGAAATACATGAAGAAAGTCATAAATATGATAAATAGATGTAAGCTAAAGCTGTGATTTGACAGTTTATATATCTACTTTGTATTTTAATTACAAAGAAGTGCGACCGAAATAGAGATACATCATTAGTTACAAGTTGTCCTACTCCGTCCCTGACACGGACTGACACATGACGCGACATGCATTAAAGAGATATAGCGAAAAGTTTTTGAGTCATGGAATTACGAACATCTGCCAGAACTTTTCAGAGATCAGGCTGGTGTGAAATATAGATATCTGCACCGGCCGGGATTGGGCCTATTTTCAATCGCGACTCTCCGGCCGGGCTTGGTCTTCGCTCTTTTCGGACAGGGACATTCTTGGGCCTTCCGTTTTCTGAAGCCTCGGGCCGAGCTGGGCCTAGTCATTACTCTTTCCGGGCCGTGCTGGACTCAAGCCTTACATTTTTCTGAAGGATCGGGCAGGTCTTAACATATTTTTCAGTATCGAACCGGAACTGGCTTAATTTTTCCTAGGTCTGCGTGCGCCGAAATTTGCAGTCCCTGTCTCGGCCCAGCCCGTATGAAAATCATTGTCCCGGCGGCGTGGCCTGGTTCGTGCAAAAATGAGTAAAATTTCGTCAGGCCCAGAATTATTTTTTTTAAAGCATATATTTTTAAATCGCTATTATTCCGCAATTAAACTTTAAATTTATTATTTTTGAAGAATAGTAAATTTCTGAGCAATAAATAACAGCGTAATATTCCGGACAATAAAATACAGTAAAATTTGTGAAAAAGAACCTGCGTATTATGGAATCCTGCCTTAAACGGTAAAATGTGGCCATGCAAAATGAATGAAATAATGCGTGAGAAAAGAATATTATATTTTTACACCTGCTAAGAAGGGAACTTGTTTATAAAGCATTTTTTTCTTTCCCACGTGATTCCATCTCATAAGATTTTGCTATATAGCATTTTTCAGATTTCAATTCATGGAATGTAGATTAACGATATTAATGATAACTTAAACATTTAGATACAAATAGAGATTCATTAAAAAAAATAAATATCGTAGCTTAGGGCGCTTCTTTAAAAATGAATATTATAAACATGAAAAACAAAGCTAAAATAAGTATTTTTGGTCAGAGCTTCTCGTACGAAACAACGTTTAACCATATCGACGTAAAAATCTATGTTTTGTAGAAATTCAGTAGGTCCGGGCTCGGGCCAAGATTTTATTTTTTTCCTTGCCGTGCGATCTCGGGCCGACAGTTTAGCTTTTATTCCGGGCCGCACTTTTAACTTTTCTACCGGTAAAAAAAAATAAATATCGCAGCTTAGGGCGCTTCTTTAAAAATGAATATTATAAACATGAAAAACAAAGCTAAAATAAGTATTTTTGGTCAGAGCTTCTCGTACGAAACAA
The DNA here is from genome assembly GCA_963932465.1 of Maratus speciosus. Taxonomy (NCBI): domain Eukaryota; kingdom Metazoa; phylum Arthropoda; class Arachnida; order Araneae; family Salticidae; genus Maratus; species Maratus speciosus. The sequence continues at coordinate 309,860,311 of OZ010792.1, forward strand.
CGTTTAACCATATCGACGTAAAAATCTATGTTTTGTAGAAATTCAGTAGGTCCGGGCTCGGTCCAAGATTTTATTTTTTTCCTTGCCGTGCGATCTCGGGCCGACAGTTTAGCTTTTATTCCGGGCCGCACTTTTAACTTTTCTACCGGGCAGGGGCAATTATTTTTTTGTACTGGCCACGTCGGCCTCGATCTGAACTTTTAATTTTATACTGGGTCGGGCCTGGAAATTTCGGCCCATGCAGACAACTAGAGTGGAATGGCGTGCTTGCATACAATTTTCTTGATTGTAAAATGTTGCAAAATGAGAAGCGGGAGACAATCATATATTAAAATATTTTTACCCGTGGCTGTAGAAAAACGTGAAGGGTACGGTGCATTCTTTTAGCTTAACATATCCCGAACTTCGTTCTGTAGTTGTTGAGAAAATTCAGGATATATATATATATGTTATAATAGATCTATCTAATACGATAATTGCGGTTGACTGGAAAACAATATCGTCGAACTCATAGTGAAGTGTATGAAGAAGATGAATGCAGCATGGAGTTTGCGCATAGATGTACGAACATGAAGTAAAGGAAACTAGAGCAACAGCTTCGCCTATTTAATTGAACAGCTTACTCTTTATATACGATGATCATTACTCATTAAAGATGATTGGCAATCCAGTGGCTTATGATAAAAGACAATGGAAATGAAAACTGGGATTTCTCCAGGAGACGAGTAACGAAAGCAATACTGTTCACAGGATTTTATTCAATAAAATCGGGCAGCAGTTCTCACAACTCACGATGCAGTTCCATTAATAACTTCGATGTAGAAACAACTATCTACAATAGTAATCATTTGATTACATTAAAAACGTAAAATGAAAAGGGTAAAATCTTTAGAACGAACTTCATTTTCTCAGACACACAGCCAGGGGGCAGTTTACAATTCAAAAAACTCGGCATATCTGCTGGAGAATCGTGCGTAACTGCTTTTTACTCTCCAAGCGTAGGAATACAATTTTGTGTGCTCTAAACCATTTAAGATGCAAAGAAATCACGCCATGAAAAGAGCCCTGGCAGAGCGGGTGGAGGGATAATAAAGCAAAAAGGAACCCGGAATAAAGCTCGGGAAGGTAACTCGGCTGGAATGAAAATAAAAATGGCTTCCAAAGAACATTCTAAAATGCGAAAGATTGGAAATTGAACATTTAATTTAGAATACCAAAAGCGTAATAATTAAGTGAATTAGACAAGTGAGACATTAAATTAAAGGGAATTTAACAGAATTAATGATAGAGATTACTTAAGAATAAGAATTTAGTGGATCTAGACAAGTAATTTAGAATAGTACAGGGAAATCGCGGAGATAGATCTAATATTGTGACATATATATACACTAGTGTGCAAAACTTAAGCAACAATCACAAAATGCTAATTTCTGAATATGTGAGTACTCAAAAGAAAATTCTATGAACAGAAAGTGTAGAAAATAGGTACTACCATAAGAACACGGCCAGTCGTGACAACTGTCCTTGAAGTCACAAATGGTCACAAGTGTCGTAGTCACTAGAATGAACAGAAATGTGATATCTTTCATTCGTCTCATTCTTACTCTGATTTGGTCACTGCACTGAGATGACACTATGACTGCTGCTTTTTGACAAGTCACCAAGTGACATTTCAATGAAGTTACATTGTGACTCTCGTGTGACCGTCTTTTGGAGTTTCCATTGTAAAGTCATCATGATTGATAGCTGTTTTTAGACGAATTCCCAAGTGACAGAAAATGAAATCATCTGGTAACTTTACACAGAGGAACGCAATAGTGACTTCACAGTAGTGTATCGGTCATTTGAAAGTCACTATGCGACTTCATTGTAACATTATTTGGTGACTCATCATAAAGCAATGCTCACGATGACTTCAGAAGCGACAAAAAGAGCAAAATTATTTTAAACCAGATTTTCAGAGAATATTTTATTGAATTTTTCATTGAAATCTTTTCCTGAAAGTGCAACAGTAAAGAAAACTTTTATGTACCTGTAAATTTAGATGAAATTAGGATTAACAAATTTCAGAACCTTTTGTGTGTTTTACACGCGTGCATAATAAAGTTTAGCAAATGTTCGAATGTTGAAAATTGCCTTTAAAATTATAAAACTGGAATTTATAAGGCAATATTAAAAGTAAACCACTGATATATGGAAATTATATTGTACATGTAACAAGGCTCAGTAAGTACAGCGCCGAGTAAATGGATTGTCCAATTAACAGGACTGTCTAATTAACTGGACCGATCAAGAACCCCCCCCCCCCCTTCTCCAAAAGTTTTGAAGTTAAACTTCTTTAGGCGCGATAGGGTAAATTCGGTTGGATGTCATGAAAATTCACCGTTGAATAAGTATTTCCCAATCCTGAAATAATAAAATCGCCAACAAATGCAAAGAGAGCAATGCGTAAAATCAACTGTTTCTAGAAGCTAAGAAGTTTTCGTTCTAACACGCGAGAGAAACTCGCATATTTTCCCCCCCCCCCCCCCCCCACACACAAAAAACCCTCTTTATCTTCTTTTTCTCTGAAGGGGATAAAAAAAATTGCTTTATTTTTCTCTTGGTGTCCTCGGAAAGAGCGACCCTCCCTCTCTCTTCTCGCGTTTGTCCGTACAGCGTATGTATATATACATGTAATAATTTTTATGTGTACTTCTATGTACAACTTTGTACCAATTTTGTGGAAAATAAAATAAGTAAAAAGTTAAAGAAATAACTTCTAAACATGCCATTTAGTAATAAGCTAAAATGTGCACTGCCACAATTCTCAATCCTAAGCCTGGGAAAAGTGTGAAGGGAAGTTACTTAAAAACACTGCCATAGCCGCTTTTTAAAGATATTCAATTATCCGGATTTTTCATTAACCGGATTAGCCTCGGTGCTGAATTGTCCGGATAATCGTCGCGCTACTTTACTTACATTTAAGGGGTCTCAGGACTCTTAAAATTGGAAAAAAATGAAAAAAAAAGACCATTTTCAACATTTAATATATTAAAATGTATTAGATTTTAAGACACAATTTTAATTGGAAAGAAAGATATATCTTTATAGGGAGCACTAATCTGAAGTATAAATAAGCACCAAAATTTTTATTCTAGTTGCAAAATTTATGTTGTAATCCTGCGTGTAATCTGTTATGCCGAGTTTCTGCTCATCAAATGTTGGAGAGTTTGGAGCCCCCTGTAAATGCTAATTCTGCATCTTATACTTATATATAAGTATGATCTTTCATTTCAAATATTTAAAAAATTGTAAGATGCAGAATTAGCATTTACAGGGGGATCCAAACTCTCCAACATTTGATGAGCACAAACTCGGCATAACAGATTACACGCAGGATTACAACATAAATTTTGCAGCTAGAATAAAAATTTTGGTGCTTATTTATACTTCAGATTAGTAAGTAAGTAAGCACCCACCCTGGGAACCCACTTTTGGCTTATGGTTGGGTGTAACCCCCAAGCCCAGGGTAGGGAAAAGTTTTACTACCTGCGGAACCCTTTGGAAACAAATAAGTTTTAAGATTAATTATAACTATTCTAAATATTGTTATGTACAAACGAGGGTTTATAGATTACCCACAACTTTTTAAAGTTAAGTGTTCATATAAGTTCATGTATAAGTTCATACACCTTGTAGTTATAACTGGTCCCATCAAAACCAGCCACCACCACCAAGGCCACTAGTGCCTGGACTGGAAATGTCATTCCTGTATTTAATCTGATTCATAAAGGTGGGGCATTGTGTTGAGTTCGCTGTGTGTTTATAATAATTTGGTAAGTTTATACAATTTGCATAGTTTCTGAGATCCTGTTTGTTTATATTCGTGCAACTAGTGGTCTGATGACCCATCGCACAGAATGCGCATATTGAATTTCTCCTGCAGTTACTTTCGGAGTGTCCGTACAATTGACAGTTCGCACACCTGATGATTGGCCTGTAAGGATGAATCCTGCAGTTTCGTAATCCCACATTTATAAGTTCCATGCTCAAAAGTGTGTCTGAAGTTGTCTTGTCTACCTCGAGGAGCAGTTGATAATATCTTGACGAAGTTTTTTGTATTACTTTTTGAATTTGGATGTATGAACTTTTTTTTTATGTTTGGATGTTGCTTTATTTGATTTATAAGATATTCTCCCTGTGCATCTTTTGGAATACCTATAATGATAATTCTTTTAGTGTTATGTTTTCTGTATTGTATTTCCGTGATACTTTTTATATCTTCTATTTTTTCTATATGTTGATATATTTCTAGTAACTGCGATTCTTGTTGGGTTTTTATAATTATAGCTTTTCAGTTTTTAGATGTTCTGCTATAGAATAATGGCAAATGTTCTACTTGCAATAATTTTGCAGTAATTATTTCTTGGATTTCTGATATTTTTTATCCTTCAAGGCCCTTTATGAGAATTGCTGCTTCTGTATAATTATCCTGTTCCCTTATGGAATTATCTGTTGTTATTTCTTCTCTATAGCTATTGGTTATTTTTAATGTTGTTTCAGATTAGTGCTCCCTATTAAACGTTTGTACGAGTATACGTATAATACATATTATACGGGGTACGAATTTCAGATACGTATAATATGGCTACGGCGGTTATACGTATTATACAAAACAGCATATACGGTACATCGTATTTACGGATCTTACCCAAGCGGTTAAACGTATAAACTTCGAAATGTTTTTCGTTCAAGGCATGAAAATAGATGTTTTAATGCTTATCTGTGGATTAGAGACATTGAGAAATATCCTTTAGAGTCCTGCATATAGAGTCGCGGTTTACCGGAGTCATGTTTACCTACCTTCTGGTTGTTATGCATGTACTTAGAAAAATCTAAATACTTTTCCTCAGTTTAGATATTGGTTGTTTTCCCTAAAAACTAAGCTATTAATTATGAAATGTTTTATTAGTGGTAGTGGGTAGCTTCAAAGATACCTTTCGCAGATTTGTAGCACAGCACCTAGCTTCTTTTAAATTTATGGCATGGGCACTTCGCGCGGAACATTATTTTCGCATGCGGCCATAGAACAGACTTAAATTTACTTTATATTTTATAGTGACATTGATCAATCCGACTCTTGAGAGGTTTTGTAATCATAATTTTATTGTACTCAAGAATATTTTTTTTTAATTAAAAATATTTTGAAAATATGTTTTACTCTAAAAAAGAAAAGAGAAGGCAAGTCATTTTAAGCATGTGTAATTGTGTTCTAAAACTTGCAAGCCGATAATTTGCCAGTCTATAAGTAATCGAAATGTATAGGTACTTTATACAAAAAAATATATTTGTCAATTTTAGCAAATCTGAAACGCAATGCCCTAACATTTCGCATAAAAAATATCATAAGTGTCATGATTTAAAAAGTGGATTTTTATTATACATTAACAGAGTAGAAAACATTAGCGCCGTGGAAAGAATAACATTTGTGCCCGAATGCAATATTGAGTGTAACACACACGAATAAAGAAATTTTAAAATATTAAAAAGAAAAAAACCATACTTAACAAGGATTCACAGTAATTCTGAAACATTTATACTCTCATTCTTTGCTCAAAAAAGTGTTTAACCCGTTCGGGACCATGGGTGCATATATGCACTCACAAAAAGTGCTTAAAACGCTTAAGTATGATACCAGTAAAAAAGAAAAGTTAAATTGATTTTATTTGATTATGAAATTTTCGTGATTTATGTAGTTAAGTCAAATAATTAACAAAAAGTGGTGCCAAACGAATAAAATTTGTATAAAAGATGCCGGTCCTGAACTGGTTAATTTTGCTAGTTACTGACAATGAATTTCAATTTGTATACATTATTTATACCGAATATAAAAATAACGGGGTATCTGCTCTAAATACCATGAGGTAAACAAAAAATCTAAATAAATTCAAAGTAAAAATTTGCCACGTACTTTTTGTAAATCACGGTAATAACTTCGGTTTTGAAAAAAAAAAAAAAACTAACTTATTAACATTTTCTAATTCAAACAACTGCGTTTTGAGGTTATGTTACCTGCAGCTGGAAAGTCTCGTTCAGAACAGGCAACACCAATGACTACAGCTCCTTATCCTTCCAAAACATGGCTTTCTTAATAGGCATACATTACCATATTTACTCAGACAAGTCGTTAGTCAACAGGCCAATACCATACTTTTAATACCACACTTTTTTAAACCATTATGAGAACAAAATTAAAAGAAATATAATGTCTTATTTCAGTAATTATTATTTATTTATAAAACAATTTAACCTGTTCCAGCAAATTTATGTAACATTTTATCGCTTAATTTAATGAAAATTAGAAGATAATAAATTAATTAAAATATTTAAAGAGGAAAATAACAAGATCTTATATGTGAAACACAATATGCAGATTGCTACGGTAACGCCGCCGATTTCCAGCTTATTCTCCATTCACTGACGTAAAAATGATGAGGTCCATTGTTATTAAAAGAAAATACGATACTTTGGATATACGTATACTTCAAATATACGTATGCTTAAATATACGTTTAACCGATGTACTCTTATACGTATCCGGATACGTTTAAACGTATATTTTAAGGTATTCGTATTTGAAAGAAACGTATTATACGTGTATACGTATATCGTTTAAACATATAACTGAAATACGTATCCCATCGCGAGCACTACTTCAGATTGTAATAATTACCCTGAACCTAAATAAATTTGTATTTAAAGAATTTTTTTTATTTTTGATACAAAGTTGTATTTAGCTAATGCAAAATTTAGGAAATTTCAACAATATAATCACCTAAAAAGGTAATTTTTTAACAATAGAAGGGAAATTTTAGGTTCAGTTTATATAGACTAACATAAAACATATGTTTTGAAAAATTCGTGAAAAAATACTCACTTCAGAAGTTTTTGAGATATCGTGCGTGTTTTGCCCAAAAACATCATTTGGAGAGAAAAATGACTTCAAAATTACGGAAACGCCGCTTCAGCTATTGAGCGGATATAATTCTAAAAGCCGTAACATCTGTTCTAATGGGAGTTTCAAGGAAACAATTATGTCAAAATGTTCAGAAAAGATAGGAGTTTAACATATAAAAAAAATAAAATTTCGAAAATTTAAAGCTCTAAAAATCCTGAGATCCCTTAAGTAATGTATATCATGTTATTTATTCTAATCTCTGAGTTTTTTTGTTCAATAATGCATTACAGGTCAATATATAATACGAATTACGTTACAATAAAGTTTAACGAAAATGCAAATGTTTAAAAATGCTTTTTTGGCAGGTTTGTGTGTATAAACATTTTTGTTACATTATATTTGTGTACAAATATCTTAATATAAAATATTTATTAGTCTAAGCATTACATCAGTTTCATTGCTAAGATTTGTAGAGCTGCTATTTCCATTCAGAATATATTTATCAAACAGACGCTCATATTTCATTCTCGAATGTATGTTTCATTTTGCTAAATAATGAAATAAATATTGAGTCGTCAAAAACAAATCCATTCAGATATGAGATATTTGAAAATAGTCGTAAATATTTTATGATAGATATATATGTTTGCCCATGAAATTCAAAATATGAATGCGTTATTGGAACGTGTTTGACGCTAAAGTAAAAGAAAAAAAAACATTTTATAATTAAATCTATTTCATATTTAAAAGAACATTTTGTAAACTTTCGGGATATAAAATCATTTCACATTAGCCTATTTCAAATATTTTATGCAGAATAAAACGATGACGAAAGAATTTTCATTTGTAAGTTTTTTGAATAATGCTACAATAAAACAAAATTTTATCCATCTCAAAATTTAGATAAAGTAATCACACGGTTTATTAAAACGTTTTCGGGCTGTTACAAATCTGCACAATCATTTTTAAGGTAATATCTATGTGGTGTATTTGCAAAATCTGAGGGGGGGGCTGGAGGGAGGCAACAGCTCCCCCGAGGAATTTGAATTTTCAGAAAATTTATCAACCATGAATTGTCTCAAGCAAAAATTAAAAAATTGCTCAAACGCTAAAATAATTTATCCGATTTGATTGCAATAAAAACGTATGCATTAAATAAATGCTTTATGCATAGAAATTAACAATTATAAAATATATTTTCTATTCGAACTTTCTTAAGGCGAGACATATATCGTACTTTGACTAATTTAAAAAAAATACATGAGAGACCTTTTTTTTTTTATCAATTGCTTTTCAGCTGTGTACAACTTGATCATAGAAAAACTAGTGCCATCATCGCTAGAAATTCAGGAGTAGATTTTTCTCTGATAGTTTTTCTTTTCTTTTTTGGGGGGGGGGGGGGTCGTTGAAGGGGCGAGTATAATTAAAGTTTTTAATTATCGGAGTTTTTTACTTTTTCGTATTATTAGTGTCACATTATATTTACTGCAGTCATTGCAATGTTATCAAATTACTTAATTATTTGCTTTATCAAACCATATTATATATGGTACACACTCAAAATTCTTTAACGCCTAGGAATGGAGCCTGCCGCACCTGACAAAACAATAATTTCGTCAACCCAAAAACCGACTTCCACCAAATACCAAAGTAAAAGAAAATTACTCCATATTTTAACACGTTTATAATAAAGTAGTGTATAATTTTATCCCTTATGTACGAAAATGAACACATGGGTTATTATTATGGGCCACCATTAACCCCCTCACTGACAAGCCCGTGTTAATACGTTCACTAAGTTCCAGGTTTCACTGTAATACAAGCAATATTTAAAGTAGTATAATTCTATTCATTTTAAGTATTTTTAATACATTGAACAATGATTAGTACTTCCAAGGATTGCATTCATATTCGTTACTAAGTTTTTTTATAAAATGTTCAAAGAATCATTTTTTTAAGCATTTAAAACATAATGCAGAGAAAACTACATTACAATTTTGCCCATTTCCAAGACAGTCGGAGGGTTAATAGTCAAATCCATAGTTTTTCATTTGAAAAATATTCAGGACTTCCTTGTTAAAAACCAGGTCATCCTGACTCCGACCGAAAAAGATAAAGCACAATCCGAAAACTTAAAGTGCTCCTCACTCACAACGAAGAAAATACGCCAACCTCTCCTGACGCAGGACTGTAATTTCAAGCAAATACGAAAACCGCTAAAAAGATTTCTATTGAAAGGCAATCCGACCCGAAATGAAAGAAAATTAATTCATATTTTAATACAATTATTGTAAAAGAAGTCTACAATTATATCTTTAATATAAACTTTTCTTTTTACGTAGGAAAATGAAGATATATATATATATATATATATAGTATTCATTAATGTTCAAATATGTAGCTTTTTCATCTGAAAAATATTCAGGATTTCTTTGAAAAATAGTATTAACACGAACCCACCTCGAAATAGTGAAAACTCAATCCGAAACAAATAACGCTTTAACTTACATTTTACTCGCAGAAAATCACTAATGAAAAATTCTTATCGCTATAGATCACAAAAGTTGCAAATTTCGTGATCTATTCATGTCGTTCGTGGGCTGAATATCTCATGACTGATTAAACTTCATATTCTTTTTACGCGATCATCTGACAAAATTTGCGATTTTTCCGTGACCATTTCACGAACTTCATGATTTTTTTTCTCTGTAACCGTTATCGAAATTGTTTTTTTTTCTCGCGACCATTTGTCGAAATTCACAATATTTTTTCACAATATTTATTCTGACGAAATTCCATATTCTGCAATCTTTTGACAAAATTCGCGATTCTTTTTCAGGATCATTTGTTGAAATTCGTGATTATTTTTTTCTACCACCGATTAATAATATTTTTAATTTTTTGCGTGAAGTTACAGGAAATTTCGTATCTTATTTCCCGATCGTTTGACGAAATTCCCCTTAATTGTTTGACTAAATTTTCTTATTTTTTTGTGCAGTCTTTTGACGAAATTCGCGATTTTTGTCGCAATCCTTTGACAAAATTCGAGATTTTAGTTTGTACAATCATTTGACAAAATCTGCATTTCATTTCGCGATCTCTGGGGAAATAGATGAATTTCAACTAACGTCACTCCCTAGCAACCAGATTGACAACCTCGTGAAAGTTTTTTGTTTGCCTCCCAAATTTTTTTGGCCGTCCAAACATTTCTTCATGTTCATTGGTTGAGCACTAAAATATCGGTGATTTTGATTGGTTGGTGGAAAATTGGTGGGCAAGTGGTCACGTGGTTGAAACTGATCTATTAGCAATATTTACCACGGTCGTTTGGAGAAATGAGCTTTTTTTCCGCGACGATTTGGGGATTATTTTTTTTTTTTTTAATTTGAAAAATTCGTGATTTTATTCTCTGATCCATTGACGAATCATTGACGAATTGATTTTGCGGAATTCGAAAGAAAAAAAAATCGTGGACTTTCACGAAAATTAAAAAAAAATCGCAGAATAATCACATGTCTGTGAAAGAAGTTAAGGAGAAAATCACGCAGAGCTTTTTTATTGCGTGGGATTTTCCCATTTTATGTGAGATTTGAGTATTTCTGCACGTTCTGCCTGTTCCACAAAGAAACATTTTCCTTTTCCTTCGACAGGAAATTTAATGGCGCCCCTGTAGTAAAATCTGAAAAAATGAAGTCGAAAGGGACCAGAAAAAAGTTCCATTTTACACAGGTCTCAGTCTTAGCAAGTAAAATTGTATGATGTTTTTTCGTCGAAATTTGAATTTTTTTCCCTTCGAGAAAGAATTCTGTTATAGACAGGCTTCGTTTTCACAAGCTTTACGGTAATACATCTCTTTTCAGAGCTATACTACAGAGTGGATGGTTTAACAGTCTTTGAGGATACCTGTAAAAATGGAACGTATAATAGCATCCTGTCAAAAAAGGTATTTTTTGCATATTCAAGACATAGAAATTTTACCTGCTAAGACGGAAACCTGTTTAATATGAAATATTTTTTTGGTTCTTCAGCTTCCGTGTTCAAAGTTTTTACTATTTTTGTAAGCAAGATTCAGTTTACGTTTCTCATTCGGGGTAAGGGGTGGTAGACGCCCTGATCCTACCCCTAGCTATATAACTTCCCTCAAAAAATCTTGCCCCCCCCCCCCCAAAGAAATTTCTGAAATGGCCCCCTTGAAACGCTTTCGGGCTGTTACAAAACTGCACAATCATTTTTATGGTAATATCTATGTGGTGCATTTGCAAATAACTCTTACGCAATGTATAAGTTTGATATTTATTTTCTTGTTTAGTCATTAAATTTTTTTCTGTAAGTTAATAATCAGAATTTTGCAAAATATGAAACAAAATATGAAGCTGCCAAAAATACTTGATATGCGAAAAAGAAAAAAAAACTGTAAAACACACGTATTTACAATTTCTTAATATTTGTATTCGAAGTATTTTAATTACCTTGTATTTTTTAGTGTAGAATTTACATGAGGTTTTAGAACTGTAATTTTGATTACAAATACATTTGTCAAAATAAACATATATTTCATTCCCAAACGTTGGTATTGATTTGGGTGAGTAATGAAAAGAACTGTGAACCGTCTATAAAAATTGCATTCTGTTTGGGATAGATTTTAACTAAACATACACCAGTTTTGGTTACCTTGATATAGGAATGATGCTTTCATAGTGGAGTTTTAAACGTAAAAACGAACATGCGTTATGTCAAGTCACCTCCCCGTGCACAATCCGAGCTCTGAAGAGTCCTTATGCGAGTGGTGTCGAGCAGGACTGCCGTTAGTCAATTTGGTACCTCCATGACACATGATCCAGCCAATGAAGAGCACACCCCAGCGCGCGTCACTCTCCCTGCGCTCCTAACACCATTGGGTAACATGGTTCCAGTGACAGCAAAACCCATCTAGTCGGATATACCAATCCCAAAACTTTCTTCTATCTCATGCATGTTAATACTTGAAAAAAAGCTATCAAACTACCAAAATTAAACGGCAATCTATGCCCATCATGAGGATTCTATAGATATTAAATTCCGTGCATTAGTTCTTGAGATATGGCTATCTACGAAATCGTGTAAATACAGCAAAATTCAGCCTAGCAGCCCCACCTATTGGGTGCTTTACACCAAAACCTATGTTAAACAAAACTACCAAGCAACCACTTACGTCAAAGTTTAACTGAAGTTGAAGTTTGGGGGAATTCCGTGCATTAGTTTTTGAGATAGAGTTATTGCAAAAATCATGAAAATGCAGCATAGCAGCGCCACCTATTAGACGATTAACACCAAAACCTAATCAGCAACAACTTGTGTTAACATCTAACTAAATCTGAAGTTAGATGAAAATTCGTGCATTAGTTTTTGAGATAGAGCTATTGCAGGAATCGTGCAAAATGCAGCACAGCAGCGCCACCTGTTGAGCGATTTACACCAACACGTAATCCGCATCAAGTCATATCGAGAACTAACTGAATCTGAAGTTTTATGAAAATCCGTGCATTAGTTCTTGAGATAGAGCCATTGCGGAAATAATAAAAAATGCAGCATAGCAGCGCCACCTGTTGAGCGATTTACACCAACACCTAATCAGCATCAAGTCATATCAAGGGCTAACTAAATCTGACGTTTCATGAAAATCCGTGCATTAGTTCTTGAAATAGAGCCATTTCGAAAATCATAAAAAATGCAGCATAGCAGCGCCACCTATTGAGCGATTTCCACCAAAAACCAATCAGCATCAATTTGTATCAGGGACTAACTGAATATGAATTTTTATTTATTTCCGTGCATTAGTTCTTGAGATAGAGCGCCCACAAAATTTGTGTCACACACAGACACACAGACAGACAGACCGACAGACTCACAGACAGACATTTTGTAAAAACATGTTTTTCGGGTTCTCTGACCTCTAAAACGTGTAAATCCGTCGAAAACCGGAATTTGAAAATTTTCATGAATCAAATACTTTCTTCTTGTAAAGATAGAAGAAAGTAAAAACTCAAGGATTAATCCGCGTAGTTCAAGGATCACGCCTCCGAGTCCTCGAAGAGCTTCTGATGTACCTGACACTCACCGGAGTGTCAGGCCCTGGGTCGTAACCCTAGTTAGCTCAGGTGGTTTATGTTACTTTACCAAAAGCTTCCGCATGGGATATCTACATAGATAGTCACAGGCCCTTCTACTATGGAACGTTTTAAGTGACCAGGATTGTCTTTTTCTTAAAACGGAAACCTTGAAATCCTTACATAGTCACTCCGCCCAGACATCTCTATAATGGAACCCGCGAACATTGTCTCAAGTTCTTCACTTTGCGGTCAAAATGCTAATCAAGGGACTGAGTAGGCCATTCCTTTCTGTGATGAAATGCACTTGCGAATAGCTATAAATATGTTAGGGTAAAATAGGTATGTTAAACTTTAAAAGCGACTATAACCATGCGTGATTGGTTCTATTTTAGGCATAATAAATTATAAAAAATGTCGCAAAATTATCTTACTTCAGATTTTTGAGAATAATTTAGGGAAATTTACATTGTCAATTTTTTTCCTTGTATGCTACGAAAATGATAAAATTTCAGGTATTTCTAAATTTAGATTACATAAAAAAAATCGAAATATGAAAAGTACCAGAAAAAGCAATGTCTTGCTCTATCTTGCACTGAACAAGAATCTCGCTAGTAGATTCGAAACAGTTGGTTGCTGCTTTTCACGTGTTATTTGTGCATTTTTAAACGTTGGTTTTCTGCTTTTTAATTTGTTGTATTTATTCGTAAATTAAGGGGGGGGGGGGGAATGTTGTCTACCTGTAAGAAGTTCTGCTTGCCCTCTCCCCATGCAGCAGGCAAGTGCAAGAAAACAATATTACTGTTGAACGCATTATGCAAGAAAAGGCAATTACTAAATACTTTTAAAAACTAAATACTATCTCTTTTAAGTTTTAATTCATATAAATTTATTTCATATATACCAGAGATATTGTATTGACTTCTTTGAATCAGTAAAGTATGTAATAATAAATTTATAACCATATCTGTATATAACTGAAAACGTATAAAAAAAAAGAAAGAAAAAAAAATATAACAGAAAAAGAAATGTAGACATTGATAACGATATCATTTGGCGTCTGGGGGAATGATAACGAATGAACTTGCAATGGGGAATGGGGGTCCAAAATTACCATAAAGTTAATAATGCTATAATACAGGTTGATTAAAAAAAGATGGGACAAAGTTTAAGACGTGGTGGTACGCGCCGAAACAAATAATTTTGCGTGGTCGGAAATGGAACGCAAAGGCGCTAGTGCGTTTAGAAACTACCGTTCCGCAAACGTTAAAATGCCATTCCTGTTGTTAGTTACTGGAAGAAGAAGAATAACACCAAGGTACTGCCAGACTTGTTGGAAGATGTGCCCCCAGACATCCGGTGGCGTAGGTGGTTTCAGCACGATGGAGCTCCAGCCCATTATGGGCGAAAGGTGTGACACTATCTGGACTTGATCTTTCCAGGCCGATAGATTTGTCGAGATAGCCCTATACCTTCGCCACCACGATTTCTTTTCGTGGAAGCAACTGAATAGTCCCATCTATACAACTCCCTTTGAAACGGAATAGGAAGTCATCGAGAAACTTTCGGCCGCTGTTAGTGAAGTGCACGATATGATTGGTGTATTTCACAGAGTTCGCCAATCCCTACTTCGCCACTGTTCCGCGTGCATTGCCGTTGGAGTTCACCATTTTGAGAAACTATTGTAATTATTTCTCATTAAACTTGGTTTTCTAACTTTTATGTTATTCTTGTGTTTTATCTCGTCTCCTCGGTTTCACTGCCATGCGACCTCTAAATACTTTACGTTTCATTTCCGACAATGCATTCTCTGATGAAAATTGTTTGTTTTGGTGAGTTTCACCATCTGTTAAAATTTGTCCCATCTTTTTTTTAGTTAACCTATATGTAAAGACCCTATTCATTCTGATGGGCATAACAAACTGCTGGAAATAAAACTACCATCGTTAATATTGTTCATTGTTAAAAGACGTAAATTTGATGTTATGAATTTAATAAATGTATACTAAATTGATATTTTGCATTATTTTAGTTGGCTTATACATTAATTATCATGTTTAACGATTTTATGCATTTATTAAATGTACATTAAATTTCCGTTCTGAACATGATATTGATTGGCACTGATAAACAAAATTGTTGATTGAGAACCATTATCGGCGATCTGTCTACCTGTCTCAAATAATACGTACCAATTTTAATTCTGTTATTGAAGTCTGAGACGTTTAGTAGCCATTAAAGCGTTTAATATTATGATGCCCAAGAAATTTGACGGTTGTTATATTTTAAGGAAACTATTTATTATAATAAACTCCATTCAAATTTGTATCAAAAGTTAATTTGGAAAACTAAAACATTATGTTTGCCTTTGCAATAACTTTCAGGCAGTATTTTGGATTGAGAACTGAAAAGTTTGGTAGAATATGTCGATCATTACAATGCAAAATGTACTTCTGTTGTGATCTAGTCTTTAAAGAAATGTCTTCATCTTATGGAAAACTTTTCGTAACTCGATTAGTTGCGCTAAGAGATATTCTTATTCTCAAATTAGCATCATTCTTAAGGTTCCGTACATAAAAATAAAAACGAAACCATTATAAGATCACTCGTGTGTCTTTCTGTCCGTCTGCCACAACCATTTTTCTCGTAATCTACGGAACGTCGAAAGTTCAAATTTGGCAGAAGTAATAAAGGCTATTGACCCACATATTTACAGATAATTAACCATTCACAAATATAGTTAGTAAAAATTTAAGGAGGCTAATTAAGTTAGTTGAAAATAAAAATATTTTTTATATATCACATGAAAGCTGTCGTAACGCTGAACTCAAAAACACACTTCTTTTAATTTTATGCATTATATTTTCAGAGATATCGTCGAAAATGTAATCTAAAAATATACCCCCTCCCCTCTTCTATTTCCGAATCTACTGAAACCTAACTTATGAAAAAATTAGGGGTTGTCAATTTTTTTTAAACCTTGGAAGAAAACTATAGTGATTACCCTAGGTCACATAGTTTTTGAGAAAATTGCATCTTTCCGTTACAAACAAATTTCACTTTGAGTCAGCAAGGGAGTTGAGGAATGCTCGATGCACCTATCGTGGCGGAAATAAAAAATGTTTGTTGATAAGAGATTTTCGAAAAAAAGTCGCTAATTAGCCGAGATATTAACATTTAAAGACACAGAAAGTTTTGGATATACATAAAGACACGGGCGACGACCGCTATGCTCCATCGATTTTCAAAGCCTATATAAGAAATTTTAATGACATGTTTGTTTAATGTAATTTCTGGAAGTAGTATAACAGCAATAAACGTCAAATTGTTAATAAAAGACTAATTTATTTAGAATTAATCAATTAATTACTTTGGGATTCACGACTAGATTGCATTGAATGACGCTTTCAATACGCCACCGTGTCTTTAAAGGTTAATTAAAAACCTATCTGGAAAAACGAGCCACTGACCAAGGCGGTCTTGTAGCTTTGCGACCTCCTTTCGAAGCGCTCTTAGCACAATCCCAAGTTTAAACTTTGACCAAGGTGTTTCTTTTAGGTACACTTTTAGAAGAAAAGTGTATTACTACGCTGAATTTTATAGATTACCAAGGTGCTTAATAAACATCGCAATTGAATGCATAAATAATGTCACATTTAATTCAGGTGATTTGAATGTCAACTTCAAAAACAATACAAACAATAAACTGTCGGAATATTTTTAATTTTTATCTTAATTCCATTCATTCAAGAATCTACTACCAGAGAAAACACAATTATTGGCAATGTATTCACCAACATCCTCCGTGCAATGTGAGTTATTTGTAGATTTTTTTTCCATTAAAAAGAGATTTGATTATGATTTTTAAAAAGTTATAGAGAACAGCAATATTTGATACTATTTAGGCTTTATATTCCTCGAACTTTCATGGTATATCCATCTATACTTTTCCAGTACATTGTTCTGTACATTTGTTCCGTACATTTTCAATCTCAAGTAAGAGTAAATTAATGTTTATATTAATTCCAGTAAGAAAGTAGGCATGCACAGTCTCTACGCAGTTTTTTTTTTTTTCAAGCGATGGCAGATTAAGATATTTTTCTTTACAGTTATCGAATTTGAAAATATCGCTTCCTGACAGTTAAAGATCAGTCTCTTACAAATATAACATAAAACTATTTAACTCATATGTACAAATCAGGAATAAAATATTTAAATTAAATAAAACTTACATATACGTTCTATTAATATCCGTGTATCCTAAAATGGTCATTTCCTTATCTTAAAGTGTTGTAGACGTGGTGAAGGTGATGTTCTAAAAACAGTGAACTATTTATTTCCCGCGTCTTCACATGTTTATTTTTTTGTGGGCAGACGATTTTCAAGCAGATGGTCTGGTACAGATTATTTGTTTTTGCATGCAAGAGATATGAAACTTGAATGCGCAGTAATTTTCTGAAAGTATGGTTAATTAAAATTTTGTATTTGAAGAAATGTCCAATGTATTTAATCTTTTCATTTTATCCGTACCAAATAATTCAAGTTAAAATGTATTGTAAAGTTCCTTCTTTCTAAATAATTATAATAATAATATTCATAATTAGAGTTTATTAGATATACCATTGTTTAAATTTTCAAAAGGTGTAAAAATTTAATGGTAATAACGAGACCCCGTTTTTTTTCTTTTTTTTTTTTTTTTAAGTTTGTTTTGCACAAATTTTGTATATTTCTTTTATTTTCGGAAAATCCTAATTTTATTTAAAAAGTCTGAAAGAAGTAGAATTTATGACTTGAATACAAATTATAAAAATATTCTAAAGCAAGAAATGCATAGATGACTAAACTCTGAAGACTCTTTCTACGTGCTCATTAAAAGGTGCAGATTTAACTGTAATAGAAATTTTTTATTTTGAAACCACAGAAGTGTTTCGAATAATCCTGGTCGGTAAAAAAAGAAATAAATAAATAAATTTCCTCCCAGCAAACTAAATATGTAAAGTGTATAAATTTAATATTCCTAATTCTAAATATATTATCCAAATGCTAGATAAAATTGAAATCATGAAAAAGTATACATTCACTATCTTAGATATCAAATTGATAAAATATAGCCTGAAAATTTAGTTTATTAATGCATGTATCGTGCACTTTATTTATTATGCCCCCCCCCCTCCCCTTTAGTGACAGAATTTACCATTTGCTATCCACTAATATATTTTATTCCTTATGCCATGTAACTCGTAACTGTTTAAAATATTTCTCTTCATTTTCAAAGATTTTTGAAGTTCATATTTTTGTCACACTGTTACTTACAATATGGTGGTTTTTTTGTCACATGTGTGACGTGACGTACGTTACATAGCAGTGACATAACAGTGACCTCACAGTTTTTTTTTAATTGCCAGAAAAACATAATTTTACAGTAAATAACATGTTTTGAAGAATTTTCGTAATTTTTGAAAGTTTTCTAAGAAGTTCACATCTCAGTCACAATGTGACATCACTGAGTGGTGGCATTTTGGTCACAGATGTGACGTGACCACAGTGACTTACAGTGACGTCACAACGACGTCACCGTGACCATGCATGCTATGAGGGTAGTCACACTTTTTTTATAAATTATATCTATTTGTTTTACTTATTTTACCCGTCAACAAGAAATCTGCAAGAGAAATAAGAATAAAACAAAACATTGTCTGGAAATACATTGTATTTTCAGTTAAAAAAATAATTTTACATTAAAATAATGATTTTTTATTACGGTTGATAAGCTGTTTGGAGGAATACCAAATTTTAAAGCAGTATTCTTTTTCTTCATGCCTTTATCCACCTCATCAAGCATATTTTTTTTATCTTTGATGCTCAAGCACGTTCGCTTTGACATTTTCGAGCTACAAGAACCGAAATTATCAAAACGATTGATCATGATCAACAATCTAGAAAACGGGAAACTATAGTTTAACCCCCTCACTGACAAGCCCGTGTTAATACGTTCACTAAGCTCCAGGTTTCACTGCAATACAAGCAATATTTAAAGTAATATAATTCTATTGATTTAATGTATTTTTAATACATTGAACAATGATTGATTCTCGCAAGAATTGCATTCATATTCGTTAAATGCTTAAAAAAATGATTCTGTGAACATTTTATAAAAAAACTTAATAACGAATATGAATGCAATTCTTGGGAGAATTAATCATTGTTCAATGTATTAAAAATACATTAAATCAATAGAATTATATTACTTTAAATATTGCTTGTATTGCAGTGAAACCTGGAGCTTAGTGAACGTATTAACACGGGCTTGTCAGTGAGAGGGTTAAACTATAGTTTCCCGTTTTCTAGATTGTTGATCATAATCAATCGTTTTGGTAATTTCGGTTCTTGTAGCTCGAAAATGTCAAAGCGAAAGTGCTTGAGCATCAAAGATAAAAAAAATATGCTTGATGAGGTGGATAAAGGCATGAAGAAAAAGAATACTGCTTTAAAATTTGGTATTCCTCCAAACAGCTTATCAACCGTAATAAAAAATCATTATTTTAATGTAAAATTATTTTTTTAACTGAAAATACAATGTATTTCCAGACAATGTTTTGTTTCATTCTTATTTCTCTTGCAGATTTCTTGTTGATGGGTAAAATAAGTAAAACAAATAGATATAATTTATAAAAAAAGTGTGACTAATTACATATTTAATTATATTTAGTGTTTATGGGCTTAAAATGTGTTTTACGTAGTTTAAAGTATTTTAAAGGGTGACTCTCTATTTAACGAATTTTCCATATAACGAACTTTTTTTCGGGATTTAGCGACTTCGTTAAATAGAGGTCCGACTGTATATATATATATATGAAAGGTTCTACAGGCAATAATTTTTCGACAAGAATATCTTGGGATGCTTTATTCTGCTATTTTTGTTAATGGAGAGAAAATAACTGTGATACATACAGTTCATCTTAAATAAAATACTGTTCTCAAATTAAATATTGTTTGAATCTTCTACTATCCTAGCTTTTCTTAATTTGTTAGCAATATATCCTCACGTCAATATGCAAAACTAAAATAAAAAATCTCCACAGGCAGCAACACACAAAAAGGATATATCTCTCATTACATCTCGAAAATGTTTTTTTTTTACCCAAACATTTTCCCAATCCATATTTCATCATTATCAAAATCACGGTTACGTTTCCAGAAATCCATAGTACATAAATTTCTATCATTGCTTTTTAAAATCTCGAATTCCAAGACTTCGAAATCAAAGAATCCTTTTTGGAATAATGTGTTAATCGGGAGAGGTTTATTACATATAAAAATTAAACATTTCCATGTTCAAGAAACATGTTTTGCATGCAAACATGATAAATTAACAGCATCCACATAAACATTAAAATTAATATAATATTGTTATTCTTGCATGTGTTCATTCAATCGCGAAACTGAAAGTGTTTAATTGAGACTTAATAGCTTCCTGAAAACCGATTTTCCTGTTTGAAAAAATTGAATAATGCACCATAAAAGCTATTTGGAAACGTTTCCGAAAATCCTTGGTACCAAAATTTCTATCATTGCTTTTTTAAATCTCGAAAATGTATATTAGTTTATATGGTTTCGAAAGATAGAGAAGCCTTTTCAGAATAATGTTTAACCGGAAAAGTTTATTTCATAGGTATTTTTGTTGCGTTTATGTAAGGTGTCTATAAAGCGTCTGATATATTTAAAATTTTTATAATTTATAAAATAATGAAGATATAAACAAACATATGGTATTTATGCATAGAATAATCATATATTTTCGTTTATAGTGTGAACGTTTGCTTAGACACCCTCATTGGGGTATTGTCTTTCGTAGTTCTTTGAAGGACCAATTCAAAGGACGATCAATTGGGTGAGGGGGCCCAATATCATACCGCTGTACTTTTTTCTACTGGGGATTACAGCTTGTGATTTCATATGCGTAAACTTTCGACTATTACAATGAGCGCTGAAGAATTAAAACCAACAACGAAATGTATATCTGGTGAAATAACGTACCACCGTGTCGTAGCTAAAAGTGTGAAGATCACAGATTAAGTATGGAATATTCAGTTTGACAGTAATGTTAAAGTTAAAAAGAATTTATCTATTTAAACTACTTTAAATATATTATTTGTTGGCGATATGCTAATAATTTGTTAAAATAAAAATATTATTTAGAGATAATATTTGGTAGATGTGTGCACTAACGAAAAGAGATTTACTGTGACGTAATATTTTTCTTTTTTTACTGTTTGCTATTGAAACTAGGACTTGGTTTGCTAGTGGTCTTGAATCTAACTTTAATAACGATATCTGGTTTCCCAAAATGTCAGGTTCATAAATAAAAAGAAAAATGTCCAATTAAACTGATGGCATTGAGCTCACAGTTTATTACAATAATTGTATATTGTACTCTTATTTCAAAGAATAATGCCCTCGAAAAATAAATAAAGGGGGATTAGTCCCCCGTTTCCCCCTTTATACTGAACAATGAGCCGTCAAATCTAATTAGGGAAGCGCCTTATCAGAATAAACCTGTATACCAAATTTGAAGCAAATCGGATAATTCCGCATTAAAAACCCATTTATCTACATTAAAAAAAAGACTAAAATAAGGAAATAGTACTGGCAATCAAGACGCCAGTACTATTTCCTTATTTTAACGGAAAAATTTCCGTTTCACTGGAATTTACGGGGGAAATGTTCGGTTAAAATACGGAAATACTAATGGCGTCTCGATTGCCGGTTCAATTTCTGTATTTTAGTCCGTTTTTTTTTTTTTTTTTTTTTTTCAGTGAAATTAAAGGGGGTAGGGAATTAGCCCCCGTCCCGCCTTTATTCTTAACCAATGAACCTCCAAATCTAATCAGGGGAACGGCTTATAAGAATACACCGGTATACCAAATTTCAAGCAAATCGAATAATTCTCCATTAAAAGCCCTTTTATCCAAGTTAAGGGGGGATCCCATTCTCCCCTCCCTTTATACTTAACCAATGAACCTCCAAATCTAATCAGAAAGCGCCTTATCGCAATAAACTGCTATGCCAAATTTCAAGCAAATTGGATAATTCTGCATGAAAAACCCATTTATCTAAGTTAAGAGGGGGGATTAGCCCCCATTACCTTCTTTATACTTAACTAATGAACCCCGAAAACTTGTCAAGGAAGCACCATATCAGAATAAACCGGTATACGAAATTTGAAGCAAATTGGATAATTCTGCATGAAAAACCCATTTACCTAAGTTAAGGGGGGGGGGGTTCCCCCATTTCCCCTTTATACTTTACCAATGAACCCCCAAACTTATCAGGGAAGCGCCTTGTCAGAATGAACCTAGAAAAAAAATTTAAGCAAATTGGATATTTCTATCTAGAGTTTTCGCATTACGTACATGTACATACATACATACAGAACCTGCGGGCACATTAGCTATCAGGCTTTGATAGTTTGTGAGCTAAAAAGGGGCATAACATATTAAATGGTCCTCTTAGGTATCGAAATCCTGGTTATATTGTTTTGGTAAATGGTACACCATATGAAATTGTGTGTTGTGTATTACTATTATATTACATATGTTGTATTGGAATATGGATATTTTCTATAATTTTCTGCTAGTTTCTATTATCTCTTTATTATTTGTTTTTCTAATTATTTTTTAAATATATTTCTTTTTCAGAAAAATGAAAAAGCTTCTTTTGATTAATATTAAATGTTACATTTTTAACATTCATGCATTATTTGAAAAAGTTATCTTCAATATTTGTATAGAAGGTGTTCCTAAGTGAATTACAGTTATATATTTGTTGACAGGGCCTTAATTAAAGATTAAACAGTTACTTGAAACAAATACGTTTATAGCAAGTCTTTTTTGTGTTATATGTGATCCAAAATATATCTATTTTAAAAGAGAAGGGAAATATCTTATTTATCTCTTAAACCATAAATTACATGATCGACTTCTCTCGCACTTTCGAAACGTCATATGTTCCCCTTAATTTGAAATTTAAGTAGCAGTTTACAATTTTTCCCCTTATCCTTTATTTAAAGCCGTTTAAGTAACAACTTCATTACGTGAATTCATAATGGATTACCAGTTGGTGGAACTTACTAAATTATTTTATATTTTACATAAATATTTCCATGATACTTTTTCCGGTACAAAAACATTTATTGAAAAATAGAAAAGATATTCTAGAAATTTTTTTAAGATTCTTCGTTGTTATTTTTGTTGTTAACGAATAGAATTATCACACCTAGTATTTGTGTTCAAGCGTTTCTTTCTCATACTTTACCTTTCATTACAGCATGTATTTGCTTGATACAGTTTGGTCCTGTAAAAAACTGAAGGACTCATTTGAAAGAGTCAAGAATGGTGTAGTGATAGTTTTTTATTCGGGTCAAGTACTCCAAACAACAAAGTGAAACTTTCTAGCTTAAATATCTTTCAGAAGATAATAGTAAAATATCTTTCGACCTCAACAGATTGTGCATAAATGTAAAATATTCGTTGCTAGTATCTTAAAAAAATGTTATATATAACCCCATAGACCTAAAACAATTTTATAGCAGAATAAAATGGTAAAATCCATCTCAACGTCATAAGAAAATGTAAATTATAATTTAATAAAAATATTTTTGCTTAAAAAAATATCAAATTACAATTTTCGCATGGCAATTATTAAATAATTAAAAAAAAGATATTTACATTCGATAATTAGCTTGTCACAATGTTTGGTATAGTTTAGTTTGCAATTAAAATCTTTTGCAGCGTCAGGTGCGAAATAAATGGAACATTAACATATATTTTGGCATAGTATTAAGACAACAGAAAAGTAATGTAATTACTCTTAGGTTTCAGAAATTCAAAGCAGAAAATACATAGGACAAAAATAGAATTTTAATGCACTTAAAGAATGGGTTAATGGTTAAAGAAGAAAATAACACATAACTTCGTCAGTTCACAAATAAAATCCCCATGAATTTATCATATACCTTCTTAATATTATCTACAACATTTATAATGGCAAGTTTTTAGTAGGACCAATTCTTACAGCAAAAACAAATTAAAAATACATAGCGGTTGAAGTAAAAAATCATCGTATTAAGGGAGTATTCAAATCCAAACTGCTTATTTTCTGACTCATTTTTAAATTAATTTTTTTTTTCTCAAACGCATCCAATTGATAGATTCTCTTATTCAAAAACTGTATAATGTACCATAATGGTCGACTTTTTGATAAAGGCAGAATATATTTCAAATTATGATGTCAAAGTGGGCATTTTGTACCGAATTTCTCGAAGCGATTGTGTTGTAAATGAAAAATATTGTCCTACTGAGAAAATAATTGGTTATGAATCAAGTTTCAATTAATTGAACAAAAGTAAAAACACAGGTCGCTTATAAATCTCTTCAAATATCACGTCAGCAAGTTTCATATTTTTTCTTTTAAAAATGAATCTGAAAATGTGCCAAAAAATTTCGAGTTGTTGAGCATGGAAAAGTACTTTTTTGAATACCGCCTTAACATGATTCTGATAAAAACATCTGTTATTTAAAAATGAAATAAAAATTCGTCAAAAGCGGACAAATAAAATTATTAAAGTGGGTTTATCTCTAATTATGATTTAGTTTATGTTGTTGAAATTAGCACTTAACTACGAAATCTACCTGCGCCTGTAAGCCGATCCGGTAGGAATTTTTTATATAAAATATATATTTAAAATTTAAATTGTTAGTTTTTAAATAGGTCATTTTTATTGAAATTCTATTTACCTATTCATATACAAAAATGCATGTGTATCATATTTCACAAACAAAAAAATAATAGTAACGATTTTTGAAAGAGAATATTTATAATATATATAGAGAGAGAGGAAAAGGTCCAAATACCGGCTAGGGTCCAAATACCGGCTACTAGGTGTTCTGAGAACTAAGCTCAGCGCAGCTTAGCGGTGATAGGCAGAGTTTGTAACTTTAATTGAGAGAATAAAGTTACGAAAAGTACGTCACTGAAGTCTGTGTCATTTACAAATAGTAAATGCAAAAGTGCCGAATCTACGTAATCTGGTACATCAAAAGTTTTTCAGATATGTGTTTCTCATTGTTTTAAAATATACTGATTTTATATTGGCTTGAATTGTTGATTAAGTTATTTTCTAGACATATTTAGCTTTCAACTGCCACGCGCACATTATTGGTATTTTATTATATGAATGAGTAATACCGGTTTTAACTTAAACATAACAGTGGTCCAACCCAGCAAAGAGGAAATTGCTGGCCAGCAGCAAGATAGGTGCTGGCAATGATGGAGAAGTGCTGACTGATGGTCTACCACTGCATGACCACTGCTGGACAGCTTCAGTCAACTTTGCTGTTGGAAATCATCAGATGAAATTATGGTGGGCATCCATTTTATCTCATGCGCTGGCCCACCACTACATGGAAGTGTACGAATATTTGCAGTATTATTGCTGGGAACCCTTACGCTAGGTGGCGCTGCGAATATCGAAGACACTGATATTTGAATGATGTATTTGAACACAAATCTGAAATGAATATCTTAACACAATTTAAGCTGTGAAGCTATTTTTTTTAAACTGTATAAAATATAGCATTACTGCCACCAAAAATATAAATAAGTAAATGAATAAATAAATAAATTCTTTATTTAAACGACTTTTTTTTCTCCTTAAATCTGGTTTTACTAGGTTACAAAGGATTTCGGTTTTCATAATTTACGCAGTTCAGAATCAATAATAAAAAAAAGCGTATAAAATACATAGGATTTCTATACAATAGAATAATTTCTATACTAGTTTAATGATTGGGAACGTAAATCACAAAAGGAACAAACTTGAAATAGTGTAATGAGAGCGTACGTAGTGTAATGAGAGAACGGAGTAAACCAGGCGAAAGAGGCAGAAATTTGATTTTAATCCTCTCAATCACCCTGCGCAATCTGAGATTTCTTCGGGCGATATAAAAGTAGCAAAATTTGCGCAACCCGAGATTTCCTCGGGGTTTTCCGTCTAATTAACCCTCCTTGATTATTCCCACCAGTTATTTTTTATTCTAAATTTTGCCTTATGTAATCGGAGCGTTTTCCCGGTTAAATTAGACAAAAATTTTTGTTTTGAAAAACCGGTGACAAAAGAATAAAAATTCTTAAAAGATGTTCGTCGCGAAGGGGTTAAATACGCAATTTTTGAAGCTATTTTGATAAAACAATTACGCAGCGAGAGGGTTAAAAAAGTGATAAAGGAAAATATCCAACAGAGGAAGATGATAAATCTATGTCTTCTGCATGGGTGCTTTCTCTGTGGACAAAAAAGGGGGGGGGGGGGATACTGGGTTCATTGTTAGGAATCCGATATGTGGCCTAATAGGGACTATACCGACGCAGAGAGTGATATTATGTTTTTGATTTTTTCAGATAAAATAATTCCCATTTCAATCAAAAAGCTTTTTTTTTTTTTTTTTTTACACATTAAAAATCAAAATTAGAAACATAATGGGAAGAAGACTGTGAGAGATAGTCGTAAAGAATTTTAGAAATTTGACAAAAATACTTATTTATTAAAAATTGCGTATTTTTTCTGTGAATAAGAAATGTTATTAATGAATACAATTTATTAAAATAATATTCTTATTGCTTAATAATTGTCATTTGCTCTATTTGTGTGATCTTTTGGAAAAGAAATTTAGGTAGCCGGTATTTAGACACCATTTTAAAAATTCAAAATTTGAAGACTTTCGGAATTTAGCTTTTTATAAGCAGAAAACGCCTTTTAAACTGATTTTTTTTTTCTAAACATGTGTAAAACGTGCCAAGGTACCCTGCTGCCACTTTTTATTTTATTAATTTTGAAAATTGTATGATCTAGATAAAAAACAAAAGTGGTAGCCGGTATTTGGACCTTTTCCTCTCTCTCTCTCATATATATATATATATATATGTTACTGTGAAAGACCGAAATCTGGAGAATGTCGACTTTCACCGGTAAATCTCAACATTCACATAGTCGCTTGGTGTATGTCCGAAATATTTGTTAAATATCCTTATTTCTGACTTACACCGGTGAAAGTCGGCATTCACCATGCAATCATGGTGAACGTTGAATATGTCGGAAATTTTCATTTACTTCTCCTTGTTTCAGGCTCGATCATTAATTTTTAACAATGCCTACTCGGTTCAGATTCGACACAGGTATCTCCGTATATTTTTCTGGTATAAAATTTTGAATATTCTGAAACACATATGCACAAGCTTTGAATTATTATTTAACCGGTTAAGTGCGGAGCAGCGCGATAGCGCTACTCTTCTTATGTGCCACAATTGTGGAAACCGCGATATCGCTCATTTTAGTTTATGCTAAAATTGCGGAGAGGGTGATAGTGCTCCTATTTGTTGTCTCAGTGTGGTGTGCATTTAAGTTGGTTTCACTAGCGAAGCGTGCGATTTCTGT
This sequence comes from Maratus speciosus, assembly GCA_963932465.1. Classification (NCBI taxonomy): domain Eukaryota; kingdom Metazoa; phylum Arthropoda; class Arachnida; order Araneae; family Salticidae; genus Maratus; species Maratus speciosus. Next base: position 309,887,825 of record OZ010792.1, read on the forward strand.
ATATATCGTCGGCTTACAAGTAATTTTTTACTATACAACCCATACACATTCGCATTTTTGGCATATATCCATAAGATTTGTTCCGCACTCAAACGGTTAATCCATTCGGGGCCTAACGTCCTATGAAGGGGTCTCAGGACTCAAGCTTTAAAATTTTCGAAACTTTAATTTTTTTATATGTTAAACTCCTATCTTTTCTGAACATTTTGATATAATTGTTTCCTTGAAATTCCCTGACTGAAATTTCAGACTACCGTCTTTCGTAAACCTTTTGCTGTCAGACTCCCACCTCGCAGATATTCTTCTCATCCTCCCAACCAGAAATTCGTGGCTTTCAGTAATTTTGTTTTTAGAGCTATCAATATTTGTTCCACTCCTCAGTTACTCAGTGCTGAACTTAATTACCTCAAAGCTATTGTTGTTGATCGTGGTTATTCCTCTAATATTATAGATTCTATTTATAAGAAATTGACGAAACCCGTCCATTCTGAAAAGCATTCTAATTCCAACTCGAATACTTCAGTTGTGTTGCCATTTTTTTCTAAAATCAGTCAGCAAGTTGCTAAAATCTTAAGAAGGTTTGATTTTAATGTCATTTTTTCTCCTGTTAATAAAATCTCTTTTTCAAATCTCAAACACCACATTGATCGCCTAGATAACTGGGGTATTTACCAAATCTCTTGTCAATGTGGTCTACCTTATACTGGATAGACTAAACGTGCTCTTTGATTTCGTTTAAAAGAGCATGAAAGTTATTTTTAAAATCAGGAATTTAAACGTACTTCTATTCCTTAACATTGTTGGTCTTTTCAACATAGGTTCAATTTTTCCTCAGCCATCATTATCCAGAAATGTTCTTCTAACATTGATCTCAATTTTTGGGAAGCTTACCGCATCATTAAAAATTCTCACTCTTTAGTCAATGACTTATCAAGTACACCTGATTTTCCAAGTATTTGGAAAGCATGAATTTAATTTCCACTTTTTTATTTCTTTTTCTCTCGCTCTCCGGTAGATGTCGCTACCTGTCCACTCAGTCGTTTCATCTGCTTCTGTCTCATTCGTTGTTCTGGCGCATTCGCTACCCGCATCGGGTATATAAGTCTCTGCCATTTTGTTTTAAACGTTGGCTTTCTGCATTTTAATGCCTTCATTATATTTTACAGTTTCACAGAAATCTGCAGTAACAAAGCAATTTTTTTGTTACAACATGTGATACTTGATTTCATGATATCACCACACTGTAAAAGAAACTTTAGTTCTACAGATGAAAATTTGCAGAAATCTGTATGCTTACTAAAATTTTATCTGTACACTGTAGAAAAAATCCGTAAATCTACAAAACTAGGCTTTGTAAAACTACAGAAATCTGTAGCTTTACTAAAGAATCTACTAAAATTATAGTAATCTTACTAAAATTTTATCTGTAACCGGGTTGTAGCTACATAAAAAGTTCTAGACATCCCAGTTTCCTAAAAAAATCTTAGTAACCTTACAGATTTTTTTTATTCACGGTGCAAAAGTGTATATGTTACATGAATTTTTGTTGTTGCCGTACATAAAAAATTCAAGGAGTCCCAGTTTCCTAGAAAATCTGTAGTAAATTTCCAGATTTTTTTTACAGTGCAGAAGATGCAATGTTTCTAGAATTTTAGGCTTTTAGATCGTTGCAATTGTGTGCTACTTCCTTATATTTTTTATGGATTATTTTGCTGGGAAGAAAAGGACACCTTCACAAATTTAGCTACATTTATGTGAGAAAAACGGGTGATGTCTAAATGTGAACTCAACCCAATGGAGTATAAACATTCACGGGTTAAGATAATGGGCGATGATATTATTAAGAGATTGGTATTAGTTTGGAGTGAATTAGTACAAAGTTTAATTTTTGGAGTAGTGACTCGATGGGCATGTCCTAGTCGGTGATCGTCTTGCAGTGATGTGCGTCCTCCTCGGGTCACTTGTGCACACTTGTCACTGACATGCAGTGTTCGCCATAGGTAGCAGACATTCGACGGCAAATTTTGCGTGTTCCGGCACCCTCAGCCACAAAAAACCGAACACTTCTCTGCACTTCTTTGCTTGCCTCCCTTTCTAATGCTGGACGAACACACTTTTCACTGCGTTCATCTACAAAGGAATAAAAAAACAATTGTAAGTACCTGTGAGTTATCATTAAGCGATTCTACCAACCCTCTTGATACAAGTATTGATATTTTGCAACAATGCTGCCAGCTTTGGCGAGGAATGGATTTTATGGCAGGTGTTCTGTTTTCATTTGACTGCTCCTCATAATATTATAATGAACATTTATTTATCTGCATATATTCTAATCTATATAAAAAGAAAATTGCTTAATTATTGATTGATGTAATGTTAAACAAAAATTTAATTCTTCTTTGCTATTCTAAACGGTAAAATATATTGGCATAGTTTCCTGTCACGTGTTTATATATGGAACTAAAAATCTTGCAGTTGCTATAAATCAAAAGTTCAATCTTTTAATCTTTCTTTAATCAAAACAGAAAGAAGAAACTAATTATTATTTTAGTGTCTTTACTATCTTTATTTTATTGATAAAGAAATGGTACTCCATATTAGCTTTTTACAAGATAATTTACATGATGAACGCTAAAAAAGTCAACAACAATGAAACATTTTTTATTAATTAATATTATGTTAAAGAAAAAATTGTACTTTGTTGAGAATTTAAAAATATAATAAAAGTTTTAATTTTCTTGTTGTATTTTCTCAATGCATAAAAATTAACCTTGTTTTTGTGATACCGAAAAACTCAATAAGATATCTCCATAAATTTTAAAAACATGAACTTTTTCATATGTTGTTACTTATTTCATCTGTTTTTCAAAAGGTAACAAAAGAGTAATTTAAAAAAAATTATCATTTAAAAATATTCAAGTTTCAAAAGAAATACTTCTTCAATAAAGTATTTTTATTCTTTTATGATTTGGAAAAAGTTTTTTCTTCTTTGCTAGGATTTTTTTAATGAAAATTACATAATATTTGTCTTTTTCAGATTACAATTGATAATTATTGTTGCCAAGATTTATGTTTATTTTGTCATGTAAAACAGTTTTTTTTATTTGTGATGTTGTATGAAAATTTCGTAACATTTATTTTTAAAAAAAACATAATTTTATTTATCAAAACTAGAAGTCAAACTTTATGGAATTTTTGAATTGTTTTATATTTTTTATTTGTATCCATTTGTATTATTATTTTGTATTACTATATGTATAAGGCTTTATTTGAGAAACAGGAATATTCGCATATGCGAGATCGGATTAACTTACTATTTTTTCACATTACTCTGCTATACAGTTAAATAAAATAAATAAATAAACAAAGCTTTAAATATATTTTTTGAACGAAATATATTTTTTAACAGAAACGAAACATTTTTTATGTATTTTTCATGAAAAGAAAATGAAATTGGAGAAGACATTTGGAAAAAAATCTAGTGTTTATTTTTATCAGAATAAATATTATATTTTGAAAATTGGAAAAAAAACAATTGAATATATTCTATTTCTAACAATAACGACAGATGCTTTAGTGCAAATTCAGAGGAAGGTCTTTTGTGGATATGACAAAAATGTAGCTTTTATTACGTATACAGTCGAACCTCGTTATAACGAACTCCAAGGGACAACAGGTTTTGTTCGCTATATCCGGTGGTTCACTATATCCGAACCGTTAAGAAGAATGTTAGAGTTCACAAAATGTACAGCTCATTAGTTGCTATGTATATTCAATAACAATGTATTACAAAATGATACATAAAATCTATTAAAAATTATCATTAATTCATTAAATTTACTAAATCCATTACAATAAACCGACACAATACTAATTAAATTAACTAAAAAGGAAGACAAATGGAAATAAATTCATTTTACCTTTAACTGTTACTTTAATTGTTAGTCACATCTGCAGATTGGCTATCGTAAAAGGGAAAGAATGCAGTTGTTTCTACCCTTTAATAAATAAACAGGCTTATCGCTGATTTGCACCGTGTTTCATTGACCGGCATACATTTTCTTATGAAATTAGAGTCGAAGTGCTGTTTTCACAACTACGGAAAAGTTTAAAAAAAAAATCAGTGGTCGACTGAAAAAAATGTTTGTTTTAGCCGATTCTTAAGATTTCGGAGGTTCGTTATAAAATGATAAATTAGCATTAAATGCAATAGGAAACCGGCGGGACCAAAATTTTCGTTCGTTATATTCATGAGTTCGTTATATACCGGGTTCGCTATAACGGGGTTTGACTGTACTCGTAAAAATATAGAAGTTTCTAGAGTTTATTTCAACGAAAATGGGTATCACATAACACGAAAATGTTGTGATTTTTACCTTCTTCTATCTTTACAAGAAGAAAGTATTGGATTCGTGAAAATTTTCGACTTCCGGTCTTCGACGGATTTATACGTTTTAGAATGGCCTGAACACGATTTGAAGGTTTTTAGAAAATATCTGTGTGTGAATCTGTCTGTCACTCTGTCACTCTCACTCTGTGAGTTTGTATGTGATAAATAGATTATGGGCGTTCTATTTGAAGAAATAATACACCGAATTTCACAAAACTTTAGATTCAGTTAGACCTTGATATAAACTGTCCCTGATTAGTTTTTGGTGAAAATCGCCCAACAGGTGGCGCTGCTATGCGACATTTTTCACGATTTCTATAATAGCTATATCTCAGGAACTACTGCACAGATTTTCATAAAACTTCAGATTCAGTTAGAAGTTATCAAAGTTGTTGATAATTAGATTTTGGTGTAAATCATGTAACAGGTGGTGCTGATATGTTGCATTTTTCAGGAAGTATTAACATGTATGAGATAGAAGAAAGTTTTGGGATTGCCACATCTGACTAGTTTAATCTTGCACTCAGTTGTTCTATTTTACAGTTTTTCTGTGTTAAAGAAGAAAATATAAATCACAACCAGTAGTATTACATAAATAATATAGTGAAATTTGAATATAATGAATATAATGAAACATGAATCAATCTTAGAGTGGTTACGCAATAAAATTTATGCTAAAGAAAAATAAAAACGAATTTCTCGTACATGGTAACGCACCTAATAGCCTTCGATCTATAGCTTAAGGACCTATAACTGTCACTTCCGGATACATTGGTACAGCAAAAGTACACCAGGGAAGATGTTTTGTACCCGGAGATCCTATGAATGTCCAATTTTATCCGAAGTTCTTGGGGGGAACCAGATTAATGATCCTCGAACTATGGAGTAAAATCTTTTAGTTTTTAGGATCTGCTGTTATGGCGATCAGACTATTATATGTGTTTGAGTTTCAGGGGAAGTGATGCGGGCTGGGCGGTACTCTTCCTTAGCCGATAGTACATACGTACTTGGTGTTGTAGGTAAATTAGGCCCACCGCGCGCGTACGTATAATATCTCTGAGAGTTCATGTATGGCGGTTGACTTACCGCAAAGCATACACATTTCATCAATCACGAAATACTTTAGAGAGAGGGTCAACCTCCATCATAGCAGCTTGACAGAGTTCCTCGCCAAGCTCCAGAAACAGTAATTCAATGAACAACATTGAGATGAATTTCCGCGAATTTTATTTGAAAGGCTTTTAGGTACATTTCGTAAGAAATACCACCTACTACATTCTTCCCTATGTTGGAATTTCTAAACATTTTCGCAGATCTACGGCGATCATGACACCTAGAACCCAAAACCACCCCAAGTTCAAAACGTTATATATAGGGGAAAGTTTTACAAAACCAGGTAGGTGGGTAAAACCCGGTTGCGTAGACGCCTCTTTGATTTGTACTACTATTCATCAGGCAACACCATAACTTACTTGTCGATCACCATTATGGCATTTGTACCTGAACGAAACGCTACTGTTCGCGATTCTTTTTATCTTATCTTTTCACAGATACCTAAAGAGTGATGAGTTGAGTTTGAGTTCCATGTTCTATTCTGCATTTGTAAAGGACTTGATATTGAGGACTATGAATCCCATTCAGCACAAAAATGGATGAAATCGAGCTCCAGTTCCAAGGTAAGTGAAAGGTAAGGAAATCGTACTTTCGTGGTCTTTAACATCTTTATGTATTATTTTTACGTTTCATAAAGTTGCCCATTGCTCGTGTTATCTTTTTCGGCCGCTTGAGTCTCTGGACTCATTCATGTAACTTTTTTTAATATCTTAACACGTTGAGTGCCACGGTGAATGACACTGAAGCTGAAAAATTTAAAATGTTTTAAGTAATTTTTAAGAAAGTATAATCCTGTAATAAATAAAAGGTAAGTAAATTTTAAATAAATTTTCAGTAATTACTTAAAACAATATATATATAGGGGAGGTGGGGGATGAATGGGACATTTTCACAAAAATATTTTTTTATATTTTTTTATTTAAGTTACTATCAATATTATATATCACACTTCATACATTAGGTATTTGCCAACATATATGAACAATATTTATTCTAGATTATGATTTATTCATAAAAATATTATGAATTCAAAAAAACGTTCCTCCCTGTCCCAATCATCCCCACAGCAGGAATGAATGGGACACTAATAAGGATGGATGGGACACAAAGATTTTCCTCCCTGTATTCAATTTTACCAAATTAAAATTTATAATTATAACCTTATATGAAAATTATATTTGTAATATATGATTTTACAGCACGAATCGATACGTTTTTTTTTTTTTTCAATAACTTCTTTTATTGCAATTTTAACTTTTAATGCGGATTTCGGCTATCAACCTGTTCTTTTTTTCCACTTATGAGGCATTTTAGATTTGAAATGAAAGTGCAAAATGTCTTTTAAATATAGCATAGCTAATAATTTTCAATCATAACTTATTAAATAATATTAATTAAATGTATCGTAGAAACATGCAGAACGGAAATTATTGTGTCGATCGGAAAGTCATGTCGTGTTGGGAAAATCAATTCGTACCGGAAAATTCTGCCCGATAATTATTAGACATTAGATATCGGAATCAATGTCTAATAATTAAATGATTGAATTTTTCGGTACGAATTGATTTTCCCAACACGACCCGACTTTCCGATTGACCCAATATGTTAGGGGTGGGGATTTATTTGTGCAGCATTTCAAAATTCAATATAATTTCCCCCATTTTATCAATACACATATACTATTTTTATCAATTTTATCTATTTTGATTAAGTTTTAGTACCAATTTTTTGATAATCCATTAATAATTATTACAATACAATAAGTAACACTCAGAAATTTTAAACAATAACAACTCATATAATACTATTTAATACTATTAATTGACGCAAATTATTGATTTATCATCCTATATAATACTATTTAATTAATAAATAAAATTTTCAACATCTCTAGGGAGGAGTGAGAATGTCCCATTCATGCCCATTTGAAATGTCCCAATCATCCCCATGATGCATAATATCCCTTCTCAGCCATTTTACCTCAAAAATTATTTTGTCACAATGGTTACTATTCATTCATTTTAATTATTGATATTGAACCTTAAAATAAATAACTACAACATAGCTTAATTTTGTATATTGTATAAGATATTTCACATCTTCAAATGTAAAATAATTTACTTTTAAGCAGAGATTTCAGAAAATGCAACTTTGAAGGAAAATGAAAACAGCAATGTGGTCCTTTTTAGTTCTGAAGCACACTGTGGTAGAGGTATATGGGGTTAGGAAGCAATTTAAAATAAATGTTTATTGCCTAAAATATTGAGAATGTTCCATACATCCCCTAGCTCCCCTATATTTAGTTTTATATCATGTTTTAGACAGTCAGTCATCGGTGAATGATGCGTTCTAAACGGAAAGTTCAGTGTCAGTCATCGGTGACTGACGTGACGCGTAACGTGCTAATAAATGTGTTTGTACGGGGTGGGGCATCTATGCTCTACAGACGTGGGTCCCACGTCTGAGTCCCTTTAGGCAGTCTAATCATACTTTCGTGATATGGGAAACTGCAATGGACATGTAGTTGCAATTCTGGTAAGCTTTCTTTTGTCAGTTAAATAGAACTCGTAAAGTCAGTGCTACAACAAATTCATGTCAACATTTTGCATGCTGAATGTACACTGGGTGGGGGGTGGGGGGAGTAAACACCCCCTACTAACTTTGCAACAAATTATTGTAAAAGAATGTTTCCGGTACCAAACGATTGGAAATAGTCAATTAAATTACATCATGTATAATATGAAATTTGCTTAGGGGGGGGGGGGGGCATCTAGATATCAAAACGAACTCAAACTTTTTTTCAATAGCAATACCCAAATTTGACACCATAAAGAAATTCTACACCCTTCAATTAGCAAAAAAAAAGAAATTTTCATGAAATTTGTACGATTAGTTTCAGAGAAATTAATTATTTTTAAAAGGAACATATTTGTGGGTCTGTATCCAAATTGAAGTTCGGTACTCGATTGTTGAAATCCTACAGAATGAATATGTCACTTCTATTAATGTATTATTTAATGACAATGCAAACATTTCACTCGCTTAATATATTTCGACTACTGTCAGATCAAATAACCAAGTGTTTCAATAAAATGAATAAAATATATTGCTTTCAAATTATGCTTTTCTGCAAATCCTAGACGACCCTTTCAGCCATCATTTTAAAGTTTTTCAATTCCTACTATTAGTTCACACTCTCCCTATATTTATTTATTTATTTATTTATATATCTTGTTCAAATTTTCAATCGTTAATGAAATACTTATTATTCATCCTATCAAGTTGAAATAATTTTCTTTTAACTTGTACTCGATGACAATTGATGTTAATGCAGTTTTTTCAAATATTAATTAATTTATTAATTTTAGTATTAAATGGGAGACAAAATGGCGGCCATTGGTTATTGAAGCATTCAATGCATCTTCATATCTATAAGGGGGGTTACCATAGGGGGACCCTGTTCTGTCGCCAAATACCGCCAAGTTTGTCACCAACTTGGCGATATCTCTAATATTTCGCCAAATTCCCATAGACTTCCATTGTAAACCTACTTCCTTATAGAAAATCAACAAATTGAGATATTGTAATGCGGCAAAAACTAATATTAGCTTAAGGGATTATATTACATTTTCCTTTGATGACCTAAGTAGGAACTGACTTTAAAAACAAAATTTTTATATTACTTGTTTAATTGCAATTCGAAAATTACTTGGAGGAAAATTTTGAAATTGAGAATTATCATAAAGCAGGACATAATAAACATAAATCTATCGAAAACATTGTAGGCTGAAATTCATATTTATTTTCGAATATGAATTTCATAATTTATGAAAATTTTTGAAATTTCAAATTTAATGTATCTGTTGGGGATTTTTAGTATTATAACCACACAAAAAAATATCACATTAAGATTATAACTTCAGGAGAAATTAATAAAAATATGAAAATGTAATTTAACATTAGAAGCTCTAAAATTTTAATATTTATAATTCAAAAACTTATCATCCAAATGACTTGAAATTTTGTTTCTATGCACAGTTTGAACCGAAGATTTAAAATATAGTGTCAAAATTGGGTGATGCCATTGGAAAAAACAAAAATTGGTCTAGTTTTCATTTGTAGATGGCCCCGTAAGCAAATTTTATATGCATAATTTAAAAGTAGACTTCATTTCTAATTGCATGCTACCAATAACCTTCATCTATTGTAATTAGTTGTCATTTGTTATTAGTGGGTGTTTAATTTTTTTTTACCACGACCGTACAAAAGAATAACGTATTAAGAAAGTGCTCAAAAAGATATTTCTCATTGGTGTAAATTAATATGGAAAAAATAAATGCGCGCACTTTAAAATGTTCGCATTTTTATCCAAATATTTTGAGAATACTATTTTAAAATATTTGAAATCAATAAATTGGCTATACATACAATAAAATATTAAATAAATTCTAAACATTCATAAGATTTAAGAAGTTCTCTTCATGTTTCAGCGATTAAAAATCACTGAAAGAGATTCTATGAGGAATGTTGAAAGAAAAAAGGCATTTTTTAACCCAAACCATCTTTTTAAACTACTTTTTTGTACACCGATCAGAATGTGTAAATATGGACTTTTTTTTTAAACTTTGCCTGTATGAATAGAAAAGTACAAAATTATTTTTTCGTGAAGATTTTTCTTATATTTATATTATAAAAAATTGCAGTCTCGTTTAATCTAAAGTATCTATATAAAGTTTTAAATTGCAGCGTATTGTTAATTTTTTTTTATTATTGATAACATGGGTATCTGTATTATTTTTAATACTTTAAAGACTACCGGTGCAAAGCCTTCCATAATATTCCCTACCACCAAAAATAACCATAGATTATTATTTTGAAAGAGCGTAGGCAAAATATTAAGAAAATAGCCGCTAGTGGAAACCCAGTATAAATTTACCATAAATTCTGCATATTTAAATCTATAAAGATAAAAATATTTACATTCCTAAAAATACTGAAAATTTTACATTTTTTCATGAAAGAAAACACAAAGACGGTTGTGATTTTGTTGCTCGTACTGTGAGTAATTTATAACATTTATATGCAGCTGTGTCATACCTTGCATTATAGCAAAAATAACATTTTTTTCGAAAAATAAGTGTTATTGCTGAAAAATCTTGCAATAAATAGAAATTTTTTATACTATAGCCGTGAATTAAAATGCATTAAATTATACTTGGGCTCTTCTTCTGTGCAAAATTTCTACAGTAACACTAATTTCTTGCACTAAAGTATGAAGGCATGTGAAATAAGGTTGTTCTCAAATCCAAATGGGCAAATTTATGACATAAGTTTTAATTTATTTTTGTTCGGAAATACACGAAATTGGCAGGTGTTGTTATTCAGAAACTATGTAATCGAAAGACAGATTCCATTTTTTGGTAAACGCAAAAAGACTTTCAAAAAATACTGTCAAAATTGACATTTTCAAGGGAATTTCCGGAAGAAAGGGGAATATCAGTCAGCGAAGTGAGAAAAACCATTTGACACGTGACACAAAATCGCTTTTAACACGATAAATAATTTATTTATCAAAAAATTGAAAACATCTTCCGATTCCAAATTGCTTCCATAGTCAGTTCTGCCAATTTTGTAACATTACTTTTAAAAATGAGTCATTAAATGTCTCAGAATGTTTTCGGCTGGTTGAGCAGTAGACTTGAGAACCGACTTATTGATAAAAAATATTGATCGAATGCCTATATTCGGGCAATGATATAAATTTGCCGAGAGTCACTTTTACATGTGTTGTGAAAAATCTACAATATCTCACTCTTTCCCCGCATATTGTCAGAAACCAGCATGGGAAAAACCAATGTAAATTAACTCTGCTCTAAATTTTGGCCAGTCCAGAAATATGCCGCACGGAAAAAAACTGATTTTTTGAAGCAACTAAATTTTAGTTAATATAGCTCCAACCATTTTAGTTGAAGTGATCAAATTTTGGTTAGATTAACCAAATGATTTTGTTAATTCAACAAGTCCTTTGGTTAGGCCAACCAAAATTTGGTCATTCCCACCAAAATATTTGGTTGGAGCTATATTAACCAAAATTTAGTTGTTTCAACGAAACAGTTTTTTTCCGCGCGCAAAACTTAAAAAGATTCGATCAGTCATCACTAATAATTTCAGTAGACACTATAGTGAAAACTACTTCAATGTGTAGCTCGGAGAAACCTTTCTTTCGACTTGCCTATGACCATCCGGAGATTTCCACGACTTTAAACCGAAAGTTTTGAATCACGAGATCACGATATTCTCTTTCATCCTATGAGAGTGAACTTTATTAATGACATCATGTACCAGTGATCTAAGTAGCTGGGAAATAATATAACCATTTCTCTGTGCGAAAAGGCTGAGTTTATATAAGGGGATGCAAGAGCATTCAGCAGTTTTTGGTATAGAATTGTGATTCTAGTTTGTTTTAAGGCTCAGAGTCATAGCTCTGAGATAGATTTTGTATTTGGGCTATCACATATGATCCTCGAATTTTTAGATCAATGATAGCCGGCTTCCCTTCCGGTTAAGGAAGAGAAAACAGTCCCTGTCCAGTCCAGTCCAGGCTGATAACCAGCAAAGAAAGACAACCCCCAATCGACAGAATAGAGAATTCACTCCAAGCGGAGAAATAGATTCCACTACGAAAGTTAATAGAAAAGAAAGTTACTCTTGACTTACGGAGAAAAACTTTGACTGAGAAATAGTTGCTGACTTGGATGTGACTTCAATTCAGTGGCATAACAGCTGGACGCATTACATAATTACTAGTCCTTACAAGCTTTTTAGAACACTCAAATTGTTGAGAACCTCATTTAATCTAGAATTCTTATTTTTTTTATACCTTTAGTTTATAATATTTCTTTGATTTAATGAGAGTGGATCCGTTGAAGTTATTACGCTATTACTTCATATACAACAGCAACCTCCGTCACAGATTTCTTACGGAAATTTTCAACTCTTTAGATAACGGTTATTAATAGTAAAATTTCTAGAAACACGCAACTGTTAAAAATTAACCTAGTAATAATTTCAAAATAAAGAAAATACAATTTCCTTCTACCCCAAAGTTAAAGGGTTAAGATAAATTTTCTATATGGAATTTAAATTTTTTTTAATTATAAAAAATTAACCTGTCGTTTACAGATATTAATTTGGATTATTTTCTTAAAGGCATTAAAAAAATATGAAACTTATTATCAGAAATTTAAAGAAACTAATTCCTTAATTAAAATAATCACCCGAACTATTTACGCCCAAAGAGAAATCCATGAGGCGAAGGCCATTTTTCTTAGATAAATTTAATGTTGTTGGGCCATAATAACTCCCGTCAGGAAATCCATTTAAATTTAGATAATTGTTTATAGATTGTGTGGGTTAATAATTAGATAACAGATGTACACATCAATTTTGCGCGCTTGACATCAATTTATTAAAATTTTGTATGAGAAGAACGGTTAATGTTACACATTAATTTGAAATATGTTATTTTACGATTTCAAAATCGTTAGGAGAGTTACATATTAAGAAACCAATTAAATCTAATTACTTTTATAAAGTATTCTCTGAATATTATCGTTGCAAATATTTAATGTATTGGTGGCATTTGAAATATTAGATATTTTTAAGTTATTGCAATTACTCTTTATAAAATTCTAACCAGTATTTTATGAAATTACCTTTCTATTGCAATAAAAATCTATAAAAAGTACTCATCAGAACTTTTAAACCACCTAACGACAAAACTTCATTTCTTTTGCATGTGCAGTAAGTACAAAGGCAGTTAATATTTATTTTAGAAAGAGAAAAATTTAATGCTATCTTAAGCATAATTACTATAGTTAGGAAATCTGTTTAAATTTCGGTAAGGGTTTAATGATTACGCAGGTTAATATTAGATTATGTATACTATATAAATTATTATAAATTTTGTATATTTACACCTATAAAGATACCAAAGAACCTGTATAGTTGCCTTCATAATAACTGAACTTTTTCTATTTTGCGTGGAAGAAAATAGAAGACGGTTGATAATTTGGTGTTCATATTATGAATAATCTATAACATTTGATTGCAAGTGTTTAATACTTTCATATTATAGCAAAAAAAGAAAGATTTTTCGAAAAATACGTGTTATTGCTCAAAAATCTTGTAATAAATAGAAATTTTTTATACTATATCAGTAAATCAAAACGCATTAAAATATACTTAAAGTCTTCCTCTGTGAAAAATTTCTACAACAAGCATTAATTGTTTCTACTAAAATATAAATACATGCCGATTAATGATAAATAAATCTCGATCGAATGCCTGCATTCGGGCAGGGATTTAAATTTATCGAGACTCTATTTCTCATGTGTTCTTACGGAAATTTTGAAAAGTGTGACGATTATTAATAGCGAAATTCCTACACTCGCTTTTTTTATAAAAATTACCTAGTATAATCTGCAAAAGACGCACAAAATAAAGAAAATACTATTTCCTTCTACCCCATAGTTAACCCTTTTAGGCCCAAGTAATTGTGTTTCTGTAATGTCGAATTCACCCCGGAATCTTTTTTTAAAAAAATATTACAAAATAAGGAAAAGCAATTTCACGATTTCCCCCCCCCCCCCCAAAGTTAGAAAAGTAAAATTTAATAAAATTTAATAATATTTAATAAAATAATTTAATTTTCTGGTGCAAATCTTCATTAATTGTAGGTGGGATATAACATATCCTACCGCCCTTCAAGGGGTTAAAGGGATAGGATAGATATTCTATATGGAATTTAAAATTTTCTGATTATAAAACGTAACCTGTCATTTACGTATTTTAATAAGGATTATTTTCTTAAATGTATTCATCAAATATGAAAGTTATCATCAGAAACTTTAAAGGAACCATTTCCTTGATTAAATAATCATCCAAGCTATTTACGTCTAAACAGAAATCCTTCAAGCGAAGGCCATTTTTCTTAGATAAATTTTAATGTTGTGAGACCATAATAACTCCCGTTAGGAAATCCATTTAAATTTAGATAATTGTTTATAGATTACGTGGGTTAATAAATTCATTAACGCATGTACACATCAATTTTACGCGTTTGACTTCAATATAGGGCAATTCCATCACAACTGACGTAACATTTTATAATCGAATTTTGTTTTCAAAACTATGTAGAAAATTTACTAATAAAGCTAGGACAAATTTTTACAATTTAAAATATTTCTTACTTAAGACTTAATAGCCAAATGCCTTCAGATTATTTAAATCTCTCTTTTAGTCCCTAAAATTGCATTTCAAAATTCTTTAACTGACATAACATAAAATAGACAAACATTTTTTCTGCCTTCATTGAAGCGTAAAAATTATCAAAACTATCCCGTTAAAAAAAAAGTGATTTAATGTTCTCAACAATACTAAATAATGTCAAATTATAACAATAACTTGTTTAATTAATTTTTGAATAATAAAAAAGAAAAAAAATGGCATTTACACGTGTAACAGACGTAACTTTTATTGCGTAACTGACGCAACATTATGACTTTACAAAGACAATAATGGCACTTAATTTAGTTTGTAAACAGTAATTTACAATGACTTTTTATTAGGATTTTATTATAGAATGTAAAAATATCAAGATTTCCAATCATACCTTAAAATTAAACATAATCATAACATAAAATTAAACATAAACATAAATCCCCCCCTCAAATAATTTTCTGTGGAATTGCCCTGTATTAAAATTTTGTATGAGAAGAACAGTTAATGTTACTCTTTAATTTTGAAATATGTTATTTTAAGATTTCAAAATTGTTGGGAGTATTATACATTAAGAGACCAATTAAAGATCTAATTACTTTTATTAAATATCCTCTGAATATTTTCGTTGCAAATATTTAATGTATATTAATGACATTTGCAATATTATATATTTTTAAGTTATTACAGTTCCTCTACATAAAATGTAAACTAGTATTTTATCAAATTTAGCAAGCTTTATCTTTTTTTATTGTATTACAAATATACAAAATTACTAATCAGCACTTTAAAACCGCCTAATGGCATAACTTCCTTTATTTCGCATCCGCAGTAAAGCCGTAAGGCAATTAATATTAACTTTAGAAAGAGATAAATTTAATACTATTAAAGAATAATTACTCCTGTTAGTAAATCTATTTAAATTTTGATAACCGTTTATGGATTACGCTGGTTGGTAAATAAATAGCTTATATATGCATTGATACACTGATTTCAGCTTTAACTTCGCTTTCTAAATGTCTTTTAAAAAGAACGTTTAATGTTACAGTTTAGCCATTTAAGTATGGCATTTTACAATTTAAAAATTGTTAGAAGTGTTAGATAGGAAGAGACCTTTAAGAATTACATATTAAGCTTATTATATCATACAGGGGTGTCCATAAAAATGCTCCAGTTATAAATTTTAACGGTATCAACTGTAAGTGTTGTAGAGTATTGGTTCAAGGTCACAAATAAAGAATAACTCAAACAAGTTTAAGATAAGGGCATGCGCGAATACTGCTTTGTTATTTACTCGCTTGCAATGGCACATACGCAAATGGCCGACTCCTGAGCGTAATCCGTTATTGCTGGGCTGAAGATTTAAAAGTCGTTAGAGCCATGCAGTTTTTTTTCCTTTGGGGCTTTATAAAAGATCGTGTCTACGTTCCGCCGACACCTAATGATTTGCCAGAGTTGACACACAGAACTGAAGAGGCTATTGCTTCCATGACCCCGGACTTGTTAACTGAAGTGGGCGAATAATTGTAAATTAGGTTGGATGTGTACCGTGTAACTAAAGGTGCACATCATGGACATTTTGTAAGAAAAACTAGGTTAGTTTACCTTCATTTTGATGTTTGATTTGTGGTAAATAATCAAAATTAAACTACAGTAGAATTTCGATTATCCGAATTAATTGGGGCAGACCCTCTTTCGGAAAATCGAAATTCGCGGATAATCAAGAATGCTTCAATTTTAAGATTAAGGAGAAATATATGCAATATTTCTTATTATGGGAACAAGTGCTTAATAAAAATAAAGCAATAGCAAAATAGGAACAAGAATAAATTAGTTGAATTTTAATTTTGAAATAAAGTGCCTTTTACGTATATCACAAGGGTTTGAAAAAAAAAATGTTTTGTTTGTCGCAGTTTCGATTGCCTTTGCTTTGAAGCTCTATCACGAAGTTTTTTGATGTTATTAGTTCACCAGTATCATAGTCTTTCTATTGCTTCAGCCATGCCAAACCTTTTGCAAAACACACAAAAGCTTCAGAATTGCTAATTTGTTCGTTTTCTTCTTTCCACTCCGCAGCTTACGGGGGATCAAGTGAAATTCAAAGGAAGTCTAAGAAAGGGGATTAAAAATATTTATATATACTCATAGTTCGGAAAGGACCGCTTTCACATAAGGAATATGATAGTTAAAAAAAAAAAAAAAAAAAAAAAATCTTTCAAAATAATATTTGCACACAAGGGATGAGATAGTAAAAAAAAAAAAAAAAAAAAAAAAAAAAAAAAAAAAGCTTTAAAAATGGATTTCGGTTAACCAAGAGTTTCGGTTAAAAGAGTTTGGGATAAAAAAAGGTTATACTGTAATATAATGTACCGTTGACACTGGGACATTATTTTATGGTATATTAAGTTTAATTTCTTTTATAAACAATTTCCCCTGATTAGATATATCGTTGCAATTATTCAAGCTGTAGTTAATAAAATTTATCAGATATTATATTTTTTGCATAAAAACTATGAAAAAATATTAATCAGCAATTTTAAAGTGCTTAATTGCAAAACTTCATTTATTTTCTATCTGCGCTGCGACCATAATGCTAAGAATCTTTTTCTCAGAAAGAGACAATTTTAACGTTATGTTAGAGCATAATTACTCCCGTTACGAAATCCATTTAAATTTTGATAATTGGTTATCGATTACTCGAATTAATAATTGGATAACAATTGAAGAGCTAAGTGGAAGAATATGTTAAGTAACAAAAATTACATTTCAAGAAATTTGAGGTGAAAGTTTTTGCTGTAAATTTTAATGATTTATTTTCTGTTTGATACCATGTGTTTAAAATATTAACAGGTATGATACTAAACTCTCTCAGAAAAACTTATTCACATTTATTTTTCAAATATTAAAAATTATTAATATTATTGACATTATTAAATATTAAAATATTAAATATTAATGAATAATGTCTTAAATCTTCAAGACTAAATAGAATCTTAGTATTTTAGTTTCACCATGCGATAGGATACCTCATAACGCTTTCATCCAAAAGATTAAAAAAAAAAAAAAAAAAAAAAAAAAAAAAAAAAGAAAGAAAGAAAATGTAGCATAACATGTTCATCCAATCAGCTCTTCAATTATTTACTTTGTTTTTAAGCATAGCGTCAGTTTATAAAAGTTTGTCTTTGAAGAACGGTAATACTACATTTTAAATAAATATAGCATTTTACAGTTTGAAAGTTATTACAGTTCGGTAGTCGGTAGCATCGAAGGTCCCGTCATCGCTGAATTGAAAAAAAAATATGTAAATAGCCAGTTAAAAGTCATATGAACAAAATGAACTAGGTATGACTAGGTCTGACAAGCCGAAGATAAGTTTAATTTAAAAAAAATTATTATTAAAAAGCTGTAATGAATTACCGTTTTCTTGGAATACCGATACTTGGCCAGCGTTTAGACAGAAAATAAAATAACCACCTGTAAAAGTTTAAGGCAAAATAAATCTGAAATTTTATCACGGTTTGTATTTTTTAAATAGATATACAGTAGAGCGCCGATTATCGAAACTCCAATTAACCGAACTTCCAATTATCCGAACGGCCTATTTCTCTCGAAATCTTTTTTTAACCGAACACCCAATTATCCAAATGTCCTATTTCTTTCATTTTTCTTCCTTTCAGATTTTGCATTCGAAATCGAATCCCGGATTAGTGTATCGTTGAGAGCAGCAACACGAGAATAAAAAGCTTGTGGCAAGGGATTGAAATTGAAAAAAAAAGTAAAACGAATGCTCTGAAAATGACGCACGTCCGTCACATAACGAAGCCTTTGAATGTTTGGAAACAGATATAAAATGACTCGAACGGCCAAAGAACGCTGATCCTATTCAACTAAAGTATTTAAGAAGAATTCGAGATTTGACAGCATTGAAAAGAATGTCTTCTTTGAAGCAAATAACAATCGAAATTTTTTTTACTTAAATTATAATCTCTGGAGTTCAGAAAATGATAAAAAAGTAAAAAAAAAAAAAAAAAAAAATTAAACACGACAGCACTAACTGGTGCTGCCAGTCCTATGCCTGGATAAAATGTGAAGGTTTTAGTACAGCCAGGAACATCCCTTAAATTGTCTGTCCATTTATCCGAACTTTTGCTTATCCGAACTAGGGTAGGTCCCGACTTGTTCGGATAATCGGCGCTCTACTGTACTTATAGGCTTTTCCAGTAGAATAAAGTTTGTCATACCAATTTTTTTCTAAAAGAGCACAAAGTTTTCTGTAAAATGCTCTAAGAGTGGTTAAATATGACTTGAAAACATTATAACTTTTTAATAATGATTAATAGTAATTAAACCTATTTTCGGCTTGTCAAACCTAGTCTTACCTCTCTCAAATTTTTCGTATGATTTTTTTACTATTGATTTACATAAAAAATTTTCAATTCCGCATTGTCGGAGTTCTTGATGTCACCGGCTTCCGCACTATTAGGAATGGTATACGTTAAGTGATCAGATGAATATCTAATTACTTTTATTAAATTTCTTCTTCTTAATTTTCACTGCAACTATTCAGTGTGTTAGTGGTATTTATAATATTTTTTTTTTTTTAAGTTAATGAACTTTCTCCTCATAAGATGTTAACCTGCAATTCATGAAATTTATCAAGCAGTATATAGAACATTGTATTCAAGAACTATAAAAGTATTTACCAGTTTTAAAACGCGTAGTTATAAAAGTTCATATATTTCACATCTGCACTAAAGTCATATGATGAAAAACATTTGTTTTTATTAAAGAATAAATTTAAGGTTTTTTTTTTTTTTTTTTTTTACAATTATTTCGTTGCGAAATCCGTTTAAATTTCAACAATTGTTTATGCAGTTTAACCCTCTAAGTACCATTGGGGACTTTTTTTGACCCCAGTTTTTTTCTATTTTGAAATTTTTAATGTTTCAAACCAGAAAACAGGTATAATTTATACTTCATATATGAAACTAAATAGACACCTCCACAGAAGAATTTATATATAATAAAATTAAATTTCTGGATCAAATCATTATCATCAATCATTATCATCTGGACCAATCTAAGAATGCTCAGAAAATACCAAAACCTTATACTAGGAGGATTAATAATTAGATAACCTACATATACAATGATTTTAAGCGTTTGACTACAATTTACCAAAATCTGAGATAGAAGAATAGTTAATACTAACATTTAGGTGTTTAAATATGGTATTTTATAATTTAAAAATTGTTAAAAGTGCTATATATTAAGAGACCAGTTGAAGGTTTAATTACTTTTTTAGATTTTCCTGTGATTAGATATCATTGAAATTATTTTAACATGTATTAGTGATATTTGAAATAACAATTTTTACAGTTATTATTCTTCTCATAAAATATTAACCTGCAGCTGATAAAATTTATCCAGCATTAGTATATTTTTTGCATTAAAAAGTATTGTTCAGCCATTTTAAAGCATTTAATTGTAAAACTTCATTTATTTCGCATCTCTGCTACGACCACAAGTCAAGGAACATTTTTTTATAAAGAGATAATTTTAATATTATAAGAGTATAATTACTCCCGTTACAAAATCGATTTCAATTTTGTAACTGTCTATTGATTACTCGAATTAATAATTAGATAACAATTGTTTTCTTTTAAGCATAACTTCAATTTATTAAAATTTGACTTTAAAGATCGGTAATGCTACACCTTAAATAGTCAAGAATAGCATTTTACAGTTTGAAAGTTATTAGGAACGGTATAGATTAAGTGACCAGTCAAATATCTAATTACTTTCATTAAATTTCTTTTGATTAAGTTTCACACAACGTATTCCGTGTATTAGTGATGTTTAGAATATTATTATTATTATTATTGTTTTTTGTTTTTTTGCAAGTTAATGAACTTTCTCCTCATAAGATGCTAACCTGCAGTTCAAGAAATTTATCAAGCAATAAGGTTAGTTGGGGAAACTGGGCCATGATTTTACAATGTGACTCTGAAACTTCTGACAATTCAGCTTCAAAAAGCTATTGTTCATTGGAATTAAAGTCTGAACTTCTGTAAATATATTCAGTTAGATTCCCTCTATCAGACAGAAATGCTCAAAATTATATTTTAATATTTAAAATTATAAAAATATGCATATTTCATCTTTCTTTCCTCATGGGTCCAGTTGTCGCATAAAAATGGGGTAAGTGGACGAGGAGGGTCTATGTTCCACACGCGTTTCTTTTTTTTTTTCATATGGGATATCAGATCCTGTTTAAAAAAGTGTAAACAACTTTAAAAAATGTAAACCAGGAGATCATGTAAATTATATATTAACTAAAGAGCGTGGTAAGGGAAACCTTTGCTGTGAATGTGTCTAAAAAAAGCGTTAAAAGTGAAAATATTAGATTTATTTATACCAAAAATACAAAAAATAAGTAAGTACTTATGTACTTTAGTATAGGTAATAAGTATAAAAGTCACATGAGTATTTTAAGGGAAAAAATAGCAAGGTAAATCTATGAACAATCGGCTACGTAAGTAGTTAAATACTTTATCTGTATATATCGTACAATTTCAAGGTTTGGCTATCTCGCTTTCAGGGTCAAGGTACTTGCATTCGTAAAATGGTGAAATAATTTAATGACACACCAGTATTTACAAGAGAATCTATTTGTAAACAGGTAAAAGTATATTTTCGCGTACTTAATAAAGGTGAAATTTTCATTATAAAATTTCGGTGCCAATGTGGCAATTAGCGATTAAAATTATGTGATGCCATAACGTCATCACCGTCTCTCAAGGGGTCCAGAAATTTGGTTTGATATCACCCAATATACTTTTTTTAATTTTATTACGTGATTTTAATAAGGTATTCTATAATTTTCTTTATTGAGACCAAAAAACAATGGAGAAATTTATTTCTCGTAGTAAGAGAAACTCAAAAAAAACTATTTATAACTATTGGGGTAACTGAATCCAGCATGATCCAGTTACCCCGGATATATGTCCCAGTTACCCCTTTCTTGAAACATTAATGGGGAAACTGGGACACCGGGCTTACATTTGAAACATGAAGTAAATATGTATAGATACCAATAATATTAATGTAGTTTAATGCCTAATCTTTAAAAAAAATTTATTTAATAAAAGTACTTACAGTATTTTAATAAATTACATAATTCAATAGAAAAATAAATTAAATTTTAATAAATACAGTATTTAATTTCCCGCGTTGCATTAAAAAACTATAATAGCATTTATCGGTTTTAAAACGCCTAGTTTCAAAAGTTCATTTATTTTACATCTGCACTAAAGTCAAAGGTGAACAGAAACTTTTTCTCTGCTCCCCATGGCAACGAAGGACGCGCGATGCGCGCGCATCCTACCTTAGAATGCGACTTCGGTATTATTGCTGGAACGACAGGAAGAGATGTTTTGATTTCAAAAGCATGATCGCTGTAATTTTTTTACAGTTTTTTGATGAGGCTAAGCCTCCCTTTTTCGAAAAACCAGATTAAGTATTTGATAATACTTATTGTAAATATGTATAGAATCATGTATCTGTAAATATTCATTAAATATTTCAAGAAAAGAATTCAGAAAGCACCTCCTTCATAGATTTTATGTTCAAATGTTTTGAAATTTTCCACAAAGGATTAAAAAGATTTTCCTTAGAAAAAAATAAACTTAATGTTATTTGGAGCGTAATTATCAACGAAAATAATTACTAAATCAATTTAAACTTCAACATTTATTTATTGATTAAGCAGTTTAATAATTAGATAACCTATATATACAATGATTTTAAGTGCGTGACAGCAGTTTAGCAAAATCTGAGAAAGGAGAACAGTTAATGCTACTATTAATGTATTTTATAATTAATTATTATTCTTATTAATTAAAAAAATAATTAATAAATTATAAATACATTATTATTGATGAATTACTAATATTATTAATTTATTTATATTTATTGAACTATGGCATTTTATAATTTGAAAATTACTAGTAGTGTTTAGAGATCAATTCTACTACTAACTAAAAACTAAACTCTCTGGCTATACAATCCAAGAAGGATCTGGGCTGACAGTGCCCATCTCTGTTTTCTTGACCCTGGGCCCCGAGGTGCTATGCAGCATGCGTCCCGGCCAGGTGGTCAACCTAACGCGAGACCCTCGGTGTTTAGTTCCCAAGCAAGCTTGGTACTCATTTTATCGACCCCAAAGGGATGAAAGGCTGAGTGAACCTTGCTCAGTCGGGAGTCGAACTCTAGACCTGCGGTGCGGCAGACAGGCGTGCTGACCACTACACCACTGGGCTTCTAGAGATCAATTCTGCATATATTAAAAGAGACCAATTGAATAACTAATTACTTTTACCATTTTTATTATTAATTTTGTAATTACGTTTGTTAAATTTACTTTGGTTAATTTTCGTTGAAATTATAGTATATATTAGTGGCATTTGAAATACCAATTTTTTACATATTATTGCAATTTCTCCTCATAAAATATTTAACCTTTAACTCATAAAATTTAACAAGCATTATATTCTTTATTGCATTCAAAAACTATAAAATTAGAAACTATATAGTATTTTACAATTTGAAAATTATTGGTAGTATTCAGAATTCTTAAGACATCAATTCGGGATATTCTAAGGGACCAATTGAAGATCTAATTGCTTTTATAATTTTTATTATTAATTTTGTAATTACGTTTATTAAATTTCCTCTGATTAATTTTCTTTGAAATTATTGTATAGATTAGTGACATGTGAAATGCCAATTATTTGCACATTATTGCAATTTCTCCTCATAAAATATTAACCCGTAACTCATAAATTTAGGAAGCATTATATTGTTTCTTGTATTCAAAAATAATAAAAAGTTTCATTAATTTCTAAAACACTTAATTACAAAACTTGATATATTTCGCATGTGCACTAAATCCATAAGACAAAAAACATTTTCTTAGAAATAAATAAATTTAATGTTATGGCAGCATATTTACTCCAGTTGCGAAACCCATTTACCTTTTGGAAATTGTTTATTGATTATGTGGTTTAATAATTAGATAACATATGTATACATTGATTTTAAGCGTTTAACTTTAATTTATCAAAATCTAGAAGAGAAGAACAGTTAGTGCTTCACATAATTAATAAAATATGACATTTGGAATTTTGAAAAATATTAGATGTGTTATATTTTAAAAGACCAATTGAAGATTTAATTTAATAACTTTCTGTTTGATTAATTTTTGTTGCAATTATTCAATATGACAGTGTCATTTGAAATGTACATATACTTTTATGTACGTTCGCAATTCCGTCTGCTTGTCTGTATTTCTGACCGCATATAATAGCGCAAAAACATCCCAACCAAATGGTTTGAAATTTAATATATATATAACCTTTGCAAAAAAATTTTGAGTCATTTCAAATTTTACAAAATTGAATCCAAACTTTAAAAAATATTAATACAAGTTTTCTTCATTCTGTTAAATTCTATCATACGTAATTAATTCAATGATATCCATGATAGGTGATGATTATAGGTTGCCATGGTGATTGCGTCCTATTTTAGATAGAGTAAAATTATTTTCGTATTACTGAATTTAATATATAGATATTTAATATATATAATCGTAATAGCCAGCAATATATTCTTTATTGCATAAAAATCTATAAAAATTATTCATAGCTCATTATGAAGCGCTTAATGGCAAAACTTGATTTATTTTGCATCTGCACTAAATCCATAAGATTAAGAAAATTTTTCATAGAAAGCGATAAATTAAATTTTATGGAAGTATAATAACTCTTACAACAAATACCATTTAAATTTTGATAATTAGTCATTGATTATAAGCATCATTGAAATGAATTAATATTTTAGTGATATTTGTAATAATAACAATTTACAAGTTATTGGAGTTTTTCCACATAAAATGTTAACCTCTAATTCCTAAAATTTCAGCACGCATTATATTCCTTGCCGCATTAAATATCTATAAAAAGTATCGATCAGCTATTTTAAATTGTGTAAGTAATTGCAAAACATGATTTACTTCGCATTTGCACTAAATCCATAAGGTGAAGAATTTTTTTTTTTTTTGAAATAAGTAAATTTAATGCTACGAAAGCATGATTACTCCTTTTACGAAATCCCTATAAATTTTCATAATCAGTTATTAATTATAAGGGTTAATAATCAGACTACGTATGTACACTTTTAAAGAACGTTTAATTCTACACTTTAATTGAATCTGTGGTGGTTGAAAGCAACTAAGTCCTAATTTTAAATTTTTTCAAGTCATGGTCATAGTGATTTTCCTATGAAGCTTGACCTTTAATACGACATTTAATCCCTAAACATTTAACAAGGATTATGTCATTCCTTATTCCATTAAATATCTACAAGCGGAGATGACAGAGCATAGCTCAGTCAAAATTAGCTTTGCGTTCAACTCGATATAATATTCTCAATGTTTCATTTGTCGTTCCAAATTACATTTTTAGCTCAACTCTGATTGGTTTAACCACGTATCTTGAGTCCTATTAAAAATTTTAAAATAATAGTTTCACATTCTGAATGCCTATTTTTATGACAAATATAGCCAAACTTGGCGACATTCAAGCATTTGGCTCCGAGTATGTGTTTTGTCATTCGTAATCTTGAAAGTCGATTTTTC
This sequence comes from Maratus speciosus, assembly GCA_963932465.1. Classification (NCBI taxonomy): domain Eukaryota; kingdom Metazoa; phylum Arthropoda; class Arachnida; order Araneae; family Salticidae; genus Maratus; species Maratus speciosus. The sequence continues at coordinate 309,913,303 of OZ010792.1, forward strand.
GGCCAAATATCGGCAATATTTCGCCAACTTCGTGGTTTCGTGACCCTGACCCGTAGTGACCCAAATGACGCACTAATGAAATCTGCTCGAACATGTGTGATTTAAGCTCAATGGCCTGCTAATCAAAAACCGGTAGGATACAAAATTTAGTCGAAATCATGTAAGTCGTCTTATCGATAAACTTAGCTTGAACCGCAGTGACTCCAAAATGACCCACTAATCTAATTTTCTCGAACGTGTGACACACCGAGTGGTCTTCTCAAGACCGAAAACGGTATAATACAAAATTTTGTCAAAATCATTTGAGCCGGTTTTAGATCAATTAGCTTGACTCTGATCCATTGTGACCCAAATTGATGCAGTAATCGAACATGTGGCCTTAGCCCAATGGTATTTTTGGGCCTGAAAACGATAAAATACAAAATTTCGTCAAAATCATTAGAGCCATTTTCTAGATAAAATTAGCCTGACTCATAGTGACCCAAAAAGGACCAATTGATCGAAGCTTCTCGAACATGTGACCTAGCCCAATGATCTTCTCGTGCCTGGAAACGGTTGGATATAGAATTTAGTTAAAATCGATTGAGTCATATTTTAGGTATAATAAGCTTGACTCTGACCCATTTTGACCCAAAATGACCCGCTAATCCAATTTTCTCGAATATTCGCCCTAACCCAATTAATTGCTCGTGCCCAAAAGCGGTTGGGTATAAAATTTAGTTAAAATCGATTGAGTCGTATTTTAGATATAATTAGCTTGACCCTGTCCCATTATGACCCAAAATATCACACTAATCGAATTTTCTCAAACATGCGACCTAACCCAATGGTCTTCTCGACCCCGAAAACGATTGAATACAAAATTTAATCAAAATCATTAGAACCGTTTTCTAGACATTAACTTGACTCGTAGTGACCCAAAAATGACCCACTAATCGACATTTCGCGAACATGTGACTTAGTACAATGATTTTTTCGTGCTCGGAAACGGTAGAATATAATTTTTTGTCAAAATCGTTTGAGCGGTTTTTTAAATACAATTAGCTTGACCCTGACCCAATATGACCGAAAATTACCCACTAATCTAATGTTCTTGAACATGCGACCTAGCCCTATGGTATTCTTGTTCCAGAAAACGATAGAATACAAAATTTCGTCGAAATCGTTAGAGCCGTTTTCTAAATAAAAGTAGTTGGACTCACAGTGACCCAAAAATGACCCACTAATCGAATTTTCTCTAACATATGATTTACCCTAATGATCTTCTCGTAATCCTAAACGATATAATACAAAATTTAGTCAAAATCGTTAGAGTCGTTTTTTAGATTACACTGGCTTGACCCAAAGTGACCCAAATATGACCCATTAATCGAAATGTCTCGAACATGTGACCTAGCCCAATAGTTTTCTTGTGCCCAAAAACGGTTGGATATAAAATTTAGTTAAAATAGATTGAGTCATTTTTTAAATATAATTAGCTTGATTCTGACCCATTATGACCCAAAATGACACACTAGGAGCCGTTTTTAAGATAAAATTTACATACACACACACTTCCTGTGCAAGAGATAATTAAACGAAACTTGACCAATGATTTGAATACAAAAATGTAGTGTTAACATCTGGTGTCTAATTATCTCTTGCACAGGAAGCTTTCGTCTCTGAACTTTGAGCCATTTTACCATCATATTTTCCTGAAGACGGCTGCAGAATCAGCTCGAAACGTAGAAGTTAATTTTTAGCTTATTAAAGTTCGTGTTTTGTGTACCATTAAGCAATATTGTGTCTTTGTTTATTATATTTACGGTGCAATTGTTCAGTATGTGTTATTGAAAAAAGTCGTAGTTGTGAAATTTCCCAAGTCATGATCATAGTAACTTTCAAAATTTAACTTTTAAATATCTCCCTCCCAAAACACATTGGTAGTACCCAGAATTAGTTCCTTTCTTAGCGAAACTGTCAATAAACATGAGAAAACATTAAAACAATCTTAAAACGAGTAATGTCAAAATATGAATTTAATTCCTCTCAGCGACTAAATCGCAAAAATATATAGTATTTTACATTTTTTTAATTATTAAGAGCAGTATACAAGGCGCCCCAAAAACATTGACCTCAGCTTTTGTTCCTTGAATATTGATCATAGACATATATTATAAATTACAAAGTTACGTAAAAAAAGGTACAGAATTTTATGAAATCTGTTAAAATTTTCAGGGGATTAAATTTGAGGAAATGCGAAATTTAAATTTTTATACGGCCCCCGTACAAAAAATTTCCCAGTGAGTAAAATGTTCCCCATGCACTAAAAGGTCATATACAAAATTTCAGCATTTTATTACAAAAATCCACAGAGATATGTTTAAACAATGTTGGTAAAGGATTAATCATAAATTTGTACTGAAGAAAACAATGCAATCATGCAATCATTGTTTTCATTCGTAATTTGTGTACGAGCCCCGAAACGCGATCATCCGACATTATTTTTTCCCTTTACAATCTCATATCCAGGCATCGAAAAGTGGTTTAAGTCAATATTTATGTATTTTCATATCTCTGCGACTTTTTGTGATAAAATGCTGAAATTTTGTACATGACCTTATTAGTGTATGAGGCACATTTTACATTGGGAAATTTTTTGTACCAGAGTCGTATATAAATTAAAATTTTGTACTTCTTCAAATTTAATCCCCTCAAAATTTTAATGGACTTCATAAAATTCTGTACCTTCTTTTACTTATCTTTGCAATTGTTTATAAATACATGTTTATGATCATTATTTAAGGAATAAATGTCGAGGTCAATGTGTTTTGACACATCCTCTGTAATATAAAGAGACCAGTCGGAGATTTAATTATATTTCATTAATTTTTTAATTGATTTTCCCTATAATTATCCAGTGTATTGGTGACATTTGAGATAATAATATTTTATAAAGTACTGGAATCGGAAATTAAACATTTTCCTATTATATTCAACCAGAAATATTTTAATACCTTTACAAGGGTATTCCACGCATAAAAAAATTCAAAAATAGGACATAAAATGTAATCGTGCGTATTTTCATACATTGTATTTTTAAATAAAGTTTTTCACATTTTTTTTTTCTTGAACCTTCTTTTAACTTCTTAACCCTTTCAGGGGCAAGATACTTGTATTCCTAAACTGTTGAAATAATTGAATTACACCAGTATTTACAAGAAAATTTATCTGTAAAAAAGTAAAAATTTATTTTCGCGTACTTTTCGCGTTATTTGCACTTTTATAGAGAAAATTTCATTAAAAAATTCAGGTGCCAATGTGGCCATTATGGATTAAAATTATGAGATGCCATAGCGGCATCACCGCCCTTGAAGGGGTTAAAAAAAAAAGAATCCATTATGCGTGATTCTTCAGTCATACCAAAGATTGTACAGTTATTTTATAGTTGGAAATGATAAAAATTAAAAATTAAAGTAGTATGCGTTTCTTTCCTCAGATAAATAACATTAAGATTTATTAAGTGTGAAAACTTCCAAATAACAATACTTTTTTAATAATTTTTTCTTGAAATTGTTCAAACAGACACAGTTAAAAAGGTGATAAATTTCATTGGACAAGCCAAACTATAAATGGAAAAGATTTTAACCTTTTATTCTGATTTCTTCATACTATATAGTTAGTTCATCCGAAAATAACTGAAATTCTGTGATAGACCCGAGAAAAGTCACAAGGTATTAAAAGGAAATGAAGACCTGGAAACCACTAAGGAAATGAATTGCCGGCGGAAATTGCTTTCGAAAAGCGTTTATGCACTTTACATAATATAAACCCATCTGTGTATTTCTTCTCAAACTCTTCTAATCTATCTTTTTTATGTAAAGAATTCTTGGTATCTCATTCAATTTCTTTCATTCTATTTCTCTATACTTACTTATCGACAAATTATTGAAGTATAAAATTTGAAATGTTTTTATTATAATTGCAGTAGATTCACCGATAACGGAACTAATGTGAACTGGGGTAATCCGGATATGAGAAAAATACGGATAACAAAGAGGGATATATCTATACAGAGTGTTCCAAAATTCGTCCGACAAATTCAGAGGGGTGACAGTAGTAATCAAGAGGATGAAAAACTACCATAAAACATAGGATTGCAAAGCACCCATTTAAACAAAAACACAGGGTGCTCTATCCTAACTCAACTTGGTTTGACGGCAATAAATTTCAGAAAACTGAAGTACAGTGAAACCTCCCTGTTCAACCACCTCCCTGAACGACCATTTTTTCATGGAACAAAATTTATTCCCATAAGCTCAATACTAATTTTACCTCCATTAAGATACCATCCCAGATGAGCTGCCTCCATGAGCGACCAATTTCTTTGAAGAAAATTCCGTTTTTTCCTGGTCGCTTGAAGTAGGGGTTTATTAGAAAAATAATTCCAGACGGCGCATTATTCATCAAACTTCTAAACTAAGTTTAGATTTTTTTTTCCGGTTACTTTTAAGCGTTTAAACCCCTTTGTGCATTTTTAGACAATGAATTTAACTCAGATTACAAATTAAGAATGACGGTTAATAAACTTCCCTGCCCTATTCTGTCGGGGAACTCTCAAATAAATAGATAAATTAATGAAATCGTCATTATTTGTTCCCGTCTAAAAAAAATTGCATTTACTTATTGAACATCGAAAGGACTGGGAAATAAAATTTATAAAAGACAAAACCGTAAAATCAAAGCAAACGTCAATGTATATATTTTTTTTTAACTTTGCAGTAATTAACTTATGTAATTAACTTTTGTTTTAAAACTTAAATTCTGATATTTTTTCCTAGTGCGAAAAATAAATTATACTAACATTAATTGTTACCTTTTTTCAAGAATTAAAACCTAGATTTAAATATGACCTCCTTTAAGAGAGCGACCAATTTTTATTGGAACGGAACGTGGTCGCTTTACGCAGGTTTTAATGTATATTATAATGAAACTTTTAATAAACATGCTCACCTTTGTTGTAAATATGATAATACCGAATAAAAATTGTAGAAGTATCCATTATCCGAGCCAGCAGTATGCACTTGACACTCCACATTTAGCACTGTGATTATCAGTTCATACGGGTATCATCGATTGCGTGAGCACCCTATTTTTCCAGAACTTTTTGAGGTGTTATTACATTTCATACAAAACAAGATGCATATCGTTACATTTTTATTGAAATGTTTTTATTTTCGCGAAATTATTACCATCAAAATGTTCTGTGGTACTTTTTCATCCTATTTATGCCTACTGTTACCCCTCTGAATTTGACTTTCGAATTTTGGAGCATCTTGTACATTTAAAAACAAGGCTGTTTTTTTAGTCATCTGCCTGAGCATTCTACTGATTTTCCTTTTTTTTTTTTTTTTTTTTTTTTAATAATGAAAGCAAAAAAGTAATTAATCTGGTATGGTCATGTCAAAAGAATGGATAATGAAAGACTATCCAAAATAACATTCAACTATGAAACAAACAAAAAAAGGAAACTGGGAAGACCACGAAAGACCTGGATGAATGATATCTCAAAGGCAATGAGGGATAGAGGTCTGGAAGAGGAATGGACCCTTGACCGGAAGAAATGGAAAAAGACTCTTGGGGATTCTTCGGATGGCAGCATCTGACGCCATAAACCGAGTTTATATATATATATATATAATGAAAGCTGTTTTGTAGATGTGCCCGCACTAGCTATTTTTTTTTTAAATATTTCCCTTTTTATATTTAATTTTAATTTTAATAATTTTCATGAAATTCCTTCAAAATGGTGGTAATCGGTTTATTTCCATTGTTTCAGATAAAAGAAACAATGAAAACTATTCAGACACGTAGCTTTTTGGACTTTATTTCCCTTTGCAAGTTATTTTCGGTAAAAATAAATAAATAAATAAATAAAACTTATGCACGTGCATTTTATTTTTACAAGCGAATAAAAACTGTTTTTTGTTAAAACTATTATTATCACAAGATTATTGTCTATTGGCTCTATTTTAACTTTATGTATTATGACTTTATTGTTTTTCTTTATTACAATTAAATAGAAAACGTATTTAAAAAGTTTCGCCGGTGACGTTAAGCTTAGCAGCTTGAAATGTATTTTCACATTAAAAAATCTAAGGAGAAAAATTGCTATTATTATGTCAATATGACGTAATTTTCACTGACTTTCCATATCTTAATTTTAAATGTTAGAATCGGAGCCTGTATTGATCATTGAAGTATTCCACAAAGTGAATATTGAGTAAAAAAATACCCTAATCATTTGTATTTGTAGATGTCATTTTCCATTTTTTAAATGTTCTTTTCTACAGTACAAACCTTTCAATAATAAAATTATCACGCTGTTTGTTTGTATGAGGTCTCCTGAAAATGAAATACAGATCAGCAATCCGTCATTTTTGATGGGGGGTTATGTACTAGTTTTTGTTTTATTAAAAAGAGCCATAAATGTGCCTATTCGACATAGAAAAACTTTTACTTTCTCTGTTTATTATATTTACACGTTGTTTTTTCAATTAAAAATTGAAGTACTTTTTTTTTTTTTTTTTTTTTTTTTTTTTTTTGCATTAATTTGTCTGTTTTCTTCTTTACTCGATTCGCTGAAGAACTGCTACCTCATGCAAATGACACATTATAATTGGGTCAGAAAGAGTTTATTCGCTGTGCTTTTCAACCATTATAAAATGGAATTAAAAATTCATAAAATTCAGTGTCAAATTTAAAAGGTAAAAAAATAAAATAGGAAAAGAATGCATATTTCGATTGCTTTAAATACTGACGCCTACGTATATCATTTCTCTTCTACAGGCACTTCATTGTCACTGTTTACACACATTTCGTGCTCATTTACGAAATTAAAATTTCTTCGTCGGTCAGGTGGTGATATCTACATCACTATTTATTCAGTCAAAAACTACTATTTCTGTGATATTTTCATAACCAGAAATTTTCTTCACTATAATTCCTAAATCTGGGTCTTTTTCTGAATTTTCACAATTGTCATTGATTGCTGATAACTTGTTCCAACATTTTTATAAAGTAAAGCTTTTGACTGAAACTCATGCTTTAGCAGGCCAGAATATTGCATTCTTAGTGTTTATAGATTTAAGATTATTCAAAATATTAGCGGAGAATCTTTAAGAATTCTCCATACAACTGATAAGAAACAGAGGATATAATGAATTAGGACTGAATATATGGGACATTTTCACAATCTTTTCACTTTCATGTCCCTGAATAATAATTTTTATTTTAATATACTTTTTTGTGTTTTTTTTCATTTCATATACTGGGGAACATCCCATTGCATGATTGTACAACAATATTAACGAGATAAATAAGTTTTAGACGAGGTTGGGGGTCCAAACACCTGGAAAACTCCTATACCGTCCCGTGTCAATGATACTGATTTTTAAGTTTGAAGCTGTCTGTATAAAATTGTTTCAATAAACATAATTCAATGTAATTTTCTTCTGAAACTGGAAATATTGTTTTATATAAATATGTAGCTAAAAAATAACCTGCACACATTTTTAGGGTTGTTATTATTTTTTAAACTCTGTCCCTGGGTTTTAGATTTCTTACCATCCCTCTTCTAAATTTATACAGAAAATCATTTCAGATGCAGCCACAGAATTTTTTTTCAAGTTTTTTCTCATGCAGAAGTATGCTAGAGAAATAATGTCTAAAATTCTTTGGCAGGAAATTTACTGTAGAATTTAAATCAGTATTTAAATATCAAATTCAAGCACCGTGGCTTTATTGGTAGTCTCACCGTCCCCAAGGTTTATTCCTGCGCTTTTCGAGGTAAATTTAAAAAAAAAAAAATTTAATCCAACGTTAACAACTATTTCTAAAAATCGATGAACATTGTGGCTATCACTTAGTCTTAATATGATTTGCCTAAAAATACCTGGTAATTTTCCTTACCGTTCCATCCTTACCGTCCCTTTTTTTACCATTTCGTCCGTTTTTTCCAATACCATCCCCTTTTTTTACCTTACGTCTCTTCTTTACCACCCCTTTAAGACAATGTTATACAAAAATTCTGTATTAAAAGCACTACCTTGTTATTATTTCTTATTTGAATGTCCTGTGGGTACTATGCAAATTCATTATAAGTAAAAATTTAGAAGAAAATAAAAAGTTATAGGGGTAAAATGGTAAGGAAATTTAAACTCGCAAGTTTAACTTAAACCTCTGTTAAATAGAAAAAAAAATTGCTGCTAACCCTTTTTTCTTTATTTTGAATCATTAAGGCATTCGTCTATCAGATTAAAATGTTATTTTAGCAAGTTTAATTTTTCAGATTTTTTTCCCCAAAAGTCAAAAGATTGTGAGAATGCCCCATATACCAAACTAAACTAAACCGGTGGCTATACGATCCGTGAAGAATCAAGGCGTACAGCACCCGTCCTTGTTTTTTTTTTTACCCTAGACCCGAGGTGCAATACAGCATATGTCCCGGTCGTCAGTTGGTCAACCAAACACCGGGCTCTTGCACTGTAAAAAAAATAATGCCAGTTTTCCGGTAGGAATCGGAAAAATAGTTGCCCTTATCGTACCGGAATAATTTCCAACCCAGCTCAGAATAAAATCCGTAAAATACCGTTTTACTGACTATTTTCTTATTTTTACGGATTTTACTTCGAGCTGGGTCGGAAATTATTCCGGTACGATAAGGGCAACTATTTTTCCGATTCCTACCGGAAAACTGGCAGTATTTTTTTTACAGTGTGGTGTTTAGTTCCTGGGCTAGCTTAGTACTCATTTTATCGACCCTGAAAACATGAAATGCTGAGTATACCTTCCACAGCCGGGAATCGAACTCTAGACCTATAGCGTAGCAGTCAGGCGTGCTGACCACTACGCCACTGGGCTATTGAATAAATGTAAAGATGCAAAAAATTTCTTGGACATATTTCGCGAAGAAGTAAGCGGAATTCTAAGAACATTAAAAAAAATGAATTACCAAACGTGCAATATTTTTTTTACTTTTATCAGTCCGGATATGAAAGTGTCTACTGTAACATTAAAATCCAGAAGCTAACAGAAGGTGTAAAATGTTTATTCTTAGATTTTATTCCGCACTATTGAATATTTATATTAGCGGAGAATCTTTGCGAATCCTCGTTACAACTGATAAGAAATAGAGGAGATAATGAGCTAGGACTGAATATATGCAGTCTTGCAAAAAATTTCTTGGACATATTTCGTGAACAAGTTGGCGGAATTCTAAGAAAATTTAAAAAATTGAATTTACAAACGTGCAATAAATTTTGAGCTTTTATCACTCCGGATATTGGAGCGTCCAGATAGGAGATGGCTGGATATGGGAGTGTCTACTCTAACACTATAATCCAGAAGCTAACAGAAATAGTAAGATTTTTATTCTTAGACTTTATTCCGCTTTGTTGAAAATTTGCACCAAAATGTCCAGTCATTGATTCGTTTTCATAGATAACCGTTACTTAACCCTTTAATACGTAGTTTTTTATTTTGTTCGGAAAGCATTATATTTGAGTCTATATTTGTTAATGATCCACTAGAAAAATAGTGAAAAAATTTATTTATGTTTACATTGGGCATAACGTCACAATGTCACAGCTGAGTTACATAATAAAAATTGCTCAAAAAATGATCATTTTAAATTATATACTTGGTTTAAAGTGTTTACACTGCACAATAACAACTATTGAACAATATAATATCTTTCATAATGTGTTTAATAGTTTGTAGAATTAATAATTACTACCTTATGAACAGGGCCGAAACTAAGGGGGGGGGCATATGCCCCGGGCGCCAGAACGAAGGGGCGCCAGAACGAAGGGGCGCCAAATGAAGGATTATACCTTTGGAATGGATCATTTTCTTCTGGTGGACTGATGGCTTCCATTATTATGAAACAACCATTATAAATGAAGTGTTAGGTGAAGATGAAAGTTCAGTGGTAAAAAGTTGCTCTTTCATCTTCACATAATACTTCATTTATAATGGCTGTTTCATAATAATAGAAGCCATCAGTCCATCAGAAGAAAATAACTCGGTGAAAGCGGAAACTCGGTTAAGCAGGACTCGGATAATCGGGACTCTAACTGTATATTTAATTTTAAAAATTATCTTTAGAATATTTTTGTTGGTGTTCAGAGGGGAGTCATGATCCCCGTGACCTCCCCCTTGGATCCGCCATTGTAGATTACGTAGTTCAGTATTACATATTTTAAGATTACATATTTTAAATTTTAAAATAAGTCGGCTATTAGAAAATTAGTAAAATTCTCTTCGTAAATATACTTTGCGGAAGAGCGGAAGAGGGGGGGGGCGCCAAAAGACATGCTTGCCCCGGGTGCAAAAAAGGCTAATTTCGGCCCTGCTTATGAAGATCGAGGAAAACGCCAGTCGTGACAAATCAGAACAAAAACAGACTTCAAGACCTTAAATTCATGTTATCACACGTAACACATAATAGTTCACCAAAAGACCAATAGAAAACACCAAAAAGGCTAGTTTCGGCCCTGCTTATGAAGATCGAGGAAAACGCCAGTCGTGACAAATCAGAACAAAAACAGACTTCAAGACCTTAAATTCATGTTATCACACGTAACACATAATAGTTCACCAAAAGACCAATAGAAAACACCAAAAAGGCTAGTTTCGGCCCTGCTTATGAAGATCGAGGAAAACGCCAGTCGTGACAAATCAGAACAAAAACAGACTTCAAGACCTTAAATTCATGTTATCACACGTAACACATAATAGTTCACCAAAAGACCAATAGAAAACGCCAAAAAGGCTAGTTTCGGCCCTGCTTATGAAGATCGAGGAAAACGCCAGTCGTGACAAATCAGAACAAAAACAGACTTCAAGACCTTAAATTCATGTTATCACACGTAACACATAATAGTTCACCAAAAGACCAATAGAAAACGCCAAAAAGGCTAGTTTCGGCCCTGCTTATGAAGATCGAGGAAAACGCCAGTCGTGACAAATCAGAACAAAAAAAAAGAAAAGTGCCCAGCTAAACTGATGGCATTGAGCTCACAGACTATTCACACTAATTGTATATTATACTCTTATTTTAAAGAATAATGCCACTCAAAAAAATAAGTGAAGGGGAATTAGCCCCCGTTTCCCCCTTTATACTTAGCCAGTGAACCTCCAAATCTAATCAGGGAAGCTCCTTATCATAATAAACAGGTATACCAAATTTGGAGCAAATCGAATAATCTTGCAAAAAAAAAAAAACATTTATCTAAATTAAGGGGGTGGACTAGCCCCCCTTTATCCTTAACCAATGAATCGCCAAAACGAATCAGGGAAGCTCCTTAACATAATAAACCGGTATACCAACTTCGGAGCAAATCGAATCATTCTACATGAAAAACCTATTTATCTAAATTAAGAGGTGCAGGCTAACCTCCCTTTTCCCCCTTTACCCTTAACCAATGAACCCCCAAAACTAATCAGGGAAGTTCCTTAACAGAATAAACCGGTATACCAAATTCGGAGCAAATCGAATCATTCTGCATGAAAAACACATTTATCTGAATTAAGGGGGGGGTGGACTAACCCCGTTTTCCCCCTTTATCCTTAACCAATGAACTCCCAAAACTAATCAGGAAGTTCCTTAACATAATAAACCGGTATACCAAATTCGGAGCAAATCGAATGATTCTGCATGAAAAACCCGTTTATCTGAATTAAGGGGGTGGACTAACCCCCCTTTTCCCCCTTTATCATTAACCAATAAACCCCCAAAACTAATCAGGGAAGTTCCTTAACATAATAAACCGGTATACCAAATTCGGAGCAAATTGAATGATTCTGCATGAAAAACCCATTTATCTGAATTAAGGGGGTGGACTAACCCCCCTTTTCCCCCTTTATCCTTAACCAATGAACCCCAAAAATTAATCAGGGATGTTCCTTAACATAATAAACCGGTATACCAAATTCGCAGCAAATCGAATGATTCTGCATGAAAAACACATTTTTCTGAATTAAGGGGGGTGTACTAACCCCGTTTTCCCCCTTTATCCTTAACGAATGAACTCCCAAAACTAATTAGGGAAGCGCCTTATCACAATGAACCTAGGAAAAAATTTTGAAGCAAATCGGATGTTTCTATCAAGAGTTATCGCGTTACGTACATACATACGTACATACGTACGTACATACATACATACAGAACGGGCGGGCACATTAGCTCTCAGGCTTTGATAGCCTGAATAAACCGATATACCAAATTCGGAGCAAATCGAATCATTCTGCATGAGAAACACATTTATCTGAATTAAGGGGGGTGGACTAACCACGTTTTTCCCCCTTTATCCTTAACCAATGAACCCCCAAAACTAATCAGGGAAGTTCCTTAACATAATGAACCGGTATACCAAATTCGGAGCAAATCGAATCATTCTGCATGAAAAACACATTTATCTGAATTAAGGGGGGGGGGGGGAATAACCCCGTTTTTCCCCCTTTATCCTTAACCAATGAACTCCCAAAACTAATCAGGGAAGTTCCTTAACATAATAAACCGGTATACCAAATTCGGAGCAAATCGAATGATTCTGCATGAAAAACCCATTTATCTGAATTAAGGGGGTGGACTATCCCCCCTTTTCCCCCTTTATCCTTAACCAATGAACCCCCAAAACTAATCAGGGAAGTTCCTTAACATAATAAACCGGTATACCAAATTCGGAGCAAATTGAATGATTCTGCATGAAAAACCCATTTATCTGAATTAAGGGGGTGGACTAACCCCCCTTTTCCCCCCTTTATCCTTAACCAATGAACCCCCAAAACTAATCAGGGATGTTCCTTAACATAATAAACCGGTATACCAAATTTGGAGCAAATCGAATGATTCTGCATAAAAAACCCATTTTTCTGAATTAAGGGGGGTGGACTAACCCCGTTTTTCCCCCTTTATCCTTAACCAATGAACTCCCAAAACTAATCAGGGAAACGCCTTATCACAATGAACCTAGGAAAAAATTTTGAAGCAAATCGGATGTTTCTATCAAGAATTATCGCGTTACGTACATACATACATACATACAGAACGGGCGGGCACATTAGCTCTCAGGCTTTGATAGCCTGTGAGCTAATAAACCGGTATACCAAATTCGGAGCAAATCGAATGATTCTGCATGAAAAACCCATTTTTCTGAATTAAGGGGAGTGGACTAACCCCGTTTTTCCCCCTTTATCCTTAACCAATGATCTCCCAAAACTAATCAGGGAAGCGCCTTATCCCAATGAACCTAGGAAAAAATTTTGAAGCAAATCGGATGTTTCTATCAAGAGTTATCGCGTTACGTACATACATACATACATACGTACGTACGTACATACATACATACATACAGAACGGGCGGGCACATTAGCTCTCAGGCTTTGATAGCCTGTGAGCTAAAAACTGACTTCAAGACCTTAAATTCATGTTATCACACGTAACACATAATAGTTCACCAAAAGACCAATGGGAGATTCTCAAAAGGTGGGATCATTAAACACGTTAACTATATGTAATTTTTAAAATTTTCAAATTTAAGGCCAAATTTTTTTAATAGTATAGTGTTTTGTCTATAAATATAATATATAAATATTTTATAATAGTATGTCTACAAAATTATACACAAACATTAAAAGACAGCAACTATTCTGGAAAATTAATGATTAAAGCATTTAATTAGCAGTTGTGTACGTTACAAATTTTGGACATTTGCAGATTTTGGACGTTGCTCTTAGTATTTCAAAAATTCTTAAGACTAAGAATGTAGTAAATGTGCCTGTATACATATATATATATGTATAATGAACTTTTTGTTATCCAGTAATAATAATAATAAAATCAAATGCTTTGTTACGCACGTTACTTTCGGACATAACAAAATACAGAAAAATTCCTTCTATCTTCAAACAAGTTGGAAATTGCTCGTCAAACGTGGCAAATGAGGTGCGTTCGTACTATAACTAGTTTTATAATAATTTTTGGCACCCCATATTGTACTGAATGTATACTTTTTTGCACTTCATAAAGCGCATAGTCTGATACATCATTAAAATGCACTTCCAATAATTTTTTCCCATTCCCCGTAATGTAACGGAGCACTTTTGACTGTCCCTGTAATTAAACTATACATCCGATTTTCCTAAAATTTGAAATAGCTCAACAAAACTTTGCAACAATTATATCTTTAAAATTTCAGACCATTCGGAAGGCTGTAATATCATTAAAATGCACTTGCAATAATTTTTCCCATTCCCCGTAATGTAACGGAACACTTTCGACTGTCCCTGTAATTAAACTATACATCCGATTTTCCTATAATTTGAAATAGCTCAACAAAACTTTGTAACAATTATATCTTTAAAATTTCAGACCATTCGGAAGGCTGTAATATCATTAAAATGCACTTGCAATAATTTTTCCCATTGGCCGTAATGTAACGGAACACTTTTGACTGTCCCTGTAATTAAACTATGCATCCGATTTTCCTAAAATTTGAAATGTCTCGACAAAATTTTGCAACAGTTATATCTTTAAAATTTCAGATCATTCGGAAGGCTCTAATATCATTAAAATGCACTTGCAATAATTTTTCCCATTGGCCGTAATGTAAAGAAAAACTCTTGACTGTCCCTGTAATTAAACTATACATCCGATTTTCCTAAAATTTGAAATGGCTCGACAAAATTTTGCAACAGTTATATCTTTAAAATTTCAGATCATTCGGAAGGCTGTAATATCATTAAAATGCACTTGCAATAATTTTCCCCATTGGCCGTAATGTAAAGAAAAACTTTTGACTGTCCCTGTAATTAAACTATACATCCGATTTTCCTAAAATTTGAAATGGCTCGACAAAATTTTGCAACAGTTATATCTTTAAAATTTCAGATCATTCGGAAGGCTCTAATATCATTAAAATGCACTTTCAATAATTTTTCCCATTGGCCGTAATGTAAAGAAAAACTTTTGACTGTCCCTGTAATTAAACTATACATCCGATTTTCATAAAATTTGAAATGGCTCGACAAAATTTTGCAACAATCATATATTTGAAATTTCAGACCATTCGGTTGGGTAGTTTTTGCTCTGTTACATGCGGACAGACGGACGGACGGACAGACGGACAGACGGACGGACAGACGGACGGACGGACTGAACGACGACTATAGGTGCTACGTATTTATATAATTACGAACGCACCTAAAAAGCAATAAATCAGCCTGCCATCTCTTAACGAAATGATCAAAAAATCATCACTTTCCTTTATGCATTAGTTGTTTACCATTAGAACCACCTGAAAAAAAGTTATATCTGTTTTTCTTGGTGGTACATTGGAGCAGTTAACGTTATGAATGTCCGAAATTGGCCTCTTTAGAATAAAAATTTAAGATATTTATACAAAGCTTTTACAACAAATTATGTCATTTTCTATCTCTGAATAGAATTAAAAACTCGGTGTAAAAAAAAAAAAATAAATAAAGTCAATGATAATTAAAGCTATGTTTGAAAGGCTTAAAGTTATGACTTTTGTCCAGTGCCCACCTTTTGAGAATCGCCCCAATAGAAAACGCCAAATGGCAAAAAAAAAAACGAAAGATCACGTAACTCCTGAGTTACACTATCAGCGCTGTCACAGGCGGCTTTTTTTATATTCTATTCGCACCACAATTTAAAAACAAATAAATTTTGTAGTATATTTCACTGGCAGATGTCAAAATGTATGGGAAAATTTTTTGTTTAAAAAAATGATGCGATAGAGAATTAAAAAATAATCACCTGTGGCAACCCTGCAATATACATTTAAGGTTTAACCATTTTATGAAGCGTTCTGATTGGTCCGAAAAGAGAAAAATGACTGATCAATTTATGTTTTACGTAAAAACGGTTGAATCATTATACAGTTTGCTTCAGATTTTTAACAGTAAAGATAAAGATATAATAAGTATGAAAGCGTTCAAATAGCAAAATTTTTATCAAGTTCCTCTTCAAATTGTTGACATGAAAAAGGGTAAAAGAGTGATAGGTTTTATTAGACTGACTACGCACTGTAAAAAAAGGGCAAATATTTTTTATTGTACAAAAATTATAATATAAACACAAACAAAAACATAATAAAACTTCTGCCGAGTTACCTATGATTCCGAAAAGCGTTTCTTTATATTTAGAAACCTAACAAACCATTAGATTTTTGTTATTTAAAAAAAGCAGTTCTAAAAACAGAGTTTCTTTTGCTGCCCGTAAATTTCGGAAACATTCCCGACTAGTTTCTACAGTGTGTTATTTTTTCCAGGTTTTTTCTATCCAGAATATAGGTTTTTACGGATATTAGCAATTCTCAAGTAAACATTTTCTTGTTCATCAATTAACACAGATAAGCATGCTAAATTGATTTACAGCATATTTCCCGTCTAGTTGGTCATCCTTACGCGAAACCCTCAGTGTCAATCCTCAATCCGAAATTCGGAATTGAACCCTGGATATGTTGCATGGTACAGAAATGCTCTGAATACTAGGCTAATGCGCTTCAAAAATTCAGCTACGAAGTTAAAAATTGAAGAACTGATAGCATCGAAAACCATTCTAGGTTGAGAAAACTGATTAATATACTGTAAAAGCTACTCGAAAACGTTTACGAAAATTACGTACAGCAAGTGTTTTTATAAATTCTTCTTTAAATCTCGAAAATCAAATAGTTTAAGGGCTTACTAAAGATAAAGGAACGCTTTTCGGAATCTTGGGTAACTCTGAAGAAGTTATATTTTATTTACGTCCGTGTTATACACTGTATGGCCATTAATGACCGGACACTTTCAATTGTAGACATTTTGTCGAATATTTACAAATATACTTGTCAGATTTTTCTGGTATTCATGATTTAAAAGAATTGGTTTGACCTCATATTTATCAACGTCGATTTGATAAGCAGGAAAATTAGGGGACCAACAAAAAAATCAAAGAAAAAAAATAATACTTAGGATCACTCTGTAAAATAAAATGCACGAAATGATTTATCGCTACAGAATATAAATAGGCAGCCAATGAATAATATGTGTATTCATTTGTGTAAGAATAGCACGTATATTAATAGAGATATAGCGATTTTTTTTAATTAAAAAAAATTCTTGCATGTCTTTTGCTTATAACATGCAGGGTTTTCAACCAAATTTAACGCCGGTTCAGAAAAAATGACAAAATATAGTAAAAGCAATATAGCGTAATTGGAATATAAATATATGAAATATTTTAGGAAATATGAGCAGTTGTGTGAAATATTTTTTATCTACGCATGCGCGAACGATAACAAGTATCTTTTTACATAATTTAATATTCAACTCTATGGAGCAACTTCTTAAACACATTCAGTCAATTATCGTAAAAATTCAGAAAGTTTTCGGCGTTAGAGTGAGCTATTTTTAATTGTTCTCTAAAAGCAGCTGAATGATAAGGGATTTTCCACAAATTGTCATTTTTTATTAACTGGCTTTCAGAAAAATATATATATATATTTAGTGACTATCAACGAGTAGATTTGGAAAAAATGCTTACAGGGTGATCCAAGTATTATTTCTTTTCTTTGATTTTCTGTTGGCTCCCTAATTGTCCTCCTTATCAAATCGACGTTGAAAAATATGAGGCCATATCTGTTCTTTTAATTCCTGAAATTCCAAAAGAATCTTACAACTATATTTCTAAATATTCGACAAAATGTCTAAAATTGAAAATGTGCGGTTATTAATGGCCATATGGTGTATTTTTGTTGATTAAAAAATATATTTTTTTTTACTTTTGCAGTGCAGTATAAGTAGAAGAGATTTGGATCTTTTATTCTCATTTCTTTGTAAAACATAATTTTGCTATCGCAAAATAGATGGTAGATCAGAAAAATGTCTATAATACTGAATGCGAATGAAGACATGAAAACCACTAAGTGATTATGAATTGGGAATTGATTTAGGAAAGTGTTTATACACTTACATAATATAAACGCTTTGATGAATGTAACTAAAGTTTTGTTTTATCTGATTCTATTCTAGCCACACTATATGGCCAAAGGTGACCGGTCACATGAGATTTTAGACGTTTTGTTTAATATCTAGAAAAATACATGACGAATTAATCTGAAACTGCAGATGTGTAAACAATATAGTATAATAGGTCATATATTTCCGCGAAGATTTTTTCCCGAAACCCCATAGTGGACCGTCAACAATTTGAAAAAGAACGAATATCTTTTGGATAACCATGTAAAAACTAGTGTAGCAAAAGCGTTCAAACTCGTTATTACTAAGTGGCTTATTGTAATACACTGTGTGTAATACACATTTTTATGAGGATAGCATGTATACTCGTAGAGATATTAAGGTTTTTATAAAAACAGTCCCAAATTTCGCCCGGTGTATTGCTTATAATTTGCAGAAATCTTAATACAAAAAAAAGTTCTCTCCAGAAAATATGACAAACAACACTGTACAAAATATTCTGCAATCAGAATTAAAAAATAGTAAAAATTGGATGAAAAATGAGCAGGTTTACTAAAACATGTTTCACTGTGCATGCGCGAATGCAATCAAAATATAATATGCATAATGTATTAGCTAAGTATAAAGAGCAACTTTTTTGAACGTCTCAAAACCATAGCTTGAAAATTCTGAAAATTATAGTCGATAGAATAAGCTCGAAATCCGTTGTTCCCGAAAAGAAGCAAAAATATGAAAGGTTGTATCAAATATCTGTTGATTAGCACCAAGATAGCGTACACAATATTGCACGTACTAATATATTTGGATACAACCCCTCATCTTTTTTGCTTCCTTTTGGGAATAACGGATTTTGAGCTTATTCTGTAAAGATAATTATCAGACTTTTCAAACTATGTTTTTGAGACTTTCACAAAAGGTGCTCTATACATTTAGCTAACACATTATGCAAATTATATTTTGATTACGTTCGAGCATGCGCAGTGAACCATTATTTAGTAAACCTACTCATTTTTCATACAATTCTTATTATTTTTTAATTCAGATTCCAGAGTATTGTGTAGAATGTTGTTTGTCATATATTCTGCAAAGAACTTTTTTTTTATATTAAGAACTCTGCAAATTATAAGCAAAAAACTTGGCGAAATTTGAGACAGTTTTTGTAAAAACCTTAATTTCTCTTAGTATACATGCTATCATCATAAAAATGAACACAGTATATTACAATAAGCCACTTATTAATAAACTCGAGTTTGAACGCTGTTGCTACATTAGTTATTACAAGGTTATCCAAAAGATATTCGTTCTTTTTCAATTTGTTTACTGTCCTCTATGGGGTTTCGGGGAAAGAAATCTTAGCGGAAATATATGACCTATACTATGCTGTTTACACACCTACAATTTCAGGTTAATTCCTCACGTATTCTTCCAGATATTTAACAAAACGTCTAAAATCGCAATTGACCGGTCACCTTTGGCCATATAGTGTATTTATAATGACAGAGAATTTAGTATTTTCAATCACTGGAAGTTGGTTGGTTGAATTTTTGACGGCCGATTATCTACACGAGGGATATAGGCCCGGGGGGAGTGCCCTCCGTGGGGGTCTTTCTAAGGGAACCTAATCCGTATTTACACATGGAAAATCCACGGCTCGAAGAAAACCACGAAAACTCCGAACGATTAGGCCGACAGGCGCGATTGGGATCGAACCCAGGACTTCCCGTCTACCAGCTTCGAGGGCAGAACCTCTCGGCCACTGGTGGGGCTTCAATCACTGGAAAAAATGCTGTTAGATTATTATTATTAGGTATACAGTAGCATTATTAAAAAAGTACCGACATCAATGGATTGATTTAAAACATCAGAGTAATTAAAACGCGATTTTAATCAATCTGATATAAATCGGCATACGCTGCGGTCATACTACATTATTGAGCGCAAAGGAACCTTGATCAGGGGAAAATATACAGGTGACAGCACAATAGAGAAAAGAGAAGAAGAAAAATTACAGAGAGATTGTTTATTTATAACATAAATTTCCAAACTTTTTTTTATTCAGATTTTATTTACACTAAGAGCGGAGAAATGGCAAAATATATCTTTAAAAACAAAACTTAAAGTATTTATTAATTTTATCTATTCCGAGGCCTAATTAAATATACTAGTAAGGCAGTATTTTTATTTTATATTCTTAAAAATTATAGTAAAAAGTTATGGGATCATGAAAAAGATTTTTTCAGATTTTATTTACACTAAGAACGGGAAAATGGCAAAATATATATTTAAAAACAAAACTTAAAGTATTTATTAATTTTATCTATTCCGAGGCCTAATTAAATATGCTAGTAAGGCAGTTTTTTTTTTATTTTATATTCTTAAAAATTATAGTAAAAAGTTATAGGATCATGAAAAAGAAAAAATAATATATAGAATCCTAGAATAGATTGACGTAAAACTGTTTATTTAAAATGAAAATGAAATAAAAACTTGTAACATTATGGTTCCTAAAACTTCTATTTAATTATTTATTTATCGATCACAGTAAACGTTTATGATATTATAACTGTTTCAGACAACATTGATAGACTGATAGTTATTATGCTTGCTATCGGAATATTGTGTAAGTGCTTTTGAATAAAATTATGACGAACACTCTTGAATTGTCTTAAAACTCTTTCCCGCGCATAAGTTGTTGCTAAGATAAAGAGGGTCCGTGGATCAAAATTCTCAAAAAATGCATTTTTGTTAACAAAATACTAAAAAATTATATAAAGCAAACCGCATAATTGTATGATGATTACATCATCAGATATAACAGTTTTTGTGTTGTACCCATCAGTCTCACCGCACCAGTAACTAAAACTTTAAGTCCATTTATCTCAGAACGGATTTTTTGCATAATTTGACATGTTCAAAATGATTTATCTAAACTTTCTTGCAAGGTATGTCTATAAAATTTTATATAGAGCTTTTATGTTATGTTTTTAATAAATTGTAAAAATAATAATTTATAAAGAAAACACGGAAACTACTATGAGGTTGTTCCATCACTTACAATTAGTGTTGCCAGGTGTCCGCGTACACTCTTGAATTGTATTAAAATTCTTTCCCACGCATAAGTTGTTGCTAAGATAAAGAAGGTCCGGGGATCAAAATTCTCAAAAAATGCATTTTTGCTAACAAAATAATAAAAAATTATATAAAGGAAACCGCATAATTGTATGATGATTACATCATCATATATAACAGTTTTTGTGTTGTACCTATCAGTCTCACCGCGCCCGTAACTAAAACTTTTAAGACAATTTATCTCAGAACGGATTTTTGACATAATTTGACATGTTCAAAAGGATTTATCTAAACTTTCTTGCAAGGTATGTCTATAAAATTCCATATAGAGTTTTTATGTTATGTTTTTAATAAGTTGTAAAGATAATAATTTATAAAGAAAACACGGAAACTATGATGTTGTTCCATCACTCACAATTAGCGTTGCCAGGTGTCCGCGTAAATCGGGGCTCCAAATGCTCTGGACTCCACTAATTTCTTCCTGGCAACGCTTCATACAATCCATGTGCAATGGTGACTAGGATGATCGGTATGGCCGCCCCGGATCCCAGTTTTCATTTCAGAGTATAAGTGCAATCCCAGGGGAAGACTCCAATCCACTGCATGCATTAACATAAACTAACAATAGAATATAACATACAGGGTGACACATAAATACTGTGACGTGATGAAAATGTCAATTTAGTTCGTTTTCTTTGCACTTTTAAGCTATATTATTGTTTTATTCATGTTCCTCGTGCTTTTTTGTTGACTAATTGCTGTTTCCACTGATATAAATTCGCTGTTTTTCAGAAAAACATGGTGTGCAAACGCTAATCCTGCATTCCTCCAACAACCTCTCCCACTCTAACAGACTTCGCTGTTTGGGGAATCTTGGAGCAAAAAGCATGTGAATCAAGCATAAGACCCTGCATTCTCTGAAACGTTTCCTATAAAAAGCCTGGACTGAAATCGCACCGGAAATATTCTGTCACGGCCATCTTAAAGAACTTCCAGAAGCGCCTAGACCCCTGTATCGCCACCGCAGGAAGCCATTACGAAGGATCTTGACTGTTTTGTTGCACAGAATTTTCTTCTATTTCGAATAGTGAATAAAATGCGTTGTTTTGTTCCTTCAGTTTAAAGTTATGTTCTTTTATTTGCGTCACAGTATTTATGCGTCACGCTGTACAAGACTAGTTTTTACAATATAATACAACAGTTAATCTGTACTAATATTATAAAGAAGTAAAAATCGTTTTTGTGTTTGTTCGAGGTAATCTCTGAAGCTACCGAATCGATTTCAAAATTAATGGTATCAAAATTGTGGTGTTAGTCCAACTTAGAACATAGACTATATTTTATGTCGGTGTCGCTACCCCAAAGGAGATGCAGGAGCAAAAAACGTTCTAAAAATGTGATTTTTGTGTTACTGAATGGCCTAGAAATATGAAATTTGGAATATTAGTTACTTATAATATGTAAATGATGTCGAAGGACATTTTCTAAACAAATCAAAATATAAGGGGTGAAAATGCACAAAAAGCGTTCTAAAAAACGTTCTAAATGGTGGTTTCTACACAATCTCAGGAAATACCAAACCGATTTAAAAAATAATGGTATCAAAATGATGGTGACAACCCTTGCTCCAAGATAGGCTATAATTTATGTCGGTGCCACTACTCCAAAGGGGTGTGGAAGCAAAAAACGTTCTAAAAATGCGATTTTTGCGTTACTGAAGGGCCTAGAAATATGAAATTTGAAATATTAGTTACTTATTAGATATAAAGAATTTGTAAGAACAGTTCGTAAACAATTCAAAATTTAAAAGGGGTGAAAATGCTCGAAGAGAGTTCTAAAAACATCCTAAATGGCGATTTCTACTCAATTTTGGAAAGTGTCAAATCGATTTCAAAAGGAATGGTTGTAAATTGATGGTGACAGACCTTGCTCTAACATAGTGTTTTATGTTTCTATCACTACCAACTGGGGGTTTTTGGAGAAAAAAAGCTCTAAATTGCGGTTTTTGTGTTATGGAAGGGCCTAGAATCATGAAATTTGGAATGGTAGTTACTTATAAGATATCAATAATCTCTAAGAACATTTCCTAAAAAAATCGAAATTTAAACGGCTTGAAAATGCGCGAAAAGTGTTATAAAAAAGTTCTAAACGGCGATTTCTATGCAATCTCAAAAAGTACTGAACCGATTTCAAATATAATAGTGTAAAAATGAGGGTGACAGCACTTGCTCTAAGATAGGCTATATTTTATGTCTGTTTCCACTACCTCAGAGGAGATGCAGGAGCAAAAAACGTTCTAAAAATGCGATTTTTGAATAATGGAAGGATCTCGATTCATGAAATTTTGCATGGTATACATTTATTAGATATAAATGATTTCTAAGAACATTTCTTTAAAAATTTCAAATTTAAATTCGGTGAGAATGCGCGAAAAGCGTTCTAAAAACGTTCTAAATGCCGATTTTTGAGCAATCTCAGGAAGAATCAAACTGATTTCAAAAGTAATGGTAGGAAATTGATGCTGACAGCCACCGCTCTAACACAGACGTTATTTCATGTCGGTGTCACTATCATCTGGAGGTTGCAGGAGCAAAAAAGTTCTAAATTTCGATTTCTGTGATCGGTGTGGGCTAACAACTTGAAATTATGCAATGTACAAATTTATTAGATATAAATGAACTTTAAGAGTACTTTTTCGAAAACATTGGAAATTTAAAAGGGATGAAAATGCGCGAAAAGCGTTCTAAAAAAGTTCTAAATTGTGATTTCAACTCAGTCTCAAGAAATACCAAACCTATTTCAAAAATAATGTCGCAAATTGGTGGTCATAGTCCCTGCTCCAGCATAGGCTATATTTTATGTTGCTGTCACTACCATCTGGGGTTTTCAAGAGCAAAACATGTTCCAATTTGCGTTTTTTGCACAACTGAGGGGTCTAACATTTTGAAATATGGCATAGTAATTACTTACAAGATGCAACAGCTTTCTAAGAATAGTCAAAAGGAAATTCGAAATTTAAAATGATGAAGTGAGCGAAAAGCTTTCTAAAAACGTTCTGAATTACAATTTTTAATCAAATACCAAACCGATTTAAAAAATAATGGTGACAAATTGTTGGTGATAGAACCTGCTCAAACATAAGCTATATTTTATATCTGTGCCACTACCACCAGAGGGTTGCAGGAGCAAAAAACTTTCAAGATTGCTATTTCTGTGATACTGAAGAGGCTAGAAACTTTAAATATGGCACGGTAGTTACTTATAAAATATAAATGCCCTCGAAGGACTGTCGAAAATAGATTCGAATTAAAAAGGGGTGAAGCAAAGGGGAGGTGCGAAAAGCGTTCTAAAAAAGTCCTAAATTACGATTTCTATACAATTTCAGGGAATATAAACCGATTATAAAAGTAATAATTGCGAATCAATGGTAACAGTCTCTGATCCTACACAGGCTGTATTTTATGCCGATGATTCTATTACCTGGGGTTCCCAAGAACAACAAACGTTCTAAAAAAGGCCTTTAAAATCTTTCTAAATAACGTTTCTGTGGAATATTAGGAAATAACAAACCGATTTCAAAATTAATGTTGGCAAATTATTAGTGACAGTTGCTATTTCAACATAGCCCTATATGTTGAGAGAGGTGGTAGGACTTGGATTTTGACATGATGGTTAATTTTAAGATGTAAGAAGATGGTTTCAAAAAAATTCAAAACTTCAAATGAATATTGAAATGAGCATATTAACTGAGCATAAATGTTTCAAAATATTTTCTAAATTATCATTTATTTATTTATTTATTTATTTAAATCCCATTTCTGCCTAATGCAGTGTAATAATGAAGTTTAGTCAAACTGTGTTTTAAATAGTAATTTTTGAATTATTCATAAAAGTATAACATCTTTTAATAAACATTAGACATATAACTATCGCTTGGCATAGTTCAAATATTACGCGAGCAAAGCCGCGGGGTTTGCTAGTAATATATAAAGAAAAAATATGTTTATAAAAGCAACCAAATAAGCACTTTTACGAATAAAAAATATTTAAAATAATACTATATGCCAATTCAAGTACTTGAAACGAAATGTTATTTATACAAGTTAGTAAGTAATTGTTTTATACGATTATCCATTGATTGTGGAATTCACCGAGTACACAAATTCAGTTTTCTAATGTGACCACTAAAACCTATAAAATGTTTCATCAATACATGTATTCACAGGAATTGTACTATGTTCTAAACATGCATTAACAATCGCAAGACAAAATTATTAATACAATAAAAAACACGTAAAGATGTACAACTTCTGATTTACTGCTTACACTTAAGAACTAGTTGCCCATTTTATCGACAATAAAGAAAATACTTTAAAACAGTGCTGTGTAATGACAAAAATTTTACATCCCCACCTTCAACGATTTATTTCCAACCGATATTTTGTAATCATGGAAAGACTGTTTGCTCACTCAATAGTTTGATCATTTCAGTAAAACAAAATTTAACAAGTGAATTTTTCAAAAGTAAAATAATTTCAAGTGGAATGATTTTCGATGTTTACTCAAATTGAGGATTTTGTTTTTAATCTTGAACCCGAAAAAGAATATTATTCATATAAAAACAAAAATAAGTTAATCATTTGTTCTGTTTTCTACGTAAAACATAACGTTTTCTTTGAGGATAACAACGATTCAATGAAACATCCCCAGAAAAGTCACAAGGTAATAAGAGGAAACGAAGACCTGGAAACCACTAAGGAAATGAATTTTCTAACGGAAATTGATTTCGAAAAGCATTCATGTACTTTACATAATGTAAATATTTCAGTAGGAACAACAATAAATTGATTTTTTGATAAGGAATTTTTGGGATCGAATTCTATATTTCCAGCTTTCTAAATCTTAAAAATTTTACAATTTTAATACATTGTAAAGGATGACAGTTGTCAGAAACTGTGATGTTTCTTATATATTATATATAGAGTAGAAGTGCTGATTACTTTTTTTTAATTTCTAACTAAAATTATTTACTTAAAGGTTAAAATATATCATCAGTATGATTAAAAATAATTGGAGATAGAGGTATTATAAGAGAAGTTTTAAGATTTCTATACATTCATTTATATTCATATACAATAGAAAATAATATATATATGTGTGTGTCTGTGTGCACTGTGCAGTTGTCGAAATATTTTTTTTTTCTAATGACCTACAACTTTTTTTTATGTAGTAGAGATCAGACGGGCTCAGGCCTGGCTCCATTTTGTATCCGATTTCGGATTTAGGCTCATTCATTCTGAACTCAAAATTTTATTTATTCACATATCGAAAAAAATAAAAAAACTTTTTTTCTTTAATTACTTATTCCATTTCAAGTCATTTTAAGGTTATTTTAATCATAATGAAGAAGAAACATAAATAGGGTTTTTCAATTCTAGTTTTAGAATACTGTTTTAAAAGAAAATGTGTGATATTTGCAGACTTATTTCTGACAGTTGGTATGGCGCTAATCGGAATATCGCGAACAGTGAAATTTGTGTTACTTCGATTTTCGTTTTTGACTCTATATTATTTTTTAATTGGATTATTTATTTTATTTTATTTTTTATTTAGAGATCCAGCACTAAAGAAATATTTTAATCTGTTTTTTGTCAACCAGCATTAGCTCAACCAATTTCGAATTTTTAGTCTTCTATTGTGAGCAAGTCATAATCGCTTTTCATATTAAAATAACATTAGTGATCTATTTTTTATCGCGTAATCTGCTCAGGCTAAGGCTGAGCTCTGAACATTTACGAAGTTACTTCCATTTATAAGTAATATAATTGTCATTTATTGTTTAATGAAGAAGAAATCGATTGTATTTTAAGATGTACACCTTTTATAGAAAATCGTAAAACAGTGTTCGATCCTTCGGCATATAAATAGTGATTTCTGAAAAAATCATGCTGTTATTCATGAAACGCACTTCCTCAATGTATCAACAAATTTTCTTGTTGACGAAGAAATAAAATGGAAATTCCTTTAAGTATGAAGTATACTTGTATTTAATGCCAAAACCTTTCTTTTTATAAGACTGATTATAAATTTTCATAAAATAAATAGCTCTTTCTATGCCAGTGGTTGTTTAAAAATGAGATGTTACTTTTGAAACAATTTTAAATAGTATGCATATTTTTTTCTAAAGACCAAAAACAGCTCGAACTCATTTTTAACATTAAGAAAAAGAAACAACGTATAAGGGCACAAATAAAATTATTATTTGTGCCCTTATACGTTGTTTTTTTTTCTTAATATATTGGCACAAAGTACAATCCTTCTCCACTTTTTATGTCATTTTTAACATGCATTTAACTGCAATTACAAGTACTTATCATTGTTTTTTGTCTTGATTTAATAGGTAAACAAAATGAAATATGAACTTTTGTCAAACTTTAGATGTCAGGCTAAACCTTATAAATAGTTAAAGTAAGTTATTGGTGAAAAAAAAAAATTTTTTTTCGTTCATTTGTAAAAATTTTCTGAGCTAGCTTAAACACGTAACTTGTTTTACTTTCATATAAATGAATTATTCAATGTTATAGTCTGAGAATTATCTCTAGACACTCAATTCTATATCTTAATGAGTATTATTTGTTCATATTTGCATCTTTTATTTGATTCCACGCAACTCTATCCTTGTTGATGAAATTATTTGTCTGTTTCACCTTGAAAAATTGTATTTTTATTCGGCACATTTTAACAGTTTTTTAGCTTTAATGTTTTTTTTTTCCTTGTTGTGGCTAGGAATGTTTTTGCAATATTTCAAGAAATCAGAAAATGTTTATCTCTAACATGCATAACATTTTGCAACGCTATTGTAAGATAAAATATCCTTACCAATAAAAGGTATAAAAGTAAAAATAGTTTTTTTTCTTTTTTTTTTTAATAACACTCTTTTATAAGCATTCATTGTTTATCTTGAAAATCACATCTAATTTCGTGATTACCATTCATCTTTTTTTCCCAAACATGTCTGTTATAATACATTGATTTTGCGTGGACACTGAATTCGTCGATATCAATGTACTGCTTTTTTACGCATTTAATTCAGAGCGTGAGATAGGGAATTAAACTTTTTTTCGCTTTTTTTTTAAGGTATGGCAATAAAAATGAAAAAAATATATTATTTCAACTATATATTCAAGATTTCTAAACTGGTTTTCTCAACGTATAGTTACAATTTAATTAATATGAAACTATTAAAATAGGACTTTTTTATAAATTAAACTTTTCACTTTGTATTTTTATTTTCTACTTCTTAATGTTTAAAATATTTCATTGTTTTGTACAGCTTTTTCGCATACTTTGGAAAGCTTGATTGGACACATAATTAAATCCATTGTTGTTGTAACTCTCATACAGTTGTAACCATAAAAGCATATTTGGAGATTTATCACCTCTGGCGGGCTAATAAATAAATGCCTTAAAATTATTTATTAATTCATAAATTATTTCTAAAAACGTTAAAATGTTCTATCCCCGTCAGAAACACACTCGGGAACAGAATTTTTCTATTTCTACCATATCAATAAGGGTGTAAAAATTTGATCACAAAATTCCAACTTTACGTGCAAACAAGAAAGAAAATCATGCATCAAGCATATATTGTGTAACACTTTTCAATACTTCAAGAATTCTTTAACAAAACTTCGCCTATTAATAATGTAAAGAAGTTACCTAAGTAAACATTTTAGGAAGCGAATAACACATATGAAAGCTAGACTTCAATAATTACTGCACATAGCTGGAAAGGTATTTCAATTCTTTTCTGCATATCTGTATATGATCTGTTAATTTGTATGTATTCTTCTGCATAGTTTAGTTATAAAGTGCATAAAACAATTGAAAATTCACTTCTAAAATCTCTACCAACAGAGAAAACGTACTTGAATTCTTTTGTACAACTATGTACACTACCTACAAATTTTTATACAGGCCACGTGTTAACCGGAAATTTAGTTCTGACAAAAGCGCGCTTAAAATTACCTAAATCCCACTTCCAGGAAATACTCTCCATAGGCGGCCATGTATCTAGCTTTTTCTTAGATCTGTATACGATTTTATTTATATGCTATAAACGTCTTTCCGTATACTAAATGTAATTGAGCTTCAAAACGCCTAAGTCAAATTTAAAAAACAGTTTTAAGCAATTCACGCTCATTCTCAGTAATGCTTACGAATTCTTTTCTGTAGCCCTGTATATGGTCTATAAAATGTATACTGTATTTGAATTTTTTGTGACCGGAGGTCTTTCTTCGTTAATATTAAGCAAACTATTGTATACAAAAATATGAAAATCGATGGTATTATACAGAAATGTTTGATAAACACGCTAATGCAGACAGTTTTCAAATCGAATAATTATTTTGATATTTAATGCTAAAGTTGGACAAAATCGTTCCATTAAAAAATTTATGGGAGCAAATACTATACATGGGAATTGAATCATTTTTAGATAGTTTCATGCGTTAGAATTTCCCGGTGTGCAGACTGCATTTATTTTTTTTTATTTGACACATTTTTTTATGCTTTATTTCTACTTTAAATTCAAATTTTCAGCATTTAGAGAGTTATTTTTTACATATTATGGAAAATGGTATTAATTTAAACTGTTGTCAACTGTATAAACAGCGCAAACAATAATGTTTGCTTCAAATTAAAAATTTATTTACACGTGACTATTATAAATAGAAAATATAAAAAGCAGAAACTCATTGAAAATTACGTCATAAAAACTATATTTACACGTGAATTTTCAAAGAGAAAGAATATGTAAAATAATAAATTCCTTAACACGCGTTAGAAGTCTTAAATAGGAGAAATTGCGTCACATTTACGTCACATTACACTTATTACGTAAAATGAAAAAAAAAATAATATTGCAAAACAGTTTAAATTTAAAAAGTGCGCGAGACATTTATTTGATGTTATAAGATGATATTTTCAACTATTTTTATTAGGACAGCGCAAATAATATTTCATTTCTACCAAAAGTAATTTCATTTGAATATTAAAAAGAAAAAGAAAAGTTTTGATGAAAATTACGTCAGATTAAAAACGGTACATTTATAGTGTCTTATTTAAAAAACTTTCTTTTCGCTTTGCTAAAAAATACTCTGTTTACTCAAAGACTCTGTTTACTTAATTCCTTTTATATTAGCTTACTTTGAAATGTTCAATTGATTTTATTTAATCAAAGGCGGAAACAGCCATTGTTCCTTTTAACAGCAGCTGATTTGGCCTTAAAATTCACCAATCAAAGATAAATGAATAGAAACCCGTTTATAAGGAGATCTCCACTGTTTTTTAGCTTATAATTCAATCTTCCGAAATCTTTTTAAAGCCGATCAAATTAGCGTGCTTTTAGAGTCTGCGTTGTCTGAACGGGGGTTGGCGAGCGTAGCTCGTAGGGAGCAGCTCCCCTTAGTATGAAAAAAATATCTCTCGAAATGCTGAAAATTTGAATTTAAAATAGAAATAAAACCTCAAAAAATGAGTCATTGAAGAAATAAATGCAGTCTGCACACCGAGAAATTCTAATGCATAATATGATCTAAAAATGATTAAATTCCCATGTACAGTTTTTTCTCCTATAAAACTTTTATATGGATCGACTTTGTCCAACTTTAGCATTAAATATCTCTTAAATTAATTCTTCAATTTGAAAACTGTTTGCATTAGCGTGTTTATCAAATATTTCTCTATAATACCACCGATTTTCATATTTTTGTATGCAATATTTTTCTTAATATTAACGAAGAAAGACTTTCGGTCACAAAAAATTCAAAACCGACCGCGGCGGCGGTGACAACGTTAGTTACTTTTTTTTAGAATAGAGAGAAACGCTCACGTAGGTTGAACCATGAAGTATAAAGTAGCTACTGATGTACTTTGGAAACAATAATTAATGAACCCGAAACTCTCTGTTTAAAGTGGAATACGATATAGAGTCCTGCTCCGATAATTCTGTTTAAAGTCAACACGACAACCGACCCGAACTCGGCACACTTCAACCTTAACCCAAAATATTTTGACATCTTTAACACGTTCACGCTGGCGCCAATATTCATGTTTTTCGCTGTGAGGCGGTGCTCGAATCCAAATTTCGCTTCATCTGGCGGCGCGGTACTGGGGCTTATTCAGGCACTCTATGTAATGACCCGCCCCTCTCATATTTATTGAATTGAATTTGAATATAACAAGTAGAGTTGATTGTGAATGCCTGAAAGTTCGTAGGGAGTAAGCAAATTACTTAGAGACATGATTTATTGACTACATATGTACGAATTTAATATAAAATGTCTTACAATATAAAGAAATATGAACAACATGATATAAATGTATTTCTGTAAGGTAGAAGTCACGTGCTTAGACAATGATATTTTTTGAATGAAAACGAAAATTCTCGTTTCCGTCGTGAATGTATTAAGTTTATAAAAATGAATTGTTTTTACTACTGGATTTTCGAATGTTCAAGTGTGGACCACCTGTAGTGCACGCCATCTATAGCATAGTCGAGTGTGACCCACCTGTAGTAAACGCCTTCTATGGATCAGTTGAGTGTGATCCACCAGTGATGCACGCCGCCTAATGCGACAGTCAAGCGTGAACCACCGGTGATGCACGCCGCCTGATGGGACAGTCGAGCGTGACCCACCAGTGATGCATGCAGGCGTGAACGTATTAAGGGAGTTAAGGAAGATTTATAGACTCATTAATGTTCAAATATATTGTTTTTTTTTTCATATGACGAAATTTTCTACACTTTTTTGTGAAACAGGTTCAACCCAAACCCGATTCGCAAAAGTCAAATCTCAATATGAAACCGACCGGAAACAGATGCAATTAAAGTTAATTCGAACCGAACTGTACGCGCAACGAATAAAAATAATGTCAACTTGATCTGACTCGATCCGAAATTTGGGTCGGGTCTGGTTTGGTTAGAATAGGGTTACCCGGCCGGCCAATTTTGGATTCTAATCCATCAGTCTAAGGACATTCAAGCCTAAATCAATATTCAAATTTCACAAGGTTTAACATGTCGCCAGCTTTCTAACTTTTCGGCAAGAAGATGGATATCGTCGTGCTCTAAATTAGCATATTGATATTACATAAATCCATTCGTTTTAACTGCCTATTACACATTGCCATAGGATGCTGAAAAGTTAAACTACTGCTGAAATTTTACCATAATCAAGAGTTTTGAAAAATCAAGTGAATAATATGTTTTAGAAAATCTGAATTTTTCGCAAAATCAAATGATTAATTGTAGAATGCAATTTTTAACGTACACAACTCTTATTTTTGAACTCCACTTTTCCGAAGAATAACCTCCCACCATTTTCAGAATTTTACATGTGTCCCGATAGTGGACACATTTATCCTTCTTATCTTGATTTTCATACTAAAATAAATGTTACCTTACTTACATGTCTTATTAGTAAATGTGCACCCGCATTATAATGCCGTACTGCATGCAATTTGTAGCGTAACTAAGCTGATGATAGAATATAAAAAACATTGCATTTCAGGCCTTAGATCTACTAAATAAAAATAAATATTATTTAAAGATAAGGAAATTTATAAACATCTAATAAAGTTATTCTGACCTCTTTTCATATTAAATCGAGGGCGCTCTATAATTTTAAAATTTACATTTTCCTCACTTTTATAACTTTAGAGTTCGCCTTTCTAGAGTTAATGGGGGGTCAACAGTATTTTAGTGGGCAAAATTGCTCAGATGAACCTGCTTGCATGTATTAGCTATGTATCTCAAACTGCTTCTCTTCAGGGTAAAATTAATCTATATCATTCCATCCAGTAATTACATATCTTTCCATTTCTTCGCTTCTTTATGATATACTTATTGTATTCAAACAAAGTTTCTAGATTTCTAAAATAAGTTTCTCATAATAATCGCAGAAAGCACTGAATAAGTTTTCAAACTTTATGAAATCAAATATTTTGTTTTAAGATTACTAAGGAAATGTTTCGCATTTCTATATCACATATTGATAAAGTGCGTAAGCAGAATAAACTTCATCAAATTTTTAGTGCATATTTTTAGGTACGTTCTTAATTATATAAATACGTAGCACCTATAGTCGTCGATCAGTCCGTCTGTCTGTCCGTCCGAAAATAGGAGAGCAAAAACTACCCAACCGTATGTTCTGAAATTTTAAATATATAACTGTTGCAAAATTTTGTCGAGTCATTTCAAATTTTATGAAAATCGGATGTATAGTTTAATGACAGGGACAGTCAAATTTTTCCGTTACATTACGGCCAATGGGAAAAAATTATTTCAAGTGCATTTTAATGATGTTACAGCCTTTCGAACAGAATGAAATTGCTATGCGCTTATGAAGTGCACTAAAGTATACCTTTAGTACAATATGCGGTGCAAAAAATATTTATAAAACTAGTTATAGTACGAATATCATTTGCCACGTTTGCCTTGCAATTTCCAACTAGTTTATATTTACATGTGGTGTGGAACAGCAATTATTTCTTTAATTTTGAATAATAAGCTAATAAATTTAAATTCGTGAATTTTGATCAAAACAAAATGCATATCAAAATTAATTGCTGTAAAATATTGAGAAATATCCTTCGATAATACCATTTGTTATATCAATCATATAGATATTTCCTCTTAAGTGTTAAATGTTTTTATTACAAACTTAATTCATAAATCCAGAATTTATATTAAAATGTAAATAAATAAATAATTTGTATGCGTTTCTTCACACTGCGCAGCATTTTATTTTCTTTCTTTTTTAACACTTTCCAACATTGTTGAAAATTGTTTATGATTTCGGTTTGTCTGGCCGTCTAACTGAGATAAAACTCTCGTAAATATACTAGGCTTGCCCTGATTTTTGTATGTTATTAAAGCTTACTATAGCACGATTGGTACTGAAAATGAAGTGTGTAGCATTTTTAGTTCATTTACAGGGGCAGTCAAAAGTTTTATGTTACATTACGGCCTATAAGAAAAAATCGTTTCAAGTTCATTTTAATGATGTTAGACATTTTCAAACGTAATGATATTGATAAGGATTTATGTAGTACGCTGAATCCTGCATTCTGAAGAATATAAGTGTCAAAGCATTTACTACTCGTGTACAGGGCCAGACAAAAGAATTTCGTTACACAATGGTCTACGGAGAATTGTTTGCACCGTATTTTAGTTCTGTTACACAATTTCAAATATAATGAAAATTATATACATTACTGAGGCTTACTAGAAGATACTTGTTGTACAACATGATATGCATAGCATTTATCGTTCATTTACAGGGACACGTAAAAGATTCGGATAAAGTACCGTATCTGAAGTACACTGTCTATTAGCTATAAGTGCTGTAAATGCGATTTCATTTATGATATGTGTATTTAACTATAACTCTTGCTTACGATGTGATGTGTATAAATTAGATTATTATACAGGGCTACACAAAATAATTCGCAAGCATTGTGGATTATCTGTTTGAATGGCATAAAACCATATTTTAATTGAGTTATGCACTTTCAAGTTGAATTATATTTAGCATACTAACAAATGTTTGCATAATATAAATAAAATCATAACTGGATACATGACCTCCCAAGGATGATAATGCTTAGAAGTGTGATTTGAGCAGTTTAAGTGTGTTTCAACCTCAATTAAATTTTAGCTTAATACCTTGCGCATATAAAAATCTGTTGGTAATATACAGGACTTCAGAAAAGAATTCAATTACATTTCCGTACATTGATAGAAACTGCAGAAGTTGAATTTTTAACCTATTACACATTTTCTTACTAAACTAAATTTTAGCGTATTATGTAGAATATGTATACATTGTAGATTAAATGTGAATTTTCAACCTATTATCATTTTTCATAAACTAAGTTTTATCATGTTATGTAGAATATGTACAAATTGTAGATTAAATATAAGGCTGCACAAAATAATTGGACTATTTTTTCCGCCATGGACGGTAATTGCTGAAATCTGGCTTTCAAATGAACAGCTAAGTGGAAGAACATGTTAAGTAACAAAAATTACATTTCAAGAAATTTAAGGTGAAAGTTTTTGTTGTAAATTTTAATGATTAATTTTATGTTTGATACCATGTGTTTAAAATATTAAGAGGTATGGTACTAAACTCTCTCAGAAAAACTTATTCATATTTAATTTTCAAATATTAAAAATTATTAATATTATTGACATTATTAAATATTAAAATATTAAATATTAATGAATAATCTCTTAAATCTTCAAGACTAAATAGAATCTTAGTATTTTAGCTTCACCATGTGATAGGATACCTCATAACGCTTCCATCCAAAAGATTAAAAAAATTTAGAAAATGTAGCATAACATGTGCTCTTTAAATGTGTTATGAGTTTTTCAAAAAGTTTACTTAGATTTTTTTTGTCCGCTATTAAACAGCGAAGTTTTGGTAAAGAATTCTGGAAGTGCTGGTAAGCGTTTTATAATCTATGCTTGAGACATGATGTTTCTTTCTAGTTATTTTTTATCAAGCGTCTTATCCCACTGCTACGTGTATATTTTAGGATTCCAACTTTCCTTATGGGCATATTTGGCTTATGCACTGAGTGCTTGCTTCATTTTTTTAAATTCGGTATTTTCTGGTGTCGATCTGGTGTACAAGCGTACTATATTTTTTTAACCTTGTTATAGGCTATTGTCGGTGCGTTTGATATATAACTGCAGTCTTTACTTCACTTATGATATAAAAGATTCTTAGTCATTTATCATTTTTTTTCTAAAAATAAATTTAGCTTTTTATAACAATAATTACTTAAAATGACAATAATATTTAATTATTATTCAAAATATACCGGAAATGATAAATTTAATGGGTTATAAGAATAACAAAGAATAGATCGACCCTCATCTCGTAATTATTGCTACCAGATATAAAGATTGGATGTATGATTTTATATCCGGTGTGTAAGCTGAGGGGTTCAGAACCATAGTAGACCAAGTCCATTTTGAAAAAATGAAAAAATATATAGTCTATTTAGAAGGTATATAAAATATGTTTTATCCACTCCCACAATGAATCAAGTCTATTTTCACATACCGGGTGTCCCAAAAATGACTGATGGATTTTAAAATTCAATAACTTGCAAACGGTGACAGATATTAAAAAAGTTCTTGCAGGAGTGTTAAGTATGATGTCAGGAGTTTTTTACAGTGATTCTTGATTTTAGTTCGAATTTCACACAATAGATGGCGCTGAGAGAAATAGGTGCTCAGTCTAGGCACTTCGGAATCCATTCAATGCATTTTAACCTCCTTATTTTCATGGAAAAAGAGAGAGGCCTAAAAAGCGAGCCTGGATTTAGCGGTTATTGCTTTCAACGCCATCTATCGATGCTATTTGTAACTAAAGCATCGAGAATCGCAGCATAAAACTCCTGACATCTTGCATGACACTCCTGCACGAATTTTTTTAATATCTGTCACCGTTTGCAAGTTATTGAATTTTAAAAGCCATCAGTCATTTTTGGGATACCCTGTACTTTCTTATATATGACATCTGTTTACAGACTTTGTTGACTATGGGAGTGAATAAAACAGTTTTTATGCGTCTTCTAACTGAACTATATTACTTTTTTCAAAATGGACTTGCTCTACTATTGTTATGAGCCCCTCAACTGACCCTTAAATTTTCTTTGTGTTTTCACGATTTAAAAAGCAAACTGAAACACTAGAAAATACGGTACCTATATTTTAAGTACACTTTAAAATCCTTACTTTGTAGATCTGGGTTTTACAGAAGGTATATAATCCCTAAATTTTATAAAATTTTTACCTTTGGTTGAGATAACGCGTTAATGTGTCAGTCATTGCCAGCTGTTAGTTTGCATATTTTTTTAAGATTTGTCTAATTAGGAAATATACTCAATTGTTTTTAGAAGACTTTATCAAGCCTGAAACTAGAATCTCGTTTTAATTTCCTTAGTAAGGTAATCATTAGTTAATGCACCTGAAAAGAGCTTTTCAATGATTCTATTTTTGACGTCATCGAATTTTTCTTTTTCTATATGTATCATGTCACAGAAGACACTGACCAGTATCTCGCGAACGGTTGGTTTCGGGCTGAAAGTGTCAATAATTTTCTGCAACCTCATGGCCACTCTTTACATTTATTTTTATTTTTCTTTATAAATGACTTCACAAAAGATATTCGCCCGTATCTAGAGAACGGTTGGAACGGGTGTACAATTCCTCAGTTCCACAGTTCAACCATTCTACCTTTTAAGGTAGATTTCGTATGAAATACAACCTATTACTACCTCTTATGTTGGAATTCCGGAAAAAGTTTTGCAGATCTACACCGATCGTGACCCCTAGAACCCAAAACCACCCCCAGTAAAAAACTCTATATATCTATCAATCTATCTATCTATGTCACTTTTTTATGGACACGATAAATTCTATAATTCTGCACAAATCTTTTGCAAATTGACACATAAAATCAATGAGCATAAAATCTCGGTCAAGTTCGTAAATGGGCAAAATCGGGCCAAGGGATTGGAAATAGAGAGGGGTTTTGTGAAAAACGAAAAAACCCCATAACTTCTTAATGATAATACATATAGGCTCAGTTTAAAGTTTTTATTATTTCTAAAAAAGGGCCAAAAATTTATGTATGACAGATTTTTGATAAAATTAAAAATGTACTCAAGGGGTGAAAAAAATAGGGTTTTGGGGAGAAAAAAAATTCTAACTTTGTTAATTCTCAAGATATCAAATCCAATTAAATTTATTATAAATTGTCTTGATATTACCTACAACTTTTATACTGACAAGTTTTTGATAGGACCAGTTCTTACCACAAAAAAATTAAAAACGAAAACAAAAAGGGTGGGAGAGTGAAGAAGAAAAAAATCCATAACTTCGTCAATTCACAAGATATTCAACCCGGTTAAATTTGTTATACATCTTCTGAATATTATCTACAGCTTTTATATTGACAAGTGTTTGATAGGACGAATTCTTACAACAAAAACAAATTAAAAATACATAGAGGTTGAAGAAAAAAATACCGTATTACTCAAATCCAAACTGCTTATTTTCTGACTCATTTTCAAATTCATTTTTGCTTTCAAACGCATCCAATTGGTAGGTTTTTCTTACTCAGAAACTATATAATGTACCGTAATGGTCGATTGTTTGATAGAGGCAGAATATATTTCAAAAAATGATGTCAAAGTGGACATTTTGAACCCAATTTCTCGAAGCAATTGTGTTGGAAACGAAAAATATTGTCCTACTGAGAAAATAATTGTTTATAAATCAAGTTCTAATTAACTGAACAAAAAATAAAAACATAGGTCGCTTATAATTCTCTTAAAAAATCAAGTCAGCATGTTTCATGTTCCTTTTAAAAATGAATCTGAAAATGTGGCAGATAATTTCGAGTTGTTGAGCATGGAAAAATATATTTTAAATACTGCCTTAACATAATTCTGATAAAACCAGCTCTTATATAAAGACGAAATTAAAAACTCGTCGAAAGCTGCCAGATAAAATTGTTAAAGTGGGTTTCTCTAATCATGATTTAGTTTTTGTTAGTGAAATTAGTACTTAACTTCGAAATCTACCTGTCTAGATTACCCGTCTGTAAGGCCAAGACGGCAGAAATTTTTTTAAGAATAACGGTTAATTGACCATATTATTAAAAGTATCTGGCTATATTACTGACTATATTATGATCAGAATAAAGCTAAATTACAGTTATGTAACCGTTTTCTTTAAAAATATTTGAATGACTGGACAGTTTTCCTGCAAATTTTTAACAGTGTAAGCCATATGTAATTTTTCTTTTTAGTTATATCGAGCATATGAAGTTAAACTGAAAACAAATACTGTAAAATAATTCAATTTATGTATTTATGTAAGTTTGTAGTTAAGAATACGTAGAATAAAATTTGATGAGAGAAAAAAACAATATGTCGCCACTCATCTGGTTCAAAGTCTAGTAGTTCT
This sequence comes from Maratus speciosus, assembly GCA_963932465.1. Classification (NCBI taxonomy): domain Eukaryota; kingdom Metazoa; phylum Arthropoda; class Arachnida; order Araneae; family Salticidae; genus Maratus; species Maratus speciosus. Next base: position 309,952,451 of record OZ010792.1, read on the forward strand.
CAGTGCTAACCATAGACACGATGGTGCTAACCCCACTGTAGTGCAAAATATTTTTATAAATCATTCGATTATGAAAACTTCTGGACAACTAAAGGTTTCATTCATAATGATATTGAATCGGATCATCCCTATACTGATAAACGATGCCGACGTTGAAAGACAAAGTTCTTGTAAGTAGAGTTTTTCTTCTATAATGACAAGTACGCGCTGAGAGCATTCCACTAATTAGAAATTAGAGCATTCTATTTAAAAAAAAAGATGTTACACATTCAGAAATCAATACTCAGATTTCACGAAATTTTCTTTGCTTTTGACGAAACCGTTTCCTGGGAAATGCTCCGAGCGAATATTTCGTCAAATTGATGAAATTACTTTCTTCACTTTCTTGACGATATGAATTTCGTCAAAAGTTTGTCTAAAGAGGGCTGGTGGTGCCATCTATCGAGCAGTTTAGAAACTCCTGTATTTATTGACAGGGGGAAGAAAAAATTCACTTCTCGTTTTCCTCGGGGTGATTTGAACCCGCGGCCTTTGGCGTGGCAGACCGTTGCTCTTCTAACCTCGCTAGTGGGGACTTGCATTGTATAGGCGTGCTTTTAGATTGATGTAATGAATTCTGCTGCGTATTTATATTTTTATAAGGTAGATTGTAATTTTATCCGTGCTGCTATAATTTCTGAAAGTTTTAAGTAAGGGTAATTTATTATTATGGTTTTCTCATGGTCAATGATTAATTATAATATGGCTTGATTAAATAATTTATTAGTGAAATTTTCTTTGCTCAATGAATGATTCGAATACGGTCTGGTTAATTTGTTGCTCAGAAGTAACGCATTGTGAAGTGCATATTGCGTGAGATTTAATCACTTTGAGTAGGTGGATAAAATTTTAACATTTTACTGTTTATAAAGGGGAGAGGGATAAATTATGTTTATTTTTAATTTGATTGAAAAGAGAATATACTTCTTAAATATTTTTTTAAGATATCCTGGAAGTTTGAAATTTTATTGATTAAATTTTCTTTTTGAATGGTTTTGAAGAGCACAGGAAATTTATTCTTTTCGAATTAAAACATAACGAACAACAACATATAAATAAATAAATAAAAATAATATAAGTATTCATAAAAATTTTAACAGCTGAAAAAATAACTAATGAAGAAACAATAACTACCTATATTTCAGTATTTTCTGAAAAGCACTAAAAAGTGCTGTTTTAAAATAAATTATTACAGGACTAACATAAACAAGCAAATATCTGTTTGTTAAAATCGCAGGATTTGAGGAGGTATAGCTACTGTTTCCTTAAAATGCATTGAATCTGACCGTGATTGAGGCAAAACTTTCGTCAAATATTTGAGAAATTTCGTTTCGTTAAAAGTCACGTGATGTTGATAGGAAATTACTGTCAAAAACGACGAAATAAAGCTCAAGGAATGCTGCATCGTCAAAAGTGGGAGTTTTATTTCTGACAGTGTACGCGGAACACTTTTTAAATGAAAATTTTGAAATAAATATTAAAAACCTTAAAATTGTGTTTTTATCTCCAGATGTTATATCGTTATGGTGCATACAATTTTATACAGAGCTTTGTAAATTAGGAAAATTTAATTTCGGCAACCTTGTGAAAACAGACAAAAGGAGGGTAAAAGACGAACATACATCGATTGAATCGAGGAAGTATTTTTTTAAAATATGCACAATATTAAATTTAAAAAAGATCTTAATTAATTATCAATATTACGATATTGTAAAAAAGCTCATTTTCTTACAATTCAAATAACTAATATGATATGGTCAGATTTTTAACCAATCTTTTTTGATAAATCGTATTAAAAATAACCCGACATCAGAAAAAAATGAACTTAAATTTATATTCTGCTTTTTTTTTGTGCAAACACAAATACGAAATTAATTAACAGATTATTTTATCTTTACTCTTTCCCTTTTTTCTTTCTTAGTTTTACTTTTTTGAATAATTATCAAAAAATGTATCTCCTTTCTTAGATTAAGCACAAATTCTTAAATTGAAACATAGTTTTTGCTCTACAAATTATTTTTTTTTTTCAGAATTTAAGATATTACGTTTCAGTAAATTTGAAAAAAACATTTTACACTAAAACTAATCAAATTAATAACACAGTACAATAAAGAATAAACAAAATATAGTAACAGTAAAAATAATAGTAAAAGTAAAAGAATAACAGTGTATATTAAAGGATAAAATATTCTTGAGATAATATAATAATATTTTATTATTTTATTTCTTTGGAATACTGAAAAGGATATTTACTAATCGCAGCAGAATGTTTAAAATCCAATATATTCGTTTTAGGGTTCCGTACTTAAAAAGTAAAAACGGAACCATTATAAGATCACTCCTGTGTCTGTCTGTCAAAGATATTTTACTCGTAAACTATGAAATTCAAATTGGGGGAAGTAATAAAGACTATTGACCCACACATATTTACAGATTATTAAACATTCACAAAAATATTTAGGAAAAATGTAGAGGGAATAATTTAGTTACTTGCAAAAATAAATCTTTTCTTTGTATATCAAGTGGAGTAGCATGTGTAAGCTTTCGTAACGCTGAACTCGAAACTTCTTTTCTTTAATTTTAGGTATTATACTTTCAGAGGTATCGTCGAAATGTAGTGCAAAAATATCCCCCCCCCCCCAACTTCTATTTTCCAATCTACTGAAACTAAAATTATGAAAAAATTAGAGGTAGTAGACGTTAATTTGAACTTTTCAGGAAAACTATAGCGATTACCCTAGGCCACATAGTTTTTGAAAAAAGCGTATTTTCCCGTTACACACAAATTTTGATTTACGGGCATTCAGCAAAGGTATTGATGAGCGTTGGAAGTACTTATCGTTTCAGAAGTACAAAAGCATTGTAGATAATGAATTTAAAAAAAAATTTGGTAATTAGCCGAGATATAAACCCTTAAAGACACGGATGGTTTGGACATACATAATGACAGGGGCGGCGTATTCTATGTACCATCGACTTTTAAAGCCTAGATAACAACTTTTAATGATATATTTGTGTAATACAATGCCCGGAGTAGCATAAAAGCAATAAATATCAAATTGTTAAAAACAGACATTTAATTAGAATTAATCACATAAATACTATGAGATTCGCGACTTATTTCAATTGAGTGAATTTTTCAATACGCCAAAATTGATTAAAAACCTATCTCGAAAAACGCGGCACGGACCAAGGCGGCGTTGCAACTTTGCGACCTCCTTTCTAAGCGCGCTTAGCACAATGTCATTTTTAAAATTTGAACAAGGGTTTTGTTTTAGTTACACTGTAAAAAGAAAACTTTATTACTACGCTGTACTTAATTTTATAAAAAGCCAAATGAAGTTTAAATATGCGCTACTTTTATTGTCAGTACCGAAATAAGTTCATCATAAACAGATTAGGATAAGATTTAAAAAAAGAGCTATACAGTATAGCAATATTTAATATTATTTAGGCTTCATATCTCTTTGAAAATTTATGGTATATCCATTAATACTTTTCTAGTATATACAGCTATACCCAACCCTACGCTTTAGAGTTTTTTTTACAAAGTCTTATTATTCTTTTAACAAAATTTTTTTTTTTAGTAATACAGTTTTTTAATTCATATATTTATTGCATGGAAGCCTCTGAGCGCGAGTAATACACGCACTCGACCGTTTATTTCTATAATAGAAAAATGCAATTGTTACGTATTTTTTCAGAAACTTCAGATGGAGGAAAATGAGGAAAGACATATTTTTTATTTACTTTAAGGAGAAGTTCTACTTATTTGGGTAAAATTTTCGATTTTTCTTTTTTTCTGTTTTTTTTTTTTTTTTTTTTTTTAACCATTTGGAAAAATGGTTATTGCCCTCGTCAGGGTAGGAAATCGAAAACATATCTGAAGCTTTTTATTGGTTTAATCCGCATTTTATTCGTTTTCTGTTTGGTCTATACAGTAATCTGTATTTCCCTTTACTTTCAGCAGAGATGGGTACTTCAGTTGCCACTATGACAAAAAAGTAATAAAAACTACAAAAAAATTAATAATTCAGAAACAAATTGAGATACAGCTTTCAAACAAATTGCATTTAAAAGTACATTTTTTTTCTCTATACGACAGTGTAAAAAGTAATATTGAGGGATGTTTAGAAGTTGAAGAATAAAATTTCATTTAAAATGGGTCGTCAGATTTCTTGAACGATGGAAAAGCCTTTTCCCGAACAGCCAATGAAATGCTTGGATAATACGTAAGTTTCAGGTGGATAATACGTAAGTTTCAGGAAATCTGACGAGTCGCAGGCGATTTTTATCGCTTGCAATTTTTACGTGTAATAACACTATTAATGTTTAATTCATGGCGTGCGTAATGTATGATAAACTCCGTGCGATTTTTTATGTCTTAAATTTTAGTCTTTGAAAAAAATCATTTTCCAAATGGTCGTTGTAGTTTGTTAAATTGCTTTTTTTTCCGCACATTTGGATCATTTAAGTGTGTAGTAGATTGTTACCCTAAAGCGGTTTTGTAATATTCCTATTCCTTTCAATAGTTTTTGTACTTTGAGCGTAACGCCGCTCACTGAATGTAACGCTATTGCAAAATTTTAAACTTGCTTTTCTCAAAACCTTGTTTTTCAAACTAAACAAGCATTTTTGTCGAGAGATTCGACCTATTTCCTTCATTTTTAGGGTTACGTACTTAAAAAGTAAAAACGGAACCATTATAAGATCACTCGGGAGCGTGTCTGCCTGTTCGTTTGTCACAGCCGTTTTTCTCGTAAGCTATGGAGCGTATAAGTTCGAATTTGGCAGAAGTAATAAAGGCTATTAACCCATATATTTATAGATTATAAACCATTCACATATTTTTTTTTTTTAATGTAGAGAGGGGGCTAATTAAGTTACTTGAAAATATATATATATATTTTTTTTTTTGTGTATCATGTAAAAGCTGTCGTAACGCCGTACTCAAAAATATATTAGTTTTAATTTTAGGTATTATATTTTTTGACATAGCGTTGAAAATGCAATGCAAAAATACGTTTCCTCCATCGGTTTCCTTTCATTCCATCGCCCTCTATCTTCTTTCTCCTCATTGTGTACCACAGTATGCTTCCCCTCTAACACTTTATGACTTGCGTTCCGACCATGGATTGTATGGATGATTTGTGTTTGTATAGTTGTGTTCTATCACCCCCTAACGTGTGTACCGTGAGTTTAGGGACACCCCGTATGTGACGTTTAGCTGAATTGTATGCATAATTTATGCCCTTTTCGATCATACATAGAGAACATAGACAGGACACACGGGCAGCCAGATATTTTGCAAAAATCTGTTTTTCGAATCCAATGGCGGATCTAAGGGGGGGGGCGAGGGGGCGATCGCCCCCCCTTGGGCAAATAAAGGGTTTGAAAAACGGCATTATGCATCCTCACGAGAAATGACTTGGGGCGAAGCTAGAGCGCGGCGCGACCCGTTTTAATCCACGAGACTCGGGCTGGGTCAGGTCTTCCCTCTTTTAGAGCCGGGCCGTGTCCTGATCTTAAATTTTTCTGCAGATTCGAGTCTGGCCAGACTTCTTTTTCTTCCAGGTCGAGCCTGGCCTGGACTTCATTCTTCCTAGAGGTCTGCACTGGCCATAATTTCCAAGTCGGGCCTTGGCCCGGAATAAAAGCTAAACCGTTCAGTCCGTGTCAGCCCGTATGATAAGCGTTACTGGCCCGACCGCGACCTGTGCACTCCTCTAAATCCCAGTAGCAGAAAGTTATGGTTGTGTCTGCGACAGCAATTTAGTGGGATGAAAATTATCTGCGGGCAGGGGTGTAAAAATATCGGGAGCCAGGTCGCCCGGGCGACTAAATTTTCGACACTGGCGCCTAGATCTGTCTTAGGAAATGAAAAATAATTCGTATTTATAACCTTGATTATTTATGGATTTTTTTTTCTTTTATTTCCATGCGCAAAGGAAAAAAAAAAAAAAAAAGAAGTTCCCTTTCACTGAACTGGACTGATATTTACAGAAATGTTGGAAAAATTAAGATATTGCAAATCGCTATCGGGAGGATTTTACTCTACAAAAGCATTTGATCCTAACAAAAGCAGTTGAACGCTGGTACTTTACATCAAAAACAACAAGACACATGAGCGGTCATAAACATCATAAAAATTTAAAAGCAAATGAGAACAAACAGTAAGTTAACAGTATTGATTTATGGCATATATTATAGTCCTTGAAGTGCATTACATATTTGTACTTTTGAGGTGTTTAAAGAAGTTTTTAATGATTATTATTTGTATTTTACATTAGCACTTCCAATTTTTTTATATCAATATTTATCATTTTATGTAGCATTACTTTTTTATACAAGAAAAATTTATGCCATGTGTCAGATATATTTAATTAAAAAGAGTAATTTGTATGTACTATTATTAACTTATACTTTAATTTCATTTTACAAATTTGTTATCGATAGTAACTGGCTCCTAGATTTTTGAGCTGGCTCCTAGATTTTCAAAAAAATTTTACACCCCTGTGCGGGAGTAGCGAGTTACATTTTCTTATGTACAAACTTTATGAGTGTTAAAATAAACAGCGTTCTTACTGATTAATACCAGGGGTGATTCTGAGTAAAAAAAAAAAAAATCCGAAATTCACAACAAATTTTCCGAAAGGTTACAACAAAGGGGGAGGGGACAGGGAGCTAAAATCTACTACCGGCACTAATTATGTATTTTTCTTCGCACGCTTTTGATGAAATTTGCGTTTTTTCGCGATCTTTTGACGAAATATGCCGTTTTTCGCAATCTTTTGACGAAATATGCCGTTTTTCGCAATCTTTTGACGAAATTTGCCGTTTTTTCGCGATCTTATGAGGAAATTTCTCGGTTTTTTTCGCGATTCTTTGACAAAAAGGAGCTTTTTTTCGCGATCCTTTACGAAATTTGCGTTTTTCCTCGAATCTTTGACGAACTTCGTGTTTTTTCGCGATTCTGTGACAGAAATTTGCGTTTTTTAAGCGCCTCTGGGACGAAATTCACGTTTTTCCCGGGATCTTTTGACGAATTTCGCGTTTTTACAGCGATCCTTTGGCAGAAATTAGCGTTTTTCGCGATCTTTTGACGAAATTCCGCAAATTTAATTCCGATCTTTTGACATAAATTTTCTTTTTTTCGTGATCCTTTGGCAGTAATCTGCGTTTTTCGCGATCCTTTGACAGAAATTTACGTTTTTTCACGATCGTTTTACAGATATTTGCGTTTTTCGTGATCGTTTTACAGAAATTTGCATTTTTTCCGCGATTGTTTGACTAAATTCGTGTTTTTTCCTCGAGCTTTGATGAAATTCAAGTTTCTTCCGCGATTTTGTGACAGAAATTTGCGTTTTTCTCCTGCCCCTGGAGCGAAATTCACTTTATTTTCGGGATTTTTGGGTGAAATTCAAGTTTGTACAGCGATCTTTTGGCAGAAATTTACGTTTTTCGCGATCTTTTGACGAAATTCCGCAAATTTAATTCCGATCTTTTGACAAATTTTCTCTTTTTCGTGATCCTTTGGCAGTAATCTGCGTTTTTCGCGATCCTTTGACAGAAATTTACGTTTTTTCACGATCGTTTTACAGATATTTGCGTTTTTCGCGATCGTTTTACAGAAATTTGCATTTTTTCCGCGATTGTTTGACTAAATTCGTGTTTTTTCCTCGAGCTTTGATGAAATTCAAGTTTCTTCCGCGATTTTGTGACAGAAATTTGCGTTTTTCTCCTGCCCCTGGAGCGAAATTCACTTTTTTTTCGGGATTTTTTGGATGAAATTCAAGTTTGTACAGCGATCTTTTGGCAGAAATTTATTACGTTTTTCGAGATCTTTTGATGAAATTCCGCGTTTTTTCCAAAATCCTTTGATATAAATTTGCGTTTTTTCACGATCCTTTGACATAAATTTGCGTTTTTTCGCAATCATTTGACTAAATTTGCGTTTTTCAAACAATCGTTTGACTAAATTCGCGTTCTTCCCACGATCCTTTTACTAAATTCGCATTCTTTCCGCGATCCTTTGACGAAATTCGTGTTTTTTCCGCAATCATGTGACAGAAATTGGCATTTTCCCCCACAACCCTGGGTCGAAATTCATGTTTTCTCTGGGCTCTTTTGACGAAATTCGCGTTTTTATAGCGACAATTTGGTTATAAATTACGGAATTTTTATGCGAACGATTGTCGAAATTGATATCTTTCGGCCACCATTTGCCGAATTCGCGATATTTTTTGTCAGAATTTTCGTACTTTTTTTTTTTAAGGAAATACTTTTTTTTTTTTTTTCAAGTTAGCAATTTTATCTGCAAGGTCAAAAATAAATCTGCGACACGCGTCGCGCACTTTCTGCTACCGGGCTCTAAATTCCTCCCCCTCAAGGCCAAGTTGGTCTGGCATCTTACTTATTTGTTATTCGTAAAAATCCTATTTATGTTGTACATTTGTTTAGCGAAATCTTAATTTGATTTGATAAGTTACAGAGATGCATTTTTAAAAATCTACTTTTGTCCTTGTGGAGCTTTAAAATTACGATTTTCTTTTATCATCCGTTTCCTTCATTCTAAACTGATTTTTTAACTGGATTTTCATTTGAATGTAATTGTCTCATATTTTTAAGTAGTGTTTATGTACATAATTGCCTAAATAGTCCTTAATATTATCGTTTTTATGTATTCATGAATTTGGAACATAATCTGAAAATAAAATATGAGCATAAGTAAGTGTGGTGTGCTTTATGAATAGTTTTAAAGGCAAAATGCAGGCTGTGGCTGGAGTCGATTATTTAGCTTTTATACCGGTCCAGGCAATAATTTTTTTGTGCGGGTTGGACCTGGACTTGTACCAGAAAATTTCAGCCCGGGGAAACCTTTAACTGACATATCGAAGCCGCTTTATTTTTTTTAAATGCTTCTTTCATCCATCATCCCATAGCTACTGAATGTACAGGGTGTCCCAAAATGCACTGGCTGATTTTAAAATTTAATAACTTGCAAATGGTGGCAGTTATTAAAACAAATACTTGCAGGAGAGTCATGTAAGAAGTCAGGAGCAGGGGTGATTATGTTCCGAATTTTCCAAAATTTTACCCTCTCGCTGCGCATCCCACGATTTCCACGGCCAACGTAAAAGTAGCAAAATTTGCACAACTCGCGATTTCCGCAGCAAATCTTTATTTAAAAACTCTTTCACAAAGGTTTCAGGCATATTTTAACTCTAAAATATATGAAGATTCGAAATATGTAATAAAATAAATGCGCAATTTTTTAAGCTATTTTGCTTTAAAAAAAAACTAAAATAAGCGGCGAGAGGTTTAAGGCGTTCGCTTCAGATAATTAAAAAAAAATCATCAATGCTTAAATTCGGGCATAAAAATAATCGCGAATTTTGACAAATGGTCGTCATAAAAAATGTATTTCGTCAATCTAAAAATAACTTCAATTTCTCCAAAGGATTACGGGAAAAGCTCGAATTTTTTCAAAGAGACGCCGAAAAAGCGCGAATTTGGGCAAAGGGCCTCAGAAAAAACGCGAAATTCTTCAAATGATCGCGAAAAAAAGTGAGTTTCGTCAAAGGGCAGCAGAAAAAACTTAAATTTCGTCAAAGGATCGCGGCAGAAAACGGGAATTTTCACAAATAGCCGCGAAAAAACACGAATTTCTTCAAAGGTTTGCGAAAAAAATGCAATTTTTATCAAAGAATCGCGAAAAAAAACGCGAATTTTATGAAATGGTCACGACAGAAACGCGAATTGCATCAAAGGGTTGCGAAAGAAACGCAAATTTGGTCAAAGAGTCGCGAAAAAACTCAAATTTCGTCAAAGGATCGCGGATAAAACTCTAATTTTGTCAAAGGATTGCTGAAAAACGCGAGTTTTGTCAAAGAGTAGACGAAAACGCGCATTTTGTCAAAGAGTCGTGGAAGAAATGCAAATTTCACCAAAGAGTCGTGGAAAAAATACAGCTGTCTCTTTAGAAAACAGCACACATACATATATCTATCTATTATAGATTTTAATCTGAAATAATATACTGAACTCACTTTTGAAGAAACAGGTAACAAAAACCCAGCTTGCGCAGGAATCTGCACTCAGCGACTCAGCCTGAAATCGACCCGAATCGAAAACAGTTAATCCGGCCTGCGACAAAAATAATTAGTGTCATGATTGAATCCCCCCCCCCCTCTACTGTAACCTTTCAGATAATTTGCTTTGAATTTCAGAATTTATTATTTATTTATTTATTTTTTACTGGGAATCACCCTTAATCAGGAGTTTTTTTTACTGCGATTCTTGATTTTAGTTTAAAATAGCAACGATAGAGGGCGCTGCAAGCAATAGCCAATAAATCTGTGCCCGGCGGGGGAAAGCCAGAAATTGGGCCTCGATTTAACGACTATTGATTGCAGCGCCATCTATCGCTGCTATTGTAAAGTAAAATCAAGAATTGCAGCAAAAGATCTCCAGATATCTTACATAACCGTCCTGCAAGATTTTTTTTTAAATGGCTGTCACCATTTGCAAGTTATTGAATTTTAAAATTAGTCAGTCCATTTTGGGACACCCGGTATGTTTTTTGATAAATTTCAAACCATTCTTTACTGAATTACAACTGATCTTAGATATAAAGAGACAAGCAGTTTTATACCAAATTAGTATTTTTTACATTATCCTGAAGATTAAAAAGTATTCCTAAATAATTATTTGGACGTGTCAGTTATGGAGCTTTTACTGTAGATTGTTTTTATCTTCAAAAACATTTAGACTTTCTTTTCAAAAATCGGGTCAACCCGAACCCTTCTCGCAATAGTGAAAACCCAATCCGAAACTGACTCAAGCCCGAAATAATGTATGTCAATCTACCGCAAACTCAGCGCGCTAGGCGCAGCTAAAAAGTAGAAGTCAACCCGACCCGCAGCAGAAAAATAGAAGTCAATTGGGCTCAAACCCAAACCGCAGCAAAAAAGTAGAAGTTAATCCGACCCGCAGCAAAAAGTAGAAGTCAACCGGACCCAAACGCGACCCACAGAAAAAAGTAGAAGTCAACCCGACCTGCAGCAGAAAACTAGAAGTCAATTGGGCTCAAACCCAAACCGCAGCAAAAAAGTAGAAGTTAATCCGGCCCGCAGCAAAAAGTAGAAGTCAACCGGACCCAAACCCGACCCGCAGCAAAAAGTAAAAGTAACACGACCTGCAGTGAAAAAAATTAGTCCCGACTGCGCATCAGATTGGAGTCTCCAAATTTCTAAAATCGCCCCCCCCTTGAGGACTCTCCAGATCCGCCCTTGTTCGAATCTATGGGTTCTAAAACGTGTAAATCCGTTGAAAACTGTAAATCGAAAAGAATGTTGATCACAATGCTTACTTCTATTAAAGACAGAAAGTCATATAATGTAGGGCTCGCAATTATACGTTCAATACGTATAAAACATATTATACCGATTCGGATTTTGGATAGGTATAATATAGTAAAAGCGGTTCTCTACACTGTTAAAATTTTTGCAGCATTCTGGCAGGTCATTCGACCGTTTTTTGAAAAAACGGTTTCATAACCATAATTTAACTATATTCTGACCATAAGATGGCCAATAATATGGTCAGAATAGTGTTAAATTACGGTTGTGTAACCATTTTCGGAAAAAACGGTCAAATGACCTGCCAGAATGCTGCAAATTTTTAAGTGTACGTATACGTTTTATACGTATTACACGTATAATCGCGAGCACTAGTATAAAGCCGAACAAAATAACTTCTTTTGGTCAAATGGTTCCTATATTGTCAAAAGTCAATTTTTAGGTGCGTTCGTAATTATATAAAAACGTAGCACATATAGTCGTCGTTCAGTCCGTCTGTCCGTCCGTTCGTCCTTCCGCATATAACAGAGCAAAAACTACCCAACCGAATGGTCTGAAATTTTAAATATATGATTGTTGCAAAATTTTGTCGAGCCATTTCAAATTTTATGAAAATCGGATGTATAGTTTAATTACAGGGACATTCAAAAGTTTTCCTTTACATTACGGCCAATGGGGAAAATTATTGCAAGTGCATTTTAATGATGTTACAGTCTTCCGAATGGTCTGAAATTTTACATATAAAATTATTGCAAAATTTTGTGGCGTCATTTCAGATTTTATGAAAATGGGATGTATAGTTTACAGGGACAGCCAAAATTTTTCCGTTACATTACGGAAAAAATTATTGCAAGTGCATTTTAATGATGTTACAGACTATGCACTTATGAAGTGCAAAAAAATATACATTTAGTACAATATGGGGTGCAAAAAATATTTATAAAACTAGTTATAGTACGAACGCACCTCGTTTGCCACGTTTGACGAGCAGTTTCCTACTTGTTTAAAGTAAATGTCGTTAATGCTTCAAAAATTTAATGCTTTTTCATAATTTAATGAGCAAATTTGTTTCATATGCTTATGGCAGAAGAAAAACGGTTACCGATTCGAAATTCATGAAGCGCAGTTGCAATCACTCCCCGGCGCACAAAGCGTATTGTTGGCATCACATAACATTGCGGTGCTTAAGGCTTCTATAGTCACCCAGCGTCCGAATTCCCCTCGCTAATAGATGCTTTATGCATTCTTATATTTAAATTTTCTCCGTAAGAAATCATTATTTTTGACTCTTTTTTTTCTGCATACTCTTCTTAAAGGATGTCTATTTTTTTTATTAGTTCTCAAAATATTTCTAAACTCTATGCGTAATTTAATATTTTATGTGCTAAAAGCTGGCGAACTCTGAATAAGATTTTAACACTTCATACAAATAATTAATTATATATTTTAAAAATAATTTGGGAACTAAAAAAAGAAGTGACATCTTTTAATATTTTGTTCAATTCCATGCATAACTTCATACACTTTTCGATAGCACAATAATGAAAATGGCACAAAAATCGCTATTACAGCGACCCCCTCCGGCGACATATTTCAAAATTCAAGGAGGACCTACTTACAGTAGCCAAAAACATATACATGAAACTTGGTTCAATCTAATACGTAACTTCATACACTTTTCGATGATATAAAGCGAGCATACGGAGGCACGTACACATGGTCGGACAGACAGACATTTTGTATAAAAATGTTTTTCTGGTTCTATGACCCCTAAAACATGTAAATCAATCGAAAACTGGAAGTCGAAAAAAAATTTCGATTACAATACTATCTTCTTTAGAAAGGAGAAGGTAAAAAAGCTGCGATATATCTGCAAATTAAATTTATCCAAAAAATAAAAATCTGAAGTAATACAACAATTAATTATATTTAGCATTTTGTTTTCAATCAAATATAATCATTTATTTTATAAAAGTTTAATTTTTCCATTTTTTTCACTTTATATCATTTTCTTTCCGTTAATTGTTAAAAAATTACTTAATTTTATATCCTTATTTTAAAAACAACTTGTTAAATTTAGAAATATTAATTGTTTTAAAAATTATGTTTATTGAGATTTTTGCTTCTGATATTTTTGTTCGGTGAAAAAATTGCCTAGAAAAAGAACATTTTTAAAAAAAGAAGAAATTGAAGAAAAATAAAAGACAATTACTTTTTTGCTGCAATACTTAAATATTACACGCTTCAACTATTTTAACGAATGTAAAGGGAAAAAATGATTTTCCCACTAAAATTAATCAGATTTTAGAAAAAAAAAATGTATCAATACAGTAATATTTCGTTCTTTATTTTCTTTGGAATGCTTAAGAATATGACATTTACTAATTGCACAGAAACGTTTAAAAAACGTATTTAAATTACTACTTCTCTGATTTGATAAATTTTAAAAGTTCTAATTTTGTTTTGAAATATTTATGCTGAAAAAATGAAAAGATTGAGGTAATAACGTCCTTATATTGTTATTTTAACATTCATTTTTTTAACACTTTCCAACATAGGTGAAAAGTGCTTATGACTTTTGTTTGTCTGCCTGACGTCTGTCTGGTATGTCTTCAGCATGTCTGTCGTATGTCTACCGACTGTAAATATACTCGGATTTACATAAAATTTATATACCTTATTAAGGTTTGCCATGGCATGTTCGGTATTGAAAATGAAGTATGTGGCACTCATAGTTCCTTTACAGGAGCACTCAAAAGTATTACGTTACATTATGGTCTATAGGGAAAAATCATTTGCCGTGTATTTTAATAATGTTACACAATTTTAAACATAACGAAATTTATATACATTATTGAGGCGATTTAGGAGAGGTTTACTATAGAAAATGTTATGAGTAGCGCTTACAGTACGAGTACAGGGGAATTCAAATGTATTCTGCTATATTCTGATATATGAAGAAACGTCGTTTGCGGTGAATTTTAATAATGTTACTCTTTTACAAACAATGAAATTGATGTGAATTTCTGAGATGCTCTAAAATATGCTTTTTGTTGAATAAGAGGTGCAAAGTATTTATTATTCATTTATAGGGTAACACAAAAGAGTTCGGTTGTGTAATGGTCTTCTGAGAAATCTTTCCTTAAAACTGTGCGTATTTTACTGTGTATTTGGAATATTATGAAATTGATATACATTACAAAGATTTACTGAAAGATGATTTGAGTAGAATATGAGGTGCATCGCATTTATCGTTCATATACAGGGACACATAAAATATTTCGGATAAAATACTGTAACCAAAGTATTGTCTATTAGGGATGATGGCTGAAAGGTTGGTTTCAGTTATGGTATGCGCTTTAAGTTTAACTAAATTTTTTGCACATTATGTGGTGTGTATGAATTAAAAAGACTATATAAAAAGCTACACAAAAGCAATCAGAAACATTATTGAGGATGAGAGTGGATTAAACATATTTTTTAATTTGAGTTATGCAGTTTCAAGCTCAGTTACATTTAGTATATTAAGTGATATTTGTAGCATTTAAATAAAATCATAAACAGTGCTATGCAAAATACTGCATACATGGCAGCACATGTATAGTAATTCCTAGAAGTGCGATTTCAGTAATTTTAAGAGTGTTTTTGCACGAATTAAATTCAGTTTAATATGTGGCGTGTATTAAAAAAAATGTCGGTAATATACAGTGCTTTAAAAAATAATTCAAGTACGCTTCCGCCTATTGGTAGAAATTTTTAAAGGTATATTTTCAAATGTTTTATGCTTTTACTAACTAAATTAAATTTTAACAAACTACGGAGAATATATGTACACTGTAAAAAAAAAAATTCCGTTAAAATACGGAAACTGTACTGGCAATCGAGACGCCAGTACTATTTTCGTATTTTATCGGAATTGTTTTCCGTAAATTCAAGAAAAAATTCCGTTTTTTCACAAAATTTACGGAAAAAAATCCGTTAAAATACGGAAATAGTACTGGCGTCTCGATTGCCAGTACAATTTGCGTATTTTAACGGATTTTTTTTTACAGTGTACAAATCTATAGATACATATAGAGTTGCACAAAAGAATTGGAGTACATTTGTGATAATGTGCAACAATTGTTGAAATCTGATTTTACAAAGCGTTATGCGTTTTCTAAAATGTTTAGTTAGGTATCTTCTTCAGCTTATTAAACGGCAAATGTTTGTTAAAGTATTATGGAAGTGTTTCATAATCTATACTTAGCGTATGATTTTTCTTTCTTGTATTATTTGTTTTAAGATAACTTAACAGATTTTTCTTGCAGTTCATTTTTTTTCTTTTTTTCTGGATTTTAGAAGCTTTTTTATTTAGATGTTTTATTACAAAAAGAGGAAACTGTAATAATATTACAACGTTACAATAAAGAATATGGTTGAAGGTAGTGTTAGTTTCTGTTATTATGGGTAGATAAGTAATGTTTTTTAAAAGTTTTCACTTCTACAGAAGAAAAAACATAAGCTGCGTTTTAACTAATATAGGTGAGCCGAAGGTGACCATAGTTAACGTTTGAGGATTTTTTATAATTTCAGGTGTATGTAGCATTTAAAAAAAAAAAACTTTATAATATACTTATAACTACTTAAAAGGTGATACAAACATATAAAATATTATTTAATGCAACCCTGAGATCTTTCGAACACACACGCGTTCATTTTCAAAGGGAAAAAATGTGACTGACTGAATAGAAATACATTTTAAAAACAAAAATAGTACGCGTGCGCAAACGGAGGTCAGTCCATTTCTCTGCAGAGCGGTGAAAAGATCAGTTCATATCATCAGGAGGTCTTGAAATATTTAGGATATTGTAACAAATTTCGGGAATATTATAGGAAAGGACATCGTTACAAACATTATCACTTTTAAGTAAAATTTCAATGGATTCACGGATTATTGACGAGTAATGGTTAGACGTTGAAATGATCATTTTGGCTTTTTCGAAGTTTATCTTAATATTTTCTTTTTGATGCAATCTGGATAAAGCTGTATTTGGTTTGTTAAACTTGATATCAGAAATGTGCTCTTTTAATGCTCCTGATGATATGAACTGATCTTTTCACCCCTCTGCAGAGAAATGGACTGAACTCCGCTTGCCAATGCGTACTATTTTTTGTTTTGTTTTTAAAATGTATTTCTATTCAGTCAGTCATCTTTTTTCCCTTTGAAAATGAACGCGTGTGTGTTCGAAAGATCTCAGAGTTGCATTAAATAATATTTTTATATGTTTGTGTCACCATTTAAGTAGTTATAAGTATATTATAAAGTTTATTACTAACAAAGTGAAAATTTCCTTCACGACACTAGTGTTTAAAACAGTGTTTTGACTCTATAGCTTTTTTTTTATAAAATTTTCCACTTATCTCTAAAAACACATCAAGTATGCATTCCTTTGTAAAATAAAATTTAATTATTTTTAATATGAAATTTCAAAATTGTTTCTTATGGGCCACCTTTAGCGCATAGTGTTCCAAAGGTGGCCCATATATTTAAATCACTTATACAATGTGATAAAAAATATTCAGCAAACTATTTTTACTTCTAGAAGAGTATTACAATATTCAATTAAAAATATTTAATTACAAGGAAAAAATTATAATATTTTTTTTTCAAAATTTACCTTTATAATCGTATTCCATGCAGAAAGTACAAATGAAATTAATTCTACTTTTAGGGGGTGGTCTACTTTAGGAACACTGGCTAAGTTTGGTTCGGCTATCTTACATAAAAAAAGAAGGTGGTTCAATAACAAAGAACCTAATGTTAAAATGTATAAATGTTCTGATGTATTAATTAATTGTATTCTTCCTTTTTATTTCATGCAAACCCAAATACAAAATTATATTTTAAATTTTTTCATTTTTCCTTTATATATTTATTTATTTTGTTTTCATTAATTGTTAAAAATTACTTAATTTGACTTCGTGTGCTAAATAAAGTACTTGTTAGATTCAAAACTAGTAATTTTTTTACCAGTTACACTCTTTGAGCTTCTAATGTTTTTCTCGGTAAAAGAATAGTCTCCAAAGCAAAAATTAGAAGAAATACCTTACTTTTTGTTAGAAGATTAAAGGTATTATATGCTTCAAGCATTTTAACAGATGTACAAAAAACAGCAAGAAAAATTATTCTTTCCATTAAAACTAATAAACTAAACAAAAAAATGTTTAATCACAAAAATGCTTTATTTTTTATTTTATTTACAATGCTGAGATGCATATCATTTAAAGATTGGACAGAAATATTTAAAAAAACGTTTCATTTATTTTTCAGATTTTAAAAATCCGAATTTTATTTTGGAAATATGTTTTGAGAAATTACAAAAGAAATAATATAAGTGAGGGGAGGACAGATGTTTATTTTGTTATTTTTACGCTTTTTTCGTTATTAGTTCAAGACAAACTATCAGAAGTTTTATTTACTTAATTTTTCGTTCTTCAAAACTGGTAGTTTCAGAAACGTTTCCGACATTTTTTTATGTGAAAATTAAAAAAAGATGGAGCAAGACCTGACTTAAATAAAAGTTAATAAAAAGTATTTTATTTTGTGTTGTTAAATATGATTACATATCATTTATAAAATAAAAAGATCTGTTTTCCGGATGACTTATTTAAAGGCATTTTTATTTACACATAAATTACAGGGTAAGGTATTAACTTTTTTATATGATAATGAACTTTCTTCATTTTTCTCCTGTGCGTACATTCTTACACATACTTTTTTATTACTTTCTTCTGTCTTTATAAGAAGAAATTATTGAATTCATGAAAATTTTCGAATTCCGGTTTTCGACTGATTTACACGTCTGTCTGTCTGTGTGTGTGTGGCATAAATTTTGTGGGCGCTCTATCTCAAGAACTAATGAATGGAATTTAATAAAACTTTAGATTCTGTTAATCCCTGATATAAACTGGCGCTGATTACGTTTTGGTGTAAATCGCCCAACAGATGGCGCTGCTGTGCTGTATTTTCACGATTTCGGCAATAGCTGTATCTCAAGAAATAATACACGGATTTTTATAAAACTTCAGATTCCATTAGTCCTTGATATAATTTGGTGCTGATTACTTTTTAGAGTAAATCGCTCAACAGGTGGCACTGCTATGCGTCATCATTCATGGTTATCGCAATAGCTCTATCTCAAGAACTAATGCACGAATTTTCACCAAACTTCAGATTCAGTTAGTCCCTGATATAAATTGTTTTTAGTGTAAATCGCCCAACAGGTGGCGCTGCTAGGCTGTATTTATGACGATTTCCGCAATAACTGTATCGCAAGACACAATGCATGAATTTTCATGAAACTTCAGATTCAGTTAGTCCCTGATATAAATTGATCCCGATTAGTTTTGGAGTAAATCAACCAACAGGTGGCATTGCTATGTAGATTTTTTTTACGATTTCCGCAATAGTTCTACCTCAAAAACTAATGCACTGATTTTCATCAAACTTCAGATTCAGCTACTACTTGACATACGTTGTTGCTAATTAGATTTTGATGTAAATCACCTAACCGGTACCACTGATATGCTTTACTTTTCAAAAAATATTAACATGTATGAGATAGAAGAAAGTTTTGGGATTGCCACATCTGACTAGTTGTGTATTGTAGACTGTCAAAAAAATCTCGTCTATATACACTAAATTCTTCCTCATTTAAAAAAAATAATAATAATTTCCTTACTCCTAGAAAACAAGTTTTATCCGTGAATTCTTGCCGAAAGTTTGAAAAAGAGGGAGAAATTCCGTTCATTCCTATACGCATGCGTATAAGCTCCATTGATACTAAAATCCAAATTGATTTTAAAAACGAAAAGACAAAAATTCTCTAAATTATGATTTTTAATTTAATTTTTTAAAAAAACTAAACCAATAACAAAGAAAATAGTCCCGGTGCCAGATATGAAAAAACTGCAAAACGTGATAAGAACATACCGATTGGTCAGTATCTACTTCATATTAATACAGTTCATTTCAAAGGAGGAGGCATCCTGTAATTCAAAATGTCGTCATTTCTCTTAGTCATCTGTCGTCATCTCTCATTGTCATAATTCTTGTAATTTTCATACTATTCATCATATAGAAGTGAGTTTGATGTGAATTTTTATGCTTTATAGGTTTAAGATGTCATTTGTAACACTTTCAACATTGTTGAAAAGTATTTATGAATCCAGTTTGTGTGACCGTTTGCCTGTACGTGCTCTAACTCGCGAAAGATAGTCGGATCGCCATAAGATTTATATATGTTAATGATATTCATTATGGCATGTATATTATTAAAAATGAAGCGTGAAACAGTTATCGCTCCCTTAGAGAGATATTTAGCAAAATTCTGTTACATTACGACCTATGGGAAAAAAATCGTTTGCGATGGCTTCTAATGTTTCAGAATATCAAACAATGTACATATATCGCTAAAGCACACCACAAGATGCTTACTATGGAATATGGTATGAATAGCAATCATCGTTTATTTATAGGGACACTGGAAATATTATCGTTACATTACGGTCAAAATAGGGTGGTCTACGACGAAAAATCGTTTGCGGTGTATTTGAATTATGTTACACTATTTCAAACATATTAAAATGGAAGGTGTTTTCCAAGCTATTTATTATACAATATTGTGTGCATAGCATTCGCCGTTCATATACTGGGACACGCAAAATAATTCAGCTACATTGCTCTCAATGAACAATAACTGTTGAAAGTGTGTTTTACGTTGGGGTACACGTTTTTAAGTTTTTTCTTTCATATTACTTAGTGTATATAATTTCTACAGATCTTATACAAGACTACATAAAAAATCTGAAGTATGTTTCCATTTATTGATGGACATTGATGAAGGGGAATTTTCAACTGTGCAATGCGTTTCCAAATTGAACTAAATTTTAGCATACTATGATTGCTCAAGCAGAAAAATACCATGCAAAATGTCTGGAACTAACAAGAGTATGCAACGAATCTCAAAGTAATGAAATGTCAGAAGAAAGAAATGTGTCATGGTGAGTTTTCGCAGAATTGGAAAAAGTATGAAAGATTTAAATTACATTTAACCAGATTCTAGAACTTGTTTCCTGACAAAAATGTATAAGGAGCGATTAACTCAGCTTATAGGAACAGATGAGCTATTATGTATGCCTGATGTACACACTTCACATTTACGACAGATTATTTTTGCAAACTTGCTATACATGATGGCTTACATGTCTGGTAGAAATTATATTTTAGCATATGACATAACTATTGCTGACGCTATGTTGCAAGCATGTAAAGATGATGAAGAGGAATATGCACTTGTTTTATTGCGTGTAGTGAAAATGGTAACAAAAGATGTTTCAACATCCGACGAAAAGATGTTTCAACATTATTCTTTGCATTAAAACTATTAAACTAAAGAAAAAATGTTTAATCACAAAAATGTGCCTTATTCTTTATTTTATTTGCAATTCTGAGATGGAAACTTATTCAACGAACTTATTCAATGGTGATTTTGACAATAATCAATCACAGTGTAAATCTGTTTCACGCTGCTAGCTGGCTATCTGAAATATGCTGTTGTATGGAGTAAATATTGAAGCCAATGAATTATTACTCAACCATCTCTCCCAATATCGCAGTCAATTTGTTTTAATGCACAATCACGTAATCGAGTCGGAAATAGACTGAGGCATTGAACTGGTAGAGAAACTTCCTTGCCAGTTTATGCGGTTGTTTCCTTATTTGGTAGAACCCAAAAAAGAGAAATTATTGAGCGGCTCCTTTCACTTGGACTTTCAATCCCATACCATCGTATACTGGAAATATCGGCAGCCATATGTGAAGTTGTAAATGTTAAGTTTCAAGAAGAAAAAGTTTTGTTTCCGTCAAAACTACGGCAACAGATTTTCATGACTGCGGCATATGATAATTTAGATCACAATCCAAGCAGTTCAATCTGAAAAAATAAAAATTCCTTTCATAGAAGAAGTATATCATTATTTCAAAATATAATACCTAATTATTTAGTAAACCTAAGGATTACTTCACAAGCTCTAACTTATGACACAATAGCCTCCAAAAAGCAAAGTGTACACACTATGCCAGAAGAATTTGCTGTAGTGCCACCAGCTCTCCTACATACGAAAAAACCTACTATTCCAAATTGCTCTGAAGCTAAGTCAAAATTCATGTTGTCTTCAACAACTACAGACATGAAGAAACAAGAGACTGCCTGGTTGGAGCACGTCTTGAGCCAAGATACTAGTAGCATGAGGCTTGATGTTTCGTGGGCAGCTTTCCACGCAAGTACTCCAACAGCTTCAACCATTTTCTTTTCAGGAATATCGACATACCACTATTTTATGAATACTCTGCGTAAGTAGAAATGTTTAAACACGAAACGGGATTAATCAAACAGGTTACACAGTTTCTGAAGGGAAATCAAATTCCCCTTATGTCCATTGACCAACCGTTGTTCGAATTAGCGAAATTGATACAGAGGAATTATCCAGTAATATATAGAGAAACCAAATTTTTGCTGATGTTTGGCACATTTCATATTGATTCAAATTGAGCAAGCTTTTCTCCAAGCGTTAGAAGATTGGATGTCAGGAAGCGAGTGGAATGATGCAATTTCTCATACCAATATACCGTCTTCTAGTGCTGCAGAAAGTTTCTTAAAGTGTCCCACGTAATGCTGGTATAAAAGCAAATTTGTTAATGCTTTCAATATATTAAAATAGAACGTAAAATTATGCGTCAAGCATACATTATGAAACACTTTCCATCCCATTCAGAATACTATAATAAAACATCACAGTTTAATAAGGTGAAAAGGGACATCTAAATAAACAATTTGTAAAGTGCATAACACATTCCAAAACCCAATCGAAACAATTTCCATCACAAGTCGGAAAAAAATCTGAATTTTTCTACAGCCCTTATATGAACTATAGACTTGTCATCTAATACACAGTATGCTAAAATTTAGTTCAATTCGGAAAAGAACTGCACAGTTGAAAATTCTCCTTCAGCAATGTCCATCTATAAATGGAAATATACTTCAGATGTTTTATACAGTCCTGTATAAGATCTATAGAATTTATATACACTAAGTAATATGCAAAAACTTTAACTTAAAAACGCGTACCACAACGCAAAACACACTTCCAACAATTATTGTTCATAGAGAGTAATGCAACTGAATTATTTTTGTGGGGACCTCTATGTGAACGACGAATGCTATGCACACAATATTGTATAATAAGTATCTTGAAGAACACTTCACTGATATGCATCCATTTTAATATGTTTGAACTAGTGTAACATGGTTCAAATACACCGCAAACGATTTATCACCGTAGACCACCCTATTTTGCCCGCAATGTAACGAAATTATTTTGAATGCCCCTGTAAATAAACGATGAATGCTATTGATACCATATTCTATAGTAAGCATCCTGTAGTATTCTTTAGCGATATATATAACCTTTTCGTTCGTATGTGTTTGGTATTGTGAAAGATTAGAAACCGATTACGATTTTATTCCATAGATCGTAATGTAACGGAATTCTCTTGAATGTTTCTGTAAAGGAATTACTATCACTGTTTTACACTTCATTCGTCAATAATAATCATGCCATCCTGAATATCAATAACATGTAAGGTACTTGTACCCAATATGGACAGTGCTCTCAATATGGACACCCCTAATATCTTTAAAAGTAACAATTTTGATCGAGAGATGCCGCTACATGTCCGGGAAGAAAAGTAATTGAAAAGATAATTAAGCCTGGAAAGTGCAAAAAAGCGCGCTGTTCGCCATTTGGAAGGAAACTTTTTGTTTCGTGGTGTGCTGATCGTAACTGCAGGTAAGTTTAAATTCTTTTTAGATATGGTAAAATTACTTTAAATATTGAAAAGTGGAGTGCTTTAGAAAGCTGATGAAACATATTTTCGATTGCTATTTCATATATTGCTTAAAAATGTTTTATTTGTTTATTTATTACAAGATTTAGTAAAACTATGCCCGATTCCCAATATGGACACCTTATGGCCACATTGTAAATACAGCAAGTGAATCTTCAGATTCACAAATTTGTAAAATATCTGTTTAATGTCATCTGAACAATCCTCCAAGAAAAAATCCTCCAAAAAGCCCTTGCAGAAAAATCAAAAGAAGCCTCCCCTCAATAGGGTATCTGTTGGCAAAATCGCAGGTACCAGCGATATGACTTCCTCAACAAAAGAGAGCTGGTACTGCTTCTTATGCAGTATTGATGCTGTTGCAGACATGCGGCAGATATGTCCATGAGGACTGTGTGGGACTTATCGCCCATGATGAAGAATTTTTTATTTGTCCATCCTGTGAGGACTGAGTAATAACAGATGTAAATTCTGCAGACAGATGCAATAAAGCTAAGCAAAACCAACTATATTATTTCATAATACTTTGTAGTAACTGAGGTGCTTTGCATGGGTCTTGGAAGAGCCACAACCGAAAATACCCCCCCCCCCTCCCTCCTTCTAAAGTGCATGTTCTGAAGATATTTACTGTGCCCCCATCACCCGCAATGTTTTAAGATATATTTCTTTTATACCCTCACCTCTAAAATCCCTTGGAAGTGTTGCTCTTCCATACACCCTGTGTAGTTGGTCAATAAGGGGGCACCTGTCCCTGATATGGACATGCATGTCCATAATAGGGACAGGTGGTTCCTTATATGGCCACTTATAAACATTTTTTTGTTTTTATCATTACAATTAAACCAGAATAATTACAAGGTCGCTAATTTTAATAATGATAGTCAACAGTCCAGGGATAGTCGTCATATATTTTTGGAAGCCTATGACGTGCACACGGGGGGTGAAAAAAATCAATATTCCTTAGGGTGTCCATATTGGGTACAGGTACCTTATCAATTTCATGGCGATCCGACTATATTTATGCGAGTTAGAGTACGAACAGACAGACGACCACACAAACGAATTCATAAATACATTTCAAAAATGTTGGAAAGTGTTACAATTGACATTTTTAATCTAAAAAGCATAAAAATTTACGCCAAACACATTTTTATACGATGAATAAATAGTAAGAAAAGTGCAAGAATTCAAGAAAATTACGTTATTTTGAATTACAGCCACCAAATTGAATTCCTTTGACTTTACAGGAGGCATACCCCCCCCCCCCCCCTGAAATGTATTGTTGAAATATAAAGTAAATACTGACCAACCGGTATATTCTTATCACGATTAGCAGTTTTCACCCTATTTTGGTCGTATAGCGCTCGGACTAAAAGAAATGTTTTCGAATTTAAAAATAAATCGCAATTAATTTTCTCATTCATTTAAAAGTATTCACAATTTATTTTCTAAAGTTAAAAAAAAATATCCGCATTTAAAATATATTTTAAATGAACACATTTATAATAAATATTTTAATTAAAATATTGAATTGAAAAAAAATCGATTTTATTAAAAAAATTCGCTTAAAAATATAATATTCATATTTTACATCTAGCAATCTACATAAAAACACTTATAATTCATATTTTTTTCCTATTGTAATACTAAACTATTAAAACCTCAGTCACAATCTCATTAATAACGAAATCTACCCGAAATTAACTTCAAAATTCGAAGCTTTTTAAAGAAATTGATCAAGCCATAGGAAAAATCCATAGGATCAAGTCTGAGGAAAACTGATTAACTTCAGACTGTTTCATTACTGTACAACTGCAGCCGAGTGGTTGCAGTATTGGTCTCGTAACATTAAGGTAGATGTTTCAACTTCAAGGTCATCAACTTTTATTTTATCCCCATGTTCTTCAATTGACATACATTTTACCTCCTGCAACGGAGAAAAAAAGAAATGGACTTTCGTTTCGATTAACGGAAAATTTCAGGTAGCACTGCTGCCAGTTAAATTTCCGTGAATTGAACAAAGTATTTATGAGAGTGGAGGTCTTTTTAAAGCATATTTTAGGGCACCTCATTAATTCATTTCAACTTCATTGTGCTTGTAACAGAGAAACATCATTAAAATACGCCGCAAACGATTTTTCTTCATAGACCATAATATAACTGAATAGTTTTGAGTTCCTCTGTACACGTACTATAAATGCTAGAAATAAGATTCGATAGAAACCATCTTATAATGCACGTCAGTAAGGTGTATAAATTTCATCATGTTTAAAACAGTTTAACATCATTAAAATACATTGTAAATGATTTTTCTCCATAGACCATAATGTAACAGAGTACTTTTGAATGCCCATGTAAATGAAGTATAAATGCTGCACATTTTATTTTCAATACCGAACATGCCATAGCGGACCTCAATAAAGTATATCAATTACATTGCAATCTGAATATATTTACGCGAAGTAGAGAACTGTAGAAGTAGAGAACAGGGCTGCCACAGGCGACTATTTTTTAATTCTATTTTGCTCCACTTTTTCAAAACAAAAAATCTTTTACATGTCCTTTGACAACAATTGCAAGAGGTATACTATAAAATGTATTTTTTACAAATACTGATTCGACCAGAATCCAAAAAAGCCGCCTGTGGCAGCACTGCGGGTACACGGACAGACAAACCTTTTTCAACTACGTTTGAAAGTGGTAAAGACAGGATTCAACCACAGTAATTGTAATTTCATGACTGACACTCCTCCATTTTTGGAATAAGAAACATATACAAAAGTGATCAGAAAAACTTAAAGAGGTTGTAAAATACACTACAATAACAAATTTTTATATAGGAAATAACGATACTAATGCATATATTCAGCCATATACACGGTGTCTCACTCTAATCTGAATCCTGATATTTGTTCTTAACTTTAACAATAGCAAAAATATTTAATTTAAATTAAATTTCTAACAGACTTACCTTTTTTGTGTATAATATGTAACGATAGCACGAGAAGTTGTTGAAGGAATCCTATCAGTTCTGAACTAAAATACTCCATATTTCTTAATATAAACGACATTTCATACGGTCTCACTGAACAGAATAATAAACTTCCAGTACTTTCCGCGATGTTACTATATTTCAAAATAAGTTAAATATGTTAAATTGTGTAAAATTATTATTTTTTTTCCTAATGTTATGAACCTTAGTTTAAATTAGAGTGAAAGAACCAGTATTTTTGAACGTAAAACTGAATAACCACTTATAGAAAAATTGCATTTCCTACTGTGCTCTACCGTCTTTCTTAAAGTTTACGTAAGGAATTTTGAACCATCTTGTATATATACACTCATTTTCCTGTTTAAAATTCCTCTTGGAATCATCTTGTGTATATACCCGTATCTTCCTGTTTAAAATTCCTCTTATGGATAATCACATTTTAAAAAATTTCCATCTTTACTAATGGATTTGCCAGTAAATGCTGACTTTATCGACTAACACAAGAAAACTCACTTTGGGACTAGTAAGTCTTGTTACACGGTTGACATGTTTTTGGAAAGGTGTGATACATCTTAGTAAATAATCAGTCCCTTAAGCATCATAAAGTCGGAATTTCTAAATGTACTATGCAGGAAGTTAAACTAATACTTTCTCATCGCTGCATTTCTTAATTTAAAAACAGAAAATGTTAGATATTAAACGGCAAGTTTTATTTGAACGATTTTAACGTGTTACATTTTACACATAAATTGTCAATAAAAGATATCGTTGTGTATATCATTCCTTTTTAGGTGTTTTCGTAATTATATAAAAACGTAACGTCTATAGTCGTCATCTGGTCCGTGTGTCCCCATATAACAGCGCAAAAACAACCCAACCGAATGATTAAAAATTTAATATATATAATCGTTGAAGAATTTATCGGATCATTTCAAATTTTATGAAAATCGAATCAAAACTTAAAAAGATATTAATAAAAGTTTTCTTATTTCTATTACATCCTCTCATACGTAATTAATTCAATGATATCCCATGATACGTAATGATTCTGAGTTGCCTTGGTGATTACACCTTATTTAAGATGGAGTCTTATTATTTCAGTATTACCGAATTTAATATATAAAATCGTAATAAATTTTGTATTCATGTATTTTTGCATAACAGTAAAACAGCTATTACACCAAAATCTGAATATTTATAAAACTAGTTATAGTACGAACGCATCTCATTTGCCACGTTTGACGTACAATTTCCGTCTTGTTTAACAAATGGTCAGAACTCAAAGTATTTCAAATATATGTGGGAGTGAGGAACGAGAATAGCCGTCTATATCTGGCTATGTTATAGCCAGGTTCTGTTTGACGCGGGATGTTGTTGGAAATCTCTTGAGAATTCCTGACTAATTATAAATATATGTGTTGCGCGTCAGAGACAAATAGATTTGATCAAGTTGATTTTGGCTGATAGTTAGGCTTTGACTGCAGCTCTCTAGTCGTACAATCAGGCCTCTTGGCTTTGAGATATTAGGATCGAAATATTATCTCCGGCTGTTAAAAGAAAATTCTGCATATTGAGTAGTATTTAGACAAACTGGTTTCGTTTGACAATGTATTAGAAAAATTAATTTAGCGATATTTAGATCTGTCTGTTTTAGCATTTATTCGCGTAAACTATTAAATTACCCTGTAACTGATGCATTATAGGGCTATTCTGCTGCTGAGAATATATGTAAAATTATTAATCATTTTTTAAAATTAATATTAGAAAAAAATATGACTTGTAAAGAGCAATTTTTTTTAACAGAAATTGATTTCTTCAAACTTCAATGCGAATCCAAAACTACAGCACATTTCGTCAAATAGCTTTTGAATTATGCTTTAAAAACAACCCGTATTGCAATCTTTTTCGCAGAGATTAAAAGTGAATTTAACATGAGGAGTTCTACGTTCTAAACCTGCATAATCCCGAAACATTTGAATGAAAGATTTCCAGATTGGTATCTGAGGATAATATTTATCGAGGAATTAAAATATGATGTTAAATTTAACTACAGTGAAACCTCCTTGAACGGTCACCTCTAAACAACGACATCCTCCAAATACCGGCCACATGTTGATTGAACCAAACACACTCCATAGCATTAACTTTAGTATGAATCTCTAAATATGGAATTCTGAACAACGGCAGCTCAAAAGACACAAGAAAATTTTTTAACAATTTCTGGTAAAATTTCATATTTATTTGCAAACCAAAATCTGAAGCAGATCAAACAAAGTTTTCTTAATATGTAAACAAAACGTTACTTAATCTCTTGAACACTTAATCCTTTTCCAAAACTAGACATAGAAAATGAAGACAATAATGATGGAGGAAATCTGAATAATACTCTGGACAAAGATTTGGCAGTTACTGCTATTTTTGATTCATACAGCAAATGGTGGAAGATAGGAGAGAGAAAGAAAAAAGTAATGCGGAAGGGGATATGGAAGAGATTATAGAATCACCTAAAATGTTCAGTATTAACACATATACTAAATTTTTTACGAACCTTCTTGAAATCAAAAATTTTGCCTTAAATCATAATGATGATGAGTTGTACAGCAAAACAACTCGTATTATTATTTCTTTGGAGAAAGATATTTGCAGAAAAAACTACAAATCACTGATTTTTTTTTAATGTATTAAAACAATGAGGATTAATTAAAATGACTGTTTATTTCTATTTAAATTTATGTAATAATGATTTTTTAAAAATAAAACCTCTCAATAACTCCAACCTCTGAACAGCGGTCACTTTTCATCGGTCCTCTGGTAACTGTTAGTCAGAGGTTACACTGTATTAATATTTAAAATTTTAATGCATGTTAAATTTTTCTGTATGTAGATATATTTTCTACAATGTATAGCCGTGGCAAAAAAAGTAAGCACACCCTACTAACTCCGCAACGAATTATTGTAGAAGAAACTCACTGGCCATCTTGTTTCAAAATGGCGGCCATTTAATTTTTTTTTAATTTAAAATTTGAAATGTGGTACCAAAAAATTTAAAATTAAAAAATATTTTGTTCTTATGTGTTTAACCTTGATACAAAGATTCCGAAGCAGTTTTTGTTTCGTTTATATCTTTAAAAATGGCTGAGTTATAGCACTTTGAATTTCTAGCGTGGCTGACATTTTCAACCGACCTGATTTTTGTCACGTGATAACAGGCGTATTTATGAAACGATTTGGATGTACCTTGGTGTATACATAGTACATACCAATGTCTCGACGGAGTTCGTTCGCCAGCTTCATCGGCCATCTTGTTTCAAAATGGCGGCCATTAAAAAAAATTTAAAATTTAAAATGAGGTACCAAGAAATTGGAAAATGAAAAAGATTTTTTTTTGTATGTGTTTAACCTTAATACAAAGATTCCGGAACAGTTCTTGTTTCGTCTATATCTAAACAAATGGCTGAGTTATAGCATTTTGAATTTCTATTGTGGCTGACATTTTGAAACGACCTGATTTTTGTCACGCAATAACAGGCGTATTTATGAACCGATTTGGATGTAACTTGGTGTGTACATAGTACATACCAATGTCTCGACCGAGTTCTTTGGCCAGCTTCATTCGCCATCTTGTTTCAAAAGGGCTGCCATTTAAAAAAATTTAATTTAATTTAAAATTTAAAATGAGGTATCAAAAAATTGAAAAATGAAAAAGATTTTTTTTTATGTTTTTGACCTTGATACAAAGATTCCGGAGCAGTTTTTGTTACGTCTATATCTTAAAAAATGATTGAATTATAGCACTTTGAATTTCTAGCATGGCTGACATTTTGAAACGGTCTGATATTTGTCACGCGATAACACGCGTATTTATTAACCTATTTCGATTTAAGAAGGCATGTGGATAGTATATAGCAATGCCTTGCCCAAGTTTGCTGGACAGCTTTATCAGCCATCTTGTTTCAAAATGGCGGCCAGTAAATAAAAAAAAATTATACTTAAAGAAAGGTGCAAAAAAATTAGAAATTGAAAAAGATTTCTTTTTTAAGTATTTGACCTTGATATAAGGATTCCGGAGCATTTTTTGTTTTGTCTTTATCTTAAGAAATGGCTCAGATATAGCAGTTTGAATTTCTAATGTGGGTGACGTTTTGAAAAATCTGATTTTTGCCTGCGACAGCACTCGTATATATCAACCGATTCCGATGTGAGTGAGCATGGGCACAGGAATTACTAAGGTCTCAACCAAGTTCACTGGTTAACCTCATCCACCATGTTGACTTAAAATGGCATATACTTCAAGATATCGCCGAATTTGGCAACCAAATATAAGTTACTTTAAACAAAAGCACCTTGGATAAAGCTGACTAATTTCGCGAAATTCTCATTCATAATGATTTAGTATTAATAAAAATTAGTATTTAATCTCCTATAATCGGTTTCCACTAAATTGAGCTTCGTGTGTTTGAATTATATAAGCTGGCTTTTTAAAAATAAGGAATATGAAAGCTACCTCTTCCTCCCGGCACTGGCCGGAAGGACTTTTTGACTATCACGTTGATCAAAGCGAAGATGAAGACAACGATGTGGGCAGAGAAAACGAAAAAATAAGTCCTTCCGGCCAGTGCCGGGAAGAAGAGGTAGCTTTCATATTCCTTATTTTTTAAAAGCTTGCTTATGTTATACAAACACACGAAGCTCAATTTAGTGGAAACCGATTATAGAAGATTCAATACTAATTTTTATCAACACTAAATCATTATGAATGAGAATTTTGCGAAATTAGTCAGCTTTATCCTAGCTGTTTTTATTTAAAGTAACTTATATTTGATTGCCAAATTCGGCGATATCTTGAAGTGCCTGCCATTTTAAGACAACATGGTGGATAAGGCTAACCAGTGAACTTGGTCGAGACCTTGTAATTCCTGTGCATATGCTCACTCACATCTGAATCGGTTGATATATACGAGTGCTGTCGCAGGCAAAAAAGTCAGATTTTTCAAAATGTCACCCACATAAAGAAATTCAAACTGCTATATCTGTGTCATATTTTAAGATAAAGACAAAACAAAAAATGGTTCGGACTCTTTATATCAAGGTCAAATACTTAAGAAAATACCTTTTTCAATTTCTATTTTTTTTTTCTCCTCACTTCAAATATATATATTTTTAATTTAATGGCCGCCATTTTGAAACAAGATGGCGGATGAAGCTGGCAACAAACTTGGTCGAGACATTGCTATATACTATCCACATGCCTTCTTACATCCAAATAGGTTAATAAATACGTGTATTATAGCGTGACAAATATCAGACCGTTTCAAAATATCAGCCATGCTAGAAATTCAAAGTGATATAACTCAAACATTTTTTAAGATATAGACAAAACAAAAACTGCTCCGGAATCTTTGTATCAAGGTCAAACATATAAAAAGAATCCTATTCATTTTCCAATTTTTTGATACATCATTTTAAATTTTAAATTAAAAAAATTTTTAAATGTTCAGTTTTGAAACAAGGTGGCGAATGAAGCTGGCCAACGAACTCGGTCAAGACTTTGGTATGTACTATGTACACACCAAATTACATCCAAATCGGTTCATAAATACGCCTGTTATTGCGTGACAAAAATCAGGTCGTTTCAAAATGTCAGCCACAATAGAAATTCAAAATGCTATAACTCAGCCATTTTTTTAGATATAGACGAAACAAAAACTGCCCCGGAATCTTTGTATCAAGGGCAAACACATAAAAAAATATTTTTCCATTTTCAATTTTTTTGGTACCACATTTCAAATTAAAAAATTTTAAAGAAATTTTAAATGTCCGCCATTTTGAAACAAGATGGCAGATGAAGCTGGGCAACGAACTCGGTCGAGACATTGGTATGTACTATGTACACACCGAGTTTTATCCAAATCGGTTCATAAATACGAGAGTTACAGTGTGACAAAGATCAGATATATATATATATATATATATATATCAACATTTGAACGGAGGGTGGTTTCGGGGTCTGGGGTCAAGATCGATGAAAATATACCAAAATTTTTGAAATAGCTTTCCTCCGAACGGCTGCAATAGGTAACTTTTTGTAATGAAAGCTACCTAAAATAGCAATTGTGAAGCTTTTGAATGTTTTACAAAAGGTTTGACATGGCTGGAGCAGCAGAAAGACTGTGATACTGGTGAACTAATAGTATTTTAAAAAACTTCGTGACAGAGTTGTAAAGCAAAGGCAATCGAAACTACGACAAACGAAACATTTTTTCCAAATTCTTGTGAAATATGTAAAAGGTATTTAATTTCAATATTAAAATTCAGGTGATTTATTCTTGTTCCTATTATGATATTGCTTTATTAGGTAGCTTTCTTTACAAAAAAGCTACCTATTGCAGCCGTTCGGAGGAAAGCGATTTCAAAAAATTTTGGTATATTTTCATCGATCATGACCCCCAGACCCCGAAACCACCCTCCGTTCAAAATTGATATATATATATATATATATATATCTGACCTATGTCACACTGTAACTCCCGTAATTATGAACCGATTTCGATGTAATTCGGTGTGTACATAGTACATACCAATGTCTCGACCGAGTTCGTTGGCCAGCTTCATCCGCCGTTTTGTTTCAAAATGGCGGCCATTTAAAAATTTTAAAAAAATTTAAAACTTGAAATGTGGTAACAAAAAATTAAAAATGGAAAAATATTTTTTTCTTATGTATTTGCCCTTTATACAAAGATTCCGGAGCAGTTTTTGTTTCGTCTATATCTTAAAAAATGGCTGAGTTATAGCATTTTGAATTTCTAGCGTGGCTGACATTTTGAAACGTCCTGAATTTTGTCACGCGATAAAAGGCGTATTTATGAACCGATTTGGATGTAATTCGGTGTGTATATAGTACATACCAATCTCTCGACCGAGTTCGTTGGCCAGCTTCATCCGCCATTTTGTTTCAAAATGGCGGCCATTTAAAATTTTTAAAAAAATTTAAAATTTGAAATGTGGTACCAAAAAATTGAAAATGGAAAAATATTTTTTTTTTATGTATTTGACCTTTATACAAAGATTTCGGAGCAGTTTTTGTTTCGTCTATATCTTAAAAAATGGCTGAGTTATAGCATTTTGAATTTCTATCGTGGCTGACATTTTGAAACGTCCCGAATTTTGTCACGCGATAAAAGGCGTATTTATGAACCGATTTGGATGTAATTCGGTGTGTACATAGTACATACCAATCTCTCGACCGAGTTCGTTGACCAGCTTCATCCGCCATTTTGTTTCAAAATGGCGGCCATTTAAAATTTTTAAAAAAAAATTTAATTTGAAATGTGGTACCAAAAAATTGAAAATGGAAAAATATTTTTTTCTTATGTATTTGACCTTTATACAAAGATTTCGGAGCAGTTTTTGTTTCGTCTATATCTTAAAAAATGGCTGAGTTATAGCATTTTGAATTTCTATCGTGGCTGACATTTTGAAACGTCCCGAATTTTGTCACGCGATAAAAGGCGTATTTATGAACCGATTTGGATGTAATTCGGTGTGTACATAATACATACCAATCTCTCGACCGAGTTCGTTGACCAGCTTCATCCGCCATTTTGTTTCAAAATGGCGGCCATTTAAATTTTTAAGAAAAATTTAAATTTTAAATGTGGATCCAAAAATTGAAAATTGAAAAAATATTTTCTTCTTATGTGTTTGATCTTGATAAAAAGATTCGGGAGCAGTTTTTGTTTCGTCTATATCTTAAGAAATGGCTGAGTTATAGCATTTTGAATTTCTAGCGTGGCTGACATTTTGAAACGTCCTGATTTTTCTCACGTAATAACAGGCGTATTTATGAACCGATTTGGATGTACCTTGGTGTGTACATAGTACATACAAATATCTCAACCGAGTTCGTTGGCCAGCTTCATCCGCCATCTTGTTTCAAAATGGCGGGCATTTAAAAAAATTAAAAAATTAAAAAAATTAAATGAGATACCAAAAAATTGGAAAATGAAAAAGATTTTTTTTTGTATGTGTTTGACCTTAATACAAAGATTCCGGAACAGTTTTTCTTTCGTCTATATCTAAAAAAAAATGGCTGAGTAATAGCATTTTGAATTTCTCTTGTGGCTGACATTTTAAAACGACCTGATTTTTGTCACGCGATAACAGGCGTATTTATGAACCTATTTCCATGTAACTTGGTCTGTACATAGTACATACCAATGTCTCGGCCGAGTTCGTTGGCCAGCTTCATTTGCCATCTTGTTTCAAAAGGGTTGCCATTTAAAAAAAATTAAATTTAAAATTCAAAATGAGGTATTAAAAAATTGGAAAATGAAAAAGATTTTTTTTTATGTGTTTGGCCTTGATACAAAGATTCCGGAGCAGTTTTTGTTTCTGAAAATTTGTTCTTTTGTTGATATCTTAAAAAAATGGTTGATTTATAGCACTTTGAATTTCTAGCATGGCTAACATTTTGAAACGATCTTGTATTTGTCATGCGATAACACCCGTATTCGCCTATTTCGATGTAAGAAGGCATGTGGATAGTATACATCAACACCTCGACCAAATTCTGTGGCCAGATTCATCAGCCATCTTGTTTCAAAATGGCGACCATTAAGTTAAAAAATATATATATATTTAAAGTGAGGTGCAAAAAAATTAGAAATTGAAAAAGGTTTCTTTCTTAGGTATTTGATCTTGATATAAGGATTCAGCAGCATTTTTTGTTTGTCTTTACCTTAAAAAATGGCTCAGATATAGCAGTTTCAATTTCTATTGTGGGTGACATTTTGAAAAATCTGATTTTTTGCATGCGACAGCACTCCTATATATTAACCGATTCCGATGTGAGTGAGCATGTGCACAGCAATTACTAAGGTCTCGACCAAGTTCACTGCTTAGCCTCATCCACCATGTTGTATTAAAATGACAGGCACTTTAAGAAATTGCCGAATTTGGCAGCCAAATATAAGTTACTTTAAAGAAAAGCAGCTTGGATAAAGCTGACTAATTTCGCGAAATTCTCATTCATTATATTGATAAAAATTAGTATTGAATCTCCTATATTCGGTTTCCACTAAATTGAGCTTCGTGTGTTTGCATGATATAAGTTGGCTTTTTTTAAATAAGGATTATGAAAGCTACCTCTTCCTCCCGGCACTGGCCGGAAGGACTTTTTTTATTAAGCACTTGTTACCATAATAAGAAGAAGCTCACGTATTTGCCCTTAATCTTAAAATTGGAGCAGTGTCGATTATCCGAAAATATTGATTTTCCGAAAGATGGTCCCAATTACTTCGGATAATCGAGGTTCTACTGTAATTAAATTATATGTAATATATGAAATGCAATGTGATTGCAAAAAATGTGATTGCAGCATTTTTTTTTTTTTTTTTAAATGGTAAGAGAAGCGGTTAATGTAGTAAATAGCCCTTCATTTAATGCAGGGAAAATTCAGCTGGTGCAGAAAATGTGGAATATATTATCCTCTTTTTAAAACCAAAATGCGCTACATTTGTCTAAAAATTGAAAACAAATCACACGAAGAAACCTAAACCGGAAACTAAATTTCGAGTAGCATAAAAGATATTCTAATTGAAGACTTAACTGTGAAATTGAAATCTGATTTTTTTTATGATTAAATATATTAAATGTTTGTAAGTTTCTAATATTCCAATTTATTTCTTTAAGTATAAAATGAAATTATGTAATGTATTAATAATTAACTTATTAGTAAGTAAAGTAACATAATTCACCAAAAACGTTGTAGTAATACAGAGATAAAAATAAAATCTATCTTTATTTATTAAATTGGTTCATAAGTTTTTATTAATGGAAAATAAATGAAAATTAAATAAAAGTATTAAAAAATAAAATTAGGCTGTAATATGAAAGAATGACCCATTAAAAAGAATATTGTGGCAATTTATTATATTACTAATCTATGTATATTGTGATTTTAGTAAAGATGCCTGGATGTATTTTAGTTTTTCCCATTTAATGTTTGTTTCTATTACTGCGGTAATATATCTGGATCGGATAAGCACATTAATTTAAGTAATCCGATGTACAATAAATATGGATTTCAATCAAAATTCATTTTTTTACGAAATTTCATATTCCGACCTGAAATTTTGAAAGGAGAATCTTTATTTTATGTTATCCCAAAATTTATGTGATTAAATAAAGTAAAAAATATTATTTTTAATTTCTAGCACGCAAGTAGATTTTCTGAATAAAATAGGAAATCAAACTGGCAACCGTGGTTTCTAAATAATTAAATTTCGAACTGTGTATAATATCATACATAGGACATTCTGTTTAGATATGCCTCTCTAACTGACTCATAGGTACAGTTAGGCGGCTGGAATAAATACTTATAGCAGAAGGCTCTGCATGCAAAGTATTTTTAATAACTAATTTAACATGTTCTTCTATATTTTTCCGGTACATAGTTTCAACATATCTTTCAATACAAAATACAATAGCCTTCCTCTTAACCGGAACTTCGCTTTAACCGGCCGACTTTTTTTTTCCAACATCAGGCAAAATTCAGAAAGGAAAATTTCGGTTCTGATGTCTTTAAGGTTAACCCAAATTTTCATAATCTATACTCCTATTATAAAGAGGGAAAAATTGTTTATTTGTCGGAGGTAAGCTCTGGAACTACCGAACCGATTCCAAAAGTAATGGTATCAAAATGATGGTGTTAGTCCAACTTAGAACATAGGCTATATCTTATGTCGGTGCCACTACCCCGAAGGGGATGTAGGAGCAGAAAACGTTCTAAAAATGCGATTTTAGCGTTACTGAAGGGCCTAGAAATAAGAAATTTTGAATATTAGTTACTTATAAGATATAAATGATGTCTAAGAACAGTTCTTAAACAATTTGAAATTTAAAAGGGGTGAAAATGCACAAAAGGCGTTCTAAAAAACATTCTAAATGGTAGTTTCTACACAATCTCAGGATATACCAAACCGATTTAAAAAATATTGGAATCAAAATGATGGTGGCAACGCTTGCTCCAAGATAGGCTATGTTTTATGTCGGTATCACTACCCCAAAGGGGTGCAGGAGCAAAAAACGTTCTCAAAATGCGATTTTAGCGTTACTGAAAGGCCTAGAAATATGAAATTTCGAATATTAGTTACTTATAAGATATAAATGATGTCTAAGAACAGTTCTTAAACAATTCGAAATTTAAAAAGGGTGAAAATGCACAAAAAGCGTTCTAAAAACGTTCTAAATGGTAGTTTCTACACAATCTCAGGAAATACCAAACCGATCTAAAAAATATTGGTGTCAAAATGGTGGTGACAACGCTTGCTCCAAGATAGGCTATGTTTTATGTCGGTGTCATTACCCCAAGGGGGGTGCAGGAGCAAAAAACATTCTTAAAATGCGATTTACGTGTTACTGAAGGGCCTAGAAATACGAAATTTGAAATATTAGCTACTTATTAGATATAAGGGATTTCTAAGAACAGTTCTTAAGCAATTCGAAATTTGAAAGGGGTGAAAATGCGCGAAAATCGTTCTAAAAAACGTTCTAAATGGTGGTTTCTACACAATCTCAGGAAATACCAAACCGATTTAAAAAATAATGGTGTCAAAATAAGTGTGTAAAAATGACGGTGACAACGCTTGCTCCAAGATAGGCTATGTTTTACGTCGGTGCCACTACCCGAAAGGGGGTGCAGGAGCAAAAAACTTTCTAAAAATGCGATTTTTGCGTTACCGAAGGGCCTTGAAATATGAAATTTGAAATATTAGCTACTTACTAGATATAAAGGATTCCTAAGAACAGTTCCTAAACAATTCGAAATTTAAAAGGGGTGAAAATGCGCGAAAAGCGTTCTAAAAAACGCTCTAATGGTGGTTTCTACACAATCTCAGGAAATACAAAACCGATCTAAAAAATAATGACGTCAAAATGATGGTGGCAACTCTTGCTCCAACATTGGCGATGTTTTATGTCGGTGCCACTACCCCAAAGGGGGTGCAGGAGAAAAACGTTCTAAATTGCGGCTTTTGCGTTACGGAAGGGCCTAGAATCGTGAAATTTGGAATGGTAGTTAGTTATAAGATATCAATGATCTCTAAGGACATTTCCTAAAAAAATCGAAATTTAACAGGGTGTCAAAATGCGCAAAAAGCGTTGTAAAAAACTTTCTAAATTGCGATTTCTATGCAATCTCAGGAGGAAGTACTGAACCGATTTCAAATATAATGGTGTAAAAATGATGGTGACAGATCTTGCTCCAAGATAGGCTATATTTTATATGTGTTTCCGCTACCCCAGAGGAGATGCAGGAGCAAAATGCGCGAAAAGCGTTCTAAAGTGTTCTAAATGCCGATTTGTCGGCAATATCTCAGGAAGAATGAATCTTATTTCAAACGTAATGGTAGGAAATTGATGCTGACAGCCCCTACTCTAACATAGACGCTATTTTATGTCGGTATCACTATCACCAAGACGTTGCAGGAGCAAAAAAGCGTTTTAAATTTCGATTTTTGTGATCGGTAGGGGCTAGCAACTTAAAATTAGGTAAGGTACATATTTATTAGATATAAATGATCTTTAAGAACAGTTTCGAAAAATTGGAAATTTAAAAAGGGGTGAAAATGCGCGAAAAGCGTCCTAAAAACGTTCTAAATTGCGATTTCTACACAATCTAAGGAAATATCAAAGCTATTTCAAAAGTAATGGTTGCAAATCAATGGTGACAGTCCCTGCTATAACATAGGTTATATTTTATGTTGCTGTCACTACCATCTGAGGGTTGCAACAGCAAAACATGTTCTAATTTGCGTTTTTTGCACAACTGAGGGGTCTAACACTTTGAAGTATGGCATGGTATTTACTTACAAGATGCAAATGCTTTCTAAGAACAGTCGAAAGAAAATTCCAAATTTAAAAAAATGAAGTGAGTGAAAAGCGTTATAAATTACAATTTTTAAGCAAACTTATAAATTACCAAACCGATTAAAAAATAATGATGACAAATTTTGGTGATAGAACCTGCTCGAACATAAGCTATATTTTATGTTTGTTCCACTATACCACCAGAGGGTGTCAGGAGCTAAAACTTTCTACATTGCGATTTCTGTGATACTGAAAAGCCTAAAAACTTTAAATATGACATGGTAGTTACTTATAAAATATAAATGCCCTTGAAGGAACGTCGAAAATAATTCAAATTAAAAAGGGGTGAAGCGAAGGGGAGGTGCGAAAAGCATTCTAAGAAAGTTCTAAATTACGATTCTATGCAATTTCAGGGAGTATAAACCGGTTATAAAAGTAATCAATGGGAATCAATGGTAACAGTCACTGATCCTACACAGGCTATATTTTATGCCGGTGATTCTACCACCTGGGGCTCACAGGAACAACAAACGTTCTAAAAGAGGGCTTTAAAATCGTTTTAAATTACATTTCTGTGGAATATTAGGAAATAACAAACAGATTTCAAAATTAATGTTGCAAATTAATGGTGACAGTTCCTGTTTCAATATAGCCCTTTATGTTGCGAGAGGTAGCTGGACTTAGAATTTGACATGATTCTTAATTTTAAGATGTAAGAAGATGGTTTCTAAAAAATTCAAAACTTCAAATGAATACTTTAAATGAGCGCATTAATTGAGCATAAAAGTTTCAAAATATTTTCTAAATTATCATTTATTTATTTTTATTTCATTTTATTAATTTAAGTCTCATTTCTGCCTAATGCAGTGTAATAAGGATGTTTAATCAAACTGTGTTTTAAAAAGTAATTTTTGAACTATTCCTAAAAGTAATAAGTACCTTTTAATAAAATAAAATATTACCTTTTAATAAAATAAAAATTTAGTTAGTAGCTTTTAATAAAAATTAGACATATAAATATCACTTGGCATATTTCAAATATTACGCGAGCAAAGCCGCGGGGTTTGCTAGTGTAGAATAATTTCAACTTCTTATAAAGGTATGTGACACGATTTTCAACAATTTAATTTCTATTAAATATTGTTCCTTATTTGTTATTAGTGATTTTATTTCAATTCAGTTAATTACAACTAATATTCATTAGAAAATGTGTACTTTTTAAAAACTACACAAATTAAAAAAAAAAATAAATGCATCCTACGCATTTAATTAATTAAATATGCAGTTACTTATTTAATTTTTTTTACTTCTCCAGTTTAACTGGTTTTTCGCTTAACCGGCTAAACATCGGTCCCGTTTAGGCCGGTTAAGAGGGAGGCTACTGTAAAACAAAGGTGGTATATGCTAACATTTTTTAGCCTTTTCTTATCTCTCGGCACACGTAAATAATATCGATTAAAAACTTTTGAAATTACTGCACATTTTATTTTATCAACATAAAAAATGCTTCACCAAAGCTAAATAATGTAAAACAAATTTCTAAGAAAAAAGATAGCAAATGAAATTCTTGAACATTCATATTTTAAATTGTCCCTTTATTATATACAATAACATTACTTGATCATATAGCTAAAGCATGGTGGAATATATTTAAAATATATTTCTTGCAAAACAACATTTTGGGGATAGGCATACTGGTGGTCTGCGAATCTATCCGAAATCTATGTTGTTTTTATTGTTTTCTTATTATCATATTTTATGCTTATTTTATTTTATTTTTTTCATTTTAAACATGCGTATATTTTTAAGAAATGCAGATTTTCTTTATAATCTTTTCAAATTGTGAAATAAGAAAAAACAAAAAATGTAAGAGGCTTTTTATAGATTTTCCGTTCCAATCTTTTATCACTTATTTTTCAGTTAACTTTTCAGGCTATTTCAGGCGCCTTTAAAATAACTTACTGGGGTTTATTACAATGTGCTTAGTATAGAATATATAGAACAAAGCATTTATCTTTCAAATGCAAATCAAATTAATTGCTTAAAAGGCGCAAAGGCCAACCTAGTGAAAAAGATTCCATGCGGAACTCGAACCGGGGCCATCAGTATAGTGCACTGACATTCTACCGACTAAACCACTTGGAACGATACTCAGACTAAAACTTCTCACTATTACAGGTTGGCAAAGCTACAAACGCAGCATAAGATGGAATATTTTTCCTTGAGTCACCGACATTGAGCAAACACGAAACATAATTAAATCCAGCATCGAATGAAACTATATTAATGCTTGGAATTTTTTTTTTCCAGAGAGCCACATTTGGCTGAATCCCAAAACAGCCGAGACACTTGGCATCGTTCAATTTGGCGAGGCGATAAATGGATCTTTGTTGTTACCAATTCGTTTCGTAAATTCTTTCCATGCCTACAGTGGTCTGATCTTAAATTTGGATTGGTTGAATGTAATTTGTTGATTTCTTGTGTATTGGATGGCTACGCTTACCTTTGACAACTCAACTCCGCATGGTTTGTAATTTGTGTACAACGAGGTGTAGCAAGAAGACGTTTTGTAATTGTAAAATTAAATTATGGTAAGGCAAAAGTTTGTTATTGTTAATATTTTTTGCTGTTTTTAGTTGTAAAATTTGAAAGTTGAAGTACCTGTGTAATTTAGTTTGAAATTGTGAGTATTTGTTCTTTTTTTTTTTTTTTTGCTGGAAAGTTAAATGAAGTTTATCGATGACTGGAAATTTACGAAATTATGGCAATTCAACATTTTATAAAGTTGGTTTTCAAGAAAGGAGATGTTTCTTCAGGTATGTTAATAATTTTATGGATTTTTTATTATAGTGTTTTATATTAGCCGTTTATTGTATATTTCTCATGTATGCTGGCCCTACGAGTTTTGTACATTTTGATATTGCTACGCAGCGAGAACTACTGAATTTTGATATTGCTACTCAGTGAGAACTGCTGAATTTTGATATTGCTACGCAGCAAGAACTGCTGAATTTTGAGATTGCTACACAGCGAAAACTGCTGAATCCCGTGATTTTTTTTCGGTTAATTAATTAATTCGGTTAAGCGTTCATACAATGCTCACTGATTGCCGTTTTAACGAGTTTCCTGCGTTTTTCAGATTGGTGCAGAGCTAGGTTGCTGTATTCAGTGATATATATTATTTTTTTATGAACGCGAAGCGTTCATACTTCTGTAAATTAGAAATGAATTGTTCAATGTTTACTCTGATATAGGCACGTACTTTACAATATTAAATGATGCCATGATTTTTTTTAAAGTTGTTGAGAAATGAAAATTTTAATCATTAAATCGTTACTCTGATTTGGAAATGTACTTTAAAAATTTCACATTTTCACTAAACTTATGTTGAAATCGTTTGTTTTATTTTGAATCTCATAAAAATCAGCTTTCCTGTGTTTTCTAATACGGCGTTATTTATAAATGTTGTATTTCCCATGATTCCAGGGTGATGACGTAGTAAAAAACAGTCTCGAAGCATTCAGGAAAGTGGATCAATCACGTTAGTTTTCAGGTTGCCGCATTTTAGATTGGCGTATGTGGGGTATTTGGCGCTTGTCAGAAAAGTCGCCAAATGGGGTGTCTCGGCTGTTCTGGGAATCTGCCAAACATTTGCCTTGCATACAATATTTCAAATGAAAATCAAATTTCAAATTAATTGCTTAAAAGATGCAAAGGCCAACCTAGTGAAAAAGATTCCATGCCGAGACTCGAATCATCGTTTATGTGGTTTAGTCGGTAGAACGTCAGTGCGCTATACTGATAGCCCGGGTTCGAGTCCCTGCATGGAATCTTTTTCACTAGGTTGGACTTTGCACTTTTTAAGCAATTAATTTGAAATTTGATTTTCATTTGAAATATTGTATGCAAGGCGAATGTTTCTCTGGAAAAATTTCCAAGTATTAATAAAGCATTTATCATTCATTTACAGTTATACAAAAGAAATCGGTTACATGACAAACATTCAGCAATTATAGCTAATATGCGTTTACAGTTGTGATTTGCATTTTTAAGTATAACTAAATTTTATTGTGCTACTTGGTGTGTATAAATTCTATAGTCATACACAGACTGCAGAAAACTATTCGTATAGATTACTGCGTGTGAGCGCGAACTGTCTAAAGAGCGTTTTTAACTGTAATATGCATTTTTCAGCTGAACTACTGCGTATCCAAAAATTGTCTTTACAACTTCAAATCTTAATAACAAAAGAATGTAATCTGTTTTATTCATTTAAAAGAGTATCTCTGAAAGTTTTGTTTGCTTTATTAGCACCCAGTATGCTATTTCTTTCTCCCAGCTTATTTTGCGTCGTCTCCAATAAATAACGTTACCTTGTAAAACCAGCCGTAGAAAAAAAAACGATGTTTCTTTGTGCGATTAAATACTCTACAGCATTTTTTAAAACTTCTAAGCATCGCACATTTTCAGTGTTTATACCGTCGTATTGCCAAAAATAAGTCCTTCCGGCCAGTGCCGGGAGGAAGAGGTAGCTTTCATATTCCTTATTTTAAAAAAGCCAACTTATATTATTCAAACACACGAAGCTCAATTTAGTGGAAACCGAATATAGGACATTCAATACTAATTTTTATCAATATAATGAATGAGAATTTCGCGAAATTAGTCAGCTTTATCCAAGCTGCTTTTCTTTAAAGTAACTTATATTTGGCTGCCAAATTCGGCGATTTCTTAAAGTGCCTGCCATTTTAAGACAACATGGTGGATGAGGCTAACCAGTGAACTTGGTCGAGACCTTAGTAATTGCTGTGCACATGCTCACTCACATCGGAAATCGGTTGAAATATACGAGTGCTGTCGCAGGCAAAAAATCAGATTTTTCAAAATGTCACCACATTAGAAATTGAAACTGCTATATTTGAGCCATTTTTTAAGATAAAGACAAAAAAAAATGCTCCTGAATCCTTATATCAAGGTCAAATACTTAAGAAAGAAACATTTTTCAATTTCTAATTTTTTTGCAACTCACTTTAAATATATATATTTTATTTATTTATTTAATGGCCGCCATTTTGAAACAAGATGGCTGATGAATCTGGCCAGCGAACTTGGTCGAGATA
Source organism: Maratus speciosus (assembly GCA_963932465.1). NCBI lineage: Eukaryota > Metazoa > Arthropoda > Arachnida > Araneae > Salticidae > Maratus > Maratus speciosus. The sequence goes on from OZ010792.1 coordinate 309,996,776, forward strand.
TTGATGTATACTATCCACATGCTTTCTTACATCCAAATAGGCGAATGCGTGTGTTATCGCGTGACAAATACAAGATCGTTTCAAAATGTTAGTCATGCTAGAAATTCAAAGTGCTATAATTCAACCATTTTTTAAGATATAAACAAAAGAACAAAATTTCAGAAAAAAAAACTGCTTCGGAATCTTTGTATCAAAGACAAACACATAAAAAAAAATCTTTTTCATTTTCCAATTTTTTAATACCTCATTTTAAATTTTAAATTTAATTTTTTTTAAATGGTAACCCTTTTAAAACAAGATGGCGAATGAAGCTGGCCAACGAACTCGGTCGAGACATTGGTATGTACTATGTACAGACCAAGTTACATCCAAATCGGTTCATAAATACGCCTGTTATCGCGTGACAAAATTCAGGACGTTTCAAAATGTCAGCCACGCTAGAAATTCAAAATGCTATAACTCAGCCATTTTTTAAGATATAGACGAAACAAAAACTGCTCCAGAATCTTTGTATAAAGGTCAAATACATAACAGAAAAATATTTTTCCATTTTTAATTTTGTGGTACAACATTTCAAGATTTAAATTTTTTTTAAATTTTAAATGGCCGCCGTTTTGAAACAAAATAGCGGATGAAGCTGGCCAACGAACTCGGTCGAGACATTGGTATGTACTATGTACACACCGAATTTCATCGAAATCGGTTCATAAATACGAGAGTTACAGTGTGACAAAGGTCATATATATATAGATAGATAGATAGATAGATATAGATATATATGTATATATATATATATATATATTTAAAACCACAAACAAAATATCAAAATCCATCACTCACCATAGCTGCATTGAAACTCACATCAAAAATATTATAAATAACCAATATAAACTTAACTCTTAAAATCAAACTGAATAACCAAACTAAAGAAAATATATATAATTGCAAGACATAACAGAACAGAACAGAACAGAAGGCGAGCGGTATGGCTAACGACATACACTGCAGGGTTAAGTCAGACTTTACGCATGCTACGTCCCCCTTCACTCGCCGAGACCAAAATTGAAAAAATGAAAAACTATGAAAAACTAAACAGAACTGCAACATCCACCAAAATATCTCTCTAACTCATTAGATCAATCAACTCATCAAAACCTCCATTCTCATCCATCACTGAGTTCAGTTCAGTTCCGTACCTGCTACTCTTAATAAAATCACAAGTTATTCTCCTGATGAAATTGCGAGGATAACCATGCTTGAATCCCAAGCGGCACCACTCTAAAATATCACTAAACATATCTATAACTCTAGTACTCAGTCTTTCGATTCGTATTAATCCATTTCTAAGTACATTTCTTTTAATCGAAACATGCACATTGGAATCAAAATATATCAGCTTTAAGGTATTAAAGTTGAAATCATTTCGCTTGTCAAATATCTTAGATATCAAATTTTCACTTTCTATGCTCAGGTTCACATCTAGAAAATTAATATTTTTACAATTCTGGGTTGAGGGTTCCAGACTCAGAGACGTAGGATAATATGTAAAATCAACATTTTCAATATCATTGTTTAATTTAACTATCAAAACATCATCTATATATCTGTAGGATAATGTGTTACTGTTTAAATTATTATTTCTTTCATATATATGTAAGTAAATGTTTGCCAAAATGGAACTGCAACTCCCCCCCATTGGAATACCCCGAATCTGTTTAAATATTGTATTTCCTTCGTAAAGGTAGTTTTCTTGTACTACTAACTGAAATAAATTTATGAAAAAATCATAATGAACATCCAAAGTACTATTTGTATTATAAAAATCTACTATTTTATCTTTTAAATCTGTCAAATCAATTGTATTATAGAGGTCTGCAAAATCGTAAGCGAATAAACCAGTAATATTTTTTAATTTTTTCAGATTATCTAATAGTGTATAGCTATTTTTGATAATAAAAGTCGTCTCTCCCCCCATCACTCCGTCAAACACCCCCTCCAGCACCCCCAGCAAAGCCTTGCCAGCGGCACCAATATATGAACCAAATCCACAGGTCACACTCCTGAATTTGATAGGGGTTTTATGGAATTTAGGCACTAGTATGAGATAAGGGAAACTTTGACTCATTTGTTTCAGCTTAACTTTTTTATAGATCGCTTTAATCCTATTTTCTATTACTTCAGCTTTCGAATTCAATGGTAAATAGCTATTTTTATTATTGTAGCAATCATTCAAAAGTTTACCGTAAAGTACCTTACATATCAGTGCATAACTTGTATTTGCTTTATCCACATAGGTGATTATAAAATTTTCCTGAATCTCTTTAATTGAATGTGTAAGTTTGTTGTATTTCTCTCTATTAACTCCGTCAAAATCTCTGGAAAATTCTCGTTTAAAATCTCTTAATATATAATACTTCCACTCGTCAAAAACACTGGATGGCAAATTGTATCTATACATTAGTTTATTTATAAATATATCTATATTAATAGTAAAACGTTTAATTGCAACACTTTTAGTGAGAGTACGTTTCACACGATATTTAGTTCCGTACTCCATTAACCTCCTCAACTCCTCATCCTTTACTATCTTTAGATCTCCAGTAATAACATGTCCATAATACTTGTCTTTATAATTAACAAATTCAACTGATTTAAAATGCTATGTACAAAAGACAGTCGTTTTAATTTGCTATAATACTAATTTTTTTCATAAAAATTCAAATGTGCTTGTCGCAAAAGTTTAGACACTATTCTAAATTTCTTTGAATATTCGCTGGCATATGCAAATTTAGAATCGATGATGTCACAAATTTGGAGTACTTAAGTTCTGCAAACGATTGCGCTTCATAGTCGACATGCCGAGAGCTATAGAATTCAAGTGAATGAGGTTTCAAGGATTTGGCAGTTGAAAGGTTGAAGGGAGTTTGGCAGTTGAAAGTTGAAGGGAAGAGCGTTTCTGAAATTTCTGCTATTATTAATAGGTCAAAAAAAATCTATTTATCGAGTTTTATCGAGATCTTCTTAATGTTGAAAATCAACCTTTAATCACCTTAACTCTTCGCTCACCTTTATAATTAATTATTTCATTTACTATGTCTGTACAAGTATTTAATTTTTTTAAATTATTCCACTTAGTATATTGATTACTATTTCTAATCAACTCGTTTCCAGTGTCATGATTAATTTTGTCATAAATTGTATCATCTAAATTGTTAGTTTTAAAGTTTTTAATTATATTACTGTGGTTAAACATAACATTAAGTCCATATGGATAGACCGTACCAAACTTTATCATCATATCCTTTTCACGAATCTTTCTTTCCGTTTTATTAGGTATAATACACAATATAGAAATCCTAATGTTATCTATGCCATGTTCTGAAAAATGTGAAATTTCTATTTCTTGATCCTCTTTTTTATACTTAAGATTTCTAATGTCTGATTTGTGATTATTGAATCTCTTATTTAAAGGAGTAGAAGTCTCTCCTATGTACATTTGATTGCACACATTACATCTTAAACAATACACACAATTATATACCTTACAAAATTTTAAAGATTTTTCTTCAATCACTTTGTCTCTATTATCCGTATCGGCACAAATACAAACTCTACATCTTTTATCACTACATTTTATTAAGTTTATTCCATTGATATTTTTTCCAATATTTGTACCCCTATTATAAAACAATCTTGTTTTATACCTTTTCACTATATCGATGCAATCTATGTTTTTCTTATGTTTATTCATTAAATTTGTATTATAAACATATCTTGTCCGATACCTAACAACTTCTGTATCTCTATAAACACCCTTGTCCTTATTTAACTTATAACACAATTCACAATTTTTCTTCATTACTAAACAATCATCTTTCGAACTCTCATCTATATAACTCTGCTTACTATAAAAATTGCATACATGACCTTTCCCCCTCTTCTCACATATCTCACCATAATCACTTGCTTTACTCTCCAATACATCCACATTTTTAAATACATTTGGTCCATGGTAACTTTTTGACGATCCGCTCCCCACCATGGATTCTGGAGCCGACCGAGCACTACGAAATTTGTAAAAATTCCGTATCTTGCCGGTACCTTTTACAATATAATTTTGTCTATTCATATTAAATGTTTAATTATTCTATCTAAATACAATATAAGCAATTCCAAATATTTTAAATGTGTACTAAAAAATGTACAACTATAAGAAAGTTAAATAAAATTTTAACAATATAACATATAACATAAACTCGAAAGAACTAATAATACTCTTAAATTAAACAATCATAAAAACTTCAACAAACTAGCCAAAATCAATAAAAAACTAATAAATCCAAATAAATCAACTAAACCAACCAATTCTCATCAACTCCATCCACCCGTACATCAATTAGCTATAATAAGGTAAGCATGATCATATACCGAAATTTTATTATAAAGCATAAAAGACATACCTGACTCAAGCCTACAGTAGTCCTCCATACTAATCCAGGCGACTCATAAACACCAAATATTAAATTACAAGAATGTCCCGATGTAAACGTAGACTTGCCACCGAATACACGTGACAAAATATATTTAAAACCACAAACAAAATATCAAAATCCATCACTCACCATAGCTGCATTGAAACTCACATCAAAAATATTATAAATAACCAATATAAACTTAACTCTTAAAATCAAACTGAATAACCAAACTAAAGAAAATATATATAATTGCAAGACATAACAGAACAGAACAGAACAGAAGGCGAGCGGTATGGCTAACGACATACACTGCAGGGTTAAGTCAGACTTTACGCATGCTACGTCCCCCTTCACTCGCCGAGACCAAAATTGAAAAAATGAAAAACTATGAAAAACTAAACAGAACTGCAACATCCACCAAAATATCTCTCTAACTCATTAGATCAATCAACTCATCAAAACCTCCATTCTCATCCATCACTGAGTTCAGTTCAGTTCCGTACCTGCTACTCTTAATAAAATCACAAGTTATTCTCCTGATGAAATTGCGAGGATAACCATGCTTGAATCCCAAGCGGCACCACTCTAAAATATCACTAAACATATCTATAACTCTAGTACTCAGTCCAGTCCTAGTACTCAGTCTAGTACTCAGTAACTCTAGTACTCCGTTCAAAATTTATATATATATATATATATATATATATATATATATATATATATAAATTTTGAACGGAGGGTGGTTTCGGGGTCTGGGGGTCATGGTCGGTGAAAATATACCAAAATTTTTTGAAATCGCTTTGCTCCGAACGGCTGCAATAGGTAGCTTTTTGTAAGAAAGCTACCTAAAAGTACTTTTTAATGCAATTTGTTTGAAAACTGCATTCCCATTTATTTTTGAGATATTAATTTTTTTGTAGTTTTTAGCGACATTTGTTTTATTTTAGCAACTCAAGTACTCCATTTCTGTAGAAGGTAAAGAAAAAATAGTTTAAAAATAGCAATTATATTTTCTTGTTGCCATTTTCCCATAAAAACGGAAAAAAGGTAATTAAAATACGTGCTATTTTGAGAAAAATGTAAATGAATGATTTATGAGAAAACATGGAGCTATTGTAAACTATATTTAATTTTCAGTATCTATATTAATGCAAATGACATCATTTTACATAAAATAAAATCGTGTGCTTTGAGTCTTAAAATTGAAATACGCTTTCACTACAGTAGAGTCCCGATTATCCGAGTCCTGCTTAACCGAGTTATTTTCTTCTGATGGACTGGTGGCTTCTATTATTATGAAACAGCCATTATAAATGAATCGTTTAGGTGAAGATGAAAGAGCAATTCTAAAAAGTTATAACTCTGATTTTCTGGTCAGAATGGAAGAAAAAAAATTATGGCCAAAAAAAAAAATATATATATATATATATATGTGTGTGTGTATATATATATATATGGCCATTTTTGTCCCATTCTGGCCAGAAAATCAGACTTCTAATTTTTTACGACTGCTCTTTCATCTTCACCTAACGCTTCATTTTTAATGGCTGTTTCATAATAATAGAAGCCACCAGTTCATCAGAAGAAAATGAAGTTATGGAAATGTCGAGGGCGACACTAAATTCTGAAAAAGCAAAATTCCTTTTCTCTAGTTTTTTAGGTATATTGAGTAAGTGGTGAAAAGGTGACATCACATTTCTGCAAAATGACTATACCACAGAAGAAGGCGCTGTGTGTTTCATGGTTCATAGAAACAAGATCAATTACATAGGTCCAACTACATTTCAGGACTAAATATGGTACCACCCACCGTCAAGACCGACAATTCGTGAGTGGCACAGAGAGTTCGTGGAAACTGGTACTGTCCTGCATCAAACGGGAGCTAGAATATACCAGGCACAAGTGAAAGGGATGTCGAACGTGTTCGGGAAGCATTTGTGCGTATCCCAACAAAATCTGTTCGTACTGCAGCCAGGCAGCTGAACATTCCATGTTCAACTGTACACAAACCGTACAAATGTTGTCGTAACATTGACTGATGAGGTACTAGAGCGGACGTGGCAGGAAATCGATTATGATCTTGATATCCTACACCAAGAAGGGGAGAAGACGTAGAGGTGCACTGATGTGGTAAACAAAACTTTCAGAATTTCTCTTTTAAATGAAGAAAACAGAACTGAGATATCTTTTTCCATTTTTTAGTTATTTAGATTTGAAGTTGTAAAGACGTCGTTGTAGAAAAAGGATAAGGTAATATAAAGGACTGTGCAAAAAAAATCATTTTCACCTATGGATGGTAATTGCTGGAAAAGTTTTATTTTTTATATTTGTATACGAGTTTTCTATCTGAGTTAAATTGTACTGCATTATGCGGTGTGTATAAATTCTGTAAATAAAGAATACTCCTCAAAGAATTCGGATTAATGGCTATAAACAGGGAAGCCTGATTTTCCTTCTCCCTTAAGGCCTGAGTTATGATTAATCTTATGCAATGCACTAGCTTGCCCTGCTAAATTTATGCGCCTGGAAATTAACAATTTAATTTAAGTTATCCAGTTTTTAAAATCACTATCCTTAAAGTAATAATACTTTATCCGTTATAATTTTCTTGAAAGCGTGTAAATTTCCGAAATATAAAAAGACAACAATAGACATCCATAACTTCTTTTTATGCATGACAGCAAGTAATAAAAAGAATGGTTTGGGAAGTTTTCTGATGGAGGAGATAAGATCTTATTTTCAAAAACAGAGGTGTTTTATGAATCTCAAGAGAAATAACACGAACATCATTTTCAAATATCATGATTTCCCTTGGAGAATATTTTTATGGATTTAAATATTTAAAGTTAAGGTCCTTTAGAGGCAAATGGGATTCTATTTCGATGTGTATTGTTAAACGTACTTTTATGTTAGCCGGGCGCAGGCGATAAATCGATAAATGTTTTTCCCATCACCATTAATCGTATTGCATTAATTTAATTTAAAATATAAATTTTTCAATCATTTCATTGAAAATAAATAAATTATATTTATTTAAAATTAAAATAATAATAATAATAATAATAATAATAATAATAATAATAATAATAATAAATCATGATGCTATAAAATAAACTAAAACATCCCATATTTCAACACCCAATCTTTGTTTCTAATTTGCAGCCGCGGAAAATAAAAACTTCTATTTGCGAAAAAAAAATGATATTGGCGAGAATTGCGTCCGGCTGACATAAAATTATCCTACATTATTATAAAGAAAATAATGTTTGTGAAATACACTAAATGCGAAAAGTCTTACATGACCATTATTTTTAAAGTTTTATAACTGGTCAGTAGCTGTGAAGCAAGGAAATTATTTAATGCAGAAGTATTAAACAAAAAGTGGTTCTAAATATACATGTCTCCCCTAATGGCTATTAATGTGACTTTTGTAAAGAAAAATGGTCCAGTTTCATCTGTAACCTGAAATCACTTCTACAAAAGGTGTTACAAAGTGCATTTCGTGAAACTCCGGTACACAAAATATCTGTTCCCTGAAGTTTTCTGCCATCTTTTAAATTCTCTGCCCTAACGATCAAATCATGAATTCCTGGATAAAATCAATAATTACACTAATTTTTATGAGTATATACCTATATTATATAGTACTACACCTGCTATACTGTGCTTAGAATACAAACACCCCAACAATGATTATCGTCACACTGGATAGAAATACATGAAACAGATCACAATTAGATCAAATTTTAACACAATTGTTCAATTGTTAAATAAATCATAACAGTTGTAAATTTCCAAGTGAATGGAAAATATCCGGGCCAGGAATCAGCCAAGACATCCCTGGTTCCAATCCTGGCCAGAACTTTTTTCAGCCACTTGGAAATGTACAAATGTTTGGATTTATTTGCCAATTGAATAATTGTGTTAAAAATTAACATAATATCCGTCACCCGCAAGAAAAGTGACACATCTCACAAAAGTAAATTTCACAGGAGAGGCAAAAGAAAATTTGCAGGATTTTACTGTAACATGAAATTATAGCACTTAGCTCTGCATGTTGGAATTAAAACGTGCATAAAAGTGTAAAACCATTAAGAATGAAGACGTGGGATGAGGTTTGAAAGGTTGATTAATTTTACCTCCCCACCCAATTCACCCCGCTTCTGTGGTCACAAATGGTCATATGGGTCATTTTCAAAATATGCATACATATGCTGTCCCACAGTAAAGAAAAAAAAAAAAAAATGTACTCATAATATATTATTTAAAACTGACTATAAATATTATATTTATTTAATTACACTACACAACATATTTCTAAAACATAAAAATATTCACTTTCATATTTTTTTCGTAAAGATGCAGATTTTTGCATCTAGTAGAAGAAAAAAATAGCTGTCCCTCTTCTGTATTTTATAATTCTGTAATATTTTTTCACTTCATTTTTCACTTTAAAAGGAAAGTAATTGGGACATTTAATGAGATAAATCACCATTATTTTAAATTTCTGACATTATTCCAGCAAAAAAAAAAAAAAAAAAAAAAAAAAAAAAAAAAATTTAAGAAAATCTACAAAACATTTTGTCCCTCATATTTTGTCAAGTCTGTTACCAAGCTACAATTTCATGAATAAATGTTGACAATTTCACCAAGAGACGGCAGCACATTTGCAATAAAAACACTTATACTAGTTAAATATTTACTTGTAGCCATTTTCTTTTGCAGTTGAAAAACAACAGTGTAGTGGAGTAAAGAATTTTTTATAAAGGTGAGTATTTTTATTCAATGTCAAGTCTGTTACCTAATTTTTTATGTTAAAAATATAAGTTTAGTACTTTCTTTTGCTTGAATATTATTATCTAGTTAACATATTAAAGATTTTGTTTTGTTTCTTAGTGTTAATAATTAGCATGTAGGTTTTGGAAGATATTTTGCCGTTAATGTCAAGTCTGTTACCAGTCAAGTCTGTTACCATGTTACTGGTAAATAGTGTATAAAATATAGTAAAATAGTGTATAAAAATTATACCAAAAGCTAAAGTGCTTAATTAATTATATTTACAGACCCATCTAACTTATACATTATCACTTATTTCATTTTTAATGTGAAATTTAAAAGTAATTTTTTTTTTTTATGTTTTTCTGAATTGTATGCATTTATTGAAAATGACCCATATAGCTTAATAAAGTGATTTTCCGTATAACTACGCCTATGAAACTCTTTGTTTATCAAGACACACCTATGACAGACCTATTAGTGGAATAAAACGCAAAATGAATTTTTGCGAGATGTGTCACTTTTCTTGCAGGTGAGCGATATAATTATGCATGCAATGTTTGTGGCAATTCCAAAAATAACCTTAGATTTATTCTGTTGAGCTGATTCGGATATTAGACCAGATGTTGTGTAAATTAAAGGTTAGTTGGGTGAATTCGTCCTCCAGATTCGTTCGGAATGGCTCAGTTGGTGGAGCATTGGCGGCATCAGCCAAGACATCACTATTTCGAATCTTGGCCGGACTTTTTTTCACCCACTTGGAAATTCGCGACTGCAATATCACAGTTGTCTCTTATTACATTAAAGGAGGTGGGTAGATAAGACATATTTAGTACCAACCCCCCCCCCCTCCCCGATGACCTCGATAAGGCAAAAAATGTTTTACTGCAAGATATCTTGGCTGTTTTAAGGGATTTTTCAAAAAAATAATTTTTCCCACTGAATAGAGTAAGACTTCCTGGCATAATTTTTGACTCATTTTTAAGCGCAAAAGAATGACATTTGCAGACATGATTATTAAAAAGATTTGCAGTCGAACATTTCTTTCGTTTGTCGATAACTTAATAACTGTAAAAAAAATCTCTCAAATTAACAGAAAAAAAACTGTCAAGTTTGTCGCCGGTGGAAAACCGTTTAATTTACAGAAAATACCTGTATTTTTCCATTAAAACAAGATTTTTCTTTAAAAAATATAATTTTTTTTCTGTAAAAATTACGAAATTCAGTTTCTTTTACAGGGAAAAACAGTTTTTTTCTGTAAAAATTACAGATTTTTTTTTTTTTTTTTTTTTTTTTTTTTTTTTTTTTTACAGTGACGACGTGGAAGGGTCGGGATCAATTCCCGGCGAATATAATGTCTTTTTTTTGGCCCCATCCCACTACATTCTATTTAAAAATAATGTAATATGAATGCGAATAATATAATACTTAGTTTTGTTGTTGTTGTTTTTAAGCTTATAAAAGAATTTTTAAATTTCACTCGTTCACTAGAGTACCCTTATGAAAGATTAGTTAGGCACACTCCCACAACCCATTGTGTTTTATAGCATTATTTGGGGGAAAAATTAATGAAGCAATCATTTTTTCAAAAGTAAAACAAATGCAAATAAATTTTTCCTCATTTAGATTCTAATATTTTCTTGAAGGTATCTACCTTTTTGAAATATAAATAAAATAGCAATTGACTGCCATAACTTCTTTTTATTCCTGGCGCCGAGCAATAAATGTATGTTTAAGGAAGTACTTTGATCGACGAGATAAGATCATATTTTCAAAAACAGAGTGTTTTATAAATCTCTGGAGAAATAACACCGTTATCATTTTTAAATGTCACAATGTCCCTTTGAGAATATCGTTGTGAAATCAAATATTTAAAGTTAAAACACGTTTAGGAACAAATGGAATATTATTTTATTGTACATTATTAATGTGCATTATTATTCTACATTATTATCGTGAAAAATATTGTATGAAAAAATACATGATTCTATTTTATTATTATGAAAAATTCTTCTCATTTGTAAAGATTCTTTTCTACCAATTATATTTCAAGAGCTTTTCTGAAAAGAAATATATTAATGTGTCAATGTTTCTTTCTAAAGTAAAAGTAAATGTAAGAAATTTTTTTCTTCCATTTTGATTCTGTTATTTTCTTGAAAACAATTTCTGAAATTTAAATAAAACAACAATAGACAATCACAACATCTTTTTTACGCATGACGTCAAACAATAAATGGATGTTTAAAGAAGTTTTTTGATCGACGGGATAATATCATATGCTTATATAGAAGGTGTTTTTTGAATCTCTAGTGAAAAAAATACACTATCTTTTTTAAATGTCACTATATTAGGTAGCTTTCATTACAAAAAGCTACCTATTGCAGCCGTTCGGAGGAAAGCGATTTCAAAAAATTTTGGTATATTTTCATCGATCATGACCCCCAGACCCCGAAACCACCCTCCGTTCAAAAGTTGACATATATATATATATATATATATATATATATATATCTGACATTTGTCTCGACCGAGTTCGTTGGCCAGCTTCATCCGCCATTTTGTTTCAAAATGGCGGCCATTTAAAATTTTTTTAAAAAATTTAAAATTTGAAATGTGGTACCAAAAAATTGAAAATGGAAAAATATTTTTTTCTTATGTATTTGACCTTTATACAAAGATTCCGGAGCAGTTTTTGTTTTGTCTATATCTTAAAAAATGGCTGAGTTATAGCATTTTGAATTTCTAGCGTGGCTGACATTTTGAAACGTCCTGAATTTTGTCACGCGATAAAAGGCGTATTTATGAACCGATTTGAATGTAACTTCGTTTATACATAGTACATACCAATGTCTCGACCGAGTACGTTGGCCAGCTTCATCCGCCATCTCGTTTAAAAATGGCGGCCATTTAAATTTTTAAGAAAAATTTAAATTTGAAATGTAGTACCGAAAAATTGAAAATTGAAATTTTTTTTTCTTATATGTTTGACCTTGATAAAAAGATTCGGGAGCAGTTTTTGTCTCGTCTACATCTTAAAAAATGGCTGAGTTATAGTATTTTGAATTTCTAGCGTGGCTGACTTTTTGAAACGTCCTGATTTTTGTCACGTGATAATGGGCGTATTTATGAACCGATTTGGATGTACCTTGGTGTGTACATAGTACATACAAATATCTCGACCGAGTTCGTTGTCCAGCTTCATCCGCCATCTTGTTTCAAAATGGCGGCCATTTAAAAAATTTAAAAAAATTTAAAATTTAAAATGAGATACCAAAAAATTGGAAAATGAAAAAGATTTTTTTTCTTATGTGTTTGACCTTAATACAAATATTCCGGAACAGTTTTTGTTTCGTCTATATCTAAAAAAATGGCTGAGTTATAGCATTTTGAATTTCTATTGTAGCTGACATTTTAAAACGACCTGACATTTGTCACGTGATATCAGGCGTATTTATGAACCGATTTGGATGTAACTTGGTCTGTACATAGTACATACCAATGTCTCGACCGAGTTCGTTGGCCAGCTTCATTCGCCATCTTGCTTCCAAAGGGTTGCCATTTAAAAAAAAAATTAAATTTAAAATTTAAAATAAGGTATTAAAAAATTGGAAAATGAAAAAGATTTTTTTTTATGTGTTTGGCCTTGATACAAAGATTCCGGAGCAGTTTTTGTTTCTGAAAATTTGTTCTTTTGTTTATATCTTAAAAAATGGTTGAATTATAGCACTTTGAATTTCTAGCATGGCTAACATTTTGAAACGATCTTGTATTTGTCACGCGATAACACACGTATTCGCCTATTTCGATATAAGAAGGCATGTGGATAGTATACATCAATATCTCGATCAAGTTCGCTGGCCAGCTTCATCAGCCATCTTGTTTCAAAATGGCGGCCAATAAATTAAAAAAAAATTATATTTAAAGTTAGGTGCAAAAAAATTAGAAATTGAAAAAGGTTTCTTTCTTAAGTATTTGACCTTGATATAAGGATTCAGGAGCATTTTTTGTTTGTCTTTGTCTGAAAATGGCTCAGATATAGCAATTTCAATATCTATGTGGGTGACATTTTGAAAAATCTGATTTTTTGCCTGCGAAAGCACTCGTATATATCAATCTATTCCGATGTGAGTGAGCATGTGCACAGCAATTACTAAGGTCTCGACCAAGTTCACTGGTTAGCCTCATGCACCATGTTGTCTTAAAATGGCAGGCACTTTAAGAAATCGCCGAATTTGGCAGCCAAATATAAGTGACTTTAAATAAAAGCAGCTTGGATAAAGCTGACTAATTTCGCGAAGTTCTCATTCATAATGATTTAGTATTGATAAAAATTAGTATTGAATCTCCTATATTCGGTTTCCACTAAATTGAGCTTCTTGTGTTTGAATAATATAAGTTGGCTTTTATAAAATAAGGAATATGAAAGCTACCTCTTCCTCCCGGCACTGGCCGGAAGGACTTTTTTCTATATAATATACGATATATACGATATACACACGATATATAACTCTTTGAGAATATCGGTATAAATTCATATTTTTTTTCAAATTATGCTTTTCTGCAAGCCATAGAAGGCTCTTAAACCATCATTTTGACGCTTTTTAATCATAATTCTAAAACTAATTGGAAGAAAATTTTGAAAATAAGAATTCGTAAGAAGCAGGACATAATATATATAAATCTATCTAAAATATTGTAGGTTGTGATTCATATTTTTTCGCATATTAATTTCATAATTCATATTTAATTTTATAATTTTTTTTAATTACAAATTCAATGTATATATGTTTGGGTTTTTTATTTTTATAACCACACAAAAATTTACAATATTACGATTATAATTTCAGGATATATTAATAAAAATTTTAAAATGTGATTTAACATTAGAAATCCTAAATTTTGAATATCTGTAATTAAAATGCTAATCATCCGAATGAAATTTCGTTTCTAGGCATAGTTTGAACCTAAGATTTAAAATATATTGTCAAAATTGGGTCAAAACTGGGTGTTGTCATTAACAAAAAACAAAGTTTGGACTGTTTTTGATTTGTAGATTCAAATTTTATGTAGATCATTTAAAAGTAGACTTTATGTGCGATCCTTTGGTACCAGTAAATTTCTTCTATTATAATTAGTTGCAGAGTTAATATTGGGTGTTTACTTTTTTTTCTACGACTGTACATATAAATATGTGCATCTTTTCTCCCCAAAGTAAAAGACAATTTAAGTAAAATTATTCCCATATATATTATATTTTGTTGAAGGCATCTAACTTTTTGAAATATAAATAAAACAACAATTCTAACATAACTTATTTTTATTCATGACGCCAAGCAATGAATAGATGTTTTAAGAAGTTTTTTCATCGTCGCGATAAGATCATATTTTCAAAAACAGAGGCGTTTTATAAATCTCTAGAGAAATAACACCGTTGTCATTTTTAAATGTCACGATGTCCCTCTGAGAACATCGTTGTGAAATCAAATAAATAAAGTTAAAACACGTTTAGGAACAAATGGAATATTATGTTATTATACATTATAATTCTACATTAATATAATGAAAAATATATTATGAAAAAATACATATGATTCGATTTTATTACTATCAAAAATCCATCTCATTTGTAAAGATTCTTTTCAACCGATTATAGTTCATAAACTTTTCTGAAAAAATATATACATGAAATTGTTTCACTCTTTCTTTTTAAGGTAAAATAAAATGTATCTAAAATTTTTCCCATTTTGGTTCTGGTATTTTCTTGAAGACAATTTCTAAAATTTAAATAAAAAGATAATCACAACTTCTTTTTTATGCATGACGTCAAGCAATAAATGGATGTTTAAAGAAGTTTTCTGATCGACGGGATAACATCATATGTTTATAAAAAAGGGGTTTTCTGAATCTCTGGCGGAAAAAAAAAATATTATATTTTTTAAATGTCACGATATCTCTTTGAGAAAGTCGTCATGAATTCAAATATTTAAAATTAAAACAACAAATGGGATATTTTGTTATTGTCATTAACTTTTCATATTATTACTAGCTGACCCGCCGGCGTTGACCGAGACCAGTTTTAATAACCTGAAACAAAACTGAAATTTGTATGAGAATAATTTGCAGTACGGACATCTAATGTTGGGTTTGAAATAGAACCCGCTGAGCGGGTGTTTTACTTAGATATGTTAAAAAAGGGAATTTATATTTTATGCAAAATTATGAATTAATACAATGAGGATATTGGAGGAAAACGGCCGCTTCATTTTTCGAAAACTGTAATTTTTAAGAACACAAAAAGAATTCAATATTTAAGTCAAAACATTGAGCAATTTTAAATATAAAATTAATCCCAGAATTTAAAAAAAAAACGTATTTTGGAGTATTGCCATCTATAGCGTTAATCTCTTCAGTTCCCAGCTTTTAAAACAATTTTTTTCTAACAATTTAAGGTTTTTCTTATTTTATTATAGGTATTAAAAAATAATATGGAGGAAGTTTTCTCCTTCGGAAATTTTAAATATGCAAATTAGGTGGTACCCAATCGGGGACCTGGGTACTGAATGTGAAAAATGATAAAGTACCCAATCGTGTAATTTGGACTAAAACATTAACATTAAAATGCAGATTTAGATTTTAATGTAGAAATATTGTTAAAACATTAACATTACACTACTCAAAGATAGAATATTATATTTATTTACATATGAAAAACATAATTCGAATATATTTAGTATGAAATTCACAAAAACAATTTCCATTTTGGAGACAACAGAACAAATTGCACTTCATGCATCTGACACGGGATTTATCCTTACAGCCCGGATTGCGACACTTCATGTGGTTTTTAATTTTTGTGTGCTCAGGAAAATATCCGTCTTTATCAAATCTCATGTCATTCACAGGAATGGGAATAACCTTTTGACATATCTGAGAGCTCTCACCTGTATATTCTCGACGGAAGTTGTCAGCTCGATTTGACCTCTCCGCTATGGACATTTTAAAATCAAGCAAAGGCAAGATATCTTTTTGAGAGATATCATTTTTTCTGTAATACCTGGTGTATAAAATCAAGGCATTGCAGGTTGCCATATCCAAGAAGTGGGCAAATATTCTTATCGACCACTTCTTTATCCTCGCTGAAATTCTATAGTAAGAAATTAGTCGATCCATCAAATCAACTCTCCCCATATATTTATTATAGGACTTAACTATAGATGGTTATTGAACACATATCTTGTATTTATCTTCTTTTGATCACCTTTTACAAGAAGATTCTGGTTTAATCTAAATGTCCTGGATAAAAGCACTACAGATTTTTTATCCTTCCATTTGACCAAACAAGATTTATTAACTTTTTTTTTTTTTTTTTGGAAGCTCATGTCCCTCTTGTCATTTCCGTATCTTTCGGTAAAGTAGCAGCCACTCCTTCTGTTCTGTTGGTCATAAATGTGCCTGTCAAAAAATATTTCTATCCATCAGATAGTCCAGTATTTTCAGACCAGTAATGTGTCTGTCAGTAAATAGTACGGTTGGCTTGGATACAATAGAGAGTGTATCAACCAAATACTTCCCTAAGAAACCTCCTAGACCATAAAAATTTGTTTCCGGAACAGTAGATTTTCCTGCGTATATTACAAAATCTAATACAAGTCAATCATGAGCAACATGCACAAAATTTTTTAACCAAACAGTATTCGGTTTCGACGGAACATATTGTTTTGCTGAGCATCTTCCACAAAACGGAATCATCTGTTCATCAACGGACAAACATTCGGTTCGAGGTAAATGTAGACAGCGCTTTCTAAAATAATCTAGCAATGGCCTGACTAAAAAAAAGTTTGTCATTTTTCTGTTCCTCCGTTTGAATTGACTTATCAACAAAATGCAATGTGTTCCTAAGCTCAAAAAATCTATTTCTTTCCATATTTTGTGTTATCATATATTGTGTGTAGACCAATGCAATCTTATTTGTGGGGATCTGCATTACCAAGTTCCAAAATTCCTTGGGAAAGTATTCACAAAAATATTCCATTGGTGATCGAGTCTGTCCTTCATAAGAATCATCATCAGGTGTTTCTGGTAGGTCTTCCAATTTGAAGAAACCTATACAGAAAATAATAAAAAAAAATTTAAATAACATTTTAGTTTACTTAGATTAATATTACATATAAATGTAAGAATATTGAACTGGAATAATTAATAAAATGGAAAAGAATAAATTATAACTAATAAATTAAAGGGTTTTTTTTCTTTTTTGCTATACTTTTTCTCTATTTTACAATCTATGTATTGCACTACCAGATAAAACTTATTATGCATTTTTAAACTGCATATGCAGTTTGTAAACATTTATAAATATTGTAACATTTTTACAAAGTTATAGTATCCCTAATCGTTAAAAGGACATAATTAAAAAATAACTCCTAAAGTACTTACTCCATATTTTCCCACTCAGGTCATTTTCGCTTCAGTCATTTTGATGTGGAGATTATTCGATTGATCATAACTTTCTGTCAATTCCTCATTTGGATCACTCTCAGAATGTTTTGCGTCATCAAATTCTGGATCGTCAAGATCCGAAAGATCTCCATCAGGAAGAGCTTCAATTTCTTCTTGAGTTAAGTAGTGCACTGACAAGAAAATTTTAAGGGGTTGAAGGGCGGTTTAAATTCCAAGGTCCCCGAATGGGTACTTCATTTTCAAAGTTCAAATTTTCAGTAATATGTAATGTTATATTAAAATTGGCATGCATCATATTAAATGATTATCCTTAAACCAAAAAAGGAAAGAATGAATTAAAATATTTTTTATTTGAGGTAAACAAGGAAAAATTCTCACCTCTAGTAGGTCTAGACGATCTTTCTCTCTTTTCTGCCATTTTGAATGTGTTTTTTATCTTTTCAGGCACAGTATGGTACTACCATCTGTCAATAATTCTACAAAATAAATCTTTCCCAAATGGAGTCTTTGCTTTTTAAAACAGATAAATGCTATTTACTATTTTTTACGATTTTTCTTTCAAAAGTCCCCGTTTGGGACCCCAGGGACCGAAGAGGTTAAAATGAAACAAGTTTTTATAGTTAAAAGTTCATTTTAACACAAGTTTTATGTAGATATATCTATTCTAAGTTAATTTATCATGCGGACTGTAACATTAAAATACCATGTGGAAAAAATTGTAATATTAATTGAACTGTATTTAATATTATGACACTTACTTTATAAGTGCTTTATTTTATATTTTATAAAGCCTTAAATGTGGTTTAAATATTTGACAAATATTTGTGTAATTTCAATAAATATTTAAAAATTATTGTAAATCAAAACTACATCTGTTTTTGAACTGGCGATTCATATTTTAAAAGGCACATGATTCCTTCAGTGAAATAATATATAGCTTTCACTAATTTGATAAAAATAAATGACCCAATTTGTCTGTATATCTTTAGAAATTGAAGATTTATTTTATTTATTTATTTTCTTATGGATGCATATAAATGTGATCCTTAAAATTTCAGAAAAACAAAAAGAAATTTCTTTTATTTTATTTATAAACAGAAATTTACAACTTTGGAAGTTCGAGTATCGATCCAGGGGCCTATAGTTCAGCAGTCCTGTGCTCTAACCACTGAACCAAGATGAACTCAAAAAAGGAACTCAAATTAATATTCTGTTCATTTCCAATGCGTACTGAGTATGTGCTTCAACGACTGGGAATGAGAGTGCGTTACTATTTTAAATTAATTACTCAGCTAATAATGAGAATTTTGAAATTCTGACTGTCAAGTGCATCAGGAGAGACTTTTGGGCTATTCTCGCAAAACTTTTGAGCCTCGTAGTCATCGCAGACACACACACAGACAGACAGAGCGAAATTTTCTTTTATTAACATAGATAATGAAAAATATATTATGAAAAATTACGTATGACTCTATATTACTATTATGAAAAACTCTTCCTATTCGTAAAGATTGTTTGGTACCCGTTATATTTCACAAGCTTTTCTGAAAAATGTAGTATGTCCATCCTTTTATCCCAAAGTAAAAGTAAATTTAAGTAAAATTATCCTCATTTAGATTCTGATATTTTCTTGAAGGCATCTAACTTTTTTATATATGAATAAAACAACAATAGAAAATCATAAATTCTTTTTATGGATCACGCCAAGCAATAAATGGGTGTTTAAAGAAGTTTTTTGATCGATGAGATGAAATCATATTTTAAAAAACAGAAGCGTTATTTGAATCTCTAGAGAAATAACATCATTGTCACAGTTAAGTATTACAATATCCCGTTGAAAGTATATTCATAAAATAAAATATTTAAAGTTTAGGTAAGTTTAGGAAGAATTCGGATACTATGTTATTGCACAATATATCAATAAAAAACATTATTATGAAGTATCTATATGTAATTATATATCATTATCGTGGAAAATAGTTCCCTTTTTGTAAAGATAGTCCCTATGCTTTCTGTATTTTAAAATGTTTCCTACAAAAAAACTAATATATAATAAACCTGACTTTTTAGGGTTTAGTTCATCTCATGAAACCTCTTATAGTCCCGCTTCTCTGTCTATTCATCTATTCGTCACAGCTCTCGTACTCGAAAACAATTTAAGGTACACACTAGATTTTTTTTTTTTTTTAAGTAGAACTAAATACCCCCTGTCATACCCAAAGTCATAAAATTTTGAAAAATTCGGATAATATCTTAATCAAGCGAATTCGTTCTTTTTCTAATTCAAAACATAATCTTAAAATCAGCAAATATTGCAGAGGACTTATATTGCCGTAGTAAATCGCGCGTCTCCCACAGAGTAGATTGTGGATTCGAATCTGTCAGGAAGAACTTTAAAATTTTGATTTGTATTATTACATTTCATTTTCAGATGGATTTAATTTTTAAAAAATTGCTTTTTTGGCAATTTTAAAGGCTTATGGTTTTTTTTTTTTTTTTTTTTTTTTTTTTTTGCGCAGCAGTAATTTTTAAAATTTCTCTTTTTTTATTGTATACAAAGAAAATATAAAATTTCAATTGAAAAAATTCCGGAGAATTATTCACTGTTTTTTTAAATAAACGGTCAAGTGCGAGTATCACTCGCGCACAGAGGGTTCCGTACAACAATATATGAATTAGTAAGTGTATTATTAAAAAAATACCGTTGCTAAATTAATACTAAGACTTTGTAAAAACTATACAACGTAGGGTTGGGTATAGCTGTGTGGTATACAGGGTGCAAAGGAAAGTCCCTTTAACCTGAAAATACGTGCGAACGGAGAGCGCTACAGCTATACAAGTGAGGTAACGGACAGTAAAGCGACTACGCCCGACCTAATGCAAACGACAGCAGTACCCTTTAGTGGCGAAATTTGGAAGATAGCCATTGCAAATCGAAAACGAAAAGAGGTAGAGCAAATTTTCCAATTAGAAAGTTTTAGAGCATCAATTAATTAGTACGTAACGACATTTGGTTCACGCGGATAAGATAAATTGTTGCATGCATACCCAAAAATGTCCGAAATCGATGAGCGACGATTCTACTTTGCCTGTTCACATTCTGGAAATGTAGTAGCGCACAATTGCAGATTAAAACGTTGTACTGTGCTGTAATGCCTGTAAAGATTTAATTTCTAATGCATTTAAAATTTTAGAATAACCCTTTCAGGGCCAGAAGAATTCTGTTCGTAAACGGATGAAATAATTGACTGACACCAGAATATTCAAACGAATTTCTCAGAAAACAAAACCCCGCTAATTTGCCCTTTCTTGATGCCATTTGTCAGTTTTGGAAATAAAATTAGGTGGCTAGGCCGTCTAGCCACCACCCTTGAAAGAGCTATATATGATCTATGTCGTCGTATTGAAGAGGCTTGTAATAGACGTTCCATACTGAGAAATGTGCACGCAGAATTACTCTCACGAATACAAGCGTGTATCGTGGGCAATGCCGAACTTTTCGAACATACTGAATATTAAATTTTTATCACTGTGAGACAGTTTGTCTTTTTTTCTGTGTGATGTTATCAAAATGTATTGAGATAAGTACGCATTCATAGCATAAATTATGCGTATTTCTTCATACTTCTGACTATTCCATTCAAACGTTTACACAAAATGGAGTGCATCGATTTTGGACATTTTTTGGGTAAACAGGCGAAGATTTATCTTATCCATGTAAACCAAATATCGTATTCTATTAATTAATTAATGATCTAAAACTTTCTAACTGGAAATTTTGCTCTATCTCTTTTCGTTTTCGATTTGCAGTGGCTATCTTCCAAATTTCGCCACTAAGGGGCGCTACTGTCGTTTTCATTAAATCGGGAGTAGTTGCTTTGCTATACCGTTACCTCACTTGCATAGCTGTAGCTCTCTCTCCATTCACAAGTATTTTCAGATTAAAAGGACTTTCCTTTGCACCCTGTATACTATAAAAGTATAAATAGATATACCATGAAAGTTCAAAGACATATGGAACCTAAATAATAGCAAATATACCTATTCCGTATATTTGTAATTCCATATAGGTTTTTAGTTAATCTTTAAAGACATAGTGGGTGTATTGAGAGAGCCACTCAATGGAAACGAGTCTCGAATCCCATAGTATTTATGTGATTAATTCTCATTAAATTAGTCTGTTATTAACAATTTGACGTTTATTGCTTTTATACTGCTACTGGGCATTACATTACATAAATATATCCTTAAAATTTGTTATCTAGGCTTTAAAAGCCAATGGAGCATAGAGTACGCCGTCTCTGTCATTATTCATATGCAAACCGTCCGTGTCTTTAAGGGTTAATATCTCGGCTAATTACCGACGATTTTTCCTAAATTCATGATCAACAATGCTTTTATACTTCTGATACAATAGGTACCTCCAGTTCTGCTCAACACTTTTGCTGAAGCCCGTAAATCGAAATTTGAGTGTAACGGAAAAAGGCGATTTTCTCAAAAACTATGTGACCTAGGGTAATCGCTATAATTCTCCTGCAAGGTTTAAATAAAAGTCTACTACCTCTAATTTTTTCATAATTTTAGTTTCAATAGATTCGGAATTAGATTAGGGGGGGGGGACATATTTTTGCACTTCATTTTCCACCATAACTTTGAAAATATAATACCTAAAATTAAAGGAAATATATTTTTGATTTCAGCGTTACGAAAGCTTTCACACGATATACAAAGAAAATATTTCTTTTTCAAGTAACTTAATTAGCCCCTCTACATTTTTCTAAATATATTTATGAATATTTATTAATCTGTAAACATGTGGGTCAATAGTCTTTATTACTTCCCCCTATTTGAACTTTCCACGTTGCATAGTTTACGAGTAAAAGAGCTGTGACAGACAGACAGACAGACACAGGAGTGATCTTATAATGGTTCCGTTTTACTTTTTAAGTACGGAACCCTAAAAATGCACATTATTAATAATTAACGTTTAACATGTCAGATGATATAATCAAATCCATATTTAATGTGAAAAAGATTCTCATTTTTAATAATTAATTGGATACAGAGGAATAAATATTGGAATCATCTCGAATAAATATTTTTGTTTGCTGCTGCTATCTACTGCCAATTTTTTGAAATAATAGATTTCTACGGACAATGTTTTTCAAGTTATCATTATAAGCAGAAATTAGAAATTAAAAGGTTTTTTTTTTCTTTTTTAAATTTTAATAAATGTAAACATCAGTTTTTGGCGTTATCTAGTGAGTGTTTGGAAAGGGAAAGAATTAATATGGATTTTTTCTGAATTATTTGAGCATTTTAAATATGTTTCATACAATTTTTTGCTTATGAAATTTTATATTTTACTTACAACTCCACTATTTTTTTAAATTGCTGAATTTAAAAATATTCATATTTTTTAATTTTATTTAAATAATTTTACTTGAATATTTTTACTTTGATTTAAAAATATTATAAACCATTTGGGAAAATGGTTATTGTCCTCTGTCAGGGTAGGAAATCAAAAACATATCTGAAGTGTTTTATTGATTGAATCCGCATTTTATTCGTTTTCTGATTGGTCTATACAATAATCTGTATTTTCCCTTTACTTTCAACAGAGATGGATACTTCTGTTGCCACTATGACAAAAAAATAATAAAAACTACAAAGAAAAAATAATAATTCAGAAACAAATTGAGATAAAGCTTTCAAACAAATTGCATTTAAAAGTACATTTTTTTTCTCTATACGACAGTGTAAAAAGTAATATTGTGGGATGTTTAGAAGTTTAAGAATGTAATTTCATTTAAAATTAGTCATCAGATTTCTTGAAAATCTGACGATGTAAAAGTCTTTTCCCGAACAGCCAATGAAATGCTTGGATAATACGTAAGTTTCAGGTGGATAGTACGTAAGTTTCAGGAAATCTGACGAGTCGCAGGCGATTTTTGTCGCTTGCATTTTTTACGTGTAATAACACTATTAATGTTTAATTCATGGCGTACGTAATGTATGATCATATCCGTGCGATTTTTTATGTCGTAAATTTTAGTCTGAAAAAATCATTTTTCAAATGGTCGTTGTAATTTGATAAATTGCTTTTTTTATATACTTTTAAAATTAAATTTAATCGCACTGCTATTTATGTAAGGATTTAATATTTATAAATTAACAATTTTGATTTATTAATTTAAGAATAAAATATTTTTAAAAAGATATTAAGCGAAACCCACTGTTCGATCTACGATCACACTTACCCACTTGTTTTTGTTGTTTATTTGTTTGTAAATGAAAGATAAAGTTCCAATAGCTCAATTTACATTCTGATACTTTTATAAAGGCATCTGACTTTTTTTAAATGTAAAAGACAACATCAAATCGTAACTTCTTGTATACATGGCACAGGCAATAAATTGGGTAGTTTATGTAGTTTTCTTATCTACGAGATAACAAATATTTTCCAGAACAGGGTTGTTTTACGAATCCTTAAGGAAATCACATCATTGTCATTTTCAAATGTCACGGCATCCCTTTGAGCACATCTTTATGGATTCAAAAATTTAAATTTAAGGCAAGTTTTGGAAGAAATGGGATACTAGCTTATTGTACATTATTTTAATGAAAAACGTGATTATGAATTATACTTATTTGATTCTATAGCATTATCAATAAAAATAATACCATTTTTGTGAAGATAGTTCCATACTTTCTGCATTTTGAAAGACCTAAATTTAAAAACACCTAATATACAGGGTGTTCTGATATCCATCCTACAAAGTCAGAGGGCATCAAGACGAACAAAATTTGTAATAGAACATTGGGTCGTAAACTACTTATTTAGTCTCAAAAACACGGTGTGTCACCAGGTTGACTGCAATAATTTTAAGAAAAATAAAAATATTGCTATTAGGCAGGGAGCCGGCAGCACAGACAACCACCTCATGGAGTTGGAGGCTGAAATTCCAGAATTAGGTAAATCCCGATTCCCATATTAAAACGCAATCGGTCTGCCAAGTCATATCTTGGCAGACCGAACTGGCCGACTTCGAAAACACCTAAAAACCCGATTTTAGCGGTCGACTCGTAGGTTTACCATTGCGTTTTCCTTCACCCAAAGGTATGAAAACATGGCGGACTGGGAGCAGGAAAACACAATGGTAAACCTACGAGTCAAACGGTAAAATCGGGTTTTTAGGTGTTTTCCACCAAGATATGACTTGGCAGACACACTGTTAAAAATTTGCAGCATTCTGTCCAGTCATTTGACTGTTTTTTTCCGAAAACGGTTACACAATCGTAATTTAACACTATTCTGACCATATTATTGGCCACTTTCAGGTCAGAATATAGTTAAACTAGCTGACCCGCCCGGCGTTGCCCGGGCCTTAATAATATTCTTAAATGAATCTGAAATTTTTATCGCAGATGCGTACAGAGGGGAGTAAGGATGGAGACAGTGCAAATTACCAGGGCCCGACTCTTGTTCGGTTCCAAAGTTGTGTAAATTCACAGGTTAAGTTTTTCATTTTTATATGTCTCATGCTCTTTTTATTCCAAATTAATTGATGAATTCAATTAAAATTTAATTATATTTTCAATAATTTATTTTTCATTTAAAATCTTTAGATGAAAAAACAATTACAAATACAACATAAACTGTAATAATTGAAAAAGAAATAATAAAATTGTAAGCAAATATTCCTATATAGAACGTTTTAAAAAGTACCATTCAGCAAATTTATTTACTAATAGAGTAAAGCCTGTTTCTAATGGAATCCTGCAATAAACAAAAAAATGTTCCAGCTTCCCTCTCTCCCCAAAAATATTATTATGCTTTGTTCAATTTAAATAACCTGCATAAAACGGAATTTATCACTGGTCGTTTCCGTCTAAGCAGGTTTTATTGTATCTTACTTCTATGGGTTCGTAATATTATTCTTAACCTGAAAATCGTATCACAGATCCGTACAGAGGGGGGGTAAATAAAATTACTTAACGTCGTGACATTTTTAAATTTCTTGCTGCTGATTAATTCTCATTTCCAATATAGTGCTTTGCAGAAATAGCACATTTTACTCAAAGTTCCACAGTTATGCCCCCCGGAACGTTTAAATCAATAATTTGGATTTCAGAAGAAACGCGTGCACTCTGCGGTTATTAAGCCTATCTTAGCGATCGCTTATGCTGTGTGTTTAACTTTATTCCCGATTCAATCTATTTCGATTTTCTGTTCTTAATTCGGCTTCTTCTTCACTTTCAAGCATTCGCCGAGATTTTTTACGGGCATTTCAAATGATATTTTGAAGCTCAATAAATTGCAGCGAAAGAGGGAAACATCATGGAGCTCTTTCCTCTACGGCGAAATGTAAATAAACCAGATCACCCTAAATCGTGCCAAAGGACATTTCACAATAACCAATGAGATGCGTTTCTCGGGCGTTGCCATTAGACAATAAAAAATAATCGCGATTTGTGCCACGTACGTTAGCGTAATATATATATATAGATTACGGTTATGAAACCATTTTTTCAAAAAACGGTCGAATGACTGGACAGAATGCTGCAAATTTTTAACAGTGCAGATAGCGTTTTAATATGGGAATCGAGTTTTAGTTAATTCTGGAATTTCAGGCTCCAACTCGATGAGGTGGTTGTCTCATGGTTCGTACGCCTCCTTGAATTTTGCAGGCCAGAAAAATTTTCAGCACCAGTATTATCTTATAGAAAATCTCTTCTTAAAAGAAAGCGAAATTTAAGTTAGGCCTAGTAACGAAAGAAGCACACACACTGATGTAGGCTACCCTCTTTCCCTACTAACATTTATTTATACTTGAGTTGATTACTCACTTATCATAAAATTGTGAAAAATCTTTAAAAAGATTATAAAAAATTATATAAAAAATCCAAAAATATATCTAGTTGTTGTAATGCTATACTTAAACTTCCTCCTAGTAAATTCTCTCTACTTTTTCCATTTTTCTATCATTATTTTTGTTTATACTTCAAGTAGCTCATTTATCCCACTTGTCAGGTTTTTTCTACCTCCTTATTTGTTGTTTTGTTCCCCCCCTTTTAATTTATTGCTACCATCCAGGTCTTAGTTTACTCTCCTGCCATTTCACACAAATTCTGATCCCGGGGATGTGTGGAGGTGTCCACAGGGGCCTCGGTTAAAAAAGTGTTCGAAGTCGAAGTCGAAGTGCGTGTTTAACCTAGATTTATTTTTCTTTAAAAAGATACTGGTAGTTTTCCTGGAGAAATAACGGTATCCGTAAGAACCATGTACCTTTATTGCCGGCTCCCGGTCTATATGAAAATGTCAAATGAATTTCTTAACAACCTGTATGATAAATTTCCAACTAAAAAAAAAGTAAAGCTTAAGGCTGCTCGTCACTCAGTTTCCGAATTCTCTTCGGTAATGTTAATCCATAGGCATGTGGTGCATTCTTATATTTAAAATATCTCATCTGAAAAATAATATTTTTAACTTCTTTTTTCTGCGTATTCTTCTTAAAGGATGTCTCTTTTTTTCTCAGTTCTCAAAATATTTCTAAAATCTATGCTTAATTTTATATGAAGTGTTAAAATTTTACTCACAGTTCGACCGCTTTTAACACACAAAATATTACATTAAGCATAGATTTTAGAAACATTTCGACAACTGAGGGAAAAGAGAGATATACTTTAAGAAGAGTACACAGAAAACAGAAATAAAAAATCCCTTCTGACTCGGCCTACAGGCGCAGGTACATTGCGAAGTTAAAAGTTAAATTTTTATCCACCAGCATCTCCACCAGAAGGCTGGCTCCATAATATACTTACACGCACCCTCCTAAACAAACTCAAACACATCCATAAACACCTTTTTGAAATTTCAATATTAACTACGTAGCCTGGGCATGCAACAGTTTCAGCTGCCCCTTTTCGCGTAGGGGATCTGTTCCGCGGCGGAACGAATCTTGACTTGTAATTTTTTTTCGCCTTTCTTCTATTACCTGCTCCCTGTCGCGTTAGGGTTTTTTCACCTGGCAGGTGCGGCCCTGACACGGGATTTTATATACATACCGCCCACTGTCGTGATTCTGGCGGCTTCAGCTCTGGCTGAAAACTGTAATTTTTTTTAAAACCTTAATAAAGGCGACCGCGAAGGACACTATGCTCTACAGACTTGGTTTCCTTGTCTGAGCTGTCCCTCTTAGGCAATCAAATAAAACGTTAAAATAAAAATCTCTTCAAGACGTAAACACTTGAAATTTGCTTAAAGTCAAGTGAATGTGACATTTACGATCAACCATATTGGCATTTAATCTTATAGTTTGGCGATAGATTTTTGATCGTCGGGATAACCAAGTAGTACCAATATTAGTTTTTGTTGCATTAAAATTTCTCAATTTGTTGATTTTCTGTAAGCAAATAAACCCTGTTGGTTTACAATGAAAGTCTATGGGAATCTGACGAAATATTAAAGACTAGCGAACTTGCCCGGCGTTGCCCGGATACGCCAAAAAACAGCAAGAATTGCGAAAAAGCTCTGAAAATCCCAATAAGATATCGCGAAAAAATTTTAAATCGCTGCACAAATTTCGAAAAGAGAAAAAAAAATTACATATTGTGTTCGAAGATTGCAAGTTGATTCCTTTCACTAATGTGGAAAAATGGTAGCAAATCGTTAAAATACACTAAAAATCACATACAAAATTCCCGAAAAATTCGGAATTTCAATAAACTTTATTGAAATGAGGGCAGAATGCACTTTAAGTCAAAAATGGAATGTTAAAAAATTGCAGCAGATCGCGAAGAAACGTAAGAATCGCATTTAAAATCACAAAAAGTTAAAAAATCACGAAAGTAAATATTTACTATAATTGGATAAAAGTTTCAAATCTAATTCCTTTCACCTGTGAGCTCTCTTAAAATTTATGTTTGGTATATCATGCTAAGCATTGTATTATGTTACTTTTATTCATAATTAATTTACTTGGACTCCCTTAAATATAATTAATATAATCCCTAAAGTTAATATTAGTTTTTGTTGCATTAAAATATCTCAATTTGTTGATTTTCTGTAAGCACGTAAACCCTATTAGTTTACAATGGAAGTCTAGGGGAATTTGGCGAAATATTAGAGATATCGCCAATTTGGCGTCACTTTTGGCGACAAATTTGGCGGCATTTGGTGACAGAACTGGGTCCCCCCCATGGTAACCCCTTATAGGTATGGAGATGCATTAAATGCTGTTCAATAATCGCATAAAAATTCGCTAAAAATTCAAAAATCACTGTACGAATTCTGAATAAACTTTTTTGAAAAGAGAACAAAATTTACTATATTGGGTTAAAAGAAAGAAACCGTATTCTTTTCACTAATGTGGGAAAATTGCATCGCTTCTAAAATTGCTAAAGAATGTGACAATTATTTTGACGCTAAACATAAGTCTTATGCCGTTACGTATAAAATTTTAAGGGTAAAGATAGGTATGTAAACAGTGAAAAAGTGAAACCGAGGGAGGATAGTAAATTTAGTGGTAATTGGAGACAAAACGGGAGTAATGAGACTAATTCTTTTTCAGATAGGAAAACTGATTTTAAGAAACCTAGTGATGATTCAGCTCCTAGATGCTTCAAATGTGGTTTAAGAGGTCATTACCAACGTTTTTGTAATAAAGTGGGTAATGAGGGAAATAATAATGCTAGTAAAGGGCGTGAACAGAAAGCGGGAGTAAATAAGATTATCGTGAAACGAAATAAAGAGTTACCTAAGGGAGCTATTGTGGCGAGGATATCGGCAAAGGCCGAACAGAGAACTAATGTTATTGGTGAGAAATTAAATAAACTCGAGAAAATTGAAGTTAGTGTAAATGGGCAAAAAGCGAAAGGCTTGGTTGATTCTGGATGTTAAATTAGTGTTATTCATAAAGATTTTGTACCGGAAGAGAAATTAAAAGGAGCGGGTAGTATTTATTTACAAGGATTATTTGGTGAAGCAGTTAAATCACCGTTGGTTAAATTACCATTAGCTATTCCGCAATTCGGACAAACTAATATAATTCATCAGGAAGTACTTTGCGCAGTGACCGATAATATTAATGAGCAGGTAATTTTACATCCCGAGATGATTAATGAGTTGTCAGGGGTCAAACGCGAGGAGCCATTGCTAGAGCCCCAAGAATTCAATAACTTGAGTGAAAAGAAAGGTATGAGCAGCGATAATTGTAATGTTTACGCAATAGAAGCGAGATCGGACAATTTACAAAGTCAAAATGCAGAAAAATTCCTATTTTAAACCGGGAACAAGAGGTAGAACGGGACGTAGAAAGGTTCAAAATAAAAGGGTTATCTAATAGTCAAGTCAAGGATATAAAGTCCATTTTGAGGGAGAGTAAAGAGGTATTTATGGGTCCTGTGCGACCAGCGGAAGTAGGGGAGCACCGTATTGATTTGAAACCGGATGTGGCAAGGAAAAATCCAAAGTTATATAGTGTACCTCTTGCTTACAAAGAGGACGTAGATAGACAGATTCAGGAGTTATTAGAATTACATCTAATCGAAGTATCAAATGCAGAAATTAGTCATCCAATTGTTTGCATGGCGAAAAAAGGCGCAACTGTTAGGCTTTGCATTGATTATAGAGCTTTAAATTCAGTAACGCAGGTCCCAACATTTCCTATGAAAGATTCGCAGGAAATCATGTATACTGCGGGGGCAGCTAAATATTTATCTTCGATTGATTTATTGAGGGGTTATTGGCAGATTAAAATGGCTGAGGAATGTAAACATTTGACAGCTTTTACAACTCATAATGGGACTTATCAGTGGCGTACTATGCCTTTTGGTTTATCAGGGGCGGCTGCTACGTTCCAAAAAGATATGAATGAGGTTCTTCAAGGTCATCGGAGGTATGCACAAGCATATATTGATGATGTCATCATTTTCTCCGACACCTGGGAAGAGCATTGTGAGCATCTTAGGTCTGTTATAGAAGAACTCAAAAATACAAATTTTACGATTAGATTGGGCAAATGTAAATTTGGAGAGAAATTGACTAAGTTTTTAGGTCATGTAATTGGGGGTGGAACGCATGCACCTGATGAGGAAAAAATAGGAGCAATAAGGGACTTAAAGAGACCGAAAACTAAGAAGGAAGTTAGATCTGTGTTGGGATTAATGAGATTTTACCGATCTTATATTCCAAATTATGCAGAAATTGCTATACCTTTAACGGAATTAACTAAAGGGAAGGTTAAAAATACTGAACCATGGGATGAAAGGGCGGAAGAAGCATTTAGTACTCTTAAAGATGAGTTATGTAACGTGACGCGTTTGGCTACACCTACCGTAGGCCGGGAATATCAGCTTCACGCCGATGCTTCAGACCTGGCAGTAGGATGTTGTCTTACTCAAAAAGATGAAAAGGGTCCGTTTTAACCGATAGCTTTTGCCAGTCAGAAATTATCAGGGGCTCAGCGTGCTTGGCCGAGTATAGAGAAAGAGGCTTGGAGCGTTCTCTTCGGGCTGCGGAAGTTTGAAAAGTGGACATATGGATCTCAAATTGAGATCATAACGGATCATAATCCATTAAAATTTCTCACTGAAACAGCCCCAAGGTCCCCCAAACTCACTAGATGGGCTCTTGCCTTGCAACGCTGGAACCTGAGTATTTCTCATCGTCCAGGAGCTCAACATTTGAATGCTGATGCAATTTCCAGGCTACATAGGAAAAGCTGGGAAGAACAGCCAATTGCTAGCCCATCGGCATCATGGACTAAATAGTGGACAAACCTCAAAGGGGTGTCATCACGTTTATTTTTTTTTTTTTTTTGTATATGTGTAATTGTATTTGAATTTTGTGTTATAGTGTATTAGCATGTGTAGTTTTTCTGTAATAATAATAGTAGTACACGGTTCATTAGAGATGTCAGTAGAGAATGTTCAGACACCTTGATATATATATGTAATAATAATAATGAAGAAACCTGCAAAGAGACTATTGAACTCTTCTGTGATGTTACTATATGTTTGGGGAAAATTAGCCCCTAAATGGCATATTTTCCGCTAAGGTGGTGGGTGTCAGGTTCTGAGAAACATCTGCTATTAGAACTGAGGTTCTATATTATTTTTGTCTTAATATATTATATATTGTATGGGCTGTGTACTGGAATATCAAAATAACAGTCTTTCCTTATCTAAAACTGGATCTAAGCCGGTGAAAATGTATAGATGGTATGAGGGAGAAAAAAGATAGTTGGAGAGGAGTGTGCCCAACCTTTTGAGATGTAATGTGGAAGACGCGAAGACAAAAGCATTCCACGAACGAAGAAAAGAGCTTGAAATGGGAGCCAGGTAGAAAACTCCGGAGGGGTTACATGGAGAAAGAGCAAGGGGTGGCTGGAAGGCAGTCTCTAGGGCTGAGATGGTCAGTTTTGAGCGTAGCGCGCAAAGTGGACGGATGTTCCTTGGATAGCTCTGAGAGAGGGCGTAGGATTGAGTGAGGCTCGGAGAGCTTAGGCTTAGAGCCCATGTATTGGGAGATCGAGATGGATCTCCAGAAAGCTAATTTAACGTGTGTAGAGTGAGAGTGGTTTAACGTTGTTTAACAGTACACAGCCAGCATTTACTGTATTCAATTTAATGTTGAACCGGATCATCTATATCCGAGTTTGTAAGTGTAAATAGTGTTTTGTTGTTGTGTAAATAGTGTGTAAATAAACTGTTAATTTAGTTAATTGAAAGCGTTGGTTTTCATTTAAACAATCCTCTCAGTGCGTGACCGATATCACGTAATCATATCGGTGGTGGCAGCATATAAATAATAAGGATTTTCTTCGAAGTTGGGCGGACTAAGAGGAAACTCCGACAATTACCATTTTTAAATATTACGACATCGAGTTGAGGATATCTTTGTGGATGCAAATATTTAAAGTTAACCTATTACCAGCTAATTTGTCGTAGATGCAATTGAGAGAAACTTCGCAATTCAATAAAATTAAGATTATCTTTTGGAATTTGTAGTGGCAAAAGACTTTCAGCAGAAGATATATTATCCCCATTTACATTCTTCTGCTCTCGAAGCTGGTAGACGGGAGGTGCTGGGTTCGATTCCAATCGCGCCCGTCGGCCTAATCGTTCGGAGTTTTCGTGGTTTTCTTCGAGCCGTGGATCTTCCATGCGTTAATACGGATTAGGTTCCCTTAGAAAGACCCCCACGGAGGGCACTTCCCCCGGGCCCATATCCCTCGTGTAGATAATTGGCCGTCAAAAATCAACCCAACCCCATTTACATTCTGAGATTTTCTAAAGGCAACTGGGGATTTTTTAAATGTAAAAAAGCATTAGAAAATTGCAAATTATTTTTATACATGGCAGCAAGCAATAAAATTAGGGTATTTTAAGCAGTTTTTTGATCGACGAGATGTAATATTTTCAAAAACAGAGGTATTTTATTAATTCCTACAGAAATAACAGTTTTATCATTTTTAAGTGTCATGACATCGCTTTGAGAACATCTTATGGATGCAAATCCTTAAAGTTAAACCGTTACCCTTAGCATTGCGTACATGCAAATGACAGAAAGTGCGTGATTAAATAAAGCTAAGAATATCTTTCGGAATTTATGGTGAAAAACGATATTCAGCAAAAGGTAAATTATCGTCATTTAGAGTCTGTTATTTTATTGAGGTATCTGACTTTTCTTAAATGTAAAAAAAGCATTAGAAAATCGTAACTTCTTTTTATACATAGTAGCAAGCAATAAAAATTGTTTTAAGCAGTTTTCTGATCGACGAGATAACATAATATTTTCCAAAACAGAGGTGTTTTATTTATTCCTAGAGATGTAACAGCTTTATCATTTTTAAGAGGGTTCAAGACACAAAAATCTTCAAATTTTCTAAAAAACTTTTATTGCACTAAAATTTTCTCTGTTTTTTCTGCTTAAAATGACTTATAAATTATTTCTCAATCCTAATTATAATAGGAAATATTAATTTTTTCGTTTTGGCTTGTTTTCAAAATCTAGCTTTCAAGCAATGTTTGTCCTAAGAACGATTTCTTGTGAAAATGCGTTTTTCTTGATGATGGGTTTTTTCACCATTTCTCGAATTTAAATTGTTATGAGTCCAGAACCGTTAAAGATAAACGGTTTAATCTTGGAACATGCCTTTTTCAATTAGTTTCCTTTAATTTAGATAAAGCAAATTTGAAAAAAATATTATTTTTGAAAATATGATTTTTTTTGTGTGTGTGTGTGTGTGTGTGTGTGTGTGTGTATTTTAAATATATTTAATTTTTATTTGAAATAATATTTTTAAAAATGCTGAATCAAAATTAAAACTTATATATTTCTGTTTATTTAAATGAAAGTAAATTGAAATTCTACAAATCATATTTCGAGTTATAACGATTTTAAATTACCCAACTTTTTTAATAAATTTTAAATTTTAAATTAAAAAAATATATATGTGAGAAGTTTTAACATGTGAGTTTGTTTACAAATGATATGGTTAACCATCACAAAAAATTTCAAAATTTTAACTCAGTAAATAAAAATAATTTTAAAATGTGTCCCGGACACCCTTAAGTGTCATGACATCGGTTTGAGAACATCATTATGGATGTAACTACTTAAAGTTAACCCGTTGCCCCTAATATTGCGTACACGGAAAATTATTCCCATTTAGATTCTGATATTTTCCTAAAGGCATCTCACTTTTATGAAATGTAAAATGCATTAGGAAATCGTAAGTTCTTTTTTGGACTCTAAGCAACTAAAAACCGTATTTTAAGCAGTTTTCTGATCCACGAGACAACATAATATTTTCAACAACAGGAGTGTTTTATTAATTCCAAGAGAAGCAACAGCATTATCATTTTTAAGTGTCATGACATGCCTTTGAGAACATCTTTATGAGTGCAAATACTTAAAGTTACCCCGTTAACCTTGTATTGCGTACACACAAATGAGAGAAACTTCACGGTTAAAAGAGTTAAGAATATCTTTCGGAATTCGATATTCGTGGTGGCAAACGATTTTAAGCAAAAGGTAAATTATCCCCATTTAGATTCTGATATTTTCTTAAAGCATGCAACTGATTTTTTTTAATGTAAAAAAGCATTATAAAATTGTAACTTCTTTTTATAAATGGCAGCAAGCAATAAAAAGGTTATTCTAAGCAGTTTTTTGATCGACGAGATAACGTAATATTTTCATAAACAGGGGTGTTTTATTAATTCCTACAGAAGATACAGCATTATCATTTTTAAGCGTCATAACATTTATCAAAAAAAAAGTCATCCGAAGATAAATCCAAGTTTTCATATGCTCATTGGTTCATGTTTCTTTCCAGCAAAACCAAAGCTGTTACAACTCATTACTTTTTCCGCAATACAGGGCTATAGTTGCAAATTTGCGGTCGCCAAACGTCACGTGGTGACAAAATTTTTTGCTGTGGCGACTAACTTTCACTGTCTTAGTCGCCAGAGATCAATTTCCAGTGTTCCCAATCCTCGTTGAGGAATTTTGATATTTATTTTTCTTTTGCAAATAGAAAAGCACCTGCTCTTTTCACTGGCCAAGATCATGTATGACCTTGATAAAAAGTCAGGGAATTTATGCGATCTCAGTTACTGCCGTGAACGCTGCCCCTGTGATGTACTGCTTTCTTGCCGAACATTATGTTCGAATATAATTCTGCGCATATCCGCTCCACTATAAAGCTTAGCAGCTGCGAAGCTCGGTACATGAGCGCGCTAATGGTAAAGCTTCTCCTTTGGACACCAGCAAAAGCAAGCATTTCTTCAAAGGTTTTGTCCGAAATCCAGAGTTGAAATAATTACTCCTTTACTGCAGTTCGGCTCACGAGACAGTCCAAAGTTCCCGATGCGATGGAGATTATTTAAGGGCTTTGGATTATGGAGTCGCGAGGCTAGAGGATTCCGAACTCTGAAGAAAGAAACGAAAATAAAAAGCAGCTCGCACGAATAAATACTTAACACGAGGTATATTCTTGTTCTGTAAATGTTTTCTGCAAGTACGAGATTTTTATTGTGCAAAATAATCTTACACATTCCTAAATTTTTTATATGTATACTTTTATATGACAAAATCAAAATAAGAAATAAAGTTTTCTTAATATTTCCCATCATCATGACTGCTTGGCTTATACATGATTTGTTATTCAATTGTATCTTTTATATTATACTGTTTTATTTATATTATACTTTTTTAATATCAAAGTTTCAAGAATTTTAGGATTAAATTAAATATACACATTTGTTGTAATTAGTCTGTTTTTTTTTTGTTTGTTTTTTTGTACATGTGTATTTATTAATTAATCTATTTTTCATTTTGAATTACTGAATTTTTTTTTGTTATGTTTTTTCCATATAAACACCATTTATGAGTTTGTTTCACAATCTGGCCCCTAGATTTTGGTTAGGGGCCAAAGTGGCGACTGAATTTTCGAGGTTTAGGAGCCACTGGCTCCATAAAAATTTTGGGAATCTGCACCGATATACAGGGCTCACAAATGGTCCATTTTTTTAATACCAATATTTCCCAAGAATAAGTTTTTTACTACGTTTCTACAACAATAGAAATAATCTTCGAGGTAATTTTCTACAAAATATCTAAGAAAAATCGAAAAAAGAGAATTTGTATGAAAAAACTTGCATTCCAAAAACGTACCATTTAGGGACCTTGCAAATGGGATCCTTATTATTTTGCATTATAATTCTACATTATTATTATCACATATATTTATACCAGCCGCCCTTAGCGACCAGTTCCGTCTCCCTTAAATGTAATGCTATCATGTAAATGTATGCATTGTATCATGTTACTTTTATTCATAATTTATTTGTTCAATCCTGCGCCAAATCGGAAGATTCTGATAGAGAAACCAAGAACTTGGTATCTTTATGTTAGACGCAAGGAATAAATCGCTAAATATTGTTCCTGTTGTAATTCTTCGCATTTTATTAATTTTATTTAAAATATAATCCTTTCACTTATTTTATTTAAAATACACAACTTTAATTTAAAACTGAATGCTTACAATTCATGACTTTTACTTATTTCTTAAAAAAAGGAAAGAAAAGAAAAAGAATTAATGATACCATAAACCATGACATTTAATTTAAACATCAAAGCATTGTTTTAATTTAGCATGCGAAAAATAAAAAATGCTAACTGGCGAGGTAAAAAGGATATTGGAGAGATTTTTACCATGCTAACATAAAAGTACCAAGAATTCTTTGCAATCATGGTAACTTTTATGTTAGTTTTATTCGAAAAACTAATTTTGATTGAAAATGGCTGCGCATATGAAAAGCGTAATTGCTTATGACAGTCACATGACTTGAACTATTATAACATAGATGAAATGATGGCGATGGAACAATATTTGGCGATTAATCACCTGCGCTAAGTACCAAAATGGCCGTCTGGTATATAAAAAGTGAAGTGATCAACCCGGAATTGTTGATGACAGTCATTATTATAGAGATATTTGATTCAATATTATTATGATGAAAAATAAACCCCTTTTTATGAAAATAGTTTCCATACACTCTGTATTTTATAAATTTTCGTAAAAAAAACTTATTTATAAAGTAAAATTATCCCCATTTATATCATGTTGTTTTCTTTGTAGCATCTAGTGTTGTTTGTTTTTTTTAAATATAAAAATAAACAATAGGAATTTCCTTTTCATGCATGGCGGTAAGCAATAAAAAGAATGGTTTACGAAGTTTTCTGATGGACGAGACAAGATCATATTTTCAAAAATAGAGGTGTTTTATGAATCCCTGGGGAAATAACACCATTGTCATTTTCAAATGTCACGATACCCTTTTGAGAATATTATAGAATCAAATATTTAAAGTTAAGGCACGTTTAGGAACAATCTCTTTTATTTTTTTACGAGTGGAAATGCCTTCAGGATGTAATTGCGAATAATTTCGAAAAACAAACCGAAATGTATTTATTTTGAAAGTTATTTACTTGTTATTTATTTTATTTTGTGATTTTATTAGTAAATTGTTTATGGTTAAACCATCAAGACTCTACAAACCATTTCAATCTTTTATATTCCCGTGATTAAAGAAACTTAGTAGTTATCGTTGAATGTTTTATTCAGCTTGTCTAAAAGTGGATCTTGCGCTATTAAAATTAATTTAAGCAACCAATCTTATGAATGCCAGATTATATTTAGCCTAAAACACAAACACGTGCATTAAAGTCTTATAAATACATTAACACTGCCATATATTTAAATTATGTTTTTAAGAAACTGCAAAAAACAATTAGACCGGGAGGCAGCTTCACAAACCATCACCTTATCTAGTTGATGGCATGTTAAAATGCAACTGGTCTGCCAAGTCCTATCTTGTTGGAAAACACCTGTAAACCCTATTTTAGTGGCTGATCGGTAGATTTAATATTGTGTTTTACTGCACAAAAAAGTATGAAAACATGAAGGGCTGGGAACAAGAAAACACAATGGTATAACTACCAGTCACTACCTAAAATTGGATTTGCAGGTGTTTTCCACAAAGATATGACTTGGCAGACCAGTTCCATTTTAATATACTG
Source organism: Maratus speciosus (assembly GCA_963932465.1). Taxonomy (NCBI): domain Eukaryota; kingdom Metazoa; phylum Arthropoda; class Arachnida; order Araneae; family Salticidae; genus Maratus; species Maratus speciosus. The sequence continues at coordinate 310,035,080 of OZ010792.1, forward strand.
ATCGAGTTCTGTCTAATCCTGGAATTTCAGCCGTCAACCAAGACCATCTTGATATAACAGGCCGGGAGAACGTTTTCGCCGCTAGGGGAATGGAGGGAAGGTTGAAATCCAATGACTACCATGCTAAAATATGAAGTTTAGGTACAGATGTCAAATTCGCCCCTTATTGGTGCGATTTTTTTTGGGTGCCAATTTGGCGAAAACATCAGCAGCATAAACAACATAATCCGGGTTACCACATCAAGCAAAATAACGACACTTTGGTGCAAGTTAAGTACCCGTTGCCTATATGATATTGGCGACAGAAAAAAATCGCGCCAATATGGGGCGAATATGACATTTGTACCGAAGTTTATATCTAAAATGACGTGCATATTTTTTTTTTTTTTTTACTGTCGTTTATTTCATAAATAAAAATTATTTTGTTTCTCAATACTTGTTTTTATTGTTCTTATCAAACAAAAATACAGAAAAATATAAATTTACTTCCCTTCATCAACATATAGGAAATCAATTAGCAGGAATTATTACACTATAAATAAATGCAGATTTCAAAAGAAAAATATTTAAAATTTACTGTATAATTATTGTAAAGTATACAGCTTCAAAGTACAAAGATTTTAAATATCACTCCTGTCATTTAAATAATAATAATAATTAGAATGATACCATACAAATATTAAGCTATCTTCATCTTTACACATTTAAACTAAGCGCAATTAATTTAAAAAACAAAAAGAACTCCTTTTTGTAAGTTATTAATATGGTATATAATTTTTTTAAATAATTCACATTAATTTTTAAAAGCTAACGGAATGAATGAAAAAGGTGTTTATTTATTTAATATTTGTATAACAAAACTCAAACAAAAACTTAAATGTTTGCTTTTCAATAAATTTGAAATTAAATCTCATGATAATTCTTATACTTTTATTTTTTTATTTACATGAATATTTAATGTCTATCAAAATATATTACAAATAATAGGTTATGGAGTTAATCAGTTACATAAAATTAATTCTTGAGGTGTTTATTTGTTTGTTTGTTTTTTTCTCAATTTAGAGAGTAAAATTGTATAATGAATGCAACTACATTTTATCATTATTAGTAGGTTATTATTATTTTTTTTTTAAATTTACAGGAATTCTAAATAAATAACTAAATGAATGAAAAGTTATTGGGTATTCTAGATATAGTTATTGTATAAAACAGCTGTAACTGGAGCGTCTTTAAATCTTTGCTTAAAAATAGATAAAATACAATATTATTTCAATTTTTTTTTAAATATTATAAATTTAGAGACATGCTTAATGTATAAAGTTATACCTTGACTTCTTTTTTCAAAGAGTAAATAATTTATATTACAAATACAATACAATTGGTTTCTATCATTATTAATAATAAAATGAAATTTCACATGAATTCTAAAAAAGTAAAAAAACCTAAATGAATGAAAAGATATTGTGCATTCTAAATATAGTTATTGCGTAAAACAGCTCTAACAAAAACTTTTGGAAAATCTTTGCTTTTCAATTATAGTATTATTTAACTTAAAGAAAAAAAAATGCAAATCTACTAACATGTTTACTATGTAAAATTATATCTTGAGTTCTTTTTTTCTCAGTTTAGAGAGTAAATAATTTAAATTGCGAATACAATCGACTTTTATCAATATTAATAATAAAATGAAGTCACTTCAATGAATTAAAAAATATTATATTTATTGCGTAAAACATCTCTAACGAAAACATTTCGCAAATTTTTAAATAAATAAGGACGTATTATGTTATTGCTGTAATTTCTGCCATTTACAGATTTTTTTTTGCTGTTGTTAATAAAATTTGTTCTAAAATAAATGTTATTTAATCATTAATTTCGCCATTAGAATTTTCATCGAAAAATAGTTTATATATTTATCTATTTTGCTTTCATGAGATTCAGGAATTTAATAATTTTGAATACTAATTAAAATATTTTATAATTCACTCCAAAACAATTCAAGATATTAGTTAAAATAACATAAAAATAATGAATTATTTGCTTACCTGAAAAGACCGTTGCATTTCGTACTGTAGTATTTTATTCAAACGACTAGGACAGATTGGGAAGATAGTTGATAAACCTCATCTGATATTTCAGATACTGCCTTTGATATTAGATAATCCATATTATATATTCCATAGCTTGTTGTAACTTTATCACAACAATCAACAAGGCTGAGCAAAATTTTTGCTCAGCCTTGCTTTTTCAAGCACGCTGTTCTTTTTTCCCTATCTTGCACTGAAGAAGAATCTCGAGTAGATTCGAAACAGCTGTTTGCTGCTTTTCACGCATTATTTGTGCGTTTTAAACGTTGGTTTACTGCTTTTTAATATTCCTGCACAAAGGCTATAATTGCTATTTTACAGTGAAACCTCCCTGTGCGATCACCTCCATTAAGCGACCACCTCCCTGAACGACCATTTTTTCATGGAACGAAATTTATTCCCATAGGCTCGATACTAATTTTACCTCCATTCAGATACCATTCCAGATCATCTCCCTCCATGAGTGACCAATTTCTTTGAAGAAAATTCCGTTTTTTCCTGGTCGTTTGAAGAAGGTTTTATTAGAAAAATAATTCCAGGGAGTGCATTATTCATCAAACTTCTCAACTAAGTCTAGATTTTTTTTTATCCCGGTAACATCTAAGTGTTTAAACCCCTTTGTACCTTTTTAGTCAATGAATTTAAGTCTGATGACAAATTAAGAATGACGGTCAATAAACTCTCCTGTCCTATTCTGTCGGGAGACTCTCAAAGAAATAATAAATTAATGAAATCGTCATTATTTGTTCACGTCCAAAAAAAAATGCATTTATTTACTGAACTTCGAAAAATGTGAGAAATAAAAGTTTTAAAAGATAAAACCGTAAAAACAAAGCAAACGTCAAGGTATTCATTTTTTAAACTCTGCAGTAATTAACTTATGTAATTAACTTTTTTTTACACTTAAATTTTTATATTTTTTACTAAGGTGAAAAATAAATTTTAGTAATATTAATTCCTTTTTTTTTCAGCAATTAAAATCTAGATTTAATCGTGACCTCCATTAAGAGACTATCTCTTGGGGCGACCAATTTTTATTCTAACAGAACGTAGTCACTTTAGGGAGGTTTTACTGTACTCTATCGGTGAATCTGCATCGAAAGCACATTACAATCTGCAAAAAAAATACTAGTTTTATCGTGCTTTTCTCACATTGTAAAATCCTGGTTTAAAATGAAAACGAAGAACGTTTTTCGCGATTTCCCAAAATTTGTTTTTCTAGAAAAGGTGAGTTTTGAAACTCCCGTCCTCATATGCAAAACGTTCAGAATTAAACACAGTGTGAAAAAAATCTATCTCTATCAAAGATACTTTCCACATTTTTTTTTTTTTTTTTTTTTTTACACCTTGCATATGCTTTATAAAAAGCATCTAAAATAAGTAACCATGGTTGAAAACGCAACTTGTGTAATTGTAGGTAAATGGTCAAATTGGTACTCTGTTAAGCCACTGTTTCCCTGTTCGTATTAAACAAAGCGTAGCATATAATTGGATAAGTGTATTGTTTGTTTACTGTGGATTGAATTTTTAAAAAAAGTGTGCCATAGTTGTAAATGTGACGATTAAAAATTATAGGGGGAAAAAAACGAAGAAAAATCCCATTAACAAACGAAAGTAGTGTTGATGTCCCAATTTCCAGTTTCTATTTTTTAGTTGTTATTTTTTTCAGTGTATTTATTCAGTTTATATAAGTTTTGTGCATAAATTGCGTTAAATTATGGGGATACACTGATTTTGTTATCTACAAATATTCATTTAAAGATAATAAATTAGTCAGAAATGAAGCAAAATAATTTCTCAATTCAATAAGTGATATTTATTGTCATTATAATCATTTCTAAATCATTGAGTAATATTTATTGATGTTTTAATAATTTCCTAAAGCATTAAGTGTGATTTATTGCCTTTATATATTTATTCTATGCTGCGTGTAGGCGTCTCTGACGTCAGATAATTTTTCTGACGAAAGTGTTGCCGAGGGATAATGTTCAGTTTATATTAAAGTTTTAAACATTTAACTTGCCTTTCGTAATCTTTGACTCAGATTTATGTGTCGCTTAAAAGCGTATATACTGGTATGATTCTACAGTTGTAACAGTGTGATTCTACTGTTAATAACTTACACATCAAACTATAAGGTTAAACTATGTGCACAAAACATATATTTTACATATTACGCAGAAATATGTGTACTCATGTGCAATTTACGCATTAAAACGGTGTATTTCAAAGTTATAACTTTTTGAAGATTTACGAGATTAAAGAGTTATCTATTATATTCATCTTATACCAATATTTCAGGCATTATTATTGTAGTAGCCATTAGAGTATAGATATTTTTCTTATCTGTTATTACATTAATATATAAAAAATATAAGAAAATCATGAGACCTTTTTTGTCATTTAAAATTTCTTTACTTGTTTCTATACATATTAAAATCAATTTCCATAAAATACATTTCCTTTACTTTTCATAAAAACTTTAAGACATCTTTCCTTATTTTATTTAAAAACATATATCACAGCAGGCTTTAAAAATATGTTATATAACAATTAATGCATCGTCTAATACATTTTGGCTTCTTTCTCAAAAACGTTTTCATACCTCTTTCGGAGACGTTCTCAGTTCAAATGGTGTTGTTTCGCAGTTTCACACGAGATATTGTAACTTCTCTCTTTTTCCCTCCTTTATTTTTCGTTTTTCCCTTCTTTCTAGCATTCCCTGCCAACGAGTGTCAATATTTGAATGTGTAATGTCGTTGCATATATTATCTCTGTCAAGGTTGATCTCTATGGCTTCTCTCATTAGTGTGTTATGGAGGTTTTCGTACTTGGCTATTTTTTCTATTTTAGCACAGATATAGAGTTATCTCTTGATACATAGGACAATTTGTCTTTTGAAATTATCGTACCAGGCGTGTATTTGGCAAAGTTATTTTAATGTTCATCAGAATACTTGTTTTAATATGTAAATTTATGCATTTACTCTTTAGATTGTATGCGATGCTTCCGATAATTTATTATTAAGTCAAATTGCATTATATTATTGAAAAATATTTGCAAAGCTTTTTCAATTTCAGGTAGCTGTTCGATCATTTTTGTAGAAAACAACAATTACCTTCTGTCAAATATAAAAAAATAATAATTATTATAGGATTTGAATAGTTCATTTTCACCGCATCAAAGCAATCGAAGAAGAGAGGCAGAAAAGTGCAGAAGCAGAAAACCTTGAAAATACTAGATAATACACGACTTATGAATAAAAACCGGATAACTTAAAATATGTTTCAGTAAAATATTATTGATATGCTCTACTTTATTTTATTATAATTAATTTACCGTAACTCTTAATTTAAAAATATAAAACCTCATTAGCTGTGAATTTGACACTTCGATTTTCAATAAAGATCAAGATCGTTTAAACGGTTATTTGTTAAGATTTTTTGAAATTTTAACTATCAGTTTAAAAACTTAATCTAAATTAAAGAAAAATAAGCATGAGAAACAAAATCTTGAAAAAAAAAATGCAAAACTACAGTTTAGCTTATAAAAGTTTCAATTAAAATCATTCATGAATAATTTAAAAAAAAAAAAAAAAAAAAGATACCTCATACGTACATTCTAGCAAAAATACTTTAGAAGACACGTAATTTTCCACTAAAATCGAACTCAAATAACATTTATTTTTAGAAAAACGTATTTAACTTTTACCGGAAAAACTTTTAGAATACATTTATATTAATATTTAAATAATCAATTTATGCCAGGTCTTGGTGGTAGTGTTATATTTTAATCATGGAATAAAGCCGTTTTCACAGAAGGCTTGAAAATAAAAGCAAGAAAGAAAAAACGATTTTATCAATAGGGGAGACCGGACTATTCGTTACGGAAGCTACTCTACAAAATCAGTATATCGTAGCACACAGCTGTTTCAACATCAATAAAGTATAGGGGAGACTAGGGAGGGTTGACCCACTTTTTACAAAAATATTTTTTAATTTTGAACGTAGAATAAAGTTTTATATATCGTTTTATTCGTTATACAATCAGTTATCAAAATAAAATTGCTACATAAGTGTAACATATAAGAAATTTGAAAAATGATTGATTTTAATCAGGAAAAAATAATGGGTCAAGGCTCCCCACATATGGGAGGGTTGACCCACTATATGGTAGGCTTGACCCACTTTGTTTTATATTGCAAAATTTGTGAAGAGAAATAAAATCAGTTAAAAAAAAGCAAAATATCTTTACTACATGCTTTAATTATTATAAAAAAGTATTTTTTTTAAATATGATGCTTAAACTTATGCTTAAATATGATGCTAAAATATGATGCTGTTGAGACGCAATCGCAAGTCAGAGGAGAAAAATTTTGTTTTAAGCAGGATTTTGTCTGAGCAGGTATAATTGTACAGCAGGGAAAATGAAATTTTAACATTTCAGGCAGTTCTGTTAGAGACGGGTTCCATTTTCATAATGTTTCATGTTATTATGTCCGGATATAGGAGCCACTGTCCCACTTTTTTTGCCTCCTTGTCCTATTTTTTGTGACACTCGACCTAACAACTCTAGTTGTCACATAGTTTGGCTTCATCTCACTGTATTCACCCTGGTGAAATTTATCTACATACCTTCCTAAAGTTTTTCGATCGAGGCTATGTTCTTTTGCAGCAACATGAGCACTTAACTTATCATTAACATGATTTAAACCTTTAAGGGGCAAAGTACTTTCAGTACTAAAATGTTGAAATAAATGACTAGCACCGGAATTTACGAACAAATTTATTTGTGAATAAGAAAAAGGCTATATTTCACATACATATTAAATGGAAAAAAGTTTAGCAAAATTCTGGTGCCATTGTGACGTTTCGGAATTAAAATTAAGTGGTTTTATAAACATACCACTTCACCTAAAAGGGTTACGACTGCTGCTTTCGTCTTTTCAAGTCTTTCCCACTGTTTATATTTACCTATTGTAAGTAATATTTAAATGGAAAACATTTCCTATCAACTTTCCCATTTTCTAGCAATTTTTCACATCTTTATTTAGTCAGTTTTAACCATTTTCTTTTCCATCACACCCTTTTAATGAATCTTTACAGAATAAATTTACATTCTTTTACATAAATAACCATTAACTCTGTTAGATTTGTAACCCCTGAAAAGTGAAAGTAAAAATCACAGAACATTTCATTTTATTCAAGACAAACTTTCTCATCTCCAATAGACGTGGATTCCTGTGGTCGGCGTGCCCTTTTTCTCTACGCGTACATGGAAGGGTTGCCATTATGTCGACGTCACGGACTAACGTACTTTGGACTCTTTTTATTCTTTTAACATTTTCCAATGTATGTATCACTCTCTTTTTCGCTGTTGTTAAATGTAGACGCTCTGTGAAAATGTGCAGGAAATTATTATCCCTGCGCGATTATATATTTATTCAAGAATAGTTATTAAATATATGTGGAAAGAAAACGAATGATCCATTCGCACTACAATCTATACACACCTAATTTAAACAAGAATCCAATTTTTTTTAACACACTCTAGGTATAAGTTTGTGAATATGCACATTGCTTGCGGAAAGAAGATATCGTCATAAATATTAGTGACGGGGCCGGGGTTGCGCTATCGAGATAACAGGTAAGACTAATTTTTCTTATTCCTGTTAATGAAATGAATAACAATATAAAGAGCTTACGTCACACTGATTATATGAAATATTAAATTATATGAATATATTTTTGTAAGAGATTATGAGCACTGAATTAGTGCTAAAATAGTGTGTACCATATTAGAAATGTATATATAATAAGAAAGAGTAAGCATAGGACTAAATATTTTGCTACACGAATATAAGAAAGTGTAAGCACATATTATATGAATATATTGAATGTTATCATATAATTAATATATTGAATTGTTATTCAAGTCAACTTTATATTACTCACTGCAATTTACAGTTAGATAAGAATATATATAAGATTATTTGCAATCTATATAAATTTGAAAAATATTAGAGTAATAAAGAAAATAAACAAAAATGAGCATACTGGAAGATGCTATAATTGAAAAACTCACCGTAGATAATTACGATTTGTGGAAATTCCGCATAGAGAACTATTTACAAAAAGAAAATCTCTATGACGTAATTATAAATGAGCCCCCAAATCCCGTCACCGATGATTATACTAATAAAAATCGCAAAGCCAAAGCGATTATAAATTTACTAATAGACGATTCACAGATAATACACACAAAAAATCTGCAGACAGCGCGCGAAGTGTGGAATGCGCTTAAGAGTGTGCATGAAAGAAGTAATCTTAGCAATAAATTGTACCTGCTAAGAAAGTTGTATTCTAGCAGGTTAGCCGAAAATGGCAACATGATAGAGCACCTAACTAACATTTATCAGCTTCGCGATAAGTTAACCGCTATTGGTGAGAATATTAATAATGAACACCTAGCGGCCCTGCTTTTGTGCTCTTTACCATCAAGTTACGATACATTAATCTGTGCTCTCGAAACAAGAAATAATGATGAACTTACCCCAGAATTTATCCGCGGAAAGCTGGTAGATGAATTTAATAAGCGACAGAACAATCACGAAAATTTCCACAACTCTGCTTTAAAGGTGAAATGTGCACAAAATAGATATAGTAAATTTTGTAAATACTGCAAGAAGACCTCGCATAATATTGAAGATTGCTGGAAATTAAAAAACAAAAACAATGAGAAACCAAAACCAAAAAATTTCAGAAACCAATTTAACAATATGCCTAACAGGTCGGCAGTGTGTTTTCAAGATAACGTAAGCGCGAACGGTTCTATAAACAAAAATTTCGATAAGGAAAAACGCGCAGACAAAAACATAACATTTTTCATTGGTAATGGTTCTAAAGATCTCTGTGTCATAGATTCTGGGTCTTCAACCCACATTTGCAACGATAAAAATAAATTTCATGACTTCAATTATGACAAATCGAATGTCACTATAGCAAACGGTCAAGAATTACATTCTGACGGTTACGGATCGGTAATATTAAACACTGTTATGTCAGATAACACAAATAAAACCATAACATTAAAAAATGTTTTATATGTTCCAGAGATCTAAACAAATTTAATTTCCATCAAACAAGCTACCGAAAATGGTTGCGTAGCTATATTCAAAGATAATATGTGTAAAATAACACATGAAGGTGTAACATACCTTGAGGGTCATATAAATAATAATTTATATGAAAGTAATTTGAACTCCGGTTCTACTGAAAATGTAAATATAATAAATCATTGTGAAAAGAAAAATTGTTTACATAAGTGGCACGTAAGGTTGGGTCATCGAAATATTAACCGCATAAAGGAATTAGTTGATAAAAACATGGCATCAGGGATTCAAATTGATAACTGCAAGCACAGTAATGAATGTGAAGTTTGCCTCGCGTCAAAATTAACCGATATGCCTTACCCCAAACACGCTAGTTTTAGAGCTACGAGAGCAATTGAGCTGGTCCACAGTGACCTGTGTGGCCCTATGCAAACAGCAACCGTTGGGGGGGGGGGGGGAATATTATTTTCTAACCTTCGTCGACGATTTTAGTCGTTTTACAGTTATATATTTACTAAGGAACAAATGTGAAGTTTTTTCAAAATTTAAGGAATACGCAGCAATGACTGCTAACAAATTTGGCAGAAAAGTGCAGGCAATTCGGTCCGATAACGGGGGGGGGGGGGGAGTATTCGAGTCAGGAATTCGAAGATTATTTGAAAAATGAGGGAATTTAATATCAATTTACCGTACCGTACTCCTCGCCCCAAAATGGGGTTGCAGAGCGTAAAAATCGCACTTTAATGGAGATGGGACGCTGTCTTCTTAAGGAAAGTGGTCTTCCTAATTCGTTCTGGGGGGAAGCGATATGTACAGCGACGTACATTCAAAATAGGCTCCCAACTTCATCCTGCGATCGGACTCCGTATGAAAAATGGACTGGTCGTAAACCAGACCTTTCTAACATTAGAACTTTTGGTTGCCGCGCATATGCATATATTCAAAAACCAAACAGGAAAAAGCTGGACGACACCGCGCAAGAAGGTATATTTGTCGGATATGATAACAGAAGTAAGGGTTTTAGAATTTGCACGGATGGAAGGAAAATAGTTATAAGTCGGACAGTAAAATTTTTAGAGGATGATAATCATGACTTAGTTAAAATTAATGCGTCAGATGAAAATAAAGAAATAGTTAGCGATAAAAATCCGCAGCCAAAATTACAACTAATTGACGAGGAAGAGAATAACACCGAAAATGATATGCAAAATCAGGATGGGAACACAAATGTAACAGGCACTCCACAGACTTTACCACGTAGATCTGATAGATCTAATAGAGGGGTTCCCCCTGACAGATTCGCGTTTTTAACAAATGATGTAAGAATAATAGATCCAAAATGCTGGGATGATATACTGGAAATAGAAAATCCCCTGGAAAGGCAGAAATGGATAGATGCTACCTTGGACGAAATAAATTCTCTCAAAGAAAATTGTACTTGGGAATTAGTTGAGGTCCCACCAGGGACAAAGGTAATCGGTAGCAAATGGGCATTTAAGTCGAAGTACAACAGTCAAGGTAAAACAGAAAAATACAAGGCAAGGCTAGTGGCTAAGGGTTTCTCCCAGAAATACGGGATTGACTATGATGAGACTTTCGCACCCGTTGCGTCTCACACTACTATAAGAAGCTTTTTAGCAATGGCTTTGTACAAAAACTTACGCCTTAGACACATAGACATTAAGACGGCCTTCCTACATGGGGAGTTAAAGGAGGAAGTTTATATGCATCAACCTGAAGGATATGTTGTCCCCGGATCTGAACATAAGGTTTGTAAACTTAAAAAGGCGATTTATGGGTTAAAGCAAGCAGCGAGAGCTTGGAATATGAAAATACATGATTCGTTAACAAAATTGGGGTTTAGCCAGAGTTCGATTGACAAATGTCTATACAAACGAACCACAAATAATGAAACAATTTATATAATTGTTTACGTTGACGATCTCCTCATCGCGGGGGAAGATAATAACATTGATAAACTAATACGTCAGTTAAAGAAAGAATACCCTGTGACGGACTTAGGCGATGCTAATTATTATTTAGGTATAAACATTAATCGGCCTAATCAAAATACAATGACCCTAGATCAAATTAACAAAATTCATGAACTAGTAATTAAATTTGGCTTGAAAAATTCAAAACCAACCGATACTCCTATGGAACCGGGCTATGTTAAGTTAAACGATAACGAAAATCTTTTACCAGATAATGTAAACTATAGACAGGCGGTCGGCGCATTACTTTACATTTCAACCGTCTCCCGACCAGATATTAGTGCAGCTGTTAACATTCTATGTCGTAGAAATGAACGTCCCAGAACTAAAGACTGGGAAGCCGTTAAAAGAACCATTAGATATTTAAAAACTACCATTAGATATTTAAAAACTACCATTAGATATTTAAAAACTACTATCGATTTAAAATTAACGTATACCAATTTCGAAGAACCTGTCTTGAAGGCATACGCCGACTCTGATTGGGCAAATGACCCACAAGATCGAAAATCTGTATCAGGCAATCTATTTTTCTTGGGGTCCAACCCGATCTTATGGACATCAAGACGTCAAAAGTGTCTCGCAATGTCTTCAGCAGAATCTGAATTTATATCAGCTTCCAGTGCTGCGCAAGAAATTTCTTGGCTAATAAACTTATTAAAAGAACTGAACATGCCACAGCAGTGCCCGATAAGCTTGATGGATGATAACCAATCCGCAATAAAACTTGCAGAATCCGATAAGTTCCATCATAAAACGAAGCATATAGACCTTCGTTACAATCATATAAGACACTTAGTGGACAATGGAATCATAAAACTCCGCTACATCAATACTGACTTAATGACTGCTGATCTTCTAACCAAACCCCTTCCCAAACCTAAGTTTGGCTTCCACAGAAAAACAATCCTTAACATTTGATATAATGCTTCAGGGGTTAAAGGGGGGTGTTAGATTTGTAACCCCTGAAAAGTGAAAGTAAAAATCACAGAACATTTCATTTTATTCAAGACAAACTTTCTCATCTCCAATAGACGTGGATTCCTGTGGTCGGCGTGCCCATTTTCTCTACGCGTACATGGAAGGGTTGCCATTATGTCGACGTCACGGACTAACGTACTTTGGACTCTTTTTATTCTTTTAACCTTTTCCAATGTATGTATCACTCTCTTTTTCGCTGTTGTAAAATGTAGACGCTCTGTGAAAATGTGCAGGAAATTATTATCCCTGCGCGATTATATATTTATTCAAGAATAGTTATTAAATATATGTGGAAAGAAAACGAATGATCCATTCGCACTACAATCTATACACACCTAATTTAAACAAGAATCCAATTTTTTTTAACACACTCTAGGTATAAGTTTGTGAATATGCACATTGCTTGCGGAAAGAAGATATCGCCATAAATATTAGTGACGGGACCGGGGTTGCGCTATCGAGATAACAGGTAAGACTAATTTTTCTTATTCCTGTTAATGAAATGAATAACAATATAAAGCGCTTACGTCACACTGATTATATGAAATATTAAATTACATGAATATATTTTTGTAAGAAACTCTTCATTATGCCCAGTGTATAATAAAAAAGATTTCCAAAACCACTTAATTAAGGGAGTCATGACCATCTGGTCACTGGGTCAAGCCGGGCCGTCGCGAAACAACTTTCTTCTCTTACGGGCCTGATTCGGAGTAAGGATGACGTCACGCAAGAGATCTTAGTAGCAAACTAAACTTATAGAATAATTCTATGTGTGCATTAAAAACAGGGTTATAAATTTCCATTTTATCATATTTTGTTGAGAAATAATTTTAGCCGCAAATAATTATTTAAAATTGTAAATATCAGACTTGTTATTACATAAACTCATAAATAAGAATATTATTTTTTTCAGAGACTTTATCTTGAAATATAAATTTATGGCAGGAGAAATCATATATTAAAATTGCATAGCAGAAAATAATTAAAATTCCGTTTAAAAATAAATATGCCTTAATTTAAAATTGTAAATATCAGAATTGTTATTACATAAACTCATAAATAAGAATATTACTTTTTTCAGAGACTTTATCTTGAAATATAAATTTATGGCAGGAGGAATCATATATTAAAATTGCATAGCAAAAAATAATTAAAATTCCGTTTAAAAATAAATATGCCTTAATTTAAAATTGTAAATATCAGAATTGTTATTACATAAACTCATAAATAAGAATATTATTTTTTTCAGAGACTTTATCTTGAAATATAAATTTATGGCAGGAGAAATCATATATTAAAATTGCATAGCAAAAAATAATTAAAATTCCGTTTAAAAATAAATATGCCTTAATTTAAAATAGTATATATCAGAATTGCTATTACATAAATTCATAAGTAAAAATATTACTTTTCACAAACATTTAAAACAAAAATTCTACTTATCCAATTAGAATTTTAAATTTCATAATGAATGATTAACTTTTAGTAAAAAAGCATTTTTCACTAGTACTATGTACTTTCATTTAATTAACAACAAATATAGCATTTAATATTGCCTCACAGAAAGCAATTTAACTTAATATTAAGGAAACTAAAATATCATGAAATTTGTCGATGACACTTACATGTTTGTTAATACGGATAATTTTCTTTTATTAGAATTGAATTTTCTACAGTCATTTTTTACTTTCGTATAGTTATTTAACAAGATGTTTGCAATTCCTGACAAACACAACTTAAATAAATATGAAAATTGGTTTCCACATTTGCATTTACTTATAAAATCCAGACCTAAAAGTTCAGTCTTTTCAATAGTGAGTTGCATAATAAGTTTTTTGGGTTCTGGAAATTTTAGAAAAGTGCTTTCATAATTATGATTGATTAGTTTTTGAAAAATTTGAAAGGCATTTACAATTATAAATAATAAAATTTCCTGGGGCCATTTTAATTTACCCCTATCTGCTAACATCAAGTATTTATACACTTCATTCGAAGAGTCTATTTCTAAAGTTTTTTCTTTGACTAATATGTTAATACACTCACAACATTTTAATTTGTGGGAAACTTTGTATCCAATATAACCAGCTATAAAAGTCAATACAGACATTGTTTCATTTTTTATCTCTATATCACCACTGCTGTTAAACACATCATAAAATAAATCTGGTATGTTTAATTCTTCAGTTTCATCAACAGTTGTATTATAATTTAAATCTTTTAATTGAAATTCTCCATTTTGTTGTGAGTATAAGCTAATTAAACTCAAAATTTTTAACTTTCTTTCTGCTTCCATGACTTGCATACAAGATATATTGTAATTTCCTCCACTCATCTGTCGATATTGTCCAAAGCGGGCTTCTAAACTATCAGTTTGAAATTTCCCTAAAAGTATGTATCGTAAATTAGTCGTTTCAAACATATATTTAATAATTTCAATTAAAGTGTCTGTAGTGAATTTTAAAGCAAAAAATGTTTCATTTGACAGAAGTCCTCCTTTAGTTGGAATACCCATTTGTTTTTTCTCATTTGCTTTCAATTTATACATTTTATTCCATTCACTTAACCATTCACTGAATTTAATTAAAAATAAAAAATTCTCGTCTTTTGTAGATTTAATTGGTTTTGACAAACTATCATTTAGGTGTACTCCTTTCTCAGGATGCTTTACATTCACAATTTTCCACCACTTGGAAAGTAAATCAATAAATAATTTTGTGCTTAATGCATTATCATCCAACTTATCTACCGACATGTCCAAAGCAATGGAATTAGTTTCATCAAATAAATTCAATGCATATTTAACATTCTGTCTTTCAATAGAATTGGGAAATAATACTTTTTGGGAAAGTTTAGGAGCTAACTTTATAACTGCATCTTTTTCTTTTTCATACACATCTATTAAATTTTGTAAACTGGCACACATGATATCTTTATTATCAGGATTGGGAAAATATATTTTTTTATCAGGGGTAGTTTGATTTAGCCAGTTATTTCGTACTGCTTTAATTATATGAACAGAATCAAATAAGAAAAATATTCTTTTATCTGGATTGTAAGGATTACGTATGTATGGTTTTAATTCTCCACCACACATTTTTGTAAACATGTTTCTGATTATCCTGTTGTTATCGGATATCAGTGTAAAAACTGTAAAACCACACTCGTGGAGCATTTCTAGCACTTTATTAGTATATGTAAGAAGTGTATCAGCATTTAGATTGCGCACTGGAAATAATGAAACTACATCCTTATATTTAGACATGACTGATGTAATCATAAAGGTCTGAATCGTGGTAGCTTCAGATTTTGAATTTTCAGACATACCAATGACATGACCAGCTTTATAATTAAGAGAGGGGTTTATATATATCTCATCTAGCAAAAGGTTCACTGTTTTCTCATTCTCTTCTAGGTTATCAGCTTTATTTTTAAGATACAATTTAAGGCTTTGACACGAATTTGTAGAACATAAATATGTTAATTTTCTTAAGTATGAAGGATGCGGTAATATTAAAACCTTGCTGTTTTTAATTAAATTGTATGCTGCAGGGTAGCTAAAGTACATTTCTGCGGACCAATATATAAGGTCAATCGTATATTTCAGTTTTTTCATTAGCACAAGTGACAATTGTTGATTTACAAATTTTAACACAAGATTATTTTCCTCACTGCATTGATCATCGTTTATGCATTTTTCCAGATATTTCATAGCAAAAGTTAAATTTTCACTTAATGTCATTGAATATTCATTATAGCAATTCAATTTATTTAAAATGTTCTCAAACTTGCTCCATTTATCTCATTTAAGGTCATTGCCTAGTAGCCATTTAAAAAAATTTAAATCAATTAAATTATTTTCATAATATATTTTTACTGTCAAATTCCTGAAGACTTTAAAGCAAACATTAATTTCTAGAATATCTGTTTCTTTCAATTTGTAAAACAATATATGATCATCCCTAAGTAAATGTAACCACTTATTTTCAATTTTGTTCTCAAATTTTTGAGTGAAATCTTCGAAGGATAATATGGTGCCTTATGGTAATATCCTTTTGGCACCATTCATTGAATTGCTCTAAATCTCTTTTTTCAATTTTTAACATACGTTCAGCAGGATCTTTTCTTTTCAGAGGCAATTTTTCAGTAAGATATTTTGGCGCATTAGGAAATATAGTAGGAAATGCTTCCGGTAAAAGAGTAACTTTTTTCCTTGGGACAACTAATTCAGTTCCATCTGAGAGTTTAATTCTATCTTCTCTAATTATGAAACGCTCTTCAAAGTGCTTAATACACACAACAGCAGTTGAACTGGGGATAAAATTTTCCCTAGGTATCTTATTAATCCATATTTTCTTTTTTTCAGGATCTGATGGAAATTTAGAAACAGTTGTGTATTCCTTTACATTGTCATAATTTGAACGGCAATTCGGTGAACAGCATTTCCGGCCCATAGTCTACAAATTAGATAATATTTATTAGTAATTAAGAATATTTAAATAAAAAAATTAATATTTATTAGTAATTAAGAATATTTAAATAAAAAATTAATATTTATTAGTAATTAAGAATATTTAAATAAAAAATTAATATTTATTAGTAATTAAGAATATTTAAATAAAAAATTAATATTTATTAGTAATTAAGAATATTTAAATAAAAAATTAAGATTAATGTTACAGATATATATTTTTTTTATTTAAAGTAGAATTATATTTTAATAACGAAATTACAAAAACAAAAAACCCTTTACAAAAAAGTTTGATATTTATTTTTTCAAACGATATTCATTAAACAATTTTTTTTCATCTATCCATATGCATAAGAACTCGGTACTATTAATGTTTTAATTCTTTTCGATTTATGTAAACTGAATTGAAAACAGAAATTCTAGATACAAAATAGAACAAAAAAGGGCTTTCTTATTACTCTTTTATCTTTTAGATGATTCTAAATTATGTTTACTACCCTACTTCAAAATAAAACCTCATAATTTCCATCACATGTAAGCCCACGTGGGAACGGTATAGATATTTATAATGCATTTTAAATAATGAGATTTAAAAAAAAGTACTTACTGATTTATGTTAATCCTTTATCCACAGAAAATGCACATTTTTAAAAACATTCTTATAACAGAACTTGTATTACAACATAGCTTAAAATTATCTAAAATTTACACTCAATACTAATGGCGATTGTTCACCACGAGCACGAGCCAAAAGTTCATAGAGGGTGAAGTGGTCAGGTAGGCCAGGGGTGAAAGGAAAGTCAGATCTCGTGTATGACTCACTTCTCCTGTTTGCGATCTTAAATCAGGCCCGTAAGAGAAGAAAGTTGTTTCGCGACGGCCCCGGTCAAGCCTCCCTACATAGACCTTTTCTAAAGAATAGCACATTGTTATGTTAAGCCTAACTTATTGTACAGACTTTATCCCTCGAATGAAAGCTCGATATTTCTGCATTACGTTAAACATACTTACTTAAATTTCTATGATATAGTTTATTTGAAAATAGCTTACAATATATTTCTAAAAATCATAACTTTTAGGTTGAAAACGCCTCACAATTGACTTTTTCCACACCTATTTCGATTATCTCTATGAAACGAAGACTGTTGTTTGAGCCCCCGGTCCTATAAGTTATATTTAGTAAAATTTTCCTATTACACTGACAAGTAAGACAAAAAAAGTCCCATTCATTTAACACTAAAACTGTGCGAGTTATGAAACTTTAAAAATGCATGACTTATGCCACTTTTCTGCTCTGAAAACAAATGAGTTCGGCTTGGCTTTGAGGGGCCACATTCCAAGTGCTTAAAGTATTCGAAGATCTCATTTCATGTGTATCTGCGCTTTGAAAAAAATCGTACAAGTATTACGATTAAGTTAACATTTATTAAGTTTCAGATTGGCTGTGAAATAACATATGTTTTACTTTGTCAGGATTTGAGACTGTTTCTTTTATGATTTCTTTTAATAAAATTATGTTATTTTTATAAGTTTTTATGTTACTTCAACGATCTTATGTATGTTTTTCCAGTTCAAAATTTGTATTCGAACTTTAACCCACTTTCAAATATTCGATCGAGATTACATTTTACATACTGGCGCAAATCCGATAACAATCTAATATTATTATGATTTTCGGTGGTTACCATTTATACTTATTTTACAGGATAACACAAAAAATTTCGGATAGATTACCAACAAGAAGTTTAAGAAAAGTTTTAGATTAGATGATACAAGACGGAGATTGTTAGGTTTTTTAACTTTTATACATTTTTTAGCACTGAATCCGAAAATTGCCTTAATTTTTAACCATGATGTCAGGATATTTCGCAAATCATAATTTGTCGAATTTAAAGAATAACACAATTCTGATACTATAAAGTAGAGGAGATTGTTGTATTTTTTAACTTTTGATAATTGATTTTTACGTACTTTTTAGCACTAAATCTGAAAATGTTTTTCATTTTAGGTAGCTTTCATTACAAAAAGCTACCTATTGCAGCCGTTCGGATGAAAGCGATTTCAAAAAATTTTGGTATATTTTCATCGATCATGACCCCCAGACCCCGAAACCACCCTGACTTCAAAATTGATATATCTACCCTATATATGTAAAATCCTAATGAAAGGAATTTATGAAACGAATATATGAAACGCCTGAAATGTAACGATTCTTTGAATCGACTGATTAAACAACTGATTACGTTTCACGGTGATTTCTCCTAAAAAAAGGAATAATTTGCGATGAATTAACACCAAAAATCAATATTGATCCGCAGATTTCAAAACTGGTATTAGAATTTTTAAATTCGAATTAGTTTTCGAAATATTAATTTTTTTTTCTAATTTTATATACATTTTTCTAATGATGGCAACTCAAATTTTAATCAAACAGATATTTTTTTTCTGATTTTAGAAAAGGTTACTATTTTAAACTAATTTGGCGAGAAGAATGGCCTCCTTTAAATGGATGCTAAGAAATGTATCATGTTACTTTTATTCATAATTCAATTTGTATTTCATTATCATTTTATTTAATACAAGCAGAAACATTTAAAATAAATGGCTTTCACTTCTTTATTTTTTTTAAACGAAATGAAAAGAAAAATATTAGGCACAGATGTCATATACGCACCGGGGTACCTAATTGGCGCCAAAATGGCATTATTTTGGTTGACATGGTAACCCGGCTATTGTTGTTTATTTAATAATAAGAGTTTATTTACTTTATTTATTTTTTTTAATTACATAAATTGTTTTGTGTTTTATTTATTATTATTATTATTATTATTATTTATTATTTTTTTATTTTTTTTTGTTATTTTCCTTTAAAAATAAAAAATAATAGAAAATAATTAAAAAATACGGTACTACTTAGTTATTCCATCGACCCATTTCGCCAAATTATATAAATCGCCAAATTATACAAATTGACATAATTTTCATTTTAAATAACGAAAGAACAAAGAAAATAGTATAACATTAATAAATATACAAATAAAACGTCAAAATAAAAATCACTTGATGACGTAAAGACGTGTAACTTGCTTAAAGTCAAGTGAATGTGACATTTATCAACTATTATTGGCATTTAATCTTATAGTTTGGTGATAGATTTTTGTTCGACGGGATAACTAAGTAGTACCAAAAATACATAGGTAACTGGTATTCGAAAACAAGGATTTCGCCAAATTTTCGTAAAAAAAATCGCGCCAAACCGGGTGCGTATATGGCATCTGGCCAAATATTAAATTATGTAACAAACGATGACATTTAATTCCAACTTCAAAGCAATGTTATAATTTACCCCTCGAAAAAAAAAAATGCGAACTGGCGAGTTGAAAAATAGTTATTGATAATTGAAAAATAGTTGAAAAATAGTTATAGATTTGCACCCGGCTAGCGTAACAGTACCAAGAATTCTTTGCGACAATGCTTTTATGTAGTATTATTCGAAAAAAAAATTGATTTTTTTTAATCGAAATGGAAAACTTTCGGCACAGATGCCACATGCGGTCCCATATTGGCGCTATTTTTTTCTGACGTCAATGTCATATACGCAACGAATACTTAACTGGCGCCATAGTATCGTTATTTTGCTTGATTTGATAAGCCGGATGTTGTTGTGTATGCTGTTGATCTTTTCCCCAAATTAGTGCCGGAAAAAAGTCGCGCCAATATGGGGCCGTATATGATATCTGGGCCAAACTTTCATATGAAAAGCGAAGGGATCAGAGCGTATTTATTTATGGCAGTTACATGACTTGGACTATTATAATATAGATGAAATGATGGCGATAGAAAAATATTTGGCGACTTATCACCTGTACCTGACTAATATTAAAGTACCAAAATGGCACCAGGAATATAAAAAGCGAAGTGGTTCGCCCGGAACTCTTGATGATAGTCACATGACTTAGGCTATTGTTATAGAAATTGTTTTAAAATACCGAGAGGCTTTTTCAGGAAGGTTCACGTTTTCAGCACCAGCCTTGGCGAGTTGGCGAAAGCGAGAACGCTCAGCCAGTTCTAACGCCAATCGTCGTCTTGTGTTTTGTTTTGAACCGAAATGGCGGAAGACAAACTAGCATATTTTAGAATAACAGTCCTACCTAAATTAAAGAAATATTTTCAATTATGTGCTCTAGATGAAAAGAAATCTTCTTCGAAAGAAATTGTATTACGAATTCTTATGCTCTGTTTTATCAAAGGCCTTTATTACTTTTGATGATATAGACTAAAATTTTGATTATTTGATCCCCTCAAAAATCTAAATTTTCATTCAATTGAGCATTATTAATTCCATACCTGTTAAACAAATACTCATTGCCTTCATAAATCTAGATATTTTTTACATATAAAGATGGATTTATGGGGATGATGAATTAATGCAATTTCAATGCATTTTTATGTATATAAGCACAAATTTTAAAAAATACCTGTGGCAGAAAATTACTATATTTTCTGCGATGAACGTATAAAATTAATTTAATACCAAATCATTCTGCAGAAATAGTCCCCAAACTCGAGTGAAAATAGGCCAAAGCAAGGAAAAAAAAAGAAAAAGAAAAAAAGAAAAACCTTTCACACCCCCAACCAGGATGTTTAGAAATTGGCTGTTTAATGTGAGATGAAATTCTTAAGGGAAGGTGGGGGAGAAGGAATATTGAATGACTATCTTTTCTTACTTCAAAGTAACAAATAAAATCATTAGAGAAATTTTTTAACTGTGTGTGATAGTGAGGGGCTGTAGATTTAAATAGTTAAATTTATCAATTAACAAATGGAAAAAACAAACCAAAAAATTAAAAACATGGAATATTTAACTTTTTTTTTTTGGGGGGGGGGGGGGATGAAACAGAAAAAACTTTTCTTTTTTTTTCGGGGGGGGGGGTGCAAAATTTGAATAATTAGTTTTTTACTTATAGTTACTTCAAAGTAATAAATAGGATAGAAAAAATTTAAAACATGTAAAGAATTTTTTTTAAAAAATGAAAGCGTGTGCACAAAAGGTTAATCCTGATTTTTTAAAAAATCTTTCATTCTATTTCTTTCTATTTCTTTTTTTTTTTTTTTTTTTTTTTTTTTTTATTTGTTATTTAAAAATAAACAGATAGAGCAAAACAGTAAACTTTATGCACTGTTATGGATAAGCGAAGGGATAGTTAACATTTCAGACACAATTTTAACTAATTTTTCTGTGAGGCAACAATGAATTTTAAATGGTCAAAAAATAGTGTGCTGGAGAAGAGGGGGGAGGGGGCAGAGAAAATTCGAAATGGGAGGTCGCCTCCGACGATTGGTCATTATTTTATTGCCACTTCAACTTAATAAATAGTGCAACATGTGTGCAGAATGACGAAAAATGGAGTGTGTGTATGGGGGGGGGGGGGGGGGTTTCATTCGAGAGAAGAATTTAGATGATTTATTCAAATATGACAAATTACTATTTTAAAATAACAAAACAACTAAGACGAAATAATATTTAAAAATATGGCAAAAATTTTAAAATAAAAAACTGAAGAATTTTAATGATGTTTAATTTTGTGCGCTAGGAGCAGACTAATGTTTTATTCATAAAAACTCAAATAATTATAAAGATTTAACAGCATTAAAATGTAATAGTAATTGATTTAATTGCATGCATCAACTTGCAATTATTTTAGCTGATCGATTTAATTGCAGGATACAGCTAAATAATTTATGATTTATCGTTCAATCTAATTATAATCAAATTGATTTTAGTTTCAAATTCCTATTAACTTCTAATCACAATTAAATTAAAAACAATTAATTTTTAATGAATTATTTCAGTGAAAATATGTTTTATTAATGCAATCAACAAGTCACACAATTATGCCGCTTAATAATAAAAGGAAAGTAAATTAATTCAGTAGTAATGCTAATAAAAGTAAGTTCAATTGTGTCATAAAAACATGATCAATAGAATTATGTTTATCAAAAAAAAATCTTTACGTCTGTTTTTATTTTTCATAAAAAATAAAATACGTTCTCAATTTCTTCGAACATATAGCGAATTAATGAAATAAATGAATATTATTGAACTGAAAAAAATAACTTATGTTTGAATTATATATATTGTGAAATTAAAAGTTATTTTAATCCGAAAAAGCTCCTTGTTTTAAGAAAGATTTTAATTGTAAACCACGGTGAAATAACATTTCGTCCAGCTTTTTACATTTGCGGAAAAACAAATGAAAAAAAGCACATCTCTTCCTCTCAGCAAAGGAATGGGATTTCTGTTCGCTACGCGTATGACGTCACGAACAAGAAAGGGTGCGTAGCGTTGAATTCATCCCCGAGCCAACCGTTACTCTGGCGATAAGGTGCTCAAAACGTGAGCCTTCCTGAAAAAGCTACCGGCAGAAAAAAGACTCTGTACACTTAATTCCTTATATTTTTAGCTTCTTTTCAAACGTTTAACTGATCCTCTTTAATCAAACACGAAAACAACATTGGATGTCTTAACAGCAATTGATTCGGCCTTAAATTTTTGAAATCAAAGGAAATTGAAATCCGTTTACAAGATGATCTGCACAGCTTTTTTCCGTATAATTCAATCTTCTATAATATTTTTTAAACCGATCAGATTAGCGTGTTTTTAGATTCTGCGGTCTCTGAACGGGGATTGGCGAGCGTAGCTTGCAGGAGGCAGAGCCCCCTAGTATATATATATATATATATATATATATATATATATATAGTATATATATAGCTTATATATATATAGCTATATATATATATATATATATATATATATATATATATCTGACCTTTGTCACACTGTAACTCTCGTATTTATGAACCGATTTGGATGTAATTCAGTATGTACATAGTACATACCAATGTCTCGACCGAGTTCGTTGGCCAGCTTCATCCGCCATTTTGTTTCAAAATGGCGGCCATTTAAAATTTTTAAAAAAAATTAAAATTTGAAAAGTGGTACCAAAAAATTGGAAATGGAAAAATATTTTTTTCTTATGTATTTGACCTTTATACAAAGATTCCGGAGCAGTTTTTGTTTCGTCTATATCTTAAAAAATGGCTGAGTTATAGCATTTTGAATTTCTATCGTGGCTGACATTTTGAAACGTCCTGAATTTTGTCACGCGATAAAAGGCGTATTTATGAACCGATATGGATGTAACTTCGTTTATACATAGTACATACCAATGTCTCGACCGAGTTCCTCGGCCAGCTTCATCCGCCATTTTCTTTAAAAATGGCGGTCATTTAAATTTTTAAGAAAAATTTAAATTTGAAATGTGGTACCAAAAAATTGAAAATTGAAAAAATATTTTTTTCTTGTGTGTTTGACCTTGATAAAAAGATTCGGGAGCAGTTTTTGTTTCTTCTATATCTTAAAAAGTGGCTGAGTTATAGCATTTTGAATTTCTAGCGTGGCTGACATTTTGAAACGTCCTGATTTTTGTCACTGGATAATAGGCGTATTTATGAACCAATTTGGATGTACCTTGGTGTGTACATAGTACATACAAATATCTCGACCGAGTTCGTTGGCCCGCTTGATCCGCCATCTTGTATCAAAATGGCGGACATTAAATTTTTTTTTTAATTTAAAATTTAAAATGAGATACCAAAATATTGGAAAATGAAAAAGATTTTTTTCGTATGTGTTTGACCTTACCCTCATAGCATGCATGGTCAAGGTGACGTCGTTGTGACGTCACTGTAAGTCACTGTGGTCACCTCACATCTGTGACCAAAATGCCACCACTCAGTGATGTCACATTGCGACTGAGATGTGAACTTCTTAGAGAACTTTAAAAAATTGCAAAAATTCTTTAAAACATGTTATTTACTGTAAAATTATATTTTTCTGGCAATTAAAAGAAAATTGTGACGACATTATTATGTCACTGCATGTAACGTATGTCACGTCACATATGTGATAAAAAAAACACCATATTGTAAGTCACAGTGTGACGAAAATATGAACTTCAAAAATCTTTGAAAATGGAGAGAAGTATTTTAAACAGTCCCGAGTTACAGCGACATAAGGAATGAAAATATATTAGTGGATAGCAACTAGTAAATTCTGTCACGAAAGGGGAAAGGGGCATAATAAATAAAATGCACGATACAATTATTAATAAACTAAATTTTCATGTTATATTTTATCAATTTGATGGATTAAGCGGTCTCACAGACCGCTCACAATAGTTATGCGTCAATTTTTGTCACATCAGTTAAGGGTTAAACAGTATTTTAAACAGTCCCGAGTTACAGCGGCATAAGGAATGAAAATATATTAGTGAATAGCAAATAGTAAATTTTGTCACGAAAGGTGGGGGGGGGAGGGGACATAATAAATAAAGTGCACGATACAAGCATTAATAAACTAAATTTTCATGCTATATTTTATCCATTTGATAGATTAAGCGGTCTCACAGACCGCTCACAGTAGTTATGCGGCAATTTTTGTCACATCAGTTAAGGGTTAAACAATATTTTAAACAGACCTGAGTTACAGCGGCATAAGGAATGAAAATATATTAGTGGATAGCAACTAGTAAATTCTGTCACGAAAGGGGAAAGGGGCATAATAAATAAAATGCACGATACAAGCATTAATAAACTAAATTTTCATGCTATATTTTATCCATTTGATAGATTAAGCGGTCTCACAGACCGCTCACAGTAGTTATGCGGCAATTTTTGTCACATCAGTTAAGGGTTAAACAATATTTTAAACAGACCTGAGTTACAGCGGCATAAGGAATGAAAATATATTAGTGGATAGCAAATAGTAAATTCTATCACGAAAGGCGGGGGGGGGGGGACATAATAAATAAATTGCACGATACAAGCATTAATAAACTAAATTTCCATACTATATTTTATCAATTTGATATCTAAGACAGTAAAAGTATTCTTTTTTCATGATTTCAATTTTATCTAGCATTGCAATTTAATATAATAATCCTCCACTGATTGTTACACTCTCATATAATTATTGCGCATTTCAGATTCAAATCAGTTGTTTACAAAAACAAATAAATGATAAAAACACACCTGCTCAAATCGTCTGCTTCGCGATATTACCATAGAATAAACAAGAGAATACGCGGGAAGTCACTTCACTCAATGTTTAGAACACCAGCACGCCTACAGCACTTCTTTTAATATAAAAGAAAGACATCTGCCATTTTAGGATATTACAAATACTAGGGGATCGTACCCGGGCTTCCCGGGTTAAAGAATATAGGTAAAATCATTTTTTTAAATTAAAAACTAATAATTTTTTTATATTCCATAATATTTTTTAGATTGACAACTTACATTAAAAAAGCATTTTTCATATGGAAAATACGAATTATACAATCAAATAAATTTTTGAAATTTATCAAAAGCGATATTTTCTTATTAGCCGCATTCTAAGAGTTATTTGCCAAGATTTTGCTACTTATGGCATCCTTTTACATTCTGATAATTTCAGAGCTTATACATGTCTGGCAAACCTGTGTTTTATTTATATTATTATATTTATTTATTCATAGGGAATTTTTTAAATAGATATTAGCCGTAAGAAAATGATGAAGTCTGTATTTTGTTTTAAGGGCAAACGGATTAATCTTTCGTAATCGAGCTCCGAGCGATATAGATAAATTAAAAAATATTTCATGCTTAAAAATTGTTTTTAAAACTATAGACAATCAGTAAACTGAGATGGACTTTGCAAAGTTATTCCATTAAAAATATCCTATTTGGTGATCTAAAAATTTAAATTGTACGATTATAAATATGTTAGATTTGTTGTTTTTTCAATATTATTCTTTTATTTGTTTATAAAAGAAGTATTAATTTCGTTAATTTGTCTTTCACAAATATGTTAGATTGGTGGTTTTTTTAATATTATTCTTTTATTTGTTTATAAAGGAAGTATTAATTTCGTTATGCAAAAATAGTCAGAAACAAATGCTGAAAAATGTTTTTTGCTTTATGTGAAAAATGTTTATTATTATTATGTATTAAAACCGGCACGTGATAAGATAAACTTAAAAAAAATCATGCTTAAAATTTATTTTAGAAAATATAATACATCAGTCAATTAAGATAAAGTTTTTAAACAAATTGCATTTGAAAGTAAATTTTTTCTCTATGCGACGAAAATTGAAAATGTAACAATGGTCAGAAGATTGAAAAATATACTTTATAAAGATACTCTAAATTTTTGTAAAACATTGCGTTTTATCAGTGTGTGATTTCGATTACATTATTTTTAAATGTGAAGCATTTTCACCTGTGAAGAATTTCAAAGCAGTAGGGCTGTAAAAATGACGCACTTCTACAAAACATAATTCAGATTTAAGAAATAAAATACACGCTTTTTTATAAAATGACGTCATTTGCATCCGCTAAAGCAATCCAGTTTTAAACTTCGTCTATAGAAAAGTGTGCATATGACGTCATTAGCACAGAATAACAGACAATATTCTTGACATAGCCCATATTTTAATTTCAACTTTTTTTTTAAGGTTTTATGAGAAAATGGCAACAGAAAGATACAGTATCTCCTATTTTCGACTATTTTTCGTTTACTTTCAATGACTTTCAATGAAATGAGTTACTTTTGTTGCCACGATAAGAAAAATGGTATTAAAAACTACAAAAAAATTAATATTTCAAAAATAAATTGAGATACAGTTTTCAAACAAATTGCATTTAAAAGAGCATTTTTTTCCTTATACGACGGTGTAAAAATTTAAAATGTGCGATGTTTAGAAGTTTAAAAATTTGCAGTGGAGAAAATTGCAAAGCCAAAATTTTATTTCAAATTTTAAAGTGTTGCCATTCGCAAAATGACGTATGCGTTACGCACAGATATGTTTGTCCTTTATAATATAGCTACGGATATTATTGATGAAGCATATATGTAAGTCTTATTTAATTTAAATATTTTGTTCCTGTTTTGTATATATTATAATGATGAGTTAAGTAGTTTTAAGTTACACATACAGAAAGAGACTGGTCTGTATTGTTTTCAGAAGGATATTTTTATTCGATTCTGTTGTATAATCAGCCATCGCTCGAAAAAAAAAAAAAAAAAAAAAGCTGGCGCAGAGACTGATTCGTGCCTACATTCATAGTAGAATGAATGTAAATATTAATTTTTAGTCTCTTGAGATTGAAAATGTGTTGAAACAGTGGTGTGGAATTTTTTTCGGCTTTTTAATGTTTTCTAGTTACTAACACTTATAGCATCATTATTATTTTGGAGTTAAATATGAAATTAGAAATTGTTTCAGATTAGAAATTAACATTATGTAAGCATTTTTTTTTTCCTGTTTGTGATTTTAATCAAACATTTAATTGTAGACACTCAGAATCAGTTATTAAATTTTCTTCGATTGTAAATTCATTTTCTACGTTTTCGATATATGTAATCACTGGAATAAAAAAATTAAATATATTTAAGCATTGAAATAAAGTGTTTTTCATGCCTGTGATAACAAGTTTATAGCTTAAACTGCTTTAGTATATTTTTTAAAAAGTTGGTATGTAGTTTCATAATATAGGACTGAATATTTTTTTAAAGCGATTAATAACTACTTTCTACATTAAAATGATTTTTAAACAATAAAAATAGTTAATATGCAATCATTTATTTTACGTTTATATGTTCTTTTGAATACTTTTCAACAAAGTTGAAAAGTGTTTATGACTTCGGTTTGTCTGGCCGTCTGTCCGCGGTCTAACTCTCGCAAATATACTCGGATTGCCTTGAAATTTTTGGATGTTATTGACGTTTACCATAGCACGGCCCCTATTTGTAATGAAGTTTGTAGCGTGTTTAATTCATCTACAGGAACAGTCAAGAGTATTTCGTTACACTACGGCCTACGGGAAAAAATCGTTTCAAATGATTTTTAACGATTTTACACGCTTTCAAACAGAATAAAATTGATATGAATTTATGAAACGCACTAAAATATGCATTTTGAAGAGTATGTGGTGCAACAAATAGTTATTGTTCATTTACAGGGCTAAAAAAGGGATTCCAATACAATATTATACAGGGATGGAGGGAATTATTTGCGGCGTACTTTAATTATGTTAATCTATTTCATATATAATGAAATTGATATAAGTCGCTGAGGTTTACACACTATACATTATTTCATGATAATACGAAATGTATATAGCATTTACAGGACACACAAAATATTTCCGATACTATATTGTATCCGAAGTTCATTAGGGATGATTGCTGGAAATGCATTTTTAGGTGCGTTCGTAATTATATAAATACGTAGCACCTATAGTCGTCGTTCAGTCCGTCCGTCTGTCCGTCCGTCTGTCCGTCCGTCTGTCCGTCTGTCCGTCCGTCCGTCCGTCTGTCCGCATGTAACAGAGCAAAAACTACCCAACCGAATAGTCTGAAACTTCAAATATGTGATTGTTGCAAAATTTTGTCGAGCCATTTCAAATTTTATGAAAATCGGATGTATAGTTTAATTACAGGGACAGTCAAAAGTTTTTCTTTACATTACGGCCAATGGGAAAAATTATTGCAAGTGGATTTTAATGATATTAGAGCCTTCCGAATGATCTAAAATTTTAAAGATATAATTGTTGCAAAATGTTGTCGAGCCATTTCAAATTTTAGGAAAATCGGACGTATAGTTTAATTACAGGGACAGTCAAAAGTTTTTCTTTACATTACGGCCAATGGGAAAAATTATTGCAAGTGGATTTTAATGGTATTAGAGCCTTCCGAATGATCTGAAATTTTAAAGATATAATTGTTGCAAAATTTTGTCGAGCCATTTCAAATTTTAGGAAAATCGGATGTATAGTTTAATTACAGGGACAGCCAAAAGTTTTTCTTTACATTACGGCCAATGGGAAAAATTATTGCAAGTGCATTTTAATGATATTACAGCCTTCCGAATGGTCTGAAATTTTAAAGATATAATTGTTGCAAAATTTTGTTGAGCTATTTCCAATTTTAGGAAAATCGGATGTATAGTTTAATTACAGGGACAGTCAAAAGTGTTCCGAAAAAATTATTGGAAGTGCATTTTAATGATGTATCAGACTATGCACGTTATGAAGTGCAAAAAATTATACATTCAGTACAATATGGGGTGCAAAAAATAATTTTAAAACTAGTTATAGTACGAACGCACCTCATTTGCCACGTTTGACGAGCAATTTCCAACTTGTTAATTATGATATGCGCTTTTATGATTCACTATATTTATGCATAGAGTATGGTATATATAAATGCTATAATTCATATACAGGACTACATAAAAGTATTCGTAAGGGTTACTGGGTATAAGCGCAAATTGATTAAAAGTAGTTTTTAAATGAGTTATGGATTTTTACGTTGAACTGCATTTAATTTACTAAGAAATGTTTGTAGAATATAGATAAAATGATATACAGGGTCACGTAAAGATTTGAATACATGGCCATCTATAAATTATAATTTCAGGAAATGTGATTTCAGCAGTTTTAAGAGTGTTTGAATTAAATTTTAACTAAGCAGTAGCGCGTAATAAACGTTCTAGGTAAACTACAAGATTATACAAAAGTATTCAAATATGTTTCCATATATTAGTATAAATTGCTGAAAGAGAATTTCAACCTGTTATGCGTTTTCTTGCAAAAATAAATTTTCCCATTATATAATATGTATATCAACTTACAGATCAAATGCAGGGCTGTTCAAAAGAATTAGAAAACATATTTGGCTATGGACGGTAAATGCTGAAATCAGTTTTTCAAATGTTTTATGTGTTTTCTAAAATATTTACTTAGTTATCTTATTTACGTTATTTCCCTAAATTACGATGTCTTGTTAAAGCATTCAGGAAGCGTTGGAAAGTGTTTTATAATCTATGCTTAACGCATGATTTTTCTTAATTGTTTTTTTCTATTTCGCAGATCAGTCTTTTCCTATAAAACATACCAAATCTATTTAGCTCATATTCACAAAATACAATATACACGGGAATAAAAAATTTAAATAAATGTGGCTTATCATGTCATGTTTAATAAAGCAATGACTAATCACAACACATTAAAATTTTACACATTCTTAATATCAAGCTTGAACTCAAGATACAGCTTAAAACTTAATAAAAAAAAGATGTCAGTTGATAAGCATTGTTTTTTAAGTGGAAAAATTTTAAATGTTTTAGAAGATTAGGACTCCAAAATAGCGATATTTTGCTAAAAAGTACGATAAAAAGATAAGAATTTATATTTCAAACAAAACTTTATTTTAAAATTGTGCATTTTAAAATTCATCACAGTGTTTATGGCAAGAACCATCACAGTATTAATACTCAGAATTTTTTCCAGAGAGAAACATTCGGCTTGCACACAATATTTCAAATGAAAATCAAATTTCAAATTATTTGCTTAAAAGGCGCAAAGGCCAACTTAGTAAAAAAGATTCAATGCCGGGAATCGAACCCCTGCCATCAGTATAGCGCACATACCCAACCTGGAAAATTTCTTGCTATTACATGTTGGCAAGGCTACAAAAGCAGCACAAGATGGGATATTTATCGTGAGCCACCGACATGGGCAAACACGAAACTTAATTAAATCCAGCATCGGTTGAAACTATATTAAAACTTAGACATTTTTCCAGAGAGAAACATTCGCCTTGCATACAATATTTCAAATAAAAATCAAATT
The DNA here is from genome assembly GCA_963932465.1 of Maratus speciosus. Classification (NCBI taxonomy): domain Eukaryota; kingdom Metazoa; phylum Arthropoda; class Arachnida; order Araneae; family Salticidae; genus Maratus; species Maratus speciosus. Next base: position 310,066,463 of record OZ010792.1, read on the forward strand.
TAAAATTAAAATTGCCTTTTAAGCATGTAATTTTAAATTTGATTTTCATTCGAAATATTGTATGCTCTCTTTGGAAAAATTTCCAAGTATTAATATAGTTTCAATCGATGCTGGATTTAATTAAGTTTCGTATTTGCTCAATGTCGGTGGCTCACGATAAATATTCCATCTTGTGCTGCGTTTGTAGCCTTGCCAACATGTAATAGTGAGAAATTTTCCCGGCTGGGTATCGTTCCATGTGGTTTAGTCGGTAGAATGTCAGTGTGCTATATTGATGGCCCTGGTTCGAGTCCCGGCACGGAATCTTTTTCACTATGTTGGCCTTAGCGCCTTTTAAGCAATTAATTTGAAATCTGTTTTTCATTTAAAATCATCGCATTGTTTATGACAAGTTCGTAACAAATGACACATATTTCACAAATTGGTCACAATCTGACTTCAAAGCATTGTCGCTTTCGTCACAGGTTCGTCACAAAGCTAATGCCAAAATAGTCACAAATGACACACTTTTCACAAATTAGTCACACCGTGACTTCACAGAGTGGTCACAATGTGACGTCACAAAAGACCTCTAAAACGGCCATAACGACTTCGCATTGTAGTCACTGTGACGTCACATCGACGTCACGTGACGTCACATCGACGGTCACAAAATCACAGTGTGACTTCACAACGACGTCGCCGTGACGTCACCGTGCCTTACGGGTAATACAAAGATTCCGGAACAGTTTTTGTTTCGTCTATATCTAAAGAAATGGCTGAGTTATAGCATTTTGAATTTCTATTGCGGCTGACATTTTAAAACGACCTGATTTTTGTCAGGCGATAACAGGCGTATTTATGAACCGATTTGGATGTAACTTCGTCTGTACATAGTACATACCAATGTCTCGACCGAGTTCGTTGGCCAGCTTCATTCGCCATCTTGATTCAAAAGGGTTGCCATTAAAAAAAATAAATTTAAAATTTAAAATGAGGTATTAAAAAATTGGAAAATGAAAAAAGATTTTTTTTATGTGTTTGGCTTTGATACAAAGATTCCGGAGCAGTTTTTGTTTCTGAAAATTTGTTCTTTTGTTTATATCTTAAAAAATGGTTGAATTATAGCACTTTGAATTTCTAGCATGGCTAACATTTTGAAACGATCTTGTATTTGTCACGCGATAACACACGTATTCGCCTATTTCGATGTAAGAAGGCATGTGGATAGTATACATCAATATCTCGGCCAAGTTTGCTGGCCAGCTTCATCAGCCATCTTGTTTCAAAATGGCGGCCATTAAATTAAAAAAAAATTATATTTAAAGTGAGGTGCGAAAAAATTAGAAATTGAAAAAGGTTTCTTTCTTAAGTATTTGACCTTGATATAAGGATTCAGGAGAATTTTTTGTTTGTCTTTATCTTAAAAAATGGCTCAGATATAGCAGTTTCAATTTCTAATGTGGGTGACATTTTGAAAAATCTGATTTTTTGCCTGCGACAGCACTTGTATATATCAACCAATTCCGATGTGAGTGAGCATGTGCACAGCAATTACTAAGGTCTCGACCAAGTTCACTGGTTAGCCTCATCCACCATGTTGTCTTAAAATGGCAGGCACTTTAAGAAATCGCTGAATTTGGCAGCCAAATATAAGTTACTTTAAATAAAAGCAGCTTGGATAAAGCTGACTAATTTCGCGAAATTCTCATTCATAATGATTTGGTATTGATAAAAATTAGTATTGAATCTCCTATATTCGGTTTCCACTAAATTGAGCTTCGTGTGTTTGAATAATATAAGATGGCTTTTTTTAAAATAAGGAATATGAAAGCTACCTCTTCCTCCCGGCACTGGCCGGAAGGACTTTTTAACCATCACGTTAGAATTTTTTTGAAAATGTGTAAGTTAAAGTATAGCGAAAATCACATACTATAAAACATATGTAAATTTTTTTTTACTTTTTTTTATTCATTAATTTATTCGATATTTTTGCTTATCTTGGTATTCTTACAGCTGGGTGATGTGATGAGATGAGGGAGGATATTAAATTTTAACTTTGAACAGGAGCGTAGCATCAGATATTTTTTCGGGGGGAAGAATTCGAAAATTTCCCAACTTGAAACAAATTGCTTCAATTTTCGACTAAAATGATATGCACAACGTGTATAATAATTATAATGATACTTTTGCATAAAAAATTCCTTTCCAAAGAAAATTTCTGAAACTGAAAACATAAAAATTCTAATTATGGGTTTGATTACTAAAAAAATAAATACGCTTTTTACTTTCTTCCATTTTTACAAGAAGAAAGTATTGGATTCGTGAAAAAATTCGACTTCCGGTTTTAGACTCATTCATACGTTTTAGTAAGTCCTGAACACGATTCGACTGTTTTTAGAAAATATCTGTCTGTCTATATGTGATACAAATTTTGTGGGCACACTAACCAAAAAAGTAATGCACGAAATTTAATAAAACTTTAGAGATTCACTTATACAGTCGAAACTCGTTAATGCGAACACTCAAGGGAAAACTTTTTTTGTTCGTATTAAATGTAGTTCGTGTTATCGGAACTTAACTACATTACATGCAACTGGACGAGGCAATCGGAAACAGTTCGTGTTAACGAGGTTTGACTGTACCTTGATAAAAATTGGTGCTGATTTGTTTTTGGTGTAAATCGCCCAACAGGTGGCACTGCTATGATGCATTTTTCACAATTTACATGATTTTAGCGATAATTATATTTCAAAAACTATTGCACGGAATTTGATCAAACGTCATATTCTGTTAAACCTTGACATAATTTGATGCATATTAGCTTTTTTATGTATATCATATAGCAGGTGGCGCTGCTATGCAGCATTTTTCACGATTTTGCAATAGCTGTATTTCAAAAACTCATGCACAGAATTTAGTCAAACTTCATATTCCACATAAGTAGCACTTCCATATAAATAGATCCTTATTAGGTTTGGGTCTATACTGTCCAAAGATATCGCTTTTGTGCACTTTGAGTAAGAAAATTTGGTTGCAGACATCTAAGAGGCTGGGTGCCAAAATTCAATGATTTGTTTGAAAAATGCTATGCTTATATCTCCTTTTTAAATGCACACAATTCAACAAATCTATACCTTTAGAGTTTGTTATTATAGGCAAAGAATTGTCATTTAATTTTGACACTGTGATTGCAAATTTTGAGGCATTAACATGTATGGAGTAGAAGAAATTTTTGGGATTGGCACACCCGACTAGTTTTCACTTAATATTAATTCTTGTGGTCTTCAAAGTAGCCCACCTGTTAATAACATCGCTTAGTTTAATAAAATTTCCTATTTCACTTTCATATTTTAAAAGCATTAGACTGTCAAGTCTGTCATCCCTCATTGTAGCTTGCAATATATATTTTTTAAATTTTTATTTTTTCTAAAGATTCTTTCATTAGATGCAACGCCATAAAGAGAAGCTGCTGTGAATGTTAAGGTACGAGTATATAGTTTGACGGCGTGACCCAAATAGTCTTTGAATTTCATGGCATGAGTAAAAGATTTGTTAAGTGAGTTGGGATTTGGTTTATTTCTATTTGACTCTGCAAGTCATGTACATCTGGTTTCTCATATCCAGATGGAAACATTATTAACTTTTCCCTTGCATAATTGTAATTTAAATATGGAATGAATTGCTGCAATATTCTCTTGATATAGGGAACATTGTCATTTAAGCCCATTACTAAATTCACGAAATTTTCATGTATTTCTTATAATTCTTTACTGTAAAACTTATGTGTATCAATGTCCATTGCTGTGCTATTATTTTTATCTATTGCCTTTGGTGAAACCATTTTTCTACGGTGCTTTCGGAACTCAGCTTCTCCAGTCACATTCTAATATTCATAATTGTTTGTGAGCTTGTCTGTAAGAAAATCTTTATTTCTTCAAAATTTTATTCAAGTGCAACGTGTCAGTGTTGCAGTGCATGTCGATTTTTTCTTCAGTTGGTGGACTGCTTTCATGGTCATATTTCTGTTCCAAATTAAAATCGTCCATTTTTTACCTTTTTCATCCTCGAATGGATTTTTAGATGCTCCAAAATCTTACACGAAATCTCTTTTCCTATTATGAAGGGTTTCTTCGTGCTGAGATTTATAGTAACTTTTTAGAACAGCTTTAAGCACAGAACACTGAACTTTTGGTTTAAAATTTTATAAACACATATGAATATAAACGAACAGGACTGATATATATTTCCGCACACAAATAAAAGTAAAATGTGATAAATTTATCTAAACTAACGACTTCTTATATCCGCATTTGCTCATATAGCGCATTTTGCTTGACAGCGAAGGGTTAACTAATTTTTGCGGAGGAGAAATCATGAGAATGAGTAAAATATTGTCCAAAAATCGCAAAATTAGTCAAAAAAGTTGTGAAAACTCATCAAATCTTCTTGCCCATAGCTGTGTTTCAAGTAGGTTACTACATTCCTTTCTGTTGTGCTACAAGTGATCTCCAATTTTCAAAAGAAGCTGTAAACCCTTTGGATTAAAATAGCTGGATTCTCTTTTGGGAGGAGAAGGGGAGGTAGGGTGAAATTTTTGAGAAAGGAACAAAGTTTTGGAGGAAATAAAAGAACTGGTTAGTCAGTTATTGATGGACTGTAGTAGAGAAATTTAGGTCTGGTAGATGTACAATATTTTTGTAGAACTGAAAAATACAATGATAGATTGAGTGTGGCTGATTTCTTTTTGTATTTCTTTTGATAATTTAACTTATTTACTGTTGCAGTACTCAAAATAATCACCAAAACAATAAAAATTTCATAATTTTTTTACTATTACTTTTAAAAAAGAAAATGCCTCAAAAATCTAGAATTTCCCAACTCTAAGCTCAAATTTCCCAACTTCACATATATTGGGGGGGGGGGGGGAGGCTCCTCCCCATACCCCCCATGGCGACGCCCCTGACTTTGAAATTTACAATTTGCGAAAAATCCTGATGTGATGGCTAAAAATGAAGGTCAATTCCGGATTCAGCGGTACAGAATACATAAGAATCAATTATCAAAAGCTAAAAAACATGAAGTAACCCAACATTTGCAGGCTAGTGTAATCTAATAATATTTTAAAATACGTATCATTTTGTAAAGAATTGAGGCTGTTAATTTAGCATCATTTTATTTAACAAAAATTCTGTTTTTTTCCTTTCTTCTTAAATGTTTACAAATTGTATATTTTGCATTAATATTTCAGAATGACTAAAGATTTCAAATTTATATTGCAATGTTAATTTTACTCTCAACCATTTTTTAATATATCTGACGAAATTATATTTCGACTAAATTTGTGAATGACCCCCAATTTGCAGCAAAATACATGCTCCAACTTTAAACTGGTATTACTCGGTCAATTTTAATCGTAGAACAACGGGACTTTTTTTGTATTACTTGTCAGTGTAAAAGGAAAAGTTTACTAAATATAACTTATAGGACCGGGGGGCAGTATAAAAATTCAAATTTCGTATTTTTTTAAGAAATGTTTTTATTGACCCAAATCGCTTTTAAAATATTTCTTTACCTGATTTAAAACATTTTTGTAACTGGAACTATATGTCTATGACTAACGGTTTAGGAATTAGCCATTGGACACCGTTGAGACCGGACACCCTGTATAATTCTAGCCTATCAGGAAGTGGATTAAAAATCGATTCCATAAAAAAAAATCCATGCATAAAAAAAACAGGTTAAGTTAAATAAACTAGCAAAAGAAAAAAAAATTGAAAAATTTACCGAGCTAGACTCGTTCTACCAGGTACTATTACTTATACGACCGGAGGACCGTATAAAAAATTAAATTTCGTAACTTTTTAAGAAATGTTCTATTTCATTCCAAGGACTTTCAAAATAATTTTTTACCTCATTTAAACATTTTTGTAATGGCCACTATATGTCTATAACTAACGGTTTAGGAATAAGCCATTGGACATCGTTGAGAGTGTACACCCTGTATAAAAGGTAACTTCATTAGTTGTGAATTTCGATTTTCAGCTAAGGTCAGAATTATTTAAACGTTCATTTATTAAGATTTTATGAATTTTTAACTATCAATTTAAAACTTAATTAAAAAATAAATCAAATGAAAAATAAGCATGAGAAGGACTCTAGAAAAAAAAGGGCAAAAATACAATTTAGTTTATAAAAGTTTCAATTAAAATCCTTCATGTATAATACAAAAAAAATCCCTTATATGTACATTCTAGCAAAAATACTTTACTAAGCAAGTAATTTTCCACTAAAATCGAACTCAAATAATATATTTTTTTAAAGTATTTTCTGATACCGGAAAAGATTTAGAAATAAATTTATATATATTTATAAATAATCTAGTAATATTATCGCTGGCACATTAAATAGCTAACGCGTTCATGGAATACAACCGTCTTTGAAGACGGCTTGAAAATAAATAAAGAAAGAAAAAGCATGGATTATAAAACACTTTCAGAATGCTGCAATCAAATTTTAACTTTTAATAAGTTGAAAGTAGATTATCCTAAATAAACAACTTAGAAAATCGCAACACATTTCACAACCAAATTTTATAAATTACTGTCCATAGTCGGAAAGGTACACTTATTCTTTTATGCAGTCATGAATAAGATCTATAGAATATAGATTTTATCTATAGGGAAAAGCGTGTTAGTTGTTACGGAAGATTTTCTACAAAGTCGCAAGAATTATATCGCAATAGCTGCGTATATCGCACATAGGTGTGTCAACACCAAGAAAACATCCAATAGTCCTTCATACTGTTTGTTATTCACAGCGTCGAGTATTAAGTAAGGACGCTTTTTCTCTTTTTAGAGCACGTGAGAAATATTTCAGTAAGCAATTCAGTGTTTATTTCTCATAAAGTACGTATTGGGGATAAAATTACGATTCATACACGATTGAACTGGTCGGTTATTCAGGCTGTGACTTATAACAACCATCTCCAATTATAATAAGCTTTAATGTCTGTGATTAGCAGTTTAGCGTTTTGTCAGGGCTCCCAAATGGTCCGCCAACTGAATACCAATATTTTTTTAGAAAAATTTTCTTTTTAGATTTTTCTTACAAACCGCCCGAAATCACCTTTGAAAGTTAATTCTAGCGCAAACCTACCATAAAATTTTCTGTCAAAATTTATTGGTATTCAGTTGGCGGACCATTTGGGAACCCTGGGATTTGTAAATATCAACTTCTTAAATGAATTTAATTTGCAAAATTTTGATCTACATCGTTGTGTTTTTCTTTTTAGAATAGTTATAAGCACCTATAAAAGAGAGGCTAATAGGGAACAAATGCCAAAAAATTCCATTGATGTTGCCAAAGAATTTATAAAAAAAATGGCCGATCACTTCGTACATTTGCAAATGATTTCAATGCAAATTTTTATAACTCTTCAAATATTTAAAAGAAAAAAAGGGAAAATGGTAAATAATAATAGAAATAATTTATGTCGGTAATAATTTCTAAAATATGAACTTTTGTCAATAACAGTAACATGATTTAGTCAATTACATGTAGCATACTTTAAAATACATTTCTAACAGTTGTTTTATTTGTTTTGTTTTCGATGCAATATCTGCAGTAGTTAGCTACAAATGAAACTGCCAAGTTTATTCCGATCAGATGGAAAACAAACTTGCAATGTACTTGGATAAGAGTACCATGATATATTATGACTATTCCACTTGAGAAGTTCGTAAACTTACCTGTGAATATGTAATGAAAAATTCAATTATTGTTATTACAATTCACATATCAAAAATGACATTCATTGAACGCTTAATTTTATTTCTGAAACATCATTCTACGCACTCGATCCGAATTCCTCAATCGACAAATCTCAATAGAACCACCAGTTACTATAAAATGCGAATGCATTTTTGATATAATAGAAGAGGTGATGGGCCGCTTCAAATTTGCTTTCAGTGATATCTACAATGTAGATGTGATAGGTATCAACACTGTGCAGTGACCCGACGGAATCATTACAAGAAAAGGTGTGAGATAAGTAAGCTCGTTGGCTTCGATAGAACGAAGAACGCTCGTTTCATAACAATTGCGGTAAATGCATCTGGAAGTATGATTTCCCCAATATTTGTGTTTCCTAGAAAACATTACCAAGAATAATTAGTTGCCAATAGTTCACCTGGAAAACAGGTTCCCTTAACCAATCCGGATGGTAAACTTAGATGACTTCTTTGTTAAAAATCTTGAGGTGATAATTTTATCATTCCCCACTCCCACTTTTCTCCCAGATTTCAGCTCCTTGACAGTTCAGTTTACGATCCATTTAAAGAATATGTCGACACTTCTTGTCGCACTTGGATTCATGAGAATACTGGAAAATGTCTATTTACAACATTTCACAAATTAGTTAGTGAAACTTCACTTCTAGTGACAACCTTTAACAATATTCAATCACGGTTCCGCATTTCGAGAGCTTAGCCAACTAACAGAAACAACTTTATAGAATATAATTTTATCCGCTTTGTTTTTGCAGATCATCCATGCTCTCGTAGTAACGATAGCTTGTCTCTTGTGGTTGGTAAGCCACGATTACCCAAATAATTAATTATGTGTGAAATTACGCCGCCTCCATCAATCACCATTTATGTTTCATCAGCAACATTCATTACTACAATGGCTGTCTCCTGTTACTCTTCATAAAGATCCCAAGAAACAGCTGCGTCTGTAGCACCCCCCCCCCCCCCAACACCCGGTGTCTAAAATCGTCCAACCTGGATTTCGCAAGCCAACACTTTGTAGTCCATCAGATATTTTTTTGCTCTCGAAAGTTGTAAAAGTGCAAATAGGGGGCACAAACGTAGGCACACAATTGTACAAACTAACACGACCATCAGAAAAATACTGGGAACTGAAGATGCAATAAAAAATGCCGGGAAAGCCATGCAAGTCATAAAAAGTTTTGGTTCGAAAAGGAAACTTCGTTTTAATGAACTGTAAATAGGCTAGGAAAATAGGCATCCACTAATGTCGCGTACAGTTAGAAGAAGAAGAATACTTATGTTTTGCTTGTGGGGAATCATATTCAAATATGATGCCAAATGAAAATTTGATACAAGAATGTTTATGAATTGGGCTGATGAAGAATGCGCAGACTCAGATACTTAGAACGTTAGCATTACTTCATTGTAACTGCGACGATGACTTCTGTTTGCTTATATATGCTATATTATCTTATATGTGCATGTAACAACCAACCCCTAAAAATCTTTGTTTTTGCAAAATTCAATTTTAGAAATTTCCTTCAATAGAAGGAAATTTACTCAATTTTTTTGCACAACACTGTATCTATCTAAAGATTTTTTATACGCAGAACATATGAAGCTAAAATTTAATTCAGATAAAAACGCATAACAGAACTAAAAGCGCACTTCCAGCAATTACCATCTATATATGGCAATGTATCCAGTACTTTGCGTAGCCTGCATATGAATCTTTTTCAGTCTACAAACTTTATACTATGTAGTCTTTCAGTTTACTAAATATATTTCAGCTATAAAATGCAATACACAATTGAAAAACTCTCTTAAGCAATTCACGCCCATAGACACAAATGTTTTTAATTCTGTTATGCAGAGCTATTTCAGATAATGTTGTGTAGCTTTTTATGATCCATAGAATTTATACACAACACATAGTAGACAAAATTTACTTAAACTTAGAATTGCAACCCAGGTTTTAAAACACACTTCCAACAATTATCGCTCATAAAGAGGACCGAATTCCTTTTTATGTCACTGTAAATGAACGATAAATACTATGCGCCCTTTATTCTACAGTAAGCATCTTGTAATGCACCCCCAGTCATGTATATAAATTTTATTATGTTTGAAATAGTATAACGCCATTAAAATATGCTGCAAACTTTTTTTTCCAGTTGGTCATTTTGAAATTAAATTATTCTGAGTATCTATGTTAAGAAACTATAAATGTTACGTACTTTGTTTTAAATAGGTGACGTGACATGCTAAATCTCTAATAACGTTTATCAATTACCTAGAAATCGAAGTATATTTCTGAGAGCTAGAGCGCGGACAGACGGACCGACATATATAAAAATGCTGGAAAAAATAGTTTTGTTACAATTGTCTAAAACAGACATAATTCTTTTTGGTTTCTATGTTTCGCCATTTTTAATACCATATTCGATCTAACAGTTGCTTCCGATATCTAGTCGTCTTTGGAAGTTAAATTTTTGTAACAAATTTATTTGTGATGGATTAGCACGCTTTTGGAAGTATCAGAATGTGTAAAAAATAATGGTGGTTTCTGTTATTGTACTTCACAACCAATTTATTTTAGATATTTCGAAACAGTTTTAGAGTATTCTCCAAGTTCAGCAGTAAGCTCCGTACTTTGGTACGTGGATTAGCTTCAATTCGATTTCTTATTGTTAAAGACAAAGTGTCACCCAAGACCTTCTCCATACACAAAATTGTTATTGCCACCATGAAATTTCTTGAAGCAATGTTAAACTGGGCGTTCACAATTAGTAACTGAGATCAAAGGAAATGTTGAATCCAGACATTTTTGTGTGTGTGTGTGTGTGGGATTTCTGCAGCTCTGGAAGGGACACTTCGGAGTTCCGTGAAGGGGGCAGCACTTCTAGACCATTAATAAGCATAAAATCCCAAATTTTTTGTTTGCACCCTTAATCCGTTCGGGACCAGCATCTTTTACATGAATTTTATTCCTTTGACACCACTTTTTGTCAAATAATTAAGTGTAGTTTATGAATCGAGAAAATGTCTTAATTAAATAAGGAAAATTTTACTTTTAATTTTTAATGGTATTAAAAACAAGTTCTGTAAGCACCTTTTGAAGATGCATATATGCACCCATGGTCCCGGATGGGTTAAACAACTCGACATGAGGATCAAAAATCTCATCTCTATATATTTCAGCATTCATAGTTGTACTGGTAAAAATGTGTAGGTCAGAGTGGCCATTCAAAATGATGCCCACCGATACCATGATTCCACGACATTTGTATCGATGCCTTTCACGGATGTTTGCAGCTTTATTGCATGTGTTTTTCCCTCCACATGATAACACGTCTGCAATAATTTTCCAAACAAAATCAGGATTCGTCGGTAAAGAGAACTCTGCTCCAGCCCGTCGTACTCCAATGACGATGATCTCTGCATCACTTTACCGGACGCATTTCGCTGCCGGAGTTAGTGGAATACAAATAATGGGTTTCCTTGTATGCAGACCTTTTTTATACAGCCTGTTACTCACACTAAATCTGGATAGTCGAGATCCTGTTGCTGCAGCGAACTCCCTTGTAATCTGAACTGACGTCAGTTGCCTGTTTCTTTTAGTAATCGTTGCCAAATAACGGTACGTAGAATCTATTGTGGCACGTTTCTCGCCTTGACCTGGTTGTCTGTGCACATTACCAGTCTCTGTTAACCGCTTCCATATTCTTGACATGACGCTTTTGGATATTTTTAAGTATTTAGAGACCACTGAGAGTGTCTGTCCTGCTCACATTTTACCTATCACACGCCATTTCTTGCAATCGGTCAGATGTCTTCTGGACGACATATTCCACCTGCAAGCGAAAATTTTACCAAACTACACGTACAATCCTTGAAATTAGACTTCAAATCACCCACATGCAATATTTGAAATTAGACTTCAAATCACCCACGTGCAATCCTTTTCACACGTGAACCGAGGGAACAGGCTGAAAAATTTGCATATTTTTCTGTAGCGAAGGTTAATCCCATTGGACTACATGGTAACGATCACATTGAGTTACCAATCAATCACCTTTCATTGAAGTTCCATTAATAGAATTAACACAAAGCACCTTTATATAGTTATTCCTTTAACTTTTCTCGCCAGTGTATTTTGAAAGTGGTAACAAATAACCAGTCCAAAAATAAAGTTAGTACTTTTATTAATTGCTTGCAGCAGATTTAAAATAATTGATAATATTCACCGTTATAAAGTAAACAGATAAGGGTCGCGAAACTCAACCAATGTGCCATTATTGCGTTCGTGTAAACTTGTCTTTTCCCATAAGTGTCAGCAACAGTTGGTCTCATCGAAGTCCAAGATAAAGAAGTTTTACTTTTAATCTAGTTACACAAAATTGTATAAATGGAATAGCAGATATACTTGCATAGTTATCCTTCCGTCTCGGGACATTAAAAGCCTCCGTTTACGAGAGGATTCCGTGTTCACAGAAATCCTGCCAAGAAGGAATCACAATTGGAACAAGTTTCATTTCAGATGGGTTTCAAACGTTAGCAAGCATAAATATATAGTGTTGTTTTTGTCGAATCTTGAATTGTTTTCCTTTGAGATAGGTCATCTTCACAGATTTTACTGTAATGCATTTATGCTCTTTAGAGGTGTACTACAGTCCGTTTTAGCAGTTTTAATGGCTAATGTGAAAACGGAAAGTGTTCATGACGGAAACCTGTCTAAAACGGAAATATTCTTAGTCCCGGCGGATGGCATACCTTTACCTTTGAATTATACCTTCTAAGACGAACACCTGTTTAAAGCAGAATTTTTCATAGGTTCTTCGTGATTCCGTCTTTGCCATTTTTACTGTTGTATCCATGATTCAGTAAACTAGTTCTTCGTTCGGGTTCGGGGGGGGGGGGCGGACCTCCTGGACTCTCCCTTGGCTACGCCACTGGCAACAAATATAATTAAATTTTTATTTACCTTGGGGAATGACAAAGGCAACAAGTATAACCTGTACATAGTATCAATGTACGTTATTTAAATAAAACAGAAAAATAATAAGAAATCCTGCCTTTTGTAGTATATGTAAATGCAAAATCTGGGAAAGAGTTTAGATAAGCTATGAACTTGCGATTTTTAGACACAAATTTCCTTGACGACCCTTAATCATTTCTGTAGCGCCATCAGTGTTGCCTCCAATTGTTGCAGTTAGTGACTTATTCCACGGTCCGTCTCTAAATTTTGTGAGTTGGTCCAGACTTAGATTTACAGGTATCCCGCGTAAATTGGGGCTCCAAATGCCCTAGACACCAGTATTTTCAAGTAATTTTCTTCGCCAATTAGTGATGTCCAGAGCATTTGGAGCCCTGATTTACGCGGGACACCGGGCAACACTATCCAAACTTGACATATGGGACTCTTCTGTGCACGAGATGTTGCCGAATTCGACCGACAAACTCAGAGGGGTGATAGTAGGCATCAAGAGGTTGAAAAATTGCCATAGAACATGGGGTCACAAACCACTTATTTGTTCACAAATACAGGGTGTTTTATTCTATCTGAACTTGTGTCGACGGTAATAATTTTGAGTAAAATGAAAACATTGCAATTAAAATGCAACGATATGTACCTTTATTATGTGAAATGTTATAACATTATGAAAAGTACAAGAAAAACAGTGTGCTCAAGCAATCGATGATACCGTATGAACTGGTAATCGCAGTCCAAAATGTGGAGCGTCAAGTACATACTGCTGGCGCGTATAACGAAAACTCCTACCACTTTATTTTCTACCACATTTACGACAAAGGTGGGAATATTTATTAAAAGTTTTATTATAATATACTTCAGTTTTCTGAAAGTTATTACCGTCAACCCAAATTGAGTTAGGATGGAACGCCCTGTATTTTTGATTAAATATGTGGTTTACGACCCAATGCTCCATGGAAATTTTTCGTCCTCTTGATGCCTACTATCACCTCTCTGAATTTGTGAATTTGTCAGTCGAATTCGGCAACACCCTGTATATTGTGTAGTGTATTAATGTAAAGTAATTTTCATGCATTTGCCTCTAATATATATTTTTGTACCGTTATTTTAAATGTAATTTAATTAATTTGCGATTTCTAATGTCATAAGACGCTTTTAGGTAACAGAATGTCAGGTAAGTATAATAGCACAAGTACAGAGGGACAGAATACTTTTAGAACAGCATTGAAATTGGAGTAAATGCTTTTCATGTTTGAAACACTTACCCTTTTAACCCGCTGACTACTGTTTGATTTTGACACTTTCTTGAATACGGAATGATTTACTTCTTTATTACAGATGTCTTAGAAATCTAAAGTTAATAATTAAATTTAATTAACGTTGCTAATCCTTATATTCGTTAATTAAAAAAAATATGTCCCAAAGCTCAACAATTCAAAATTTTCGGACACATTTTCAGACTCATTTTTAAAGGTGAAAACATGAATTTTGCTGACATGATTTTGGAAGAGATGTATAAGCGGCTGTGTGTTTTCATTTTTCGCTCAATTATTTAGGACTTGATTTATAAACAATTATTTTCTCAGTATGACCCTTTTTTTCGTCCCCAGTTTTCTCTCTTCGGGAAATTCCGTTCTAAAGGTCAACCTTGACAGCATTTTTTGCAATACTTTCTGTCGCTATCAAAAAATCGCAAGCACGGCACATTATATAGATTCTGAATAAAAGAATCAGCCAATTTGAGGCGTTTCTGAACGAAAATCAATTTAAAAATAATTCAGAAAATAAGAAGTTTGGATTTAAATATATCCTTAAGCGGAAGAACCCTATAATCGTTCTCGTGTGTAATTTAGTAACTGGTAAGTCTTAGAAATTTTATCAAAGTCTTCATCGTGTTTCATTGAAATAGCTTTAAGGATCACAAAATTCTCGACAATTACATCTAAATTTTGATATACTATATTTTATTTATTATTCTACATTCTTTTTAGAAAATATATATATGATGATTTCACCGGCCTTAGAATGAATATTGCCGGTTTTTAAAAGTTTGTCATTATTTACGATGGTTGAAGACGTGGATGCAGTGGAATATTGGCGTGCACCGAATGGCGGAATAATGAATTTGAATCCACAGAATGACTTCCCCAAAAAAGAGTTCAATTCAGTACGCTGACTTTACTCCAAACAGCCGTAACTTATTTTAAGAATAAAAAATACGGCAAAAAGTGAGCTCCGAACCTCATGCAAGCCCATTTAAGGGGATTTTGTGCGCAAAGTTACCGACTCGACGCCATGGTGTAGACTCGAACAAATCAGAATTAGGCTCGATCTAAGAGTACAATCAGAGCGTGCAGATTTATTATCGAGAAGCGTATCAATTTCGTGGTAATATGTCGCTCTGCTGAAACGCGCGCGAATATAGAAGTTTAGAATAAAATAAGAAATAAAAAGAAAACAGTAAAAGAAAAACATTCGAAATGCTTTGGCGTCTCGGTTTTAGCATTGGGAAACGTAATACTAGCTTTAAGAAAGAATTTTATGAAGGGAAAGTGCTTTTAAGACAAGAAATTGGAATAAGAATAATGTAATACGCGTTTTAAAATAAAAGGAGTTTAAATAGAAATAATAAATAAGATATTATTATGAGACAGTGAAATAGTGAATACGCGGGAAAATAATTTAAGGAGCCTCAAAACCCATAAAATTGGAAAAAACGAAAAAAAAAAAGACCATTTTCAATATTTAGTATCTTAAAATGTATATGATTTTAAAACACAATTTTTATTGGGATGAAAGATACGAGTATGTTATTTCATTTCATGCATTTAAAATATTGCAAAATTCAGAGTTAGGAGATATACGGGGCTCCAAACTGTCAGACATTTGACAAGCAGAAAATTAGTATAACAGCTTACGCGCAGGATTACAAAATAAATATTACAACTAGAAAGAAAATTTTGGTGCCCACATATACTTTAGGTTGTAATAATTACCCTGAACTTAAATAGATTTGTATTTAAAGCATTTTTATATTTTTAATACAAAGTTGTATTTAGATAATAAAACATTTTGAAAATTTCAACACTATAATCACCTAAAAAATATATATATATATATATTTTTTTTTTGAACAATAAAAAGCAAATTTTAGCTCCAGTTTATACAGACTAACATGAAACATGTGTTTTGAAAATTTTATGAACAAATATTCTGTAGTTTTTGAGATATCCTGCGCGTTATGCCCCAAAACGTCATTTGGAGAAAAACGACTTCAAAGTTTCGGAAACGTCACTTCAGCTATTGAGCAGGTATAATTCTAAAAGCCATAACTTTTGTTGTAATGGGAATTTCAAGGAAACAATTGCATCAAAATGTTCAGAAAAGATAGGAGTTTAACATCTAAAAAAATTAAAATTTCGAAAATTTTGAAGCTTAAAGAGTCCTGAGACCACTTAATAAAGATTTGGAATATTTTTTTGTAATATATATGTATATACATATATTTCGTTTCTTTTTTCCGGCTTCTGAATGTGCTATGTGCCATAAAGATAGATTTGACTGCTTTTACACAGAGAAACCACGTGGGTGCTCGCTCGTGTGCAATCATTAGTGCGGCACAATATGGTCATACTAAGCATTTGAATGAAAATTTAATTCTATTATTGAAAATAAGACAAAGAAATGTATGTAGGTCTGTATAAGCAACATG
Source organism: Maratus speciosus (assembly GCA_963932465.1). Lineage (NCBI taxonomy): Eukaryota > Metazoa > Arthropoda > Arachnida > Araneae > Salticidae > Maratus > Maratus speciosus. The sequence goes on from OZ010792.1 coordinate 310,082,919, forward strand.
AAACCATTCCTGAAAAACTTGTTTTGCATAAAAATAAGATTAAAAAAAGGATTAGACACCTCGAGGGCCAATTTGACTTTAATAGTCCCTATGATGAATGCAGATTTTAAATCGATGTTTTATTTATCTGTAAAAGCAATCTGTTTTTTAACAGACAATTTATTTATTATTTTATTTTACTATTCAAATCAAAATTATGAAAATTACAGCCTGGAATTGAATGCAAATTCAATATGAATGTAGTTCGTATAATAAATAAATAGTTAAACTAGTTTTTTCCAAAACTAAATTAGAATTCTAGAATTTAGATATTTTTATAAATATAAGTGTATTTCGTAACCGTAACTTTTTTTTAGTAGAATTTTAATTTATTTTAACACTAACATTCAAAACTTTTGTATGAATATCCTTTTCTAAGTCAACAAAGAAAGGGAAAAGGGAAAAACAAATAAATTTTAATAAAAAAATAACGTTAAAATAAAGTCTAGAGTTCTAGTATTTCAACAAATCCATAAATATATCTTCGAGTTAATACTAAAATCAGCCGTATATGTAAATATATTTGCCTGTGCACAAATAAATGGTCTGACCTTCTTTGCACGTTTTCGAGATTAAATATTTCTCTTCATGTTTCAGTGACTTTCAAATCCCTATTTGAAAGAGTTTTTACATAAAATATCGAATAAAAAAGAAAGATTTTGGAGTTCAAATCATCTTATTAGCCAACTTTTTTAAACATAGATCAAAACGTATGAATATGAGATGGGGAAGAACCTTTGAAAGGCTTATTTTGCTTTTATATGTAGGAAATATATGTTTTTTTCTTTCAGTATTTTCTCTGTGTAATAGAAAAAAAATAATAAAAATCCCATATATTCTAGAATTTCAGAGTTGGAAATAAGTTCAAAACTTTTTAGTTAAGGTCTCTTGTTAAGATTTTCGATTAAAAACGACATAGTAATGAGCATTTAGATTAGTTTTTAAAATGCTAGGGATTAATATTGAGATTTATTAATGACAAAAACATTTGCTATCGACAGGAAAATTTTGGAATTATTCCACTGTAAATTATTTCAAAATTATTTCCTTCTTTTCATTATAAATTATTTTAAGTTTTGAGCTAGAAAATTTTACAGTAAAATTCTTTCATCTCACTTTTCTTAAAAAAAAAAAAAAAAAAAAAAAAAACTGCTCAAACGAGATATTAGATCCTAGTTATCAGAATTAGATCATAGTTATAATAAAGTTGGATCACGGCTAGATCAGATTTATAATAGTTTTAGAATCATGTATTTTTTTAGCAATTTCATTTACAGTATTTTAAGGATATGATAGAGTTTCAAATGAAGATATACCATTTAACTGTCAACAGTGTTGAACAACAAAACACATTTTTTTTAACTATCAGAATTTTCGAAAAGTAATTTTTGATTTATTTAAAGGGGAAGATCACTTTAAAATTTTTAAAAATGTAAAAAAAAAAAAAAAAAAAAAAAAAAAAAATTCGTCTATTACTGAAAAATAACAAAAAATATGACGATACTCTAATTAGAACCGGTTTTGTGATAAAATATGAGGGCGAAACCTATCCAAATCAAGGTAAATTTTAACTTTAAAGTCATTTTTCTCAAAACAGATATTTTTCACATTGCGCGCATCCTATTTTCAGAACTAGATAACATAGAAACTTAATATTTTGTATTACATTGCATTTTATATGTTTTTATAATCTTTAATTATTTTTAGTTAGTACCTACCGGGTGTCCTAAAAAGGACTGACTGATTTTAAAATTCAATAACTTGCAAACGGTGACAGGTATTTAAAAAAATCTTGCAGGAGGGTTATGTAAGAGGTCAAAAAAATTTTTACAGTGATTTTCGATTTTAGTTCTAATTACAAACAATAGATGGTGCTGCGATCAATAGACGCTAAATTCAGGATCGTTTTTTGGTACTTCGGGGCCAACTCAATGCATTCTGCATTGAAGAAGAGAAAGGCCAAAAAATCGAGCCTGCATTTAGAGTCTATTGCTTACAGCGCCATTTATTTTTTGTAATTCGAACTAAAATCGAAAATCACTGTAAAAAACCTTTTGACCTCGTACATAACCCTCCTGCAAGAATTTTTTAAATATCTGTCACCGTTTGCAAGTTATTGAAAAATCAGTCAGTCCTTTTTAGGACACCCTGTATAATATATATATATATATATATATATATATATATATATATATATATTAATTGAAATTTCATCATAAATTTTGTATATTATGGCCTGAAAAAATATTTTCATCTAGAAATTTGAATATTAGTTTAGGTTGAAGTCAACAGTATTTTAAGATTATATATATGTAATATTAAGGGGATATATCGAATATAATTTTTATAATCCTGCGCACAACGCATGTACGTGAAATCACCTTTTTGAAAATTCTTAATTAGTATGCCTTAATTAAACTAAATTCTAATTGTTTTTCATTAGAAGTATTTAAAGGAATACGTAAATAAAGATTTCTACAATTTACTCTAAAAAATTGTTTCATTTGGAGAAATATTTAAAGCTCCAAAAATTTTTTAATAATGTTTTGAACTCAAGCAATATTGAGCTGCTGAAGGTGATCTTCCCTTAAGGTATGTGCCAACCTTCGGGGCACTTTTTTTTTAATATGAAATTCTCATCAAACACATGTGTTTTTACTTAAAACAGGAAATAAAAATATGAATTCATATAAATTTTTACTGGGATTTTAATTAACTTTTCAAATTTAGGCAATATTTAGTCACATTTTAGTAAAGAATTGCGCTTATGCCAAACCTTCTATAACAAAATCTATTCAATATATTTCACTTTTTTTTTTCAACAATGTATTGGCAAACCACTTACCTGTGTTATAAAGCAAAAGGTTTGCAATACCTCTTAAATTTATTAACATATGCCAAATTTTGTATACGACACATGATTTTTTTATTGTGTATTTTTCAATAAAAATAGCTCTTAAATTAATATATACAAAGTTAGAAGCTATATTTTGCTTCATAACATACCAATAGATAAACAGAACCTTGTTAAAAATTTTTATTTCAATATCTTAAAAACTTTTTAAGAAATGATATTTCTCGCACACGTACACAATGAAAAACGCAGTTTTCCAGAGAACACAAATTAAGACTTTGATATCCTTCTATATATAAAAAAAGTTTTGATTTGGAAATGGACCAATGAAAATCTGCGTAGATATTCCGGATAGATCGGCATTCAATTTGAATGCTTAAGCATGACCTTTCGTCGTTAATATTAAAAAAACTGTTGCTTACAAAAAATATGAAAATCTGTGGTATTATAGAGAAATGTTTGATAAACACGCTGATGCAGACAATTTTCAAATCGAAGAATTATTTTATGATATATTTAATGCTAAAGTTGGACAAAATCGTTCCATTAAAAAAGTTTTATTGGAGCAAAAACTGTACATAGGAATTTAATCATTTTGAGATCATTTTATACGTTATAAGTTCCCGGTGTGGAGATTGCATTTATTTTTCTTATTTGACTCATTTTTTGAGGTTTTATTTCAATTTTAAATTCAAATTTTCAGCATTTCGAGAGATATTTTTTACAAATTTTAGAAAATGTTATTAATTTAAACTGTTGCCAGTTGTATAAACAGCGTAAACAATAATGTTTACTTCAAATTAAAAATTTATTTACACGTGACTATTACAAATAGAAAAAAAACTTTAAAATTAGAATTAAATAATTACATGTTAAAAGCAGGAAAATTACGTCATAAGAACCATAGGCACAGATGTCATATACGCCCCATATTGGCGCAATTTTTTTCCGACGTTAATTTGGCGAAAACATCAATAATCCGGGTTACCATATCAAGCAAAATAACGACACTTTAGCACCAGTTAAGTACCCGTTGCGTATATGAAATTGGCGTCAGAAAAAAATTGCGCCAATGACATCTGTGCCGAACCATATTTACACTTGAATTTAAAAAGAGAAACGAAATCTTAAAATAAAAAAAATCATTATTATGCGTTAAAACTTGTAATTTGAGGAAATTACGTCATATTTAAAATGGCAAAAAATATAGCAAAGCAATTTAAATTGAAAAATATATTTGCGCGAGATATTTTGAGATAATCTTTTCAACTATTATCGTGAATTCGAAGACAGCGCAAATAATATTTCCTTCTAACAACAAAAGTGTTTTCACGTGAATATTAATAAGAGAAATAAAACTTTGGTGTAAATTACGTCAGATTTCAAACGATACATTTAAAATGAATTATTTAAAAGAACTATCTTATAGCGCTGTTAAAAAATACCGGGAGACAATGACACTGTTTACTTAATTCATTTTACATTAGCTTATTTTCAAATGTTTAACGATACTTCTTAGTTATCCCGTCGACCAAATTATTGTCGCCAAATTGTAAGATTAAATGCCAATAATGGTTGCCATTAATTAATTAATTGCAAGATTAAATGCCAATAATGGCCAATAAAACCATTAATTCGACGTTTTATCTCTATTTTTATTAATCTTTTACTAATTTATTTGTTCTTTCGTTATTTAAAATAAAAATTATGTCAATGTATATAATTTGGCGAGTGGTTTGGCGATTTATATAAATTGGCGAAATTGGTCGACGGGATAACTAAGAAGTACCAGTTTAACTATTTTTTTAAATTAAATACGAAAAAAGCCATTGTATCTCTTAACAGCAGCAGATTTGGCCTTAAAAATCCCCAATCCAAGGAAAACGAATGGAAACCCGTTTACAGAAAGATCGCTACTGATTTTTTTTTTTTTTTTTTTTTTTTTTTTTTAATTCAATATTTTTAAAGCCGATCAAATTAGCGTGCTTTTTGGTTTTTGGTGTGCCTGAACGGGGGTTGGCGAGTGTAGCTCATAGGGGGCAGAGCCCCCTAGTATGACAAAAAATTATGTATAAGGTTTACAACTTTAAAATCCACCATATTAGTAGGTGGTGATATATTTTTGTATATATTATATATTTGTATATTAAAATGTATTGTTTACCTTTCTGTGGCTCTTTAAACGGTCACTTCCGGTTTCAGAAAGTTCATTTCCGGTTAATATTCTGGGCTATAAGATAGCTTCTAATTATTGCTGAAGCAACAGTAGGGCATTTTTGGAATCCTAAATGTTTGAATTTCAATTTAAAATAATAAAACAAAATCGAAAATATTCACAAAAACAGCGATTTGAAGGTAAGCACATACCTTAATCATAGTTGAACAGTTTAACACTTTATCTACTGACGGTACTTATAAGTACCATTAAAAAAAACTTGTTCTAAAAATCATTTAATACATCGATTAGTTGTGGAGTTATAGATACATTACTTTATCTTGTTCCAAAAGCAATATTGGTTACACAGGTTATAAATGTGGCAGAAAATCCCTATAAATTCAAATTTAATCAATCCTTCTAAATCCATGAATCCTTCTAAAATCCTTCTAAAATTTATTAAATGATTATGTAAATCTTCTAATATAGTTTAAACAATTCACGGAAAATGCTTTAGAAGACAAAATTTTCATGAATTCATAACTCAGTACATAAAGTGTTAAGACAGCCATACTCAATCTGCGGCCCGCTGGCCTCATGGGGCCCGGCTACCCTTTAACCAGCCCGAGACACTTGAGGTGTGCATAAATAGTATATTTAAGACCTTCACTGGCGTTGTATATTTTTTCATGTGTAGACAATAAAGCCGAACCCGATTAAGACGCTCACGGTTAATACACAGCCCCCCCCCCCCCCTTAATATGCGGATTTTTTTCGATCCCCTTAAACATCGCCCATAAGGCTAGTTCAAAAATATCACGTTTAATACGCGAACGGTTATTACGCAATCCCGCTTATTACGCGATAAATTGTCGGTTCTTTTAGGAAAAAAACCTCGCTTAAAACACGAATTCATTGAGCAAGATGCGAATTCTTTCTCTCTTCTCGAATGTTGCCAATTTAGCGGATTTTTTTTATTCAAATTTAAAAAAAAAAACAGTTTCCGAATAGTATTATTTACTTTATTTAATAACAAGTTAATTAAGGCGAAAATTACTAATCGGAAATAGTATTAGATTTTGAATGAAAACGAAAATCCGCTAAATTAGCAAAATTGCAATTCTTCTTTGATCTCGCCCCCCTAACAATCTTTGTCTCTCGCTTCGTGTATGTTTTTAACCCTTTATGTACTGAATTATGAATTCATGAAAATTTTCTCTTCTAAAACATTTTTCGTGACTTGTTTAAACTACATTAGAAGATTTACATAATCATTTATTAAATTTTAGATGGATTTTAGAAGGATTAAAGATTTAGAAGGATTAATTAAATTTCAATTTATAAGGATTTTGTGCAACATTTATAACTCCACTCAAATCTTTTATTTTAAATATTTTTCTTCGCATTTTGTAGAATTAGGAAATGTACCAATATAATGTTCTTACAATAGAAATATAGATACATTTCCGAATTGAAAAATCCCCCCCCCCTTCCCCCAATGACAAGAAAGCTGAAAAGATACAAAGGCAAAAGAAATCATCCTTTAAAAAATATTTTTGTTTTGTGTAAACCATAATGTTTTTGGAACAAGATAAAGTAATGTAACTTATTCTAAACTGTATTAAAACTAATCGATGTATTAAATGAATTTTATAACAAGTTATTTTAATGGTACTTATAAGTACCGTCAGTAGATAAAGGGTTAATATATAGAAACGAATTCAGGTTACTCAGATAATTATGATTAGATGTGATGATATCTGTTGTTAGTGAGGTTTTAAATGTGCGTTATATCAGTAGTATGTTTTATAATACTCCTGAAGATGAAACTAATATGACTGCGTTGGACAATTTTTTTTATGTTTTCTATGTTTCTTTTACTTTTCGCTTTATTCGTTTTCTGATTGGTCTATACCGTAATCTGTATTTTCCCTTTACTTTTAACAGAGATGTATACTTCTGTTGCCACTATGAAAAAAAAGTAATAAAAACTACAAAAAAAATTAATAACTCAGAAACAAATTAAGATACAGCTTTCAAACAAATTGCATTTAAAAGTACATTTTTTTCTCTATACGACGGTGTAAAAAGTAATATTGTGGGATGTTTAGAAGTTTAAGAATGAAATTTCATTTAAAATTGGTCCAGGAATATTAATGTTTAATCCATGGCGTACGTAATGAATCACCAGCTCCGTAGAAGTTTAAAAATTTACAGTACGGAAAAATGTAATCCACGGCGTACGTAATGTATGATCAACTCCGTGCGATGTTTCATGTCTTAAATTTTAGTCTTTGAAAAAATCATTTTCCAAATGGTCGCTGTAATTTGTTAAATTGCTTTTTTTTTTTTTTTTTTTTTTTTTGCTTGCAACGTATTAATTGTTAATAAAGCCATGTTGGAATCCATATTTATTTTCCGTTATTATTCTAGTCAGTCCTATAAAAAGAAACAGTGAGTTAAAGTGGAATACAATTGAAATTTAATCTAAATATACGTAAAAAAAAAAAAAAATCGACCGTATACCAAACATATAAATGAAAGCTCTGAAGTTCATTTATATGGTTAAATGTGTAAATAATCCCAGTTCCTGCAACACAATACAAATCACGTTTAATACGCGATCCCGCTTAAGGGTACCTTCTACATTAGGAGATTTTTTTTTTTTAAAGCACTTTTTATGAATTTTTTGTAAGAAAACTGCATGATGAATCTTTTTGAAATTTCAACAGTTTATTGTACATATCTTAAGGTATACACAAGAATTTTTTTATTAGATTTTGTTGCTTCTACTCTAAGTTATAAAAAAGTATGTTCAACTGCTATGGAAAATTTCGTCTGGACGGTGGGCATGATAGCGCCTTGTAGAATTATCTGAAACACAAAAATAATTTTTTTTCGTAAATTTCGTGAGTATAGCTTCTAGTTAAATTAAAGGAATCCATAAATTTATTTAAAAAATATATGTAATGGCTGATTTAAAAAAAAAATTAAAAAAAATCGTTCTTATTTGTTAATAACATTTTTTTTTTATAATTTTAGTAAAAGCTTTAATTCATATCGAAGGCAATTGCATTAGCTTTAATTTAAAAAAAATCAAGATGATCCATTGAGTAGTTGTTCTTTTAATCTTGTCCACCGTGTCAACTTTTTGACAGTAGTACTTTTTGAGTAGTTTTTGCACTGTTATATACGCACAGACGGACGGACCAGACTACGACGATAGGTACTACGTATTTGTATAATTACAAAAGTACCTAAAAACGAGTAAGATTATTAAAAATTTAATTGAAAATGAACTAACCTTATCTTGAACTTGTGAAAAAGGAATAATCAGCTCAACATATAAATTATCTTTATTGTCATCTCTTATATAATTTCGTTTTCTAAATATCGTATCTTTTATTTCTTACTGTGAAAAGATTCTTAACCCTTTGTAGCACTGCGTTGCATATTTGCATCATACACAAATGTCAATGTTAGTTAAACAGTGGGCTTTAACAGACAATTTTATTTATTGCTGCTATCTCTCAACGCAGCAGTTAAGGGTCCTGTCCCTGCCGGCGAAGACACTCACGAGCTAATGCTAATCCTATGGGGAGGGATTTTTCTAATATCTCGTTTGCATTTCGACATTTTAAAATAATTTTTTTGCATTGGATAGCCAAGGTCCGTCTCTACAGCGCACTTTGGTTACTTTTTCGATTTTGGTTGCAGATATTTTTTAGAATGACACTTTCATTTGCAGAACCGGTTTTGAAAATGAAAGTAACTTTATTAAAAATATCTGCGACCAAAATCAAAAAAGTAAACAAGGTGCGCTGTAGAGACGGACCTCGGCTATCCAATGCAAAAAAAATTATTTAAAAATGTAGAAATGCAAACGAGATATTAGAAAAATCCCTGCCCATAGGATTAGCATTAGCTCGTGAGTGTCTTCGCCGGCAGTTACAGGACCCTTAATATAAATTGTTCATTGAATTCTTAACAGACGGTGATACTGAGTTAATTTCTCATGAGAAGTTTCATTTGCCATTTTGGCAGATTTGCATCGTTATTGCTAAAACGAACGTTGAAAATTTTGTAATGTTAAAAAGCCCTGCAGACGTTCAAAAACAGATTTTTTACAAAAGTTAATTTCATGTTACTTTCTACAAATTTGTATTAGAAGACAGTATTTATGAGAAGTATATAATTTTATGTTTATTTCAGGTTGTACATCAATATATATATATATATATATATTTTTTTTTTTTTTTTTTTTTTTTTTACCCTTTTGCACGTACACCGTACGCGCAAGGAGAGTTTGATTGTTTCGATACTAAAAGCTTTTCGACACCACTAATTTTAAACTGCAATATTCAATTTATTTAATGGCAGATATTGCCTGATTACGACGCCTGCGAGCCTGGGCACAGAAAAAGACCCAAATTTCCCATTATTATGGATGTCGAGTGACTTTGAGTTTCCCACTACTGTCTATTTTTTACTATATTAAACTCTATTATCACTTTCTTAACTTTTTATTTAAAAAAAAAAAAAATCTTTTATTATAACAATTACGATCTTATGACCATTATACCGTTATTTTGTAATAAAGTAAAAAAAAAAAAAAAAAATTGCATGGACTCTGAAAAGCGCCTTTGTTTTGTTTTACTGTGACATAACATCGATCACACTCTTTGCCGACCTACCATTACCAGCTTTGTCCGACAGCTTGTTCTGTTAACTCTCTTAACTGTGCTTATATATTCTTAAAATGAACTTATTTACTTTTATTTCTCTAATTATATCTCTCTTAATTCTAAACCAGTAAGGTTTCTTACTATTTTACATTCATAATACCACTTTTCTTTAAAAGTAATTTTTCATTTTTTATATTTTTATCTTTAATAAAATTATTAAGTAGTATTTATACTACAGTTAGACTTTCTATTCCAATGGCTCATTCATTTTAGATGTTCATTAATAGTTGGGCGTAAAGTTGACGTCAACTCGGAAGCCCCTCAAAGTGTTAAGCCATCAAATACATAAGGCGAATAATTTAGTACGATAAAAGTGGTGTATGGTCTATATTTTTAGTTTATTGTGTCAAAAATGTTTACCTCTGAAGAGGTTAAAATGATGTATTCTAACATCTACATAAATATTTTTTGAATCGTAATTGTTGAGCCACAAAGATTTATAGTTGTTATTATGTTATATTATACTAACCGCCCTTGGCGACGAGTTTGGTCTCCCTTAAATGTACGCTAAGCATTGTATTATGTTACATTTGATACATAATTTAATTTACTTGCTCAATCCTTCGCCAAACCTGAAGATTCTGAGAGAGAAACTCGGTATTTTTTATGTTAGTTGGGCGCAGGTGATAAATTGCCAAACCTTGTTCCGGTGGCATTTTTTCGTATTTCCTTAATTTCATTTAAAATATAATCCTTTTAATCATTTATTTAAAATACAAAACTTTCATTTAAACATAAGCATTTAAAATTTATGGCTTTCACTTCTTTCTTTACTTAAAAAAAATAAATAAATAAAATAAAAATAAATAATACCATAAACGATGACCTTTAATTTCAATTTCAAAGCATTGTTTTAATTTACCACGCGAAAAATAAAAAATGCTAACTGGCGTGTTAAAAAATGCTATTGGCGAGATTTGCGCCCTGCTATTATAAATGTACCAAAATTTCTTTACGATCATGGCAACTTTTATGTAATTTTAATCGAAAAAATAATTTTGATTTTTTAATCAAAATGGTGATTTTGATTATGGCGAACAAAATGTGGAACAAATGGCGAACAATATTTGGCGATTTACACCAGCAGCGCCTGACTAACACTAAAGTAGCAAAATGGCCGCCTGGCATATAAAAAGCGAAGCGGTCAGCCCGGAACTGTTGATGACAGTCACATGACTTAGGCTTTTATTATATAGATACTATGGTATACAAATGTCTAAATGTAAAAGTGATATTTAAGGCAAAATATTCCTTTATTCCCTTGAGGGGCAAGCAATTGCGTTTGGTAATGCTGAGTTCCGACCAGAAATTTAGAAAAATTTTATTTCAAAATAAGGAAAAGCAATTTTACGACTTTTTTCCACCAAAGTTAGAAAAGTAAAATTTCATAAAATTTTTCTAGTGCAAATCTTCATTAATCGTAGGTAGGATAAAATATATCCCACCGCCCCTCAAGGGGTTAAATAGCTTTTCTAAATAAATTTTCAGGAAATTCCTGAAGAAGGTGAAGATTGTTTCCAGAATAGGTTCTGCCATTAGGCAAGACTTGGCGGCCGATTAGGACGGCAAAATTATGAAGGTCGAAATACAGTGAAAACATCGTTCACCAGTAAGAAAAGTGACACATCTCGACAAAAGTAAATTTCACAGGAGAGGCAAAAAGGGGGGGGGGGATGTGCATGATTTTACTGTGATATGAAATTATAGCACTTAGCTTTGCATGCAAGAATAAAAAAGTGCATAAAAGCGTAAAACACTTAAGAATGAAAACGTAGGATGTGGTTTGGAAGGTTGGATAATTTTACCTCCCCACATAATCCACCCATTTTCTTTGGTCACAAATGGACATATAACATAATAACATGATTTTCCGTGTAATTACGCTCATGAAACTGTTTGAGTAGCAAGACACGAGCCTATGGCAAACCTTTTAGTGGAATAAAACGCAAAATGAATTTTTGCGAGATGTGTCACTTTTCTTGCAGTGAGCGTCATAATTAATTTTAAATGAAACAGCAATGGCAATAAGCAATAAAAAGAAGAATATGACATTTATATTTCTACATTGAGCGCCAAAACACACACAAAACAAAAAAGAACAGAAAATCTAGACGTGGGTCCCCGTCAGTGGCGTGGCGTGAAAATTTTCGGTGGTCATCGCAATTATTTAACCCTAGAACTACCGGAAATTTTACTCAAGTTTTATAAAAACATTCTACACCAGAATTTTTACTTAAAACTATTTAATTTGTTTATTTAACTTATTATTGTCTGATTTATACATTTAGTTTGTTTTGAAGAAATTTCTGGTTTGAATAAATATTTTGAATGTACATGTCGGGTCCAATGGACCCGTCTGGTAGACGGAAGGTTAAGTTTGTGGTGAAAAATTATTAACTCTAAAATTCAATGGTTGAATGTTCAAAAAAGAAACTTTAAATCTTACCTTCACTTATACATGAACTCCAAATGTCCTACTAAAACTGGATCGTAGAGTTTTAAAAGCTTATTAAGAGTTTTAAAATATTGCTTGGTCATCGCCGCATCCAGCGATGACCCAACGCCACGCCACTGGTCCCCGTATATTCTTATCTATAGTTTCATCTAGTCATATTTCTACAATGACCTCAATTTTTTGTGCCGTGTAATTTTACCCCTCAATATTTTTTTCAAAATTGAGGTGTGCGTGATATATATATATATTCGGAATTTGAATGGTCTTTTTACGTATGATCGACCATTATTCACTGCATAAAATCGTTGATCAGCAATTTTAAATATTTATATTTATGAAACCATGGAAGAATACATGGTGAATACTGTGCAAATTTATTATTGTTATATTTTAATAGAATAAAATTTGTTTTCGATATTTTCCCCCGAATTTTTTTCCTCAAATGAGGCATTCAACATCAGCGTAAACGTAGGTAGAGAGCGGCATGCACGTAAAAATGTGATACTACTTGAAATGAAATTTTCGCTCACAGCGTAAAGTTTTGGTGCTGCCATCTTTTGATTGAACAATGAAATATAAAATTTAAGTCATTTGCCTGATGCATTCAAGTTACAAACTTTTAAATTCTTTGTAATAAACGTATCATCTAAATAAATGAAAAGTAGTAAATAAATCTTTAGGCTTTTAGGTATGTAATTAATTTTGATCTGACCAATTTCTGTTTGAAATGGCAAGCTTTGCATAGAGAATGACGAGGTAGAAAATGTGTTGAATTCAGGTATTTCTCTCCGAGAAGGATTTCTGCGTGGTATATTTTACAGTTCCAAGGGCGAAATTACGAATTTGCCTATTAAAAACCATAAATTTCGAACATTCCGGTGGAACATTTCAATGCTACAGGGGGGAATGTCTCCATGAATTCGACTTAGAACATCTTATTAAACATTTATCAACAGTTATATGACATAAATCGCCATCTATAAAATCATATGGTGTAAAGAAAATAATACTTTATGCATTTTTTTAACAACATAACGCATCGTTAATCGTTAAAAGATCACATCAATTTATAATTTCTATGTATCAGGGCTGCCACGAGCTACTATTTTTATATTCTATTTGAACCACTATTTTTAAAATAAAAATTTTGTAGCATATTTCTCTTGCACATGCTGGCAAAGTGCATCTGGAATTTTTTTGCTTTGAAAAGGGGTGCGAGATAGAATTAAAAAATAGTTCCTTGTGGCAGCCCTGTGTAATGCACCCAGGAAATGATTACATTTTGTAATTTAAGAGAAAGGGACGTCCAATTCATGTTACTACGGTTACAAAGCATATTGTCCGATGTATGGAACGTAGGTACAGTAGTGTAGCTAAGGGTGTCAAGGAGGCGGCCGCTGCCAAGAGTCGCCAAATTAAGAGATGTTTTAAGCGAAATTATCTCGCATATTTTGACTAAATAAAAATGTTTACTTATTTTGTTTGTGTGTGAATGTTTTTCTTTAGTAAAATATTTTGCTATATTCAAATAATGAAAAAAAAAAAGCTTCTGTAAATGTTCCCAGAGGTAGCTCAACGCACTCTGTACCTTATATGACTTCGTTCCTGAATTGAGGCGTAAAATGATTAAGTGGGGACATCAAATTGAGGTACTTTTAAGCCGAAATTATCTCACATATTCTGACAATAAATAAGAATTATTGATCGTTTATTTATTTATTTATTTATTTGTGTGTGTGTGTGTGTATGTATGCGCTGAAAAAACTCGGCAGTGTGGGAGGGGGGAGTGGAGAGATCCGTGTGTACCAATCGCGGATGGAATTCCTTACTGTCTAACCTCCAATAAAAAAAAAAAAAAAAAAAAAAAAAAAAAAAAAAAAAAAAAAAAAACCTGCTGGTGTCATATTTCTGATATCAAAAGCACCATTTTTTCATTTCTCTATTGGATTTCATACTGATTTTTGTTTCTTAGCATTTCATATGTATATTTTTGTGTAACGGGGGATTCTGTGAACCAGTGCAAAATGGATTTTGCTGGAGGAACAGTAAGTAAAGATATTATTTCTTCTTTATTGGAACTTCCATTTTTCCGTCGAATTGGCATTGAGAAAAGCTAACAAAGAAAATGTGGGCAATCTACCCCCAAATTTTCTCTTCTTAAAACGCATAAAAAAGAAAACAGGACTCTTCATTCTTCTATGATCAATACAAATGGCTCTGTGGAAATTAGAAAAACCAAAAATATTCTCCTGGCCTTGTTTACTGTTAAATGCAGGTAAGAGTATGAGATCTTCAGAAGGATTTACTGATTTCAAAAAATCTTTTAAAGTAAATGAGCTATGACATTATACTCGCGGAAAAATATCCGTATGATATATATAAACAGTGTAGAAGTACTCAGTGACTTGAAATATATCATAATATTATTGGAAAGGGCTATAAATAATAGTGAAATACTTGATTATAGACCAAAAGGCATACTACAGTACATTTGTTGAATGCGCTTAGAAGCATAACTTGCGACTCTTGCAACACATTAGCAGTCTCTTGCAAGAGCTTTACAATTTTTTATAACTTTGCTTGTATCTGTTGCATGATGTGAACGGTCATTTAGCTAACTTAAACTAATTGAAGCATACATAAGACCAAATATGTCACAACAAAAATTATCTAATCTTTGAATAATTTCCATTGGAAATGCTGTTGCATCTTCATTAATTATAGTAATTTAATAATTGACTTTGCTGTAGCTAAGTCTGGACTGCGGGATTCTTGGAACTTTTTGAATGCACTGTGTATTATGCGGTGCGTTTTCTGCCGTTTTCCTACTGAAAATCCTGTTTATAAGGAAATATCTGACATTACCTAAAATAATTTAAGACTTGTGATCACAGCTTTGTACTTTCTCCCTAAGCTTTACTTTTACAGCCCAAAATAAATAAATAAATAAAGCAGGAAGCAGGAATTCTGCTTTTTCAGAATTTAGTGTCACCCCCCCGATGAAATATATAGATAGATAGATAGATAGATAGATAGATAAATAGTACAAAACATATTTCAGTTTTAAGACTTAAAATACACGTTTTTATTTTTTTATATATAAAATGACGTTATTTGCATCCGCTGAAGAATTCCACATTTACGATCCAGTCTTAAACAGCATTATTCAATTTCTTTTCTACTTAATCTAAACATTCATTTCAAATCAAATCTAGCGTCAACGGTGGTTCGGTGTATCTATTTTCTACGAATAATCAACATTCTTTACGACACAAAACAAACATTTAATTACAAAACGGAACATAAAAATATATGAAGTTACATATTCGACATATCACATCTAAAGAATTCTAACATCAACAAAAAGATTAATTCGTTTCAGTTCAAAAGTAGACAGTTCTAATAGAGCATGCGCTGGCTAATTAGCTTTTAGAAAATTAGCCGGAACATCCCGCCCGGCGTTGGACGGTTGTCCAACATCATCATAAAATGGCAAAGGTACTACTTTGGGGATATTTCGACGTAACATACCTGTAGAGGTCTTGAGATCAATTACACGGACATGTCCATCATCACCTTTATAAGTTTTCACAATCCTAGCTAGTTTCCAGTCGATAAACTTATCATTTCCTTCCTTCAATAACACAAGCTGTCCAACTTTAAGATTTGGCGAGGATTTTTTCCATTTACTGCGGACTTGCAGCTCATTTAAGTATTCTCGGCTCCAGCGGTGCCAAAATTGCATTTTTAATCTTTGAACTAGTGTCCACCTAGAAGAAAAAGGTAAAGAGTCTAAAATGGCATTATTTTCAGGAACATTCAAAAAAAGGACCTCCAATGAGGAAATGACCAGGTGTTAGCGGTTGTAGATCATTAACATATGCAGACAAGGGGGTCAACGGACGTGAATTCATAACTGCTTCAATTTGCGTCACAAGTGTTGACAGCTCTTCAAAATTTAAGATAGATGATTTAGTTACCTTCAAGAGAATTCGCTTCACGGTTTTTATGTTTGATTCCCATAATCCTCTGAAATGTGGGGATGCAGGGGTATGAAATTCCATTTAATTCGTTCTTCAGCACTAAATCGCTGAATTTTTTCCAAAGAACAGATTTGATAGAACGATTTCAAAAGAGCACAAGTACCCTTAAAATTTGTGGCATTATCACTCCATATGACACAGGGTTTAGATCTTCGAGCAATGAATCTTCTCAAACAGGCTAAAAATGCTTCTGTGGTCAAGCCGAAACAACTTCTAGATGAACGGCTTTGGTAGAAAAACAAATGAATATAGCAATATATGATTTTAGGGTTATCTTTGAACGTTTTAAATTAGGTTTTGTTATAATAGGACCTGCTAGATCAACGCCTGTTTTCTCAAACGGTCTAGATGGTACAATTCTATAACGGGGCAACTCACCTATCAATTGTTGAAGAGTTTGGTGTTTTGTTCGAAGACAAGTCACACACCTATTTATAATTTTCTTTACTTGACTTTGACCAGATGGTATCCAATAAAATTTTCTTAATAAAGATAGAGTTGTCTGAGTACCTGAATGTAGGAATTTTTTATGGTAATAATCAATTAAAAGTTCAGTAAAATTGTGAGACTTTGGTAAAAGTATTTGATGTTTCTGCGATTCTGATAAATTAGAAAATTTCAGTCTTCCACTGACTCTTAACAGTCCATCTGCATCTAGAAATATATTTAAGTTCAAAATCTTACTGTTATTTGGGGGTGGACGTTTTTCCTTTAAACATCGAATTTCAGTTTGGAATGCGGAATTTTGAACAATCTTTATCAGCTTCTTGGTCGCATTCTGTAACTCAGAAGTATCTAAATAATCATATTTTCTAATTCCGGAGTTCAATTTACAGTTTTTCAGAAATCTTAAACACCATGCAGCAATTCTTATTAACTTCATAAAAGAAGAATATCGATTAATCAAATCAATGTTTAACTGATTTTCATTTACAATAGTTGATTTTAAAACAGTGATTTTCTTTAGTTCTAACTGATCTTTAACTTCAGAAATATCTAATTTATCGAATGTACTATCCAAATTTGGCCAAAGAGATCAAAGACCTTCCCACCAAAGATGGTTATTTTTCAACTCTGAAACTTTCAAACCTCTAGTAACTAGATCGGCAGGATTATCTTTTCCAGGACAGTGGAACCAATTTAATGGATCACTAAGATTTCTGATTTTCTTTATCCGGTTTCTGACAAACATTTTAAATCTTTCTAGCTCACCTCTAATCCAAAAGAAAGTAATAGTAGAGTCGGTCCAAAAGTAGCAAGTTGCAGGAAAAGCTAATTCTTTAGCAATTTTATTACAAAGTCTAGCAGACAAAAGGGCTCCTAAAAGTTTCAGACGAGGTATAGAGACAGTTTTTAAAGGGGCGACTCGACTTTTTGCTGCCACAAAACTAGTAATAATGTTTTTATTCTTTAACACTGCTCTAAGGTACACTACCGTACGATATGCTTTCTTTGAAGCATCTGAAAAACTATGTAATTCAAAATAATCAACTTCATCAAAGGCAATAACAGCCAAATAATATCTGGGAATGCTAATACAATTTAGTTCTTTTATTTCTTCAAACCAGTCATTCCATGAATTGTCTAGCTGTTTGGGTAGGTTTTCATCCCAATCAAGTCCTAAACACCAAATTTCTTGAATTAAACATTTAATTCTAATAGTATAAGGACTTATAAATCCAATTGGGTCAAAAATTCGTCGTTTGCAATAAATAACGTTTAGTACTAAGTTTATTCGAAAGGAAATTTTCTAGATTTTGAGTCGTAAATAAAAACATGTCACTAATTGGGTCCCAAGCAACCCCTAAAACCTTGGAAAGTATCAAATTCTGATTAGTGAGATTTAAGTTATCAGAAATTTCATCAATATGTAAACCATATTCTTTCCATTTCTCACGCAGTTCATGCAAGTTGGTTTTCCATTTTCTAAAAATCATACTATCTTCTTGAAATATTTCATAGGCTTCCTTACTAATTTTAAATGCGTAATCAAGATTTGGTAGACTTGTAATGAAATCGTCAACGTACAACGATGAATTTAAAATTTCAAAAGATTCCGGAAATGTTTCTACATACCTTTGTAGATAATGCTTGATGGTAGCAGCCAGAAGAAAGAGACTCGATTTCACACCGAAAAGCACTCTCTTTAGTCTGAATATTTTAAATTCCTTACCTGGATCATCAATCCATGGTTCATCGTCCCAAAAAAATCTGGTGAAGTCCCTATCTGGTTCATCAATCTCGATCTGCAAAAAAGCTTGTTGAATGTCTGCAGTAATTGCTATGAGAAAGTTTCTGAATTTGATTAAAAGGCTGAACAATTCGGGAATGAGATTAGATCCCGTATGTAAACAATCATTTAGTGACAGTTCACCCTTAGCATGGGCACTTCCGTCAAAGACAATGTGAACTTTAGTGGTGGACTTATCTTCATGAATTATTGCTCTATGTGGTAAGTAAAATGCGTTTACATCAGATGTATTGTCAACAGGTTCGATGATATTGTCTGCTAAATAACTATCTAAAATAGCCTTATATTCTGAGAATAACAAAGGGTCATTTCTAAAGATTGTTCTCAATTTCGAAAATCTTCTGTATGCGACTTCGCGATTGTTATTAAGAGACATTTTCAAATTTGTCTTCCATGGAAATTTTACTTTATACCGGTTATCCTTAAAAACAATATTAGACTGAAAATCAGCCATAATGTCATCGTCCACATTACTAACATCTTGAGTTTCGGATTCAATTCCTAGACTTTCCAATTGCCAAAAATTTCTGATTTGATCTGATATATCCTTTTTTTCAACGATAATTTTCATACTGAACAACTCATTGGCTGACCCCGTATAACCCTGTAAGCACCAGCCAAAAAGGGTTTCGGTAGCTAAGAGATTATTCTTTAGTCTTTTGATTCTGCCAGTTACAATATTATAATAATTATCAGTGCCGATTAAAACTGCAATTTGTTTACTAGTACATTCATAACTATCAGCAAGTTGCAAACCTTTTAATTTATTGTAAGTTTTCCTAATGTATTTATCAGGAGTGGGTAAGCAAGCAGCGGAAATTTGATCTGTTTCCAGAGCTGCAACTTCAATGTGTAAAGATGGATGTTCTCTATTTATAAGTTTTACCTTTACTACATTATAAGTTTTCTCAGTTGCCCTTTCGGCTCCAAAAGCATAAACAGATAAAGTTTCTTTTCTAATAACCAGCAATTGTAATTTTTTTGAAATGTCGCGAATTATAAATGTTCTCATGCTACCATTATCTAATAAGACACGAACTGGTTCATTATTATCATTTTTAGGATCTTTTATTATAACAGAACAAATCTGCAAAAATATGTTGCAATGCGTGTTTTCATTCTGTACATTACTAGTGGAATTGTTACCACAATGGGAAATAGATACGGCACTTTTATCAACGTTTATTTTGGAATCATTTCCAAATTGAAAACAAATAGCCCTATTGTGTTTCTTACCGCAAATATCGCACATTTTGGTATTTTCACAGTCTTTAATTCTGTGTTTGCACTGTAAACACAAAAAGCATCTTCCCTGCTTTTTTAGTATTTCTTTCTTCTGATCAATGGTTAAAGACTTACACATTTCACTATTATGATCAACACTATTACAAAATAAACACGAATTCTTATTTACTGAAGCCATTAATTCAGTAGCTGGAACACTATTTTGTTTATATCCTTTAGTATTAAATTGATATCGCGGCTTACATTTCAATTGTTTATCTGTAAATTTTGCTCTATATTCAAATTTATTATCATTGGAAAATGATTTCTTACCATTTAAGTCATAGATAGTTGATACCCGTTCTCTACTTTCAACTTCATTTTTAAAAAAACTCATAAGTTTATCTATATTCCACATTTCTCCTTCTTTTAGATTTCTATTAAATTCTAATGTCAAATCTGGGGGTATTAACTTCAGTAAAATTGGGAAAAGAAACCCACTGTATGTATCAGGTTTTACACCTAACGACTCTAAGTTTCGAATTTGCACTAGACATTTATCGTATAAATTTCTTAATCCACCAGTGTCAGAAGAACTTTTCAAATCTTTCATATTTAATAAATTGTTTAAGTGAGCGTGTACGAGCATGTCATGTCTACCATACCTTTGCTTTAAAAGCGATACGGCCGCTGCATAATTATTTTCAGTTAATCCAAAACCATTAATCATGTTTCCACTGCTCCTGCACCAAACTTTTCAAATACGTAAATTTTTTGATTTCTGTTAGATTTGGGTTTTTATCTATCGCTAACTCAAACTGGTTCCAAAATTCTAAAAATTTGTCTTGTTCCCCCAAAAATCGGTTTATTTGTAGCTTTGGTAATTTTACTCTTTTCAGTTCAGTAGCAGCATGACATGTTCACACTGAATCAATGTTATTACTATGTGTAATATCTGCATTAGAAGATAAACTTTTAATTTTAAAGTTTAATTTATTTCTGTAACTTATTATTTTCTGGTCATATTCATCAATATTCAATATTTCATTTTCGTTTTTTTTTCGCATTCACTAAGCTTAAAATGTTGTTATCATGATCCTTAATAGTCTTACATTTAATGTTTAACTTATCGACTAATTCTTCTAAATGTTCTAAAGAATATTCATAATACTGTTCAATTTCTTCAAATAACTTATTTAATAAATTTCGATGCGTATCACGCATCTTTCGCTCTTTATTTTCGTTCATTTTCAAAAAATAAAATATAATAACAAAAATCAGCACTCACCAGTTCCAAATCGAAACAAAACAAAAATATTACGCTGTAATCTTTTCACATCTAGACTTGACGGCGCGATGCACCACAAATATTCAATTTCTTTTCTTCTTAGTCAACGGTGGTTCAGTATATCTATTTTCTACGAATAATCAACATTCTTTACGGCACAAAACAAACATTTAATTACAAAACGGAACATAAAAATACATGAAGTTACATATTCGACCCATCACATCGAAAGAATTCTAACATCAACAAAAAGATTAATTCGTTTCAGTTCAAAAGTAGACAGTTCTAAAAGAGCATGCGTTGGCTAATTAGCTTTTAGAAAATTAGCCGGAACAAGCATCTATAGAAAATTATGTATATGACGTCACTATCTCGGAATAATACACAAACCCAGCAAAAAGCGATGTCGTCATTCAAGAAACTAGACAAAAAGAAAATTGGTTATCTAATGATTCATATGCCTTCATTTGTTTGTGGCATTAATATGGAAGTTAAATATAGTTCACAATAGCTCCATGGTTTATAAAAAATCATTCATTTCTATTTTTTTTATTATTATTATTCAGAATATGTTATTACACACGGATTAATAAAAATGCATAATTTCAGCATTTTCATAGGAATTAAGTAAATGCGGAGAAAATGAAACACAAATTTTCTTTAAAATACATTTTTTAATTGCAATTTTTTTTTTTCAGTTTTTAATAAGAAAATGGAACAAAAACGTATAGTAATCTACTATTTTCCCTTTACTTTCCACAGAAGTGGAGTATTTCAGTTGCCACCGTTACAGAAAAGGCATTAAAAATTACAAAAAATTAATATCTTTAAAATAAATTGAGATATGCAGCTTTCAAACAAATTGAAATTAAAAATACTTTTTTCCCTACTAGGGGGTTTTCCCCCCCAACGAGCTATGCTCGCTTCATTTTAATCTTATTCCATATGATTCGAAAATTTAACAAAACAAACAAAATACTTCAAAACTACCAAAACGGAAAGATTATTATATGTATTAGTAAAAATACCGGTGGTAAGTTATGGCAACTTGAAAATAAATTTGAGGACTATTTAAATATAAACTGCCTTTTTTTAATTTTAATTTTTCCTACTATTTATACGTGTGAGTCATTATTTTTTTCAAATTAATAATATAAAAAATCAAATAGAGAGCAGTTGTCAGATAAATCCATTTTAGTTTGCATTCTGTTAAAATAAACTTGAGCATTAAAATGATAATTATTTTTCATCCAATATACAAGACAATTAATCACATTATTTTTGTAATTAATTTCTAAATTTTAAGTGTTTCTATAATTATTACAATGTAATACTTACATGTATGTTACTCATTAGAAAAAATCTTAACCCATTAAGGACTAGCGTTACCATATGGTCACAGCCTAGCTGTCAACCCTTTTGCTGTTTAAATACCAGTAAATTATAACAAAAATGTTCATTTTCTTTAATGACAGAAACTCTGCTATAAAATAATATAAATATTGCTTTTCCGAAAAAGTGGTCCGAAATGCAGTTTTTGTATTTTAAAAAGAAAAAATAATTCCGTCTTTAATGGGTTAATAAGTAATTTTCAACTAGTTCTGATTCATTATTTTTCAATCCACTAAATTTATTTTATAGTTAGCACGTCAAGGCCATGTAAAATATTTAAAAAAAAAAATGGCAAGCGACTATAAAAAGGTTCGCCAACCCTGACCTACGATGTTATTCCAGCCTAAAATTTTACGCCGGTAGATAAAATTATTTTTTTTTTCAGAACACATTTTCAACTATTGATAGAATAGCTACCGTATATTTCCATGTATAAGCCAAGTATACGACTTTTCAGTGAAAAATCTTCCAAAATCGGAAACCCGTTTATAAGCCGATGTTTAAAAAAGGTGATGAAAAATTTAGGAATGAAAACTTAGCACTTTTTTGTGCATAGATAATACAAAACTAGTATGTTGTGGCCATCACAAAACTTTCTTCTATATAAATCAAGTCAATTAAATCATTTAAATAGTACAAAAAATTACATCAATTTAGTACAAAATCATATCAAAGTATATATGAATTTGAAGTTTGATGAAAATTCGTGCATTAGCTCTTGAGATAGAGCTATAGGGGAGATTATGAAAAATGCAGCATAGCCGCGCCACCTGTTGAGCGATTTACACCAAAACATAAACAGCACTAATTCATATCATGGTATACCTGAATCTGAAGTTTGTTGAAAATCCATGCATTAGTTTTTGAGATAGAGCTATTGCGGAAATTGCGAAAAAAATGCAGCATTTCAGCGCCACCTGTTGAGAGATTTAAACCAAAATCTATGAAATGTCAATTCATGTCAAGAACTAACTGAATCTGAAGTTTGATAAAAATCCGTGCATTAGCTGTGGAGATTGAGCTATTGTGGAAATCGTGAAAAATGCTGCAAGCAGCGTCATCTGTTGAGCGATTTACACCAAGAACTAAATAGCACTAATTCATATCCAGGTATACCTGATTCTGAAGTTTGTTGAAAATCCAAGCATTAGTTCTTGAGATAGAGTTATTGCGGAAATTACAAAAGATGCAGCATAGTAGCGCCACCTGCTCAGCAATTTACAGCACAATGTATAGAACATCAATTCATGTCAAAAACTAACTAAATCTGAAGTTTGATGAAAATCCGTGCATTAGTTCTGGAGATTGAGCTATTGTGGAAATCAGGAAAAATGTTGCATAGCAGCGCCACCTGTTGAGCGATTTACACCAAAAACTAATCGGCACTAATTTATATTAGGGACTAACTGAATATAATTTTTTATTAAATTCCGTGCATTAGTTCTTGAGATAGAGCACCCACAAAATTTGTGTGGCCGGCAGACAGGCAGACTCACAGACAGACATTTTGTAAAAACATGTTTTTCGGAACCTCTGACCCCTAAAACGTGTAAATCCGTCGAAAACCGAAAGTCGAAAATTTTCACGAATCCAATACTTTCTTCTTTAAAGATAGAAGAAAGTAAAAAAAAAAAAAAAAAAAAAAAAAAAAAAAAAAAAAAAAAAAATGCGCTCTTTGGAATTATTGATCTGTCCTATTCTGTCTTAGAGCGCTTTAATTGGGTTTTGCTAATCCTATTATTGCTTGCTCGTTCATAAAAAAAACATAAAAATTAAAAAAAAAAGAAAAAAAAAGAAGAAAAAAAAAGAAAAAAGAAAAACTTTCCTGTATGACGGGATGTTTGGTAGCTATGGACCCCGACTAACTTACTTCGATTTCTCAGCCGCTGGACGTTTGGCTAAATAAACCATTTAAAGTCAGGCTGGTTCGAAATGGACTGAATGGATGTTTTTCTGAGGATGCAAATGTGACAAAATGGTGGTAAAAAAAGTTGACATCATAAGCATCTCTGAATGGATGAAAGAAGCTTGGCTTGAATTACCACAAGAAATGTTCGTCCGATCTTTCAAAAAATGTTGCATCAGTAATGCGATAGATGGAGCTGAGGATGAGGCCATTTTTGAAGAAAGCGGCAATGATGATAATGATGAATGAGACACTAACGGCTATTCATCCTGATGTGTCATATAAAGAAAGAGATTCTAAGGAGCTACTTGACAATTCTGATAATGACTTGGATAGTGAATGATGATTGGTGACGTTTTCATTCTAAAAGAATGAGTATTAAAGTATTTTTAGAAATTTCTATATATTTTATCTTTTTCATATTTACCATCATTTTTTATTTTAGAATATCAATTTGGGAAATTTTCTTAGACTCGTGTATAAGCCGACCCCTTACTTAGGAACCAAACGAATGCCCAAAATTTCTCGGCTTATATACGGGAATATACGATATTTAACGTATTTAACGTTAATAAAGCAAACTGGTATTTTTTTTATATTAAGGGATATTTATAACGTTATTTATTTTTAAAATATTTTAATCCTTATATTCATGTAAATGTTATCTTTTTTTAACCCTTTGTGGTCGAAGTACTCCTACCAAGCACAGGCATCTCTTACACGAATGTATTCGGTCGGCACCATTTTTTTTTTTTTAAAGAAACATTTTTAGTTATACTGTGATAGGTAATCAGCGAAGAGTTCAAGAGGCTACCCATTTGCAAAGCAAATCTACGGCCTGTTGATGAGTAAATGTCGAGCACATCATGAAAAAGAAGTAGGAAAATGTCTAGCTGTAGTGCAAAATGCGACTACTTAATAAAAAGGCAAAGAATAGTAGATGGAATATCTAAAAAGAATGAGAAATAGACAAGAAACTCAGAGACCGCAAGCGGCCAATCCGAATCTAGCAGAGAAGAGGTGGATGGGGCTTCATCGAATTGGGAAGACCGCAGTAGAAAATTATACACATGTACAAGAGAAATTTACTAAAAATTATACTTTTAAAATATAGTGGTGCTAATAGAATATAAAATAGAATCATGTATATAAAGCTTGGGTAGTTATTTGCCGATACTCAACCGTAAAAGGTTAATTCTTTCCTTTATGATTTCGATATGTCTTGTCTGCCGTCCTTTAATTCGCATAAATATCATGGGATTCCTTTGTAAATGGTTATTATTGAGGTTTACTATAGCATGTTCTCTATTGAAAGTGCGATATATTGCGTTTATAGATCGTTTACAGAGATATTCAAAGTAATCCCGTTTCATTATGACCTATTGGGTAAAATCGTTTGCAATGTATTTTAATAATATTATACTATTTCAAGCATGATAAAAGTTATATGGATTTCAGCATATAAAACATATTTTTGTAGAATATGGGACGTAAAGAATTTAACATTCATTTACAGGGTCACACAAAATAATTCGGTAATCTGAGTGCAATAAAAGCTGGATGTGCGTTTTCAATTTTGGTATGTGTTTTTAAGGTTAACTAATATTTTGAGTACTACCTGTGTATAATAGTCATATAGATCTATAGATAATAGTCTATAGATCATAGTATACAGGAATACATAAAGAATACGTAAGTGTTACTGTGTATGGGCGTGAATTACTCAAGTGTGTTTTTTAATTGAGTTATGCATCCATCTGAACTATATTTTGAACACTAAAAAATGTTTGTAGAATATTAATAAATTCATATACAGTTCTACTCAAAGAACTGTATACATTGTCGTCTAGTAATTTCTGAATGTACGTTTTCAGTGTTACGAGTTTTTTAAATTGTTTATTTAAGACATCTGCTTTCACCATATTAAACGATGACGTTCCGTTACAGTATTTAGGAAGTGTGGCAAAGTGTTTCATAATCTATGCTTGATGCATTCTTTTTCTTTATAGTTTTTTACACAGAAAAATTCGTCTTTATAAAGTAAATTATTCATCATTTTTAAAGAAATAAATTCCATTCTCCTTGAAAACAAGCTTTTTCCCTTAATTCTTCCCGAAAGTCTGAAAAAGAGAGGGAAATTCCGTTTATTTCTTGCATGCATGCGTATTGGCTGTCTTAATACTAAAGGTCGAATTTATTTTTAAAATGAAAAACCGAAAATTCAATAAATTAAAATTTCTAATTTATTTAAAAACAAACAAACAAAAATAATGCTTTCGAATTTAATATAGTAGCAATTTTCTCATTCATTTAAACTTATTCGCAATTTATTTTTTAGAGTATTAAAAAATATTTGCATGTAAAATATATTCTGAATCAGGGGTCGGCAAGTAATTTTAAGTGGGGTCCGAATACTTTTGAAAAATTTTATCAAGGTCCAGAGAAAAAAAAACACATAAGTAGCATAAGTACTTAATACCTTTAAAATTTTATTTTAACGTACATATTCATAAAATAGAAAAGTCGGATATTCGTTCTGGAAAATTACTTTATACAAGGTATACGATCTGAAAATGTCTACATACACATGATAAAATAGAAAAGACAGGTATTCGTTGAACAATTAATGCAAAAAATTACACTTGCGGTCTTGAGCCAGTTTTTTACAGTTTGGTTAACCCGGTGAACAGCTAATGCGAAGAGTATCTTCAAGATAGGCGTTTGTTAATCTCGAACGATATTTGTTCTTCAAGAAATTCATTTTGGAGATAGTTGTTTCACATACACATGTGGAGCGTGGAGCCAAACATTAACCAGGTTAATAGAGACTTTTTTGCAATGATCATACTTTTCTGAGATATGTTTACTCCAAAATTCTTCAGGAGATTCAGTTGTATACATTTTCAAGGAAATATATTTTTATAAGTTAATTATCTCCATTTGAAGTAAAGGTTTTTCAAGAGGTAACAATTTCGCAGCCATATCAGTCCATTCTGTAGGTGGAAAAACTTCATGAAGCGATTTAAAAAATTCAGACAAGTTAAATATTTCTCCAAAGCCTTGGAATCTTGCTTCAAATTGCTTCACAAGATCTGACATAAAACTAAGGTACACTGCAGTGTGTATTTCGGAATTCTTCTTTTTGTATTCAAGAATTGTTGTAAAATGAATAATCGCTCAAACATTGCTATCGCTCAAACGTATCTGTAATATGTAAATATTAATAAATTATTTATTCAAATTGAAACTTTTTGGCGGTCCAGGCATCGACCTCCCGCGGTACGCCTGTTGCCAACCGTAGTTCTAAACGAACACATTTAAAATATATGTACACTGAAAAAAATGAGTACTGAAAATTGAGTAAAAAGTACTCAATTTTAAATACGTCACATACTCAAAATAGCTGCGAGCCAAATGTACTCAAAATTCAGAAACACATGTAGGGGAAGACGGGGTACAATGAAACAAAATTTACTAATTTTTTTTTCCTATCCACAATTTTGCATGCACAAAAATATAATTAATGCATATCTTTAATCTTGTATTTTCCCCATCTAAATAAATTTTTATTAGGTTCTAAACAATATCTTTATGCTTGAAAAATAACAAAAAATAAATGTCTTACAGTGTTTCATTGTACACCGTATGCCGGGGTACAATGAAACACATACTGGGGTACAATGAAACACTCCAAATGATAGAAGCAATTTTCACCCAGTATAGTTTATTTTATGAAAAATGAGATAAATACACAAACAAAACTTGATTAATAAGGAACTTGATAAAAATATTATAGTCTAAGATGAAAAATAAGAAAATTCTTTTAGTTTAAGAAATACCTTTCATTTTACATTAAATTGGCGCAAGTCAGTTTCAAAAATTATCATTTCTGTTTATATTTCAGTTGATCCTGAAGGAACATGGGGTGGCAGTTTCAACAGAATGAGTTTTCTTTTAAATGTAAGTTTCTAAAAAAAGAAAAAAAAACCCTAGGTTGGAGTCTTTATATCAAGTATTTCACACTTGACATCATTTAAATGTATGATTTCTCCAACAGTATATATTTCCTTATGTTTTCATTTATACGGATACTGCTTGTGCCATACATGTTGTGTGTGAATATCTCATTCTTAGTACCTCGATGACCAGCTGGGCCTGGAAAAAAATCTGGATCATCATCAGAGTCTGTAGCAGGCAGAGTTTGTTTACAAAACAATACCTTCTCAGCTTTTTTATTCTTTCTATTTTTTAATTGCTTAACAAGAGCATTTTTTACTGACCTGGTCAGAACAAAACTTTTTTTTTCTGTTTTCCTACTCTTACTTCTAATATATTCTATTTACTACTTTTATTACTATAATAAAACATGTTTCATTGTACCCCGTCTGCAAGTGTTTCATCGTACCCCGCACTGAGGTTACTAAATAAAAATTTATTTTCAAACTTCTAATATTTATTTTTTTTAGTTTGGTTTTGGAGGTATGAAGACAACAACCCAAAGATAACAATGTATAGAAAAAAAAATCATTACATATAACAACAAGGAAAAAGAAACTAAATTGCTTTTAGTAAAGAAAGTTACTTTCAATGGCGTAAAAGCAATAATCTTCTATTGCTACTGTTGTAGAAGTGTGAATGTATCCAAATCACATCAGTAATTGGAACATATAGTTGTATAACATATATATAAACTGCAACTCTCTATGACAAATTTGACTGATTTTGCAAGTAATGTTTCATTGTACCCCGTCTTCCTCTACAGTCGTGGAAAAAAAGTAAACACCTCCTACTAATTCCTGAACAAATTATCGTAGAAGAAAGTTACTGGTACCGAACGATTGGAAATAAAGTCTACTTTTAAATGATGTATATAAAATTTGCTTAGGGGGCTTGCTTAGGGCTACATATTAAAACGAACCATAACTTTGTTTTTTTTTTTTTCAATAGCAGTACGCAATTCTGACAGCATAAATGAACTCTACACCCTTCAATTAGTCTAAAAACAAATTTTTATACAATTCGTACTATAAGTTTCCGAGAAATTAATTATTTTAAAACGAGCGTATTTTAAGGGCTGTATCCAAATTGAAGTTCAGTACTCGATTGTTAACCGAGAGAGCTCCCTTCTTGATCAAGGCACCTTAAGCAGTCAATTAAAAGCCTGTTAGATTACAGGATAGCATAAGGAATTTCAAAATATTTAGTCACTTCTATCATAGACAGCCCCTTAAATCATCATTTTGCCGTTTTTTAAACATAATTTGAAAACTACTTGGAAGAAAAATGGGAAATTTTGGATTTCCATAAAGCAGGACTTAATAAATCTGAATCCATCAAAAAAACTGTAGGTTGCAATTCATATTTTTTAAAAATATTGATTTCATAATTCATAATTCATATCATAAAATTATAAAAATTGCAAATTCAACGTATTTATGTTTGGGTATATTAGTATTATTGCTACACAAAAAATTAAAACATTAGGATCATAATTTCAGAAGTTATAAATAAAAATATGAAAATATAATTATTAGAAGCACTAAATTTTGAATGTTTATAATTCAAAAACTTCTCATTCAAGTGACTTGAAATTTGGTGTCTAGGCATAGTTTGAATCAAAGATTTGAAATATCTCGTTAAAATTGGGTATTGCCATTGAAAAAAATGAACTTTGGATTCGTTTTAATATGTAGATGGCCCCCTAAGCATATTTTATATACGTCATTTAAAAGTAGACTTTATTTCCAATCGTTCGGTACCAGTAACTTTCGTCTACGTAATTTGTTGAGAAGTTAGTAGGGGTGTTTACTTTTTTTTTTTTCCACGACTGTACTCATTTTTGATTCCATGGTTTTGTTCAAATATTAATCTTTATGTACTGCCCCCTGAACCTACAAATTAAAATAAAAATGTACTGACATTTATTTCCCGTTAACAATTATTAACGAGAGATGTTTAATCGATTATTTTTTAAGAAAATTAGCAAAATTATTAGCAAGATAGCCAAATCGAATATTTTTATGACAAGAGCATTGTTTTCAAGCACTTTTAAATTATTTTAAAATGCTGTGTATAATTTAATATTTACATTAATAAACATCTTTATGCCACCATAAAATAAATAAATCATTACAGGGTACAGAATTACCGTTTTGTTTGGGTTTGATAACATGTGATGGATCGAAATTGAGAAAGAGAGGTTCATTTTTTATCCAAACATACTCAATTCGATATGAGTGTATCGATTTACTCATTTTTGAGTACTTCATTTTTTTCAGTGTAGTAGTTCAATCCACTTTAAAAAAGCGATTTTATTCAAAAAAGCAAACATTTCTTCTCGAATTTAATTAAATATATTTTACAAAAATATCATGAATTTTACATCTAAAAATCAAATTACGTCTTATTAAAATATGTCTAATATGTAATAATTTTTATCCTCTGTTATTCTATGAGTGTTAAAACACCAATCATTATTTCATAACGGTAAAATGTCCTTGCAATTACGTTTAAATTTCAGAGCTTCTCAATAAGAAATTTAACAAGCCTTACCAATCCCCCATTTGAAGAAACCCATGTCTTCATTTTAAACTCGCCCGCTTTCAAGCGCTCGCTGGGCGATTGGTTAGGATGCTCGATTCAAAGCGCTCGTTCCCAGGTTCAATGCCACCCACAGAATAACGAGAGAAGTGTGTTTTAAAGAACTTTTTTTTTTCAGATTACGGAAATATTTTGTCCTAGAACGGAAGTTTCTTCAATTGGCGGATATTTTCTTTCTTGTCGCATAGAAAAAAGAAACGGACCTTCTTCAATTCTCGGATATATTCCAGTAGCAGTGCCGCCAGGAATATTTCTGTGAATTGAAAAAAATATTTCTGAGAGTGCAATGAACGATTATTTATTCTGAAAACTTCTCTACTGTAGCCAAATAATAATTCTAAAATAGTCACCCAGAAGTTTACTTTTTAACTTCATACTCGACTTTTCTTTTTCCCTAGATGCATTGTGATGCGGCTTTGCGAAAAAATATAAGATATCTTGGGAAGGAAGACTGGAGATTAAAACAGCGTTAAATGGAACACATACATTAACCCCTTGCCGCTGTGACGCCCAAACTCAGTTCGGGCAACGCAAATGCGCCAATTTTGGAATGCCCGACCTGAGTTCGGGCAAGTGAAAAATCGGTGTTTCAATTCCGTGAATCCCGAACTGAGTTCGTCCAATGCATCATATGTAATTTACCATTTTCCCAATAAATGGCGATACTTTCAAATTAAAAATTTATTTGCACACTATTATAAATAGAAAAAAACTTTCAAATTAAAAGTACTAGATTACGTATTAAAAGCAGGAAAATGTTGATAATTACGTCATAAAATCGATATTTACACTTGAATTTTAAAAGTGAAAGAAAATTGTAAAATAATAAATTCATTAATATGCATTAAAAGTCGTAAATGGAGGAAATTACGTCATATTTAAAATTGTCAAGCAATAATATTGCCAAACAGTTTAAATTTAAAAATATATTTGCGCGAGACATTTATTTCATATTTTGAGATAATCTTTTAAACTATTGTTGTGAATTCCAAGACAGTGCAAATAATATTTCCTTTCTAACAACAAAAAGTACGAGGGCTGTTTTTTAAGTAAGGGCCGTTTCATTGTATGCATTACTTGATGGCGCGCGCCGCAATGAGAGCTTGCGTCGTGTTCCGGCATTCCTTGGGAATGCCTGTGCTCAGTTTCAGCTGTACACGTAACCTGTACGGTCTGTTCTGTGTCTTTAAAATGGTCAAGATTGTCGAATAGTCCACACCGTGTGAGGCGATACGTCAGTGATACGTTTTATGTCGCAAAGTGATTAAAAACAAAAGATGGGGCATGCTGATAGAGGGAATTTTGCTACTCTTTGACAATACAAGGCCTCACACTACAGCTCAGACCCGAATTGTATTGGACTCTTTTGGCTGGGAAGTTTTGGACCCCCGTCCCCTACAGCACCGACCTGGTACCGAACAATTTCCATTTTTTCCGCTATCTTAAGCATCATCTCGGCAACAACCTTTACAACGATGACGAAGAAGTTCAATTGGCTGTGACCTCTTGGTTATCGGAGCAGGCGGCAAGTTTATGTGTAGAGAGTATTCAAAATCTAGTTGTAAGGTGTGATGAGTGTTCAAACACACTTGACAGCTACGTTGAAAAATAGAGAAATGTATGTAGAGTCTGAAAATAAATTTGTTTTTTGAAAATTTTCTTTCGGTTGGTTTTTGTTTTCAAACGACCCTTACTTAAAAAACACCCCTCGTATGTTATGAATGTTAAAAAGAGAAAGAAAACTTTGGGGAAAATTACGTCCTATTTAAAACGATACATTTAAAATGTCTTATTTAAAAGAGCTTTCTTATATCGTTGTTTAAAAATACCGGGATACAAAGACTCTGTTTACTTAATTAATTTTATATTAGCTTATTTTCAAATGTTTCACTAATCTGAATTAATCAAAGATGAAAACAGCACGTTAACAGGGAAATCGCCACTGTGATTTTTTTTTTTACAATTCAGTCTTCGGAAAATTTTTTAAAGCCGATCAAATTAGCGTGAACATTCGGATCGGAATTAGGACGTTTTTAAAACCGCTACTTTAATCTTCTCCAAAAAATAACATTACTAAACTACATTATATGTACGTTATTGATGAAGAAAATTGACGGCGCAATTGACGCACAAAGAAAGCAATTGATTAGCAAAAATTACAAGTGAGAATTGAGTCAGTTTTTTGCTTCGGTGGAATTGTTTCACATTTTTGGCGCCGTACTGGTTGAAACTTATCTATTTAGATAAGAAATATAATTTTTAAACGCTTAATAAAAGATTAGGACACTTCTTACTGGATCTTTTACCACTAGGAATCGGAAATAGACAACAGCCTCATTTGAATGTTTTCTGTTGCTATAGCGAGCAGCAACATTTTTAACTGAAATTAAATGCTCATTTTTGATATTATTAATGATTTTTTTTCTTCAGAAGTGTTTTCGTTTATTTTTAAAGGCATTTTTAAATGCATTTTTTTCATTCATGTCTTTTGTTTTTTAAATACAGAATAATGTTTTAAATCCATCGCACGTCTACTATACGGTGCCGCAGGTAGCCGGGTATCGGATGTTCGCACATGATATATTGCGCTCATAAATTATGAGCAGTGTTTTAGAACAGAGTGCAACCGCTGGCGTTGGAAAGTGGAACTAATATATTTTGCAGAGTGTGCGCAGCACGTCTGCTATACGGTGCCGCAGGCAGCAGTGACCCGTGTCGGAAGTTCTTATACATCATTTTGCACCATTAATTGAGTCTTGGTTACCATTGCTTCCGAATAGTAATTTCAGCAAATTTCTTAAATTCTTTTTTGAATCCCACCCCGTCGAGTAACATATCTATGGATAGGTTGAAAATCGGAGTTTCATTCGGATATAGGTTTGTTTAGAAAAGAGTGTGCACCATCGCGGTAGAAAGTGGAACTAACAGATTTTGCAGAGCATGCATAGCACGTCTGCTATACGGTACCGCGGGCAACAGTGACCCATATCGGAGGTTCTTATACATCATTTTGCACCATTAATTGAGTCTTGGTTACCATTGCTTCCTAATAGTAATTTCAAAAAATTTCTTAAATTTCTTTCGAGTCCCCACCCCGTCGAGTAATATATCTATTGATAGGTTGAAAATTGAAGTTTCGTTCGAATATAGGTTTGTTTAGAAAAGAGTGTGCACCCTGACGGAGGAAAGTGGAACTAACAGATTTTGCAGAGCGTGCGCAGCACTCCTGCTATACGATGCCGACGCAGAGGGGACCGTGCCGGTTGGACGTTCTTGTAAAATATATTGCGCCCAACGGAGATAGAAAATGGAACTAAAGTACTTTGAAATCCGTGCACGGTTAAGATACATTTAGATAGAATTATGTTGCACTTAGGTCAGGGTTAGGTTACGTTTATGTTATATTTAAGTTACGGTTAGGTTGCAGTTAGGCTACGGTTAGGTTACAATTAGGTTAGGATTAGGTTTTTGCCGCAATATGAACATTACGCATATTTTGATGAAAAAAATATACTTAATTCTATACAATAGCTTCTCAATTTTAATACTTCACACTAACCTTTTAGGTAATGATCAAGTATCGATTTGATTCACGTATAATCGGATTTAAGGATGATACAATCAGTTTGAAAAAAAAATCATTGGGGATTTCGATGTGAATATATATATATATATATATATTTATGTGTGATTCACAATCTGTGATTTTTACAGTTAAATATCAATATTTTAGCACGAAAATTACGCAGTCGTCGGAAACATATCGCCCCCCCCCCTTACACACACACACCTGTTTCCCATAAATACAGTGCTCCGGAGCCCATGCAATTCATAGCTATGCATTTTTACGAAATAATGCATAGCTACGAACTATCCTTTTTTTGTATTAACACTATTTCCGAATCATAATCCTTATCATATTTAATCGCAGAATTCTGCAATTAGTTGACACTAAAACTAGGCAAAGATTATTATTCGGAAGGAGTGATAACTGAAAAGTGCAATAGTTGACAACTAAGTATATGCTGATAGATATTTTTAAAATTTTATTTTGCTAAAGGAAAAAAAAATGCTTTAAATTTTGCAAGCAATCTACGAAATATAAATAGGCAGATTGAAGTGACGGGTGGGGGTTAGGGGGAAACGGTGCAGTTGTAGTACCGGTACCACATAATATTAGGGCTCCGGGACTTTTTCCCTTAGAAATTAAGCCCTGATTTTAACAAAAAAGAATAGAAAATAATTCTTGACTGGAATTTTACATTTTGTCACTTTTTCGCTTAATCTTTCCCGTATTATGAATCAAGAAATTCCTAAACATCAATAATTATCATTTTTAATAGCTGAAATTATAATAAAAAATTTATATAATACATGAAATTTAGACTATTTTCTCATTGAAACCAATTAAAAAAATTAATTGTTAGCTTTTTTGTAAGACATTTGCAAGAAGAATTAGATTAATTAACAAAACACTGTTACATAAATCTCGTAATTCGTATAAAAAACAATATAAATAAATGAATTGTGGTCCAATGTGCAGATGAAAAAGTTTTTATAGTTAGGTATTTTGCATACATGATTGTTTAATAAGAGAAAAGCTATACCTATGCAAATAGTTGAAAAAATTACTGCTTTAAAAAATATTTATCTTCAACTGTTTCACTGTACTTTCTACATGTGATCCAGCAAAGTAGTTTCGTATAAAAAGCAAAATCTATTTTTATTAATAGACGGATTAAATAAATTTTAGATTACATTTTCTTTAATTGTACTTAAAAGTACCGTCGGAGCATAAAGGGTTAATGTGGAATAAATTATCTCCGCTCTGTCGTTATTCGTTTTCAAAGCGTTTAAATTCCTCTTGCTCGTTTAGGAAAGAATGAGAATAACATTTCATTAAAATGTAATCGTACGGACTTAATAGGCAAAATGAAACTCAATTTCGCATATTTTTCTTTTTCCCTAATCTTTTCTAAGTTATATAGAGTCGTTACGGAATCTACGATCGATCCAGAATATCATTCTAATCAAACATTTTACGGGTATGGATTAAAGCATTTTTCTCCAGTGCATATATTCACATTTTTTTTCCTTCAATTCTTGGTGGAAAGATGTATATAAGAATAATGTGTTGATAATACAAAGTATAACAGATTTTCTAGCAATGAGAATTTTATTTTATACAAACAGATTTGTCTTATTTGCCGGGATAATAAATTTAAATAAACTTAAAATTAGCTTAAATATAATATACAAACCAAGAAATGGTAAACATACCTAAAATTAGCTTAAATACAGGGTGTGCAAAAATTCCTGGACACATTTTAAAATTCAATATAAAATCAAGTAATTAACGTATAAGTGTACGGTTTAGACAAAATGCTTCTGAGGGTGGAATGTTTTCTTCAAGCAAATGAAAATAATTAGTTCCAAATTTCGATCATATATGGCGCCTCTTGTCCGTATGTTAGCTATCAAACATACGTTTTTTTCTGATTTTTAGATTAATTTTTACGCAGAAATGATGACTCCCAGTGCTGGGAATCGTTATTTCTGTGTCACAACGTCAAAATTAATCTGAAAATAAGAAAAAAAACGCAGGTTTGAAAGCGAATATACGGGCAAGTGTCGCTATCTATGATCGAAATTTGGAACTAATTATTTTCATTTGCTTGAAGAAAACTTTTCACCCTCAGAAGCATTTTGTCTAAACCGCACACTTATACGTTAATTACTTGATTTTATATTGAATTTTAAAATGTGTCCAGGAATTTTCGGACACCCTGTATTATATGAAAACGGATTATAACCTTGAAGATACCTAAAATTGCTTCAAATGCTATATATAAACAAAGGGATAATAACTTTGAAGATACGTAAAATTATACGAACCCCAGTGTTGGGCATGAGCGCGCTCAATGAGCGAAAACTCGCGAATTAAGCTCACTTTCTGTGAACGTTCAATTGAACTTGATTCACTTTTTTAAAAACGAACGTGAGCTGAACGAAAGCTCAAAAAATTCGTCAGTTTAAACGAAATTTAGAACTCAAACTCAATTTTTTTCATAATTTATTTTAAAAATTTCCAGTCGTCCAGAACACGTTTTTCCCATTTAAATGCCATTTAGAGGCCTACACGGATGCGGGACGGGTCGAGCCTTATCATCAGTTTTTCTGGGTCTTGCTTTGTCTGGAGGCTCGGGCCGGGCCGAACCGGACTTATTTCTGTGCCTGTGCTTGATGTCTGCACCGGCCGAAATTTTCTGGCCCAGTCACAACAATGCTTGTATGAAAATCATTAACCCGTCCGTGTTTGACTCGTGCAAAAATCTGTTTAAGGAACAACCCCCTTGGGTCAATAATTTTTGCCAAAAAAATATATTTTTTTAATTATCATTATTCTACAATTAAAATTCTCTTTAAAGAATAGTACATATACTTTTCTAGTGGGATAGGGATACAGTACTGTAAAACCTGTTATAACAATTTGTGTATGACGAAATCCTGTCTTAAATGAAAAAATTTCTTGATCGGTGCAAAATGGATATAATAATCTGTGTGAAAATAAATACTAATGCATTTGCCAGAGACGACAGATCTGGTAAAAAAGGAACCTACTATAACAACAAAAGAAAACGAGTTTTCAGTGAACTTTGCTCACTTTCATAAATGAGTTTGAGTTGAGCGAGTTCGCTTGAAAATTTTTGAATTTTAGAGTGAACCTGACTCATTTTTTGGGAAATTGAGTTTGAGTTTAAATTAGTTCGTTTTTTTTTTTTTGTTGTTTTTTTTTTTGTTTTGTTTTGTTTTTTGTGAACACTGACGAACACAGTGGTGATATTCCCACTGCCTGAAGAAAGAATAAATTCCTGGCACGGTCCGAATCTGGGGGGGAAAAAGAATGGTCCCAGAGACTGTCTGAATCTGCCGAGAACGACGATTCTGAAAAGCATTCTGATCATGATTCTGAAAAGCATTTGTTATCTTTAGAAACCTAAAGTGCTATTACAGGAGAAAATTTGAAGCAACAAAAATTGCCTGCGACTCGTCAGGTTTCCAATCATTTTATTGGTTGTTCGGAATAAGGCTTTTCCCTCGTCTGTTTTCCAAGAATTTCATTGGCTATTCCGGGCGAAATTGCTCAGTTCTCACTATTAAGGCTCTCACTATCGAGGTCATAGGCGACAAAATTGCTCCGACGGTAAAATGTTGCTTGCTTTTCGAGCAATTCTTTTAAATGGACAGTTTACTTCAAAATTGATCAAAAAATCGATTTTTCTTTTTAAATTTTATATGAAAGCCTGTTTAATTGGAAATATTTTGATGCCTCATTTTTACCCATACAGGAATTATATCGAGAGATAATATAAATTTTGTTAACACACCCAGCGCAATTACCCACACAAATTAATACTTTAAATAACTTTTTCTCCATGTTCATATATACTAATATTATAAAGAAGTAAAGTTTGTTTGTTTGTTTATTTGTATGAGGTAATCTCTGGAACTACCGAACCGATTTCAAAAGTAATGGTATCAAAATGATGGTGTTAGTTCACGTTCGAACATAGGCTATATCCACGGAGTAAAAGAGATGGAGAAGAAACTAGTGTTAAAATTTTGCTATGTGGTTTTTCCCCCCGTTAGGTGGCGACACCGTAGATGGAAGGCTGTCTATCGATGGTTCTACAATGCTTTTCAATGGGAAAAGCACTGATTTTTTTTTTTTTTTTTAATTATAGAAAATCTGAATTTTAAGAAAGTTGTACAAGTAGAAATCTGATTAATTACAGTTTTCTTCATAAGATACATATTTTTTTTTAAAGGCACTTGGCGATTCGATTGCTTCTTAAGACATTTAAATCAGAGATCATTCTGACAAAAAAACGAAGGCAGGCCATTTAAAAACATTGAACATCGCGGATTATTCTACCGCGAAGAAATAGACTTAGGACTTTTAGAAATTAAAAGTATTATTCAATATTTTCTGGATAAATGTTAATCTCACGTATATTTTATAACCTTTGAATAATTTAATAATTCATAACTTTTGATATCTATGCAATTAATAAATGTGTAATTGAAACAAATTTTTATCTTAATTATTTGGGAAAGAAAACTTGCATAAATTATAGGTCATTGTCCAGGAACTAATTTTTGCAAAAGTCGTAAGATATGATTTTAATATAATCTTACTTATAGGGGGGAAGGTGTGGAGGACCGGAATTTCCAGACCCGGGCTCGGCCCGCCCCGAAAGAGAAATAATTAGGCTCGGCCCGGACCGGGTGTGTGGAAAAACTAAAAGTTCGGTCCGGCCCGTTTGTATTTTCGCGTTTCATGCTCCGGCCCGGCCCCTGGAGAAAAAAATCAAACCCGTCTCAATTTCTACAAAAATTCAGATTTTTCTTAACGTACAGTTAAGATTATATTCTAGACTACTGCATAAATATTTATGAAAAAATTTAACAGTGTAGTTTAAATTACTATATGTTTTCAAGCCAGAGCATACAGAATAGCAGCATTAATAATCACTCTTATGCAAAAATGCATGAATACAAAATTTATTACGATTATATAGATAAAATTCAGTAACACGGAATTAATAGGACTCCATCTTAAATAGGACATCATCACCATGTCAACACAGAACCATTACCTATCATGGTATATCAATGAAATAATTACGTATGATAGGATTTAATAGAATAATCGCCATGGCAACCTAGAATCATTACATATCATGGGATAACATTGAATTTATTACGTATGATAGGATTTAATACAATGACGAAAACTTTTATTAATATCTTTTTAAGTTTTGATTCGATTTTCATAAAATTTGAAATGATAAAATTCTGCAACGATTATATATATATATTAAATTTCAAACCATTCGGTTGGGTAGTTTTTGCGCTGTTATATGCTGACAGACCGACGGGCCAGACGACGACTGTAAGTGCTATATAAATACGGACGCACCTAAAAGAGGAGATTTTAAAAGTATTTCTGTGTAATTTATTAGGCTATATTTCCAAATTTTCTGTTACCAAAATTTCATTAATACTACCATTATTTTCACAAAACAAATATAGTAAGCAAGACGAGGCTACTTCAGTCAGGCGAAAAGACCTGCTCTCTAATGTAAATACAATGGGATAATTTTTTTAAGATATCTCGTTTGCATTTCAATACTATTTTTAAATGTTTTCTTTTTTTTTGCATTGCATAGCTGAGGTTGACTCTATAAAGACCGTTTTTAGGTGTCGTACTTGAAAAGTATAAACGGAACCATTATAAGATCACTCTTGTGTCTATCTGTCATAGCGATTTTACTTGTAAACTATGGAACGCGGAAAGTGCAAATTGAGGGAAGTAACAAAGACTATTGACCCACATATTTGTAGGTTATTAAACATTCACAAATATATTTAGGAATTGGTAAACTGATATTTAGGAATGATATTAATGCTTTGATTAATGATTTAAAATCTTAAAAGAAAAGAGAAAATTATTTTTGGTAATATTAAATCATCTAAGTCCCCCCCCCCCCCCATACACACACATTTTCACCTACTCCAGAATACACATTAGGAAGGGGGGAGGGAGGACACGGAACAAACTCAACTTATTTTTTCTCTCTTTTTTTATTCTTTCTTTGACGTCACTTGCGTAGCCTGTTTTGCATCCAGGAACAAAGCACTTATACCTCATCTTAATTTATGTTATGTAATCTCAATAATGAAAAATAAACGAATAAAATAAAATATTTTTCAATTCTAACAACGCGTCTTATGCATATAATCCAATGATATTCTGCTAAAAGAACGGCCAACCACGAATTCCAGAGCCCTCGGTATTTACCAAAATATGGTCTGCATTTTCGACGAGTCATGGGTATTAAGTTTCCCCTCCATAGTTCTTACTCGGTAGCTATATCTTAAGACGATGACACTACCTCAAAGGGGGTGTAGGAGCAAAAGACGTTCTAAAAATGCGATTTTTGCGAAATGCGATTTACTGAAGAGCTTAGAAACATGAAATTTGCAATGGTAGTTACTTATAAGATATAAATGATCTCTAAGAACATTTCTTAAAAAATGCGAAATTTAAAAGGGGGTGAAAATGCGCAAAAAGTATTCTAAAAAACGTTCTAAATGGAGATTTCTACGCAATTTCAGGAAGTACTGAACCGATTTGAAAAATAAAGGTGTCAAAATGATGATGACAGCTCTTGCGCCAGCATAGGCTATATTTTATGTCGGTTCCACTAATCCAAAAGAGGTGCAGGAGCAAAAGACGTTCTAAAAATGCTGAGTTACTGAAGGTCTTAGAAACATGAAATTCGGTATGCTTGTTACTTATTAGATATAAATGATCTCTAAGAACATTTCCTAAAAAAAATCGAAATTAAAAAGAGGTGATAATGCGCGAAAAGCGTTCCAAAAACGTTCTAAATTTCGACGCAATCTCAGGAAATATCAAACCGATTTCAAAAGTTACAGTTGCAAATTGCTGGTGGCAGTCCCAGCTCCAACATAGGCTATATTTTATGTTGTTTTAACTACCACCTAAGGGTTTCAGGAGCAAAAAGTGTTCTAAATTGCGTTTTTGTGATACTGATGCGTCTAACATTTTGAAATTTGACATGGTCATTACTTAAAAGATTCAAATACCTTTTAAGAACCTTCGACAGAAAATTCCAAATTTAAAAGGATAAAGTGAGCAAAAAGCGTTCTAAATTATTATTTTTATGCAATCTTATAAAATACCAAACCGATTTAAAAAATAATGGTTGCAAATTGGTGGTGTAGAACTTGCTCAAACATAAGCTATATTTTATGTCGCTGCCATAACCACCAGAGGTTTGCAGGAGCAAAAAACGTTCTAAATTGCGATTTCTGTGATACTGAAGAAGCTAAAAACTCGAAATAGGAAATGTTAGTTACACTGTTAAAAATTTGCAACATTCTATCCAGTCATTTGACCGTTTTTTTTTCCGAAAACGGTTGCACAATCGTAATTTAACACTATTCTGACCATATTATTGGCCATTTTAAGGTCAGAATATAGTTAAATTACGGTTATGAAACCGTTTTTCAAAAAACGGTCGAATGACTGGACAGAATGCTGCAAATTTTTAACAGTGTACTTAAAATATAAAGGCCATCAAAGAACTGTCAAAAATAAATTCAAAATATAAAGGAGTGAAGCAAAGGGAAACAGTGAAAAGCGTTCTAAAAATGCCCTAAATTACGACTTCTATGCAATCTCAAGAAATAATAAACCGATTACAAAAGTAATAATTGTGAATCAACGGTGACAGTCTCGGATCCTACACGGTCTATATTTTATGCCAGTGCAAATACCACCTGTGGTTGGCAGGAACAACAAACGTTCTAAAAAAGCATTTAAAAACTTTCTAAATTACGTTTTCTATGGAATATTAGGAAATACCAAACGGATTTCAAAATGAATGTTACCAAATTAATGCTGACAGTCCTTGCTTCAACATAGGCATTTCATGTTAGTGCCACTACTACCAGAGAGGTGGTAGACCGTTAGAAAAGAAGCTTGGAATTTGGCATGATGGTTTAATTTTAAGATGTAAATGCGTACTAAGAACGGTTTTTAAAAAATTCAAAACTTCAAATGAATACTGAAATGAGCGTATGAAATTTGCGTATAAGATTAAATATTCTTTCTAAAATATAAATATATAATATATTCTTTCTAAAAATACTTTCTAAATTATCCATTACTTAGAATTAATTTTAGTTTTTCTTATTAATTTAAGTCTCATTCCTGCCTAATGCAGTGTAATAATGAAGTTTAGTCTAACTGTGGCTTAATTAGTAATTTTTCAATTATTTCTAAAAGTATAATTTCTTCTAATAAAAATTAGACATACGAATATCACTTGGCATATTTCAACTATTACGTGAGCAAAGCCTCGGGTTTTGCTAGTATATATAAGTTGCTAGTATATAAATAAATAAATAATATAATTTATAATAATATAATTTTAATATTGTATAATAATAATAATATTGTATAATAAAATTTGCTAGTATATATAAAAGTATATGAAGATGTGTTACATTTCATCGGTTTACTTCATTATATGTATCAGTAAAAAAATTACATTAAATGTAATATTAGATATATCTAAAAATACATACGCAGTCTTCTGGAATACATATTTGAAAATCTTTTTTAAAAAAAATGGCAAAAATATCAATATTTAAAAAAATAGTAGCAATTTTTAAAAATTCAAATGTATTTAATTTTTTTTTTTTTTACTTAAATATGCAGTGAAAAAAAAATTTACTGCACTTTTAGTTGAACATTGAAATGCAGTGAGTTCAACATTTGAACCTATTTTTTAAAATGAAAAAAAAAAACTTTTGAAAAATTAAACCATCCTCTTAAAGCCATAGCACGAACTTCCAATCAGTCGCCCAAAATTAGGGCAACTTTGACGCCTCGTGTACTAGCACTTAGAAATCAATATATATTTTTGAGATTGTAGAAGCATTTATAAAAACAAAAGTTCTTTTGCAGCTACTGTTTTTTGGAAACGTTTTCGATTAGTTTTTGTAGTATATTAATCAATTTTCTTAACAGAAAATATCAAATTTTTAGATACTATCAATTCGCATGTAAAAATTTTATTGTTCATCAGGCATGTTTTACAAACATACATGGGGGAATTAACAGCATTACAACTGATATTAAAATTTATATTATTTTGTTGCTCTTGCCTGCAAAACTTCAATTATGCAGCTGAAAATGTTTAATTGAAGTTTATTAGCATCCTAAAACCCGATAATCCGGTTGGAGTAAATTTTTTTTATAATGAATTTAAAAATAATAAATTAGTAAAAAAAAAAGTTAAATTATCTTTGGTAGAACAACTAGCAGCAATTTTCTAGGGTTAGCGAGAGAGGGGGGTGGGATATAAACGAACGCTGTACTTTTTAGATTTCGTTAAAAATATATGTATATAATTGTGATGCAGGTGGGTAAAAATGAAAATTATTTTCGAATTCAACGCTAAAAAATACATAGAAATCAATTTAAAAAGTTAAAAGCATAACCATCGCAGGTTTGTGTTATGTAACTTGTTAAACTTGTTGGCGGTAATCTATCCGAATTTTTTCGTGATATACTGTAAAATAAGTATAAATGGTAAGCACTGAAAATCATAATAACATTACATTATCATCGGATTTACGTCAGTACATTAAATTTAACCTCAATCGGATATTTTAAAGTTAATTAACGTTCGAGTAC
The DNA here is from genome assembly GCA_963932465.1 of Maratus speciosus. Lineage (NCBI taxonomy): Eukaryota > Metazoa > Arthropoda > Arachnida > Araneae > Salticidae > Maratus > Maratus speciosus. Next base: position 310,127,168 of record OZ010792.1, read on the forward strand.
AAATTTAGAACTGGAAAGACATACATATGATCGTTTCAAGTTAAATAAAAGCTTATAAAAATAACACAATTTTTGTTAAAATAAATCACGAAAAGAAAAATCCTCAAATCCTTACAAAATAAAACATATGTTTAAATACAATTATTTTAACCAGTCAGAAAATTATTTATAAAAATTAACTCTATCGTAAAACTTGTACGATTTCTTTCAAAACGCAGATACACGTGAAATAAGTTCTTTTAATATTTCAAGAACTTTGAATATGGCCCTCGAAGCCGAACCCATCTGTATTCAGATGCCGAAAAGCGGTATAAGTCATGAATTTCAAAGTTTTATAACTCGGTGAATTTTAGTGTTAGATAAACGGGACTTTTTTTTTTTTTTTTTTTTTGTCTTTCTTTTTAGTGCAACATGGAATTTTTACTAAATACCACTTATAGGACCGGGAGACCGCATTAAAAATTAAGTTTCGAAACTTTTAAAAAAATGTTTTTATTGACCCAAATTGCTTTAAAACTCCTTCTTTACCTCATTTAAAACCTTTTTGTAATTGGAGCTATATGTCTATGACTAACGGTTTAGGAATTAGCCATTGGACACCGTTGAGAGTGGACACCCTGTATATATATATATATATATATATAAAATACATATACATATACATATATACATGTATATATATATAATGCATATACATATATTTGTTGAAATGGAACATCATAACGTTTCAAGCATTTTCATAAGAATTTTAACGTCAGATGTAAAAATTGCATTCCATACGACAGCGTATTCTTTTCTGAAAGATCATCTCACAAAAAGTATTCTTATAAGCTCCCATTGAAAGTCAGATAAATCCAAAGGTATATATAAATATAGTCAAGAAATACTTTTTTTCTTTGAAATGAAAGGTGCATGGAATCCCAAACCATTTTCTAAAAAATATTGAGTAAAAAGGATATCCTAGATTAAGAGATTATATTTTCAGCTCTATTTTGACTTTCCTTTTTGGTTTTAAAAAAATATGAAGAAAATATTACCTTAAGCCTATTTGTAAAACATATTTATCTTTCATTTAAAATACATATATTACAAAAAATATTGCAAACATTTAAAATACCGGTCTTTTATTCCTTTTATTTAAAATATAAAGAAAAAAAATGAATAATTTCATAAGCCACAACTTTTTATTTCAATACCAAAACATTATTTTTAAGTGACACACGCGAAAAATAAATGTTGCCACTGGTGAACAGAAATGTTATTGGCGAGATCTACGCCCGTCTAAGATAGAAGTACCTAAGCATCTAAAATGAACTTGTTAATCAAGTATTTTGCTCTTATATTTCGTTTACAGGAATACACTAACATTTTCGATGTCCTTAATTTAATGTTTTTCATTGTATTACAGCCTACAAGCGATTTTAATCTATCCCCTTTTAAAAAATCTTTAATAATTTTTTATATAATTTCTTCATATCCTTTCAATTATATTTGGTAAGTTAAATTTAAAATTCCCTTAGATTTACTTTCTCTCCAAATTAGCAAACTTAGAAGGGGTAAGATGCATTTCCTTTATTTTATATTAAATCTCACGTATGTAACATTAAATTAAAAAAATAATAATAAAGTGCCTTTTCTTTTAATTAGCCGGCTTCTAGCAAAAGAGATCATACAATTCGACGTTTTATTTTTTTTTTCTTTTTTATGTATGTTCACGCAAAACTATGAAACAGATACCAAGATTTTTTTTTCTTTATGAAGAGCTTATTTTGCTGGTGGTCCCATTAGAAATTTCATCCAAATGTATGTGAAGTACATTTAAAAAATGGTGCTCTCATAAATTCAGCTTACCCGTATAATAAATTCAAAAATATATATATAAGCAATTTTTTTCTTAATGAAAGATGCACAGAATCTGAACCACCAAAAGCATTTTCATATGAACTATATCAATATTGTATTCAAATAAAGTATTGAAATTTATTAAAAGTGATACTTTCGTATTAGTTCGGAAAAAAAATTATACCTGAGTATATTTTTGTTAATTATTCACTAGAAAAATAGTGAAAAAATTTATTTATGTTTCTATTGGACTTAATGTCACTCCTGATTTACATATGAAAATTGCTCTAAAAAGGATCATTTTAAATTATATACTTTCTTTAAAGTGTTTACACTGCACAATAACAACTATTGAACGATATAATAATCTTTATAATGCTTTTAATAGTTTGCAGAAATTATAATGACGACCTTATAAAGATAGAGAAAAAGCGCCAGTCGAGCACATTGCAAGCAGTATCAACAAAAGATATTATAACCTCCTCGTGATAACAAATCAGAAGAAAAAGAGATTTCATGACCTTAAATGCATGTTATCTCACTTAAGTCACGCATAATAGTTCACCAAAATACCATTAGAAAGCGCCAAATGGTAAAAAAAAAAATATATCAAACAATTCCTGGTTACACTATGCATTTAAGGGTTAATAGCTAAAGGGATTGCCTAAGATTTCTTTACTTACAGCAGCCTTTAACTTTCTGATAATTTCAGCGGTTTATGTGTGTAGTTCAATGACATTTTTGATAAATTTGCGTTTCACTTATATTATTTTATTCGCATTTATTGATATATTTTTAATTATTTTATGGTATGTTAGCCGGAAACAAATGTTGGACTACTTACATTGGTTTAAGTGCCAACGGGTTAATATTTCGTAATTGAACTACACGCGATAATAGCAGAATTTAAAAAATATATCTTTGAAAATTATTTAAAAAATAAAATAAAAAATCAGTAAATTAAGATACAGCTTTCAAACAAATAGCATTTGAAAGAACATTTTCTTTCCTATTTAATGGTGCAAGATTTGAAACTTGTGTGATGTTTGGAAGTTAAAAAATTGCAAAAAATGCGAAATTTATTAAATAGATGTTGTCTCCGTCGCGATGACGTCAACTTGCTCACGGACATGTTTTTACTTTATAATACAAGCGGGAATAATCTTGCCCTGAACATTTTCGTAAAAATCACGAATCAATGAATACATCCGCCCTTTGTACATCGAAAATTAAAATTACAATATTGTAATGCAATAATGTAACGCAATAACTCTGTAATGTCTATGTGAATAAATAGCAATCGTGTAAAATTCTTTTATATTCTTATTTAGCCTGATATATTTGCTTCTTATTTCCCCTTTACATTTTTCATGCTTGAAATTCACTTAAACATACTATATGAACCCAAATTAAATCCTTAAAAGAAAACTACTCGGATGGGCCAATCCCGGAACTTTCTTCTTTCTCATGCACAGCACAATCCATTTATGCCTGAATTTTTGTTTCCTCAAATTTTCTGGTAGAATCACTTTAAAATGTTGCAAAAGGAACTGGAAAAATGCTAAAAAAAATTACGCTAAAATATCTTTGCATTTATTTGATAAAATGTAAACGTACTAAATATGGGAATATCCATATGTGGAAAAAGGCATATTTATATATTTTGTCTACATTTATATAAATTAAGCTTTTAAATTGTATATTATATACTATAATTAGTATTTTTCTGAACTACTAAAAAATATATATTTATTTCTTTACAAAAAGGAATAACATTATAAGTATTAGTAATAATAAATTAAGAATAATTATATTTGAGGCTAAAAAACAATTTATTTCAAAATCATCTTGAAAAGGACTTTCCATGAATAACTGTCTTCTCAATGGCTAGTAGGAATATGGACCCATTTGCGCCTAGTGCTCTATATTTTGTACGTTGCAAAATTCATAAAAAGTAGGCTTGAACATATAATTTCGCAATTTAAAAAAATGCTTATTTCAAAGAAGTCTACAAGCTAAGATTATGACTTATTTATTTAGATCCTTGATACAAAAAATAAAATACACTTACTTTTTATATTTCGCTATCTTGAAAAATGAAAAATCTATAAACACCGAAAATACGCCTTCATTTAAGCAAATGAATATCCATCTTATGCTGTCATCTCTCAGTAATAGACAAAGACATTTACGGATAATTACTTCAAACAATTTTTATGTTGTACAGAAGAAGAAAATTTAAAAAAAAATTATTAAAATTTGAAACGCCCCAAAAATGGGACGCTAGGCATAAATGAGTTACTATTTCAAAAAGTTGTTGCAAATGTTAATCCTACAATTTATTACTTCAACACTACCACCCTTTGATTTTCATCTTAAGTTTCTGTTTCATTTTAGTAATCGGAGTAAGAACGAGTTAATCTCGATCATAATATTTAATAAAATTAATATTTTTCGACATTCTGTTGAAAATCAACTGCTTGAGAATCGCCGAACTAGCTGGATGCGAATTGCCCGTCGCTGCATGAACCGCCACTGTACAACAGAACTACGAAAAATCGAGAAAAATCGCTACCACTGCGCCCCCATCCGGGGAAAAATCCTCACTTTCAACTGGAACCTAATACCCATAGTCAAAAACATATATATGAAGTTTGGTTCAGTTTTATGCATAACTTCATACACTTTTCGATGATACAATATTGAAAATGTCACAAAAATTGCTACAACAGTGCCCCCTTCCTTCGGATTGTTCTCAAATTCAAGTGGAACCTGTTGGTCATAGCCACACAACACAAAAATGCTATTACAGCGCCTCCTTCAGGCGGATTCTTCCCAAATTCACGTGGAACCTGTTGATCACAGCATAAAACATATAGTATATGAAATTTGGTTCAATTCTATGCATACACACATACATACACTTTTCGAGGATACAAAACGGATATACGGACACATGGACGGACAGATAGGCCTTTTGTATAAACATGCTTTATCGGGATCTCTGACCCCTAAAACGTGTAAATCCGTCGAAAACCGGAAGTCGAAAAAAAAATTTCTATTACAATAGCTTTTTTCTTTAGAAAGCAGAAAGTAATAAAAAAATATCAAAAATAAAGCTATAAATATCAAATGGAATGAAACATCACAAAGCGTATAAATCTTTCGTAAAGAATTGTATGTCATGTGTAATATTTGCATTTCGTAAAACTGCATATTGTTTTCTGAGAAAACAAGTAAAGAAAAAAGTTTGCATCTTCTTAGCTTGGGAAGTCGAATCCATTTAAATGTATAAAAATGTATTCCAAGAATTTTTCTCTTAAAAGTACACAGAATCTCAAAATGTTTTCAGAAAAAATTTTCATAAAAGGGTTTGTGAATATATTTTTCTTCTATTTTGAATTCCCTTTTTCGCTTTTAAAACTATAGAAACGAGATTACTTTGAGAATTTTCATTACAAAAAAAGCACAGGGTTAAAAATATTTCGTATTCTGCAACCTTGGATTAGCTGACCGGAATGTTAACCCATAACCGCTGACGTTGCGTTCACGCAACAGTCAAAATAATTGCTCATGCAATGAATTAATTACATTGGCACCACTATTTTAGAATTTTAAAAAAATGTCTTATTTATTGGCAGAAATTTTGCTATTTTAGTAAAGCGAAATTTACCTTACTGAATTTGTGGTGGGAAACTACTAGTCCAGGCAATAGGGAATTTTACCTAGCAAAATTAATGGTAGTGCTGGAAATCGGCTTTCTAGATGTTTTATGGGTCGCTGAATCCGAATTTGTAACTTCCCACCAAAATTTCCCCCGGCAACCTCCTCAAATTTTGGTAAAAAGCCCCCCAAAAAAGGTTTTTATTAAAAAAATCAAATTTTTTATTGTTTTAGGGGAAAAGTATCTAGAAATTTAGAAAGTAGACAAAATTTGCAACAAATTAGATATATGACATTATGACTTAGGATGAAGGGGAAGGGGGGATCTGCCTCGGAACATGCGCGTGGTGCTGCGTGGACTAAGTTGCGCAATTCCACTTAACCACTCACACGTTTACATTCGCCCTCCCATCTCCCCTCCGAACTTTCCTTATAAGGTTTACTTTAAGTTTTTTGGGCCACTGAATCCGAATTTTTAACTTACCCCCAAAATTTTCCCCCCCGAACCCCCCCCCCCCTAAAAGAGTTGTTATTAACTTAAATTTCTTATTATTTTAGGGGAAAAGCATTATGAAATTAAGAAACTAGACAAAATTTGCAAAAAATAGGATATATGACATTATGTCGTAGGATAAACGGGGAGAGAGGGGGCTGCCTCGGAACATTCCCCGCGCGCTTTTCTCAAAAAACAAATTTTTTCAAAAAATCAATTTTTTGAGGGGTTACCGGTTGAAATTTTGGTGGGAAGTTACAAATTCGGATTCAGCGACGCAAAGAACATAAAGTGAGTCGAAATCCCACCAAAATTTCACCCGGCAACCCACCAAAAATTTATTTTTTGAAAAAATTTGTTTTTTGAGAAAAGTGCGCGGGGAATGTTCCAAGGCAGCCCCCTCTCTCCCCGTTTATCCTACGACATAATGTCATATATCCTATTTGTTGCAAATTTTGTCTAGTTTCTGAATTTCATAATGCTTTTCCCTAAAACAATAAGAAATTTAAGTTAATAACAACTCTTTTAGGGGGGGGTTCGGGGGGTAAAATTTTGGGGGTAAGTTAAAAATTCGGATTCAGTGACCCAAAAAACTTAAAGTAAACCTTATAGGGAAAGTTCGGAGGGGAGATGGGAGGGCGAATGTAAACGTGTGAGTGGTTAAGTGGAATTGCGCAACTTAGTCCACGCAGCACCACGCGCATGTTCCGAGGCAGATCCCCCCGTTCCCTTCATCCTAAGTCATAATGTCATATATCTAATTTGTTGCAAATTTTGTCTACTTTCTAAATTTTTAGATACTTTTCCCCTAAAACAATAAATTAAAAAAATTTTTTAATAAAAACCTTTTTTGGGGGGCTTTTTACCAAAATTTGGGGGGGTTGCCGGGGGAAATTTTGGTGGGAAGTTAAAAATTCGGATTCAAGGACCCAAAAAACATCTAGAAAGCCGATTTTCAGTACTACCATTAATTTTGCTAGGTAAAGTCCCTATACGGTCTCTATTGCCTGGACTATACTTTCAACAAGAAATTTGAAAATTTCTACTTAATAGTTTTGGCGGTTAATGGGTTAACTCAACGAATCCGTAACAAGCGTTCTGGATTAGCTTAAAAATGTCTTCGCATGACTAGTGCAGATTCTTAAATAAGCTACTGCAGGTTTTTATGAATGCTTATCGTGTACTATTATAGTTAACCTAAGAGTTTCCTGCAATTTTTGTACTGCAATAATTCCAGCGAGAATGATAATAAATTGACGTTAAAAAATTTGTTCACGCAGAAAATTTGTTCGCAATTCCTATAATATTTATAAATTAAATGAAAATATTGTTTTTATATGCCCGAAATTCATCTCGTATTTTCAATTTTTTTAATTCTAGCATTCGTTTTTTTCTCCTTCTTCGAAAGGAAGGAAAGCAAAGAAAGGAAAATTTGAAAAGCTTTGCGGTCTATAATATAACAAGGACTAACCCACAAATACATGATGCCACTCCTCATAATGATGTTGCATTTAAAAATGATCCTCAGAGAACTTTAAATACATTTTAGGGTTCCGTACTTAAAAAGTAAATACGGAACCATTATAAGATGACTCCTGTGTCTGTCTGTCCGTCTGTTACAGCCATTTTACTCGTAAACTATGGAACGTACAAAGTTCAAATTGGGAGAAGTAATAAAGACTATTGACCCACATTATTACTGATTATTAAACATTCACAAATGTATTATAGGAAAAATGTAGAGGAGCTAATTAGCAACTTGGAAAAAAGCTTTTCTTTGTATATCGTATGGGGTATCGTGTAAAAGCTTTCGTAACGCTGAACTCAAAAATGCATTTCTTTTAATTTTACGTATTACAGTTTCAGAGATATCGTCAAAAATGTAGTGCAAAAATATGCCCCCCCCCCCCATCTATTTCAAAATCTACTCAAATTAAAATTATGAAAAAATTAGAGGTAGTAGACAATAATTTAAACCTTGCAGGAAAATTATAGCGATTACCCTAGGTCACATAGTTTTTGAGAAAAGCGCATTTTTCTGTTATACACAAATTTCGATTTTCGGGCATTCAACAAAAGTATTGAGGAACGCTGGCGGTACCTACATTAGCAGAAGTATAAAAGTATCGTTGATAAAAATTTTCGAAAAAAATCGCCGGTGATTAGCCGAGATATTAACCCTTAAAGACACGGACGGTTTGAACATACATAATGACAGTGACAGGGTACTCTAAGTACCAAAGGCTTTTAAAGCCTAGATAACAACTTTAATGATACATTTGCGTAATGTAATGCCCAGAAACAGTATAAAAGCTATAAACGGCAAATTGTTAGAAACAGACTTCCTCAGTTACAATTAATCACATAAATAATATGGGATTCACGACTAGTTTGCATTGCATACGCCTCCCGTATCTTTAAAAGTTGATTAAAAACCTATCTGGAAAAACGCGTCACGTACGAGGCGGCGTTGCAACCTCCTTTCGAAGCCGTCCTTAGCACAATACCAAGTTTAAACTTTGAACAAGTGTTTTGTTAGCTACACTGGAAAAAGAAAACATTATTACTACGCTGAATTTAGTTTTATAAAATTCCAAATGAATTTTAAACATGCACTACTTTTATTTTCAGTGCAAAATTAAGTTCAACATAAATAGATTAGGGTAAGATTAAAACTAGTCGGATAGGGCAATCCCAAAATTTTCTTCTATCTCATACATGTTAATACTTCAAAATTCGCTATTAAAGCGGCAAAATTAAATGTCAATCTAGGCCCATCATGACGGTTCTAAAGATATGAAATTCCATGCATTAGTTTTTGAGATGTGACTATCGTTAAAATCGTGTAAATCTTGAAAAAATGCAGCATAGCAACATAGCTCTTTGGTGATTTACACCAAAACCTAATCAGCAACAACTTATCCCAATGTCTAACTGAATCTGAAGTTTAATGAAAATCTGTGCATTACTTTTTGAGATAAAGCTATCGCGGAAATCATAAAAAATTCTACATAGGAGCGCTATGTAGAATGTGTACCTGTTGGGCGATTTACACCAAAAACTAAACAGCACAATTTATATCAGGGACTAACGGAATCTGAAGTTTGATGAAAATTCGTGCATTCGTTCTTTAGATATAGCTATTGCAGAAATTGTGAAAAATGCAGCATAGCAGCGCCACCTGTTGGGCGATTTACACCAAAAGGTAATCAGCACAAATTTATGTTAGGGACTAACTGAATCTAATTTTTTTAAAATTTCGATCGTTAGTTTTTAAGATAGTGCCACAATAATTGTGTCACACACAGACTGACAGAGTGACAGACAGACTCACAGACAGATATTCTGTAAAAACATTGTGGAAACTTAGACTTTTCACAGTTTCCACATATAAAAACCCTCATAAATGCTACAGAATCACGGCCTATGGAAACTCCATGTATTCGGGAGTGACAGTAGAAAATTCGTCTAAGTCTCAGAGTTTGCCGGTAACTTAAAAGTAAATAACTTCAGTGCGACGATCTTACGAAGATGACACTTTGGAACATAGTACATAAAAGGATGACCACTTGGTTCCCACTTTGTAACACCGAAATATGCCGTTAAGTGCTTTTTGACATTACATACTTTGACAGGAGAGTTTCGTATGCAAAAAGGGGGAAGGGCCCCGACCAGCCACTAGAAGGTCAGCTGTCAAAAGGATCTTGACAGGCGAACCAAGGACAGCGGAGGTTGGAAACTCGCATTGTTTTCCGAGAAAAAAATTAAGGATATATACGAGATCTCTGAGGAGATTTGGAGATTAGATGACTTTTAGAAGAGTTTAGCAGAAGCTAAACGGGAAAAGAGGTTCTTCAACCTGAAGGAGAGAAAAGTTTCTCTCTAGGCTTTTCATGGGATTATCTTTCGGATGTCGCTCCGAGAAGGGAGGAGATTTGTTTCTCTCGACGGCAATAATAGCCGATCAGCTGGGCTACAGCTGGGAGCATCAGCGGAAAAGCTGAACGCACGGAGGACTGCTAATCCGCACCTTTAACGGACATTTATTTACTTAGAAGGGACCATAGTGTTTCCCAGAGACTCTTGAATTAACTAATCTGGACTCTGATTTGTTATCCGGTCAAGGACTTTTATTAGATATTCCTACCTTACAAAAACTTTATTTCACTTCTTAAGTAATTTGTTGTGTTAGTGTAGACATTGTATTTAGCCAAGATTTCTTGTTGTTTTTACGAGAATAAAACCTTCAATTTTCATCTTACTAAAACCTTTGTCATCACGCCTCTGAGGAGATCACGTCACGCTACCGCCCTCATCTGAGGCCCCACAACATGTTTTATGAGGATCCCTGACTCCTAAAATGTGTAAATCCGTAAAAAAACCAGAATTCGAAAATTTTCACGAATCCAATGCTTTCTTCTTGTATAAATAGAAGAAAGTAAAAAGAGTTATACAGAATAGCAATAGTTAATATTATTTAGGATTCATATCTCTTTGAACTTTTATGGTATACCAATTCATACTTTTCTGGTATATACAGCTATACCCAGCCCTACCTTGTATAGTTTTTATAAAGTCTTATTATTCTTTCAGCAACGAGTTTTCTAATAACACAGTTAATAATTCATATATTTATTGTACGGAACCCTCTGAGTGCGAGTAATACTCGCACTTGACCGTTTATTTTTATTCCGTTATTACATCGAAACCCATTATGAAATGCAGCAATAGATGATAAAACCATTTTGTTTTCGAATATTCACTCGGAAAATTCGCCTTTTACAAATTTCAGTTCTGCATCAGAGAATTCTCAAAAGATTTCTACTCTTAAATCTTGGAAAAAAAAAAACGAGCAAAATTAGCGTTTTTTTCTACAAATTTTACAAAAGTTTTAAAAAAATACAACATAAAAAAATTACAAAAGTTTTTAAAAAATGACAAATTTAAAAAATATATCATAACTTTTAAAAAAGTTTTTAAAAATCTAACAAAAAGCTTTAAAAAATCTGTAAAATGTTATAAAAAAAATACAAATAACAGTTTAAGTGTTATTTTGAACAGTAGTATAATGTTTAGCCAACCGTTATACTACTGTTTAAAATAAACTTTTCAGGATTTCGTTCATCTCAGGAAACCCTTATAGTCTAGCTTCTCTGTCTGTCCGCCCGTCACAGGCTCGTACTCGGAAACTATTTAAGTTACAGACTTGATTTTTTTTTTTTTTTTTTAAATAGAGCTGAATACTTTCTGACATTTCCAAAACCATAAAATTAAAAAAAATACTTATATTATTTTAATTGGGCGAATTCAATCTCTTTCGATTTCAAAACATAATCTTAAATTCAGCAAAAATTGCCCAGTACGACGATACCTTGGTAACGCAAATATCTCCCACTCAGAAGATTGTGGGTTCGGATCTCTCAAGCGGAGCATTTTCAAATGGATGTAATTAAAAGAAAATTCCTTTTGGGGCAATTTTAAAGGGGTTTTGTTTTCTTTTACGCAGCGGTAATTTTTAAAATATCTTTTATTCCAGACAGAGAAAATCTGAAATTTCGATTTTTAAAAAAAAATCCGGAGAATTTCTCCCTCATATTTTTTAAAAATGTACGTTTTGTAACAATTAATGTTTAACATGTCAGATGATAAAATCAAATATATATTTAATATTAAAAAAATCCTCATTTTTGATAATTAATTCAGTACAGAGGTATAAATTTTGGATCTCTGTGGACTATATTTTGTTTGCTGTTGCTATCTATAGGATATTTTTTGAAATAATACACTTCTTATAGACAATTATTTTCAAGTTATCTATATACATTATTGAGGAATTAAAAGATATTTTTTTCTTTTTTATTTTAATATACGTTAATGTTCTTTTCTGGCTCCATCTAGTGAGTTTTTAAAAAGTGAAATAATTAATATGGATTTTTATTGAATTATTTCAATATATTAAATATGTTTTAAACATTTTTTTGCTTTTAAAAATATTATTTTTTTATTTATACGGATTTATATTTTAGTGGAGGTATCTCCGCTAAATTTTCGAAATTGGTGAATTTAAAAATATTTGGATTTTCTTAGTTTTATTTAAATAATTTTACTTAAATATTTTTAATTTGGTTAAAATGCATTTTTAAATTATTTTAAAATTAAATGTAATTGGGCTGCCATGTATGTAAGATTTTAATAATTATAAATGAACAATTTTGATTTATTAATTTAAGAATAAGTCTTTTGAAAGACATATTAAAAAACTCTTTGTACGATCTGTGGTCACACTTACCCACTTGTTTAAAGCTTTTTTATAATTTTTGTTAGTATTTGAATCCCAATGAAAAAGGCGTGAGTAAGTTAGATAAAATTGGGACTTACCCGTTCTTCAGGATACTTATCTATTTCGGTGTAAATCCACACTTTGTTTATTCCAATATGTGTTAGTTGTCATAATTTTAATCAACCACTCTTTATAACCTCCTTTGACAAAAGAAATTGTAGACTATTATATCAAATAAATAAGCAGTGGTAACACTTTAAGCTATTTAATTCACATTGTTTAAATTGTAAAAAAAGAGAGAGCATTTTCATGCCTCTTCTCTGGAATGACTACATTTTCAGAATGAAAAAATATTTACATTATAAGATAATAAATCAGTAATAATAATTGTAATAGCAATATCATAATAATAATAATAAATCAGTTTAATGTCTATGAGTCACTCAATAAGTCATTATCTTTATCAAAGGTTTCAAGGTTAATTTCTTTTGAATAGATTTATGGCTGAGTTGAAACGACGCATTATTTATGTAACTGAGGAAATTATCTTTATCACAGCTAATTAGCTTGATTTATGTCCATCAACTCCTCCTTAATTTCTGAAGTTTCATTCTCACACAAATTTAAGTTCCTTCTATGGGTTTGAAAAACAGGTTTGGGAACTGGCTTCGTAAACAGGTCTGCTATCATCAATTTGGTTGGGCAGTACTTTAGGTTGATAGTCCCTTCTTGCTTTAGTTGTTTTATCAGGTGGAACCTAATTTCAATATGTTTAGTCTTACTTGAGTGCTTTTCTAATTCTATCATCTTGATCGTGGACTGGTTGTCTTCATATAGGTCTATAGGTAAGGTTTGCTTTAGGTTTAATTCTTCCAGTAGATTGACTAGCCACTTTATTTCAATTGCTGCATTTGCTGCTGACACATACTCGGCCTCTGCCGATGATAATGCAATGCAGGATTGTTTCTTGGTCGACCATTGTATGGGATTTCTTCCTAACATGTATAGGTTCCCACTCGTTGATTTTCGTGAATCTACATCTCCTCCCCAATCTGCATCCGCATAAACTTCAAGTATCGGTTTCTTTTCTCCGCTCAGAACTAGACTATAATTTTTTGTAGTCTTTAAATATCTTATCACTCTCTTTACTGCATTCCAGTCTTTCATTCTTGGTGATTCATTTCTTCTGCTAAGAATGTTTACTGCCGCACAGATGTCAGGTCTGCTTATAGTTGCTAGATATAGAAGTGCTCCTATGGCTTGTCTGTAATATGTGTTGTTTGGTAAAATGTTATCCTCATCATTAAAGCGTGTGTAATTTGTTTTCATGGGTGTGCTACACGGTTTTGCGTCTTGCAAATTAAATTTATTGATTAATTCTTCTATTTTCTGAGTTTGATTTATCATGTAGCTTTTATTTACTTTTTTAATGTTCATAGATAGGTAGTTACTGATGTCACCTAAATCTTTTAGCTCGTATTCTTTATTTAAGCTCGCGATTACTTCCTCTATTATTTCGTCTTTTCCAGCAATTAAAATGTCGTCTACGTATGTTATTATGTATGTTGTGTTATCGCCTCTTTTCGCGTAAAAAGGCATGAGTCAAATTTGCTCTGACTGAAATTCATCTTTTTTAGTGTTTCTGTGATTTTATTATGCCACGCTCTCGCGGCTTGTTTAAGTCCGTATATGGCTTTGTTTAGCCTACATACTTTATTTTCCTCATTTGGTTTAGCGAAACCTTCTGGTTGTGACATATATATCTCCTCCTCCAGCTCTCCATGTAAGAACGCGGTGTTAATATCAATATGTTTTACATTTAAATTTTGATGCAATACTGTTATTAATAATGCTCTTATTGTTGTATATGACACGACTGGTGCATAAGTTTCATCATAATCCTCCCCGAATTTTTGTGAATATCCTTTCGCAACTAAACGTGCTTTATATTTTTGGATTTTTCCTGTGTTGTCGCGTTTTAGTTTGTAGGTCCATTTGCAACCTATTATTCTCCTATTTGGTGGAGGTTCTACAATTGACCAAGTTTTGTTTTTCATAAGGGAGTTCATTTCGCTTTTCATTGCATCTATCCAATTTTGTTATTCCTTAAAATTTTCCATGTTTTCGATTTCCTCATAATTTTTTGGTTCAGTAGCATTTTCGTTCTTAACCATGTATATTAACCTATCAGGAGGTACACTTTATTAATTCTTTCTGATCGTCTAAGTTCTGCTACTGGTTGATTGGACGTGGATGGTGTCTCATTGCTATTTGAAATTTCTATTTCTACAAAGTTTTCGTTAACCCGATTTTCATCTTGTTTTGGTTTGTTTTCTACTTTCTCGTTTCTATATTTAAATTTGTTTTCGAGAAATTTAACGGTTCTCGCGATCTTTATTTCATTTCCTCCTACATATATTCTATATCCTTTGGATTCATTATCATATCCGACGAAAATTCCCTCTATAGCTTTATCGTCTAATTTTTGTCTTCTGGCTTTACTGATATATGCGAAGGCTTTGCAGCCAAATACCCTGACGTAACTTAAGTTTGGCTGTCTGTCCATAACTCGTATGGCGTCTTTTCATTTGCTTTTGTCGGTAGTCTGTTTTGCAAATGATTTGCTGTGCAAATTGCTTCCCCCCAGAACTTTAATGGTAAATTTGATTCACTTAACATTGTCCTTGCCATTTCAACTAACGATCTATTTTTCCTCCCTGCCACACCGTTCTGGCTTGCGCAATATGGAACTGTGTGTTGATGTTTTATCCCATTAGCCCTGAGGTAATTTTTTATTTCATCTGATGTGAATTCCCCTCCGTTATCTGTTCTAATTGCTTTCGGTTTTTCTCCAAATTTGTTGCTAATTAACGCGATGAATTCTTTAAGTTTTTCGTAAACTTCACTTTTTCTAGACAATAGGTATATGATCGTAAATCGTGAGTACTCATCAATAAAAGTCAAAAAGTATGATTTCCCCCCTATTGTCGATGTTTGAAAAGATCCGCACACGTCGGAGTGAATGAGCTGGAGTCTTTTAGTTGCTCTATACTCTGCAATTTTTTGATAGGGTTCATCAGTTAATTTTGCCTTAATGCACGGTTCGCAATCTATGTTATGCTTACAGTTGTTTATTTGGATTCCTGTAGCTAATTCCTTTTGCGTAATTTCTTTAATTGATGTTAGATTTCTATGTCCTACCCTACGATGCCATAATTCTAGGCAATTTTTGTTGTTGCAGCTTTGTGCTACGTTTGCATAGTTTTGGAATGCCAACTGAACTTCGTATAGGTTATTTACTTTTCGCGCTTCTAAGCATATTTCTCCGTTAAGTTTGAACATACATTTGTCATTTCTGAATATAATTTCACATCCATTTTGCGTCGCTTTGCTAACCGATAATAAATTTGTTTCGATTTCAGGTACTAGTAATACATCTTTAAGTGTTATCTCATGAACTTTGTTGTCTGATGTTCGCGTGTTTATATTTACGTCACCTGACCCGTAACTGATAAGTTTTTTCCCGTTTGCGATGGTTACATTTGTTTTTTCGCGTGATTTTATTTCTGTAAACATTGATTCTGAACACACAATATGGCTTGAGCTGCCACTGTCTACTATAAATGTTTTGTTTTCTATTCCTTGTGTTATAAAGGCGTAATTTTTATTTTCGCTCGCCCTCCATATATTGTTTTCATTTTCAGAGTGACTGTACCTACGGTTTGGTTCTGGTGTTTGTTCACTTCTAAAATTGTTTTCACTCTTTTGAAAAACTAGTGATGTAGAGTAATGTTTTTTGTTTGGTCTAATGTGTTGATTTTGTGGTGTATTTTGTGTTTTGGCTTTATTATGCCAACATTCCTGGGTATAATGGTTTCTCATCCGACAATTGGAGCAGTATTTATTACTTGTTTGTTGTTGTAATTTTTCTGTGCTTTAAATGCTTTGGCAGGATTTTCTATTCTCTCATTATTATCATATCGTCGGTTATATTCGTCAATAAGTTTAGACTTAATAAATGATGGTGTGAGTTGATTTTCTTCTCTTGATTCAAGGGCAGTAATAAGAGTATCATTAGATTGGGGTAGGGAGCATAATAACAGTGCAGAAATGTGGTTATCATTTATAACTTCTCCTATGGCCGCTAATTTATCTACTAATTCCATTATTTTTGTAATATGATTAACAACGTTGCCACCTTCCGCTAATTTAATCACGTAAAGTTTTCTTAAGAGATAAAGTTTGCTAGACAAATTATGTCGCTCATGGATTTCACGCAAAGCTTGCTAAGTTTGTCTGGCTGTCTGTAAATTTCTAACATGAGTAATTTGATTATCATCAATTGTTAGATTAATTAGTGCACGGGCTTTCTTATCACTTTTGGACCAGGCGTCCGTAATTGGATCAGGCGGTTCTTCCGTAATTACATGAAATAAGTCTTCTTTAGTTAACATCATTTCGGCCTTGAATTTCCAAATCGCGTAGTTCGTAGCTGTAAGTTTTTCAATTGCTGAAAGTAGTAGATAAATGACAGTTCTACGGCCACAGGCTGAATTCCGCAATGAGCAATTGGGAGCAATGCTCAATTGATCAGATCCACCTTCCTTCTAATCGCGACAATTATTTTGTCATGTTACTGTTCTATCTAGCATTTTGTTAGAAAACCGTATATGAATGTCTAATTATCTGCAAAAACGGTTTCGATTATAAAAACCTATTTACTTTATATCATTTTATTGTTTTCTCCGATATTTTGTTAGAAAGATGCGTGTATACAAGTTTGTTTTTGAATAAGTATATATATATATATATATATATATATATATATATATCACTTTATTGAAAACAATTGTTAGCAGATATACACATGTTAGTAAGTATAGGTATCAGTAAGCTATGTACACATGTTAGTAAGTATAGGTATCAGTAGACTATGTACACGTGTATCTATATACATGTAGATAAAATGCATATAAGTGTTTATAAATTTATAGATATAAATGTTTAAATATCGCTAAACATATATGTCTAAATCTATCCAAATGAATATATATACGTATATATATAGTATATAAGTATATGTTTCTAAATATAAGTATCTAAGTATTAATATGTTTATATGCATGTATAAGTTTACATATGCGTGTTTATATAAAAAATTATTGGTTTAAAAATTTACAAAATCTAATTAAAAAAAAGTTTAAAAAAAAAAATATATATATACATATATAAATTAAAAAAAATAGTTTTAGCAAAATTAAAAAAGTAAAAAAAAAAAGTTTTAACAAATTTAAAAAGTTTAAAAAATATATAAATTAAAAAAAAGTAGAAGAAAAAAAAAGTTTTACAAAAGAAAATGTTTTAAGAAAATTAAAAAAAAAGTTTCAACAAAATTTTATAAGTAAAAGAAAAAAAAAATACAAAAAATATAAGTTATAAAAAAGTTTTAGAAAAAAAAAAAAAAAAAAAAAAAAATACAAGTTATAAAAAAGTTTTAGCAAAAAAAAAATGTTTTACAAAAATACAAGTTATAGAAAAAGTTTAACAAAATTAAAAAAAAGTAGAAAAAAGTTTTACAAAACAAAAGTTTAAAAAAGTATATTTAAAAAATTATTTGTAAATAAGCATAGATATTTATGCATATATTATATGTAAGTGTGTGGGTACGGAATAAAATAAATACACACATTTAACATTATATTAGAAAGGTTTATGCATATGTTTTAAATAAGTACTCATATAAAAAAGAAACAATTTTTTATTAAAAACAAAACAATTTACAGGAAAAGTATATTTACAAGAAAAGATTTATTTACATAACAATATTATCTCGATAAATTCTTCTTTATATTAGTGTAAATTAGTATTATTGCAATCTTGAATAATTTTACAGTGGCCATACGCAAAGCTGGTGATCCCACCTTTAAACAAATAACGTTTATCATCAAACGGTGACAAACATATTTTGTTCTGACTTAATGTAAATAATTTATGAGCATCTTGCCCAATTCTCATTTGTACTTCAAAAGAAGTCGATTGGTTTTTGAGACAGTTCACATAGTCTTCATGCTTTAGACGGTTCTCGACGACGTGTTTAGACACACCCTTCGCTCGTTTCTTCTCTTCTATGGAAGATTTCAGAGAGTACATTTTTGATTTCAATCCGACAAACTCAAGGGCTAGATTGCCTTTTAGTTAATCTTTAAATTTGCCGATCACCTTCTTATTGATATCTGAGTAGAGTGAATGATGCTTTGGATAGTCTGAGAAATCGAACAAGCTTGCATGATGTTCCATATCATCAAAAATATTTTTTGTTTTAATATGATAGCACAGTGAGTCCGTATCGGTGAATAATAGTTTTGCATCATCTTTATATGTTTTCCTTATAAAATTATAGTGAAAGTCATACATAAGTAATTTAGAGAGTTCTAATATTGCAAACCCGACATAAATCGGTCGATTCATGAGTATGCTAGTTTTCATCCTTTCAACAGCAGTTAGATCTTCATCAAATGTTTTAAATGACTTAAATGTAGGCGAGGCTACTAATATTTTAGCTCTTTTTTCATTATTACAAAGCACAATATTTCTCCTTTTTCGCAAATTCTCCATGGTTTTTCCAAAAACAGAGTTATTCATTAATTTAAAAAAGTCTTTTTCAAAGGTGGATTTGGCCTCTTTTCTTTTTTCAGTATTAAAATTAATATATTTCTGAAGCCAAGGTGTCTGTTTAAATTTAAGGACTTTATGAACAGCTTTAAGTTTTAATCCAAGTTGTAAATAAAATTTAAGATTACGATAATGAGTGATATAATTCTGCTTATCATTTAAATTTGGGATAAGTTTAGGTGTTCCTTTAAATGGTTGATTATTGAGAAGGGACTTGGCGTAAGGAGAAAGCATGTCTTCGCTAACTGTGAATCTTTCAGGGGCAAGTGGGTAATCGTTATGAAATGGATGAAGTTCTTCAGGATATTCTAAATCAACCTCGAAAATGTATCCAATATCAGAATCATCAAGTAGAGATAAAATCCACTCTTCCGTAATATGATTTGTTGTACACCATTCAAAACCACCAAAAGGTAAGAATTGCGACATAGCCCATCCATACAAATTATTTGCATCCCAGTACATAATGTAGCTGGGTGCATCATTTTTATTAAAATCAGCTGTATTAGGTATGTTCGCTCTGGCATATCTATGACTAATCATACTAATACCACCACGTATCCCATTCTCGATCAAAAGCAACATATCGATATCAGTAAGTAACTCTAGAGGTGTTTCGGACATTTTCAAACAAGCTTGCCAGGAGAGTGAAGGGGCGGTAAACAAATGTACACAATCAATATCATAGTATTGCTGACATAATTTCCTAAAATTTTGGAATACATCAGCAAGTAGCACAACATCTGTCTTGACGTATAGGTCGTGATATTCTCCTAGGGATTGGATATTAAAGGTTTTCCAAACCTTCTCTGCGTGTTTATAATCTTCCTCGTCTATAGGCTCATCAGTTAAGCTATTAAAAAATGCAGAAGGTGGAGGAAGTTCCTTCTCATTAAATTTTTCAAAGGAAGTGAAATGGTCATAAGGGTAGACCCCTTTTCTCATCAACAGATCTAAATTAGTATTTTTTAAGAAATTTTCTTTTAGAATGGTAAATTGGTCAAATCGAAGGTTTTCAACGAGCTTTTCTAATGACGTTGGCAAAAATTGAAAGGAATCTATAAAGACCATCTGTATAGGACTTGTTGGTTTTCTTAACTTAAAGGTTATATAATTTTCCATAGTGGAAGCAATAACATCAATTTCATGATCTTTAAATTTCCCGATCTTACTCATTAAATGATGTCCATCATAGTTTTTCAGATTATGGAATATGACAGGGATTGCTTTACATTGCTTAAAATTGAGATTACATGCTACATGTGCTGCTCCTCGATACACTCCAGAGATGTGATCATGATCACGTGTGCGTTCTGAATCTAATGGTTGTTTACAAATATGACGAAATTCAGCTTCTTGAAAAGCTTTTTCTTGCAAAGGTGAAAGTTTCATAGGCTCTATGTTCAATAACTCCCGTCCTAAAATATCTTTTTCTTTCATCATTTGTTTTAAAAAATGATCCACACAGTCTTTACCACGATACATTTTCGCTTTCTCCATACATCTTCCATCGGGTCCAACAACGACATAAGCGTACCCACAAGGAAAATGATATGTTGTTTTTTCAGTATAAGATGGTTTAGAAGAGGGTGCGCCTGGTGCAATAGGTATAAGTATACTCTCAAAATCTGCATAAATGGTATAGGGAATAGTATGTTGGAGATGAATACCAGAAAACTTGAGTATGTTATCGTTTTCACTAGGTAGCTTTATAGACTGTGCTATATGTTGGCGACAATATTCATCATGTTTATTCAAAAGATCTTGTCTTGAAAAGCGATGTAAACATCTATAGCAATAATAACATACTCCATCATGTTTGGTGAGATCACCCAAAAGTCTCGAAAAACTTCTAATTAAACAATAATGTTGCTTTTCACCATCAACGATTAATAACAAATTGATAACATCTACATTCTGCTTTTCAGAAATATACAGAGGACAAACTTCATCCTCATCATATCCAAACACATTAATCCGTAAATCATTAAGCTTTTCAATAATAGGTATCTTGTGGAGTGAAACAGGATATTTCACCTCTCCTAGCTTAATCTCATTTTCATAAGGGATATAATGAGAAACTCGCTCAGGCTTTTTTGTAAAATCTAAGTTCAGTTTAAATGCCAAAAGGCACCAAACCAAACACTTATTGTCTTCATTTTTTATATTGAGCACTGCTTTTTTGTCATATAATTTCTTAGATAAGGCTATATAAGAACTTGCAGCAAGGGGATGATATTTAGCAATCTTGAGTTCTAAATGATGAATTTTTCTAAGTTTCCATCCAGACCCTCTTTGTATAAATTCTTCAAAGGATTTAGTTATTTTTGAAAATCCTTCTTCAATATGTTGTGAAATATTATCTTCAGTAAGTTCAGTAAAACACTGGCTTCGAAAATAAGGTTGAATCTCCTCTATCTCTTGATTGTCATTCATACGTTCAAGAGATATTTTAATCACCATATACCATTTAACAGCCCCTTTTTCACGAATTTCACTCATTAAACGCTCTTGTAGTTCAGCTCGTAAGTGGGTATGAAACACTGCTATATCACTTTCTTCACGCTCATCAGGATAAAGCATGAGAGTTTTAAACACATTAAGTACATCAGATTGGTTTTGCTTTAGTTTTTTAGACTTTACATTAGAGAAACTTGTTTTCCGTTTCACACTTACAAGAGGTGTACGGGAGTGTTCAGTACGTATATGTTGTTTAAGCTCAAAATTTCGTCCGAACATTTTATTACATTCACGACAAGGGAATTTTGAACTTTCATGTGATCTAAGATGACGCTTCAAGTTATCCTTCCGTGTAAAAACATACTCACACTTATCACACTTAAACTTAGACTGATCATCAGTGTTATGAGTTTTTAAATGTCTTAACAAGTCTGATTTCCTTGTAAAAGATTTTTCACACATGTCACAGATATGAAACTTATCACCTAAATGAATCTTCAAATGCTGATTCAAATTAGAAGTAGATAAAAATCTCTTATTACACGTAGGGCATATAGACATCTTCTTTACAGAAACAGATTCTTCAGGTGTTATGTTGATATTAATAGTATTTGAAAATAAACTACTTTTCAACGAGGATTCTTCAGAAAATCCATTATCTTCTAATGATCTAACATTGCTATGGGTCTTCAAATGTCTCTGTAAGTTAGATCTCCGTCCAAAAGTTTTCCGGCAAACTTCACAAGTGTACAGCTTCTCACCAGAATGTATCTTCATATGCTGATTCAAGTTGGATGTGCACGTAAAATCTTTACCACAAGTCAAACAGGTTAAAAATTTCTTCCTAGATGTAGAACTTTCCAAAGGCATAATCTCATCAATAGGTATGATAACATCCATAGTAGAATAAAAAGAAATAAAAAACACTTCAAAGAAATCAACAATTAAAAAACAAAAAAGCAATCTTTTCAAACAAACCGAATCAGAAAAAAGCAAGAGCAATTAAAGACACGTCTTATCACTACCAAAATTAATCATCAAATGATGGAAGTCTGATTTTCCGCCTCCTATTTATATCCTGAACATCCCCCGCTCCACCGATCTCAATCTGGCGACGAAATATTCTACTTAGCGAGAAAATAAAAGATCAAAATCGCCAAATCATGACGAAATAATTCATTTGGCGAGCAAACGAAAGAATAAAATCACCGAATTACAAAAATATTTTTTCCCTATTAATAACACTCTAAGAGTTCATTAAACCCGAAGACTTATAATTTATTCTTGATGTAATTAAATTTCCCTTTCAAATGCTTATATACAATTAACATTATTATATACTTATATACAATTGATATTATTAAAAGGTCTTTACCAAAGTCTAATACTAGTGACTTTTATAGTTGATTTTAGAAATTAACGATTAAAAATGTTTTATCCAAACAGAAATAGTTATACTTTAAAACTGTTTCTCAATATATTTTTCAAAACTCTCTAGTAGTAGGGAAAGACTAGAAAAACTAGTAGGGAAAGAAGGAGAGTTAGGCGTCAGCAGGCGGATTGCGGATTGTGTGGATGTGGGTGGAATCCACCTTGTGGATGGAGGAGGAGAGTGGAATCCACCTGTGAGTGAAAAGTGAGTCTTATCCTATAGTAGGAGGGGCTGGAGGAGGGCTTAATTTTTGAGGGGGGCTTAATTTTTGAGAGGGGCTTAATATTAGAGATTAGATAATGTGTTGGCTGAACTCTCCTTCTTTCCCTACTAGTGGTTAGCTGTTTTTATACACCAATTTTGTTATGCTAGTTGTAAATTTAATTTTTTTAAACTTTTTTTGCTCTGTGCTGCCCCCTAGCGAGCGGATTTTTGAAAATAGTGGTTTTAATATTTCTGAGGCAGACAATTTGTATCGATTGTAATCGGACTTGGATAACTTTGATTTTTGAATGAATTTCAAGGATGTTGATCGGAATTAATTTAGAGTATAAAATAAAAATGTTAATTAGGTATAATTTTTAATTTGAATAATAGACGTAAAAGCTTGAAAATGAGTGTTAGAATGATTTGATTATGAAATATTTGTAAGAATTTAGCGAAAATAAAAGATTGTTTTCTTTTCAAACTGAGTTTTGATTTTATTTAAGGTTTAGGATTCACTAATTTAATCTTAAATATGATTTTTAAAGGATGATGCAATACCTTAAAAAGGTTGCGATAGAACAATTTGTGGTTTATTTTTCAGGGTGATGTAATACTTTTAGAGATTGCAACAAGTAAATAATATGTCGTTTTGTTTTTCAAAATGAGTTTTGATGTTATTCGAGATTATTGATTCATTAATTTAATCTAAATTAGGATTTTTTACGGGTGATGCAATATTTTTAGAGGTTTCATAAATTTGAAAGCTGTTTTATTCATTCTGTGGAGAAAGGAATTTAATAATAGTATTTAATAATAATTAGGTAGATCGTTTTAGTGTGATTAGTACATATAGAATTTAAAAAATGTATATTATATGTTGTCCGATTTAGTAAAATTAACTTCTATGTATACTTAGAACAGGGTAAACAACTTGGTATTTGTTTCTGTTTAATACCAAAATTAACACTTCAACAATAAATAAAATAAATTTAACAGTCATGTAATTAGACTATATGGTTAAACACTTTGACAGTTGTCTGCATTGGTATTAAGAATATATATCTGTCTTAAGAGAAAATAGTATTCTGTCTTACGCGAGCAATTAAATATGAATTATGCTTGAAAAAAAATGAATGTGATTGGTTTTAACAATTCGAAATTCAATAATATGAGATCTGTTTGTAATATTTTTTAAGTAGAATTCGAGTTATATTTAAAAACGTATCAAAAAATTTAATCAGTTAGCTCATTTTAATTAATTTTCATAGTTTAGTAGACCGTGTATATAATTAAAAATTATTATTTATTATTAAATTTAATGTAGGATCGTAATATAACACACAGAATTTATTGATGTATTGAAATTATTATATGTATTTTTTTAAATGCAGTTGATGTATTGAAATTATTATATGTATTTTTTAAAATGCACATGATCTCTTAGTTGAATTTTATATTATTTAATTTTTTTTTCTGTTTAGTATACTTGCATGTATATACGTATAAAACTTTTAGAAAGTTTCGTTAATATTTTTAAAGTAAAATTTATTTTGTTATAAAATTCCATAAAAAATTTAAATTATCTGAGTTACGTAGTTCCATTTAATTAATTTTCATGTCTTAGTAGTTTAAGTATATAATTTAAAATTATTGTTTATCGTTAAACTTAAAAAATTGTTGTAATTATATTTTTCTGAATTTAAAGTTATTCAGTTTAGAGTATTTATATATATATTCGAAATTGGTACTATATGTCGAACAGTAATATTTTTGTGAAACTGTATATTGATTTATTTGGATAAAAAAACATACAAAATTTACTAACATAATAAAATAACCATATGTATTTTTAAACTTTTGAATTGCTAGTTGGATTTTATATTATTAATCAGTTGTATTTTCATATCTTTTTATTTAATATACTTGTATGTATACAGTTTTTAGGAATTTTCACTTGAATTGGAAATATATAATTCAATGTATAAAACATTTGTTATTGATATGCAAGGAAATCATGACTCTATGCATGAGAGTTTTGAAAAATATATTGAGAAACAGTTTTAAAGTATAACTATTTCTGTTTGGATAAAACATTTTTAATCGTTAATTTCTAAAATCAACTATAAAAGTCACTAGTATTAGACTTTGGTAAAGACCTTTTAATAATATCAATTGTATATAAGTATATAATAATGTTAATTGTATATAAGCATTTGAAAGGGAAATTTAATTACATCAAGAATAAATTATAAGTCTTCGGGTTTAATGATCTCTTAGAGTGTTATTAATAGGGAAAAAATATTTTTGTAATTTGGTGATTTTATTCTTTCGTTTGCTCGCCAAATGAATTATTTCGTCATGATTTGGCGATTTTGATCTTTTATTTTCTCGCTAAGTAGAATATTTCGTCGCCAGATTGAGATCGGTGGAGCGGGGGAGGTTCAGGATATAAATAGGAGGCGGAAAATCAGACTTCCATCATTTGATGATTAATTTTGGTAGTGATAAGACGTGTCTTTAATTGCTCTTGCTTTTTTCTGATTCGGTTTGTTTGAAAAGATTGTTTTTTTGTTTTTTAATTGTTGATTTCTTTGAAGTGTTTTTTATTTCTTTTTATTCTACTATGGATGTTATCATACCTATTGATGAGATTATGCCTTTGGAAAGTTCTACATCTAGGAAGAAATTTTTAACCTGTTTGACTTGTGGTAAAGATTTTACGTGCACATCCAACTTGAATCAGCATATGAAGATACATTCTGGTGAGAAGCTGTACACTTGTGAAGTTTGCCGGAAAACTTTTGGACGGAGATCTAACTTACAGAGACATTTGAAGACCCATAGCAATGTTAGATCATTAGAAGATAATGGATTTTCTGAAGAATCCTCGTTGAAAAGTAGTTTATCTTCAAATACTATTAATATCAACATAACACCTGAAGAATCTGTTTCTGTAAAGAAGATGTCTATATGCCCTACGTGTAATAAGAGATTTTTATCTACTTCTAATTTGAATCAGCATTTGAAGATTCATTTAGGTGATAAGTTTCATATCTGTGACATGTGTGAAAAATCTTTTACAAGGAAATCAGACTTGTTAAGACATTTAAAAACTCATAACACTGATGATCAGTCTAAGTTTAAGTGTGATAAGTGTGAGTATGTTTTTACACGGAAGGATAACTTGAAGCGTCATCTTAGATCACATGAAAGTTCAAAATTCCCTTGTCGTGAATGTAATAAAATGTTCGGACGAAATTTTGAGCTTAAACAACATATACGTACTGAACACTCCCGTACACCTCTTGTAAGTGTGAAACGGAAAACAAGTTTCTCTAATGTAAAGGCTAAAAAACTAAAGCAAAACCAATCTGATGTACTTAATGTGTTTAAAACTCTCATGCTTTATCCTGATGAGCGTGAAGAAAGTGATATAGCAGTGTTTCATACCCACTTACGAGCTGAACTACAAGAGCGTTTAATGAGTGAAATTCGTGAAAAAGGGGCTGTTAAATGGTATATGGTGATTAAAATATCTCTTGAACGTATGAATGACAATCAAGAGATAGAGGAGATTCAACCTTATTTTCGAAGCCAGTGTTTTACTGAACTTACTGAAGATAATATTTCACAACATATTGAAGAAGGATTTTCAAAAATAACTAAATCCTTTGAAGAATTTATACAAAGAGGGTCTGGATGGAAACTTAGAAAAATTCATCATTTAGAACTCAAGATTGCTAAATATCATCCCCTTGCTGCAAGTTCTTATATAGCCTTATCTAAGAAATTATATGACAAAAAAGCAGTGCTCAATATAAAAAATGAAGACAATAAGTGTTTGGTTTGGTGCCTTTAGGCATTTAAACTGAACTTAGATTTTACAAAAAAGCCTGAGCGAGTTTCTCATTATATCCCTTATGAAAATGAGATTAAGCTAGGAGAGGTGAAATATCCTGTTTCACTCCACAAGATACCTATTATTGAAAAGCTTAATGATTTACGGATTAATGTGTTTGGATATGATGAGGATGAAGTTTGTCCTCTGTATATTTCTGAAAAGCAGAATGCAGATGTTATCAATTTGTTATTAATCGGTGATGGTGAAAAGCAACATTATTGTTTAATTAGAAGTTTTTCAAGACTTTTGGGTGATCTCACCAAACATGATGGAGTATGTTATTATTGCTATAGATGTTTACATCGCTTTTCAAGACAAGATCTTTTGAATAAACATGATGAATATTGTCGCCAACATATAGCACAGTCTATAAAGCTACCTAGTGAAAACGATAACATACTCAAGTTTTCTGGTATTCATCTCCAACATCCTATTCCCTATACCATTTATGCAGATTTTGAGAGTCTACTTATACCTATTGCACCAGGCGCACCCTCTTCTAAACCATCTTATACTGAAAAAACAACATATCATTTTCCTTGTGGTTACGCTTATGTCGTTGTTGGACCCGATGGAAGATGTATGGAGAAAGCGAAAATGTATCGTGGTAAAGACTGTGTGGATCATTTTTTAAAACAAATGATGAAAGAAAAAGATATTTTAGGACGGGAGTTATTGAACATAGAGCCTATGAAACTTTCACCTTTGCAAGAAAAAGCTTTTCAAGAAGCTGAATTTTGTCATATTTGTAAACAGCCATTAGATTCAGAACGCACACGTGATCATGATCACATCTCTGGAGTGTATCGAGGAGCAGCACATGTGGCACGTAATCTCAATTTTAAGCAATGTAAAACAATCCCTGTCATATTCCATAATCTGAAAAACTATGATGGACATGATTTAATGAGTAAGATCGGGAAATTTAAAGATCATGAAATTGATGTTATTGCTTCCACTATGGAAAATTATATAACCTTTAAGTTAAGAAAGCCAACAAGTCCTATACAGATGGTCTTTATAGATTCCTTTCAATTTTTGCCAACGTCATTAGAAAAGCTCGTTGAAAACCTTCGATTTGACCAATTTACCATTCTAAAAGAAAATTTCTTAAAAAATACTAATTTAGATCTGTTGATGAGAAAAGGGGTCTACCCTTATGACCATTTCACTTCCTTTGAAAAATTTAATGAGAAGGAACTTCCTCCACCTTCTGCATTTTTTAATAGCTTAACTGATGAGCCTATAGACGAGGAAGATTATAAACACGCCCAGAAGGTTTGGAAAACCTTTAATATCCAATCCCTAGGAGAATATCACGACCTATACGTCAAGACAGATGTTGTGCTACTTGCTGATGTATTCCAAAATTTTAGGAAATTATGTCAGCAATACTATGATATTGATTGTGTACATTTGTTTACCGCCCCTTCACTCTCCTGGCAAGCTTGTTTGAAAATGTCCGAAACACCTCTAGAGTTACTTACTGATATCGATATGTTGCTTTTGATCGAGAATGGGATACGTGGTGGTATTAGTATGATTAGTCATAGATATGCCAGAGCGAACATACCTAATACAGCTGATTTTAATAAAAATGATCCACCCAGCTACATTATGTACTGGGATGCAAATAATTTGTATGGATGGGCTATGTCGCAATTCTTACCTCTTGGTGGTTTTGAATGGTGTACAACAAATCATATTACGGAAGAGTGGATTTTATCTCTACTTGATGATTCTGATATTGGATACATTTTCGAGGTTGATTTAGAATATCCTGAAGAACTTCATCCATTTCATAACGATTACCCACTTGCCCCTGAAAGATTCACAGTTAGCGAAGACATGCTTTCTCCTTACGCCAAGTCCCTTCTCAATAATCAACCATTTAAAGGAACACCTAAACTTATCCCAAATTTAAATGATAAGCAGAATTATATCACTCATTATCGTAATCTTAAATTTTATTTACAACTTGGATTAAAACTTAAAGCTGTTCATAAAGTCCTTAAATTTAAACAGACACCTTGGCTTCAGAAATATATTAATTTTAATACTGAAAAAAGAAAAGAGGCCAAATCCACCTTTGAAAAAGACTTTTTTAAATTAATGAATAACTCTGTTTTTGGAAAAACCATGGAGAATTTGCGAAAAAGGAGAAATATTGTGCTTTGTAATAATGAAAAAAGAGCTAAAATATTAGTAGCCTCGCCTACATTTAAGTCATTTAAAACATTTGATGAAGATCTAACTGCTGTTGAAAGGATGAAAACTAGCATACTCATGAATCGACCGATTTATGTCGGGTTTGCAATATTAGAACTCTCTAAATTACTTATGTATGACTTTCACTATAATTTTATAAGGAAAACATATAAAGATGATGCAAAACTATTATTCACCGATACGGACTCACTGTGCTATCATATTAAAACAAAAAATATTTTTGATGATATGGAACATCATGCAAGCTTGTTCGATTTCTCAGACTATCCAAAGCATCATTCACTCTACTCAGATATCAATAAGAAGGTGATCGGCAAATTTAAAGATTAACTAAAAGGCAATCTAGCCCTTGAGTTTGTCGGATTGAAATCAAAAATGTACTCTCTGAAATCTTCCATAGAAGAGAAGAAACGAGCGAAGGGTGTGTCTAAACACGTCGTCGAGAACCGTCTAAAGCATGAAGACTATGTGAACTGTCTCAAAAACCAATCGACTTCTTTTGAAGTACAAATGAGAATTGGGCAAGATGCTCATAAATTATTTACATTAAGTCAGAACAAAATATGTTTGTCACCGTTTGATGATAAACGTTATTTGTTTAAAGATGGGATCACCAGCTTTGCGTATGGCCACTGTAAAATTATTCAAGATTGCAATAATACTAATTTACACTAATATAAAGAAGAATTTATCGAGATAATATTGTTATGCAAATAAATCTTTTCTTGTAAATATACTTTTCCTGTAAATTGTTTTGTTTTTAATAAGAAATTGTTTCTTTTTTATATGAGTACTTATTTAAAACATATACATAAACCTTTCTAATATAATGTTAAATATGTGTATTTATTTTATTCCGTACCCACACACTTACATATAATATATGCATAAATATCTATGCTCATTTACAAATAATTTTTTAAATATACTTTTTTAAACTTTTGTTTTGTAAAACTTTTTTCTACTTTTTTTTAATTTTGTTAAACTTTTTCTATAACTTGTATTTTTGTAAAACATTTTTTTTTTTTGCTAAAACTTTTTTATAACTTGTATTTTTTGTAATTTTTTTTTTCTTTTACTTATAAAATTTTGTTGAAACTTTTTTTTTTAATTTTCTTAAAACATTTTCTTTTGTAAAACTTTTTTTTCTTCTACTTTTTTTTAATTTATATATTTTTTAAACTTTTTAAATTTGTTAAAACTTTTTTTTTTACTTTTTTAATTTTGCTAAAACTATTTTTTTTTAATTTATATATGTATATATATTTTTTTTTAACTTTTTTTTTAATTAGATTTTGTAATTTTTTAAACCAATAATTTTTTATATAAACACGCATATGTAAACTTATACATGCATATAAACATATTAATACTTAGATACTTATATTTAGAAACATATACTTATATACTATATATATACGTATATGTATTCATTTGGATAGATTTAGACATATATGTTTAGCGATATTTAAACATTTATATCTATAAATTTATAAACACTTATATGCATTTTATCTACATGTATATAGATACACGTGTACATAGTCTACTGATACCTATACTTACTAACATGTGTACATAGCTTACTGATACCTATACTTACTAACATGTGTATATCTGCTAACAATTGTTTTCAATAAAGTGATATATATATATATATATATATATATACTTATTCAAAAACAAACTTGTATACACGCATCTTTCTAACAAAATATCGGAGAAAACAATAAAATGATATAAAGTAAATAGGTTTTTATAATCGAAACCGTTTTTGCAGATAATTAGACACTCATATACGGTTTTCTAACAAAATGCTAGATAGAACAGTAACATGACAAAATAATTGTCGCGATTAGAAGGAAGGTGGACCTGATCAATTGAGCATTGCTCCCAATTGCTCATTGCGGAATTCAGCCTGTGGCCGTAGAACTGTCATTTATCTACTACTGCTGAATTATCTTTAGAAGCTGCCATTTTCTTAACTTTTGATTACTTACGTGTTACCGTAAAAAGTTCTTCCAACTTTTCTTTTTGAAAGTTTAAAAGTTTATTTATCAAATATCTGATATTTCAGATTTCAGTGGAGGCTATTTAATTTATTTATTTTTATTCAGTGATCAGTAATCATAATCTTGTTATTATTTGAATCCCAATGAAAAAGGCGTGAGTAAGTTAGATAAAATTGGGACTTACCCGTTCTTCAGGATACTTATCTATTTCGGTGTAAATCCACACTTTGTTTATTCCAATATGTGTTAGTTGTCATAATTTTAATCAACCACTCTTTATAACCTCCTTTGACAAAAGAAATTGTAGACTATTATATCAAATAAATAAGCAGTGGTAACACTTTAAGCTATTTAATTCACATTGTTTAAATCGTAAAAAAAGAGAGAGCATTTTCATGCCTCTTCTCTGGAATGACTACATTTTCAGAATGAAAAAATATTTACATTATAAGATAATAAATCAGTAATAATAATTGTAATAGCAATATCATAATAATAATAATAAATCAGTTTAATGTCTATGAGTCACTCAACAAGTCATTATCTTTATCAAAGTTTTCAAGGTTAATTTCTTTTGAATAGATTTATGGCTGAGTTGAAACGACGCATTATTTATGTAACTGAGGAAAATTATCTTTATCACAGCGAATTAGCTTGATTTATGTCCATCAATTTTTTTATTTTTTTTTTTATTTTATAATTTTCTTTTTACTTTTGTAATTTTTTTTTTACTTTCGTAAAAATTTTTATTTTGTAATTTTTTATTTCTTTTTACTTTTAGTAATTTTTATCCAGTGTGCAAATATTTTAAACTTTTTTTAAACTTTGTCAGCTCTTATGAAAAAATTTTAACTTGTGAAAGCGTTGTTTTGTTTAAAATGTTAAAATATTGCAATAATGATATAGGCTTTAGAAAAATAAACACGCGGATATGTGTAGATAGAAGAATATTTATTATAAACATTTAAACAATACACTCTGAATAATATCTACATTCTCTACATAAGAAATTTATATTCCATGCGACAGCGAATTCTGTTCTGAAATATCATTCGACAAAAATTTTTCTTATGAGCTCACAAAGAAAGTCTCCTTACCGGGCATACTCAGAATATTTTGAAAAAAGTATAAATTAAACTGATTATGTATGTAATGAAGGATCAGTCGAATTTAGCGGCGGAATTGCAGTAGAAAGTCTGTAAAAAAATAAAATAGTTTCGAGTGTTTGGCCCGAAAAGTGGAAAGTGTCAAGCGATTTGGCAAGCAGTATTTTTCCTCGCCATAAGAGAACGATTTTAATGCATCTGAAAATTGCTTGTTAATTGATTTTTAGAATGCGGTAAATAGTATTTAATGAATTTAAACTTAAACAATGATGAAGGAGTTTAATATATATATATATATATATATATATATATATATATATATATATATATATTAATTACATATATATGTTGCTTGTTGCTGCATTTATTTAATTTTAGCCCTATAAAAATATCTTTATACATAAAAAATATTTAGATATTGAAAAATACAACTTCATGTATTTAAGCGTATTCCAAAATAAAGGCCGGATGAAGAATGCTGCATATATACATTTCATTCAATATCAAAGAAGTCGTTGCTTCCATAGCAACAAAATTGAATCGTTACGACAGTGATCAGTTGGACTTAATTTGGTTCTTAAAACAATTGTAATTAATTAAAATTTTGTTTTAAATCATAAAATCTTATAGTTAAATTTCATTATAAATACATATAAATATATATATGACAAAACTATTGTTAAAACAAACTAAAAACATTTAAATTAAATTTAAACAAGTTCATCATGAAACATTTTTACCTTAAAGAGTATTTGATTTTAAAAAGTTTTTTTTAAATTTTATTCCATCGCCAACTGGTGATAAATCGCCAAATAACGAAATTTTCGTAATTTTTTTACGGACTCTCTATCGAGGTTATAAACATATCTATCCTCATGAGAAGAACATTCTATATATTTTTTTTCAGATTTTTTGGAGTATGTCCGTATCGAGACCTTCCTTGTCAGTTTACCCTTCGAATAAAAGTGCAATTATATTGTATAATTATAAATTTTTTAACCAAAAACAAAACCGACTTCAATTATTTTTTATTATTTTATGTTAAATTCAAAATTTTGCCAGGGACTTTTGGCCCACCCTGTTTTAGCGTACCAATCTCTCCATTTTAAAAATATACAGGGTGTTTCAAAATTGTATGTCAGAAACGTAACTGCGGAAATGCAGTGTTGAGGCAGTAGAGGACGCTGTTGAGTTCAGCGGATAAAAGCACTTCGCTGACTTGAATCGTCATTCTCCGCTGGGATTTCGAGCAACACGCGTCGTTGAACCCTTGCGGAACTTGCCGACACGCATTTCATGTATGGAGCTGCGCAAAGAAATGGGGCAGTTGCTCAAATGATGTATATGGAACGATGAATCTGCTAGATCATTTGAGCATCTTCATCGGGAGTTGTGTGCGAGTGGATCATTTTATGCTTCGAGGTATGATACGGGCACTGAAAGATATGGCAGAATTCATGCAGTGGAAGAAGCAATATTGCGCACAGTAGAGGATAGTCCTTCGACAAGAACGAGAACTGTTGGACGTGCGTTTGGTGTGAGCTATTTACTTGCTCAACCCCATACATGAAATGCATGTCGGCAAGCTCCGCAATATCACGATGCACGTTGCTCGAAATCCGTGCGGAAAATGACAATTCAAGTCATCGAACCTCTTTCATTCGCCTAACACAGGCATGTCAAACACGTGGCCCGCGAAGCCTTTGGTATTTTACATGTCTTTAATTTAGTTATTAGAAAGTTCATGCTGAAATACACTTTCTACGAACACATTTGTACCAATCGTGCTTTTAGAGATTGGAAATATACGAAAGATATGTGTATTAGTGTTATCAGATTAGCTGGCTTTTTTGAAGTGAAAACTTCTTTAGGCGCGTTGAGTTTTTTTTGAGATGGGGAAAAACCACTGATTTCGAGACACTGTAACGTAACGACATGCTAGCATTTTGACACATAGACACTAGCGCGCCAAGCGGTGACAGGAACTTTTCCCTCTTCAGCTCAATCTGCAAAAGAAGAAGGAAGCTAAAACTCACTTTTTCTCCCGGCGTATTGCTAAAACAAATTATTATTTTGTTTTTCGTCAGTTAAAATGAATTATACCGTATTCGTGACCTACCTATTTCATGTAACTAAAAACCGATAACGCTGTATTTTATCGTGTTGATGGTCTGGTCAATAACCAACAGTATTGGCGGGAATTTCGATTACGGAAGATAAAATACGGGGCACAGATGTCAGATACGCACTTGGGTACCTAATTGACAGCAAAATGGCGTTATTTTATTTTACAAGGTAACCCGGCTACTGTTGCTTATTTATTAATAAATTGTTCATTTACTTTTATTTTATTTTTTTTAATTGTACAATTGTTTTGTTCTATAGTTATTAATGAAATTACCGTTTATTTATTGTTGTTTACTTTTTAAAACAATAGAAAATAATTTAAAAATATATATTGTAACTGGTATTGGAAAACGGGCTTTCGCCAAATTGACGTTAAAAATCGCGCCAAACCTGGTTCATATACCACATCTCTGCCAAATTCTCGTTTTTTTTATTTTTCGACTTTTTATCCAAATTTTCCGGATTTTTTAAATTTTCCCTTTCATTGTATCCCAAACACTACCTTCATACCAAATTTCAAGATTCTAGGGATACAGGACGTACCTCTGAGTTTTGATGATCGGTGAATCAGTGTCGAAAAGGGGAAAGTTTAAGTTCATATATCTTCTGAAATAAAAAAGATAGAAACGTGAAATTTCAGCATTTAGTTCCATTTCCACATTACTTTAGATTTACGAAGTTTCAAGTTGCTGGGAATCACCAACACAAAGATATTGGGGGTCAAATGTACCCTGAGTTGCTTCCAGAAAAAGATGCTTACGGCTGTGCTTTCAAGACTTGGCAGGGGCACTGCCGTGTCCCCAGATGCTTTCATTAGTGCTGCTACACAATTCAACGCATAAAACATTTCCTAACGATTAAAAAAACACACACGTAATTGTTGAAGTTTTCACTTCTATTGGCACTCCCGGAGTGCCACTGTTTTGTTTTTTTTTTATTCAGAAGCATTTTGAATTTTAAAAATTCTGGTCATACGGCGATAGCGATGTACAGGGTGTCCATAATTAAACGACCCTACTTTAAAGTTGTCTATAGACAAAACTATTGTTCATAAAGTTGTGAAATAGAGTTGTTTAATAGAGTTGTTGTCATAAAGTTGTTTAAGAAAAGAAAACAAACAAAAACGATAGTTAAAAATTTCGACACCAGAGGGCGTTTTTTAATAAATTACACATTTAGCATTACGACAGTTTAGAAATTTTATTTATTAACCTAACCTTACTCTAAAGACAGCATTTCACGACATGTTCCTAGCATTTCCCAGAACACACTGCCGTCATCTGTGATAAGTGGCATGCTAGCTTACGATTCCAAATGGTATCTGAAAATGATGACCGTCATGCGGAACATTTTTTTGTCATAACAAAATTTGTTAAACTATCGTAAATGTATGCTAAATGTGTAATTCGTTAAAAAACGACCTCCTATTTTTTTTTTTTTCACTCAAACAAATTCCCATACCTTTATTATGTCTTCCACAAAATTTCACAACATTCTGAACAATAGTTTCGTCTGTAGATAACGTTAATAGGGTCGTTTAATTATGGACACTCCGTAAATGAAATTTCTAAACTACCGTAATGCTAAATGTGAAATTTATTAAAAATCGCCCTCTGGTGGCGAAATTTTAAACTATTGTTTTTGTTTTTTTGTTTTTTTTTTTTTTTTTTTTTTGCTTAAACGAATTCCCATCCCTTTATTATGTCTTTCACAAAATTTCACAACTTTATGAACAATAGTTTTGTCTGTAGACAACTTGAAAGTAGGGTCGTTTAATTATGGACACCCCTATAGACAGATGAAAATCAGTTTTACATTTTAGCACAAAAAACTGTGGATACAAAGATGACCACTCAGAACATAGAAAAGAGCGAGTTCCTGTGCCTGAATGTATAAAGGTTCAATAAGTTTTCGCAGAGTTTTCTTTATAATTTTTATTTGTTTTATGTGAAATTTCGCAAACCCCTTTCTTTTCTCAGCCAGATTGATTAGGCGCCAGTGATCCCAGGTCACGTGGTCTGACTAGAGAATTAATATTAAAAAAAGTTTTTTCTTTCTTGTTCCTTTTTTTAGTTAGTTTTGTGAATGTGAATCTTGAACGCAGCAGATAAATATGCTGCGTATAGGTTTTTTATCGTGGTCTTCTATTAGAAGAAATGATGTTTAATTTGACTTTAAAAAGAAAAGGGAAATTTATTTCCGAATATTAAATAATGCCATTTTCGTGGCTTCTTTTATAGAAGAATATAATTGGTGAAATTTTAATATGATCATCTTGAATTCCCAGTGTGGAATATTTACATGTTTTTAAAGAAATATTATCCAAATGTTTTTCATTGTAAATACTGTAAATATTTATAAGTGTAAATAGAATTAACAAAGTTTTTAATCATCCTGTGCTTGACTTGGACTTATACTGAACAACACCAGCGCCATTTTCAGTTGTGAAATATGTTTGTTTACATTAATATTATTTAAAAACAGATCGTGAATTCTTGAACTTAGCTCTCCCAAATATGATTAAAAACGAATCGTAAATTCTACAACTATGCTCTCCCAATAAAAATATCTTGAATCGTGATAACGTGAATTTTCGTGGAACATATGAAGATTATTCTTCATGTCTTCGTGCCTGAAGACCCGGAAAAAAGGTAAGAAATACCTTTATTATTCTGCATGACTGTTGATTTCTTGATAATATACATTTTTCATGATAATTTATTTTGAAAATTGAATTTAATCTTAAACATGGATAAGCCTGATAAGCTTAAAAGTAAAAGAGCTACCGTTCGCACAGCAGTTACAAAATTAATCACAAAATGTGATACATTATTATCTGTTGATATTGATAAAACTGATTGCGATTCTTTAATGGAATCATCAGAGCTCGTAAATGAAAAGGAAGCTCAACTAAAGGAATTAGATTCCGAAATAGATGAGCTAATTCAGGAAAAAACTGAATATGAAAAAGAACTAAAATCGGTAGAAGAATATTCTGAAAAAATATCCAGTTTGAAATTTAAAATTAAGATGAGGCTTAAAAAATGTAAAATCGAAACTGAACCAAAAGTTGTACTAGAATCAAGTAACGGTTCAAAAATCGGAAGTAAACCAGTTTCGGCAGTGAAGCTTCCTAAACTTAACATAGAAAAATTTTCTGGTGATGCAAGCCAGTTCTTAGAATTTTTTAATTTATTTACTAGTGCGATAGATTCAAACGAATCGTTATCAAAAATTGAAAAATTCCAATATCTCAAATCTTTGTTGTCTAGTCCTGCATATAATATTGTATCTGGTTTTGAACTGACAGATCAAAATTATTCTACTTGTTTAAAATTGTTAGAAGAGAGGTATGGTAAGCGGGAAAATATAATAAACTGTTAAATGAACAAAATTCTGAATCTTGAACCAGTGAAATCCACTAACAATGTTATTTCTTTAAGAAAGTTGTATGATAATATCGAAACTTGTATGAGAAATCTTGATACGTTAGGAATGACATCAGGCTCCTACGGCCATTTATTACTACCCTTATTATTACGATTATTACCCGAAAATTTGATACTAGATTTCCATCGAAAACGTGACCCCGATAAGGACTGTGAAGTCACCGATTTAATAAATTTTATTAAAACGGAATTAAGATGTCGTGAAGCTACTAATTTAGTAAATAATTCCCAAACCAAGGCTTATGAAAATCCTAAAACCAAATATGAAAATTCTTCAAGTAAATATCAAAATTTTCCGCAAAAGAAAAATATACCTTCAGCTGCTGCTTTAAATACATCTACAAAACAGTTTTGCATATTTTGTAAGTCTTCTGATCATGTAGGACTAAATTGTTCGAAATTCACTGATGAACAGAAACGATATAAATTAAAGAAAGAAGGTCGCTGTTACAAATGCTTTTTTAAGTCACATTTATCAATTAACTGTAGAACAAAAATTAACCCTTGTTCCAAATGTGGTAACACTACCCATAGTCCTTTGTTTTGTTTTAAAGAAACAGCAAAAGAAAATCCTGAAAAAGAAATGAAAGGTGCAATTGTATCTATGATGTCGGAACAAAAATATAAACAAAATAAAGCAACATTATTGCAGACTTGTACAGTTTCTGTGTCTGCTGGTAAACAATGCTTGTTGGCTCGCGTTTTATGTGATAGTGGTTCAGAAAAATGCTTCGTGAAGAGATCGCTAGTACAAAAATTAAAATTTAAGCCATTGCGAAGAGAAAATTTATTAGTTTATCCTTTTGGGCGGAGACGCCCTTATGAATCTTGTTATGAAGTAGTTGCTCTAGAATTATCCAGTGTTGTGCAACCTATTAACTCGATAAATATCGAAGCTCTTGTGGTTGATAATATAACTGGAGCTTCTGTGAAAACTCTAGAACCAGAACTTCTAAAGATAATGAGAACAAGAGGCTTTAAGCCTGCTGATACAGGTCTTGAACAGGAAATAAATATTTTGCTAGGGTCTGACTTTTTGTGGAAAATATTAAAGGGAATCGAGGGAAAATTGACAAAAGAATTATACGTTGCAGAAACTATTTTCGGTCATACGGTGCAAGGGCAAATAGAGTCTAATAAAAAAGAAGTAGCTTGTTTGCGTGTTTCAGTTGAAAATATAAATACCCAACTGAAAGCATTTTGGGATCTTGAATCAATTGGCATTGCTGAAAGCAATGAAAAGAACATTACCGATCATGAGGTAATAAAAGAATTTAAAGAAAATCTAAAATTCGTAAATGGGCGTTATGAAGCAAAATTATTGTGGAAAGAATCTCGCGAATTACTTAGAAATAATCTTGAAGTAGCAAAGAAGCGGTTTTCTAGTTTAGAAAATAAATTCTTGAAAAACGATTCTTTATTTAAAGAATATAACTCCATTTTGCTAGAGCAGTTTAAATGAGGGTGTAATAGAATTGTGCATCGAGAAACATTTTAATAATTCCTATTACATGACCCACAGACCTGCTATCCGTGACGACAAAACTACAACAAAAATGCGCATAGTCTATGATGCTTCTTCCAAATATGGTGATTCTCTATCATTAAACGAATGTTTGTATCATGTCCCTAACTTGAATTCTAATGTTTTAGATGATGAAAACATTCCTGTTTCGAGTTTCGAACCCCCAAATACTTCCTTGAAAATTTTGGGTTTGATCTGGAACAATACAGAAGATACATTAGGACTAGAATTACGACCCTTGTTAGAAAAATTAAATAATGATTCTTCTACTAAACGCAATGTTTTGAAAATTGCAACTATGTTCCTTGATTCAGCCGGATTTATTGCCCCTTTTGTTTCTGGTGAACTAGAAAATGATTGGCAAAATTGGCTTTCAGAAATCCCTGATCTCGCTCACTTGAAAATTCCCTGGCAGTATTTTAGCAACCTGATCATGGAAAAGGAGCATCTCCAATTGCATGTTTTTCCTGATGCTAACCCTAATGTGTAAGTTCCTGAATTTCTTTCCTTGCTCGAAGATCAGTGGCCTAGCGTTAAAATTGTCGCTACACAATTACCTGATGTTTCTAAGAGAAGTCTCGAAAATCAGCAACCATTTCTTGTGTTGTTCAAACAAATAAAGCTGATGAAATTCCCATTTTTAATCTTGAAAAGTATAGCTCCCTAAAGAAATTGTATCGAGTAACTGTATGGCTATTTAGATTTATTTCTAATATAAAATTGAAGGTAGAAAAAAGAGATTTTTCAGAATTATCAGCTGAGAAAATGTTACATGCTGAAAATTTTTGGTTAAAGCTAATGCAGGAAAAAAGTTTCCCTGAAGTTGTAAAATGCTTGAAATGTAACAAGAGTATCCCTAAAGAATCGAATCTTCTACAGTTAAATCCTATGTTGTCAGATGAAGGTTTGCTGTTGGTACGAGGACGGTTACAAAAATCTAACTCCTCATTTTATGAAAAACATCCCGTAGTGATTCCTGCAAAACATAAATTGACTGAATTAATCGTGAAAGATGCACATGAAAAAGTTTTTCATTCAGGAGTTTCCAGTACATTGGTACAAACGCGTGAAAAGTTTTGGATTTTAAGATCAAGGCAGTGCATTAAATCAGTCCTGAACAAATGTACAATCTGTAAGAAATTTAACGTACGCCCTGGTCAACAAGTTATAGCCCCTCTTCCAGGTGACCGTATTAACGAAGCTCCACCGTTTACAGTAACAGGTCTTGATTATGCGGGACCCCTATATGTGAAGGGGAATGAAAATAAATATTATATTTTATTATTTACATGTGCTATCACAAGAGCACTTCATTTATAACTAGTAAAAGACATGTCAACAACAGAATTCCTGTTAGCATTTCGCAGGTTTATCTCACGAAGAGGACTGTGTGCTGTAATTTATTCAGACAACGCCAAAACTTTCAAAAGAGCTGATCTTGAACTAAAAGAAATGTGGAAAGTAATCCACCATCCTGATGTTAAAAAATTTTTCGCCAATCACAGCATATCCTGGAAGTATATTGTAGAGCGTGCAGCCTGGTGGGGTGGCTTCTATGAGCGAATGGTTCGCTCAGTGAAAACTACCTTGCGTAAAGTTATTGGAAGATCTTCCTTAACATTGAGTGAATTAGAAACGCTTCTAATTGAAGTAGATGCTGTAAATAACTCTCGTCCGCTGACTTACACGTATTCCGAGTTAGAAGAACCATCTCCTCTTACTCCTGCACATTTTTTAATCGGAAAACGTATCTTGTGTCTACCTACCATAAAAGTGAACGATTTAATTTTACCAACAACGAAAGAATCTTTACTGAAACGCTTTCGTTTACGTGAGACTCTTCTAAATCATTTTTGGAAGCGTTGGAAAAATGAGTATCTTCTCAATTTAAAATCTGCTCACTACACGGACCAGAATAAA
Organism: Maratus speciosus; assembly: GCA_963932465.1. Lineage (NCBI taxonomy): Eukaryota > Metazoa > Arthropoda > Arachnida > Araneae > Salticidae > Maratus > Maratus speciosus. The sequence continues at coordinate 310,168,486 of OZ010792.1, forward strand.
ACTTCAGACTTTAAAGTGGATGATGTGGTGCTTGTACATGATGAACACTTACCCCGAAGTTTGTGGAAGTTAGGAAAAGTTACTAAAACCTTTATGGGCAGAGACGGCAAGATAAGATCTTGTGAACTCAAAACAAATAATTCATTTATTAAGAGACCTATAAATCTATTGTACAATCTTGAACTCACAAACTAAAAAAAAAAAAACTTTGATATTATGAGAGACTCAAAAACTCTCAGTGACATTTGTCTTTCAAAACAAATCTTGAACTGTCTTTGCTATTGACTTTAAAAAGACTTTTATTTTTTTCACTTTAAAAAAAAAAAAAAGTTTCTTGTTTGATAATATTTCTAATTTTTAGTTTAATTTTTTTTGTATTGAATATTCTAGAAAAGGTTGTATAGATTTAAACTGTTCTTTCTATTTTTAGTAGCAGAAACTTGTTCTCAAATTTTTTAAATTGTTTATTATTTTATTTGAAGTCCAGTATGTAAGTATATATTTTGATTTTGTATTGTATTTATGTATAGTGTAACTGATAATTTTTTAGAATAATTTTATTTCTACTTTAATTATTTTGAATCCCCATTTTGATGAACCCTTGTTCATCGGGGGGGAGTTTGTGAAATTTCGCAAACCCCTTTCTTTTCTCAGCCAGACTGATTAGGCGCCAGTGATCCCAGGTCACGTGGTCTGACTAGAGAATTAATATTAAAAAAAGTTTTTTCTTTCTTGTTCCTTTTTTTAGTTAGTTTTGTGAATGTGAATCTTGAACGCAGCAGATAAATATGCTGCGTATAGGTTTTTTATCGTTGTCTTCTATTAGAAGAAATGATGTTTAATTTGACTTTAAAAAGAAAAGGGAAATTTATTTCCGAATATTAAATAATGCCATTTTCGTGGCTTCTTTTATAGAAGAATGTAATTGGTGAAATTTTAATATGATCATCTTGAATTCCCAGTGTGGAATATTTACATGTTTTTAAAGAAATATTATCCAAATGTTTTTCATTGTAAATACTGTAAATATTTATAAGTGTAAATAGAATTAACAAAGTTTTTAATCATCCTGTGCTTGACTTGGACTTATACTGAACAACACCAGCGCCATTTTCAGTTGTGAAATATGTTTGTTTACATTAATATTATTTAAAAACAAATCGTGAATTCTTGAACTTAGCTCTCCCAAATATGATTAAAAACGAATCGTAAATTCTACAACTATGCTCTCCCAATAAAAATATCTTGAATCGTGATAACGTGAAATTTCGTGGAATATACGAATATTATTCTTCATTTTATGTCGAAACTAATACTTTATTTTACTACTCTCTTCGACCTGGGATTTACAAAATATACTATATATGTTAAAGCTCCTTACTACTATGACTAAATATGTTAAACCGAAGATGATCATCACAGATTTGTTTAAAAGCTGATTTACAATACCATTATATTCAAAGGAAAGCTGAAATTTGATTTTTGATATGTAGACATTACAGACATCCCCCGAGTTAAGTAATACTCGACTTACGTAAATTCGCAATTACGTAAGAAATTTCGAAAATTACATTTAGGAACATGCTAGCGCGTTTGATACGCATTTGCATACTTTTGATAATTGTTTTATAAATGAAATATGCAGATAAAATCCACAACAATAATGTAGTTTTATATATTAGATATAGTTATATTATCTAGGATATATTATCAAATCTTTAACAAAACAAACACAAATCTGATTAAAATGAGTCCAAAAAAAAAAAAAACTCTGTTTAACCGTTAACATGTTGTTAGCTGAATTCAAACCATAACAAAACCTCATTTTAAACTTTCGGTGAAGAGGAACGAGTGTATTTTTTCTTCCAGCTTCAGAGCTGTTCGTTTGATGTAGATTCAAAATTGATATAAATTAATTCATCAATGTTAAATTTATAAATCCCATACTCCACAAGATACTTTTTATATGAAAAGTGTATTTTCAGTTTGTTTTTATATTTTTTCATACATTTATAATTTATATGCAAGTAAATACTGCTGCATGCTACTTTATTTATAAAATAATACTATGTAAATAATGTATATATTACATATATATACATAAAAAGTATTGCAGTTTCTGACGAAATTTTACCTAAGAAATTTACAAATTCGACTTAAGCAAAAGTTTACGGAACACATTACTTATGTAAGTCGGGGGATGCCTGTATTAGAGTTTATAAATAATGTAACATTAATAGGTACTACAGCACAATGTATAAAGAAAACTAAAAAAAAAAATAAATAAATAAATCTGCAAAAAAATTGGAAAGATAAATTGTCAGAATTGAAATTAATAATCGTCGTCAATATAGAAAATATCTTAGAAAAATAGGTAGTGAAGATAAACAGATCTACGTTCCTATTATAAAGATTTTCGACGGCTTCCTCATAAAGTTTTAACTGTTAATTTCGAACTGTTAAACTTTAAACAAGGTTACAATTTTCCTTTTAAATCGATAAATTTGAATGTATGTTAATAAAAGGCAAGCAGTTGGAAAAGTACTAAGAGTTTTTAGTTGAAATTGCAAAGTTCCTGAGTAAACTTCAACTTCAAAGCAAATTTCATATTGCTATCTTGTTATTTGACAGCATTAGCGTTTTCAAATAAAATTTATTACTTTGAAAAAGAAAATGCATTTCAGTGTAAATATTGCTGGGCATTATTTCAAAACTCATCGGAGGGGGATTTTTTACAAATTATATTAAAAATTAATTAAATTTTAAGAAATATGGAAATCATTTAATTTGTTTTTTACTTCACCTCTAATAATTGATGTTGAAATTATCGTTCAGAATTTATTACTGCAGTTAATAAAACATAAGTGCGATTTCGTATAAGAGCGAAAATTTATAGATATGGGGTTTCCAAATGGCTGTAACCATTAATCAACCACTTTTTTTTTAAAGTATGGTAAATGTGCATTATATTTAAGTATAGTACAACCTTTTCTTATTTTTCAAGTCAAATAAACATAATTTAAACCAGAAAATGTATTTAATAAAGAAAATTAAGTAAGCAGCGCAATGATACGAGACAAATTTTATTAAATAAATTTTCTGATACAAAATATGCTTATTTTTATTTTTTACTTAAAAAAAAACAGGGAAGATTGACAGCTGTGCCTTTGCTATAGATAAAGATCAACTGACCAGCATGTACAATTAATTTTTAAAATAAATACAATTTAGAAAATTCAATTAAATTTTATAGATTGGGTTGATGAAAATTAATTTTGAATATTTTCTGAAAAAAAAAAAAAAAAAAAAAAAAAAAAAGATAAATTACGCTATGTATAATAATAAGTTTGGATTTTGCGTGACTATTTCTGTAACAGGGTTATGTTTTGTACGAACAAACTTTCTACTGTTTAATGGTAATAATATTATCTACTTTTTTATATGGCCGGCGGCTTTGTATATAATGTTTCATTTAGCCCGCGGCGGTAAACGAGTTTGCCATGCCTGGCCAAACACAACAGCGCCCTTTACTGCCTCAACGCTGTATTTCCGCACCCACATTCCTATACAAAATTTGCTTATTTAGGTCCCTTCTATCTGTCTTTACATTCTGACACATAACTTTTAAATACCCTGTATAGTTCTTCAAATGAAGCGAGTGTACCCCAAAAATCTTGGGTGAGTTTAATCGCTTTACAAATTTTTATTTATTTATTTATTTATTTTTACTGGTTGTTTATGTTATAAAAGTTTTTAACGAATAAAAGATTGCGTTTTGATTTTCTCTTCATTTATTAATCCGCGCTGATCCGATAGCTTCGTGGTAGCGCGTTTGCCTGTTAATTTAAAGGATTCCGGTTCAAAGCTCGGCTTCGGAGTAGAATTTTTTTCCAAGGAATAGATTTAATTATTTAACAGATTCAATTCTACCGAATTTTGTAATTTTTTTTTTTTTTTTTTTTTTGCCATTTTAAGGCGAAAAGTTGTAAAATAATTTTCAATTATTTTTTTTATTCAAAAATTCTTTTTCTTTTATTTTTGAGAAATTGCGAAACTTTAAATTGACTACATTTCATTGTCCGGTGGATTTAATTAAAATAATTTTTGGCCATTTTAAGGGTTTCTTTCTTTCTTTTTTTATTTTTTTTTTATGTAGCTAAAATTAAATCAATTAAATTTGCTTTTCAGATATACAAAAATATACTTTTACAATTATCTGAAAAGCAGTTCTTAAATATTTTTAATTTGATTTAAAAAATATCTTCCAATTGCAATAATTTTAAAATTTTATTTAGTGTTGCTGCCATCTATATTCTTATTGAAAAAGTTACGGATTTAATAATTATAAATTAACGATTTGAATATATTAATTAAAGGAATATTAAACGAAGTCCTCTGTGCTATCTTCTATCACACTTAATCACTTGTTTCGGAGTCGGTTAAAAGGAATATTCTTTTCTTGGAAATGAAAGGTGAACAGAATTGGAAAACATTTGTGAAAAAATTTGCAGATTTTCGCATAAGAGATACCTATATACTTTTTTTAACTATGCAGTAAATATATTAGTAAAACATATCTCTTTCAGTAAGATGAAGAGTGGAGACTTTATATTCAGAATATTCGTAAATAAAGAGACCAATAAACAAATTCGCCTTTATGCGTCAAAATTTTAAATTATGTTTCATGCCTGACTCGCAGAGGTTTCTTTTGTGGACACCACTATTTTTAGGTGCGTTCGAAAATTTATAAATACGTAGCACCTATAGTCGGCATCTGGTCCATCTGTCAGCATATAATAGCACAAAAACTACCAACCAAATAGTTTGAAACTTAATATATATAATCGTTGCAGAATTTTGTCGAGTGATTTCAAATTTTGAAAATTGAATCAAAACTTAAAAAGATATTAATAAAAGTTTTCTTCATTCTATTAAATCCTATCATACGTTATTAATTCAATGATGTCCCATGATAGGTAATGATTCTAAGTTGTCATGATAATTACATCAGATTTAAGTTGGCGTCATATTATTTTTATATTACTGAATTCAATATCTATAATCTTAATGAATTTTGTATTCATGCATGTTTGCATAAGAGTGCAAGAGTTACTGCACCAAGATCTGAATATTTATAAAACTAGTTATATTACCACGCACCTCATTTGCTACGTTTGACGTACAATTTCCGACTTGTTTTTTATTATTTTCGTGTTGCATTTCTACAAATTTTGCAAAAAGAAAAGCTGAAGTGGGTTTCTCAATATTTGCAAGATACATATAAGATGAAATTCTCTTAAGAAAATAATGGTGAGCAAAAATTTTGGTCCTACCTCTTTAAAAAAACCGCTCTGAGGCCTGAGCTATATAATCTAAAAGTAGGTCATCCTTTAAAACGTACTTCTGATTCTAAAAACAAACTATGATAGCGGATCCGAAACTTTTCCATGTATGTCATATGTCATATTTACATTCCATGTGGCAGCGTATTCGTTTCTGAAATTATCATTTCAAAAACGTGTTATCATAAGCTCAGATTACCCTTCAAATAAAGTTATAAAAATGTAAGTCAAAGAGTATTCTTTATCTTAGAAATGAAAGATGCACAAAATTTGAAAAAATTTCTGAAAAAATTAGAAAATTTGCATAAAATGAATCTAACAAAAACATAGCTGTGAAAAAAGGGAGCCAAGTTTTGTAAAGACAATGGCAAGAAAAGAAGTGATATCTAAGTGGGTGCCAAGTTCAAATAAAATTCACTCAAACTTACCTACTGAAGTATTATAGCATTTTTAAAATTGTTTAGAAATAAAAAATTATTGATAGCATATTAATAATAAATCTAGAACTTGGCAAGCTTTTACCTACAAGTCATTTATTTTTATTAATGACATTATTATATCTAAACTTGTTATATCATGTTTGGAAGCCTTCATTTGAGTGAGCTCCTTCCCCTTGAAGGATGGTGGGATAAAAAATATGTCCCACCTAATTTTAACTGCAAAATGCCACGTTGACACTAGAATTCAGGACTAAAAAGTTTAATTTTATTAAATACGTGAAAAGAAGCTTTTACCCATTTTGAAATAAATTTGTTTTTAAATTCTGGTGTGATTGAATCATTTCAGCATGTCACGAATAAAAGCTCTTTGCCCCTGAAGGGTTAAAGGGGTGCAGTCTCTAGAGGGATGACCAAGAACAAGCGTAAAGGTATCTGTCTCTTTCTCAGGTCTTTTAGTCTGTTTGCATTGAGGTTTCTGGAGGGTGGGTGCTAGAGTGATAACCAAAGACGAGCGGGAGTGTATCTGTGTATTTATTGGTTTATCAAATCTTTAACATAAATCATTTGTTTATAATAATAACTATATTAATTTTTTTGTAATGTCATTGAAATTAATATTAACATCACCATTTTATTAAGACATGAAATTGATAGGCATAACATTTATCAAAAACTTGCCAAGTTCTAGATTTATTATTAATATGCTATCAATAATTTTTTATTTCTAAACAATTTTAAAAATGCTATAATACTTCAGTAGGTAAGTTTGACTGAATTTTATTTGAACTTGGCACCCACTTAGATATCACTTCTTTTCTTGCCATTGTCTTTACAAAACTTGGCTCCCTTTTTTCACAGCTATGTTTTTGTTAGATATCACTACTTTTTGTAAAGTTACAATATATTTAGACACTTTACTTAATGCTTTTTAATGTGTTTACATGTGACTATTTTATTCACCAAGCAGCATTCAATTTTAATTTAAATTTCCTACAACAAACTATTTGGCTGTCAATTTGCGGCAGAAATCTATATTTTAATACTGCTACATTGAATGCATGTTTTGAAAAGAAATGTATTGATTCGAAATTTTTATTGTTTCTGAAACAACAATTCCTATTAAATTTCTATGTTAAATTTTCCTATTATATTTTCCAATTAAATATCCTATAGCTGGGCCTGCTTTTTTGTACTGAAAGTGAAAAATAAAGTTATGTGCTTATGCCACACTATGTATAATTCATCCATGGGTGCCGGCAAAGAGGCAATGCAGAGGAAGGATATTGCCCCTCCCTGGATTTTCAAATTTAATTAACTAAATATCCTATTCCCTGATGATTTTGAAAATAACAAGTGGGTAAGTGTGATCACAGATCGTACAGAGGGTTTCGTTTAATATTCCTTTCAAAACACTTTATCCTTTTGAAAAATCTGTTAGTTCGACATTTCGCAACCAAGGGTGCAGTCTATTCTAAACAAACCTCTATCCGAACGAAACTCCGTTTTACATACTATCCGTAGATATATTATTCGAGGTGATTGAGCCCATAGCATCCGAGATAAGTAGGCACCCCTGGCGATAAAAAGTGGAACTAAAATATGTAAGACTATGGTGCATAATATAAAGAATGGTCAAAGGGGTGTCGGCAAAAGTTGGAAAAGTGCTCCCCGGGTGAAAAGGGCGGAGGTTAGAAAAATTGCTTAAAATACACAAGTTAGAGCCCGGAGGAGTAAATAATATAAGAATTTTTGAAAATTTTATGATTTGTCGTGTGGTCTGAGGTTTTCAGCTATACGTATGCAAAAAATCATGTCTCCAACTTAATTAGGGGCTCCCTTAGAAAAAATTGCTTAAAATGCATATGTGGTAGCTCAAAAGGTTAAGCGTAAGACTTTTTCAAGATTTTATGATTTGTCGCCTGGCCTCAGGTTTTCTGCTATAAGTATGCAAAATTTCAAATCTGCAATTTAATAAGGGGCTCAGTTAGAAAGAATTGCTTAAAATACGCATCTGGGAGCCCAAAGGGTTAAATGTACGACTTTTTCAAAATTTTATAGATTGTCATTTGATGTGAGGTGTTCAGCTATAAGTATGTACAATTTCACGCCTCCAACCTAATTAGGGGCTCACTTAGAAAGGATTGTTTAAAATACACATGTGAGACCCCAAAGGGTTAAATTTACAACTTTTTCAAAATTTTATGATTTGTCATTAGATGTGAAGTGTTCAGCTATAAGTATGCAAAATTTCACTCCTCCAACCTAATTAGGGGCTCACTTAGAAAGAATTGTTTAAAATACCCATGTGGGAGCCCAAAGGGTTAAATGTACGACTTTTTCAAAATTTTATAGATTGTCGTATGATGTATGGTGTTCAGATATAAGTATGCAAAATTTCAAGTCTCCAACATGTATTGTTTCTGAGAACGGGCTCTGTGACGGACAGAATATCTCAATTTGTTGATTTTCTGTAAGCAAGTAAACCCAGATAAATCCCCAGTAAGTAGATAGGTTTACAATGGAAGTCTATGGGAATTTGGCGAAATATTAGAGATATCGCCAAGGTGGCGTCACTTTTGGCGACTAATTTTCGTCGCCAAATTTGGCGATATATCGCCCTGTTGGCGAGAAACTTGGCGGTATTTGGCGACAGAACAGCGTCTCCTCCTACGGCAAATTAAAATTTCGCCTAATAGACGTAATGTTAAAGTAAAAATGGGCACCCCCAGGAGGGTAATTCATCGATTTTCACATTTTTTTTATTTTTTTCCTTAGTTTTATAGTGTAAACGAACTTCGCACCAAATTTGAAGTCTGTAACTGCAGTAGATATACGAGATCTTTTTGATGAGTGAGTCAGTCAGTCAGTCAGTCAGTGGTAAAATTATCGATTATCAGACATTTTCAAATGTCATTATCTCGGAAACTAATTATGCGTTTTTTATAAAATTTTGGATTTTAGGTAATTAGGGTGGCCTTACTACACATTTCGTATAACAAGTACGTAGGTCTCATAGATTTCCACTAGTAGAGCATTGAAATTTGACGAAAACAGCTCGAAATGGTTCGTGTAAATAACACACGGCTATGTCAGGCGAACTTGGCTGACACACTGCCGTGTGTCTAGATATCTAGAGACTGTATTTTAGTAAATATACAATAAAATCTATCTATTTTAGTAAAATAAAGAGTAGAGATTTTATCTTCAGAATTTTCGTTAAAAAAGGGAGATCAGTACACAAATTTATCTTTATGTATCAAAAGTTTGAATTGGGATATTCTAATGCAACAATGTAACATCATAAATTAAGAAGTTAAACTTGTTTTTCATATGGCAAAATAATTTTATTTCGTAATACACATATGTAAATATTGGAGGCTTAAAGCGTAAGGCGGTTAATTTTTTAAGCATATCACATTACTCTTTTCCATATTTTAATCATAGATTTTTATAAAGAAATTTTTTTTCTACTAAAAACATGCTACATGATCTAAAACCAAGTCTAAGTTCTCTCTGAAACTGAATCTATTTCCGATTCTAAAAATAAACTGACACAATGTATCTAAAACGTATCCAAGTACGCCATATGGTAAAATTTACATTCCATATAGAAGCGTATTCTTTTCTGAAATATAAATTTACAAATAGTGTTAATTCTTGTGAGTTCAACTTACTCGTCGAGTAAATATAAATGTATAAAAATACAGTACAAGAATAATCTTTTTTTTGGAAATAAAAGATGCACGGAATTTGAAAATATTTCTGAAGAAATTTTCAAATTTCCATATAAGAGATATTTGGAAACTTTATTTTAGTTTGTACAATAAATATATTAGTAAAAAAGATCTATTTTTGTAACATACAACGTGAAGACTTCAGAATTTACATAAAAAAAGAGACCAATAAACAAATCCTCTTTTATGTGTGAAAATTTTGGATTATTCCCGGTGTTGCCGAATTCGACCCATAAATTCAGAGGGGTGACAGATCAAGAAGATAAAATATGACCATAAAAGATTGGGTCGCAAACCACGTATTTAATGAAAAATACATGTTGTTCTTACCCTAACTCAATTTAATAATACGGTAATAACTTTCATAAAAGTACTTTATAATAAAATTTTTAATAGGCATTCTCACCCTTGTTGTAAATGTGATAATGTAAAAAAAAGTGGTAGAAGTTTCCATTACAGGCGCCAGCAGTATGCACTGGACGCTTCACATTTTGGACTGCGATTACCAGTTCATACGATATCATTGATTGCTTGAGCACCCTGCTTTTCCAGAACTTTTCGTGATGTTATAACATTTCGCACAAAACAAGGTACATATCCTTGCATTTACATTGCAATGTTTTCACTTTTTTTATTATTATTATTACTATCAACCCGAGTTCAGTTAGGATGAAGCACCCTGTATTTGTGACTAAATAAGGGGTTCGCGACCCGATATTCTAAGCCAATTTTTTATCCAGCAGAAAAATGTAAACAGCATATTTTGTTTTATTTATTGTTATTTTTTAGGAAAGTAGTGCCTGTGTGATAATCAGGCATTATCTTTGACATAGAATAGAGAATCTCCGAAGTAACTCGAACCTTTGATTATGAACAAGCTATATCTGGTCTTAACTGAATCTGAAATATATTTTTCCTTTTATGGGGCATTTATGGTTACAAAAATGACTTTTAAAAGGAATATGTATATGTACCCTATCTTGAAACTTGCATGAAATATCTTGTATCTTCCTTGAAATAAAAGTTAAGGATAAAAAATAATCAACATTGCTGGAAATTTTAATTTTCCAAAAACGTTAATTTGGGCAACGGAAAATCAAAATTTTGCAGCATAAAAATTTTGGAAACGTTATCCAAAAATCTCCTCGTATTCCTTTATGCAGATCGACGTCTGGATTTTACTATATAAATCTATTCCTCTACAAATATAATCAGAAATCTTTCTTTATGCACAAAAATTCATTTCAGCAATTTTTGCAAATAGTACTCACATAAATTGTGTAATAAAGTTTCATGCGCTAGGATTTTGAACTATTTCAAATATAGTGCCATTTCTCCCAAATATTTCAAATAGTCTAAAATTCTTCGAAACACAATAATTCAATATTTTATTTAAAGCATTTTCAAATTCAAGTGAATTTATGGCTAGTCATCAAAACTATTTGTTGAAAATAAATAAAATATTTTATATCATTTGGATTTTTCATGAAACTACCGTTTTAGATCCATGTGAGAAATAGTCTCATGATAATTTTCTCAGATCATATTCAAGCAAAGTAAAACCTGATTGCTCTTTATTTGAATATTTTCAATTTAAAAGAAATATTTTAAAGTTCAGAAAGCGAAAGAAATGTTTACGAATTTAAAATTCCTGAAATAAATAAAATTGAGTGTTTGGATTACCGAAATTCTAGATTTTCTGTTAATATTAAGTTATCCATATACACTAGAAGTGATACGGGCTCAGCTTGAACTTGTAAGCACAAATTCGTAAGTCCCAGCCCGTTTCGGTGCCGAGCTCGGACTCCAACTAAAGTATTTATTTTCAAATGAAAAAAAAAAAAAAATGCTTATCAGTTGCTAAGTGAGGCACGAGCGTGTTGTGTAATTTTCTTACAAAGCTTTTACATTTCCTTTGAAAATTTGTTTTGAAAATAATTCAATTATTAAGAATTTTTAATATATGGATGATAAAAAGAAAATTTTCTATCATATTCTGTTTGTGTACTTCCGGTATCGGGCTTGGGTTCTGACCACTCAAAATTTTTGGGCTCGGGCTAAACTAAAACTAAATAGTGTTAATAGGCTTCATACTTGACATCAGTTTCACTCCCTGTCAAAAGATATATTGTGTTTCCAATGTATGAAGCCGTAAGGAGAGCGAAAGTAAAATTGTAATAAGATTACTACGTTAGAGAAAAAAGCCTATGAAATAAAGAGGAACTGTACATTTATAACGTTATCAAGTTTTTTGCAATTTGGACACCCATCCCCCTACCGATATCACGCGTTATTTATCTCGACCCCGCCCCTCCTCCCCTAAATGATATCTTTGTTAGCCCCCGATATGCTATTTCTTTCTACCAGCAATTAAAATGTCGTCTGCAAAAAAAAAAAAAAAACGTTTCGTTGTATAAGCCAGCCGTTAAACAAAGTAGATGTATCATTGTATTGTTAAATACTCTACTTCAATTTTTTAAACTTCTGAGCATCGCACATTTTCAATTCGCACTTTTTAGCTCACAGGCTATCAAAGCCTGAGAGCTAATGTGCCGAATAATGTGTTCTGTATGTATGTATGTATGTATGTATGTATGTATGTATGTACGTACGTACGTATGTACGTAACGCGATAACTCTTGATAGAAACATCCGATTTGCTTCAAAATTTTTTCCTAGAGTCACTGTGATAAGGCGCTTCCCTGATTAGTTTTTGGAGTTCATTGGTTAAGGATAAAGGGGGGAAAACGGGGTTAGCCCCCCCCCCCTTAATTCAGATAAATGGGTTTTTCATGCAGAATGATTCGATTTGCTCCGAATTTGATATACCGGTTTATTATGTTAAGGAACTTCCCTGATTAGTTTTGGGAGTTCATTGGTTAAGGATAAAGGGGGAAGAACGGGGTTAGTCCACCCCCCTTAATTCAGATAAATGTGTTTTTCATGGAGAATGATCCGATTTGCTCCGAATTTGGTATAGCGGTTTATAATGTTAAGGAACTTCCCTGATTAGTTTTGGGGGTTCATTGGTTAAGGGTAAAGGGGGAAAAACGGGGTTAGTCCACCCCCTTAATTCAGATAAATGGGTTTTACATGCAGAATGATTCGATTTGCTCCGAATTTGGTATAGCGGTTTATTATGTTAAGGAACTTCCCTGATTAGTTTTGGGAGTTCATTGGTTAAGGGTAAAGGGGGAAAAACGGGGTTAGTCCACCCCCCTTAATTCAGATAAATGGGTTTTTCATGCAGAATCATTCAATTTGCTCCGAATTTGGTATACCGGTTTATTATGTTAAGGAACTTTCCTGATTAGTTTTGGGGGTTCATTGGTTAAGGATAAAGGGGGAAAAGGGGGGTTAGTCCACCCCCTTAATTCAAATAAATGGGTTTTTCATGCAGAATCATTCGATTTGCTCCGAATTTGGTATACCGGTTTATTATGTTAAGGAACTTCCCTCATTAGTTTTGGGAGTTCATTGGTTAAGGATAAAAATGGAAAAACGGGGTTAGTCCACCCCCCCCCCCCTTTAATTCAGATAAATGGGTTTTTCATGCAGAATGATTCGATTTGCTCCGAATTTGGTATACCGGTTTATTATGTTAAGGAACTTCCCTGATTAGTTTTGGGAGTTCATTGGTTAAGGATAAAGGGGAAAAAACGGGGTTAGTCCACCCCCTTAATTCAGATAAATGTGTTTTTCATGCAGAATGATTCGATTTGCTCCGAATTTGGTATACCGGTTTATTATGTTAAGGAACTTCCCTGATTAGTTTTGGGGGTTCATTGGTTAAGGATAAAGGAGGAAAAACGGGGTTAATCCATCCCCCTTAATTCAGATAAATGTGTTTTTCATGCAGAATGATTCGATTTGCTCCGAATTTGGTATACCGGTTTATTATGTTAAGGAACTTCCCTGATTAGTTTTGGGGGTTCATTGGTTAAGGATAAAGGGAAGGAAAACAGGGTTAGTCCACCCCCTTTAATTCAGATAAATGTGTTTTTCATGCAGAATGATTCGATTTGCTCCGAATTTGGTATACCGGTTTATTATGTTAAGGAACCTCCCTGATTAGTTTTTGGGGTTCATTGGTTAAGGATAACGGGGGGAAAAACAGGGTTAGTCCACCCCCCTTAATTCAGATAAATGTGTTTTTCATGCAGAATGATTCGATTTGCTCCGAATTTGGTATACCGGTTTATTATGTTAAGGAACTTCCCTGATTATTTTGGGGGGTTCATTGGTTAAGGATAAAGGGGGGAAAACAGGGTTAGTCCACCCCCCTTAATTCAGATAAATGTGTTTTTCATGCAGAATGATTCGATTTGCTCCGAATTTGGTATACCGGTTTATTATGTTAAGGAACTTCCCTGATTAGTTTTGGGGGTTCATTGGTTAAGGATAACGGGGGGAAAAACAGGGTTAGTCCACCCCCCTTAATTCAGATAAATGTGTTTTTCATGCAGAATGATTCGATTTGCTCCGAATTTGGTATACCGGTTTATTATGTTAAGGAGCTTCCCTGATTCGTTTGCGATTAATTGGTTAAGGATAAAGGGGGGTTAGTCCACCCCCTTAATTTAGATAAATGTTTTGTTTTTTTTTGCAAGATTATTCGATTTGCTCCAAATTTGGTATACCGGTTTATTATGATAAGGAGCTTCCATGATTAGATTTGGAGGTTCACTGGTTAAGTATAAAGGGGGAAACGGGGGCTAATTCCCCTTCACTTATTTTTTGAGTGGCATTATTCTTTAAAAAAAGAGTATAATATACAATTAGTGTCAATAGTCTGTGAACTCAATGCCATCAGTTTAGCTGGGCACTTTTCTTTTTTATTTAGCTCAAAGCCTGAGAGCTTATGTGCCCGCCGGTTCTGTATGTACGTATGTACGTAACGCGATAACTCTTGATAGAAATATCCGATTTGCTTCAATTTTTTTTTCTAGGTTCATTCTGATAAGGCGCTTCCCTGATTAGTTTTTGGAGTCCATTGGTTGAGAATAAAAGGGGAAAAGGGGGGCTAGTTCACCCCCAACCCATAATTCAGATAAATGGGTTTTTCATGCAGAATTATTCGATTTGCTCCGAATTTGGTATACCGGTTTATTATGTTAAGGAGCTTCCCTGATTAGTTTTGGGTGTTCATTGGTTAAGGATAAAGGGGTAAAAGGGGGTTAGTCCACCCCCCTTAATTCAGATAAATGTGTTTTTCATGAAGAATGATCCGATTTGCTCCGAATTTGGTATAGCGGTTTATAATGTTAAGGAACTTCCCTGATTAGTTTTGGTTAAAGATATTGAAGTTAAAGATAAAGTCATTGGTTAAAGATAAATGGGGAAAAGGGGGTTAGTCCAACCCCCTTAATTTAGATAAATGGGTTTTTCATGCAGAATTATTCGATTTGCTCCGAATTTGGTATACCGGTTTATTATGTTAAGGAGCTTCCCTGATTAGTTTTGGGTGTTCATTGGTTAAGGATAAAGGGGTAAAAGGGGGTTAGTCCACCCCCCTTAATTCAGATAAATGTGTTTTTCATGAAGAATGATCCGATTTGCTCCGAATTTGGTATAGCGGTTTATAATGTTAAGGAACTTCCCTGATTAGTTTTGGTTAAAGATATTGAAGTTAAAGATAAAGTCATTGGTTAAAGATAAATGGGGAAAAGGGGGGTTAGTCCAACCCCCTTAATTTAGATAAATGGGTTTTTCATGCAGAATTATTCGTTTTGCTCCAAATTTGGTATACCGGCTTATTATGTTAAGGAGCTACCTTGATTAGTTTTGTGGGTTCATTGGTTAAGGATAAAGGGGGGTTAGTCTACCCCTCCCCCCTTAATTCAGATAAATGGGTTTTTCATGCAGAATTATTCGATTTGCCCCGAATTTGGTATACCGGTTTATTATGTTAAGGAACTTCCCTGATTAGTTTTGGGGGTTCATTGGTTAAGGATAAAGGGGAAAAAGGGGGGGTTAGTCCACCCCTCTTAATTCAGATAAATGGGTTTTTCATGCAGAATTATTCGATTTGCCCCGAATTTGTTATACCGGTTTATTATGTTAAGGAACTTCCCTGATTAGTTTTGGGGGTTCATTGGTTAAGAATAAAGAGGAAAAGGGGGTTAGTCCACCCCTCTTAATTCAGATAAATTTGTTTTTCATGCAGAATTATTCGATTTGCTCCAATTT
The DNA here is from genome assembly GCA_963932465.1 of Maratus speciosus. Taxonomy (NCBI): domain Eukaryota; kingdom Metazoa; phylum Arthropoda; class Arachnida; order Araneae; family Salticidae; genus Maratus; species Maratus speciosus. Next base: position 310,184,191 of record OZ010792.1, read on the forward strand.
GGTATACCGGTTTATTATGTTAAGGAGCTTCCCTGATTAGATTTGGAGATTCATTGGTTAAGTATAAAGGGGGGAACGGGGGCTAATCCCCCTTCACTTTTTTTTGAGAGGCATTATTCTTTAAAATAAGAGTATAATGTACAATTAGTGTGAATAGCCTGTGAGCTCAATGCCATCAGTTTAGCTGGGCACTTTTCTTTTTTATTTTTATTCCGTCGTATTGGGGAAAATATGCTTTTAAATGCAATTTGTTTGAAAACTTCATCGTAATTTATTTTTGAGATTTTTTTTTTTTCTTGTAGTTTTTAGCGCCATTTGTTTAATTTTTGTAACTCAAGTACTCAATTTCTGTAGAAAGAAAAGAAAAAATAGTTGGAAAATAGTAATTATATCTTTTTGTTTCCATTTTCCCATAACTACTGAAAAAAAATATAATTAAAATACGTGCTATTTTGAAAAAATAAGAATGAATGATTTCTCATAAAACATGGAGCTATTGTAAACTATATTTAATTTTTATCTATATTACAAACAAATGAAGGTACAGTCGAACCTCGTTAAGACGAAGTCGAAGGGCAGCAAAAATATTTTCGTATTAACCGATAAAACAGCAAAAGGCATTTAGGATGATTTAAAAAATAAATCACTAAAACAAAGATATCAAAGAATGTAAATGATATCTGCAGAGAAATATTTTACATTCATTTTATGTTAATCACCATTATTGTGCAAAAAAGATACGTTTCTAACATCACCACACGAACACAAAACCTACAGATACACACATGACGATAGTACTACCATATGTACAGTAATAATTCTTATAAAAAAATAAATCAGTAAGGAGAAATAAAAGGGAAAAATAATATATTTCCCTCTTTCATTCAGACTTTAAAAATCTTTTATTGACTTTTGTTTCAATTTTTACATTCTACATTTGTTTATAAAGGCATCCGCTTTTTCCAAATTGCCTATAGCACAACTCGCATTTTCTTGTTGAAACAGAAGCCACTGATCAGTTTTTAAGGCCTCTGTAGCTTCATTGAATGACACGGAAGAGGTTTTGACCTCTTCATGAGCCACCATTTTATTCAGCTCTTCTTCTTCATTCTCCTTTTCAGTTAAATCGGTCAGAATATCTTCATCTGTCATGGGTTGTGGACTCATAGCATTTTCATCAATTCGAACGTAATCCTCAAACGACAGGGAAGAAATTATTCCTCTTTTTCCACCTTCTTCTGTCACATCGTCCATTTCTATTTCATCTGTTTGTGCAACATCTTCTTCTCAAAATCTACCATGCCTGAAACTGTTTTTTATGACAGTGAGAGTAATAGAGTTCCGTGCATTTCTTAGGAAACACATAGCTTCTAAGAGATCGATAGAAAATGGTGTCTGTTTGTCAAAGCACTAGATAGGTTTTTTGGTCACTTCTTTCCTGTAGTGAGTTTTTAAACACTGAATATTAACTTGGTCACATGGCTGAAGCTTTTCTGTAGTATTTGAAAGGAGGGAAACGCATTTTATAAATTTTAGCCCTTTTTCATCTTTGTGGGCTGTGCAATTGTCCAACAAAATGCGTACCTTTCTCTTTTGATTGGTAAGGGTTGAAACTAATTCTAATACCCATTTTGCAAGCCTTTCCTTATTTATCCAAGCATTTTTAGTGAATGTGTACTGAACAGGTACTGTTTTACACGCTTAAAGGAACATAGTTTTGCGAATTTTTCGATACCATAGATAGGTAATTTTTCACTACCATACATATTGCAGGCTACCAATACTGTGACTCTTTCTTTATTACATTTTTCACCGGAACATTTCTCTGCTCTCAAAGTTAATGTAGATGAAGGTTGTGCTTTATAAAAAACGCAGTTTCATCTGCATTAAATATATTGCGGGGTGCATAATCTCTTTTAATAGCCGTCCATTCTCTAGAGAAAAAGAAATCTACACTACCTTGATTAACTGCAGACTCTTCACTATATATCCTTTTGAAGACACTACCATGGCGTTCTTTAAACCTTGAAGCATCCATCTTCTGCTTAGTTTCCAAACTAAGAGAATTTTTCCCACTCATTTTCACAACTACAACTAGAATTCGAACAATTAGATATTTCTAGCAAAGAACTTTATTCACATCAAGTGATCAACCACGTACTAGCAACAAAATAAATCGCTCACAAAAGAATTTCAACATCAGCAGAGAAAGAATGCAACTCTGTTCTCTTCCCCCGTTGTCACCACTACACCTATCTCTCTTCACCCACCGCAGTCCCAAGAAAAAAAGCATAGCCTCCTTTGTTCAGCTTAGAAAAAGCGACAAACTTGTTTCAATGTGGAAGGTCGCAGCAAAGATAGCAACGAGGAAATTATTTTATTACATGCTATATTTACTTCGTCTTAAACAGGTGAAGTTTGTCTTCATGTTCGTATTAAACGATGCAATTATTATTATTTTCAAAGATAACGTGATCGGGAAACTATTTTCCTATGTTTTAAGCGAAATTTCGTATTAAGGGTTTTCATCTTAACGAGGTTCGACTATATATGAATCATTAGATAGCCGATTTTTTTTTCTTTTACCGAGTTTCTTGAATGACATTGTGACATCGTTTTTTTTTTTCGTGTATTATTCAGTGATAGTGACGTCATATGTGTAATTTACGAGGCTAACGAGAAAGACAGGCTACCGCGGTGGGTCCGATTCATCTTTTTTTACAGACCGCTGGAGTCACGTGATGCTCTTTTCGCACACCTTCATTGGTGCATTCGAGCATCACGTGACTCCAGCGGTCTGTAAAAAAAGAAGAATCGGACCCACCGCGGCAGCCTGTCTTTTTCGTTAGCCTCTGTAATTTACTTTAGATGTTGTTTAAAATTGGATCGTAAATGAGGAATTCTTTAGAGGATGCGAATGACGTCCTTTTATATAAAAAAAAGCGTGTGCTTTAAGTCTTAAAACTGAAATATGTGTTATATTATCTATATTTATATACATATATAATTTTTTTTTCATCGGAGGCAGCACTAACTTCTGAAAAAGCAGAATTCTTGTTTTCTAGTCAGTATAGTTTTTTTTTGTTCTTGTTGTTGTTTTTTTACATTTTCTTTATCTTTCTGTTTATACGAATGAAATGCAGATATGATTTACATTTATTATTCGCATACTTTACTGATTTAAATGAAGAGAAAAGTTAATAAAATATCATTATTATATAGGAAATAACTTTACATCAAATAACGCTAAAAAATATTTACAACTTAAAAGTATTTAATAATAGCTTTTAGTTACATAATGCATTCAACAATATTGTTTTCTTGCACTTTCTCCCCGCACGGGGATGAGCAAAATTTTTTATATACAAAACAGATGGACAATATTTTTCCCCTTTTTTAGTAGTAAACATAAATAAAATCCCTGCCGGCCCGGCCTACAGGCAGAGGTAGATTTCGAAGTCAAATATACTAATTTCACAAACAAAAACTAAATCATGATTAGAGATAAATCCACTTTAACAATTTTATCAGGCCGCTCTTGACGAGTTTTTATTTCATTTTTATATAATAGCTGGTTTTATCAGAATCGTGTTAGGGCGGTATTTAAAAAAAAAATACTTTTCCATGCTCAACAACTCGAAATTTTCTGGCATAATTCCAGATTCATTTCTAATTTTAAAAAAATATGAAACTTGCTGACGTGATTTTTGAAGAGATTTATAAGCGACCTGTGTTTTTATTTTTTGTTCAGTTAATTAAAACTTGATATATATACAATTATTTTCTCAGAAGGACAATATTTTTAGTTTCTAACACAATCGCTTCGAGAAATTCCGTTCAAAATGCCCACTTTGACAAAATTTTTTTGAAATATATTCTGCCTCTATCAAAAACTCGATCATTACGGTACATTATATAGTTTCTGAATAAGCGAATCTACCAATTAAATGCGTTTGAGAGCAAAAATGAATTTAAAAATGAGTCAGAAAATAAGCAGTATGGATTTGAGTGCATCCTTAATACAATGATTTTTCCAACACAATCCGCTTCGGTAAATTCGGTTCAAAATGCCCTTCTTAACAGCATTTTTAAAAATATATTCTGCCTCTATCAAAACATCGACCATTACGGTACATTATATAGTTTCTGAGTAAGAAAACGTACCAATTGGAAGCCTTTGAGAGCAAAAATGAATTGTAAAATGAGTCCGAAAACAGGCAGTTTGGATTTGAATACACCCTTACTCAGATGATTTTTTTCTTCAACCGCTATGTATTTTTAATTTGTTTTTGCTGTAAGAATTGGTCCTATCCAAAACTTGTCTATATAGATGTTGTAGACAATACTAAGAAGATATATGATAAATTCATGGGGATTTTATATCTTTTGAATTGACGGAGTTATGGATTTTTTTCTTCTTTAAACCCCCTTTTTGATTTCGTTTTTATTTTTTTTTCGTGGTACGAATTGGTCCTATCAAAAACTTGTGAATATAAAAGTTGTACATAATCTTAAAGAAATTTATAATAAAATTATTTGGATTTGATATCTTGAGAATTGACGAAGTTATGAATTTTTTTCCCCCAAAAACCCTATTTTTTGCGCCCCTTGAGCCCATTTTTAACTTTATCAAAAATATGTGATACATACATTTTTGGCCCTATTTTTAGAAGTAATAAAAACTTTAAACTGATTTGATATGTACAAAAGTAAAGAAGTTATAGGGGTTTTTCTGTTTTCACAAAACCCCTCCCTATTTCCATCCCCTTGGTCCGATTTTGCCCATTAACGAACTTGACCGAGAATTTATGCCCATTGATTTTATGTATCAGTTTGGAAGAGATTGGTGCAGAATTACGAACGTTATCGTGTCCAGAAGAAAGTGATATATATATATAGATAGATAGATAGATAGATAGATAGATAGATAAAGTTTTTTACTGAGGGTGGTTTTGGGTTCTAGGGGTCATGATCGGTGTAGATCTGCAAAAATTTTTCAGAAATTCCAACATAGGAACGATCCCAATAGGTAGTATTTCATACGAAATCTACCTAAAAGTACTATTTTGAACATGGTTTCTTTAACAACGAATTATATGTGAGGTAGAAGAATACGAATGGAGAATTTTGGGATATTCTATATTTTGGAATGAAATTATTTTATATGGTCAGCTGATGGTTTTATTACTAACTTTGTATTTTCATAAAAATGGATAACAAACTAAAAAAAGCAGACAAAAAATTACTTTAAAAAATTGTGGTTGGATCAAAAATTATAACAATATCAACAGATAAATCCCCCCTTCCTATACAGACTTTTTAGTCTTAAACTCCATATATCTGAAAAACAGGTTGAGATAAATATACACGTAGCATCGGTGATTTATGAAGCAGGAATATTCACCTTTTTAGTATGAGAAAGGACATACAGCCAGTTTATAGATGACATCCAGATAGTCCGGTAAAAAGGAGTTTTTATTTGCAGGGTCCGTACATATCGAGAGAATTCCGGCAAGGAGCAGCCGGAGCTGGAGAAGGACAAGCTACATTTTATGTTTACAGATGCACGATCAGGAACAGAATCCTGTCATAATCACATTTTAGAGCATTGAGTTATTGGCGAGCAGTAATTTACAAAACTAGCAAGCCAGTAGGTATCTGGCGAGAATTCCATTGAAATGAGACATGTGTTCAAAACCGTTAATGTATTGTCAATGAGGAGGGGAAAGGGCAGCCTATAAAAATTTAACGCCAACAGATAACCGAGAAAATGTGGGGAACCGAAAACCACAAAGCCGCATTTTACAGGGGGGTTGCCAAATCATGGGAATAGACGCGGTGAGCCGTTTGAAGGCATATGCAATTAAAAATAAGATATTGCAGACAAAATTTATGATAAGAATTTATACGTTGGAAAGAAAAGACGCAGATGTAGTGACCCAGTCAAAAAAAGAAAGGAGGCATGAGAAAGATCCAACCAAGCATAGATAGAGAAAGATAGCAACCAAATTAAGCATGCAAGTGTACTGGGTAAGTTGTTTCCATGCGAGATAAAAGTAGCATGCCTCATTTACACTACGACTGCACTTTGCGGTTTTTGAGAATTAAGAGTGTGAAACGAGAATGTATTTCTAAAGAAAAAGAGCGATGAAAATAAATTTAATTTATGATTTTAAGACAGATTTAAAATATAGGAATTTAGTAAAATAACCGTATTTTAAAAAGGGGGGGGGGGAAGTAAAGGAAAAAAGTATTAATAGAATATGGGAAGGAAATATCCTTCACATATATCTCCCCCTTATCCGAAAATGACTAACGCGGACAGCGGTAGCAAAAGAAAAATAACCCATGTCTCATATCAAATACATTACATATAAAAATACAATAAATTATTTTCTGTAGGGACCCGGCGTAATAATATTTACGTTATAAATTGTAAAATGAGTAAACAAAGCATATATATATATATCATGTCTCCATCTCGGATGCATGCAAGCATGCCTTAGAAAAATTGGTACCAATAAATTTTCAATGTCAATTATCTGAGCTCAGTCCGACTTCTGGATAGCTGTAAATAAGTGTGCACACATCTTTTTGTTAATTCAAATTCCAGAAGATCATAATTTTATAAAATTTGAAATCAATATTCAAATAAAAAGCAATTCTTGTGATTGCTATACCAGTTGGTTATACTCCAACTTCAAATACAATTCTGAGACATGATGTGTAAATAAAGACAAAACAACACTTAAGTATAGGCAATAAAAAAAACTGGAAGTGTTAGGCACTGTACTTTTAACTCACCTTTTATAAAAGTGATGGTAATGACAATAGAAGGAGAAAAAAAATGAGAAATGAGGCACACTTAATTGTTGAAGATTGCAGGTAGTCACTGCCCTGACTCCTTGAATAAAACGTGTATGTGTATTGTTGAAAATCTACTATAAAATAACGTGTAATGTAATAAGTTTTTACTTCTATAACTTAAAAAAAAGTGTAACTTAACCTATCATGTAGCCATACAAATGAAAATGCATGAAAAAAAAATATGAAATTTAATATGAATGACACATGTACAACAGGTGATACAAAAGAGAAAAACATTGTGTATGTGCGAGCGCAGCCTCAATTAAATCTCTTGAAGATATAACTGGTATACACCAGGAGAAGGCTGCATGTCTGTAATAGTGTGAAAGGGAGAAAAAATGTACACATGTGCATTGTGTAATAGAAAAAAAATCGTGAGAAGGAAACCCATATTCACATCAATTGCCTTGTACCACAAGGAAAGTAATTGATGCGAGAGAAAAAAAAAATGTATATTCCTATACAACTGTCATTTACACATAACAATCTCATTCGCGTAGCATGCTGCCACAGTGAAGAAGTAGAGCCCTTGTAAAATCAAACACCGTTGTAAACAAAAACTATGAACTTGTCGCATGCTAAGCAGGGCTATCGCGATACTGTGGAAAAAAACAAAATTAAAGGAAAATTTTTTTATAAAGAAACAAACAACCTCTATTTAATTTTAAAAAAAAAGAAAAACAGGCTAGCAATAGAATTATACTGCGTGTCATAATAATTATTAACTTATATCATGACTCAAAAATAGGCTGCCAACAGACCAAACCGACAGTATATGTGTGAAGAGACACCTTCTAACCTCCAAACCAGCCACAATGAACTAATGTGTTATGAACTATGAACTACTTGTATTGTGTGTAGATTGTCTGGTTAAACTCTAAACCAGCCACAATGAACTAATGTGTTACCCGTAAGGCATGGTGACGTTACGGCGACGTCGATGTGAAGTCACGCTGTGACTTTGTGACCGTCGATGTGACGTCACGTGACGTCGATGTGAAGTCATAGTGACTAGAATGTGAAGTCGTTATGGCCGTTTTAGAACTCATTTGTGACGTCACATTGTGACCAATCTGTGAAGTCACGGTGAGACCAATTTGTGAAATATGTGTCATTTGTGACGAAATTATCATTAACACTGTGATGATTCTGTGACGACAGTGACAATGTTGTGAATTCACATTGTGACGATTTTGTGAAAATTGTGTGATTTGTGACGATTTTGTGATTAACTTTGTGACCAATATGTGACTACAATGACAATGTTGTGACAGCGTTAAGATGCAAGTCATTTATTGAAAAATGAAATCGCTATTCGAGTCCAATCAATGAACCTCGAAAATGGAGGCAGGAGTAATTATAAGTAAAAGAAAATTCTGAAGTTCACAGAAAAATTTCAGAATGTTTTTTTCACGATCTTTTGTCGAAATTGGCGTTTTTTTTCATGATCCTTCGGCGAAATTCGTCTTATTTGCTCGATTTATTGACAAAATTTCACGTTTTTTCGCTATTCTTTGACGAAACTCGCTTTTTTCGCTATGTTTTGATGAAATTCGCTTTTTTCGCTATGCTTTGACGAAATTCGCTTTTTTCGCGATCCTTTGACGAAATTTACGTCTTTTCTTCAATCTTTTGATGAAATTGCGATTCTTAGATGAAAGTCACGTTTTTTTTACACGACCTTTTGAAGAAATGAAAATTGTTTTCTCGATCTTTTGACAAAATTCGCCTTATTCGCGATTTATTTACAAAATTTCGCCTTTGTTGCGGTCCATTGACGAAATTCGCATTTTTTCAACAATCTTTTGACAAAATTTGCTATTTTTAGATGAAATTCGCTTTTTTTCCCACGATCTTTTTACGAAATTTGCATTTTTTCGCGATCCTTTTACGAAATTCACCTTAAATGCGAGATTTATTAAGTTTTGAGTTTGTCTTGGTCCTTTGACGAAATTCACGTTTTTCCTGAGATTCTTTAATCGAAATTCATCGTATTTGCACAATTTTATTGACACAATTTCATGTTTCTTTCGCTATCCTTTGACAAAATTCGCGTGTTATTCGCGTCCTTTTGACAAAATTCGCGCTTTTCTGCAATCTTTTGACAAAATTTGCGATTCTTAGATGAAATTCGCGTTTTTCCCATGATCTCTTGACGAAATTCACTTTTTTTCCGCGATTATTAGATGAAATGCTTTTTTTTCCGTGATTTTTGAACGAAATTTAAGGGTTTTTTTTCGCGAGTCTTTATCGAAATTCACGTTTATTCCGGGATTTTTTTAAGAAATTCGCGTTTTTTTTTCGAGATCTTCTGGCAAAATTCGCGATCCCTTGAAGAAATTAGTCCCCCCCCCCCCCCCGTGATCCTTAGACGAAATCAGAATGTTTTTTTTAGATTATTTGTCGAAATTAGCTTTTTCCCCAGTGAAAGGGACGCTTTTCCCCTTAGACGAAATTTGAGTTTTTCCCCCAATTCTTTGTGGAAATTCGCTTTAATCCGCGATCTTTTGACTAAATTCGTGTTTATATCACGATCGTTTGACGAAATTCGTGTTTTTTTTTAGCGACCTTTTGACGAAATATGCGTCTTTTTCGGTTGCTATTTGCCAAAATTCACGATGTTTTTCGGTCAAATTTTGGCGATCTCGAAATACTTTGCGATTTACGGAGTTAACGATCTAATGTATATTTTTAGGAACAAAAAGAAAATTTTAGGAGATTTTTTGGAATTTTATGGAGTAAAATAACAGTTAGGAAATTTGGGAATTTTAGAGGAAATGCGAGCCCTGGACAGTTGACGCACAATATATATCATATACACACGTTTTATTATGCCATATACAGGGATATACATATATGCTTATTTGTGCCACTAACTAAATGATGCTTATTTGCAGTTTTTATTAATTCTGCAATTACTTACTGCTCCCTCTAGGCCATTTTTTAAAGTTGCAGCCCCCTGCTCTTTTTAACATAGGCGAAATACACCCTTTAAAAAAAAATAGTGAAATTCACCTTTAGTTGCAATCAGAGATTTCTTGTAAAACACTTCCCCATATCAAAGTATTTTTAAACCGGTGTGTCCAAGACCTTGCAAAAATTATAGAACTTTATTTCTTTAGAAAATACAAGCTATTGTTAAATCATGTCGCTATTTAATTGTATTTTTCAATTTTTAATTTATAAAATCCTTAAAAATTAATGTCACTTTATTCATCATATTAACAAATTATATACTTTTTTCTTATATTATTACTAAACACATTACTAACACATTTACTCGGAATGTAATGCTCTGTTTTAACTGAACTAGCATCCTTTTTTTTCTATAATGAATATTAAATTATAATTTTAGGAATTAAAGCATAAAAATAATTTTTTTCCTAATTAGAAAGTTAATTGTTGAAAAAATGATTAATTTCAAACATTGTCAACAATTTGATATTAAGTGCAGAGATTAATAGTTTTAATAACTGTAAATATGAATAGTATTTAATACAGTTTTAGATAATTATTACAATATATCAATGTATGTAACATTATTGCATACTACTAATGAAAAATAATGGTGTTTTATAATCTCTCTAATTACACTAACTAATAATTATAATTAAAGCTTAAAACATAGATTATCTTAGCAATTAGAGGATTAATTGATTTAGAAACCCCAAAGTATTGAAAGCTAGTCCGTGTTTTAATGCAGGAAAAAATCATAAAAATCCGGTTTAAATTTTAAAAAATCTAAATCTGATTTAAATTTTAAAAAATCATTTTTTTAATTATGATTTTTTTTTACACTATATGTATAATTCACCTTGACTTTAGGGTAAGCTGCAAATATGCAGCACGGTGAGGGGATACAAAAGGTTAATTCATTTTATATCAAAGTCTGCTTGCAGTAAAACACATATTTAAAAACATCTTTTGGTTATTAAAAAATAACTTTAAAAATTGATTTCCAAAATTACATTTTTATATATGAAATTATATAGTAACAATAATAACAACTCTTACTGTCTAAGATTTTTAGGAAACAACAATCATTAAATGTTTATGCACTGCAGCTACTCTATTCGGAGTCTAATGTGAAATTTTTTATACAATTGGTTTAGGATCTATCTGGCTAGATGTCCGTTGCCAAGACCGCTATAGCTCTGATATTATCAAGAACAGTACAACTTCCCGTATTATAGAATACAGGAGAAAAACGTTTATTTTATTATTGAAATCTCTATTATATATTTACAATTAACACACTTGACTAATAACACCAAAAAGAATTTTTATATGAAAAATATGAATTATGTATTCAAATAAAGTTTTGAAATTCAATAGCAATACTTTCATATTAGCAACATTACAAGACTTAATATTCGAAGAAATCGCCAAAGATTTTACTACCCACAGCAGTTTTTTTTTTTTTTTTTTTTTTTTTTTAATTCTAATAGTTTTAGTAGTTTAAGCGAGCAGTTCAATTACATGTTTATAAAATTCGTGTTTAATTTATGTATATTTTTTGATGAAGTTTTTAATTTACTATAAAGGTTTTAGAATAACGTGTGGTGAAAATTTTATATACTAGGGGGCTCGGCCCCCTACGAGCTACGCTCGCCAACCCCCGTCCAGACACCGCAGACTCTAAATGCACGCTAATTTGATCGGCTTTAAAAAGATTTCGAAAGATTGAATTATAATTTAAAAAACAGTGGCGATCTCCCTATAAACGAATTTCTATTCATTTCTCTTTGATTGGGGAATTTTAACGCCAAATCCGCTGCGGTACTACTTGATTATCCTGTCGACCGATTTCGCCAAATTATATAAATCGCCAAACCACTCGCCAAATTATACAAATTGTTATAATTTCTATTTTAAATAACGAAAAAACAAATAAATTCGTACAACATTAATAAAAACACAAATAAAACGTCGAAATAAAAATAACTTGATGACGTATACACGTGTAACAACATTTCAAAATAAGCTAATATAAAAGGAATTAAGTAAAGAGAGTCTTTGTCTCCAGGTATTTTTTAACAAAGCGAAAAGAAAGTTCTTTTAAATGAGACATTTTAAATTAATTCTCAAAATATCAAATAAATGTCTAGCGCAATTTCTAAATTTAAACTTTTTTGCAATATTATTTTGTGTTCATTTTATGTAATAACTATAATGTGACGTAAATATGACGTAATTTCTCCTAAGACTTCTAACGCATGTTAATGAATTTATTATTTTACAATATCCTTTCTCTTTTAAAATTCACGTGTATACTTTTTATGACGTAATTTTTAATAAGTTCCTGCTTTTTATACGTAATTATTTAATTCTAATTTGAAAGTTTTTTTCCTGTTTATAATAGTCACGTGTAAATAAATTTTTAATTTGAAGCAAACATTATTGCTTGCGCTTTTTATACAGTTGGCAACAGTTTAAATTAGTACAATTTTCTGAAATCTGTAAAAAATATCTCTAGAAATGCTGAAAATTTGAATTTAAAATAGAAATAAAACCTGAAAAAACAAGTCAAAATAAAAAAATTAATGCAATCTGCACTCCGGCAAATTCTGACGCATAAAATGATCTAAAAATGATTACACTGCCATGTATAGTTTTTGCTGCTATAAAACTTTTTTAGTGGAACGATTTTGTCCAACTTTAGCATTAAATAACTCTTAAAATAATTCATCGATTTGAAAACTGTCTGCATAAGCGTGTTTATCAGACATTTCTGTATAAATCCACCGATTTTCATATTTTTGTATGCATTATTTTTGTTAATATTAACGAAGAAAGGCCTCCGGTCACAAAAAAATCAAAACCGGCGGCGGCGGCGGTGACAGCGGTAGTTACTTTTTTTTAGAATAGAGAGATACAGTCTGTTACAAATGCAGGTAATCCTATTTACTTTTATATGACACAGTAAAAAAAAAATAATGAAAATAATATAAAATAGTTAGCCATTTTTATGTGAATAAAGTATAAAAATTCAAACCATAAGCACAAAATAAAAACACACGTTGGATCATTACTATTATTATTATTTTATTTACAGGATTAGATGATAATTATAAATAACAAGCCCCCTTTAATCATGTTTTCTAATAGAATGTATAGTATAGATATTTTGAAGTTTATGCGTATAAAACCATTCAGGAAATAAAATATTAAAAGTATCCAGAATAAAAAAAATAAATAATGAAATATATTTTACATTTTAGCTTCATTCATTCAAGTACATGGATATGTTTTTTAATAATTAAAATCTTTCAATAAAACCATATTTAAATTCCCACTGGGTAGCATAATTTCTATATTTGTCAACAAATTAAAACACCGGTTTACTTTAAAAACTTTTCGTTCATAATGTTTAACTGAAAAGTTCTTAGCAGCTAAGGATATATCTTTATAAATTTTTATAACTTTTCTCACATCGAATAATATTTATTGACACTGATTTTTCGCCCCTTAATACTACAAGTGCATGATATCCTTTAAATTTTACGTCTCCATTATGTAAAAAAAATTTCTTATTTCTTCTAAATATATTTTCTGAACAGATATTAATTTTTAAATAAAAATGTGCAACGCAAATTGTTTCAGACCGTTAAAAAATTTTATTCTATAAAAAGGCCTTTTTATTTAGTACGTTAAAGACATTTAAATATTTGCTAATTATGTTAAACTTTGATTATAATATTTTTCTACGTCATTTTAAAGTTTGAGAAATCATATGATTTTAATCTATAATATATTAAAGGAAAACAAATCTGAGTAAAATATATTTATATAATTGATTTTAATCATATGATTAAAATTGTTGATAGACAGTTATTTATATCAATAAATTAAATAATAAATCTACTAAACTTTATTAGGTTAATGAAATGTTTATAAGAAAATACTAAAATCGTTACAATTTAAAGAAAAGCAAACTCTGAAATAAAATATTTTTTCATACCTTTTTCTTTCCTTGACGCCGTTCTTTAAATTCCGATGTAATCCATGTTTTAGAAAGAATGAATTTTGGAAGTTGAAAATATCTCCAATAATAAATACAAAAGCAATGATGGGAATCATTTTAAACCACACCAAAGCTAGTGTACTTATCTCGAACAGATATTTTTGTCTAAAGTTCTTGGATTGATTATTCCGAGGAATTTTTTAGGTTAAATGTTTATATCTGACAGACTGCACGTTCACAACACTAACTATTGTCCAGCAAAAAAACTCCCTCCGTCTATTCCAAAGATTAAACGCAATATGTTGCCTTTAATTGTTTTTATCGTCTGCGGTTTACCGGTCTTTTTTTTTTTTTATCAAAGCAAAAAACAGATGTCTTTTCCGTTCTTATACATTTATATAACGTAATATTTTTATAAGCACAGTTCCAATTCAAATTTCTTGTTTCAAGAATTTTTTGATGCATTTAACTTTTTTTCGGTATGTTTCAAAATAGTTCATGTTTTAAGTTTTGTAAAGCTACTTTTTTGCCAAATATGACAATAATTATAGTAATACGGGAAGTATAACAAAGTAAACAATGTTTACATTTTTAGAGTATTTAAAATTCATTTTAATATGCAATAATGCAAGATCTTTTGAAAATAGAAAAGTAAAGTTTATATTATACGTAGTAAACGTAAATATGTGCATAAAAAAGAAATAAAATAACTGGCGAAATAATTTTTTTAGTTGGGGAGGGGGGAGAATCAGGCTCTCATTACTCTTTTTTCTATTTTAATTTCCTCTAGAGTAAAACAGCTTGTAAAATAACAGTATTTTTCGAAATGAATTTCTAGAAACAAAAAATATATATATATGAATAATTAATTATGCCATGCGTTTTGCATACATTTTGTATATTTTATTTTATATTCGGAAAAAGTTAAATTTATTTCAAGAGTGTGACACAAGGAGCAATTTTTTTTTCTTTTTTTTTAAGAATTACTTAAAATAATTAAACACTAGCAGAAAAATATATTACTGAAAATATGCAAGTGTTTTTATTTATTATAATAAAGCATTGCTTTATTACAAAACTCCGTCCCTTCCCATACCTACACACAAACAAATCTTTGCATTCTTCACCTGTGTATTAGTTTCTGCCATTTCCGCTGATAAGAATAATTTATAAATAACAAACCAACTTCCCGGATAATAGAATACAGGAGGAATACATTTTCTTATTATTGAAATATCTATATGTATCTAATATGTATTTACAGTTAATACATTTTTTAGATTGACCACTAATAACACCAAAAAACATTTTTATATGAAATATATCAATTATGTATTCAAATAAAGTTTTAAAATTCAATAGCGATACTTTCATATTAGCAACATTCCAAGAGTTAATAGTCGAAAGAATCGCCAAATATTTTACTACCTACAGCAGTTTTTTAAATTCAAATAGTTTTAGTAGTCTAAGCGAGCAGTTTGATTACATGTCTATTAAATTTGTGTTTTATTTATGTGCATTTTTGCTGAAGTTTTTAATTTCGTTGTGAAATATTAGCCGGAAACAAACACTGAATTATTTTTATTGTTTGAAGTGAAAACGTTTTAATCTTAACATATGTTTTGTCACACTGTGAGTTTACAATATGGTAGGGTTTTTTTTTTTTTCACATAATGAGACGTACGTTACATGTAGTGAGATAACACTGACGTCACATTTTTTTTTTTTAATTGCCAGAAAAATATTTTTTACAGTAAATAACATGTTTTGAAGAATTTTTGTAATTTTTTAAAGTTTTCTAAGAAGTTCACATATCAGTCACAATGCGACATCACTGAGTGGTGGCATTTTGGTCACAGTTGTGACGTGACCACAGTGACTTACAGTGACGTCACAATGACGTCACTGTGACCATGCATGCTATGAGGGAACTATGAACTACAGTGTTATACGCTATGAACTACTTGTAATCTCACATGAACAAGAATTGTGTAAATAAACTCATGAACTAAGTGTAATCTCACATGAACGAAACTGTGTAAATATACTCATGAACTAAGTGTAATCTCACATGAACAAAACTGTGTAAATATACTCATGAACTAAGTGTAATCTCACATGAACAAAATTGTGTAAATATACTCCTGAACTAAGTGTAATCTCACATGAACAAAATTGTGTAAATATACTCATGAACTAATTGTAATCTCACATGAACAAAATTGTGTAAATATACGCATGAACAAATGTGTAAGAACTCACATGAACTACTTGTATTGTGTTGAAAAAAATAATATACTGTCGAATAGATCGTTAGCAAAGGGTTAAAAGAAATTTAAGTGAATGCGCACAAAAATATAGCTCAATGTGCTGTGACAAAAATTTATAATATTAAAATACAAAACTGTAAAACTTGATAGGCTTCTATACACTTTATGTTTAGGCTAGAATCATGTTAAAACAAACGTGAAAAATGTAAATAAATAAAAGAAATTTTTTTTTAGCTCTAAGTAGTGATCACAAGAAACGCTACAAAGTGTATTTATCTATAACAGATTACGTGTAAGAAAAAAAAATAGCAAGTTTCGTATAAAAGTTTTAAAATAGAAGAAAAGTGTAACTGTTGCAATAATGATGCCAATTCTAGTGTCTACATAAAAATAAATGTATCGAGCCAGTGGAAATAATTTATCACAATAATTTTATTCACCAAAATGTCAATTTTTAAAGATATCCTGTCACATTTCATCAGGGAAAAAAAACATGCCTCGAGTCACCATCCGCGTCCAAACAATCAAATTCTATCAGTAAAGCAAAATGTAAGTGAAACGTAATGTACAACATCTGAGTTATTTCATGTGACAAAATACTGGACGCATGTGCAAGCAGTGTCTTTAAAAGTGTATGAAATGTAAGTAAAATAATTACTTAAAAAAAAATTTAACTAGAAGAAAAAAAATTTGCCAAATAAAATAGAACTGCCACTTTCTATCCTAATGACAATGTACACAAACCATGAGCAAGTATGTAGAAAAAATTACGAGAAGCACATAAAATCATGATTAAATCCAACCATGGCGAGTGTTAATTTTGAACTCAAGGCAAAATAATTCTTGTCAAAATGAAGTGTAAATATGTGTATGCATGTAAATCCAGGTCGAATATAAAACCACAACAAATATGTACAATCGTTGTAAACAATTTCTACAGCGAACTTATTATGAATTTATATGCGCATATAGAATTAATGCGAAAAGCGTGAGGTGGTGTAGCTTTTTATTAATGTCATATCTATGTAAATAAAATTAGTAGTGCCCCACATTAAAAAAATAAGAAAAGTGTGGAATAATGATATACATAAAAACATGAATTTATGAAATCTGTAATTGAACAATAAAAACTTTCCCCCTTTTTGCACACGGAAGTGGCCATCTTGCCGCGTGCAGAAAGAAAGAAAAAGAAAAAAAATGACACCGTGCTATCTCTAGAAAATAGCACAATGCACAAATGAAGGTTATGAAAATAAACTCCAAATAAATAGAAAAAAAAACCCTATTTAATTATAAACCAAAACTGTGATCTCACATCAAGAAATGTGTGAAGGTATGTAAAAACGCGGCAAACACTTGATTTTAAATGTTTACTGATACTGTCATCAATTTTAAAAACGAAGAAAAAGAACCGAAATTACTTTTTCTGATATTATAATCTGTATCTATGATGACTCGATCATGCATTAAAACTGTTAAGAGGATAACTGTGACAGGTTGAAATAAAGTATCAAGCAAGGCTCTTAGATATTACACATAATATTTCTAAGTATATAAATGTAATGTATTTACGAAAGTATTGTAAAATGTAAACTATGTACTGTCTTAAAAATTTAGTAAAATCAATTGACAAGTTTACTAGAAGTAAACAAAAACTTAGATTAGTTGCCTCATTCAGTATTTCTCGAAATTGTACCAGTGCAACACATAAGATATTTCAATATAATGGTACAACGTGATGTACCAATTGTTGAATATTGTACCTTATCAATAATTAAATATATATATATATATATATATCATATATACACATAAATTATAATAAAAATATATAAACTTGATTACCTATATATATGTAAAAGAAAACACACAGCATCATTTATTTAGAAGTTTTTTTCTTTTACTTTTCCTTTTCTTTTGAGGAAAAAAAAAACAAAATATCATAATAAAATATATGTAATTATAATGAAAGATGCCTGTAAGATAATGTTTTCTTCTATCCCCTGCATTCATTATTGTGAAGACATCAATGAATATCACTGATTTTCTCTAATTTTAAAGTTACTTTTATAATATAGCAACTCCTTTTTTTATGAGAAAATAGAAACTGTGTTACCTAAAATATTTAAAATATGGTAGTGATGTATAATTACTCAAACAAATACAAATTACCAAAATATTGCCTTTAAAGAAGTTTTAAATAAAATGTAATGTGACAGACACAATCGATTAAAAGAATTGCGAAACAAAAAAAAATCAATGTCCCGCATTATTATTACCGTTCCCATTCAAATAATCGTCCCAATTTGGATGCAATTCACTGCCTTAAAACAATAAATTATTTGTAAATTGCCGCGATGTGTGTGTCACATTTACAATGTTAACACAATCTTAAACCAGATACTAATTGAAATGAAGTTAGATGCTTTTCATTATATATATATATATCATACCACATCATGAAAATGAAATCTATAGAGCATCATAGATAAATATTAACGCATTAATACCAAATAAAAAAAAAAGATAGATGAAAATGCACAACAAACTGAAGTCTTACCATTATCCTAATGTTTCCAGACATGAGGAATTAAATTTATTTATCGCACATCCTCATTATAACTAGATATTATTTTTTAAATATCTCTTAGTTCTTTCTTTTTTTAATGTGAAATTGAGCAGAAGAAAAGAAAATTATGTACAAAGAAGAAAACTTTGTTCCTCTGTATAGCAAAGATATCTATTTACTAATACTTTCTTTCGAAAGAAGAAGAAAACAATATCCCTACAACAGATTTAAACACAGCAAAAATATACTTTACCTTCCTAAAATATAAAATGACTGCCTATTGTATATATCTTGAAACGCAAACTGCTGAAAAATTTCACAGCAGTATATTTAAGATAAAGAAGTTTAGCATAAAAAATATATTTAAATGAAAAGAAAAAACATTATATAAATTTTAATTTGTATATCTATATTTTATATAGATGTATATTGCGACTAGTTTATGCCGCATTAAAAATGCACTCATGTTAATAAAATAATAAACTTACGTTAAAGAAACAACATTACTTAAAAATTACTCAAAAATAAGGCATTGGACCAAAAAAAAAAAAAAAAATACTAATAACCATAGTGACACGTAAAAGGTGATTCTCTCTCTCTTTTTTTTTTTTTTTTTTTTTTTTTTTGAGGGAATGAGTTTCCAAAATCATTGCTATTGATACACTACTTTGAATACGCCGTTTTATTTTGTTTGTAAAAGTATTTCTCTTTAGACGTATTTGATGATTCCCCCTTTTTTTAAACGAAAATAACCACACGTTCACTTACGTCCTTACACAACAGTAATGTTATCAGATGCACCGAATAGAAGCAATTCACTGCGGTGCACTGAAGTTTCTCTCTATTATGAGTGAGTCATGTCAAAACAGCAAACAAATTTTTCTTCTCTCTATTTTTTTTTTTTTTTTTTTTTTTTTTTTTTTGAGAGAGTAAGTTTCTCAAATAAGTGATATTCATAAATATAGCACTAGTTCGGGTACGCCGTTAGACGGGCATTTTTTTTTTTTTACGTTTTTCTTCGGAAGTATTTCATCACTAAGTCAAAAATTGTTCTTTTTTTTTTAGCAAAAATAATACCACATTTTTAAGTCTTAAATCTTTACACTGCTTATTTCTGGCTTAGGAATATTGTCAAACGTGCGCCGAAGAAGTCGCAATCCCCTACTATACACGGAGGTCTCTCTTGAATGAGTCATGTGAGAACAGCCAAAAATTATTTTCTCTTTTCTTTGCCGGTACAAAAGGCGTGCACTGGCGGGAGTAGGATACGGAGATCTGCGGCATGTCTCGGTATGAGGCCCCTCGGTCAGACTCGAACCTTTCGCCGGGAGTACGCGAAGCACATTTACGGGAAGACGGTCGTCGATGGATCGCTTGTTCTGGAATCGTATCACTAGAATCTATAATATCTCTGTAGAACACTTGCGTGAAAATAAAATTAAATCTCAAAATTCCATACGCTGGAACTATCCATTACGAGAATTCCTGCGATTTAACGCAGGGATGTCATTAATGTAGATTAACTAAGTCCAATATTGTATCCTTTTTTTTACAGGAAGCGGAATTGAGTTCGTGTGATTCCTTGAAAGGCTAAGCAACAATAAATTATTGCAAAAATGAATTATCTGTCCCTCTCCAGCAATCTCTCGATAAGTCCCTGATGCAAGAAATTTTATATACAGACTTTATAGTCTTAAACTCCATATATCTGAAAAACAGGTTGAGATAAATATACACTTAGCATCGGTGATTTATGAAGCAGGAATATTCACCTTTTTAGTATGAGAAAGGACATATAGCCAGTTTATAGATGACATCCAGATAGTCCGGTAAAAAGGAGTTTTTATTTGCAGGGTCCGTACATATCGAGAGAATTCAGGCGAGGAGCAGCCGGAGCTGGAGAAGGACAAGCTACATTTTATGTTTACAGATGCACGATCAGGAACAGAATCCTGTCATAATCACATTTAAGAGCATTGAGTTATTGGCGAGCAGTAATTTACAAAACTAGCAAGCCAGTAGATATCTGGCGAGAATTCCATTGAAATGAGACATGTGTTCAAAACCGTTAATGTATTGTGATGTGATTAAAATACACATCATCAAAACCATTGATTTGAAAGAAAATAAAAGAGAAAACCCCAGCGTTCAGGAGACCTCCCAGTAGTAAAAATCACTATCGGACACATTTTTACAATCACCATTTACAAATAAGCAGAACTATAACAAATAAATTTTACGAACGGACAGTTTTACGACAATGTTCGGACATTAGATTTACGATACTGGACTAGAGGCTTTCCCTCCAGGACACACAGCTGGAAGACAACGAGTGGGTGGTACAGACATAGAGGCAGGCATATAATTTTCAAAAACGACCATTTAAATCACAAAATTGGCAGAAGGGAAAGTAACAGATCAGATCTTATTGGATGCTGAGAACAGTAAATAATAAAAGAGACGAATAAATTAAAAGAATCAAGTGTAAGAGGAATATAACGAGAGAGAAAAAAAAGGGGGCATTCTAAAAAAATGTTTTGCTAAGAGTGTTTCAAAAAAAAGAAGGTGCTCTCCATGAGTTCTCACATGAGCGTGCTGCAGTTTTTGGTAGAATGAAATCCGAATGGAAGCCAGTATACCCTCTTGATATGGGCTCTTGATATGGATACTTATCAAATACGGATCTGTCTACATACAGTGATAATGTCCCCAACAAATTATGATTCCTGTCAAAAAAGGTTCATTTTATTTGATTCCCTTCTGCCTGTTAAATTGATGAATTATAGCATTTTAAATTGAAATATGCCCTTGCCTACCCTTGTCTGTAAATTAAAGACAGAATATCGTTTACTGGTTTAAAATGAAAATTACTCAAAATATTATATGAATTCAATTGTTTCCTATGGAAATCATTCAGTAAATTATATGTGTTTGTGTTGTATATTTGTGTTTTTTTTTTATCTAAATAAATGTTATTTTTTGTATATAAAACGAAATAAGTGTAAGTCAGTGATTCATGTGTCTGTTTAATTTTATTAATTGTTAATTTAAGCATTTTTAGTTGGCAGCTTCAAAGGGAGGTTGGTACTGCAATAACACACAGCGCAAGTAGATTAAGTTTATTTTTTTATTATTATTAACGAAGATTAATGATTGAGATGTTTCCTTTAGGTATAACAAATTCCCAGAAGCGAAACGATCACTAAGATTTAAATAATTCCAATCAGCTAACTAAAATATATGCTTAAAAGGGGTATTGGAGAGATGCCTAATAAAGGGGTAATGATAGCTAATTAGAGGTCTATAACGTTGATTGTAAAATGCAAATTTCTCCCCATCATATTGTCAATGAGGAGGTGAAAGGGCAGCCTATAAAAATTTAACGCCAACAGATAACCGAGAAAATGTGGGAAACCGAAAACCACAAAGCCGCATTTTACAGGGGGGTTGCCAAATCATGGGATTAGACGCGGTGAGCCGTTTGAAGGCATATGCAATTAAAAATAAGATATTGCAGACAAAATTTATGATAAGAATTTATACGTTGGAAAGAAAAAACGCAGATGTAGTGACCCAGTCAAAAAAAAAGAAAGGAGGCATGAGAAAGATCCCGCATAGCAACCAAATTAAGCATGCAAGTGTGCTGGGTAAGTTGTTTCTATGCGAGATAAAAGTTGCATGCCTCATTTACACTACGACTGCACTTTGCGGTTTTTGAGAATTAAGAATGTGAAACGAGAATGTATTTCTAAAGAAAAAGAGCGATGAAAATAAATTTAATTTATGATTTTAAGACAGATTTAAAATATAGGACTTTAGTAAAATAACCTTATTTTAAAAAGGGGGGGGGGAGTAAAGGAAAAAAGTATTAATAGAATATGGGAAGGAAATATCCTTCACATATATCCCTAGAGATCTTACGATATCAAGTGCCAGGACCTCCACTCCCCCCCTAAAGTGATAGTGTTAAAAATGTACAGTCCCAGACAGCTATTTTCCGATTGATGGAGATCATTTAGGCCCCTCCCACCTGGAATAACTGTGTAATAAAAAGTGAATTTATGAGATAGTTAATTAAATTTAATAAAATAGAGTAAAGAAAGTGAAATTTTTGCCAAAATGTAAAAAAAAGGGTTAAATAAAGAACTAGTTTAGCCTTTGATGGTTTTATGGCGTTTGGTAAAAATGTGGTACAAATATGCACAGGATCAAGAAAGGCCTATACTATTTAAGAATTATTACCAATATTAGTAGCGTTTGATATCATCTCGCCAAATGCGAGAATTTTTGAAAAGACCGCAAAAAATATCCCGAACGCCCCTCTAATGTATAGTCATTTTAATAAAAAATCCTAATTGCAGGTCTGTGGTTAGTCTTTTTTAAAAGAGACCAAATAAAAATTTTGACCAGCACTTTTTCTTTATGAAATTTTTTTATTTAGATTTATCTTGCATATGTCATAGAAACCTGTTTCATTTTATTTAGATTTATCTATATCTTACATATGTCATATAAACCTGTTTCATACTTTTTTTTTCAATTGTTGTAGTAATCTACCACGAAAGTAAGATTAAAAAATCAGTGGTGTTACAAGTAGAGTGTAAAGGGCTAAAATGCAGAAAAGAATCTGTCATAATTGGATCACAGTTCATGGAAAGCACGCAAAAATTTGCCCATATGTAGAAGTGATATTTGTTTTCGATTCTGTATGTCTTATCACTACCAAGTTGTCGCAGTTTTTAAGAAATGTATTATTTTCGTCTTCGAAGGTAAAGCATTTGGGCGTTTTGTCTGCTACAAGTGGGTATAAGGCCCTCCCTCACATTGCAAAAATACTGAAATGACTTAAATCCTAATATCATTTATCAGCATTATAAAACGTAATTGTTTGTTTTTACAACTGGCATCAATATTTATAATAATCAGGTAATAGAAGTTGTAATAAGAAAAGAAAAAACTGCATTTCATGCATATTATCCAGTCACGAAAAGTATAAACAAAAGTATGAAGATAATGAAATTTCAAAGTTTGAAAAGATTTAACAATTAGTTTTTCAGAAAAATACAGTAGCAAATACAGTTTAAAATTTGTTTCTATTTAAGGCATTATTTTGTACCAACGACAGAGCCTGTATAAGAATTGAAACTTTTTTTAATTTTAGCCTCAAACCGCTCTCTACACAAAATTTAATAAAACAACATATTTTCACAAAGTTATTTAATCTTTATCTTTCCTGGCATTTTACTTTCAAGCTGTAACACATTTTTTTATTATATTACTGTATCAAATAAAATTAATTTAACATTTTTTAAGACATGACTGGTCGTTTAACTACCCACCAGTGGGTCGCGACATATACGCCATCTGATCAAAAATACCCTTACACTTTCCATTTTAGACGTTTGCTCAAATAGCTAAAGAAATACGAAGGCAGTTTGATAAGTCCGCGACTTTGAAATGATAAAACCAATATACATACCAAATTGCATTTTATTTTTCGACATGATCTCCTTTCATAATGATACACTTTTTCCAACGATGTTCTGAATTTTTAATCCTTCCAAAAAAATAAGATTTCTGAAACTTCTCAAAATGTGCATTTGTGGCATTAAAGGTCTGAGAATTTGCAGAAAATCTCTTTCCATCAAGCCACTTTTTTAAATCTGGAAAAAGAAAAAGTCACTGGGGGCCAAGTCAGGAGAGTAGGGTGGATGAATAAGCAATTCGTATCGTAATTCAACAAATTTAGCGGCTGCGATTGCAGACGAGTGCTCTGGTACATCGTCGTGATAAAAAAGCACTTTTTTCTTGGACAAATGGGACCGCTTTTCTTTCAAATTTGCATTAAAACGGTCTAATAAATCAGCATAATACTGTCCGATGATCGTTTTTTCCCTTTTCCAGATAGTCAATGAGGATTACACATTTTGAGTCCCAGGAAACTGTGGCCATAATCTTTCCGGCCGATGGAACTGTATTTGCCTGTTTCGGAGCACGTTCATTAGAAGAAGTCTACTGTTTAGACCAGCCATACTCAACCTGCTGCCCGCGGGCCGCACGTGGCCCGGCAACGTATTATGTGTGGTCCGAGACATATAAACATAAATCGCTATTTAAAAATTAATTGAGATTTGCATACCAAATATTTAAGATCTTAAATGCTGTTTTACAAATTTTAAACGAAGGCAAAATCTGCCCTACTATTCATAATAAATTTTAAATTATGTTAAAACTTCTGAAATGCTGTTTGCTTAGTTGAAAAATCTTTTTAAATGTTAGATGTATTTGTGTTGCAATAGCGTATATGTTACCGTGAAAGACCGAAATTGGAGAATGTCGACTTTCACCGGTGAATGTCAACACATACCAAATACGTCGATGAAAGTTGATTATATTCTTCTACATTCGGACCATCACCGGTGTATGTCGACAAGCACAGATATGCCCTGTGTAGATCGAAAAGAGAAGCGGTGTTCAACAAAGAGGCTATACAGTCTGATGCCAAGTTCTTTCTTCTACTGCGAGTCAGTCAGCTTTGCCAGTTTAATGTAAGGTTTGTTGTTGCGCGCAACGTTTTCTTAAATTTTATTCTTTTATTCAATATCCTAATTTATATTGAATGGATACTAAAGTGAGCCGTGATCTTTTTTTTACGAAAAATTAAATACATTAATTGAGAGTAAACGAGAAAACAATTGTTTTTATTTTTTTCACGAACAGTACACTAAAATACTTTCTGTATTGATTTCCTCTAAAACTAAGTGCAGCACACCTTTGGACTAAAGACGATTAAAACGTTTTTATGTTTTAAAAATTAATTATCGCGCCTGAAATACGGAGAATTAAATACAAATTTCCGCCATATTCAACATTCACGATTAGGGTATGGTGAATGTCGACATTTGCCGATGTAAGTCAGAAATAAGTATATTTAGCAAATATTTCGGACGGACACCAAGCGACTGCGTTAGTGTTGACATTCACCGGTGGAAGTCGACATTCTCCAGATTTCTGCCTTTCACGGTAACATATATACATTTCTTAATCATCAAAACATCCTTGCAAATTAATTAATGCACTATATGTTTCCATATTAAAAAAATATAGAAAGTATTTGCATTGAGCAAAAAACTGATTTATTAGAGAAAATCTCCTGTTTGTTATTCCTTTTAGAACTTGAAAATTCTGCATTGTTATATTATTACGTTATATACTTACTATATGGCTAATACTGAATTTTTGGCTTGAACATTTGTCGTGGAAAACAAGTACCAAAAATTTTTAACACCACTATTTCCAGATAACGAACTTCGAGGCATACTTCTACAACATTTGCAACAGAAATCTATCACAAAGTTTATTGTTTGGACATTGTGGTGTTAATATTTTCTGATTAACATTTTTTTCGAGACAAACGTTCAAACTTACTGACAATGTTAACTTTATTATATTGCTTTGTTGTACTACTTATGTTATTTTACTATTTTAATTATTCCTTTTTTTAACCCTTTCATAAGTATGTTGCGGCCCTCCTAGCATCGCGAACGTACGTTTTGCGGCCCGCTAGAAAAAAAGGTTGAGTATGGCTGGTTTAGACTGTTCTTTCATTTCTCATGCGTAGTAATGTATCTATGTTTCATCAACTGTAGAATGACGCCGCAAAAATTCGCTTGAATTGCTCTCGAACTTGTCCAAACATTGCTTTGAAATGGTTACACGAGTCCGCCTTTGATCCAATTTCAGCAACCGCGGCAACCACCTTGCTGATAACTTTTTCATGCCCAAATGTTTATGCAAAATATTGAATACACGTTCATTTGAAATGTTTACCTTCTTAGCTATCTCACGCACTTTCACATGGAGATCTTTTAACACGATACCATGGATTTTGTTGACCATTTCTTCAGTCGTAATCTCGATTGGACATCCAGAAAGTTCTGCATCTGTTGTGCTTGTACGGCCACAACGAAATTCCGTAAACCACTTGATGGAGCAGAGTCCCGTTAACATTTTTTCAACTTTTCTTTAGTTTCGGTAATTGTTTTTCCGCGCAAAAGATGGTGTTTTATCAAACACGAAATTCTTTTTTCTCCTATCAAATCAAACACGCC
Organism: Maratus speciosus; assembly: GCA_963932465.1. NCBI lineage: Eukaryota > Metazoa > Arthropoda > Arachnida > Araneae > Salticidae > Maratus > Maratus speciosus. The sequence continues at coordinate 310,210,972 of OZ010792.1, forward strand.
AATCGTTTGCTTTTGAATCCAATAGAACACAATGTATTTAAAATATCGTCTGCAAATTGCACGAATATTGCTGCAGATAATAACAAATTGAAAATATAATAATAATAGTGCGATCAGAGAGCCACGTTTTTTAAAGTTACGGAGATATCAAACTGTCCTCGTACTTCTCGAATTCTTCTAGAACTGCAGGAACGTAAAAAACATGTTTGCTCTGATATTTGGTTTCGTCAATAGCGCAATTGGGGATTAACATTAAATAGAATTAAAAAATAATAATATTTGCGATTATCCTGTAACGCAAAATGCTCGAAATGAACTGTAGCTGAAGCAGATAGCTATGTGACTGAATCGCTTGCAACGTTTGTATTTATTTATGTAAGAATTACCAGGGGAATTTTTACCCAGGGGAATTTTTTTTCAGAAGAAACACAGCTCAGTAGTTTTTTATTTAAGGGTTTTTGCGGTTTTATCGTGTTTTTGAGGTATTTTCGTCGATTTTCTTTAAGGTTTCGGTATTTTCCCAGTGTTTTTGTCAGGTTTTTGGGGTTCCTTTTGGTTTTTGTCCATGATTTTGTGATTTTTCCATGTTTTCCTTTTATTGTTGCTTTGTAAAAGGAGGTATAGGAGGATTTAAAAAATTATTATTAATCCTTTATTAAATTTAAAAAAAAAATTTTGAAATTCGCAACTCCTAAAAACATTTTGACTGAGTTGAAAAAAAAAATTGAAAAGTAAAAATAATTAATATTCTAAAATTAAAATTTTGTGCCTATATCTTTCACAAATAAAAACTGGATTTAAATAGACAGTTAGTTTTGTTTTATTACATATTTCCAATTCAATATAATTCCTTCAAATGTTCTATTGCTCTATTATTAATTATCGGTATTTTGTTGTTAAATTATTCAAATATTTTCTTATTTGATTTGTCAGTTATATGTGATGGTAAGTACTAGACTTGTTCATATGCATACGTTATTCTCATATCCAAATTTACTAATTTTTAATTGTTATTTACAAATATTATTGACAGTTTTAAATAAATTTTATATTCTGTTCCCCGTTTGTAGAAAAAATCCCAATTTGTTTAGTTAATTACATTCGAGTATTTTTGTATGGATTTGATTATCAGCTGCTATTTAAGTGATTCCGTCTGTTATTACAGAGTAGACACCTTTTAAAGACGGTTATAGTGGAACTAAAGAGTGGAACCTGTGTCGAATATCTAATAGCAAAACAGCCTGTTAAGAAAATATATTAAAAAAAGTGCACGGAATATAAAATAAAATATCCACAAAAGAATGATAGACACATTTTCTTGATTTATCAAGGTAGGAAAATTTTAGAGCACCTCATATTTTGTCCTGTCGTCACCGCTTTGAAATTTGTTTTTCCGCTTCGTTCTATAAACCAAAATTTTTGCACTCAATAAATCATCATAACGAATTAAAAATTATGCCGCACTCAATAAAAAAACGATAATTGTAGTCGAACGTATCAACTTTTCCTTTAAATAAAATATTATCCAAAAAATAGTTAGCTGGGAGTTACACATCACGAATGCTACCGTATGAAATTCCCTATGAAACATTAGATATACGAGTTGGAACCCGTCGATATTCGACGAATTAAAATGTTTATAATGGAACTGTTAGATCGAATTGATAATAAACCTATTACAAAAATAATTACAATAAAAAATTCATTTTGCATTGGTTGTCTAAGTCTTAAAACAAATAATGTTTTTAACCTAAAATTACCAAAATATTATTTTCGCAAACTTCAACTGCTTAAATTATTGAAAAATTAAATTGCATTAGAATACGTAATCAAAATCAGTAATTATGTTGAAGTTATCGATTGAGGCTCTTATGTTTGTTTTTAAGGGATGAAAAATCAGTATAAAGGATTTCGCTTTGTCACACCATAAAATCCCCCCCCCCCCCATAAAATCTAAACTGTACTTTATTTTCACATTCTCAAAATTTACATACGCACCACTCAAATCATAATTTAAAAGTATTTTAATACACAATACATTATTAATGAATGTATTTCCAAACTTAAAGTCACGTTTGTCTAATACAGCTTTTCATGTGAACATTCGCAAAACTTTAAGTTCTAAATTGACCCGCAAAAACTTACCATTCAGAAATTTGCCTTTAGTTGCCGTAGTACTGGTCAAATATTTAGTTTTGTCAAAGAAAATGATCGTTTTGTTTTAAATATGACATCATTTTTACTCATTGAATCATTATGCCTAGAGTCTCAAACTCAGTATCAGCGTAATGTAAAAATCAATATTGAAATATCTTCTTCAATCTTTTGATTTATGAAGATTGCGTGTTTTTTTTTAATGGCTGACGTCATTTTCTGTTTAAAAATTAGAAAAAAGTTACTTTTATTTGTAATATGAAAATGGCATCAATAAGGATATAATCAATAAAAATAAATAAATCATGACTAATTTCCCTTTACTTTTAATAGAAATGGAGTACTTCAGTTACCACAATTACAAAATTGGTACTAAACAGTATGAAAAAATTAATATCTCAAAAATAAATTAAGATAGAGCTTTCAAACAAATTGCATTTAAAAGTACATTTTTTCCCCTATACGACGATGTAAAAATTGAAACTGTGCGATGTTTAGAAGTTTAAAATTTTGCCGTAGTGAAAATTGCAAAATCGAAATTTCATTTTAAATTTCAAAGTGTTGCCATTCGCAGAATGACGTATGCGTTACGCACAGATATGTTTGTCCTTTATAATATAGATAGATAGATAGTATAGATACAACACAACTTCCCATTACTTTGTCATATAAAGTGTACACAATTTTCAACTACCCGTCTACTATCCGTATGCTTGGCTTTCCAATAAAAGACTAGTAGTTTAAAATGTTTAAAAAAAAAAAAAAAGTTATTCGGAAAACGCCGCTTTGCTTTTAACAAATATAACGTTCAGCAATATATTTTGAAACTTTATGACAAAATATTTCATCATTTTACAGCTTGGATGAAAAGCTCTTAAATCCCTTTTATGTAACTACAGACTTTCCGTTCTTTAATATTCCTGATACGTTCTGCTACACAGCTTATTCATCAGCGTTACCTTCACAACGAAAATTTATGAAGAGCGCATCATATTTAAACACTCAGTCTACTTTCTCGCATCTTTTAATATTACAAAAGTCATCCATCAAGTTTTAAAAGGATGTGGCTCATGACTTTGCCTAAATTTCCTTTGAAGCAGGTTATATCGCTCTTAGACGAAATATTTATAATGTCTAAAGTATCTCTCAGTTTTCATTTGTTTTCTAATGCTTTTGAACATTAACGAGATTTTTGTACTTTTGGTGTAAAGAAAAAAAAAAGATTAACATTACAGATCACTACTAACATCTGAATTTGTTTTGAGATTAAATGTTTATGTATTTTGTACTAAACAACTAATTTATTTTTATGATGGTCATATAAATTAATTATTTCAATGATAAAAACAAGATAGCAATGATTAAATTAGTTTATAATCTAACAGACTGGTAAATAATACTATGGATATGTATATATAGAAACTTTTTTCGAGTGCATTTTAAATCATAAGACGAAGATTACAACTAAAATTTTAATTTGTTCTAGTTTAAGAATTTTGTGCTAAATGTTTAATTCTTTCTTATGGTGATAATGTAACTGCTAGCCTATAGATTTTTTTTTCAAGTCAATTGAAATCAGAAATTTTGTTAAATAAAATTAGTTAATTTATAACCACATATAAACAGAAAGAAATTCATTAAATCATTTTTGCAGTTCAAATTAATTTTATTTGACAGGTAAAACAAGAATGTTGGCAGCTACTTTAGGATATGATCTTAAATTACAGAAAGCAAGGTAACATTGCTCAAATTTGTTTTAATTCAGAAATTTTAAATTAACTATTGTTTTGTTTGAATGTATTCTTATTCGAGTACACGTGGAATTAAAAAATACATTTTGCTGTTCAAAGTTTATTTTTAATCAATTTTTTATGAAGAATGATACACTGTTTTTAACGAAACTTTATAGTGTCTAACTAGCACTCACTTTTCTTACATTGTTTTTGATTTTCGTATATGATTGATACAATGCATTTTTATGTGTTTTTATATCCATTATTACGATTTTTGTATTCATTATTATGGATTTTTATATTCATTATTATCCATTTTTAATCATTATTATTCATTTATTGATATGCATTTTTGTATGAATCGTTAGTTATTTATTGTCTTTCAATAGCACTCACTTGCCTTAAATTGTTTTGCTTTTTAGATGCGTTCGTAATTATTTAAATGCGTAGCACCTATAGTTGTCGTCTGGTTCGTCCATCTGTCAGCATATAACAGCGCAAAAGTTACAAAACCGAATGATTTGAAATTTAATATATCCTCCTGAGACCTGGCATCCATTTAAATGGATGTTTTGCTTTCTCCTTCTATTACGTTAAATTTCATTGTAGCAATCTAAAACCAATTGGATTTGGTAATGTATGAATCAAAAATCAACATTCAGCTTTTGGATTTTGGCAACGGTAACTACTTTGTTTACAAAATGGTGTAATAAATGAGTCAAGTTGGAATTCTACGTTCTGCTGGTAATTTTCGTTTTTATGTTATTTTAATTTATTTAAACTATTTTTATTTTGCCATTTTAAATCAGATGTTAATACTTGCCTTATGCTCTTTGTAATAAATACTATTCTTTCCCATACTTCTCGCATTTTCTTAATTACTTTAAAGCGAGTTATGGCCTGAACATCCATTTGGATGGATGTACTTTAAAACAAAATTAAAAAAATCGAAATTTATTAATTTCTTTAAAAACGTCATTTTTGAAGCCTATTTGTTGAAAAAAACTCATATTTAAAAAAATGTATGCATTACATTTTGCTTGGGTCTCAGGAGGATATATAATACTTTCATAATTTTGTCAAGTTATTTCAAATTTTATGAAATTCGAGTCAAAACGTAAAAAGATATTAATAAAAGTTTTCTTCATACTATTAAATCCTATCATATCTAATTAATTCAATGATATCCCATGATATGTAATGATTGTAGATTGCAATGGTGATTACGCCAGATTTATGACGGAGTCATATTATTTCCGTATTACTGAATCTAATATATACAGGGTGTCTCTAAAATGCTTTAACAAACTTAGGAGGATGATAGTACTCATCACGAAGAACAAAAAATGCAATGGAACATGGGGTCGCAAATGACATTTAAAGGGTGGAAATCGCAAGACTAATAAAAATATCGAAATCTCACATACTGCTTTTCTGCAGAACTGGCTAGTAGCACAAAGCTGGTTTTCCTTTCCCTTTCTGCATATCCGGTCAGAAACGGATAACAAAAACTTGGAAGAAAGCCAAATAAATCTGTGAGCAGGAATCCACGTATACAGGACTCCCAAAGTCTTCGAGAAGTCCGCCTATCGTTCCTCCATAGTTGTACTCTGTGTAATAATGTCCGCGGTCGACACTTTGAACAATTGTTGTAAAATGTTTGTTTTCTTTGGACATCACGAGCTGTGTTGTATCTATTCTGTTCAGTAAATAATTTTCTGGGGTGTTTTTTTCTTGTCTCAGTTTGTCTATTTCCAGACGCATTTTTTCGATTTTCATCCTTTAAACGTCGTTTCCGACCCCATGTTCCATTGCATTTTTTGTTCGTCTTCATAATTACTATGATCTCTCTAAGTTTGTGGAAGAATTTCAGATACACTCTGTATAATCATAATAAATTTTGTATTCATGCATTTTTAAATAAGAGTGCAACAGCTATTGCACCAAAATCTGAATATTTATAAAACTAGTTACAGTACGAATGCCACGAATTTGCCACGCTTGACGTACAATTTTCGACTTTTTGATTTTCTTAATGTGATTGATACATTGCATTATTATTCATTAATTGTTATCTATTTTTGTAACCATTGTTATCTGTTTATATACTCTAAATAGCACTCACTTTTCTTAAATTGTTCTGCTCGTTGTATATTATTCATACTTTGCGTTATTATACACTTTTTCGACAGAGAAACAGTTGCATAATAAAGCGAAGTATTTCACTGAGTTTATCATACGTATACGACTTTAGCATAGATAGAATATAATTTCCCATTACTTTGTCAGATAAAGTAAACATAATATTCATATGCCCATCTATTTTCTGTGTGCTTGACTTTCCAATAAGGAATGATAGTTTCAAATGTTCACAAAAATAAATTTTAAACGGCGTTTTGCTTTTAACAGATATAACGTTTGGCAATATATTGTGAAACTTTATGACAAAATATTTCATCATTTTACAGCTTGGATGAAAAGCTCTTAAATCCCTTTTATGTAACTACAGGCTTTCCGTTCTTTAATGTACCAGATACGTTCCGTTACAGCATATTCATCAGCCTTACCTTCACAACGAAAATTTATGAATAGCGCATCTTATTTAAACTCTCAGTTTTCTTTCTCGCATCTTTTCATATTACAAAAGCCATCCATCAAGTTTTAAAAGGATGTGGCTCCTAAGTTTTGCCTAAATTTCCTTTGAAGCAATATATAGTTCTTAGACGAAACATTTATAATGTCTAAAGTAGCACTTAGTTTACTGAAATTACTTTCACTTTGTAACATTAATGGGATTTTTGTACTTTCAGAGTATAACAGAGATTAGCATTACAGATCACTACGACGAAGATGCTCATTTGTTCCAAGCTTAAACGTTTAAGAATTTAGAACTTGATATGAAATTTTTTTTATTGTTCTGATGAAAAACAACAGTCTAAATGACAAAAATCGAGATAACATTGCTTTAATTTGTTTTTCATTTAACATTTTGAAAAAATACTCAATAAATGCATACTTTTTTTCGAGTAATTATGAAATTATAAAAAAATCTTTTAGTGTTTAATTTTTTAAATCTTTTTTTCCATGTATTTTCATGTCATTCTCTTTTCGTGACGCACATGCTGAAAAAGCATGAGTGCAGGTACACAAAAATAGTATCGCGTGACACTAGTAGTCTAAAGGGAGACGAACGAGAAACGTAGTGCGACAGCCTGTTTTTATTTATCTATTTTTTAGCCTCCGGCACGGTATGCTATTTCTTTCTCCCAGCTTATTTTGTGTATTCCAAATAATAACGTTACCTTACAGAAGCCAGCCGTAAAACAAGGCAGAACGATTAAATACTCTATAGCAATTTTTTTAACTTCTAAGCATTGCACATTTCCGATTTTTATTCCGTCGTATTCGGAAAAAAAAGTTCTTTTAAATGCATTTTGTTTGAAAACTGTATCTCGATTTATTTTTGAAATATTATTTTTTTTTTTTATAGTTTTTAGAGCCATTTGCTTAATATCGGCAACAGAAGTACTCCATTTCTGGAGAAAGTAAAGCAAAAATAGTTCTAAAATAATAATTATATATTTTTGTTGCCATTTTCTCATAACAACCGAAAGAAAATGTAATTAAAATACGTGCTATTTTGAAAAAAATAGAAACGAATTATTTCTGTTAAAACAATGAAGCTATTATAAACTATATTTAATTTTAAGTATCTATGAATCATTAGATAACCTTTTTTTGTCGATTTTCTTGAATGACGGCATCTTTTTGCTGCATTTGTGCGTTATTTCGCGATAGTCATGTGCTATGCATGCTTTACTGTAGACGTTTAAGAGTAGATCGTAAATGTGGAATTCTTAAGCGGATGCGAATGACGTCATTTTACATAAAATAAAACGCGTTCCAAAATCTTAAAATTAAAATATGTTTTGTACTGCGGTAGAGTCCCGCTTAACCGAGTTATTTTCTTCTGATAGACTCTAGGCTTCTATTATTATGAAACAGCCATTATAAATGAAGCGTTAGGTGAAGATGAAAGAGCAGCAGTAAAAAGTTAGAACTTTGATTTTCTGGTCCGAATGGAGGGGGGAAATGGCCATTCTGACCAGAAAATCAGAGTTCTAACTTTTTACGGCTGCTCTTTCATTTTCACCTAACGCTTCATTTATAATGGTTGTTTCATAATAATAGAAGCCATCAGTCCATCAGAAGAAAATGAAGTAATGCAAATGCCGGAGGCGACACTAAACTCTGAAAAAGCAGAATTCCTGTTCTCTAGTAATACTTCTATTTTGTATTAATAAATAAATTTATTAATTTATCTTCTTCCATTTATCTCCCCACCACCTCGTTTTTTTTTTCTTTAAATTTTGTTCTAACACAAGATTTTGAAAGTAAATCTGTTTTAAATATTCCAAATTGAATAAAATTTAATATGCATAAATTAAAAAAAAAAACTAGATTTTTTTCCCTTCGACTTAAAGGTACTTGACCGTTTATCTCTCACATAAATGTGTGGAATTTAAACATTTTCTGTCCTATATAAAGATACAGATAAAGTTTATTTCACTATAAGTTTTGTTTTTATGCCAAATATTGACTGAAGTTTTATTTTAGATGTTATAAATTAATTAAATTTTACTATCAGCGAATCAAAAGGTCGAATATTTGGACAATTAATGAGTACCTGGCGATTAAATAGAATCTGGTACGAAATATAACCAAAGAAGAACATTATTAACGGTATATGGGGCATTCTCACAATCTTTTAACTTTCATGTCCCTGAATAATAATTTTTTATTTAATACACTTTTTGTGTTTTTTTTTATTTCATATACTTGGGAACATTCCATTGCGTGATTGCACAACAATATTAACGAGATAAATAAGTTTTGGACGATGTTGGCGGTCCAAACACGTGGAAAACTCATCTACTGTCCAGTGTCCCTGAAGCTGATTTTGAAGTTTGGGGCTGTCTGTATAAAATTGTTTCAATAAAAATAATTCTATGTAATTTTTTTTAAACTGGAACTATTGTTTTATATAAATATGTAGCTAAAAATTAACCTGCACACATTTTTAGGGTTGATATTATTTTTTGAACTCTGTCCCTGGGTTTTAGATTTTTTACCATCCCTCTTCTAAAATTATACAGAAAATCACTTGAGATGCAGCGACATAATTTTTTTCAAGTTTTTGCTCATGCAGAAGTATGCTAGAGAAATAATATCTAAAATTCTTTGACAGGAAATTTACTGCAGAATATAAATCAGCATTTAAATATCAATTTCAAGCACCGTGGCGTTATTGGTAGTCTTACCGTCCCCAAGGTTTATTCCTGCACTTTTCGAGGTAAATTTAAAAAGAAAATTAATTTAATCCAATGTTAACAACTGTTTCGAAAAATCAATTAACATTGTGGCTATCACTTAGTCTTAACAGGATTTTACTAAAAATATGTGGTAATTTTCCTTACCGTTCCATCCTTACCGTCTCTTTTTTCACCATTTCGTCCCTTTTTTTACCATTTCGTCCCTTTTTTCCTATACCATCCCCCTTTTTTACTCTACCGTCCCTTCTTTAACACCCCTTTAAGACAATGTTATACAAAAATTCTGTATTAAAAGTACTACATTTTTATTATTTCTTATTTGAATGTCTTATTTGAATGTATGTCTGTTTAATATTTATATATACCGTTAGCAGTTGAATGCAGGCGTTATTTATTTGTGTTTTACTATATATTGTAGTGTGTTTGTGTTCTAAGAACATTATTGCACGCTTTGTAACAATATAAAAAATAAACATATACGAAAATAGATTTGAGTAGTGTCAGAAAAATATCTTACATATGTATTCTCCTGCATTCTCTTTGAAAAAGAAATTTTATTCTTTGAATGTATTTCTATAAGGCCGTATATGCGTTCTTTGATTACTTTCCAAAAAAACGAGAAAATCAATCAAAGGGTTTAAATTCGAAAATCTTTGTGTTAAATCTCCGTAAAGAAAGGTCTTTAACACTTAGAAGGTTTTTTTTCAAGATTTAAAATTAAAGCATGAAACCACTCATGCATGATGTAAAAATTCACGAAAAGTAAAAGAGAAAAGGAATTCGTTAAAAATCTTTAAATCATTTGTTTTAACTTTAGTTTCAGCAGCGCTGTTCTTTCTTCTTTCGTCGCTTTTAAATTCACGTGAAGAGTGATTTATTTTACATTATCAAACTTTTGTTCAAATTTTGAGATTCAACGTTATCCATGCGGATTACTGATTAAAGATTTATTTAAAATAAGAATAAGTTTAAATACTTTATACATCGGGGTAATGTTCTGCATAAAAATTGAACAATTTAAGTTTTAACAGATAGTGCAGAACAATTTTTTTTCCTTTAACCCTTCATGTACTGAATTATGAATTCATGAAAATTTTATCTTCTAAAGCATTTTTCGTGACTTTTTGAAACTACATTAGAAGATTTACATAATCATTTAATAAATTTTAGTAGGATTTTAGAAGGATTAAAGGATTTAGAAGGATTAATAAAATTTTAATTTATAGGGATTTTGTGCAATATTTATAACCCCACTCAAATCTTTTATTTTAAATATTTTTCTTAGTATTTTGTAGAATTAGGAAATGTACAAATATAATATTCTTACAGTAGAAATATAGAAATATTTCCGAATTGAACCCCCCTTCCCCTCCCCCAACGCCAAGAAAGCTGAAAAGATGCAAAGGCAAAAGAAATCGTCGTTTTAAAATATTTTTGTTTTGTGTAACCAATAATGCTTTTGGAACAAGTTACACTAATACATCTATAACTCATTCTAAACTGTATTACTACTAATCGATCTATTAAAATAATTTTATAACAAGCTTTTTTAATGGTACTTATAAGTATCGTCAGTAGGTAAAGTGTTAAGAAAGTGAAAAAGAATAAATAGGGAAAATATTGCTATATTTTAAAATTAAATATAAACAAATATAGAATCTGTTTTGTATTTTTAATTATTAAGAGACAGACTTGATTATTGTTTGAATTTCAAGAAAAATATCGTGTCCTTTATGATAAAAAAAATGACAGTCACGGAAATAAATTATTCTATTATATCCGCTGTCGTATTATGGGTCATAATTTACAACTGATTTATTTTTGTATGTTAGTCATCTCAAGATAATAAAAGTAATTGCTTAAACGCTACCAACTTTTGAATCGTCCGGATACTGTTGTTAAGTTTTAGTTGAATTTGGATTAGGGAAGATTTTTTGATAGTCACTATTAATTTTATTTATTGAAAAAAGTATGTTAACCTATTGTGTGCATTGTTGCATGAAAGTGCCTATCAAAGATCTATATAGGTATATCAAATGTATGTAGGTATACAACAATATAATTAAAGCAAGAATATCTGTAAATACGGAGATAAAGCTTTAAGTATGGTATATTAAGCAGGAAAGCAATTTAAATGTATTTAATTATCAAAACCGCTCAGGCGCTAAAATAAAATCTAGTGTATGTGAATACTGTGTGTAACTTTAAGATTGAAGACAAATAGTTTTCTTTTTCACATTTTATATCACACAGCACACAAATGTTACAAACAATCACAAACACTGAAAAACATGTAGAATGATGAGGTGACTTTGGGGTAATAACCCGCTGTTAGAACAAGTGACGTTCGTAAAACATATTATGGGGAATACTCCCGCTATAAGCAACAGAATAATTGGGGATAAGACCCGCTCGAATACACAATGTGCCGCAATGGCAGCTAAAGAACAACTCTATACTTGGGGATAAGACCCGCTCGAATACACAACGTGCCGCAATGGCAGCTAAGCAACAACTGAACTGGGTCACATGACCGCAAAGCTACGGAGCTCGTTCGGCATGCGCACAAGGTCCGAACATGCCGCCCCGCGTTGCAATGTGCGTAGCACATTCAAAATATTAAAAATACACTATAAATACAAGAACTAAATAAAATACCAATACCACAAAATAATATTACAATACAAATACAATAATAATAAGTTGCAATAACAAGGACTATACAATACAATAAAATTAAATTCTTTGTTACAAAATTTAAGCTCTTTTCTAAAAATAGTTCTATATTGTTCTTAAGAAAAGTTGAATGTAAAATAACATGTAAATCTTAGGTGCACTTTAAAATAAGTAAACAATGAGAAATAAGTATGTACATTAGGTTTCATTAATGGGCAAGACACACAATCTAGATATGGATCTAAGAAAGATATTCGAGGCTGTTTTTACCTTTGCAACCCTAACATTACCGTCCTTTCCTGGTATAACCTCTAAGATTCGTCCTAGCATCCACTTACAGGGAGGTAAATTGTCCTCCTTTATGACTACCATCGCCCCTGGTTTGATGTTTTCCCCTTTTACCTGCCATTTTGAACGATTTTGGAGATGACTCAAGTAATTTAATTGCCAATTTCTCCAAATTAATTGGACGAATTTAGTGATTCTCTGCCACCTAGATAATCTCGATTCTGTGATATCAATCAACTGAGGTTCTGGAATGGCATCGATAGGCCGACCAATTAGGAAATGGCCTGGTGTCAATGCATTAAAATCATTTATATCGGTCGATAACGGAGTTAAGGGACGCGAATTTAGTACCCCTTCGATTTGGGTGGTGACTGTTTGGAATTCTTCCATAGTCAATCTAGCACCCTTTAATGTTCGTTTAAGATAATACTTGAAAGATTTTACACCAGCCTCCCATAAACCACCGAAGTTGGGCGATCTAGGAGGAATGAACTTCCATTCAATAGCTTCTGAAGTAAGGTAATTAGCTAATTTTTCATCCGGTCTACGAACTAACTCATGAAGTTTTTGCAATTCTGATTTAGCACCCCTAAAATTCGTAGCATTGTCTGTCATAATAGAAGCGCATTTTCCTCGCCTTGAAACAAAGCGTTTAAGCGCGGCGATAAACGCATCAGAAGTTAGATCTGTTACTATTTCTAAATGAATAGCCTTTGTTACTAAGCAAACGAAAATCGCGACATAAACCTTATGAAAAATCCCTTTTCTTTGATTTTTATATTTAATCTCAAAAGGGCCGCAAAAATCGGCTCCTGTATGGTTAAACGTAAAGTTTGGAGTTACTCTTTCCGATGGGAGGTCACCCATGATTTGTTTAGCAGTAACTGGGTTGTTCCTAAAACAGACAATGCAATCATGCACTACTTTTCGCGCTAAATTTTTTCCACTTACGGGCCAAAACCGCATTCGTACGTAATGGATTAAAGTTTGGGGACCAATATGAAAATACTTCCTGTGAAAATGCTCAAATATGAGTTTTGTGAGCTTATGGCCTTTCGGCAAAATGATTTGATGCTTCTTATCAAAGTTTAAATCTGAATTTTCCAACCTACCGCCAACTCTTAAGATATTATCTTGATCCAAAAAGGGGGATAAACATTTAATTTTACTGGAAGGGGGAACCCTTGATTCCCGTTTTAAACCCTTAATCTCTTCCTGAAATTCTGCATTTTGTACTAATCTAATTAGAGAAACTTCAGAATTTTTTATTTCTGGGGTTGTGAGGCTGCCTCTGCGCCGGTCTGCTAACTTACATTTGCAATTGTGAAAAAACCTATAAACATATGCCAGTATGCGAAGAATACTATAGTATTTACCACTTATGTTGAGAAAAAAATATACTTCTTCAGGATTCCTGAAAAGAGAAAGAGAAATATTAGAATTGAAATCATTACAGTTATTTTTATATTTTGATTTAGTCTCTGGAATGTAATCTGTTTCTGGCACAGAAATAGTTTCTTGCTCAGTCACTAAGTCATCAGCTGCTAGGAATTTTGGTCCCCTAAACCACATTGGATTCTCTACAAGGGAATTAACACTCGCACCTCTGGTCAAGAGATCGGCAGGATTGTCCTTGCTAGAGCAGTGATACCAAGAGTTCGAATCTGAAAGTGCATTAATCTCTATGACACGGTTTGCCACAAACTGCTTCCATCGCTTTGATGATCCTTTGATCCAGAATAAGGTTATTTTGGAATCTGTCCAATAGTACACCTTCGATGTGATTTTTTGATCTAGGATGGGTTTTACTTTATTGATCAGTCTTGCACTTAGTAAGGCTCCGAGAAGTTCTAGCCGAGGCAGAGTTATCTCCTTTATCGGTGCAACACGACTCTTTGAAGTCACGAGATTGACTTCCACTCCACTCTCTCTTTTTATTCTCAGATAAATTGCAGAGCCATACGCTATTTTACTAGCATCAGAAAAGGCGTGTATTTCTACAGCTATTACTTGATTCAAGCAACCAAGAATTTTCCTCGGAATTTTTAATTCTGCTAAATTTGGAAGTTCTTCGAGCCACTTTAACCATTTTTCGTGCACATTAGTTGGTAACTGTTCATCCCATGCTGTCTTCTTTAGCCATAGTTCTTGGAACAGGCATTTTATTCTAATGGTGAATGGCGTCAGCATGCCTAACGGATCGAAGATTTTACCAACTGCTTGCAATAGTAGACGCTTTGAGCTTTTTTGCGATGACAAGAATTCTATTAAACCTTTGACTTCGAATGTCAGACAATCTTCTTCTGTTTTCCAGGACATTCCTAATACCTTGCTTAGATTGCTTCCTAGGCTTATTGCAGCATGTTCTGTTTGAATATTTAAACCTTCCTTTTTCCAGCACTTCAGTAACGCTTCATCATTGGTTATCCATTTTCGAAGAATCATTCCTGCTTCAGACATTATTTTGTTAGCATTCAGGGAAACATCAAGAGCTTCTTGCAGCGTATCTTCGCCAGATATAAAATCGTCCACATAAATATATTTATCGAGTAGGTGAACAGTTCTTGGGTGTAGGTTCGTAAACCGCTTGATGTGCTCCTTTATGGTAGCAGATAGGAGGAATGGAGAGGCATTGACTCCAAAAATAACACGTTTGAATCTGAAGACCTTGAAAGATTTTAAACCATCATCATACCACAGAAAACGGACAGAATCCCGATCTTTTTCAGCTAGTGAGATTTGAAGGAACGCCTTCTCGATATCAGAAGAAAAGGCAATTTCGTATAATCTGAAGTGGATTAAAATATCAAATAGAAGTGGATTTAAGTTGGTGCCGGGCCATAAACAATCATTAAGGGACAAATCATTGTTATCATGAGAGCTGGCATCGAAGACGATTCGGACCTTTGTAGTAAGTTTATCTTCTTTACAGACCGCATGATGGGGCAAATAATAAACTGCCCTGTCTAAAACAGGTTCATTTTCTTGCACCTGCTCTATAATTCCTTGCTTTAAATATTCCGTGATTATTTCAGAATATTGTCGAAAAAGCTCTGGGTTTCGATAAAATTTTCTTTTTAGACCTTCCAAACGCTGTTTCGCAACATTAAAATTATCATTTAAATCCTTCCAGTCTTTTTTCCACGGTAACTGAACTTCATAACGATCGCCTACAAATTTGACAGTTTTATCGAATATTTGTTGTGCTTGATCAGTTTCCGATATTTTCGGATTATCATGTTTTATGCCTATAGACTCAAGCTCCCAAAATTGTTTTAAATTATCATTTATTTCATCGAAATCTCTAACGAAATTGCACATAGTAATATTGTTTGTTTGCGTGTTCTCCTCTAGCGCCCCAGTTGGGATCCATCCAAAAACAGTGTCTTGCAGAAAAAGTTTATCATTTATCTTAACTGAATTATGCTTTAAAATTCTATAAAATAATCCAGCGCCAACCAATGCGTGAATTTTTCCCGGTTTGAAAAATGTGGGGTCTGCCAATTCCACAATATTCGGTAAATTAATGTCCGATACATTTAATTGCTTTGATGGAATTACATCCGTGATTTTGGGAACAATTAAGAAATCTATATTCTCCCTGAAAGAGCCATCTTCGTTTGTAATTACACTCGAAATTTTATGTTTTACATTATAAGTATAACCGTTTAATCCTGTAACTGATACATTAATTATCCTTTTTTTAAATTTCAGCATGTCAGCGCAATCCTTAGTTAAAATATTGACATTGCTAGCATTATCCAAAATGACTCTAAACCTTCGTTTATTTCCGAAATTATCTTCTATAAAAACAAAGCATGTACTCAATAAAATTGATTTTCTTTCTTTACTTATATTATTCAAGGTCTTTAATGATTCGTTATTTACCGAAATGTTCTTCGTTTCTCTATTTACCGCACCTGCAAGAGGGGAGGAAATTTGGGGGGAAGCCAATTCATTTTTGGATTTATTTTCTTTTTCTCGATGAAGCGATGAGCTGTGTCGCAATCCACAGGTATTACAATTATATTTTGAAATGCAAGAATTTATGAAATGAGAATTATTCAAACAATTAATACACAGTTTATTTTTCTTCACAAAATCGTATCGTTCAGAAACATTCATTTTTAGAAACTGAGAACATTTGTTCAAATTATGAAAAGCCAATTTACACAGAATACAAGTTTTTCCATTCGATTTATCATTCGAATTTAGCATGAAATTTTTTTGTTTGTTCGAAAGAGGAATGTTTTTGTTTAAGGGTTTTGAAGCAGAGTATCTATTTACGCTTTCTAACGTAGAACTGCGGTTTTCCAAAAATGACATTAATTCATTAAATTGCGGGTATTCTGATTTTTTAATCGAATATTCAAATAATTTTCGAGATTCCTTATCTACCTTTTGCAATATAATATTGATAAGGATAGCATCAGACAGATTGTTTTGTTCATATTGTAATACTTTTAAGGCCCTCAAATTTTTATTTACACAATCAATAAAGGATCTCAATTCTTTAGAAGACTCGTAATGTATTTTTTCATAATTAATTATGGCCGATAAATGAGTGTCAATGAGCAAACGTTGATTTTCGAATCTTTCAGTAAGTGCTGTAAACAATGACTCTAAGGAATCGTCTGGGCTCTCTAGTTGCTTTGCTTCATTTTTTAGCGATGCTCGCAAATAAAACAGCTTCTGAGCGTCATTTAACTGAGCATTATTGATAATTAAATTTGTAAATTGTACTTTAAAGATTGACCACTCTTCATATTTACCATTGAATGTTGGTAGTGGGATTTCAGGTAACTTAACTTTAATATTATTCAAACTCATAGATTCAATACTATCAGCATGCACATTTATTTCAGAAACTTTAAGATTTTTAAGAAATATGTTGAGACTTACCTCAAGTTTCTCGAGACGATCTTCGAGTTCATCTAACTCGTTTTCGATTTCTGGTAAGTCCTTAATATCAGGGATATCATAATATTTATCCCGTATTTCCGATACTTTTGCTTGAAGTTCAGGTAATTTTCGAATCTTTATTTCGAGCTCGGTACTCGAGTAATTAATTTCGTCTGTATTATCTTTTACGAAATTTTCTAATTTCGTTATAGCGCCTTTTAGAGCACCTTTTGTTCTATTTAATTTTTCCATAGCAGCTATTTCGCTGCGAAATCGACGGACCACTACAATGTATGTGAATACTGTGTGTAACTTTAAGATTGAAGACAAATAGTTTTCTTTTTCACATTTTATATCACACAGCACACAAATGTTACAAACAATCACAAACACTGAAAAACATGTAGAATGATGAGGTGACTTTGGGGTAATAACCCGCTGTTAGAACAAGTGACGTTCGTAAAACATATTATGGGGAATACTCCCGCTATAAGCAACAGAATAATTGGGGATAAGACCCGCTCGAATACACAATGTGCCGCAATGGCAGCTAAAGAACAACTCTATACTTGGGGATAAGACCCGCTCGAATACACAACGTGCCGCAATGGCAGCTAAGCAACAACTGAACTGGGTCACATGACCGCAAAGCTACGGAGCTCGTTCGGCATGCGCACAAGGTCCGAACATCTAGTAACAAGGCTTTTTTTTTGTTGATTCTTGTATCATCTATTATACTAAAAACAGAAGTCTGTGTGTATGTATGCCATGTAAAAAAAGACAATTGTGTCTTAATTTAAGACAATATGATATAACGTGGATGATTCCGAAAAGTGGTTTAGGTAGATTTCGTATGAAATACTACCTATTGCAATCTCCCCCATGTTGGAATTTCTGAAAAATGTTTGCAGATCTACACCGATCATGACACCTAGAAACCAAAACTACCCTCAGTAGAAAATCTCGGTCAAGTTTGTTAATGAGCAAAATCGAACCAAGGGGGTGGAAATAGGGAGGAGTTTGTGAAAACTGAAAAAACCCCATAACTTTTTAATTTTTATACACGTCAAATCAGTTTAAAGTTATTATTACGTCTAGGAAAAGAAGCAAAAATTTATGTATCACAGATTTTTGATTGGGCGCAAAAAATAGGCTTTTAGGGAGAAAAAAATTCATAACTTTGTCAATTCTTAACATATTAAATTCACTTAAACTTATTATAAATCTTCTTAATATTATCTAAAACTTTTATATTGATAAGTTTTTGATAGAACCTACTCTTACTGCAAAAGAAAAATAAAATAAAATAAAATAGGGGGGGGGGGTGACTGAAGAATGAAAAATTCATAACTCCGTCAATTCGTAAGATGTCCGAAACGTTTTTGGTAGGAGCAACTCTTACAGAAAAAAAAATATGGGTTGACGAAAAAAATTAGGGTATAAAGGGTAAAACAAGTTTTTGATAGGACTAACTCTTATAGAAAAAAAAATGGGTTGACGAAAAAAATATGATATTAAGGGTGTACTCAAATCCAAACGGCTTATTTTCTGACTCATTTTTAAATTCATTTTTGCTGTCAAACGTATTCAATTGGCAGGTTCTCTTATTCAGAAACTATATAATGTGCTGCATAGGTTGATTTTTTGATAAAGACAGA
The DNA here is from genome assembly GCA_963932465.1 of Maratus speciosus. Classification (NCBI taxonomy): domain Eukaryota; kingdom Metazoa; phylum Arthropoda; class Arachnida; order Araneae; family Salticidae; genus Maratus; species Maratus speciosus. Next base: position 310,229,716 of record OZ010792.1, read on the forward strand.
ATAAATTTCAGAAAATGCTGTCAAAGTAGGCATTTTGAACCGAATTTCCCGAAGCGATAGTGCTGGAAACGAAAAAAAAATGGTCGTACTGAGAAAATAATTATTAATCGAGTTCTGATTAAATGAACGAAGAATAAAACACAGGTCGCTTATAAATATCTTCAAAAAATCTCGTCAGCAAGTTTCATGTTTTCACTTTTAAAAATGAGTTTGAAAATGTGTTAGAAAATTTCGAGTTGTTGAGCGTGGCAAAATATTTTTTTGAGTACCGCCTTAATATGATTCTGATAAAACGAGCTCTTACAGAAAAATGAAATTAAAAATTCGTCAAAAGCGGACAAATAAAATTGCTAAACTGGGTTTATCCCTAATCTTGATCTAGTTATTGTTTGTGAAATTAGTACTTAACTTCGAAATCTACCTTCGCCTGTAGGCCAAGCCGGCAGGGATTTTATTTATCTTTAGAAAGCGGAGCAACCAATGTATTTTCTAGTTTTAAAAAGGCAATTATAAAAACAAAGTTACTTTTATTACCACCGATTTTCGGAAACGTTTCCGAGTAGTTTTTATAGTGCAGTAATCAGTTTTCTCAAACCGGAACATAGGCTTTTCGGGTGCTATCAATTTTCTAATAAACATTTCCATGTTCATCAAACATGTTTTAGAGACAAACATAATAAATTAACAGCATTAATATTAACACTCTGACAGCCTAAAATGCCAAAGCGTAATGTTGTTTTCTCTGTATCCTGTGCAAATGCTAAAAAAGGATCACATGCATTATATTATGCATTATATCACATATATTATCACATGCATTCAACATTATATTAAAAAAAAGACTTAATAACGAATATGAATGATAATCTTTGAGCATATTAATCAGTCTTTGTTCAATGAATTAAAAATTCACAAAATAAGCAGAATTATATTAGGTTATGTTATAGTGAAAGCTCGAGCTAAGTGCTTTTATTAACACGCCCTTGCACATGAGAGGGTTAAAATTAATATTATTTTGTTAATCTTGCATGTATATATTCCGTTACGTAGCAGCTGAAAATGCTTTTATAAATTCTTATTTAAATCTAGGAAACATATTGAAGCAAGTGTACGCCAGAAATCTTGAGTGAATTTAAACGCTTTATAATTTTGATTTTTTCGTGTTACTAATTGTTTAAGTCATAAAAGTTTTTAACCATGGTTTTTGCTTTTCTCTACAACAATCATAGAAACAAAATCGTATAAAGAGAGAGATAAATCGCCGGTAGTATACACAAAAACAATAAAAAAAAATACCAATTTCCGTAGTTCTGTTGTATGTCAGCTTCTGCACTGTAAAAAATAAACACCAAAACGGAACAGCCCTAAATTAGCCTTGTGTCCAATTTAGGCTTAAAAGACCATAAAGAATCCAAAACATAGAAAATCATATCCATTTCAAGTCCTTCAGCAAACGTCACTCCAAAATAGATAGCCCTTATCACTGAAGTAGATCATACTCGTTTCTCGAACTCCATGGTACCTGATTCAGCTAAACTCTACTACCCGTTTTGAGTTTGAAGAAATGGCAACGACTTCTCCGCGCCATATTGAAATTTTGTTCGCACGTTGCTCGCACGCTGATTTCTTAGCTGAGAATTTTGTGGCTACATCAATTTCTTTTCCGGCTGAAACTGCACCTTTTTATCAGTAAGTTTCATTACTAGATATATTAAGGTATTTATTTATATGTATTTTATTTATCTGTGTTTAATTTATCTGTATATTATCGTAAAGAAATCGGGATTGTTTACTTTTGTATGCCTAACTTAGTACGTGTGAAATTTATTCTATTTCTGATTGACTTTTATTTCGCAAGTGTTTAAATTTTTATTCATCTTATAATTCAGCCAAAATGTTTCATTGCGATTTTTGCAGTGATAAATTTAATAGTGAAACATTGTTACACGTGCATTTGAAGGATTTTCATAAACATGATTCTGGGTTTTACGTTAGTTGTAATATTAATGATTGCCCTGATACTTTCAAGAATTTTAATGCACTGTATGTGCACAGGCACAGAAGACACAAAAATATTCAAGGTAGTAAGCATGCTCCTAAAGCCATGATTTCTGAATTTACTTCTATTGATGAAGTCAATGTTCCATTTGATAGTCCTGTGCCTGAAAAAATTTCAGATGAAAATGAAACCCTTCTTGGTAAATTTATTTTAAATTTAAGGGCAAGCACTAATATTTCTAACACAAAATTAAATGAAATTCTGTGTCAAATGCAGGAGTTTGTCGAAAACTCGGTACGCTGTACATTGGATCAAGTAAACAACATTTTAGAAACAAAAAATGTCCAAGTGCAGTTGCCTAATCTGTTAAATTTTGATGAAGTAATTCAAAATTCAGTAATATCCTTTAAGAAATTGAATACCACATATAAACAAGATAATTTCTTTGAAAAAAAATTTAATGTAACAGTCCCCAAAACAATCGATCTTTCTAGAGATATCGTTTCAAGTAGCAGAGATGAACAAAACAATAGGAATTATAAAATCCAAGATAAAATGATGATCTATATTCCTTTAAAAGGAATCATTTCTAATTTAATAACAAATGAGTATGTAAAAGAGATGGTGGCTGAGGGTCTCTATTCTAATGATATCAGCACTTTGAAATCATTCAACAATGGCTCATTATTTAAGAATTGTGATTTTTTTTTACAAAAGCCAGATGCACTTCAATTTATATTGTATTACGATGAGCTAGAAGTGTGCAATCCTTTAGGCTCGAAAGCAGGATTGCAAAAATTGGGAATGTTTTATATGATTTTGGGTAATATTCCTCCAAAATATCGATCCTGTTTAAAAATGATAAATTTGCTAGCCATCGTAAAAGCATCTTATGTGAAAACATATGGTATGGATAAAATACTTGAGCCCATTGTTGATGATTTGAAAGATTTCGAAAATGGTGTTCAAATCAATTCAGAAGTTGTATTCGGGAAGCTAATTGCACTCACTGGGGATAATCTTGGTGTTCACAGTGTAGCTGGCCTAAAAGAAGGTTTTACAGCTCACCATTGCTGCAGGTACTGTATGGCGACTATTCAAGAAGTTCGCAAAGTCTGTGATGAAATTTCTGTTGAACTTAGAACCATTACTGTTCATGAACAGCAAGTTCAAGAACTAGAATCGGCTTTTGGATCCGAGAGATCCAATATAAGCAAATCTTATGGAATCAACAGAGAATCAATATTAAATAATCTAGAGTATTATCACGTAATTGATGGCATTCCGCCTGATATCATGCATGATATTTTGGAAGGTGTTTTGCCATTAACTCTTAGATTACTTCTGACAAAAATTTGCGTTGACGAGAAAATAATATCATTACAAGAGTTGAATGGAAAAATCACAGACTTTGATTATGGCTATACTGAGCTGTTAAGCAAACCTTCACCCATCAAAATACAGCATCTGCAAACAAACTTAAATCAAAATGCTTCTCAGATGTGGCTACTTGCATTTATGTTACCCTTAATAATTGGCAACAAAGTTTCAATAAACTGTCCTTATTGGGACAATTATACGCTTCTTTTAGAAGTATGCAGTATAGTATTTTCACCTTGTATAAATGTAAATATGATAGAATTTTTAAGACTTTGTATTGAGGAGTATTTAGATACTTTTCAAACATTATATGATAAACCTCTCATTCCTAAACAACATTTTATGATCCATTATCCTCAATTAATTGTAAAGTTTGGGCCATTAATACATTTCTGGTCAATGAGAATGGAAGGTAAACATCATTACTTCAAATCGCTGGTACATGCAATGAGAAATTTTAAAAATACTAGTCTTTCTTTGGCTCGAAAACACCAGTTATATCAGGCGTACATTTTAAATGGTTCTTTATATAATAATATAGAATTTGGCCCAGCAGAAAAGGGTAATGCTCAAAGTTTTCCATTTTTTAATTTGCTGCCAGAAAATTTTTATGTTGTACCTTGGGTTTGTATTGATGGCATGAAATACATATCTAAAAAGTGTTTTATTATGTCAAATTGTAATAATTTTATGAAAGTTCATACTATTATATCACAGAACAAAAAACCACTTTTTGTTTGTTTAAAAAGCCAAATTGTTGAGAAAGATGCTCATGTATGTTCGTATCTCACAGAATTGAGTAATGACTTTATTATAGTTGATCCTATGAAATTGGAAGTGAAGAATATCTTCCACATGCATCTTGTTGGGTCAAAATCTTATATTTTGATGAAACAAGCATTTATTTCTCCTTATTAAAAATATGCTGTAATAACTTGTGTATATATTTATCTATATGTGTCTGAGTATATTTGTTTTTCTACTTCACCGGTAGCAGGTATGGAGAAAGTGCAACCCCGACTTATCTCGGGGCTACTGTTATAGATGTTAACCCATGGGGAGGGAGGGGGGATATATTATGTCCCACCTCATTTTAATAAAGATTTGCACAAGAAACATAATTAAATTTTACTTTTATAGTTTTGGTAGAAAAATGTTGTTAAATTGATTTCCCTTTTTTGAATTAAAATTGGTACATTATTTGAAATTCTTACTGAAAATGTCATTATTAATGTGTGTGTTAGTAATGTCATTAACATATTATTAAACGTGTTTATTAACATTTAAAGCTAAGGAAATTGCCCTAATGCATTTTGGAGAATTCTGCACAATGTGATTATTGTATCCAGTGATTTGTTTGTTTGCATTGATGCAAAGTATTTATAGATGTATTATTAGTGTTGACTCTTCAAAAAAAAGGGGGGGGGGGGGAGCGCCGGGAATTTTTATAAAAGGGCACTCTTACAGCCTTTAAAAAAACATTTTGGGCTGGTTTGTTCAGAGTACTCTTTTATCAGTAAAATTTTGCTATATTTTTCTGCAACCAATCATCAAATTTCGCGATATCTTCTCGCAACAGATTTGACTAATTCCTCGATTTTTGATTTTTTCTGTCAGACTGATGAATCTTTTTTTTTCCCCTACAACTAAATGACAACTTTTTTCCCTCTTGCAATCCATTGTCCAATTCTGTGATATTTTCCTTCGACCAATTGGTGAATTTTGAGAGGGGGGGGGGGGGAGATTCCCTTGTTTTATTCTCCCATGCAACTTGACTGTCGAATTTCACATTTTTCTTGCAACAGATTCACGGATTTAGGCCATGGAGGGACTACTTTCTCGCGGCTGAATGAAGAATTACGCAATTTTAGAGATTGCTGTATTCATTGATATATATTTTTTTCATGAATGTGAAGTTTAAACATGAATTAGTAGCTGCGGCTGTAAATAAGTATCATTGTTGTACAATGGTGTTGCTGTGTTCAGCGTTTTTTCCCTTTTGTCTTCATGAGCATGATGTATTTATTAGTGACTGCGTCTTTAAGAATTTTTTGCATTCATGAGATTGCTATAGACCAGGGAAGATTCTGACCTGAATTTTCCAAAAATTTGAAAAATTAAAAATCGTTCATCAGTCTGAAAATTTGGACATAAAAAAAATTCACAGGTGAGCAAGTGGAAGGAGTCAAAATATTGAAGATACTGTGATGTCCTTAAAATCCACATGCATCCAGTTGAAAAAAGGAATAAATTACTTGAAATGCATGTGGAATCAAAGCTGATGAATATATTTTGCAGAATGAAATTGTATTTTTCATGAAAAATTAATCTAACTGAAGAGCACATGGTGAGAAGGCCAAATATTGAAAATACAGGAAAGTCATTGAAATCTGCTTGCATCCGGTGGGAAAAAGCATTAACCAATTTGCTAATTAGATATAATCAAAATAGAAATGCCTATTTCTATGAAAAAAGCTGTATTTCACTTGGCAAACCTGACAATGACAATTTTTTAATCGCCACTTTTACAACTTTAACTGCCATGTGGCGAGTGGCAACCACTAATTTTCACCTGTATCATGTAACCTTTAAGAGAATTTGCTGTGAATTTCAGCAGAGTTCATTCTAGGCGTTTTTCGCAGTGCGAGCCGCCCTGCCTGCCCTTCTTTACAAAATTTGACGCCCCAATGCCCCCACTGTCCGAAATCCCCACAGCGCGAGCCCTATCACTCGGAAAATCGTCTGAGGGAAAAATAGCGTCCTTTAACTTAATTTCATCGCTTATTTCAAGCAAATTCTAAACTATTTGTAAACATTATATAACGTCCTAGCCCCATTTTGCTCCTAATCTGTTCCTTTTCACTCCCCCTCCACCCAAACATTCTCATACAGACACCAATTATTTTCAGTAAAATTCCAGCACCGACGCAGTCATAAATATCTCTCTCCGTCTCCATACCCCGTTTCTTGGCTACCATGAAAATTCAGCCGAATTAAGAAAAAAACCCGGAAAGGTCCTTTGAAATTGCTGTTTTTTTCTGCGATTCTCTGGCGAAATTAGTTTTTTTTCGGCAAACATTTCCCAAAATTTGCGATATAGTTTGTCCAAATTTTCGGGTTTATGACATTTTTCTTTTTTTTTTTTTTTTTGGAAAAGAATCACACCTGCACTGCAAAGTGTCATGAATGGGGTAAAAGGGCAGTAGCAAAGACTTTTTAGAGGGGTGGGGGAGAGTTATTAGTTGATTATTTATCATTACACTAATATTCTCTTTTTGCCAGTGCGGGCCGCCCTGCCTGCCCCCCTTTACAAAATTTGACGCCCCGATGCCCCCACTGTCCGAAATCCCTGCCCCGCGAGCCCTATTACTCGGAAAATCGTCAGAGGGAAAAATAGTGCCCTTTAACTTAATTTCATCACTTATTTCAAACAAATTCTAAACTATTTGTAAACATTATATAACATCCTAGCCCCATTTTGCTCCTAATTTCCTTTTCACCCCCCCTCCACCTAAGCATCCTCATACAGACACCAATTATTTTCAGTAAAATTCCAGCACCGACGCAGTCATAAATTTCTCTGTCTCTATACCCCGTTTATTGGGTACCGTGAAAATTCAGCCGAATTAAGAAAAAACTGGGAAAGGTCCTTTGACGAAATTGTTTTTTTCCCTTTGGCGAAATTAATTTTTTTCGGCGAATATTTCTCAAAATTTACGATATAGTTTGTCCAAATTTTCGGATTCAGATTTTTTTTTCCTTTTTTGAAAAGAATCACCCCTGCACTGCAAAGTGTCATGAATGGGGTAAAGGGGTAGTAGCAAAAACTTTTTAGGGTGTTGGGGTCAGGGGGGGGGGGGAAGAGTTATTAGTTGATTATTTATCATTACATTAATGTGCCCTTTTTTTCTCTAAAGTAAGTGCCCTTTTATGGCAAAGTGCACCCTGCCTGCCCTTGATCTTAGGATGAACTCTGATTTCAGAAAATATTTTACTCAGAATCCCCTCTGCTATAGACCGTAGGCTGAGCCATTATCTGAAAGTTGGCAAATTTGAATTCAAACTATTCAATGTTTACTAGCGGCAGACTTAAAATGTAAAACTGTCTGCAAATTCAAATAATTTCTTTAAAATTTTCTGCAAAAAAACGCCGCGTCCCTCCCGAGTTCTATATCGTCGCCAACAGCAAAAATGAAAAGTTATATACAAGCACATAAACATCGCTAAAATTTCCAACCAAATAAACTTTATTTAAAAAGAGGTCAAATTTATTTTTTAACACAATTTATTTTTAATCTGTTAAATTAATCTGCAAAGCCTAACATAATCTGCAGCACCTGCTTTGGTGCTGCACTGTTTCTGCTACCGACCCTGGCAGGAGAAAAAAAAAAGGAATTGTACCTGCTTTTCCGGCATAAGCACCGCACTTACAATATTTTAAAATTTTTAACTAGTATGAACTTGCAACGCTTCTTCCAAAAAATACTGTACTAGGCAAATACTTTCTAGCAAACTTTTTTTTTCTCCATTTGGAAAATAATCTACAGACCTTGTCAATAGTCTGCAACGTGCGTTGCACCAATTCTCCACCTGGGATCTTGATAATTTCTTTTTTGAAATAAAGAAACTTGTAAAAACAAAACTCTGCAAACTTTGAAAATTTTCTGTGAACGGCATTCGCATGTTCGTCTATATTATCTGACTCTATACAGCGGTAGAATCGATTAAAAAAAGGACCAATAAGCATGAAAGTTTGCTGGCCCGCTATATAAAATTCTATTAAGCCCCTTGAACTCTTTGAGTGACCCCTCCACACACCACCTAGAATATCAGTGTTGAATTCAGACAGGGGGGGGGGGGCATTATAGAGTTCCGGAGGAGAAATTACACCTTTTGACCATTGAAAACACAACCTCAAATCTTCTGGTGGAAGACATCTCATTGCTCCTGGAGAGAATGCCCCCTCCCAGGCCACACCCTATGTTCAACACTGTAGAATATAAACCAAACTTCCTTTGCAGCTACCCAAAATTTTTACCATAATAAAATGTAAAATTATTTGCTAAATTAAATAGACAGTACATAAACAAAAGCTGTAAGATTATTTTATTTCCAATTATTTCTTTCAACTAAGGTTTTTTAATGTAATTTTTTATTATTATTATTTTAATAAAATAAAATTGTGTGATTTGTTTGGTTGCGGTCTTCTCGGGGACGGGAAAAATACATTTACCAGTCAGAGACAGAAGAAAGGTTACCTCCTGGTCCTTCGGACCACTAAATTTTTCAATTACTGGTCCAATTGAATTTTTGGTGGTCTCGGACTAGCAGACCACCAAGGATTTTGAACTCTGTAATATATTTGTGCACTTTAAAAGATTGAAATGATACAATGATTAGTGTTGACCAGGGTTCGAAATTAGCAGTCGTTAGATGTCAAATGCAACTAAATTATTGCATTTGATCACTAGAAAATTATTCTTGGTTGTCAAATTTGTCACCTCTTTTTTACATTTAACGGTTAGCAAAATAAAATTAGTGCACCTTTTGATTTCATGTTACAAGATTCAAATGTAGATGCATTTTTTTTTTTTTTTTTTTTTAAACAGTAACTCTAATTGTAACTATCAACATTGGATAAAATTTTGTTTTGGATCTGCTATCGAGTTTAATTTTGTTTTTCATGATTAAGTGCATTTTTCTATTAATTTCTAAATATAGTAATAATTAAAAATGATTTATATTAGTTTTACAGTTTATTCAATAATTATAATCTTGGAGATTAAGAACTTAATTTTAAATAAAAACAAGTATTTGTGTTTTTCGAAAAAGTAGCATTCAATATTACAGTAAGAATAAAAGTGAATTTTAGGAATTTCAACTAAAAATTTTAATTTGTTGCCTAAGATATTTACAATAGTCGCCATTTGATGCCTGCCCTTTATTTCCGAATTTTCATCAGTGGTGTTGACTAGGGAAAAAGAAAAGCCACCAGGCAGTTATTTTTTAAAAAGGGCATTCTTGTACCTTGCTAAAAAAAACATATATATATATTTTTTAATTGGTTTGTTTAAACTCTCCTTTTATCATTAGAACTTTGTGATCTTCCTTTTTCCTAACAGCTGGGCAATTTCTGGATTTTCTCCTACAACTTACTAGCGAAACTTATGACTTCTTTTTTTCTGTGACTTGCAATCGACTGAAGAGTTTTTTTTTTTTTTCCATAATCGACTGATAAGTTTAGTTTTGTTACACGACAGATTGACATTTAATAACAAATGACTGAATTTAAGATTAATTTCCCTTGATCTAGTTTTTTCCTCCCACAACCAGAAAAAGAAATGAAAAAACACGTTAAAAATTACAATAAATGCCACAGAGTTCATAAAATAGTTAGAAGTGACCACCAGGTGCCGCACCCTGCCAAATTGGCCTAGAGCCAACACTATTTTTTCTGAAAGTTGATGAAAAATCAGAATTCCAACCATTAAATGGTTACTCTGTTTAGCAATCGATAATTTCTGCAGAATTGGGGAGGGAGGGAGGGGGGGGGATAGTGCTGCGAAAGAAACCAAGAATTTTGTTGAACGATCCGTAAATAAAATCCAGACATGTTACTTTTCTGCAGAATTCCGCTTTTTTGGCACTGAATATTTTTATCCCTGAGATCGATGAAAATATGCATTAAAATTCATTGACATTTTTATGAAGGGGGGGGGGGGGTAGCAGTAGAAATTGAAATACAGCAAAATCGCAAGTACGAACCGTCACAAATTGAGGAAATTTCTTCAAAGGTTTGCAGGGAAAACTCAAATTTCTTCAAAGGATCTCTGGAAAAACGCAAAAATCACCAAAGAATTGCAGAAAAATGCAATTTTTGTTGAAGGATCACGAAAAACACGCGATTTTCGTTTAAGAATTGCGAGAAACTCTATTTTTGTCAACAGATCGTGTAAAATATGCGAATTTCGTTGAAAGATCGTTGAGAAAAACATGAATTTTGTCGAACGGTTGCAGGGGTAAATATAAGTATATTGTGGAAAACAGCGATTTCGTTGAAAGACCGTGCTAAGTATGCGATTTAGTCGAAAGACCGTGGAAGATATGCGATTTCCTCGAAAGATCGTGGAAGATATGCGATTTCCTCGAAAGACCGTGGAAGATATGCGATTTTCTCGAAAGACCGTGGAAGATATGCGATTTCGTCGAAAGACCGTGGAATATATGCGATTTCTTCGAAAGACCGTGGAAGATATGCGATTTCCTCGAAAGACCGTGGAAGATATGCGATTTCCTCGAAAGACCGTGGAAGATATGCGATTTCTTCGAAAGACCGTGGAAGATATGCGATTTCCTCGAAAGACCGTGGAAGATATGCGATTTCCTCGAAAGACCGTGGAAGATATGCGATTTCGTCAAGTCTGTAATGTTCAGCTCTTTTCTTTTTTTTCTTGAACCTGTACCATGTCTGAAAATTACAAATTTCATTCAAGCAAAAAATCATGGAATAACTTTAGGACTTCCGTTATTGCTCTAAAAAAAAAAAATTAAATTTTGTCAATCGATCACAGTATAAAATAAAAAATTTCATCAATCTCTCATGGAAAAAAATTTAATTTAGTAAATTGGTGGAATAAAAAAAAATCAAATGATTGCCATTGTCGAAAAAACTGTGAATTTTGTCAAGAGGCCCATGTAAAACAGCAAATTTCATTAGTCAAATGCAGAAATTAATGAATTTCGTCAAACGATCATGGAAAAAAATTGCTAATTTTACCAATCAAAAAGAAAAAATCACTAATTTCATTACCAGATTGTGTAAAAATTGTAAATTTTGTCAAAAGGTCAATGTAAAAAATCTCATTTCTTCGAACAATCCTGAAATAAATTCTCAAATTTCATAACAGGGGAGGGGGGAGCAGGAATTTCGGGAAAAACTTGCAGAAAATTATCCCAGATTGTTATTAAATCATCATTAGTCAGGCATAAGTGTTAAATCGCCAAATTTTGTTCCCAATGCCATCATTTATATTCCATTAATTTAAAAATATGCATCATTCACGCATTTCATTTATAATATGAAATTATACATATAATTTTATTTCAATTTCAAGGCATTGTTACTTATTTATATATACAACAAATGAAAACTAATGTAGTAGGAAGAAATTATATTGGTTTATCTAATTTAAATACGGTAGACTTCCTATAATACATTACTCAGATTTGCATTGCTCGGACAAGGGGTTATACCAATTTCAGAATGTTACAGGTTTCTGGTAATTGTTTTGTTAACATTTTGTATGCATTCACAATGTATTTGAAATTATAATGTTTACAAAGTAAAATAATATATTTAAGAAATGATTTGAGTGTTAAAAGTAAGGTCAAGCAAATAATTCAATACTAAAAATATGGGCATGAGAAAATTTTCTGTAATTATTCAGTGGAACTCATAAAATGTGTGAGTGTTCGCCCGGAGATGGCCGCCATTTTAAAGTTCCTTATTTGTTTTGTTTTTTTTTTAATGTTTAATATCTGAAATTTTTTTTTTTGGTCTGTAATTTCAGAATATATTTTTAAAAATTAATATTTGCTTTAATCTACTGTTTTAAAACTTTTTGCCGTTTGCTAATTACGAATTCCCTCAATGTTTTTTTTTTTTTTAACAAAAGTTAAGAGTGCTGATCCCAGCAGCAGAAACTGCCCAGCATGACAGTGGGCGCTGCAGATTAATGGGAAAGATTATATTAAATTCAGAATCTGTAGCGAAAATTACATTTCTAGTTAGCCAGCTGTAATAGCCAAAAAGCATTCATTGATATTTTTTAATTGCTGTTGATATTTGTGCCAGCTTTTTTTTTACATCTACTCTGATGGATGGATTTTTTAGATGTTTGGGTATTTGAGAGGACTGGAATTTAAATTATCCCAAAACCTTTGGTGTGTGTGTGGGAGAGGGGTGCACATTTTGCATTTGTTAGGTTTAAAATCTTATTTTAGCTAAATTACTTTTGATTACGGAATGTGATTGATAAAAAGAAATGTTGCAAATGAAAAATATGATTTCTTCATGTGATTATTTTAGAAAATGACTACTGACTCGAGAGGAATTAAGAGGGGCAACTGTTTAACAGACAATTGTGACTGCACTTTATTTGAGTATGAAGAAAAAAATGGACCTAAATGCAGCTACTGTTGCTGTCCACCTACAAAACATCAGAGGATGGGTAATTATAGTCTTAATATTTTTAAATTACATACTGTAGATGTTTTTTGTTTGATATGATACAAATATTAAAGCACATATTTTCTTATTTTAGAGGTGTCAGTAGAAATAACTTCGAACTCCAGTAATGCTGAAATAATTGCTACTAATGCTGAAGTAATTGTTACTAATGCTGAAGTAATTGCAGCTTGTTCAGATAATGTAAATATTTTAATAATTTTAAACATGGTTTATTTTCATGAAATTTAAAATTCATATTTGGATTGTTTAGTAGTTGGATGGTAGCTTAATTATGCTTCACTAACATTTGCATATAGATTAAAAGTGATTTTTCTGCTTTTTCCTCGGTATGTTTTTATTTAAAATTTTACTGACATTTTTGGAAAGTTTGAAAAACATTTGCAAAGTTGCAGGAGAGGGGGGGGGGGCACTAATGCTAGTTTTATCGGTCTTGAACCTGTTTGGTTGTCATGAGATCTGTTTCTGGTCGTTTCCGTGCAGAGTGTCACACACGTAATGCAGGCTTTAATTTGCATTTATTCAATTATTTATTAAATTTTGATGTTAATTCTGATTTTAAGTGGTATGGTAAATAAGTTATTACCATATTTTTAAATTTAAATGTGTGGCAATAAAACTCACAGAAGTATATAATTTAATTTCATTACTCAAAATGCGCTTTTTCCTAATTTAATAAATAATTGAATAAATGCAAATTAAAGCCTGCGTTACGTGTGTGACACTCTTCACGGAATCGCCCATCTGCACTTTTTATTGTCTTCTCTCCTGCTGCTTTGGCCTTTACCCCTCGGGATTGCAATAACACTTTAAAGCGAAAGCTGAGTTCTCGAGGCGGTCATCGCTGTTGCTTTGGCCATTGACAAGTCTTTCATTGTTGTTAATTTAAGTTTTTAAATATGTTTTGGGGAGAATTATTGAAAATGGGTAAAAACCTTCAAGGAGTCCTAAACATGTTACTTTTGTAATGTAAGAACTATATTTCATATTGTAACTGTTCTGTCAATTTTATATAGGGTGATTCACAACAGCAAGGATCGTATATTGTACAAGATTTAATTCCTGCGTCATCGAACACTATCACTTCACAGTTATGTTCACCTCAGGTAAATGTTTCACACTAGATCTTGCATACATAATTAATTGTATAACTTATTAATTAATTGTTACTTAATTAATTGTTAAACCATACTTACTGTATAATTAGAAAATGCATATTTTAAGCCACATGCTAGTTGTTTATTGCTAAAGATGTAATTTATAGAATCTGTTTATTTCAATGTTTAAATGCATAGTTTGGGGTCAAAAGTTTAATATGCATTAAACTTTATTCCGAAGTGTGTGTGTGTGTGGAGTGGAAGATGTTTTATTTTGCCATTAATATGTATTTAGTCACAAGATTTAAAAGTTACTAGTGGAGGACTAGTCAAAATTTGATGACTTAGTAAATGTATGAGGGTATTTTGGAAACCAACCTCTGTTGTGTAGTGGGCGGAGTGTAACCATTGTTACATCAAGCAGTCTGATTCAGTAAGCTTCTAGCTGTTTTAGTGAGTGTCATGTTGCTGCTTATTTCCCGATTAGAACTCTCAATTTGTGCTGCTGTTGAAAATAACTCAGAATGTGAGGTACGAGGAGCGATTAAAATCTCTTTGGGCTACTGTCAGCAGCAGGCATTCATCATCGATTGTATGCCGTATACCAGAGTTGTATAATATAGACGAATGCCATGCGCGGAAAGTTTTCAGAAAAATTCGGAACTTTGCGAAAAAAAATTAAGAAAAGAAAAACGTATTTTTTGTTTTTGTAACTTTTCTTTTAATACCGAAAATTTAAAATATTCCCCAATTTTGTGCATTATTTACCCGCAATTCGAAGTTCAAAGATTATAAACATTGTTGTGACATCACACTCTTTTATTACATCAAAATGGTGGTTGATTTCCGAATTGCTCTCGTAATATCTGACCTCATTTCATAGAATAATGACCATTGCTTAATTTTAATACATTCTTTCAGCTAGACACTGCATGTTAAATTGTAAAATTTGTGTGTGTGAAAATTTCTTTTTTAAAGTTGCAGGGTTTGCTTCCACAAAGGTTACCAAGGCAGGTGGAAGTTGCATTAGCAAATAAAACACTGACGCCTGCTCTAAGGAATAGGATTGTCAGAGTTATAGCAGACAAGTGCTTCGATGTAAATCTACCGTCGAAGATTGTTGATAATGTTGCAGAGTTGGCCGTTGAAAAATGGAGCCCTCTAAAAGATCGCTATGGAGGGTCACCATCGGTAATTATTTTTGCTATTAATTTTTAATAAGATGGTATTGAACAAAATATTTTATTTCCTTGCAAAAGTGTTAATATCAATATGAAAATCATTTTATAAAAACTTTTTTCCTTATTTTATAAATTATACTAATGACTCAACTGACTTGACATTTTTAACCCTAGACTGCTACATTTTTGTTCCCTGGATAATGCATGTAGTAAAAAAAATTGTCTCCCATGTAACAGGAAATGGAATGAGTGACTCAGGACTATACAATAATATTAAGAATTGCTGTTGACTTCTGGAAATTTGCACACATAGAATTTCCGGGCTGCGAGATAAAAGTAGTATTATTAGAAAGTATTAAGTCATGCTTTTTTTTTTTTTTACTCCTTTGTTTAAAGTCCCCTTACAGGTAAAATTTTGATTTTTTTTTCTCCCCATATCTAGTGAACAAATTTTCTAATACTTTCATGCAACTGCCTAACTTTTTTTTTTTTTTTTCACATGACTTTGCAATTTTCCTCTTACAGGTAGAATTTTGATTCCCCACATACATTTTTTTTTAATTTAACTTATGAATATACTCTGAAAATTTTCTGATAAAAACAATTATATATATTAATAAATTATTTCAAATTTACTTAATGCCTGTGTTGAAATGTCTGCTTCTCCACCACCTTTGCCTGAATTTGGTCTTAAGCAAGATTGTGATGTTGCTGAAGCAAATTATGACTCAATATATTTTTTTACCTGTCCAGCTTGAAGCAAAATTCATTTTGAAACACTTAGAAATAAAGGAAAGCACTTTGTTATAATATTAATTTTGTGTGTGTGGGGGGAGGGGGGCGGGGGGGACTGCATGAATTGAGTGGTACAATATTCATTTTACTCTCGGCATATTCTGTTTACACTACATACTGCTAGACTGAAATTTTCTTAAAATACACCTGAAAAAGTCGAAGAATTCCATTGTGTATATGAGTAGCAACCCTGAATATCCTTTTAAGAGAGATTGTGCTGATTGCTATTAGAATAAAATGTGTAAATTAACTTTGATTCGAAGTAAGTTAGTATATTGTAAATATTTTAAAGGGTAGCGGTCTAGGGTCAAAAGAAAACCTTTCTGCAGTGTAGTGAGTGACTTTTTCTGTTAATATACATCTGTAATACTTTTTTCATGTATGAGAATGTAAAATTTAAGCAAATTTTTTTTAACTTTAGAAAAAATATTTTAAGGCAATTTTATTTTAGTCAGGTTTAGCAAAACAAGTGAAAAGGAGAATGTCGAAACTAAGATTAAATTCCAAAAAACAAGAAGAAACGCAGGCAAATTCGGATTTGGATGAAATAAATGTCTTCAATCAAGAACAGATGGTTTCAGAAATGAGGAAGAGCTCACCATCTGTTTTAAAACTGAAACAGTTTTTGGACGCCACAAGAACAATGCGCAAAGAAAAAGTAAATTCAACACCTGCACTAACAATCATGGCCTCGTATCCGGCATTGAAGAAACCAGATTTGGTATAGTATTAATATTTTTAACCAGAGGTGGGGAAATACATAACTTTACTTGCCACTGGTAAATGAATTTAAAACAGTTTTTGAATTTTACAAACTAAAGAGATGGCAAAAAGTTTTTTAATTAGTTAGCTATATTTTGCAATTTTTCAAATTAATGCAATGTAAACATGATATTGAGTTCTATTCTATAAACTTTCTTGTCTTGTATATATTTCATTTTACAGGGTAAAGCTATGAAAATGGATTATAATAACTATTTTTGCCATCGCGTTATTTTTACCATAATTTTTTACTGTGTTGCATTTTGCTGGCTGGTAAGGTTTTTTTAAAATTCTCCACCCTGCTTATAGCTGTAAAAGGAAATTTGTTTTATATGGTAGTTGTCATGCTTCTCTTTTTTTGTAGCTGCTGTGGGAATTCACAAAACTTATAAATGTTTCTGAAGAATGTTTGATGCAACGATGGAAGGAATTTATAGATGCCATGAAGGATTATTTAAAAAAAACAGAACATTTTACCCCTCTTGCAGAATCATATGGTATGAGACCCTTATTTATTCCATTTGGCTGCTTTCAATGTTGATTTCTTTGTGATGAGTTAATTTATTAATAGAAGTGATGCTACTAGTAGTGTTCACATTTCTTTTAAAAAGGGCAGGTTGGATTTACTGAAAAGGGCATTTTTGTCTGGTAAAAAAGCACTTATATTGAGTAAAGGGGCACATTGTGTTGAGTGAAAGGGCACTCTCATTGGATTATCATTTGTCTGTTCTGAGGAGTGGGAATTTCAATTCTAAACCTTTAATTAGTAGTCTTAAATTTCCTGAGGGCATTTTGAGACGGTGAGGAACTTCAAATGCGCAAGTCAATCAGAGCAGCAGAACTTCTGTTTTCAGAGGTTGGGGAGGGGATGGAGAAAAAGTTAATGGGAAACGGGACAGGGTGCATCAACAGTTTAAACGAAAAGGGCAGGGTGCAACGCCTTTGAAAAACATCAAATGCGAACACTAGCTACAAGATTTTGTATAGCCATAGAGGCCTTATGCCTCTACAATCCTTTTTAGGAGTGAGGAGGGGAGAGTTAGTTTTTCCTTTTTAGCAAGGCAGTTTAAATGTACTAATGTTTTAAAATTTTCAGATACAAGTAATTAGTTAACTTTCTTTAAGGCTGTTCTTAACTGCTCTGCTTAACAAGCGCAAAACGTTTTGACACATTTACAAATTCATTTTTTAATGGAGAGGTATAAAATTGGAAAGCCTGGCCATGGAAGCAATTTGGAATGGAACTGTTTTTTCCATTTTTGGATCCATCCATTACCTATTGATTTATAAACAAATTTGATCATGTGACAAACACGTTTTTCGCCCGCTCTTGAGTGCTCTTTCTTCCTCCGTGCGGAAATTCGGTTCAAAATGCCCACTTTGACACTGTTTTCTGAAAGATCTATTGCGTTTGCAAAAAAATGGAAAAAACAGCTCAATGACACAGTTTCTGACCAACAACACCAGCTAGTTTCATGCATTTTCGAAAAAAATTAATTAAAACTTATGTCAGAAAGTTGCCTTTTTGGATTTGAGAACACCCTTAATGAAAATTAAAAAGAAACAGAAGGGAAGGGCGATAATAATAAAAAAAAAAAAATCTGTCTTAAACAAATTCATCTAGATAATATTGCAAAAGATAAACTACCCACCCCTTGCAAAAAACTACATATGTTTGCTAGCACAAGATGCATAAAACTCAATTCAAGCCCTTCGTGAGTAAAGGCAACCTGTGAATTGATGACCTATCACTGTTGGGATTTTACTTTTTATGTTTTTAAAAGTTGTGCTATGCACTGGGAAAAAATCTGAAATGTTTTCTAAATTTGCATGTCTCACCTAAGATATAGTGATTTCACGTCATTGTGCCGTACTGAATATGCTTAAAATAAATTCTGAAAACTTGAGTCTCAGAAAAAAATGTTCCTAAAATACAAATTGCTCAATTGAATGTTTTTTTTTTCTGACCAACTTATTCTGTCAACTTATTGTTTTGTTTTTTTCCTTGAAACTAGAGTTTAACTGTTCTCATCTTTCCAGGGGTCAAAAGCAACATTTTTTTAACCCCTTAACCTATAATGACGAGCATAGCCCGCGTACGATGATCGAGCCAAATGTAAATTTTTCTTACCACTAAAATTTCACAGTAAATATAGTTTAAATTAATTGTCGAAATTCCATGATTAAACAAGGCGGAAATCTCTATTAAATTTTAGTGGTAGCTATGGATTTGCCAAACCGTGGAGCTGTTAGACGTAAATCGTAGGTTAAGGGGTTAATGAAATGTGAAATCCAGTTACTGAAATTTGAATCAAGCATTTATTAATAACTTATTTAAGTCTTTGTGAATTGGCCTGTTTCTTGTTAAGAGGAATTTTATGAAATGGATTTTTGTAAAGGGGGCCCTAAATTTAGTCTGGATCGTCCTGTCTTCTGTAATTTGAATCTGATTTCTTAACTAATTTCTATATTGAATGTTATGTAATATTCACTTTTTATTTTCTTTTTTCTTGCAGAAAGTTTAACACTTGAGATCCTTCAGAAATTGCCCAACATTGTACCATCTGGGAAAAGAACAAATGATATGAAGAAATTTATTTTGCAGATTTTTGAGGTATAACACTTTTTTAAAATGCCTATACATATATATATATAATATAAATAAACTACATTGATCACTAATTATTTTTTAAGTGAGGTTTGTTGTATATACACTTGACACTGCAGAAGGCAATGGGTCCTCAAAACTAGGTTCATTTAAGATTTTCAAAAGATATAAAATCATACAAGCTTTAGTTTTGCTAAAGGGATAACCGGTCCCGGACAACGCCGGCAGGGTCAGCTAGTAGTTCATAAATTTAGTGAATATTTTATTAAAAATTTTTTTAACTGAATACTTCTTTCATTTATTAAATTAATATAAATTATAAAACTTTTAGTTTAAGTTGCTGGAATTTAAAATTATTAATATAATTAATAATAAGACAAAAATCTTTTTAACTTAAGTCCTGGAAAAGAGGGAGGAATTATAGTATTTCCATAATTTTAAAATAAGAATAAATATTTGTGCTTCAATAAATATATCCAAATTCTGATTGATTAAGGGAGGGGGAGGGTGCAGTGGTGTGATTTCAGAACATATTTGCATATAATGTAGCTTATAAATGTCTAATCAAATTATTGAAGAAATTTATTATTAGTGTAATTTGGGGGGGGGGGGATATAAACACAATTTTTATGTGAAATCAACTTGAAAAAAAAATTATATTTAAAAACTTAAAACCCCAGTTATCTTTAAAAAGAAAAAAGCAGTAATGAATATAGTAAAAATAATTTTTACCGATCAAGTGAAATTATGAATATACACCACAAAGTGTATGACAAAATGTAAGTTTAGATTGAGCTCAAATAAATTCAGCTTTAAAAATTATTACCAAAAAATTGCAACTCTATATATAATTCAAATCAGAAATGCAATTAAATATAGCAGATGTCAGGAGGAGTAAAAGCAGATTTTTTCTTTTTTGTTTTATAAAATTTATTAGTTTACTATAAGTAAGCAAATGATAAATCCACAATTTTACCAGATGTTTTTTCAAAGACAAACTAAAAATATTCTGTATAATGTGCCATGTGCAAACTGACAGTAACTTAAGGATAGGGAAAAGATATATTATTTCATGTTAATTTAAAGAAAATATAACATGCCTCAAACAAAATCCTACATTTTATATCTTATTTTCAATAGGAAAGATCAATGTTTTTGATTATTTTTAACATCGTTGTGAAATTAATGCTCTTTAAACCGTAGAGCATGTTATTGTAAGCCTGTGCAGTCTCAATCAGCTAAGAATGCAGGAATTTCAAGCACTTTCAGGCTAAATCTAAGTGTAGGGTCCCAACGTATGATCCAATGAAAATACTTTGGTACACGGAACGAGGTGGCCAAGGAAGGCTTAGTGTCAGCAAACCCATCTCTCCCAAGATATTCACGTTTCAGCTGGATCTGAGTTCTCCCCCACCCTTGCCAATTTTTTGCCCCCCCCCCCCTTAATGACCTTGTCAATTGACCCAGATTGACTTATCTGATTTCTGAAATCTCGGGTCAAGATCTGTGCATTCATTGCTGTTTCTAATTAAATGTACATAACTAGCAATTAGTACAGTAAAAAATTTCTAATGTTATTATTACAGGATGATATTGCTGTGCATAACACTGTTCCAGACAAAACTGACCCTCCTCGCCTCATAGCAATAGGGAAGGTGCAACAAGGTATAAGGCTGTGTTCCTATGTGGATGGGGTGGCGGTATTTTCCGAAAAGTGCCCATTGAAGGCGGTTCTTTTACTGATATCTGTATACTGGGTATACAATATTGAATTTGTTCCCGAGTCAAGACCAGCCTTTTTGCTGATAAGTACTGCTGTATTAAGAAATACGATGCCAGCAGCACTACTGGCAAAATGTAGTGCAGTAAACTGCTTATTAAAGCAATTAAACTTATGATGTATTTATAATGTCCAAATAAATGTTCTTTTACAGTATAAATGTTTCATTTTTTCCTGCCTTTCTTTATAGTTCACCATAAAAATATATATATATTTGTTATTCATGAATTTTGAATTTCGTTCACATCTTAAAGGATGTTGTATTGTTAATGTATGCGAGTAGATTAGGTGAGATCTATTTATTTTACTAAGTTTATTGAAACTAGCACACAATATGTACAATATAATTTATTGATTGCATACTTTCATTTTTGATTTTATGTGACCTAGTGTTGATGCAAGTAAGATTATCAAACAAAATTATTTTTTCAGCAAGTGATAATTTTGTCATTGTTTGAAATATATAAAACCAGTTTCATTGACAGTACTGTAATATATCTCATTATGTAATATGGAAAGTCCAGAAATATTTATCTAAATGTTTAAATATAATTAAATTATACTTCAGCTCTGATCTCAATTTAAATAATTGCTATAACTAAAACCTTCTTTTATATTCAGACAGTTTTTAAGACGTTTTCATTTCATAAACAATATAAAATGCATTTATATATATATATATATATATATATATACTCATGTTTTTTGTTGCTTATTTTTCTGTTTATCTTTGGGTGGGAATTTATCTATTTCCTGGGGTTCAAAGTCTTGTAAAATATAAAGTTTTACTTATTATGAGTTAAATTGTATATTTCATAATTTATCAGGTTCTGGATTTAAAAGTTTTTAATTTTGGCAAGTAAACAAAAATTACCTTCTCCATAAAAGATTAAAAACTAAATTTTTAATGCTGTTCGACATAAATTTTCAAAATTTGTAATATATTTTGTGGAATTTCTTTAGAGCAAAAAAAGACCCAAATTGGGTTGTAAGATTGCTGGGTACAGCAATGTTCCAAATTGGAAAATGTCTTTTTTGTAACCCAAAATGGGTATAAAGTATCTATTTTTAGTCCATTGAGGAACCCAAATTGGAGTTCATAGCTTCCACTAAAGGTTGAAATTTTAACCTATTTTGGATACACTGAATTCTAACTTGTGTTTATTGTGGAACCCAAATTGGAACTGTGTATATCCAAAATGGGTTACCATGGGCACCCATTTTGGGTACTCTGAATTCTAATTTGGTTCTCTTATGGAAGCCAAATTGGTTGAGTGAATATCCAAAATGGGTAAACAATGTATTCCAATTTGGGTTCTGCTATAAACCTAAAATAGATGCTTTTTATACCCATTTTGGGTTACGAAAAGGCATTTTCCAATTTGGAACGTTACTGTACCCAGCGATCTTACAACCCAATTTGGGTCATTTTTTGCTCTATTTTAGAATTTTTTTTTTACAGTGTGATACAGCGACGGGCACTTCGGATCCAGCTAACGATTCGAAAGCTACTAACGCACAACACAATGAGGAAAAATTTGGTTTTATTGATTTTTTGTTGAATTTCTAAAAAGTTACTGAACCAATTTTGATGAAAAAAATGGGACTAATTCAAGAGCATTCTCTTTCAATTAAAAAAAAATCTGATGAATCGGTCGCGTAGTTTCGGAGTAATCGATGAACATACATAAAAAAATACGTGCGGTTCAAATTAAGAATATCATCCGTCTTAGGGTTTTGTTCGAAACCCTATTCGTCTCACTTCTCTGTCCGTCACAGAATTCGTTCTCAGAAACTGTGTAAGTTAGAAACCTAAAATTTTGCTTACTTATAGCAGAATACCTCCTAGCACATGACAATCATAAAATTTTGAAAAAAGCCTTACATTATTTTTGTTAAATGAATTAGTTAAATGGCATTCGACCATTTTTGGGATTTGGATTTAAAAAAAGAACCACATTTCCAGACATTTTCGAGCAGACTGGATAACTTTGTGGCAGCGCGTTTCTCTGCTAATCTAAAGAGTCCGAGTTCGAATTTGTTTACCTGGAACAAACAGATTTAAGATATAAGATCTAAAAGATTAAGTTCTACAGTTTTTTTTCTCTTTTTTGCCATTTTAAGGCCCCGTCAAGATGTCTTAAAGTATTTTTATTAACTAAAGTATTTTATTTAAAGTAAGGTATTTTAATTATTTTTAGGGTTCCGTACTTAAAAAGTAAAAACGGCACCATTATAAGATCACTCCTGCGTCTGTCTGTCACATCCATTTTACTCGTAAACTATGGACCGTGGAAAGTTCAAATTGGGAGATGTAAGAAAGACTATTGACCCACATATTTACAGATTATTAAACATTCACAAACATATTTAAGGAAATGTACAGTGGGTAATTAAGTTACTTGAAAAAAAATCTTTTCTTTGTATATCGTGTGGGGTATCCTGTGAAAGGTTTCGTAATGCTGAACTCAAAAATATATTTCTTTTAATTTTACGTATTATATTTTAGGAGATATCGTCAAAAATGTAGTGCAAAAATATGTTCCCCCCTCATCTATTTCCGAACCTACTGAAACTAAAATTATGAAAAAATTAGAGGTAGTAGACGTTACTTTAAACCTTGCAGGAAAATTATAGCGACTACCCTAGGTCGCATACACTCTAAAATTGGGAGGAGTGAAAAGTTCACTTTTTGAAAGAGTGACAGGCATTTTTACTCTTTTTGGAGTGAGTTTTATAAAAATACACTCCTTAAAGAGTGGAGTTTTCCACTCTCTAGAAAGGAGTGAGATGTCTCACTCCTGAAAGAAGAGTGACTTACGTGTGCATCGCTTATTAACCAATCAGAGCAGCAAGGCGACGACACCCTTTAAAGATAAGAAAAATGATCACTTTTTCGTCCGCCATTTTAAGATTAACGCATTAGGATATCATTAAAATTATTCTTTGGAATACATAAAATGAAGGTAAGTCTTGTTTAATTTTAAGCATTTATCCGTGTAGATATGTGGAATGTCCAGATTATGAGCTAAATAGTTGTATGTTTGTATAGCAAAAGATTGATCGTGGAGTATTCATAAGTGATTGTGAGATTTCTTCATGTAGCGATCTGAAATGTAATTGTTTTAAGGGGACCGGGAAAGCCGGATCTCCGCCATCTTAAATTCACCAACTTTATGTACCTTTTTCTCAGAAATAGTGAAAGATAGAGGTCTAGATTTTTTAGAGTAGTTTGAATAACATGCTTTACGTTTTTTAACTGACCATTTTCGTTCTAAAGTGATTGTGAGGTTTCTTCATGTAGCGGACTGAAATGTAATTGTTTTAAGGGGACCGGGAAAGCCGTATCTTCGCCATGTTAAATTCACCAACTTTATGTACATTTTTCTCAGAAATGGTGAAAGATAGAGGTCTAGATTTTTTAGAGTAGTTTGAATAATATGTTTTACGTATTTTAACAGACCATTTTCGTTCTAAGTAAAATTCAAAATTAATTATTAATTATTTATTGAAAGTCATTTTTAAATTAGCACTTTTTGGTAAGATTTCACTGCCTAAAATAAATAATTCTCAACAAATCATTAAATCCCTGTGTATACAATATAACATAGTATAAGTATTAAAAAAAATCCGAGTTCTTATGTTTAATAGATATTGAAACAAGTTGGAAATTGCTCACCAAACGTGGCAAATGAAGTGCGTTCGTACTATAACTAGTTTTAGAAATATTTTTTGCACCGCATATTGTACTGAATGCATATTTTAGTGCAATACATAAGTGCATATCCATTTCATTCTGTTCTGAAAGGCTGTAACATCATTAAAATGCACTTAAAATATTTTTTTTCCTATTGGCCGTCATGTAGCGGAAAACTTTTGACTGTCCTTGTAATTAAACTATGCATCTGATTTTCCTGAAATTTGAAATGAGTCTACAAAATTTTGCAACAAATATATATTTAAAATTTTAGATCATTCGGAAGGCTGTAACATCATTAAAATGTACCTGCAATAATTTATTCCCATTGGCCGTAATGTAACGGAAAACTTTTGACTGTCCCTGTAATTAAACTATACATCCGATTTTTATGAAATTTGAAATGACTCGACAAAAGTTTGCAACAATTATATATTTAAAATTTCAGACCATTCCGTTGGGTAGTTTTTGCTCTGTTATATGCGGGTGTTGAATTCAGACCCTTATCTCCGGGAAGGATTTCTGTGGTTCCGGAGGGGGGGGGGACATTATAGAGTTATGGGGGGGGATTGCACTTTTTGACCATTGAAAACACAAAATCTCAAATCTACCGGAGGGGAAATGCCCCCCCCCCCGGACCACCCCCTGAAATCAACACTGACAGACAGAATAAACGACGAATATAGGGGCTACGTATTTATATAATTACGAACGCACCTAAAAAAGGAACATAAACATGAAAAATCCAAGTTTTGAGAAAAAGTCGATTAAAGATTTATTGCCATTAAGCTGTGAAGTACTCTTAGAAAGAATGAATAATTTCAACACTTATTTTTTATATATATAAACATGTGTGACACATCGTTGGAAAGACAAAAGTTTAAACTATTTAATGATATAAAAAAATAAAAATCGCTTTTTAGGTGCGTTCGTAGTTACATAAATACGTAGCACCTATAGTCGTCGTTCAGTCCGTCTGTCTGTCCGTCTGCCCGCATATAACAGCGCAAAAACTACCCAACCGAATCGTCTGAAATTTAAAATATATAATTGTTGTATAATTCTGTCGCGTCATTTCAAATTTTATGAAAATCGGATGAATAGTTTAATTACGGGAACAGTCAAAGTTTTCTGTTACATTACGGCCAATGGGAAAAATTATTGCAAGTACATTTTAATGTTGTTACAGCCTTCCGAATGGTCTGAAATTTTAAATAGGGCAGATGTGCCAGTAATGGTCATCCTTTGATGTTTTTGGTTCATAAAAAAATAAGTAATAAATATTTAACTTTAATTTTTTTATAATTTCCCCTTGCATGTTTTATAAAACTGGGTTATTGTTGACACTTTTAATCAAACCAATTAGGAAGTAGAAAATAATGTTTCAAAGTTTTGCTGTTTTTCTGTGAAAATCTTAATGAAGAGGCTAAGAGCTGGCTTCGTTTAATTAATTTATATATTATTTATTTTCTCGCAAAATTTGAATGCTTTTGTTTGAGTAGCAATAGAAAACTTAGACTTTTATATACTAACGGTCATTTACGAAATTTCATTTATTTTTAAGGTTTTAAGAGAGGGTGTCTATTACTAGAATGGTTAATTAGTCATTTTCTACCAAAACTTTTTAAATAGCTGCTTTTAAGTTAGTTTATGTGATTAATAAAATTTCAATATTTTATTCTTTTTTTATGTATATATACTTTGCTATTTTAAAATCTGGCAATCAAACCAGCTAGGTAGTAGAAAATATTGTTTAAGAGCACAGCCAAAGACGGGCTCATAGGGCTTAATACCTCTCCTTTTAAATAAAAGCAATTAAGTTACAGAAGCTATTAAAAATCTATTTTCTGTGTTAAATGTTTGGTTATTCTTATCTGAAAAAAAAAAGGAAGGGAAAAAAAGTAATATTCCTTAATTTATAGGCAATATTCATGAAACTGGTAAATCTGCAGATCAGTGGCCTCAAACATCAGTTCTACAGTTTTATTTTGAAATTATTTTACTTAGCATTTAAAACATTCAACTCACAATATCATTTCTTTCATATTTGCAATATTAATTATTATAAATGATATATCAAGTAGTCTCTGGAAGATTAATTGTTAAAAATAGCGAGACAAAACTAAACATCACTAACATTCCAAAACTTTTTTTTGTTATTATTACCTTTTAAATCCCCCCACTGTTTCAATAATTTAATAGCTGTAATTGCTTGATATTTAGTATTTTAAACTATCCATCTAAAATAATTAAAACATTGATCGTCTGATAATTACTATAATTGATGCAAACAGTAAATGATCATCACAAATATTTTATTAATTACTGGTATCCTTATTGTTAAATTTATTTGAAAATAACCATTTTGTTTCATTAGTATGTTTTCATTAAATTCTGGTTCTAAATACAGTCATAAAAACAATTATATTTATTACTTTTTATGGGGTGTACATTACTGGGCCATAGGGTGTCCATTACTGGGCTTTTGGGTGTTTTGGTATATTTCTGTTATTTAAAATTAAATTTCGATTCACATTGGGAAATGAGACTATAAGAATGGTTAAATATTGTAGATAGATTAATATAATATTGAAAAACTGGAATGTAATAATTATAACTATTAATAAAAAAATAATTTTAAAAGAAATTCCTTAAGAGTGTCCATTACTGGCACATCTACCCTATTTAATTGTTGCAAAATTTTGTCGAGTCGTTTCAAATTTTATGAAAATCGGATGTACAATTTAATTACAGGGAGTCAAAAGCTTTCCGTTAACTTTAAGGTCAATGGGAAAAAATTATTTCAAGTGCATTTTAATGATGTTAGTCTTTTGAACAGAATGAAATTGATATGCACTTATAAAGTTCACCAAAATATACATTCAGCACAATATGCGGTGCAAAAAATATTTATAAAATTAGTTAAAGTACGAACGCACCTCATTTGCCACGTTTGACGAGCAATTTCCAACTTGTTTCTATTTCCGAGGTCAATCTTTTCCTATAAAACATAAAATCTATTTTGCTCATATTCACAAAATACAATATCTACGCGAATAAAAAAATTAAATTAAACATGGCTTATCGCGTCATTTCATTAATAAGTATTGTATTAATTTCATTTTTCAGCAATGACGGACGAAAATTAGAAATCATGATTAAGTTAAGGAATATGTTTAAAAGAAAAATATATACATATTCCAGAGAACTTTAAAGTTAATTTTAGACTCCATGTTCATATTAAATAAAACAAAAGCAAATGACAGCGGATAAAATATATATATACATTCTTAATATTTAAATCATGCTTAGAACTTATTTAAAAAAGATGTGAGTTTATAAGTATTGTTTTTTAAACGGAAAAATTAAAAATATTTTAGAACAATAGGACTTTGCAAAAACAACAATAATTTAAAGAAAAAGTACGGTTTTATATTTAAAACAAAAATTAAAATCAAATCAAACATTGTTAAACATATAACATCCGCTGATTAAAAAGTTATTAATAAAACTTTAAAATATCTTTATAGGGCATGCAATAAAAGCAAACACAAAGGATAAGATTGGAATAAAATATTTTAGTTTATTACTATTAGTAATCTAATTTAAATTCGTATGTAACTTTAACTGAATTTTTCCCTAAAAGTTCAATTAGTGTTACAAACTGTGAATTAAATAAATATTGCTAATAAAGTATTTTATTCCAATCTCTACTACGCTTGTATCTATTTTCATTGCATGCTGTAAAAGATGCGATTCTTTTAAAATAAACATAGAAGCGGAAAAAAAAAAAAAACCACTACATAAAAAATGAACATTCACTTTTATGAAAGAGTGACTATTCACTCCTACCAGGGGTGAAAAACCGCACTCCTTTAGCAAGAGTGAATAGTCACTCCTCCGAAAAAGTTATTATCCACCCCTGTTTAGAGTGAATATTCACTTTCCAGGAGTGACTATTCACTCTTTCAGAGAGTCAAAAATTTCACTTTTGCTCAGAGTGAATAGTCACTCTAAAGAGGTTGGGCATATTTTGACTCTGCGATAGAGTGACTATTCACTCCTCCGGAGTGAATAGTCACTCCTTGTTATTTAGAGTGTAGTTTTTGAGGAAAACGCATTTTTCCGTTACGCGCAAATTTCGATTTGCGGATGTTCAGCAAAGGTGTTGAGGAGAGCTAGAGGTACCTATCGTAACAGAAGTATAAAAGCATTGTCGATATAGATTTTTGAAAAAATCGTCGGTAATTAGCCCACCCGCTGGGCTAACCGCTGCCCTGCTATGAGATACTTTCCTTTAGTACTCAGGCAGGGAGAGGTGGTTTACTTTCTGAAGCAAGGCAAGTCCCCTACCGAACCCAAGTCATACAGAGCCATCTGCCTACTACCCACTCTAGGAAAGCTCGTGGAAAAACTCTTGGTTATCCGGCTGACGCATTTCCTAGAGTCCAACAATCTCCTCCATTCCAGACAATTCGGGTTCCGTAAGGGTCATTTATGCAAAATCGCTCTACACGCCATTATGACTGCCTGTACTGAAAGCATAGTCTAGGACAATGCAACATCACTCGTCTCACTAGACATACAAGGTGCATTCGACAATGTTGAATGGCGTGACATACTCATTCAATTACAAGCTCTCAACTGTTCGGGGAACATAGCTGGTCTCATTGGCTCCTACCTCTCACAGAGGAGCGTCCTGATAAATTGGGTCGCTGGCACAACTACCCACCGATTGCAGAAGGCTTGCCCCAAGGGCTCGTGCCTTGGCCCAATACTCTGGCTGTTGATAGCAAATGTGCTGCTTACAGAACTAAGTCGACTGGGATTTATACTATTTGCCTTCGCCGATGATTTCAGTTTCATTTTCTCCGGCCATTACAGACGTCATCTGGAGGAACAGTTTGCCGAAGCTCTTCCTATTTTCTGCCGGCTCCTGGATTTACTGCACCTCACATTCTCACCACAAAAGTCTCAAGCACTAGTATTCACCAAACCACACAGATATGATCCTAAATGCCCTCCAGTGATGAGGATCAATAATGTCTCTATGTGACACGTACAATCCATAAAACTCCTAGGCATAACCATTGACGCAAATCTTAACTGGATCCCACACATAAACGACCTAAAACTTAAATTGACAGCATATCATAACAATTCATTAAGACTAACTTCTAAATTGGGAGGGGTAGACAACAAAACACTAAAGATCTGGTACCTAACAATATTCGAAAGAATAATACTTTACGGGGCCTGTATCTGGGGGGGGGGGGGGGGGTAAATTATCATCCTTAGCAAAACCTAAACTAAGTTCAATACAACGCACTTTTCTCCTACAAATATCAAGGGGCTACCGCACAATCTCCACAGATGCACTACATATACTCACAGCTATTCCGCCCATCACACTTCAACTAGAATACGAACACGCCAAATTTTCAATCCTACAGCTAAAACGTGACACAGTAATAGATTCTCTTTTTCCAAACACAACATTACAATACAAAGTCAAGATCTGGCAGCTTTACCCCGCTGAGGAGACTTCACACTTTCAAGTAAACACAACACTCAACAGCTACACACCTCCCCTTAGCACCACACTCTTCACTGATGGATCAGGCACAGAGACCGGCGTGGGCGCAGCCTTCTGCGCCACGGAAGGCTCGCTGATGGTCCATCAGTGGTCTGCAAGGCCAGATGATAATAACTCCGTATTCCAAGCGGAGCTGTTCGCAATACTAAACGCATTAGAGTGGGCGGAATCCCACCCTAGCAATAGCATTACCATCTACAGCGACTAACTCTCTGGCCTGCAGGCAATACAGGCACACAGGACAAAACATCCTCTAGTACTGCAAATAAAACTAAAACTAAAAAATCTCCTACATCGTATCTCGCTAGGTCACGTCTCGGCTCACAAATGTATCTTAGGAAATGAACTAGCAGACGACCTAGCGAAGATGGCCACACAGAAAGAAACAATAGACACACACCTCCCAGTCACACGTCAAAAGGGTTCTTAGAGCAAGGATACTGACGCGATGGCAGGAACACTGGGATACCTCTTTCAAGGGCTGGCACACATATAAGCTAATTCCTAAAGTTTCTCTCACACTTTATAACTTAACACCCTACACCATCAGCTTCTTAACAGGACATGGCCTTTCATGGCATATCTGGACCGCTTCAAGATAAGATCCACTGCCACTTGCTAATGCGGTGAACTTGGCACTACAAATCACCCGTATTATAGTTGTAGTCTCATGCAACGCTGGCACTTGAGGCGTCCAGATATACTTCCAGTCAATTGGCTCCAAAATGTCCTTTCACGCACCCTCCTACTCAACAAATTAAAACACATTCACAATTTCCTTACTTACCTAACAAACTTAACATAAGTCCTGGTTCTGCTTATCCAGTCTCACTGTCACTACCTCAAGCTTCAAACAGCACGAGCATCCAGCCCTCTTTGGAGGTTTGAGCATTCTTCTATCCATCGTGTAGTCTACTACGGACACATGAGTTCGTGCTTCCCACCATTATATCTGGTGTTACATCTCCAATGGACGCTTGAGTGTCTGCTCGTGCCATCTTACTAACCTAACCCAGAACCTACCCTCTCATGGACGCTTGAGTAGTTGCTGGTGCCATGCAAATCATTCTTTTCCCTTCCTGCCGCCCCTTGTCGCGAGAAGGGTCTGTCCCCTGGCGGTCAGGAGCAGTGATGTATTATTATTATTATTATTATTATTATTATTATTATTCAATGTTCTGTACTCCCACCCTTTGTCGCGAGTAGGAGTTTTCCTGGCGGGCTGGGGCATTTGCCCTTTTTTTGTAAACTTCCATATTGCTTTATCAAATAAATTCTGGGTTCTGTGGTCGGTGGTACGTGGCCGCCCTTGGCGGGTGATCGTCGCCCCGTGTCCTTCTTATGCATGTGCGTCTGCATTTGGCCGGACACGTCTGGACTGACGAGTCCCAACGTGTTGGGTAACATACCGGGAGAGACGTTAAGCTCTAATGGGTAGGCCTAGCCGGCCCTGAGCACTCTCTCTTAGGCTGCCTAACCCTTAAAGACACGGATGGTTTAGACAGACATAATGACAAGGGCGGCCTACTCTATTTACTATCGGTTTTTAAAGCCTGGATAACAATTTTTAATGATATATTTAAATAATGCAATGCCCAATAGCTTTATAAAAGCAATAAACGTCGAATAGTTAAAAAGCGACTATTAGATTTAATAAGATTTAATTAAGCGATTTAATTAGAACTGATCACATAAATTCGCGACTAGTTTTCATTGAATGTATCTCTCTATACGCCTCCCGTGTCTTTAAAAGTTAATTAGAAATGTTCCTGGAAAAACGCGGCACGGACCAAGGCGGCGTTGCAACTTTTCGACCTCCTTTCGAAGCGCGCTTAGCACAACTCCAAGTTTAAACTTTGAACAAGGGTTTTGTTGTAGCTACATTGTGAAAAGGAAAGATTATTACTACGCTGAATTTAGTTTTATGAAATGTCAAATGAAGTTTAAATGTGCACTTCTTTTATTGCCAGTACCGAAATAAGTTCATCATAAACGGTTTCGGATAAGATTAAAAAAAAGAGATATGGGGCATTCTCACAATCTTTTGACTTTTGGGGGAAAAAATCTGGCGAAATTAAACTTGCTAAAATAACATTTTAATCTGATAGACGAATGCCTTAATGATTCAAAATAAGAAAAAATGGTCAGCAGCGAAATTTTTTTTATTTGACTGAGGTTTAAGTTAAACTTGCGAGTTTAATTTTCCTTACCATTTTACCCCTATAACTTTTTATTTTCTTCTAAATTTTTACTTATAATGAATTTGCATAGTACCCACAGGACATTCAAAGAAGAAATAATAACAATGTAGTACTTTTAATACAGAATTTTTGTATAACATTGTCTTAAAGGGGTGTTAAAGAAGGGACGGTAAGGTAAAAAAAAGGGGATGGTACTGGAAAAAAGGGACGAAATGGTAAAAAGGTAATAAAGCTAGGTAAGAATGGAATGGTAAAGAAAATTACCACCTATTTTTAGGAAAATCATGTTAAGACTAAGTGATAGCTACAATTTTCATTGATTTTTAGAAACAGTTGCTACACTCTCAAAAATAATTTACTTAAAAATGAGAACTTCCATGTACTCGTATTTTTTAAGTACAATTGTTTCAAAAAGAAGTACATTGTTAAAAATAATCTATTTAAAAATGAGCATTTTCATGTACTCATATTTTTTAAGTACAATTGCTTTAAAAAGGAGCATTAATCTACTTAAAAATGAAAATTTCTTTGTATCGATTTTTTTAAGTACAATTAATTCAGAAACGAGTACATGATATTTTGAAGTTGTGTATACTTGTACTTGATTTATAAATGTATTCAAAAATGAATACATATAGTTTGTATTTTAAAGTCTTAATATTCATGTTTAAATCCTATGTGCTCAAAAATATTAGTTTTCTGATAAACCCTTTTCTTATAACGAATTGACAGTAGGGATTTCCAAGCTTTTATTTAAAGATATGTCTATCTTTCTTATAATTTTTAATTTATAATACACACTTTTCAAATTTATTTAAAATTTCATTAGAAATGTTAAAGAAGAAAATTTAGTTTAAAAATTGTTTTATTAGAAATTAGAATATTTAAGAAAGGGAAAATTCATCTACGATCTTCCGTCGCTGATTGATAAAAGGTCTCATTTGGTAGCAGATGGTAACTGCTCTTATAGCACAGTCAGTACAATACTCATCTCCCACCTAGAGGACTCGGGTTCAAATCACGGGCGGCTCATGCACAAAATTTCAAGAATTAAAATAGTAAATTCGTTGTTCTTTACTTCGAAAATTATAGTTCTTCGCAAGTCAAAATTACCGTAATTAAAAATGGTGATTTGTCGGTTCTCTGAAAGTTCGCTTTTTTTTCTTATAGTGTATGTGTGTTTCTATACGTACTTATTTTCGAGTCCCTGTATGTACTCAAAAAAATGAGTACATGCGTTTTTCAAATTTAAGAGTTAAGTACACGGAGCAATATTAAGATCGGGAAGTGCTCAATAATTAGTACAATTTACTTATTTTTAAGAATAGTGTTTTAACAGTGTAACATTGGATTAATTTTTTTTTTTTTAATTTACCTCGAAAAGGGCAGGAATAAACCTTGGGGACAGTGAGACTACCAATAAAGACACGATGCTTGAAATTGATATTTAAATGCTGATTTAAATTCTACAGTAAATTTCCTGCGAAAGAATTTTAGACATTATTTCTTTAGCATAATTCTGCATGAGAAAAAAACTTGAAAAAAATTCTGTGGCTGCATCTGAAATGATTTTCTGTATAATTTTAGAAGAGGGATGGTAAGGAATCTAAAACCCAGGGACAGAGTTTAAAAAATAATATCAACCCAAAAAATGTGTGCAGGTTAATTTTTAGCTACATATTTATATAAAACAATAGTTCCAGTTTTAGTAAAAAAAATTGCATCGAATTATTTTTTTTAAAACAATTTTATACAGACAGCTCCAAACTTAAAATTCAGCATCAGGGACACGAGACGGTAGATGAGTTTTCCTGGTATTTGGACCTCAACATCGTCCAAAACTTATTTATATCGTTAATATTGTTATGCAATCATGCAATGGGATGTTCCCCAGTATATGAAATTTTAAAAAAAACACAAAAAAGTGTATTAAATAAAAAATTATTATTCAGGGACATGAAAGTCAAAAGATTCTGAGAATGCCCATATACAGAATAGCAATATTCGATATTATTTAGTCTTCGTATCTCTTTGAACTTTTATGTTATACCTATTCATACTTTTCTAGTATATACACTTATACCCAACCCTACGTTGTATAGTTTTTTTTTTTTTTTTTAAGAAAGTCTAATTTTATAAGTATAATTTTAGAAGAGGGATGGTAAGGAATCTAAAACCCAGGGACAGAGTTTAAAAAATAATATCAACCCAAAAAATGTGTGCAGGTTAATTTTTAGCTACATATTTATATAAAACAATAGTTCCAGTTTTAGTAAAAAAAATTGCATCGAATTATTTTTTTTAAAACATAATTCGACATTTTTTTTAAAACACATTCTTTTAGCAACGATTTTTAGGTAGCTTTCATTACAAAAAGCTACCTATTGCAGCCGTTCGGAGGAAAGCGATTTCAAAAAATTTTGGTATATTTTCATCGATCATGACCCCCAGACCCCGAAACCACCCTCCGTTCAAAAGTTGATATATATATATATATATATATATATATACACTGGTTATCAAAGGAAAAGTCACAAAATGCTAATTTTCAAATACGCGAACACTCAAAAGGAAATAATATAATTCGAGTAATTACTATCTCTACAACACAGCTAGTCCATTTAACCTCTCATTCATGTCACACATAGTCACAAGTGTCACAGTCACTACGGTGAAGCAAAAAAATAGGAATTCCATACATCTCATTATGAGTCACAAATGATCACTATATGTGACTCCACTGAGACGTCACTGTGACTGCTGCTTTGTGACGAGTCACCATGTGACTTTACTGTGTAGTTACATTGTGACTCTCATGTGACTGTCATTTGTAGACTCAATTTCAAAGTCATCATGAACGCTGCATTGTGATAAGTTCCCAAATAATGTCACATTAAAGTCACATGATGACTTTCACGTGACTGAGAGACTACTGTGAAGTCACCATTGTGCTCTTTTGGGAAAAGTCTCCATGTGACTATAATATGACATTACTTAGTGACTTATCATAATGCAACGTTCATGATGACTATGAAATTGAGTCTAAAAATGACAATCACATGAGAGTCACAGTTTACCTACATTGTAAAGTCACCTGGTGACTCGTCACAAAGCACCAGTCACATTGACTTCTCAGTGGAGTCACATATAGTGATCATTTGAGACTCATAATGAGATGTATAGAATTTCCTTTTTTTTTGCTTCGCCGTAGTGACTGTGACACTTGTGACCATCTATGACATGAAACAGATGTTATATGGGCTGGCTGTGTTGTAGAGATAGTAATTACTCGAATTATATTATTTCCTTTTGAGTAGTCGCATAATTGAAAATTAGCATTTTGTGACTTTTCCTTAATTTTTGATAACCAGTGTATATACATATCCATATATATATATATATATATATATATATATATATATCTGATCTTTGTCACACTGTAACTCTCGTATTTATGAACCGATTTGGAATGAAATTTCGTGTATACATAGTGCATACCAATGCCTCGACCGAGTTCGTTGGCCAGCTTCATCCGCCATCTTGTTTCAAAATGATGGCCATTTAAATTTTTTGAAAAATCTTTAAATTCGAAATGTGGTACCAAAAAATTGAAAATTGAAAAAAAAAATTTCTTATGTGTTTGACCTTGATACAAAGATTCCGGGGCGGTTTTTGTTTCGTCTATATCTTAAAAAATGGCTGAGTTATAGCACTTTGAATTTCTAGCGTGACTGACGTTTTGAAACGACCTGATTTTTGACACGCGATAACAGGCGTATTTATGAACCGATTTGGATGTACCTTAGTGTATACATAATACGTATCAATGTCTCGAACGAGTACGTTCGCCAGCTTCATCCGCCATCTTGTTTCAAAATGGCGGCCATTTAAAAAAATTTAAATTTAAATTTAAAATGAAGTACCAAAAAATTGGAAAATGAAAAATATTTGTTTTGTATGTGTTTGACCTTAATACAAAGATTCCGGAACAGTTTTTGTTTCGTCTATATCTAAAAAAATGGCTGAGTTATAGCATTTTGAATGTCTATTGTGGCTGACATTTTGAAACGACC
The DNA here is from genome assembly GCA_963932465.1 of Maratus speciosus. Classification (NCBI taxonomy): domain Eukaryota; kingdom Metazoa; phylum Arthropoda; class Arachnida; order Araneae; family Salticidae; genus Maratus; species Maratus speciosus. The sequence continues at coordinate 310,266,132 of OZ010792.1, forward strand.
TGATTTTTGCAAGCGTATTTATGAACCGATTTGGATGTAACTTGGTGTGTTCATAGTACATACCAATGTCTCGACCGAGTTCGTTTGCCAGCTTCATTCGCCATATTGTTTCAAAAGGTCCGCCATTTAAAAAAAATTTTAATTTAAAATTTAAAATGAGTTATCAAAAAATTGAAAAAGGAAAAAGTTTTTTTATGTGTCTGACCTTGATACAAAGATTCCGGAGAAGTTTTTGTTTCATATATATCTTAAAAAATGGTTGAATTATAGCACTTTGAATTTCTAGCATGGCTGACATTTTGAAACGATCTGATATTTGTCACGTGATAACACGCGTATTTATTAACCTATTTCGATGTAAGAAGGCATGTGGATAATATATCGTAATGTCTCGACCAAGTTCGCTGGCCAGCTTCATCAGCTATCTTGTTTCAAAATGGAGGCCATTAAATTAAAAAAAATTATATTTAAAGTGAGGTGCAAAAATATTAGAAATTGAAAAAGATTTCTTTCTTAAGTATTTGATCATGATATAAGGATTCCGGAGCATTTTTTTGTTTTGTCATTATCTTAAAAAATGGCTCAGATATAGCAGTTTCAATTTCTAATTCCGATGTGAGTCAGCATGTGCACAGGAATTACTAAGGTCCCGACCAAGTTCACTCGTTAGCCTCATCCACCATGTTGTCTTAAAACGGCAGGAATTTCAAGATATCGCCGAATTTGGAAACCAAATATAAGTTACTTTAAATAAGAGCAGCTTGGATAAAGCTGACTAATTTCGCGAAATTCTCATTCATAATGATTTAGTATTGATAAAAATTAGTATTGAATCTCTTATAATCGGTTTCCACTAAATTGAGCTTCGTGTGTTTGAATAATATAAGCTTGCTTTATAAATAAGGAAAAATAAGGAATATGAAAGCTACCTCTTCCTCCCGGCATTGGCCGAAAGGACTTTTTTCAATAATACAGTTAATAATTCATATATCTATTGAATGGAACCCTCTGAGTGCGCACTCTGATACTCGCCTCTGATCCTAGCACTTGACCATTTATTGGGTAGCTTTCATTACAAAAAGCTACCTATTGCAGCCTTGAGGAAAACGATTCCAGAAAGTTTTCGTATATTTTCGCCAATCATGACCCCCAGACCCCAAAACCACCCTGCGTTCAAATGTGATATATATAACCATTATATAATTACAATTATATATATCTGATCTTTGTCACACTGTAACTCTCGTATTTATGAACCGATTTGGATGTAACTTGGTGTGTATATAGTACATATCAATGTCTCGACCGAATTCGTTGGCCAGCTTCATCCGCCATCTTGCTTCAAAATGGCAGCCATTAAAAAAAAAAATATTAAATTAAAATTTAAAATGAGGTACAAAAAAATTTAGAAATCGAAAAAGATTTTTTTCTTATGTGTTTGACCTTGATACAAAAATTCCGGGGCATTTTTTGTTTGGTCTATATCTTAAAAAATGGCTGAGTTATAACACTTTCAATTTCTAGTGTTGCTGACATTTTGAAAATATCTGAATTTTGTCACGCGATAGCAGGCATATTTATGAACCGATTTGGATGTAACTTGGTGTGTACATAGTACATAACAATGTCTCGACCGAGTTCGTTGGCCAGCTTCATCCGACATTTTGTTTCAAAATAGCGGCAAATTAAAAATTTTAAAAAAATTAAATTTTAAATGAGATAGAAAAGAGTTGAAAATTGAAAAAGATTTTTTTCCTGTGTGTTTGACCTTGATACAAAGATTTCGGAGCATTTTTTGTTTTGCCTATATATTAAAAAATGGCTGAGTTATAGCACTTTGAATTTCCAGCATGGCTGACATTTTGAAACGATTTAATTTTTGTCACGCGATAACACGCGTATTTATAAACCGATTTGGATGTGAGAAGGCATGTGCATAGTATATAGCTATGTCTCAACCACGTTAGCTGGCCAGCTTCATCCGCCATCTTGTTTAAAAATGGCGGCCATTAATTTTTTTTAATTTAAATTTAAAATGAGGTACAAAAAAATTAGAAACTGAAAAAGATTTCTTTCTTAAGTGTTTGACTTTGATACAAGGATTCCGGAGCATTTTTTGTTTTGTCTTTATCTTTAAAAATGTTTGAAATATAGCACTTTGAATTTCTAATGTGGGTGACATTTTGAAAAATCTGATTTTTTGCCTGCGATAGCACTCGTATGTATCAACCGATTACAATGTGAGTGAGCATGTGCACAGGAATTATTAAGGTCTCGACTAAATTCATTGGTTAGCTTCAACCATCATGTTATTTTAAAAAGACGGGCACTTCAAGATATCGGCGAATTTGTCGACCAAATATAAGTCATTTTAAATAAAACCAGTTTGGATAAAGCTGACTAATTTCGCAAAATTCTCATCCACACTAGGAATTGGCAAAAATTAGTATTGAATCTTCTATAATTGGGTTCCACTAATTTGGGCTGCGTGTGTTTGAATAGTGTAAGCTAGCTCTTTAAAAATAAGGAATATAAAAGCTACCTCTTGCTCCCGCCACTGGCCGGAAGGACTTTTTTAATTCTTTTTTTTTTCAGAAATTACGAAATTTTAATTTGTCTACATTTCATTGTCCGGTGGATTTATTTAAAAACCTGTTCGGATTTTTATTTTACCATTTTAAGGGTTTTGGTTGTTTTCACATCAAAAATTAAATCATGTAATTAAATATGCTTTTTAGATATACGAACACATGCTGTTGCAATTGCCTGAATAGAGTTATTGAATATTTTTATTTGATTTTAAAAATATCTTCCAATCGTAATAATTTTAAAATCACATTTAATGATGCTGCCATCTATGTTCTTATTGAGAAAGTTATGGATTTAATAATCATAAATTAACGATCTGAATTTTATGGGGAAACAGTGCATTTACCCCCGACTTATCTCGGGGCAACCGGTGAAGTGGTTAAAGAATAAAGTGTTTTGAAAGGAGTATTAAACAAAAACCTAGATGTGATCTTCGATCACACTTATCCATTTGTTTTGAAGTCTGTTAAAAAGAATATTCTTTTCTGGGAAATGAAAGATGCACAGAATTGGAAAAAATTTCTGAAGATATTGGGTCATCTAGAAAGTTCTGTGCTTTTTATGATAAATTTCAATAAAAACGTACAAAAAAGTAAAAAAAAAATATTGAATCGCATAAGCACCATTTTGTTCTTTGACTTTTTGCCGTCGTTCTGGCAGCTGGAAAATACAAGTTTTGGGAAAGTCATTAGGTTCATTCGTAAAGAAGTTATCAATGTGCTGTTTGACAGCCTCCAAAGAAGGGAACACCCGGGCGTTCAGAGAAATTTGAAGTGATCTGAAAAGGTGAAAATCTGAAGGATCTAGATTTGGTGAATATGGGGGGGGGGACACAAAACGTACCAGCCATACTCAGTAAGGTGTTGCCTAGCATTTAATGCAATGTAGGCCGAGCATTGTCATGTTGGACCACAACACCTCGACGATTGGTCAATTCTGGCAGCTTTTCTTCGACATTTGCTTTCAAAACTATCCTTTGGGAACAGTATTTTTCCGAATTTATTATCTTATTTGGCGGCAACAATTCATAATAAATACTTTGCAGACCCTCCATACACAAAGCATTACTTTTTTGGGATGCAGGCCTCCTCTCGATGTCATTGTAAAGGTTCATTTGACTTATAGCATGATTTTTTCATTGGAACATTATTGTATAGTATCCATTTGAGCCGTTTTAAAAAATGAACTTTTTCATTTGTTTTCAGCAGAGTCACATGCCTAAATTCGAGCAAGCATATTCTGCGGTGTTAAATATTGGATATCCACACATCATAGCGGCTTATATACCTAATCTTCTTCAGATGATCATAAGCTATACTTTGTAAATATTTAATCTGTATGATATCTCAGGCTGTGTAACGTGGATTTTCAGGGACAGCTTCTTTTAAGAGCTCATTTTTTACAGATGATGGTCCTCCACAGCGAGCGTCATCTTCGAGGTGAAATTTCTGCCCCTCTTCTCAAGCCAACTTCGAACTATGTTATCTGAAACAAGACTTTGTCTATATACAGCACAAATTTTACGAGCAATCTGACTAGCACTTTTACTTTTTATCAAATAAAAGAGCATAATATGACGAAAATCAACTTTTTGGTTCTCCGTTCTTAGCACAGCACTGAAACAAAAATTATGCGACAATACATACGAGAATTATGCAGCGCAATCAGTACAGATTGAATGTACAGTCGCGGGAAAAAAAAGTAAACACCCCCTACTAACTTCTCAACAAATTATCGTAGAAGAAAGTTACTGGTACCGAACGATTGGAAATAAAGTCTACTTTTAAATGTTGTATATAAAATTTTCTTAGGGGGCCATCTACATATTAAAACGAACCATAACTTTGTTTTTTTTTCAATAGCAGTACACAATTCTGACAGCATAAAGGAACTCTACACCCTTCAATTAGCCCAAAAACAATTTTTTATGCAATTCGTACCATAAGTTTTGGAGAAATTAATTATTTTAAAACGAGCGTATTTTAAGGGCTGTATCCAAATTGAAGTTCCGTACTCGATTGTTAAACGAGAGAGCCCCCTTCTTGATCAAGGCACCTTAAGCGCGGCTCAAGGAGTCAATGAAGCCTGTTAGATTACAGAACAGCAGAGTAAATTTCTAAATATCTACTCACTTCTATCATAGACGGCCCCTTAAACCATCATTTTACCGTTTTTTAAGCATAATTTGAAAACTACTTGGTAGAAAAACGTGAAATTTCGGATTTCCATAAAACAGGACTTAATAAATCTAAATCCATCGAAAAAATTGTAGGTTGCAATTCATAATTTTTTCGAATATTAATTTCATAATTCATAATTCATATCATAAAATTATAAAAATTGCAAATTCAGCGTATTTATGTTTGGGCGCATTAGTTTTATTGCTAAACAAAAAATTAGCACATTAGGAGCATAATTTCAGGAGATATAAATAAAAATATGAAAATGTAATTTAACATTAGAAGCACTAAATTTTGAATGTTTATAATTCAAAAACTTATCATTCAAATGACTTGAAATTTGGTGTCTAGGCATAGTTTGAACCGAAGATTTGAAATATCTCGTTAAAATTGGATATTGCTATTGAAAGAAATGAAGTTTGGATTCGTTTTAATATGTAGATGGCCCCCTAAGAACATTTTATATACATCATTTAAAAGTAGACTTTATTTCCAATCGTTCGGTACCAGTAACTTTCGTCTACGATAATTTGTTGAGGAGTTAGTAGGGGGTGTTTACTTTTTTTTTCCACGACTGTACATTTCTGTGTAATTCAAGATCACGCCTTATGTGAAGTAGCAAAATAACTAGACGAAACCTTGAAAAACTGCAGAACTTTCCGGATGACCCAATATTTGCAAGTTTGCATACAAGATATATCTAGAGACTTTTTTTTTATTATACAGTAAATATATCAGTAAAATATATCTATTTTAGTAAGATGCAGTATAAAGATATTATCTTCTGAATATCTGTAAGTAAATGACTATTAAGCAAATTTACCTTTATTAATCAAAATTTTGTATTATATAACAAGCATGTCTCGCAGCAGTTTCTTTTGCGTTCGTAATTAGATAAATACTTACAAGGAAGGTCTCCATACTGGGCATACTCAGAATATTTTGAAAAAAATAGCAATTAAACTACTTATGTATGTAATAAAGGATCAGTCAAATTTAGCGGCGGAATTACAGTAGAAAGTCTGTAAAAAAATAAAATACTTTCGAGCATTTGGCGCGAAAAGACGAAAGCGTCACGCGATTTGGCGAGCAGTACTTTTCTTCGCCAAAAGCAAACGATTTTAATGCATCTGAAAATTGTTTGTCAATTGATTTTTAGAATGCGTGTAAAAAGTATTTAATGAATTTAAACATAAACAATGAGAAAGTTTAATAAATACCTTTTTTCGTATTACATATTTATGATGCTTGTTACTTAATTTTATTACTTTACAAACAATTTCATCTATAAAAAATACTTTCAGATATTTAAGCGTATTCCTAAATAAAGGCAAGATTCATTTAGCAGTTATTCATTTCAAACCAAGGAATTCGTCGTTTCCATAGCAACAAAATTGAACCGACAGCGCTCAATTGGACTTAATTTTGAGATATTGAAACAATTTTAATTTTGTTTTAATTCATAAAATTTAATATTTAACTTTCATTATAAATACATATATGACAAAACTATAGCTAAATCAAACTAAAACTGGCAAAACTACAGTTATTTAAGTTAAATTTATTTAAACAAGTTCAATATGAAATATTTTTATCTTAAACAGTATTCGACATGAAAAAGTATTTTTCGAAATTTCATTTCATCGCCAACCGATGATAAATCGCCAAATAAACGAAAATTTCATTATTCTTTTACGAACGTTCTATCGGGGTTCCGCCAAAAAAATTTTTATAAACATTATATCCACATGAGACGAACACTCTGTAATTTTTTCAGATTTTTCTGAATATGCCCGTATGGAGACCTTCCTTGTTAGCACCTATAGTGGTCGTTTGGTCTCTCCGTCTGTCTGTCAATCTGCCCTCATATAACAGCGCAAAAACCACCCAACCGAATGGTTTGAAATTTAATATATATAACGGGTGCAGAATTTTGTCCAGTCATTTCAAATTTTATGAACATCGAACCAAAACTTAAAATGATATTAATAAAAGTTTTCTTCATTATATTAAACCCTATCTTACGTAATTAATTCAGTGATATTCCATGATAGGTAATGATTCTAGGTTGCCATGATGATTACGCCAGATTTAAGATGGGGTCAGGTTATTTCCCTATTACTGAAATTAATATACTATATAATCGTATTGAATTTTGTATTCCTGAATTTTTGCATAAGATTGCAACAGCTATTGCACCAAGATCTGAATATCTATCAAATTAGTTATATTACCAACGCACCACATTTGCCACGTTCGACGTACAATTTCCGACTTGTTTTTAATTATTTTCGTGTTAAATTACTACAAATTTTGCGAAAGAAAAGCTGAAGTGTGTTTCTCAACATTTGCAAGATAAATATAACATGAAACTTTCGTAAGAAAATAATGGTGGCTGAATTTTTGATTATCTTTTAGACCAGACCTATATGATCTAAAACTAGGTCTTTCGTGTAAAACTACACCTACTTCTGATTCTAAAAATAAACTGTCACAACTGATCCGAAACTTTTCCATGTATGTCATATGTGATATTTACATTCCATATGGCAGCGTGCTCTTTTCTGAAATTATCATTTCAAAAACGTGTTCCCATAAGTTCAGCTTACCTTTCGAATAAAGCTATGAAAATGTAGTCGAAGAATACTCTTTTTCTTAGAAATGAAAGATGCACAAAATTTAAAAATATTTCTGAAGAAATTAAAAAATTTGCGTAAAATGAAAATCTAGAAACTATATCTTAGTAAATATACAAGCAAAATATATCTAGTTTTAGTAAGATAAAGAACAGAGATTTTATCTTTAGAATTTTCATTAAAAAAAAAGAGAGCAGTAAACAAATCCGCCTTAATATATCAAAAACTATGATATTCTAATGCAACAATGAAACACCATAAATTATAAAATTAAATCTGTTTTTCATATGGCAAAAATATTTTATAACATAATATATATATAAATATTAAATGCTTAAAGTGTAGGGCGTGCGTTTAATTTTTTAAGCATATCACATTATTATTTTCCATACTTTATTCATAGATTTTTATAAAGAAACTTTACTACTACTCGAAAAGTTCTACTAAAGCATGCTGTATGATCTAAAACAAAGTCTAAGTTCTCTCTAAAATTGGATCTATTTTCGGTTCTAAAAATAAACTGCCACAATATATCTAAAACTTTTCAATGTATGCCATATGTAAAATTTGCATTCCATGTAGTAGCGTATTCTTTTCTGAAATGTCATTTCACAAAAAGTGTTCTTATTAGATCAGCTTACCCGTCGAGTAAATATAAATATATAAAAATACAGTCTAACAATATTCTTTTTCTTGGAAATGAAAGATGCACAGAATTTGAAAATATTTCTGAAGAAAATTTCAAATTTTTGAATAAAGAATTTCTAGAGTAGTGGTTCCCAGTGTGAGGCGTACGCCACACCGGGGGGGGGGAAGGGGGGGGCAATTTCAAATTTGTAACTTACCTATTCTTTGTCAGGTTCATTGTAAAAGTGATCTTTTAGACAAAAATAAAAATAATACATGCAAAATTACAAAAAAAATATTATATATACTATATACATTTTTGTTTTGTAGTTTAATTTTAAAAAAAATCGAATCAAAAGCTTAAAATAAGTTCAACACCAGAATAATTATCCGATTCATTTTTAAAAATATTTTAACATCCCCATTTTAATATTTAACAGTAGTTATAATTTTTCTGGTTTAGATCTATTTTCAATTTTTCTCAACTTTTTTTATTATTTATTAAATGAGTTTTGTATTTATGTTTGCTCTGCTGTATATAACACGAAAAAGCTTTTGCACGTAAAACTATTTAAGGGTTTATCTAAATTTTACTGTCTTCAACATAGTTAACCTAAACAATATTGGGATTATCTAAACGGGGTAGTAACAACTTTATAATTTTATAATTTTTTTAAATCTCAAATGGCATTATAAAAGGGAATGTGTAACTATTTATGCCTGTAGTGCAGGCCTTCCTACGCAGTAAATAAATATAAAACATACACAATTTAAATTTTACAATCAGATAATTCATTGAAGTCAATAAGATATCTGTGAAGAAAAAAGAAATATGTGTTTTGATGGGAATAATGACAACTTAAATTTAATAAAAATTAGAATCTTGAAATGCTTCTTGTGTGTTTTGTTATCTATAAAAAATTTAAAAAATCACCAACTTTTAGTAAGTTACTAAGAATTATAAAATGTGTCAGTTTTATCAATTTTAATTCTAAATGTAAGAGCCTATACGAGCATTTGTAAAGATAAAAATGAGGACTACAGTGGTGGAAAATTGGCGCAGAGGAGGAGCCTATTGACACCACTAAATTTTAGTAGCATATTTAGGCTTATCTAATGATGAAATTTCTGAGTTTTTCTTAGAATGAAGAAAACTTAAAAAAAATTTTTGGTGTTAATGGGCTCCGCCTCTGCGCCAATTTTCTACCACTGGGACTATATAACACTTACGTTAAATATTTATGTAAGTTGGAAAGACACAACAAAACACTTTTTGTCATAAAAGTGAAGATATATTGCCTGTTTTATATAATTACGTTAAAATCACTTATGTGACAGAAAATTAATCTCTTTGATCAGTTAAAAAAATGTAAAATGAATAGTTATTGTTAAAGCTCTGACAATCTTCTTTCAGAGGAATAGAGTAAAGATTTTATATAAGAGATATATACAGTATAAGTTGTAGAATATGTGTGTGGGAAGATGGGAGGGGGGGGGGGCAATTACGATTTTACAGATGCTTCGGTGGGGCGTGGCCAATAAAAGGCCGGGAAATACTGATCTAGAGACTATATTTTAGTTATACAATAAATGTAGCACTAATAAAATACATCTATTTTAGTAAGGTATGGAGTGGAGACTTTATCTTCAGAATATTTGTAGAAAAAGAGACCAATAAACAAATTCGCCTTTATGTATCAAATATTTGGATTATATTAGATGCAGGACTTGGAGCGGTCTCTTTAGCGGACACCATTATTTTTGTTATTATTTTCATGGTATGTTGTTACAAATACTGGCTTTAAAGACGTTTGGAAGATAATTACAAAATGAATTTTTCTTAAGAAAATAGTGGTAGTCAAAATTTTTATTTGGTCTCTTTTAAAAGAGATTGCTTCGAGGCCGAACTATATAATCTAAAACTAGGTCTTGCATTAAATCGCAAGCTACTTCTGATTCTAAAGAGAAACTGTCACAACGAATCCAAAACTTTTCCATGTATGTCATATGCAAAATTTACATTCCATATGGCAGCGTACACTTTTCTGAAATTATCATTTCAAAAGCGTGTTCTCATAAACTCAGCTTCCCTTCGAATAAAGCTATAAATGTAAATCCAAGAAGATTCTTCTTCTTGGAAATGAAAGATGCACAAAATTTGAAAATACTTCTGAAGAAATTTGAAAATGTGCATAAAATGAATATCTAGAGACTATACTTTAGTAAATATACAAATAAAATATATCTATTTTAGTAAGATAAGAGGTACAGACTTTAACTTCAGAAATTTCGTAAAAAAAAGATACCAGTGAACAAATTCGCCTTTATGTATCAAAATTTTGAATTATGATTTTCTAATACAGCAATGAAACACCATAAATTATTAAGTTAAATCTGATTTTTATATGGCAAAAGTGTTTTATTTTGTAATATATAATATTATAAATATTGAATGCTAGGTGTGACGCTGTTAAGTAGAGAGATCACATTAAAGGTTAAAAAAAATCGATTTTTCAAAAATTTTAGCAGGCATAACTTCAAATGTTACAAATCCACTGCAAAAAGAATTTTACAAAAATAACAACTAGAACAGTCACATATTAAGTTATCACTAAATGCATCTTGCATAGGAACATTTGCTGTTACGGTTTAAAGTTAACTTTGAAGCTGTTTTTCTAAAAACTGATTTTTTGGCATTGTGTTGCACCCTGCATTATAAACCAATTGTTATAGAACCTTGAAATTTTACTTATTACTAGCTTTCAAACATAATTTTATGCTGAAGCTAAATTTATCTGGTTTATGTCGCAGAAAATTGTGCATTGAAAATTTAAATATAAACTGTTTCGTAAATTTATTGAATATAATTATAAAAACCATTAATTATGCTAATAAATTTTAATATACTTTAAAATTTAGCTTTGGTGTAAAATATAGTAGCATAAGTAACAATATATGAAATATTAAACATGTATCTACAGTAGAATTTTTAAACTCCTGAACGTAAAATGCATATTTTAGTATTCATATTTTTAAAAAGCCATTTTGTCGCTATTATTTAATTAATTAATATGGCTAAATATATATATTGAAGGGGGTTTTTTTTCAAACCATAAGAATTTCTGAAAGTATAGAAAAAAAATTCTTGTATTTCATTCATTCGTTTTAAAATTACAGAGTTTTTTATACTGCTTTCAATATGGTAATTTTCCGGCTGCTCAACGTGATCTCCTCCCTTAATTTTTCAAGCATATAACATTATTATTTTCCATATCTTAATGATAGATTTTTATAAAGAGAAAATTTTTCTACTAAGGTTGTACGAAAATATGCTATATGACCTAAAACAAAGTCTAAGTTCGCTGTAAAACTGAGTCTATTTCCGGTTCTAAAAATAAACTGCCACAATGTATCTAAAGCTTTTCCAAGTATGTCACATGTAAAATTTACATTCCATATAGCAGCGAATTCTTTCCTGAAATATCATTTCACAAAATGTGTTCTTATGCGCTTAGCTTACCCATCGAGTAAAAGTATAAAAATACAGTCCAAGAACATTCTTTTCCTTGGAAATGAAAGATACACAGAGTTTGAAAATATTTCTGAAGAAATTTGAAAATTTTCGTATAAGGGATATCTAGAAACTCTATTTTAGCTATACAATAAATATCCTATTAGTAAAACAGATCTATTTTAATAAGATACAGAGCGAAGACTTCAGAATTTCCGTTAAAAAAAAAGAGACCAATAAACTAATTCACTTTTATGTATCCAAATTTTGGATTATACAGGGTGTTGCCGAATTCGACCGACAAATTTACAGGGGTGACAGAAGACATCAAGAGGATGAAAAATTACCATAGAACATGAGGTCGCAAACCACGTATTTAATCAAAAATACAGGGTGTTCTACACTAATACGACTGACGGTAATAACTTTTAGAAAACTGAAGTATATTGTAATAAAACTTTTAATAAACATGCTCACCCTTGTTGTAAATGTGATAATATAAGAAAAAAGTGGTAGAAAATTCTATTATACCCGCTAGCAGTATGCACTTGACGCTCCACATTTTGGACTGCGATGACCAGTTCATACGGCATCATCAATTGCTTGAGCACCCTGTTCTACCAGAACTTTTCGTGATGTTATAACATTTTCGCACAAAACAAGGTACATATCGTTGCATTTTCGATGCAATGTTTAATTTTCTTTTTATTATTATTACCGGCAACCCAAGTTCAGTTAGGATTTTTAAAAAACCTGTATTTGTGACTAAATCGATGGCTTGCGACTCCATCTTCTATGGCAATTTTTCATCTTCTTGATGCCTCCCCCCCCCCTTCTGAATTTGTCGGTCGAATTCGGCAATATAACATGTAGAACTCGGGGTGTTCTCTTTTGCGGACGCCACTATTTTTTCTCCTACATTTAGATTACTAGAAATTACTACAAATACAGTAAAAACTAAAGCTGAAATGGGTTTTTAAGTGCTGAACAGCTCTGAACAGTAGAGCAGCTTTGAAGGGCTTCCTAGTTGAGAGCAACTTAACACCCAGTCTATTGATTGAACGTCTTGTATTATTGCGAGCCATTGGGAAATCGAAAAAGTGTAGTTTAAAACTACTTAAGAGGTAAATGATATTAAATCGAAAATATAAAGAATTATTTAAAAATTTTAATAAAATTTAAAAGATTAAGAAATTAAAAATTAATAAACTTATGTCAAAGAATGGTTGGTATGTAAGTAATAAAATTTAAGACAGATAGATGAAGTTAGATCTGTAGTTATGAAAACTACTAAATTTAAAGTGTAAAAGATAAAAAATTTATAGTTAGCACTTGTTCAGAAATGACACTCAAGGAATGGCAGGAAAAGTTGTGTGGGAGGTGGCAAAAGCCACATTACAAAAAAAAGCACTAATCATGGCAATATCTACATTTTTTTTTTTTTTTTTTTTTTTTTTTTGTATATTGTATATTATTTTTTTGAGTTTTTATATTTTATAAGAAAAGAGAAAGGGGAAAAATCTAGATGTGGTGAACTTGTGTGTCCATAATCTTTGTGTTTCCTTGTGTGTTCATAATCATGGAATATTTCGGACGTTTTCGATGATGGGGTTCGAAGGCGTCACAGTACCTAAGCTACGATTTCATGTGGTAAGTCATAAATTTTGTCGTAAAAGTTCTTTGCAAGATCATTAATATGATAACGTAAAGTGATAGTTTTGAAGTCTCTATGGATTGTAGGGTTGCGTAGGTAGCGTGGAGCGTTACGTACTGTACTGAGATTTGATTTTTGTGCAAATGACTAAGATTGTCCGTGGATAATTTGTAAGTAAAACCCTTGATCGGATTAGCGTAAGTAATGATAGGAAGGATACAAGAGATGTATAGAAGAAGTTTGATACAGATCGAGAGAGTTTTACTAGTGAAAAGAGGTTTAAGAGAGACGAAAGCTCCAGCGACTTTCCCCCAGATGGATCGAATGTGTTTGTTCCAGGTTAGCCTATGTTCGAGGATGACCCCCAGGGATTTAGCGTCATCAAACCATTGTATAGCAGAATTGTTAATTATAATTCTATTGTGGTTGGTTAGTTTACGTGAGAAGTAGACTGCAGAAGTTTTATTTTCATTGATTAAGACGCGCTATAATTCACACCAGTTCAGGAAAGCATCTATGTGTATCTGTGGGTAAAAATAAAGACTATATTAGGTAGTGAGCTGAGGCGTAGATACAAGTACCGTCCACATGCAGAGCAAGGTATGCGTGTAAATAGCGTGGAATGTCGTTAAAGAATAGACTGAACAATATGGGGCCCAACACACTCCCTTGAAGTATGCCCGCTAGAATATGGAAAATAGCTGGGATAATATTATTTATGCGGACGCGGAAAATGCGGTCACAAAGGTAGGAGTAAATTAAGTTTATAGGCCTAGCATGAAATTTAAGCTTAATTTCTTTGTATATAAGGCCTTCATGGCAAACTTTGTCAACATGTGACATGTGACAACATGTGACAAAACATGTCAAACTTTGCCTTTGCGACATCAAGGAAGATTCCGGCAGCAAGAATCTTCGCGTTGAGTTTCTCACTGAGAAATTCTATAACACGAAAGAGCTGGTGTTGTGTTAAGTGTTTTGTGCAAAAGCCAAACTGCTCGGGTATGAGGATGTTGTTCTGTTGTATAAAGTCCTGCAATGAGTCCATATGACACTTTCAATGATTTTACTGAGAGAGGGTAGAAGTGAAATGGATCTGTAGTTGGTAGGATCGGACAGATTAGTACCAGGTTTAGGGATAGGAGAAATAATGGAAGTTTTCCGAGGTTTAGGGGGAAGGGGGGTTAAGACATTTGGAAGATAAATATAAAATGATCTTTTCTTAAGAAAATTGTGGTGGTCAAAATTTTTATTTGGTATCTTTTAAAAGGGTCCGCTCCGAGGCCTGCTATGTAATCTAAAACTGAGTCTTTAGCTAAAACGGATCATACTTCTGGTTCTAAAAATAAACTGTCGCAATAGATCCAAAACTTTTCCATGCATGTGAAATTTACATTCCATTTGGCAGCGTACTCTTTTTTGAATTATCACTTCAAAAACTTATTCTCATAAGATCAGCTTACGCGTAGAATAAAGGTATAAAAATGTAGTCGAGGAATATTCCTTTTCTTATAAATGAAAGGTGCACAGAATTTGAAAATATTTTCTGTGGAGATTTACATGAACCCTTTGTATATTCTGGAGATTGGTGTGTGTGTGTGTGGGGGGGGGGGGGGATATTCTTCCTTTGGGTTCCAGGTCATAAAAAACCAGATGTTTCTGAAAACAATGAAGAATCGCTCCATTTGAAAATTTATGCTTTTGAAGAATTTCCATTATTCTGCTACGAAAATCATATAAATGTATCCAATAGATCTGAGTGACATAAGGAATTTTTATTTTTGACTAATTTTGTGTTAATTATCGAATTGATTACAACTATAATACTAAAAATAATTAGGTTATCGCTGATATCAATAGAAATAAGTGAAAATTCAAGTATTTAAATTGAGATTTATTTATAAGTTATGTATTTCTTTTTTTTACTTAAATATATATTTTCTTGATGATTGTGATCTTAATTTTTAGTATTTAGAAAAATTTTCATTTAAACTTCCCAAATCATGCTTTTATAAAATTTTTCATTATTTAATACTAGCTGATCCGCCTAGAGTTGCATGGACCCGTAAAAAAAGCGCAAAATGCAAAAAAGCTCCAAAAATCACAATAAAAAGTCGCGAAAAATTTAAGAATCGCTGCACAAATTTAGAATAAACTTCATCGAAAGGAGAAAAAAATCTTTTGCTTGAGGATTGAAACCAGATTCTTTTTACTGATGTGAAAAATCGTAGCGAAAAAGCACTAAAACTCGCATAAATAATTCAAGAAAAATTCGAAAATTGCTGTACGAAATCCGACTAAAATATTGAAAATAGGACAGAAGTTACTATTTTAGATCAAAAATTGAATGTGAAAAAATCGCCGCGGTTCATGAAAGAACGTAAAAATCGCATTAAAATCACAAAAACTTCAAAAATCAAGACAAAATTTAATGCATTTGGATAAAAGTTTGAAATCTAATTCCATTGATGAATAACAAAAAAAATCGTCGTGAAGAGCGAAAAAACGCTAAAAAATTGCTATAACACGCGTTAAAAGAGTAAAAATCGCACAGGAGAAAATTTATTACATTAGGCTAAAATTTTGAAACCGAATTTCTTTTCCATATATCAAAAAATCTCCACGGAACTCGAAAACAACGCTGAAAACTGCATTGAAAATTGCATTATAAATCGCTACAGTTCAAAAATCGCGGAGGAGAACATTTACCATAGGCTAAAGGTTTGAAACCAAATTCCTATTAGTCTAAAAGTTTGAAACAGAATTCATTTTACAAATGTCAAAAAACCATCGTGAAAGCCGGAAAACTGCATTGAAAATCGCATTAAAAATCGCTAGGTAAAAATTTACTATTAAAGGGTAAAACATTGTAATTCGGAAAATTTACTATATTAGGCAAAAAGTTTGAAATCGAAATTTGTTTCCGAAATGTCAAAAAACGGCCACGGAACTCGAAGAATCGCTAAAAATCACATTTAAATCGTATTAAAAATCGCTACATATTTAAAAATCGCTGCGGTAAAAATCTACTATTAAAGGGAAAAACATTGTAATCGGAAATCGATAAATGACAAAAAATCGATGCCGGACGTCAAATAGCGTTAAAAATCGTTAAAAATCCCATTCAATATCACATTAGAAATTGCTAAAATTCAAAAAGCGTAGAGGTAAAAACTTAATATATTAAGCTAAAAGTTAGAAACCGGAATCATTCTACCAATGTTAAAAAATTGACGCAGAAATCAAAAAATCGCTAAATATCACATTAAAAATCACTAAAATTTAAAAATCGCGTAGGACAAAACTTACTATGGTAGCATAGAAATTTTATAACAAATTCCTTTTCCGAATGTCAAAACATCGCCTTGGGACTCGAAAAAACGCTCATTAAAAATCTGTAAATATTCAAAAACAGAAGGGAGCAAAATTTACTTTAATGGGTTAAAATATTGTAATCTCAATTCTTCGACGCAAAACAGTGTAATCGGAAATATTTCAATAATGACAAAAAATCGACGCGAAACGCAAATAATCTTGAAGAATTAAATTAAAATTCGCTTAAATCAAAAATCGTAGAATGCAAAATTTACTATATTAGGCTAAAAGTTTGAAACTAAATACCTTTTCCGAATGTCAAATAATCTCCGTGGTATTCGACAAAACGCTAAAAATCTCATTAAAAAAGGCATTAAAAATCTCTTAATATTACAAAGTAGCAGGGGACCAAATGGAGTCAAATATTGCACCCTGAATCCTTTCATAAATAACAAAAATCGACGCAAAACGCAAAACGCAAAAAATCTCTAAAAATTGTTAAAAATCGCATTAAAAATCGCTAAATATCGCATTAAAAATCGCTAAATATCGCATTAAAAATCGCTAAATATCGCCTTAAAAGTCGCTAAAATTAAAAAATTCTAGAGGTAAAAGTTTATTACATTGAGATAAAAGGTTGAAACCAAACCCCTTTTACAATTGTCAAAAAATCGCCGCTGTGCTCATACATTCGCTAAAAATTGTATTAAAAATCGCAGGCGTCAAAATAACTAGGTAAAACACTGTAATCAGAAATCTCTCATGAATGGCCAAAAAATGAACGCGGAACGTACAAAATCTCAAAAAATCGCGTAATATTCAAAAGTTCGCAGGAGAAAAAATTTAATTATAATGGAGTGAAATATTGTAATCTGAATTTTTTAATAAATGACAAAAAATCGAGGCAAAACGTAAAAAATCTCTAAAAATTGCTAAATATCACATTAAAAATCGCTAAAATTAAAAAATCGTAGAGAACAAAATTTATTTAGGCTAGAATGTTGAAAGCTAATTCCTTTTTAAAAAGGCCAAAAATCGCCACAGTGCTCATACAATAGCTAAAAATCACATTGAAAATCGCTAAATATTAAGAAATCTCAGGGTTAAAAGTTTACGATAAAGTGGTAAAACACTGTACTGGGAAATCTTTCATAAAGGGCGAAAAAAACGACGCGGAACGAAGAAAATCTCTAAAAATTGTATTAACCTCTTCAGTTCCGAGGCTAAAATAATAATACAAATACTCATTCACTGATTTTTTCCAAACAAAATGACTTCGTAAATGACAGAAAAAATACTTTTTCTGAATTGATCCTTTAGGCGCTTAGTAATTTAGGTTCAAAAATATGGATCTAAAACTACAAACCCCTTAAAAACATCAATTTAATAACCATTAACCTAAATTAACGCAATCACAAATTTAAAAGCTTTAAACAAGTAAATAATCTGCAAATACTCAAATTTTTTTATTGAAAAAGATTTAAGTTAAATAATTATGAAAATTTCTCATTTTCTTGGTCATGCTGTCTTTTAGGCATTTTTAGGCATTTTGCAAACTCAGAGGAAAATAAAATTTATTTTAAGTGGGAATCAGCTTAGATGCTGCCATTTATTCATTTGATTTGAACACAAAAAACATTCAGCTATTAAGAAGTGATGTGAAAATGTAAAAAAAAATCGGACATTTATGTTTTTATAAGGAAAAGAACATAGGTCCCCGTATGGGGACCCTCGGACCGAAGAGGTTAAAAATCGCTAAAATTAAAAAATCTTAGATGTCAAAATTTACTGCAATTAAGCTAAAAGTTTGAAACTCGGATCCTTTTCTGAATGTCAACAAATTACCGTGGAATTCGAAAAAATGCATTAAAAATCTCAGGGGTCAAAATTTATTATAATAGGATAAAACATCGTAATCGGAAATTGTTCATGAATGGGCATTATCAGTCAAATTGCATTCATAATCAGTAGACATTTTTCCAAGTCGATTAGTATCTAACATTTTCCATAAGATTATCTGCTACAGAATTAGTTGGGGGTTTTAACTTCTTTCCTACAACTGTTTATCATACAGTGAAACCTCCCTGTGCGACCACCTCCCTGAACGATCATTTTTTCATGGAACGAAATTTATTCCCATAGGCTCAATACTAATTTTACCTCTATTCAGAGACCATCCCAGTTGAACTCCCTCCATGAGCGACCCATTTCTTTAAAGAAAATTCCGTTTTTTTCCTGGTCGCTTGAAGAAGGTTTTAGTACAAAAATAATTCCGGAGAGTGCATTATTCATCAATTTTCTAAACTAAGTTTAATTTTTTTTTTATCCCGGTAACTTTTAAGTGTTTAAATACCTTTGTGCCTTTTAAGACAATGAATTGAACTCTGATGACAAATTAAGAATGACGATCAATAAACTCCTCTGCCCTATTCTGTCGGAAAACTCTCAAAGAAATAGATAAATTAATGAAATTGTCATTATTTGTTCCCGTCAAAAAAAATTTCATTTATTTACTGAACTTTGAAAGGACTGGGAAATAAGAGTTATGAAAGATAAAACTGTAAAACCAAAGAAAAGTTCATTGTATTCATCTTCTAAACTCTGCAGTAGTTAACTTATGTAATTAACTTTTGTTTTGATACTTAAATTTTTATATTTTTCCTAATGTGAAAAATAAATTTTAGTAACATTATTACCTTTTTTCACCAATTAAAATCTAGATTTATACATGACCTCCATTAAGAGACCACCCCTCGGAACGACCAATTTTTATTGGAACGGAACGTGGTCGCTTTAGAGAGGTTTTACTGTATATCTTTTTACTTTCTTCTATCTTTACACGAAGAAAGATTTGGAGTAATGAAAATTTTCGAATTCCGGTTTTTGGCGAATTTACACGTTTTAGGGGTTCAGAGATCCCGAAAAACATGTCTTTACAAAATGTCTGTCTGTCTGCTTGTCTCTGTGTGTGTGACACAAATTGTGCGAGAGTTCTATTTCAAGAACTAATGCACGGAATTTAATGAAATTTATATTTAGTTTATATTGATTAGTTTTTGGTGCAAATCGCAAAACAGGTGGCACTCCTAGCATTTCCGCAATGGCACTACCTGAAAAACTGATGCACGGATTTTTATGAAACTTCAGATTCAGTTAGTCCTTAATATGAGTTGGTGTTTACAACGTTTTGGTGTAAATCTTCCGACAGGTGGCGCTGCTATAGAGCAATTTGCACGATTTCTGCAATGGCTCTATCTCAAGAACTAATGCATGGATTTTCATCAAGCTTCATATTCAGTTAGTCCTTGATATGAGTTAGCGCTGACTATCTTTTAGTGTAAATCTACCAACAGGTGGCGCTGCTATGCTTCATTTTTCCTGATTCCAGCAAAAAAGTTTTATCTCAAGAAGTAATGCATGGATTTTAACAAAAGTTCAGATTCGGTTACTAAGTTGACTTAAGTTGTTGCTTATTAAGATTTGGTATATATCACCCAACAGGTAGCGTTTCTATGCGGAATTTTTTGCAATTTCCGCCATAGCTCTACTCAACAACTAATGCACGGATTTTCACGAAACTTCAGATTCAGTCAGAAGTTGACATAAGTTGTTGCTGATTAGATTTTTGTGTAAATGATCCAACCGGTGGCGCGGCTATGCTGCATTTTTCAGGAAGAATTAACATGTATCAGGTAGAAGAAAGATTTGGGATTGCCACATCCGACTAGTTTTTAGAATAAAACGAGTTAATTCAAACTATGCAATCAAGTTTACAAACGTTGTAATACTCTCACCTGCAATGTTTGTTTTTTTTTTCTTTTTTGGCATAATTCGTGGGTATATAAAGAATATCACTTAATACATATTTTAATAAGTTTGAGTTACTGATTTTTCCTCCATAGTCTAAGATTAGAAAGTAGATGTTTGCATCAATGCATTTAGTTATTTCTAGGTTTTTAGTAATTGTTCTCTCATTAAATTCAAAATAAATTATCGATTAAAAGTCTCATATTTCCTAATATAGGTATTAATTATCCTCACTGATAAATGTGTTATTTGCATGTAAGTGTAAACTTAAGTCAAAAACTAGTCGTAAGTGAAAAACCCGAAACTTTCTTCTATCTCATACATATTAATACTTCAAAATTCGCTATCACAGTGCCAAAATTAAATGGCAATCTATACCCATCATGAGGATTCTAAAGATATGAAATTCCGGGGATTAGTTCTTGGGATGTGTCATATGACTATCGCTAAAATCGTGTAAATCATGCAAAATGCACCATAGCAACGCCACCTGTCGGGTGATTTACACCAAAACCTAATCGGCAACAATTTGTGTGAACGTCCAACTGAATCTGAAGTTAGATGAAAATTCGAGCATTCGTTCTTGAGCTAGAGCTATTGCGGAAATCTTGAAAAATACAGCATAGCAGCGCCACCTGTTGAGCGATATATACTCAAAAAATTAATCAGCACCAGTTTATATCAATGTCTAACAAAATCTGAAGTTTTGTGAAATTCCGTGCGTTAGTTCTTTAGATAGAGTATTCACAAAATGTTTGCCACATACAGACAGACAGACAAACAGACTCACAGAGAGACAGACAGACTCACAGACAGACATTCTCTAAAAACCATCAAATCGTTATCAGACCCTTTAAAAATTTACAGATCCATCGAAAACCGGGAGTCAAAATTTTTCACGAATCCAATACTTTCTTCTTGTAAAGATAGAAGAAAGTAATAAAATGTACGTTTGAAGTGTTTCATCATCTGTGCTTTTTAGGGGGAAAAAACTGATCCGAAGACTTTTTGGGTTGGAAAAAATCAGACCAGTACCGATTGACAAAATTTTCTGAAAAATCATTTTTTTCTCTTTTTTTTTTTTTTAAAGTAGAAAACGCAGTTTTGATTTCTTCGTAACTGAATGAGAATACATGCAAGATTCGTGCACTTACACAGAAGATGACTTTATGGATGTGTCAAAAAGTAGCCAACTTGGATTTGAGCACAACCTTAATGTTATATTGAGGGATAATATGAAATCAAAATAAACAAGTCAGATGTGGCAATCCCAAAAGTTTTTCTATATCATACATATTAATACTGCAAAATTTGCTATCACTGTGCCAAAATTAAATGACAATCTATTCTCATCATGAAGATTCTGAAGATATGGAATTCCGTGCATTAGTTCTTGAGATATGACAATCGCTAAAATCGTGTAAATCCTGAAAAATACAGCATAGCAACGCTACCTGTCAGGTGATTTACGCCAAAACCTTATCAGCAACAACTTATGTCAACGTCTAACTAAATCTGAAGTTTGAAGAAAATCCGTGCATTACTTTTTGAGATAGAGCTATTGCGGAAATCATAAACAATTCTGCATAGGAGCGCCACATGTTGGTCGATTTACACCAAAAACTAAACAGCACGAATTTATATCAGGGACTAACTGAATCTGAAGTTTGATGAAAATTCGTGCATTAGATCTTGAGATAGAGCTATTACGATAATCCTGACAAATGCAGAATAACAGCGCTACCTATGAGATGATTTACACCAAAAAGTAATCAGCTCCAATTTATATCAGGGACTAACTGAATCTGAAGTTTTATTGAATTCCGTTCATTATATCTGGATATCGAGCTCCCACAAAATTTGTGTCATATATAGACTCACAGACAGACATTTGGTAAAAACGTGTTTTGGGGGATCTTCGACTCCTAAAACGAGTAAATACGTCGAAAACCGGAATTCAAAAATTTTCACAAATCCAATACTTTCTACTCGTAAAGATAGAAGAAACTAAAAATATGTGAACGTTGTCAGGCTTGATCATTTACGTTTTTATCTGATTTTTAATAACTGATTGAGATTGAATGACTTTTAAGATCTGTAAGTGAGCGAATTTGCAAATTGATTGAATGGTGGCAAGCTTTTGTTAAATCTTAAGTAAGCTTCAATTATTTTACAATAATTAAATTAACTTTAATAATTTTGTTACAATGAAACAACCTTTGAGTGGTTTTGTTATGCTTAAATAAATTCTTTCTACGATTAAATGTGGCGAATATTAGTATTAAAAAATAGTGCTATTTCGTGGGCCACAGCTGGACATGGACATCCCTTATTTATAAATTTGCTATTCTGAATAGATACATTTTATAATCATAAAACACAAACTCTGTTATCATTATTGTATAAATATATTTATATTATTCAAAACCCTTATTACTGGTTTAAGGAATTTTAAATTATGAATTTAGTGGCCCTTGATGTCCAAAAAGTTGGCAACCACTGCTTTTTTAGACAAACCAGATTGTGTGAAATACTGTGTCACTTATCTGTCTTCTCAGGAGATGAGGAGAAAGCTCTCGGAATAAACATAGTTCCATGACAAATATAGTTTTCGTAGAAAATTTGAAAGAAAAACTGACATTTATGAGGAATACAGAATAGAAGTCTTACATGAAAAGCTGAAGCTTGACGATAGTAAGATTAGTGCGTGCATTTTGATTATTTTTTAACGATAAAAAATATTGGAATATACACCGGAAAAAACATAAATGAAAGTATTAAATAAAATAAGTAAAAGTATCAATATTAACATTGAATATTATCATGTCAAACCAGATATCTAACTGCGGCTCTCAGCTCGTTAGAATTGCCAGAATAATGAAGCAGAATGCCTTTACTTGATTTTACGCCGCATACTGGATTTGTACCTTCAAAGCTGTTTGCTTTACTTTTTCCCATTATTAAAAATCTCTGGTTTCTCTTCCTTGATACGATATAATATGGTTTGTAATCAGCTGTTGTTGTCTAATTCTATTTTTAAAATCATTTTAGTAACATTGTGACTAAACATTTTTTAAACGTTTTTTATATAGAAAATCATTTTTTTACTATCCAATCATTTATAATGTAGATTGATTACATTCATAATATACAGGGTGTCCGGTCTCAACGGTGTCCAATGGCTAATTCCTAAACCGTTAGTCATAGACATATAGTTCCAATTGCAAAAATGTTTTAAATGAGGTAAAGAAGTATTTTTAAAGCGATTTGGGTCAAGAAAAACATTTATTAAAAAATTACGAAATTTAAATTTTTATACGGTCCCCAGGTCCTATAAGTGATATTTAGGGAAAATATCCTATTGTACTGACAAGTAATACAAAAAAAGTCCCATTCCTCTGCGATTAAAACTGACCGAGTAATAGATGTTTAAAGTTGGAGTATATTTTTTGCTGCAAAATAGGGGTCAGTCACAAATTTACTAGAAATAAAAATAATCGTCAGATATAAAATTTAACATTAAACATTGAGAGTAAATTAACATTACAATTATATTTTGAGATTTTTGTTCATTCTGACATATTAAAACAAAATATACAACTTGTACTAAAAATATAAGTAAAAAAAACAACAGAAATTTTGTTAAATGATTATAAAAGCAACAGTCACAACTCTTTAGAAAATGATACATAGTTAGATTACCTAATCTAAAACTTTTTTTTTTATGCGTATATTTTTATACATAACTTTTGAATGGCTGCTCTGAATATGTTAAGGAAATTAAAATGTCCCTTTTTGAAAATGATCCTCATATCACTTTTATTTTCTTTTACATTAAACATCAATTATTTGAATTATATGATTCTACCTGTGCGATTACTTCGATGATTTAAATAAACATAGCAAAATTGTTACAATATTTTAATATTTTGTTCTAATAGAGCACAGATTTATCCATTAAAGGTCGGACATCATATAACCGCCCACATTCTCTCTTTTTAATTAACTTTTCTTTTTTTAAGATCTTGTTCCATTTGTCATTTTATTGTAATGATAAAAAAATATATAATAATTATTATTTTTACATTACCCCTTCTGAAAATTCCACTGTCTCTGCCCTGAGCAAATATTCATTAGAGCAGTTATTTTTATTATTATTTTTTAATTAAAAATTAGCGGGAAAATACTGTTAAATCAAAACATATGTTAAATTATTAAATTTTAACATTTAACAATTTATAATTTTTTTTTTTGCCGTACTTCTCGCTAAGCAAGTTTCAAAAGCATATAAATCACTTTTGCCAACAAACACTTGCCTCTTCACTTGCCAAGCACGAATACCGCCAAGATGAGTCATTTTGACGCCGAAACCTCTGGCCAATCAGATTACAAATTGGTAAAACATGGTTGGGAATAAATATGCATTTTAAACCTTAAAAAATATTTGTATGTGCATGATTTGAGGCCGCAAGTGTTTCGGCACATCTATTGTACAAATAAAGTTGTTTACCTCATTTTCCTTGTCCAACAGGAAAAATTTTCACTCCATTTAATATTTATTTTTTGTTTAGCAAGTATAAATTGCATTTTGATTTTGGTCTGTAAAATATTTTTTTCAAACAAGTTTTTATAAAAAACTAAAAAGTTGAATTTGATAAAAGCATAATATCATCAAAATGTATAATAAGCAATCCCTGCTCATACATCGTAATGCGTCTGACATCTTTTGTGCGGCACTGTATAAAAAATATAAACGCAATGCACTTTCATTTGGAAAAATTACATTGTGAATCTTAGTGCCTTACATAAATGTTACTGATTTTAATTTTAAATTTTCTGTTTGTAGGTAATAATGTATACGAAATTTTTGAGGTAGTCCTGTAAAATAAATATAAAGGGTACGTACCTAAAATCATATTAATATTACATTGTCATTGGATTTACAAAATTGTGCAAAATTTAATCTTCATCGGATATTTGGAAGTGAGTTAAAATTGGAATGCAAATTTTGAATTAGGAAGACATACATACGAACGTCGAAGTTAAAAACTTATAAAAATAATACAACTTTTTAAAATAAAATCATCAAAAAAAGCACACTCATTTCCTTACAAAAAAAAAAAAAAAAAAAAAAAAAAAAAAAAGTCAAAATACAATTGAAGACTTCAGTTTCGAAACTCGCCTTATCCGAAATTTAAAAAAATCGTTTTTCTCTAGCAATCTATTCTGTTGGTATAAATGTACCAATTAAGCACTACAATCTCCAAATTTTCAATGAATACCAATGGACGCATTTAAAGGTTTTACGCGATTTCCCAAAATTTGATTTTCGCGATAAGTCGAGTTTTGAAACTCCCTTCTTCAATTATTTTAACCAATCTGAAAGTTAATTACTAAAAATTAACACTACCGTAATATTTATACGGGGGTAACACCTTCAGTTAAATTGCTTTAAAAATACTTCTTTACATTATTTAAAACATTTTTGTAACTGGAACTATATGTCTTTGACAAACGGTTTAGGAATTAGCCATTGAACATCGTCTGGAGTGGACACCCTTTATAATACTTTAAGCACTTCGTGTACGACCCCTGAAAGCTTGGTCCAACTCATCTGTTTTCAGTTACAAAAAAGTGGTTTAAGTCATAAAATTGAAAACGTCATAACTCGGTCAATTTCAGTGCTAGATGAATGGGATTTTTTTTTTGCCGTACTTCTTAGAGAAATAGAAAAAGTTTACTAAATATCACTTATAGGACCGGGAGACCGTATAAAAATTTAAATTTCGTAATTTTTAAATAAATGTTTTTCTTGACCTAAATCGCTTTAAAAATAATTCTTTACCTCATTTAAAACATTTTTGTAATTGGAACTATATGTCTATGACTGATGGTTTAGGAATTAGCCATTGGATACCGTTGAGACCGGACACCCTGTATAACTGAAGCCAGAATTATCTCTCTATTCTAAAAAAAAGTAACTACCGCTGTCACCGCCGCCGCCGCCGCCGCCGGTTTTGAATTTTTTGTGACCGGAGGTCTTTCTTCGTTAATATTAAGAAAAATAATGCATACAAAAATATGAAAATCGGTAGTATTATACAGAAATGTTTGAAAAACACGCTGATGTAGACAGTTTTCAGATCGAAGAATTATTTTAAGAGATATTTAATGCTAAAGTTGGACAAAATCGTTCCACTAAAAAAGTTTTATAGGAGCAAAAACTGTTCATAGGAATTTAATCATTTTTAGATCATTTTATGCGTTAGAATTTGCCGGAGTGCAGATTGCATTAATTTTTTTATTTTGACTCATTTTTTGAGGTTTTATTTCTATTTTAAATTCGGATTTTCAGCATTTCTAGAGATATTTTTAACAGATTTTAGAAAGTGATATTAATTTAAACTGTTGCCAACTGTATAAACAGCGGAAGCAATAATGTTTGCTTTAAAAAAAAAAAAAAAAAAAAAAAAAAAACATTTCGAATTAGAATTAAATAATTATGCACAAAAAGCAGGAACTTATTAAAAATTATGTCATAAAAACTATAATTACACGTGAATTTTAAGAGAGAAAGGAATTTGTAAAGCAATTAATTTATTAACATGCGTTAGAAGTCTTAAATAGGAGAAATTACGTCATATTTACGTCACATTACAGTTATTACATAAAATGAACACAAAATAATATTGCAAAACGGTTTAAATTTAGAAATTGCGATAGACATTTGTTTGATATTTTAAGAGGATACTTTTCAACTATTTTTGTTAGGAAAGCGCAAATAATATTTAATTTCTAACACAAGTATTTTCACGTGAATATTAAAAAGAGAAAGAATAGTTTGGTCAAAATTACGTCAGATTAAAAACGATTAATTTAAAATGTCTCATTTAAAAGAACTTTCTTTTCACTTTGTTAAAAAATACCAGGAGACAAAGACTCTGTTTACTTAATTCCTTTTATATTAGCTTATTTTGAAATGTTGTTACACGTGTCTACGTCATCAAATTATTTTTATTTCGACGTTTTATTTGTATCTTTAGGTACAGATGTCATATTCGCCCCATATTGGCGCGATTTATTTCGGTTGCCAATTTGTCGAAAACATCAACAGCATAAACAACATAATCCGGGTTACCACATCAAGCAAAATAACGACACTTTGACGCAAGTTAAGTACCTGTAGCCTATATGATATTGGCGACAGAAAAAAATCGCGCCAATATGGGGCGAATATGACATCTGTTCCTATTTTTATTAATGTTGTACTAATTTATTTGTTTTTTCGTTATTTAAAATAAAAATTATGTCAATTTGTATAATTTGGCGAGTGGTTTGGCGATTTATATAATTTGGCGAAATTGGTCGACGGGATAATCAAGTAGTACCGCAACGGATTTGGCGTTAAAATTCCCCAATCAAAGAGAAATGAATAGAAATCCGTTTATAGAGAGATCGCCACTGTTTTTTAAATTATAATTCAATCTTTCGAAATCTTTTTAAAGCCGATCAAATTAGCGTGCATTTAGAGTCTACGGTGTCTGGACGGGGGTTGGCGAGCGTAGCTCGTAGGGGCCCGAGCCCCCTAGTAGCTATATAAAATTCTACATAATTTTTATCTACGGCTAGTCTGCGTTTATACAGTGAATTCTTCGCCCTAATCTAATGTCAAAAGAACGTATCAATCGACATCAGAAACGCGCACAAAATTAACAGTACACATTCTTAAAAATCCATTATTTACCAGTATTTACTACCTGTACTCATTTATTAGCAGCATATTTTCAATTTTGATTGCTTTTTCGTAATATTTCAACATCAAATTATACATCAAAATGTTCGTAAGGCATTGATTTTTTCCAGCTGAAAAATATACTCTGCGTAATTTTTTTTAACAAAGTATCTTTATAATATTGGAGAGAAATTGTGGGATGAGGAATTTGATGCCTTTGTATTTTTAGCGCCCGTGTGACAGTCAGGCTTTATCTTTCACATAGATAGAAAATCTCCGATGTAACTTGAATCTTAGTCTATGAAAAAACTATATCTGCCTCATCTGAGCCTCAAATACAATTCGTTCTTTTTATAGTGCATTTACGGTTGCAAAGATAACTTTAAAAAGTAATATCCTATCACGCAACTTCCATGAAATATCTTCTATCTTGTTTGAAATAAAATTTAAGGATAAAAATTAATCATAATTGTGGGAAATTTTAATGTAAATACTGTCGTTATCTCTCGCAGTACTAAGATCAAAGTATTGCTTAAATGCCTAAGATTTAAAAAGGGGTGACCCTATAGGTAATTTAGACCCCCCCCCAAGTAATTATAATGTTCATACGATGCGACGATTCATTTCATTGAATCGCGAAATTTACACACAACTGAACACAAAAACAAACTAATAAAGAAATGAGGAAGGATCTGCACTTGACTGCATGGTAACGCTGTACCCACAGCGAACTACATTTGGCAGGATGTCAAAAATAATTTTTCTTTCTCTTGAAATGTGATAAATAACAGAAAGCTTTCATTTATTCCCTGATTGCCTAAAATGGGGTCCATGTGACGCCATTCGCAATTTCTACAAATAAACAAAAAAAAATTAACTGCGCAAAACTTATTAAATAAAACCATGAAAGAGTCCTTTATAGGATTATTTCAAGAAAATAATTTTATCATACATATTCTAA
This sequence comes from Maratus speciosus, assembly GCA_963932465.1. Classification (NCBI taxonomy): domain Eukaryota; kingdom Metazoa; phylum Arthropoda; class Arachnida; order Araneae; family Salticidae; genus Maratus; species Maratus speciosus. The sequence continues at coordinate 310,295,144 of OZ010792.1, forward strand.
ATTATTAAAAAAACTGCAAAATATCCATAATTTCCCGAAAAACGAAATTTCGGCAATATAAAATCGAAATTTTACTGCATAAAAATTTCGGAAAAAATATCCACAAATTGTATTGTATTATTTTATGCAGAACAGAGTCCGGCTTTACTATATAAAGAAGTTCCGCTGCAAATATAATCAGAAATCTTTCTTTATGTACAAAAGTTTATTTCGGCAAATTCTGCAAATAGTAGTCACATAAAATGTGTAATAAAGTTTCATGCGCTAAGCATTTTGAACTATTTCAAATAGAGTATCATTTCTCCCAAATATTTCAAATAGTCTAAAATTCTTCAAAACACAATAAGGCTATATTTTATTTAAAACATTTTCAAATTCAAGTGAATTTATGACTAGTCATCAAAACTATTTGTTGAAAATAAATAAAATATTTTATATCATTTGGATTTTTCATGAAAGTACCGTTTTAGATTCATATGAGAAATAGTCTCATGATAATTTTATCAGATCATATTCAAACAGAGTAAAACCTGATCTACTCTTTATTCGAATATTTTCAATTTAAAAGAAATATTTTAAAGTTCAGAAAATGAAAGGAATACTTACGAATTTTTAATTCCCCAAATGAATAAAATTGGGTGCTTGGATTACTGATATTCTGGATTTTCTGTTTATATTAAGTTAACCATATACACTAGACTAGGTGAAACTGGCTCAGCTCGAACTTGTAAGCTAAAACGTGTAAGCCCCAGCCAGTTTTGGTCCGGTACTCGGACTCCAACTAAAACATTTATTGATTTTAAAATTTAAAAAGAAAAAGTACTTGCCAGTTGCTATGTGAGGCACAAGCAAGTTGTCTAATTATCTTATAAAGTTTTTACAATTGCTATGAAAATAATTGTACTACTAAGAAATTGTAATATATGGGAGATAAAAATGTATTTTCTGTCGTAATAATCTATCGCATTCATATTGTGTAGTTCCGGCATGGGACTTGGGTTCTGATCACTCAAAATTTTTGATCTCGGAATAAACTAAAACTAAATGGTGTGAACAGCTTGATTAGCTTCCTAGGTGACATAAACGTGTCGCCCAATGGAAAGAGTCTTTCCAATGTATTAAGCCGTAATAAGAGAAAAAATCGAATTGTAATAAGATTACTATGTTAAAGAGAAAAAGTCTATAAAAGAAAGACAGCTGATTTCCGATAGATCATTTAGGCCCCTCCCATCTGGAATAACTGTGTAATAAGAAGAGAATTTATGAGATAGTTGATTAAATTTAATAAAATAGAGTAAAGAAAAGTGACATTTTTACTAAAAATGTTTAAAAAATAATAAAAGTTAAGTAATGCACTAGTTTAGCTGGTGATGGTCGGATTGTGTTTGGTAAAATGTGGTACAAAAATCCACAGGATCAAAAAAGGCCCATTGAGATCCACGTAATTACTTTACAATTAAAATACGTTCTTTAGAATAGTTTTTTTTTTTCATAGATATGAATTAAAAATTATTGCCAATATTAGTAGTGCTTGATATCATCTCGCAGAATGAAGAATTTTTTAAAAGACCTCAAAAGAATATCCCGAACTCCTTTAATTACGTTCTCTTTTAAGTGAGACCAAATCGAAAATTTGACCACATGAATTTACCTAGTGAATTTTTTTATTAAATTTATCTTGCAAATGTCCTAGAGACCTGTTTCATAAAGTTATTTTTTTGGCAATTGTTATACTATTGTACCACGAAAATAAGTATAAAAAATTAGTGGTGGCAAAAGTGATAGATCACTCTGAGGCCTGTAATTGTCGATCACACTTTTTACATGACATGAAACAAAGAAAAAAATAAAAAAATCTATCTCTGGCGATGAATCATTTTATTTACAATAAAAATTCGCTGTAAATAGTGTTTCGTTTGTTTCACCTTTTCGGTTTAATTCATCGCAAATAGCATTGCCACAGATAGTATTGTAAGCATAACCACCATCCACAAAAACACCGATTGTCTAGATACTATGTAATTGTTTTTGTTTGTTTTTTTTTCTTTTTTGGTTAACCCTCCAGCCGCGGGCGACTTTTTCATTGGTTACTTTTTTTAATTAAGATTGTTTGATTCCCACCACTTTTTTGATGTATAAATAGTCACTTTATGTAATTACAGATTAAATAATGCGAGAATAAGCCGAATTATACGCTTTTAAAAAAGTGGTGGGAATCAAGCAATCTGAATTTTAAAGAAGTTGCCCGCTGGAACTCGAAAATAGCGTTTCCCGCGGCTGGAGGGTTAATGAACAAAAGTTTGAGTTCGTGCAGGTTTGAAACACCGTGTATTTTTGATTGCGTAAGTGGATTACTACGATTCTTTCCTATACAGAACTTCGGTTCTTTTTTTTCTCAGTCTATCCGCATTCTAACTTTCGTAAATATACTTGGATTACCATTAAATTTATATATGATATTAAGGTTTATCATTGTGCGTTCCTATTGAAATTGGAATGTGCAACATTCACAGTTCGTTTACAGGAACACATAAACAATTGATACTGGTTATGGCGTAGGAAAGAAAATTGTTTGAAGTGTATTTAAATGATGTTACACCACTTCAAATATAATGAAATTCATGTGCATTACTGAGGTGCACTATAACATACCTTCCTTTAAAATATGGAATGCATAGGATTTATCTTCCATTTACAGAAACACACAAAATGTTTCGGATATATTACTGTCTGCAAACGATAATTGCTAGAAGTGCGTTTTCATTTACGGCATGTGTTGTTAAGCTTAACTAAATTTTAGTAAATTACATGTTCTATATATCTGTACTAATATTATAAAGAAGTAAAATTTATTTGTTTCTTTGTTCGCGGTAATCTCTGGAACTACCGAACCGATTTCAAAAGTAATGGTATCCAAACAATGTTCCAACATAGGCTATAAATAGGCTATATATCGTATGTCCTTGCCACTACCCCAAAGGGGGTGTAGGAACAAATAAAGTTCTGAAAATACGATTTTTGTGTTACTGAAGAGCCTAGAAACATAAAATTTGGAATGGTAGTCCCTCATTAGCTATAAATGATCTCTAAGAACGTTTCATAAAAAATTCGAAATTTAAAAGGGGTGAAAATGCGCACAAAGCGTTCTAAAAAACATTCTAAATTGCGATTTTTGTGTTACTGAAGGACCTAGAAACATGAAATTAGGCCTGGTAGTTATTTATTAGATAAACATTATCTCTCTAAGAACATTTCCTAATGAAATCGGTATTTAAAAAGGGTGAAAATGGGCGAAAAGCGTTCTAAAAATGTTCTAAATTGCGATTTCTACGCTATCTCAGGAAGTACCGAACTAATTTTAAAAGGAATGTTTGCAAATTGATGGTAACAGTCTCTGCTCCAACATAGGCTATACTTTTTGTTTTTCTAACTTACCAACACTTAGGGTTTGCAGTAGCACAAAATGTTCTAAATAGCGTTTTTTGTGATACTGAGGAGTCTCGCATTTTAAAATTTGGCACTTAAAAGATGCAAATGCTTTCTAAGACTGTCGAAAGGAATTTCCAAATTTAACAGGATGAAGTGAGCAAAAAGCGTTCTAAAAACGTTCTAAATTATGATTTTTATGCAATCTCATTAAGTACCAAACCGCTTTAATAAATAATAGTAGTAAATTGGTAGTGATAGAACCTGCTCAAACATAAGCTATATTTTATGTCGGTGCCACTACCACCAAGGGTTGCAGGAGCGAAAAACGTTCTAATTTGCGATTGTTGTGATACTGAAGAGGCTAGAAACTTGAAATATGGCATGGAAGTTACTTATAAAATATAAATGCCCTCTAAGAACAGTCGAAAAAAAATTCGAAATTTAAAAGGAGTGATATGAAGGGAAGGAGTGAAAAGCATTCTAAAAATGTCCTAAGTTACAATTTCTATACAATCTCATGAAATAATGAACCTATTCCAAAAGTAATGATTGCGAATCAATAGTTACAGTCTCTGACCCCACAGAAGCTATATTTTATGCTGGTGCCACTACCACCTTCGGTTGGCAGGAACAACAAACGTTCTAAAAAAATTTAAACTTTCTAAATTACTTTTCCTATGGAATATTAGGAAATACTGAATTGATTTAAAAATTAATATTGGCAAATTAATGGTGACAGTCCCTGTTTCAACATACGTATTTTTTGTTGGTGCCTCTACCACCAGAGAGGTGGTAGACCGTTAGACAAGAAGCTTAGACTTTGACATGACGATTAATTTTAAGATGCAAATGCGCATTAAGAAGATGGTTACTAAAAAAAATTCAAAGCTTCAAATGAATACTGAAATGAGCCTAAAAGCTTCAAAATACTTTCTAAATTATCCTTTATTTAGAATTAGTTTTAGTTCTTCTTATTAATTTAAGGCTCATTTCTGCCTAATCCAGTGTAATAATGAAGTTTAGTCAAACTGTGTGCTTAATTAGTAATTTTTAAATTATTCCTAAAAGTATAATTTCTTCTAATAAAAATTAGACATACAAATATCACTTGGCACATTTCAACTATTATGCGAGCAAAGCCGCGGGTTTTGCTAGTATCTAATAAATCACATGCAGGGCTCCACAAAAGATTTCGTAAGCATTAGCGTCTTAAACTTGAATTGCTTAAAGTATGGTTTTCATAGTTTTATGCATTTCCCAGCTGAGCTATATTTTAGTATACAAATAGTAGTTTGTAGAATATAAGTAAATTCATATACGAGGCCGTGCAAAAGAAATTAGATCCATCTAAAAAACACATTTTATTGTATTAAACATTTACTTAATATAATAAACAATATTAATTGCTAGTTGAAAATAAGTTACATTTGCGTTTTAACTCCGTTCCTTAAATAACCCAGTAACCCAGTTTAAGATAATAAAAATGCGCATTTTATTAGATTAAACATTTAGTTAATATAATAAACAATATTTGTTGTTAGTTGTACATAAGTTACATTTGCGTTTTAACTGTTAACCCATTCCTTAAATAACCCCGTTTAAGATATTAAAAATGCTCGAAAATAAAAATAAAATACATTACTTTTCTGTGTTAAAAATAATAAAATTGCGTAGAAAAGGAACGTTCTATCTTTATGTAATACTAGCAAAACCCGTGACATTGCTCGCATAATATTTGAAATATGCCAAGTGATATTTGTATGTCTAATTTTTATTAGAAGAAATTATACTTACGCAACAGTTTGACTAAACTTCATTATCACACTGCATTAGGCAGAAATGAGACATCAATTAATAAGAAGGAACTAAAACTAATTCTAAATAAATGATAATTTAGAAAGTATTTTGAAGCTTTTATGCTTATTTCATACGTTCATTTAAGTATTCATTTATCGTTTTAAATTCTTTAGAAACCATCTTCTTAACCCTCTCGCTGCGCAACCCCAGATTTTCTCGGGCAACGTAAAGGCAGCAAAATTTGCGCAACCCGAGATTTCATCGGACATGCATTTTCTCCCTCTAATTAACCCGCCTTGGCCCCAGCTACTTTTTATTACCACCAGTTGTTATTTTTTATTGTAAATTTTGCCTTATCTAATCGGAGCATTTTTCCGATTAAATCAGACGAAAATTTTGGTTTTGAAAAACCGGTGGCAAGAGAATAAAAATTCTTAAAAGACGCTCGTCACGAAGGAATTAAGTACGCAATTTTGTAAGCTATTTTGATAAAACAATTACGCAGCGAGAGGGTTAATACGCATTTACATCTTAAAGTTAACCATCATGTCAAATTCCAAGCTTCTTGTCTAACTGTCTACCATCTGTCTGGTGGTAGAGGCATAAAATGTCAAAAAAGACATAAAATTTCTATGTTGAAACAGTGGCTGTCACCATTAATTTACCGACGTTAATTTAAAATCGGTTTGGTATTTCGTAATATTTCATAGAAAACGTAAATTAGAATGTTTTTAAAGGCTTTTTTAAAACGTTTGTTGTTCCTGACAATCCGAGAGGGTGAAAGCACCGGCATAAAATATAGCCTGTGTTGGATCAGAAACTGCCACCATTAATTCACAACCATTACTTTTGGAATCGGTTCATTTTTTTTTTTTTTTTTTAGATTGCATAGGAATCGTAATTTAGGACTTTTTTAGAATGTTTTTCACTCCTTCCTTTCCCTTTACCCCTTTTTAATTTCGAATTTGTTTTCGACTGTTCTTAGAAGGAGTTTATTTTTCATAACTACCATACCATATTTCAAGTTTCTAGCCTCTTCAGTATCACAGAAATCGCAATTTAGAACGTTTTTGCTCTGCATTCCTCTACTGGTAGTGGCACTGACATACAATATAGCCTATGTTTGAGCAGATTCTATCACCACCAATTTGAAACCATTATTTTTTTAATTTGTTTGGTATTTCATAAAGGTTACATAAAAGTCGTAATTTAGAACGTTTATAGAACGCTTTTCGCTCACTTCATTCTTTTAAATTTGGAATTTTCTTTAGATGGTTCTTATAAAGCATTTGCACCGTTTAAGTAATTATCACGCCAAATTTTAAAATGTTAGACCCCTCAGTATCACAAAAAAAAAAACACAATTTAGAACACTTTCTGCTCCTGCAGTCTCCAGGTGATAGTGACAATAACATAAAATATAGCCTACCCCAATAGCAAGAGATATCGGCTTAATTTCGGCCTAATACCAGAATTGTCGGGAAATGATCAGTAGTTGAATGGAGAGCTTCACATAATATCGTCTGAACAAAATCTAGCAATTAATCTAGAAAATATCGTGGAAAAACGACGGCAGGAAATTGTATTATTATTACAAGTCAACTAATCGGAAAAGTATTATTATGCATGTAATCGGCCGGCAGTCGGAAAGTAATAAAAAATGAATCTTTTTACTGAGTTGTTATTGTTTGTTTCCGCTGTATAGATACCCCCTGCAGTGATGATAGGGGGTGTGTGTCACGTGAATAAATCTGTCCAATGTGCTGCAATATCTTATCTGCTTCTCGCTCAAAATACTTTTTCGCGTTTCAAGGACATCATTTGTAAACGGACAGTCGAAGGAATAGGGGAAAAATACTTTCCAAGAAATGTTCTTTGGTGAGAATGCATTATTATTTCCAAATCAGTAAACTTAAATCTCTTAAAAACTTACAGATAGCAGGGCAATTACTGTAAAAGTAAACTGACAATTTAAAAGCATCTGTTTGTTCTTTCTTTCTTTTTTTCAATATTTACGTATAGACATTCATACTTAAAATTATACTTAATAAAATGTTTAGAGATATTTGCTGTTTTGTTGATTTAGATAAATAAATTGAAAATTATAAGATCTGAAATTTAGATTAATTTAGGATAATATCTGAAATTTAGACTATTACAACAACAAACTATTTGCTCTAAATGTATTTTCTTTGAATTAAAATTTTTTAATTTAAAATTTAATTTATTTAGAAATACTTCAGGCAGTGTTATTGTATAAATTATAATGATGTTGATCATCTTTTCTTTTCTTTTCTCTCTAAAGTAATAAATTTAATTTTATACCTTTTAAAAGATAAAAAAAATATCTGAACTTTTTTTTTAATTAAAATTATTATTAGATAAATAAATTGAAAATTATAAGATCTAAAATTTAGATTATATCAGAAATGTAGACTATTACAACAACTAACTAGTTCTTCTAAATGCATTTTCTTAATTATGAATTAGAAATTACTGATTTAAAAATTAATTTATTTAGAAACAATTCCAATAATGTTATTGTATAAAGTATAAAGAAGGGGATCATCTTTTTCCCCCCAGATAGTGATAAATTTAATTTTATACATTTTAAAAGTTAAAAATCGATGACTGGACATTTTTTTTTATTAAAATAATTATTAGATGAATAAATTGAAATTTATAATATCTGACATTTAGATTATATCAGGATAATATCTGAAATTTAGACTATTACAACAACAAACAATTAGAAATTTCTGATTTAAAAATTAATTTATTTAAAAATAATTCAAATAATGTATTGCATAAATTATAAATAAGTTTATTATCTTTTTTCCCCTCAAATAGTGATAAATTTAATTTTATACCTTTTTAAAAGTTAAAAAAATGACTGAATATTTTTTTTTAATTAAATTCATTATTGAAAAGATTTTTCTGATTATTTTAAGATCTGAAATTTAGATTATATCAGGATAATATCTGAAATTTAGACTTTTACAACAACAACAAAATATTTGCTCTAAATGTATTTTCTTAGTTATGAATTTAAATTTCTTATTAAAAAATTAATTTATTTAGAAAAAATTAAGATAATGTTATTGTATGAATTATACAGAATTTTATCCCTTTTTTTTTTCTCTCCAGATAATAATAAATTTCATTTTATAGCTTTTAAAAGTAAGAAAAAAAAAAAAGACTTTTTTTAATTAAAATAATTATTTAAATATTGAAAAAAAGAAAAAAAAAAGAATTTTTTTTCCATAAATAACAAAAACTTATTGAGACGCTTTAAATGATAGAAATTTCACAGCCAGGACGCAATGTTAAATGTATTATTTTACATTGTACCATGCAAAAAATTATCTAATTAAAATGTATCAAAGTTCGTTTTAATTCAAACAGTAAATATTGTTAGACGGAAATATTTTCCACTATAAAATACAAAAATGTTTTCATATCGAGGGCGTAATTAATTAAAAGGTAAGACATTTTGTTTAATTTAAATTCTAAATATTGCTGATTTCGGGATGAAAATTACAATTAATTATTCTTTGTAAGATGCAATAATATTTGTATATCAACAGTGTGAGTTACTTATAAGCAAGAATATAATTTTTAAATTAAAAGTAATTTTATTTGTATCTTACAATGGAAAATTAATTGTAATTTTAACTGTAAAATTATTTAACAGCAATATTTTGACTTTAAACAAAACAAGATTTATTACATTTCAATTAGTTACATCTTTGATATGGAAATATTTTTGCATCTTATAGTGGAAAATATTCCCATTTAACAATATTTATTTTTTTTAATTGAAACGAATTTTTTTACGTTTTAAATGCTATTTTTGCATCGTACAAATTCTTCTATTCGATATGATTAGCTAATCGGCAAAAGATCATGTGATATTGCAAAGTACTCGGTAAAAGATTACAAAGTGACCAAATTATTGAAAACTAATACGCAAAGGCTTCATAACCGATTCAGTTGTAGTCGGGAGGGGATGCTCGACAGGTGATCAGCCTTGCGGACAAGAAGTCATATCTGCCGACCCCGGAAAATGAGATCGCCAGGATAAAATATAGTCGAGTTAGGACTTTCGGCGGAAGTTCGGCCAAGGATTATTTGCTGTTTGGGTATGTTAGAGTAGGGACTATCACTATCAATTTGCAAAAATTACTTTTGAAATCGGTTTGATATTTCATGAGATTGCGTAGAAATCGCAATTTAGAACGTTTTTAGAACTGTTTTCGCGTATTTCCCCCTCCTTTAAATTTCGAGATTTTTAGAAACTGTTCATAGGCAAAATTTATAAGTAACTTCTTATAAGTAACTACCATGCCTAATTTCAAGTTGCTAGTCTCTGCAGTATCATAACTGCTGGGTGAAAAATGATAGGAACGATACAAAAACAAAGAAATCAATTGGCATTTGCTTTGGAAAAGCGCAAATCTTTGTGTTGAAATTAATCACATGATATTCCAATTAAAAATTAATCGTTTACAAAAATGTATATATATTTTTAATATGTTTAAAAATATTTATTTTGCTAAATTTAAGCTGGATCAAAATGATAAGAACACAGTAAATATTTCGAAACGGGGTCTCGTGATTGGTCGACATTTTCGTACATCATTTAGCAACGCATTTAAAAGCTATTTTGAGCTTATATTCGTTCAGCTCACAAAACATTTTGAAGATAAGGTGAGGAAAAATGCTTTATGACTTCGAAAAAAGGCAAATTCTAGCTTATAACAACATCGGAATGCCACTTCAAAGAATTGTTGATAAAATTATACATTAAAAGACTGTTGCTTTTAATTTCTTACAGAATCCAACTATTTATGCCACTAAAAAATTTACAGAGAGGCCGAGAATTCTTTCGAAACGATCGAAAAGTTTGATTGTTCGCACGGTTCCATGCAAAAGAATGACAGCAAAGAAAATTCGAAGCCAGGTAATGACGCCAATATCAGTATGGACCATAAGAAGAGCTGTAAAAATGTCAGAAATTCTTAAATATGTAAAAACATGTCGGTATACGTGTTTAACATTTGGCAATAAAAAACCACATTCAGTTTATAGCAAAACATCTGAAGCAACAAACGAATTACTATAAAATTATTTTCAGTGCATTTAATTTAGATGTTGGATGGTATTCATTCATATTGGCGAGGCCTTTGAATGTAAAAGTATTTTCCACGCATTTACCAGGTGGAGGCTCTCTGATGGTTAGGGTTGCCTTTTCCCTCGGAAGGTAAGCTTAGAATTATTTTCTAGAATGACGACAAAATGGACATACTTCTTATATTCACATGTTAAAACGACATTTCTTGAACCAAAGTGAAAAAATTATCGTCTTTAATTTTATTTTTCGACAAGACAATGTCTAAATTCACTCTTAAAAGTACACAAAGAAGTGATTTGAAGATAAATAAGATTCCCCCACTTTATTGGTCGACCAACAGATCGAACCTAAATCTAATTCGAAAGCAGAATTACAACTCTCATTTGTGCGTTAAGACGCATTTTGTCACATAGACAAGTTCTAAACCATGTAAACTTTATGCCGCAATGTTGCATTTAAATTATAAAACAGAAAGGAAACCCATTTGACTTATAATATTTCGATAATTTAGAAAAATCCGTTCCGTTTTTATCATTTTTCTCCTATTGCATACACAATAAAAATACAATATATTATACTGTAATTATAATAACTGTTTTTTATTGTTTTCTGTATGTTTACCTTGCCTATTTATTTCGATAATGTCTATTTATATAGTTTATATGAGGTTTAATATAATTCTATTTTTTATTTAGTCAATTACATGACTGTTCCTATCATTTTGCACACTGGTATATATAGACTGAAGAACCAAAACATTATGACCACCTACCTAATAACGCATTTCTCGCGTTTGGTGCGCAAAAAATCTGCAGCCCGCCTTGTAATGAATGACACAAGTCACTTGGTAGATAGCCGATGATAGATTGTACCAGACGTTGAAGAAGTGTTAAGATAAATCCGGGTTATTACAACATGGTTGTTTTTGAGCTCTGAGCTGCCGTTCCACGACACCCCAAATCTGCTCTATCGTGTTAAGATTCGTTGAATTAGACAGCCAGGACCTTAACTGTAATTCAGTATTATGCCCTTGAAAACACTCCAGCACAATTCGAGCACTGTGACATGGAGCATTGTCTTGCTCGAAGACTCCATTTCCAGTTCGAAAAACAGATACCATGTACGGGTGCAGCTATTACGCATTGGCTTTCAGATAGTCCGCGGCCTTCATAGTCTCTCCTACAACAACTACTGGTCTCAGAGACGCCCTTGAGAAGCCCCCAAAATTTAATATTGCCATCACCGGGTTGTGTATAACCTGCTGCATAAGGGGGAGCAACAGTTAGCTTGAAAGTGGGCCACTGCTATCGACGTGTTGAAGAATAAACCGTGGTTCATCCGACCAGGCAGCTCTCTCCCAATGATAACTGGTCCAGTCACGATGTTCTCGGGTTTAGTGTAGGAGTAGTTGAAGATTATGCTTTGTCAACAGAGGCACATGAGTGGGATGTTTGCTGAATGGTCTCATATCCAACAGTGTCAGCTAAGCTGTGTGCTACGAAACAATTCTCCTTGGACCTGTATTGTATTGAGTTATCAGCTGAACCATTATCTGTTGCCGATTTTGTTTTACCAAGCAACAGAGTTTCCGACATTCTTTTTCATTGATAACGCGTGAACGTCCAGTGGCATGGCGTCTTCTGATGGTTTCTCCGTCATTCATCCACTTTGCATAAGTACTAACAACGATATATCGCGAACAACACACGAGTCGTGTAGTTTCGGAGTTACTCGTTCTGAGTCGTCGAGCCATTGAATTATGCCATCTCTATCAAAGTCACTTAGATCAGCGGCCTTTTCCATCACAGGCAGAAGTAAGCGCAAAAATGATTCCTCAGACTCCCTAGTAGTAGTTAAATACCATTCTCACCTGATTACGTGTCCTCCGCGCCATCCAGGCGAGTTCATTGCAAAATGTGGGGATGGTCATAATGTTTTGGCTCTTCGGTGTGTATATATATATATATATATATATATATATATATATATATATATATATATATATAAGTTACGGTCAATATGATTAATCGGTTATTATTAATAATAACCGGTTGTTATTAATAATTACCAAATAATATCCAAATAAGCCGGTTAATATGATTAATTTATGAGAATTTATCAAATTAACCGGTTATTATTAATAATTACCAATCAAAATTGGTTAGTTTAATAAATTTCAACTCGTTTAGCTGGAAATTTGCATTACGCATGCATATATTTATTCCGTGTCAACGACTCACTATTGTGAAATCGCGTAATAGCTTTTGTAAGAGCGCAAGTTCGTCAAGTTTGTTTGTTTTTTGTCTGTTGGCAGCAACTTGACAATATCAGTAGATTATTCCTTTTAGATGCAGACAGATGCATCTTTCGGGACGCTCACTCATATTTATTTTTCGCCAGTTTTGATGGTTTATTATGCCAAGTAGAATCAATTTCATATTATTTTTTTCTGAGTTAGAAATTTATTCAGTTAAGAGAGTTAAAACAAGACGAGCCGATGAAGTTGCTTATCACCTAATGGGTGCGTTCAAAATATTTGGAGCACCACATAAAAGTAAAAGTGACAATGGCTGAAATTTTCCTAATAAAGTTATTGAAGAAGTTTGTGGAATCTACTCAAACTTTTTCATGGAAAACCAAAACGCAGTCAATTGCAAAGCTCAGTTCAAAGAGCAAACCAAGACATTGAAAATATGTTATCCACTTTGTTTGGAACATTGGAACTAACAATACAACGAAGTGGTCAGAAGGAATGAAATTCATTCAATTTAAGAAGAAAAAAAAAAAGCCATCACTCTGGAATAGATCGCAGTCCGTTTGAAGTTTAATTTAGCTATAAAGAATATGTAAGTTTAATAACTCATTTGTCAGTCGATATTTTTTCAGGAATCATAAGTGAAGAAGATCTCATTGTATGAGAAATTAGTCTAGTAATGATATCAAACTGCTGACAACAATCTCAACCAAGGATGAGGATATAGATGTAATGAATGATGATAATATGGACATGGAACTGGATAATTCGAAGGAAGATTTAGAGATAGCTGTTCCAGTTTCAGTTAAAAACGGTAATAAGAGTGTTGGTCAAATTGAAGGGGAATAACATCATATTGAAATAGCAAAGGAAAAAAGTTTCGGTGATGTTGAAATGGAAGATAATGAAGGAAGCAAGGAAGAATCTTCTTTTTCACTAGATGAAATCTCGAAAAATATTCAAAAAGCTCGACGCACTGCTAAACAGTCACTAAATAAGCAAGCGGAAAACTGTTACGTTTCGAAGTAAAAATTTCAAAGTGTAAATTTAGGAAAAACCTTTGGAAGAAGAATACCAGAGGTAGATAGAGGAGAGGCTGATAGCCGAAATCTTACAGCTGTTGTAATTTCTAAGGAAAATAAAAACTTAACTTAGTACAAAACATGGCATTTTAAATCAACTGTACACAAGGAATTATTTTATTGTCTGCAAGGAAACTTTAATTTCAGTTAATGAAGTACCAGTGAGTGAAATAAATCTATATGAGAATGTCGTCAGAATTTTAACCTATGTGGTCAAGAATCTCAATATTACAATTGTAAAGGCAATTGTAACTCAAGTTGCTGCAAATTAAAGAATAAAAAACTCTTTGTAACTCGGAATGCCACAATAGCTCTTCCTGCAAAATAAATAATTTCTTAAAAATGTAATAAGAGTTCAGAAACCCTTTGTAACTACAAATGCCACAATAGCTCTTCCTACCAAAATATATAATTTGTTAAAAATGTAATGAAAAATCAAATACATTTTGTAATTACAAACGCCACAATATCCCTTCCTTCCAAATTAAATAATTTGTTAAAAATGTAATAATATTGTATTTCTGATGTAAAATGTTTACAATTTATTGTTTGTTATAAAAATAATAATATTGTATTTGGAACCCTCAGTCCGTATTTCGGATTAACCCTTTATCTACTGACGGTACTTATAAATACCATTAAAATAACTTGTTATAAAATTAATTTAATACATCGATTAGAAGTAATACAGTTTAGAATGAGTTATAGATGCATTACTTTATCATGTTCCAAAAGCATTATGGGTTACACAAAACAAAAATATTTTTTTAAAGGATGATTTCTTTGGCCTTTGCATCTTTTCAGCTTCCTTGGCGTTGGAGTGGGGGGGAGGGATTTTTCAATTTAGAAATACTTTTTTATTTCTATTGTAAGAACATTATATTTGTAGATTTCCTAATTCTACAAAATACTAAGAAAAATATTTAAAATAGAAGATTTTAGTGGCGTTATAAATATTACAGAAAATCCCTATAAATTCAAATTTAATGAATCCTTCAATCCTTCTAAAATCCTTCTAAAATTTATTAAATGATTATGTAAATCTTCTAATTTAATTTCATAAATTCACGAAAAATGCTTTAGAAGATGAAATGCTCCTGAATTCATAATTCAGTACATAAAGGGTTAAAAGATGTATTTTCTTCGATGACCGTCTAATTTGGTACTTTTGGCCAGGTTTCTTCTTTTATTCTATTAGATTGGTATAAGAATTATCTCATTCCGATGGTAACTTCTCTCAATACATTTGCTTTATGTTAAAATTATCTTAATAGTAGTCTAAATTTAAAACTTTCGACTTATGCTACATTTTTCTTCCTAATTGATTCAGTGATTATAAAAAATAATTATCTTTACCCCCTTAGGCCTTGGTGTCCTATTAATGGGACACCTCTTTTGATTAAGTATTATTGTCCTAACAATTATTTTTTTATTAGCTTCATACAGCTATGATAGTACATGTTCCAGTAAAGGACGTATTCGTTATTAAGCTTAATTAATCATACTGACCGAATTTCATTGGTAATTATTAATAATAGCCGGTAAATATGATTAATAAGCAGTGTTTATCAAATTTACCAAAAGACGCTGTTATTATTAAAAATAACCGGCTATAATTAATAATAACCGAATTTATCAAACTAACCGTAATATATATATATATGTTATATAAAAAATTTTACTTTTACTATTCATTTAAATTATTCTAAATTGCCGGCATATTCATTATTTCTTTTTTTTTTTAATACATTCTATTATTTATTTCTAGTTAAATTCCTATAAGTTTAAAACGCGTATCTTAATAATAGATTTATTCCAAAACGTAATCTAAACTTTTAATCCCTTCATTAATTTTTATCGTCAACCAAACTGTAAAGTTCTGAACGCAGTTACTTATTTTCGAATGTTTATAAAAGCCATTTTTACATTTTTATTCTATTTCATCTCATTTTCCCGTCCGCTAGGGGACAGCCTTTTCACATCGAAATCCTTCTATTAGCGGCGCCGGGATTCTTTTCTGTGACGTTTCTCGGTCGCTCTCCATTGGCTGAGTGACGGATCGCAGTTTCACTTCGAGTCTCGTTCGTAATTTTTGTTTGGCTAGCCTGAAGTTTTCATTTCAATCGGATTTTCCTCCGCGCATTCTAATAAATAGCTAGAGCATGAGCTCAGGAGTAGATTTTTTGTGCTGTTTGATTGTTTACATAACCTGTTACCTGGTGTCCTAAACCATGTAGAATATTCATTTCGTGACTTAACATCTATTTCGCATGAGTAACTAGTTCATGCTCGAGTGGAATGCTCTGATTTCTCATCATGTGGAATTGTTTAATGTTGGTCTGTTCTGATGGAATAAACAGTTTCCTATGACTACGTTTCCATGTTTTTAATTGGGAAAACCCCAGATTTCTTCATACGCCTTTTTTCACCACTCACGCGGCCTAATCTGCCTTGTCTTCATCATGAATAAATAAGTGTTTGATTGGACTTTACCAATGTTATCATCGCTCTACAGCAGCTAAATCTTCACAGAGTTTACACCTCCACTAGCGATGCTTGTGCTAAGTGGTATGATTGCTATACAACATCACCAACGACTGATTAAAAGGTGGTACAAATCAAGTAATATGTCGTAAAAAGTACGACGTGATTGTTCGACTTAACCTATTAAATTGTTTCGTAATATATATATAACAATAATTTTTCATAATTATTTTTTCGTTTTGCTTTTTTTTCACAAAAACAAAAACAAAAACAAAAACAAAAACAAAAAAAAAAAAAAAAATATTATTTTGCATTATCCCTTTAAACTTAAAGAGTGTTCCGTTCATAAACCCAAAGTCATCCGATGTATGAAACATTGAAATGTATTTTAATTTAATAAAATTTTTAATTAGTAATCCATAGGGATAAAATTAAATCTCAAAATTTTAACAATAATGACTGGAAATTCTTATAATATATAGTAAATCGCTCTTTACGTGAATTAAGTGGAAAAAGAAGAAAGAATAGTGCTTCAGAAACTACAGCTGAAGTAAATGTAAAAAATTTTAATTAATTCCTTTTCTCTTTTAATTTTCATGAATGGATCATCATGCGTGAGTGGTTTCATACTTAATTCTAAATAAATAAATAAATAAAATTATAGAAGCTGAAAGCTTTCTTTACGGATTCAAGATAAAGTTTTTTGAATTAAAATTCTATGGCTGCTTTTTTCTCAATCTCTCTGAAAAGGAATAAAAAATATAAGTACTTAAAAAATGCATTCGAAGCACAAACGTTTTTTTTTTTTTTTTTTTTGAAGCAAACATGGATGCTATTACCATTTCGGGATGATTGAATGCACGTTCGCATCAGATTTCAACGTAATTCCTTCTTTACACTAGAAGTGCCAAGGGCAGCCTGTTTGATAGCTATCATATACGTATAATTCGATTTGAAGAAGAATTTTTTAAAAAAGAGTTAAATATATATCACACAGAAATAAGTTAAATAGATAAGTTAAAAAGCTTTAAATAAAAATTCTGGTATGCATATTTTTTATAAAACTCGTTTTGAAATTTCCGGAGCTTCTAGTGTTAAAAGGTGAGAATTACAAGAAAAAAAATAACCTTTTATCAATTTAAATTTTAAAATATAACACTTTTTTTAACAAACACAGTGTGAAAATAGTAATTTAGTTGCTATATGTTTCGCGAAATAAGATAAATTTATATCAAAATTTCGCTGTTTTAGCTTATGTCTGTCTATAATTTGATCCTCCCAAACTTTCAACAGCCCACGAATCATTTTATATTAACAGGACTACCACAGGCGATCATTTTTTTATTATATCTCGTACTATTTTTTAAAAACAGAAATTTCTCACTTACACTTTGACAACATCTGCAAGAGAAATATTCTACAAAATTTATTTTCTTAAAATAGCGGTGCGAGTACAATATAAAAATAGTCGCCTGTGGCAGCCCTGTATTAACCCCTTGGGGACGAGCGACACGTATACGTGCCGAAAATAGGCCTATGGATCCTCGTTTATCCTCACCAGTAAAATTTTACTGTAAAATTTGCCTTATTTAATCCGAGCATTATCCCGATTTGAATAGGCACAAACTTCTGTTTTTTAAAACCGGTAGCAAAGTAATAAACATTTCGTAAAAGGCTCCCTTCGCGAAGGGGTTAAAGAGTACTATCTAGAAAATAAAACATACAGGGTGTCCATAATTAAACGACCCTACTTTAAAGTTGTCTACAGACAAAACTGTTGTTCATAAAGTTGTGAAATTTTGTGAAAGACATAATAAATGGATGGGAATTTGTTTAAGAAAGAAAAAGTTCAAAATTTTGCCACAAGAGGGCGATTTT
This sequence comes from Maratus speciosus, assembly GCA_963932465.1. Taxonomy (NCBI): domain Eukaryota; kingdom Metazoa; phylum Arthropoda; class Arachnida; order Araneae; family Salticidae; genus Maratus; species Maratus speciosus. The sequence goes on from OZ010792.1 coordinate 310,313,202, forward strand.
TAATAAATTACACATTTAGCATTACGATAGTTTAAAAAATTTATTTATTAACTTAACCTGATTCTAAAAACAGCATTTCATTTCATTTCATGTTCCTATAATAATTATTAAGATGCTACTTGGCGCAGTATAATATAAATTTAGAAACAACGTTAAACGTAAATCGTTTAACGTTGTTTCTAAATTTATATATTCCTAGCATTTCCCGGAATACACTGCGGTCAACTGCGAAACATGCTATCTTACGATTCCAGATGGTACCTGAAAATGATGACCTTTCATGCAGAGCATGTTTGGTTGTAAAAAATAATTGTTAAACTATCGTAAATGTATGCTAAATGTGTAATTCGTTAAAAAACGGCCTCCTAATTTTTTTTTTCGCTCAAACAAATCCCATACCTTTATTACGTTCTCCACAAAATTCTATCATAAAGGACAAATTTTGATGAGTTGCTAGTGATGAATGAGTAACCGTGTCATTAGATCCACAATGAGACCATGCTTTTCGCTGGCAACCGCCATTGCGCCAAATTGCAATAAAATGTTTCAGTTGGCAAGAAAACGAAAAATTGAAATTGCCAAACTGCGAGAGTTATATTTTTACTTTTTACTTTTGGCAATACTCTCAATGATGTTATTGTGCGATTCAAAGTTTTCTGGATAACTTATTGTTTGTGTTTTGATATTTTTCAGAACTCATTCTTTAAAAAGAAAAAAAAATATTTATTTATTTGTTATCATTTAGCACCCTAACATGCCATCAATTAACTCGGGTTTTGTTTTATACTATGTATAAATAAATAAGGCTATATTTTTTTTTTCTGTTGACTTTTCAAAGCATCTATAATACATTTATTTAATTAGTTTATATAACCGATAGTTCAGTTTCGATTAATAACAGCCCTAAAAATAATTACCAAAAAATTGAAACACACTTTGCAAAGGAAAAAAAGAGGATACGTAACGGTGTTTAAACAACAATTTTAGAATCGGAGTTTCACGAAGCTAAAATTATTTTCATTTGGTTATAGCGTTTCTGTGATGATTAGCCGATTTGCTAAGGTTAGTCAAAAGCCGGTAAAAATCCTGAATTAGACTTTGACGACACTGTCAAATATAAAAATCTGGGCATACTCGATTAGCTCTTTGTCATTGATGATGAATGTATTAACATATAAAAACCTATGTCTTAAACACTTTCAAGGCTCTCAGCGTTCCTAAAATTTTTGCACTTTGCTAATACTAAATTAAAACGATAATCTTTGTTGTATAATTCTATTGTAGATCTTTAAAGAATCTACAACGAAGAATTCTTATTTAAAATACAGGTAGCAAAGTGCGAAAATTTTAGGAACGCTGAAAGCCCTGCACTTTAGTATCAATACGTTTAGTATAGTGTTTCAAGGATCTCTTTTTGTATCTGTTTTATAAAACACCCCCTCCGCTTTGGTTGCTTTTTTAGCTCACAGGCTATCAAAGCCTGAGAGCTAATGTGCCCGCCGGTTCTGTATGTATGTACGTACGTATGTACGTAACGCGATAACTCTTGACAGAAACATCCGATTTGCTTCAAATTTATTTTCTAGGTTCATTCTGATAAGGCACTTCCCTGATTAATTTTGGGGGTTGATTGGTTAAATATAAAGGGGGAAAAGGGGGGCAACCCCCCCCCCCTTAATTTAGAAAATGGGTTTTTCAGGTAGAATTATTCAATTTGCTCCAAATTTTCTATACCAGTTTATTATGTTAAGGAGCTTTGCTGATTAAATTTGGAGGTTCATTAGTTAGGTATATAGGGGGAAAGGGGGCTAACCACCCCTTAATTTAAATAAATGGGTTTTTCACGCAGAATTAATCGATTTGCTCCAAATTTGGTATACCAGTTTATTATGTTAAGGAGCTTCCCTGATTAAATTTGGAGGTTCATTAGTTAAGTATATAGGGGGAAAGGGGGGCTAACCCCCCTTAATTTAAATAAATGGGTTTTTCATGCAAAATTATTCGATTTGCTCTAAATTTGGTATACCAGTTTATTATGTTAAGGAGCTTCCCTGATTAGTTTTCAGGGTTCATTGGTTAAATATAAGGGGGGAAATGGGGGCTAGTCCCCCCCCTTAATTTAGATAAAGGGGTTTTTCATGCAGAATTAATCGATTTGCTCTAAATTTGGTATACCAGTTTATTATGTTAAGGAGCTTCCCTGATTAGTTTTCAGGGTTCATTGGTTAAATATAAGGGGGGAAATGGGGGGCTAGTCCCCCCCCCTTAGTTTAGATAAAGGGGTTTTTCATGCAGAATTAATCGATTTGCTCCAAATTTGGTACACCAGTTTATTATGCTAAGGAGCTTCCCTGATTAAATTTGGAGGTTCATTAGTTAAGTACATAGGGGGGAAAGGGGGCCTAGTCCCCCCCACCTTAATTTAGATAAACGGGTTTTATATGCAGAATTAATCGATTTGCTCCAAATTTGGTACACCAGTTTATTATGTTAAGGAGCTCCCTGATTAAATTTGGAGGTTCATTAGTTAAGTACATAAGGGAGGGAAAGGGGGGCTAGACCCCCCACTTAATTTAAATAAATGGGTTTTTCATACATAATTATTCGATTTGCTCCAGATTTTGTGTACCGGCTTATTATGTTAAGAAGCTGCCTTGATTAGAGTTAGAGGCTCATTAGTTAAGTACAAAGAGGGAAACGGGGGGCTAGACCCCCCTCTTAATTTTAGATAAATGGGTTTTTCATGTAGATCATTCGATTTGCTCCAAATTTAGTATACCGGTTTATTATGTTAAGAAGCTGCTTTGATTAGATTTGGAGGTCAATTGGTTAAGTATAAAGGGGGGGGCGGGCTAGTTTCCCCTTAATTTAGTTAAATGGGTTTTTCATGCAGAATTATTCGATTTGCTTCAAATTTGATATACCGGTTTATTCTGTTATGGCGCTTCCTTCATTAGATTTGGAGGTTCATTTGTTAAGTATAAAAGGGGGAAAGGGGGGGAAGTCCCCTCCCTTAATTTAGATAAATGGATTTTCGTGCAGAATTATCCAATTTACTTTCATTTTTTTTTTCTATGTTCATTCTGATAAGGAGCTTTCCCTATTAGATTTGGAGGTTCATTAGTTAAGTATAAAGGGGGGGAGGGGGTCAGACCCCCTTAATTTTGCGATATGGTTTTTTAATGCTGAATTATCTGATTTGATTCAAATTTGGTATACCGGTTTATTATGTTAAGGAGCTTCCCTGATTAGATTTGGAGGTTCATTGATTAAGTATAAAGGGGGGATACGGGGTCTAACCCCCCTTCCTTTATTTTTTGAGGGGCATTATTCTATGAAATAAGAGTATAATATACAGTTAGTGTGAATAGCCTGTGAGCTCAATGCTATCAGTTTAACTGGGCACATTTCTTTTTATCTTAATATTCAAACGTCAACTTTTAGGCCCAAAATATTCTGCAGGTGTTCATTTTTCTCGAAGCAAAACAAAATCTATATAAAAAACTTTTTACAAAATTTTTCTATAATAAGGCTAAAAAATGGATAAGGAATATTAGTGCCTCTGTATTCCTTATGACCGTCTGATAATCATTCTTTGTCTTTAGCACAAAACAGAGAATCTGAAATGTTATTTTATGCTAAAGAAGATACAATCTGGCCTCAGTTGCATCTTAAATACTGTTGTTCCAATAAAATCAAATTGAGTTACGTTATTCTCCTTCTAATTCCTATTTTTCCATTAAATTCCTTTTCTTCCTGTGATTTTGGTGCTATGATATATAAAAAAAATTTCCAGATTGACTTATTGTTTTTTTTTTTGTCTATCGCAAGATCTTCCGGTCGATGTGCCCTTTATATCTATTGGTCGACATTATAGCACCGATTATATAGAGCCGACAGCACAAAAACTTATGTTATCAGCACAAGAAGAAAACCTTTATTTTATGAAAGAGTGGATGTAGGGTACATAAGCCAAAAATTAATGTAACCAGTGGTTGACTCGTAGGTTTATTGTTGTGTTTGTCCTACAACTATACTTCTTGTTTTCATACCTTTGTTTGTAGGACAAACACAATGATAAACATACGTGTCAACCACTGGTAGTATTAAATTTTAGCTTATGCACCACTTCACTTCTGGCAAACCTGGATTATTAGATTCCCCTACTTCTATTCTTCCATAAAATAAAGGTTTCTTTTCTTGTGCTTGATAGCATAGGTTTTTGTGCTGTCGGCTCTTGGACTGTATGTGCTACTGCAGTTAATTTTGTCCGATGATGAGGATTAGCAGACTCTCAAAACTAACTTTCCTTTTATTTTCATTTAAAAAAACGATAATTGAAGTCGAACGATATATCAACTTTTCGTCTAAATAAAATTTTATTTAAAAAATAGTTAGCTAGGAGTTACACATCTTGAAAGCTACCGTATGAATACATTAGATATAATCACTTCTTCAGCTTATCAGCTGGTTAAAACGATGTCAGGTAAATCACAAAAGATTAGGATGGGATAGAACATACTGTATTTGCGATATTTTTTTCTAAATTGACTGAAAATGTAAATCAATCAAGATTTACATTGTATTTGGAAAAACAAATGTGTTTTAATGCTTTGTACTGATTTTAATAGCGTCATCAAGATGTTTCTACACATACTTATTCATTTCCATTCATAATTTTAGTTTCGTAACTCAGAATTGGGCTTTTTTTTTAAACTTTTAATTGAAATATCTTTCAAATATTTGCACGAATATATTCTCTTATAACTTATTTGCATAAAAACTACGGAATTATCCACTTACTTACTTCTTTACTGAATCTAGCTAACTCTTTGCATTGTTATGCATTATCCGACAGCGAAAGAGCTATGCGATAAAGCAAAAAAAAAAAAAAAAAAAAAAAAAAAAAAAACTCGATTAAATGAATCATACGTTTACGAGAATATTATATAAAATACAACTTCCCATTACTTTGGTCATATAAAGTAAACACAATATTCAACTACCCGCCTACTACCCGTATATTTGACTTCTCAATAAACGACTGGTAGTTTAAAATGTTACCAAAAAAGGAATTTTATTCGGAAAACGCCGCTTTGCTTTTAACCAATATAACGCTGAGCAATATATTTTGAAACTTTATGGCAAAATATTTCATCATTTTACAGCTTGGTTATGAAAAGCTCTTAAATCCTTTCCATGTAACTACACAGTTTCTGTTCTTTGATGTTCCAGATACGTTCTGCTTGCTATACAGTATTATTCATCAGACTTACCTTCACAACGAAAATTTATGAATCGCGCATCATATTTAAACGCTCAGTTTTCTTTCTGGTACCTTTTAATATTACAAAAGTCATCCATCAAGTTTTAAAAGGATGTGCTTCCTGACTTTTGCCTAAATGTCCTTTGAAGAAGCTTATATCGCTCTTAGACGAAACATTTATAATGTCTAAAGTGTCACATAGTTTTCTGATGTTACTTTAACTTTTCGACATTAATGATATTTTTGTACTTTTGATGTAGAAAAAAGATTAACATTACAGATGACTACTAACATTTTAATTTGTTCGGGGATTAAATGTTTAAGTATTTTGTACTAAACAAGTAATTTATTTTTATGATGTTCACTTAAATTAATAATTTCAGTTATAAAAATAAGATAGCAATGATTAAATTTGTTTTTCCCCTAACACACTGGTAAATAATGCTATGGATATAGTATATGTACAGTCGTGGGAAAAAAAAGTAAACGCCCCCTAATAACTCCGCAACAAATTACTGTAGATAAAGGTTACTGGTACCAAACGATTGGAAATAAAGTTTACTTTTAAATGGTGTATATAAAATTTGCTTAAGGGGCCATCTGCATATCAAAACCTACCCAAACTTTGTTTTTTTTTTCAATAGCAGTACCCAAGTTTGACACCATAAATAAATTCTACACCTTTCACTTAGCGTATGAAATTAGTACGATTAGTTTCAGAGAAATTAATTATTTAAAAATGAGCAAATTTTTGGGGCCGTATCCAAACTGAAGTTTGTTGAAATGCTATAGAATGACAATGTCACTTCTATTAATGCATTATTTCTTGCTAATATTAACATTTCACTTGCTTAATATGTTTCGATTATCGCCAGCCCAAATGTTTCACTAAAATGAGTAAAATATACAGGGTTGTTATAATTAAAGTTCGCCTATTCAGAAGGCTCTAGAGCCGGTTCTATGGCTCCAAACGAAACAAAATTTCACTAGTACGTACTTGAAGAGAAACGCTCTGCAAAAATCGAAAGAAAAATTAGTTAGCATTTTGTCAATAGGTGGCGCTGTGCCAATTTTTAAGCCGATATTTCCAGATTCCTTTATTTTGTAAAAAACAAAATACAGGAAATTTTATTCCACAGTTCATAAAAGTAAACTTTTTCAGATTCGTTATATCAATTTCGGTCAATCCAGATGAAACACACAAAATCACACAATTTCATCCAACGCTTGAAAAAGATCACATTTTATTCAAATTTTCGACGAACGACGTTTATTCAAATTTTCGAACAACGTCAAAGTGACGTCGCAACTTCGAAAACTTGAAATACCCTTCTAACCACCTGACGATTTAAAACTTGCTGTTAAAGTGTGCCTGTGATTTCTTTGACACTGGAACAGTTGATTGTTTCTGAAAAGCATTTGAATCTACGCTTTGTGGAGAATGGTAACTTTGAAAGAGAAGGCACTTCTTGTAAAGTTATTTTATCAAAATAACAGCAACGCAGCTGCAAATCTTCGAGAATTCCGGAAACTAAAAGGTGTTAGACATGGACCAATGTCGGATCGTGGAGTTCACAAAATGATTAAAAAGTTCGAGGAAACAGGAAAACTCGACATTCTTCCTGACAGAGGACGAAAAAAGGTAGACATTTCTAGCATTGAAGATATTGCTACTGCTGCCGTGGATTTAGCAAGCCAGTCATCATTTGGTAACGCAAGTGTGCCAGCTATTGCGAATGAAGTCGATATGCCGATTTACACTGTTAGAAAAGTGATGAGTCAAATTTTGCGCTAATGTCTATACAAGATTCAGATGGTGCAACAACTGATGCAGAGTGATACCGAAAGTCGGCTATCATTTTCACTACAGTTTCTTGCACGAATGAATGTGGACAATTCTTGGCCCTGGAATATTCTATGGACTGATGAAGCGCATTTTTATTTAAACGGACAAGTGAACACACACAACTGTCGAATTTGGGCGAAAGAGAATCCTAATGCTGTCCAAGAAGTTCCATTGCGTGCAGCTAAAGTGTCGGTGTGGTGCGGTTTCACAGCTACGTTTATGATAGGGCCATATTTTTTTGAGGAACTAACATCCACAAGACCCATTACATGTTCCGTAAATGGGAGAAGGTATCTCAATATGTTGTCAAATTTTCTGATTCCCGAGCTGCAACAGCGAGGCTGCCTTCAAAATATCGTGTTTATGCAAGACGGTGCAACACCGCACATTACTAAAGCAGTTCGGACTTTCTTAACAAGCCATTTTACAGAAGACCGCATCATAAGTCGTTATTTTCAAACTGTCTGGCCACCACGATCGCCTGATCTAATACCATGCGATTTTTGGTTGTGTGGATTTTTGAAAGATTCTGTATCTAAAGACAGATGTCAGACAATCTCTGATCTGTAAGACAGTATTAGACTTCATATTCGCTCAATCTCACAGGACAGTTTACGCAATGCTGTAGAAAGCACAATTCTGAGAATGGAATGCGTTATTGAAAATGGTGGAGGATTCATTGAGCATGCGTAATGTTATTCTTCGTTATTTCCTCGTTGCCGAGCGACATGTTTTATTTTTGTTGATGCAGGTTATATCATATGAAATTATATTCATTTTTCTGAATTGTTTGGAGTCATAGGTCAGGCTCTACAGCTGTCTGATTAGGTGAACTTTAATTAAAACAATTCGCAGTTCCTCGAAGTTTGCTGAAATTTTTTAATTTGTGTGCTTCGTCTGGATTGACTGAAATTGATATAATGAATCTGCAAACATCGCCTTAAATATTGGCACAGCGCCACCTACTGACGAAAAATGTAACTAATTTTTTTTTCGATTTTCGCAGAGCGCATCTCTTCAACTACGAACTAGTGAAATTTTGTTTCGTTTGGAGCCATATAACTGGCTCTAGAGCCTTCTGAATAGGCGAACTTTAATTATAACAACCCTGTACTTTTTTCAAATGATGTCTTTCTTCACATAACAGACGGCCCCTTAAACCATCATTTTGGAGGTTTTTAAGCTTAATTCGTAAATTACTTTGAAGGAAAATCTGAAATTGAGAATTTTAGTAAAGCAGGACGTAATAAATATGAATCTATCAAAAAAAAATTGTAGACTGCAATTAATATTTTTTCGAATATTAATTTCATAATTTATATTACAAAAATTTTTAAATTACATGTTCAATGTATTTATCTTTGAGTTTTTTACTCTTATAACCACAGAAAAATTTATCACACTAGGATTATAATTTCAGTTGATATTAATAAAAATATGAAAATGTGATTTAACATTAGAAGCTCTAAACTTTGAATATTATTAATTCAAAAAATTATCATCCAGATGACTTAAAATTTTGTTTTTAGGCATAACCGAAGATTTAAAATATATTGTCAAAATTGGGTGTTGTCATTGAAAAAAAATTTTTGCTCTGGATTTGATTTGTAGATGATTCCCTACGTTAATTACATAATTTAAAAATAGACTTTATTTCCAATATCTTGGTACAAGTAACTTTCTTCTATTATAATTAGTTTCAGAGTTAGTTGGGGGTGTTTACTTTTTTTTTACGACTGTACGTAAACTTTTTTCGAGTACATATTAAATCGTAGAACGGAAATAAACCCTAACATTTTAATTTGCACTATAGTTTTAATTTTTTAAGGAATTTTCGTTGTTTAATTTTTTTTTATGGTGATGATATAACTGCCAGCTTTTCGATTTTTTTCAAGTTTGTTGAAACCAGAAATTTTATTAAATAAAAGTAGTTAATTTAGAAGCACATACAAACAGAAAGAAATTCATTAAATCATTTTTACAGTTCAAATTAAGTTTAATTGACAGGTAAAAAACGAGAATGTTGGTAGCTACTTAATGATAAGATCTTAAATTACGGAAAGCAAGGTAACATTGCAAAAATTTGTTTTTATTCAGCATTTTTAAATAAATTATTGTAGGGTTCGAATGTTTTCTTTTTGGAGTACACGAGAAATTAAAAAATAGATTTTTCTTTTCAAAGTTTATTTTTAATCAATTTTTTATAAAGAATGATACACGACATTTAATGAAACTTTATAGTATCTATAGTATCTACTTTTCTGAAATTGTTTCTGATTTTCGTATATGATTGATACAGTGCATTTTTATGCCCTTTTTGTATCCATTATTATCCATTTTTAATCATTACTATCCATTAATGCATTTTTGTAACCATCGTTATTTATACTAATATTATAAAGAAGGACAAATTGTTAGTATGTTAGAGGTAATCTCTGGAGCTACCGAACCGATTTCAAAAGTTAAGGTAACAAAATGATGGTGTTAGCCCAACTTAGAACATAGGCTATATTTTATGTCGGTGCCACTACCCCAAAGGGGAGCAGGAGCAAAAAGCGTTCTAAAAATGCAATTTTTGTGTTATGGAAGGGCCTAGAATCATGAAATTTGGAATGTAATTACTTATAAGATATAAATAACATCTAAGAACATTTTATAAAAAATTCGAAATTTAAAAGAGGTGAAAATGCACAAAAAGCGTTCTAAAAAACATTCTAAATGGCGGTTTTTACACAATCTCAGGAAATACCATACCGATTTTAAAAATAATGGTGTCAAAATGATGGTGACAACCCTTGCTCTAAAATAGGCTATATTTTATGTCAGTGCCACTACCCCCAAAGGGGGTGCAGAAGCAAAAAACGTTCTAAATTGCGGTTTTTGCGTTACTGAAGAGCGTAGAAATATGAAATTTGAAATATTAGTTACTTATTAGGTATAAAGTATTTCTAAGAACAGTTATTAAAAAATTCGAAACTTAAAAGAGTTGAAAATGCACAAAAAGCGTTCTTAAAAACGTTCTAAATGGTGGTTTCTACACAATCTCAGGAAATACCAAACCGATTTAAAAAATAATGGTGTCAAAATGATGGTGACAACCCTTGCTCCAAGATAGGCTATATTTTATGTCGGTGCCACTACCCCAAAGGGGGTGCAGGAGCAAGAAACGTTCTAAATATGCAATTTTTGCGTTACGGAAGGGCCTAGAAATAAGAGATTTGAAATATTAGTTACTTATTAGATATAAAGGATTTCTAAGAACAGTTCTTAAAAAATTCGAAATTTAAAAGGGGTGATAATGCGCGAAGAGGGTTCTAAAAAACATTCTAAATAGTGATTTCTACTCAATTTTGGGAAGTATCAAATCGATTTCAAAAGTAATGGTTGTAAATTGATGGTGATAGACCTTGCTCTAACATGGCTCTGTTTTACTTTTGTATCACTACCACCTTGGGGTTGCAGGAGAAAAAAACGTTCTAAATTGCGGTTTTGTGTTATGGAAGGGCCTAGAATCATGAAATTTTGAATGGTAGTTACTTATAAGATATCAATGATCTCCAAGAACATTTCCTAAAAAAAAAATCGAAATTTAAAAGGGTGAAAATGCGCGAAAAGCGTTGTAAAAAACGTTCTAAATTGCGATTTCTATGCAATGTCAGGATACTGAACCGATTTCAAATAGAATGGTGTAAAAATGATGGTGACAGCTCTTCCTCCAAGATAGGCTATATTTTATGTCTGTTTCCACTACCCCAGAGGAGATGCAGGAACTAAAAACGTTCTAAAAATGCGATTTTTAAATTATGGAAGGACCTAGATTCATGAAATTTTGCATGGAATATATTTATTAGATATAAATGATCTCTAAGAACATTTCTTTAAAAAATTTTTATTTAAAGGGGTGAAAATGAGCGAAAAGCATTCTAAAAACGTTCAAAATGCTGATTTGTGAGCAATCTCAGGAAAAATCAAACTGATTTCAAAAGTAATGGTAGGCAAATTGATGCTGACAGCTTCTGCTCTAACATAGACGCTATTTCATGTAAGTGTCACTATCACCTAGAGGTTGCAGGAGCAAAAAACGTTCAAAATTTCAATTTTTGTGATCGATAGGGTGTAGCAACTTGAAATTAGTCAAGGTACATATTTATTAGATTTATATGATCTTTAAGAACAATTTCGAAAAAATTTAAAATTTAAAAGGGGTGAAAATGAGCGAAAAGCGTTCTAAAGACGTTGTAAAAACGTTCTAAATTGCGATTTCTACGCAGTCTCAGGAAATACCAAACCTATTTCAAAAGTAATTGTTGCAAATTGATGGTGACTGTCCCTGCTCCAACATATTCTATATTTTATGTTGCTGTCACTACCATGTGGGGTTGCGAGAGCAAAACTTGTTCTAATTTGCGTTTTTTCCATAACTGAGCGGTCTACATTTTGAAATATGGCATGGTATTTACTTACAAGATGCAACTGCTTTCTAAGAACAGTCGAAAGAAAATTCCAAATTTAAATGGATGAAGTGAGCGAAAAGCGTTCTAAAAACGTTCTAAATTACAATTTTTATGCAATTTTATCCAATGTCAAACCGATTAAAAAAATAATCGTAACACATTGTTGGTGATAGAACCTGCTCAAACATAAGCTATATTTTATGTCTGTGCCACTACCACCAGAGGGTTGCAGGAGCAAAAAACTTTCTAAATTGCGATTTCTGTGATACTGAAGAGGCTAGAAACTTTAAATATGGCATGGTAGTTACTTATAAAATATAAATGCCCTTGAAGAACTGTCGAAAATAAATTCGAATTAAAAAGGGGTGAAGCGAAGGGAAGGTGCGAAAAGCGTTCTAAAAAAGTCTTATATTACGATTTCTATGCAATTTCAGGGAATATAAACCGATTATAAAAGTAATAATAGCGAATCAATGGTAACAATCTCTGATCCTACACAGGCTGTATTTTATGCGGATTATTCTACCACCTGGGGTTCACAGGAACAACAAACGTTCTAAAAAAGGCCTTTAAAAGCCTTCTAAATTACATTTTTGTGGAATATTAGGAAATAACAAACTGATTTCAAAATTAATGTTGGCAAATTAATGGTGACAGTTCCTATTTCAACATAGCCCTTTATGTTGAGAGAGTCATTAGGACTTGGAATTTGACATGATGGTTAATTTTAAGATGTAAGAAGATGGTTTCTAAACAATTCAAAACTTCAAATGAATACTGAAATGAGCGTATTAATTGAGCATAAATGTTTCAAAATATTTTCTAAATTATCATTTATTTATTTTTATTAATTTAAGTCTCATTTCCGCCTAATGCAGTGTAATAATGAAGTTTAATCAAACTATGTTTTAAATAGTAATTTTTGAATTATTCCTAAAAGTATAATTTCTTTTAATAAAAATTAGACATATAAATATCACTTGGCATATTTCAAATATTACGCGAGCAAAGCCGCGGGGTTTGCTAGTTTATTTATATTATCTATGTAGCACTCACTTTTCTTAAATTATTTTGCTTTTTAGTTTCGTTCATCTATACTAATATTATAAAGAAGTAAAGTTTGTTTGTTGGAGGTAATCTTTGGAAGTACAGAATCGATTTCAAAAGTAATAGTATCAAAATGATTGTGTGAGTCCATGTTCGAACATAGACTATATCTTAAGTCTATGCCACTAACCCAAGGGGAGTGTAAGAGCAAAAATTGTTCTAAAAATGCGGTTTTTGTGTTACTGAAGGGCCTAGAAACAGGAAATTTGGAATAGTAGTTAGTTATAAGATATAAAAGATATATCTAAGAACATTTCTTTAAAAAATAGAAATTTAAACAGGGGTGAAAATGCGCAAAAAACGTTCTAAATGGCCTTTTCTACGGCAATCTCAGGAAGTGCCGGACCGATTTAAAAATTAATGGTGACAAAACAATGGTGACAGTCGTTGCTCCAATATAGTCTATATTTTATGTCGATGCCACAACCCCAAAGAAGGCTCAGCAGCAAAAAACATTCTAAAAATACGATTTTTGTGTTACTGAAGGGCCTAGAACCATGAAATTTGGAATGGTAGTTCCTTAGAAGATATAAAGATTCTCTAAGAATATTTGTTAAAACATTCGAAATTTAAAAGGGGTGAAAATGCGCAAAAAGCGTTCTAAAAAACATTCTAAATGGCGATTTCTACGCACTCTCAGGAACTACCGAACCAATTTAAAAAGTAATGGTGTCAAAATAATGGTGACAGCCCTTGCTCCAACATAGGCTATATTTTATGTCGGTGCCACTATCCCAAAGGGCGTGCAGCAGCAAAAAAACATTCTTAAAATGCGATGTTTGTGTTACTTATGGTTCTAAAACATGAAATTTGGAGCGGTAGTTAGTTTTTAGATATAAATAATCTCAAAGAGCATTTCTTAAAAAAATCAAAATTTAAAAAGGGTGCGCGAAAAGCGTTCTAAAAAACGTTCCAAATGACGATTTCTAAGAAATCTCATGAAGTATTAAACCGATTTCAAAAGTAATGGTTGGAAATTGATGGTGACAGTCCTTGCGCTAACATAGGCTCAATTTCATGTCGGTGTCAATATCACCTGGGGGTTACAGAAGCAAACAATGTTCTAAATTCCGGTTTTTGTGTTACTGAAGGATCTAGGAACATGAAATTTGGCATTGTAGTTACTTATAAGATATAAATGATGTCTAAGAACATTTCCTTAAAAAAATCGAAATTTAAAAGGGGTAAAAATGCGCGAAAAGTGTTCTAAAGAACGATCTAAATTGTGATTTCTACGCAATCTTATGAAATACCGAACGGATTTCAAAAATAATGGTGTGAAAATGATGGTGACAACCCTTGCTTGAAGATAGGCTACATTTTATGTCGGTGCCACTACCCCAAAAGGGGATGCAGGAGCAAAAAACGTTCTAAATTGCAAATTTTGTGATATTTAGACACTAGCATCTTAAAATTAGGCATGGTGGTTACATTTAAGATATAAATGATCTCTAAGAACATTTCCTAAAAAATTCGAAATTTAAAAGGGGTGAAAAGGGCGGAAAAGCGTTCTGAAAATATTTTAAATATCGATTTCTGCGCAGTCTCATGAAGTGCCAAACCAATTTCAAAAGTAATAGTAAGAAATTGGTGTTGATAGCCCTTGCTCCAACATAGGTTCTGTTTCATGTGGGTGTCACTACCACCTGGGGGTTGCAAAAGCAAAAAATGTTCTAAATTGTGATTTTTGTGATACTGCAAGGGCTAGCAACTTGAAATTTGGCACGGTTATTATTTATAGGATGAAAATGATCTCTAAGAACATTTCCTAAAACATTCGAAATTTATAAGGGATAAAAATTGACTAAAAGCGTTGTAAATTGAGATTTCTACGCAATCTCTGGAAATATCAAACCAATTTCAAAACTAATGACTGCAAATTGATGACGACAATTCCCTACTCCAACATAGACTATATTTTATTTTTTTGTCACTACCACCTGAGGGTTTCAGTAGCAAACATTGTTCTATATTGCGTTTTTTGTGATACCGAGATGTCAAACATTTTGAAATTTGCGATGGTAATTACTTAACAGATGCAAATGCTTTCTAAGAACCGTCGAAAGAAAATTCCAAATTTAAAAGGATAAAGTGGGTGAAAAGCGTTCTAAATTACGGCTTTTATGCAGTCTTATGAAATATCAAACCTATTTCAAAATAATGGTTGCAAATTGGTGGTAATAGAACCTGCTCTAATGTAAGTTATATTTTATGTCGGCGCCACTACCACCAGAGGGTTTCGGGAGCAAAAAATTTCAAAATTGCGATTTCTGAGATATTGAAGAAGTTAAAAATTTTAAATATGTCGTGGTAGTTACTTATAAAATATAAATGTCGTCTAAGAACTGTCGAAAATAAATTTGAAATTTAAAAGGCGTGAAGCGAAGAGATGGAGCGAAAAGCGTTCTAAAAAAGTCCTAAATTGCGATTTCTATGGAATCTCAGGAAATAATATAACGATTACAAAAGTAATGGTTTTGAATCAATGGTGACAGTCTCTGATCCTACACAGGCTATAATTTATGCCGGTGCCGCTACTACCTGGAGTTTGCAGGGACAACAAACGTTCTAAAAATCCTTTAAAAACTTTCTAAATTACGCTTTCTATGGTATATTAGGAAATATCAAACCGATTTCAAAATTAATGTTGGAAAATTAATCGTAATGGTCTCCATTTAAACACAGGCATTTTATATTAGTGCTACTACCACCACCAAAAAGGAGGTAGGCCGTTAGACAAGAAACTTGGAATTTGAGATGATGCTTAATTTTAAGATGTAAATATGTACTAAGAACAGTTTCTAAGAAATTCAAACTTGAAATGAATATTGAAATGAGCGTATGAAGTGAGCATAAATGCTTCAAAATACTTTCTGAATTATCATTTATTTAGAATTAGCTTTAGTTATTCTTATTAATTTAAGTCCCATTTCTCCTTAAAGCAATGTAACAATGACGTTTAGTCAAACTGTGACTTAATTATTAACTGTTACTTATTTTGAAGTATTCCTAAATTCCTATCTTCTTCTAATAAAAATTAGGCATAAAAGTATCAACTATTACGCGAGCAAAGCCGCGGGTTTTGCTGGTAATTATATAAATACGTAGCATCTATATTCGTCGTCTGCTCCATCCGTCTGTCTGTCCGTCTGCTTGCATATACCAGCGAAAAAATTATCCAACGGAATGTTTGAAATTAAATATATGAGGACATTCAAAGCGCAATCCGACTAACTCCATTTTAAATAGCGTTTTTTTAAACAATGGAACATTGACATTTTTCCATATATTTATACAGTGATAAAAAGTTACCTTTGATTAAAAGAAAATTAATGAGTTCAATCAAAATATCCCGAGAAAAAATATTATATAGATACAGTATTTTTATAGTTATAATAACTTTAACTGTTGATACAGAACATTTTCATTTGATGGAGTTAATCGATTTGTGCACTGAAAAGCTCATATGTATAATAGTTGCAGAATTTTGTCGAGTCATTTCAAATTTTATGAAAATCGAATCAAAACTTAAAAGATATTAATAAAAGTTTATATTCATTCTATTAAATCCTATCATACATAATTAATTCAATGATAGCCCATGATAGGTAATGATTCTAGGTAGCCATGGTGGTTACATCAAATTTAAAATGTAGTCATATTATTTCCGTATTACTGAATTTAATATATATAATCGTAATAAATTTTGTATTCATGTATTCTTGCATAAGAATGCAACAGCTATTACACCAAGATCAGAATATTTATAAAACTAGTTACAGTACGAACGCACCTCATTTGCTACTTTTCAAGTACAATTTCCGATTTGTTGTATATTATTTATACTTTGCATTAATATAAATGTTTTCGTCAAAGAAACAGCTACATAATAAATCGAAAAATTTCTCTGAGTTTATCATAGGTATACGACACTAGTATAGATAAACTACAACTTCGCATTACTTTGTCATTTGAAGTAAACGTAATATTCATATACCCATCTATTTTCTATATGCTTGACTTTCCAATAGGCGAATGAAAGTTTCAAATGTTCCCCAAAAATAAATTTTAAACGGCGTTTTGCTTTTAACAGATATAACGTTCGGCAATATATTTTGAAACTTTATGACAAAATATTTCATCATTTTACAGCTTGGATGAAAAGCTCTTAAATCCCTTTTATGTAACTACATACTTTCCGTTCTTTAATGTTCCAGATACTTTCTGTTACAGCATATATTCATCAGCCTTACCTTCACAACGAAAATTTATGAATAGCGCATCATATTTAAACTCTGAGTTTTCTTTCTCGCATCTTTTCATATTACAAAAGCCATCCATCAAATTTTAAAAGGATGTGGCTCCCGACTTTTGCCTAAATTTCCTTTGAAGCAAGATACATAGTTCTTAGACGAAACATTTATAATGTCTAAAGTAACACTTAGTTTCCTGAAATTACTTTCACTTTGTAACATTAATGGGATTTTTGTACTTTCAGAGTATACTAGAGATTAGCATTACAGATCACTACTACGAATATACTAATTTGTTCTAATCTTAAACGTTTAAGAATTTTGTACTGGATATGAAATTTTTTGATCATTCTGATGATAAATAACAGTCTAAAAGACAAAAATCGAGATAACATTGCTTTAATTTGTTTTTTATTTAACATTTTGAAAAAATATGCAATGAATGCATACTGTTTTCAAGTAAATGTAAAATTATAAAACTTTTTTCATATTTTTCTAGTTTACGCTAAAAACCATTTGTTGTACAGTGCTTGAAAAGGTAATAAGGTTTTTTATGTATTAAGCATCACGTCTTCGTATTACTGAAATGAATTATCTTTAATATAAAGTTTTTACAATTTTGGTAGTAGTAATTATATTTTAGTTAACTTTAATTGTTGTGACAGAAATTGTCACATAACTAAAATGAAGCGGTCTGTGAGACCGCTTGATTGAACGAATTATAAAAGGCGCGATTAACTCATCGGATGTTGCTTCTGTACTAAACTTTTTGTACGCATTGTTAAAAGAAAAAAAAACGGACTAAAATACGGAAATTGTATTGGCAATCGAGAAGCCAGTACTATTTCTGTATTTTAACAGAAAATTTCCCCCGTAAATTCCAGAAAAACGGAAATTTTTCTGTAATTTACGGGGAAATTTTTCCGTTAAAATATGGAAATAGTACTGGCGTCTCGATTGCCAGTACAATTTCCGTATTTTAGTCCATTTTTTTTACAATACAGGACTATTATAATTGATATTCGCCAATTCAAAAGTCTCTGGCGATAGTACTAGTGTTTCAAACGAAACAAAATTTCAGTAGTGTTTGTAGTTAAACTGAAAGTTGTTAGTTAAACTATCAAAACTGAAAAAAAGCAGCGATCAGTGAGACAGCTAGCACTAAATTACACTCTCTTAAAAGAGTACTAAATTACTAAATTAACAGCTAAATTAAGTTAAGGGTTAACTTGATTTGCATTGCTAGAGCCCGATCAAGCTGAAGTTGGCCCCAGGGCCTGTTAAAAAGTTGCCCATACCCCCCCTCCTACTCCCCATTCCCGGCGACACTTTCAGAAAAAAGTAGGTTTATTTGATGAGTTGACAAAGTTGTTTGGGTGAAAGTTTCAAGTTTACAAAAAAATTTAACTTACAAGAATAATCAAGAAAAAGAATTACCGTCCACTTTCCCAAATAAGCATTTGTATAATTCATAAACATCTATGATCCACAGTTTATGTTACAGAATAAATGAGGACGTCTTTTTCAAAACTCGCCTTATCCAAAATCATAAAAATTGTGTTTTCCCTAACAGTCTAGTAATCATTTTAAACTATAATTCTGACATTGTAAAATCCTCGATTATATTGAAACCCATAGGCACAGTATGCAGTTTCTGGCATTTTCCCCAAATTTGATTTTCTGGATACGGCAAGTTTTGAAAATTATAGGTACTCTCAAATATAAAAGGACTTTTACAGAAAAATTAAATATGGAGGTTTTTTATAACAGTAAAACTTTGTTTTTACGTCAAGGACCAAAATATAAAATGCAAACAGTGGAAAAACTTAAATTGTGAGAAAATACATACAAATTTGTGGGCCCCTGAAATTGGTGGGTCCAGGGCCGAGGCCCCGGAGGCCCGTGCATTAATCAGGCCCTAATTGCTAGTGTAGACCGTTACATTTTGACACACGGCACGGCGAACTCATCTCGCCATTTTACCGGAAAGGGTTAAGGGTAGTCATGAATTTAAAAATACTTAAACTTCAAAATGTTTAGTTATATTTCATGTATCACAGTTGTCTTCAGATTTATTCTATTAAATTCAACTTTTCAAAATTAATTCTTTACAGACTGATAAATGTTTCCTTTTATTAATTTCAATGTGGATAACAAAAACTTCTTTAATGACACATAAAATATTCAACAAGTATTTAAAATATAAGACTTTATTACAACTTTTGCGTACCGTACGAACACAAAAAACTAATATTTAGTTAACTTTTTTGCATTTCATTAAAATAAATACATTACATACAAACGCACATCTGATTTTATCAACTTACATTAACACGTTCACGCTGGCGCGGTGGGTCACACTCGACTGTTTCAGAGCTGGCAAGTCTCCGGCCTTTTACATACCAATATTTTAATACAGAAAATGTTGTTTTATTTAATTATAGCAATTGGGCGATTTACAGGAACAACATTGTCTCTAAAATAACAGTGGTGTGCAAAAAGCCGGAGACTTGACAACACTGAGACAGTCGAGAGTGACAGTCGGCGTAAACGTGTTAAATATATAGTTAGTGCTACAAGATTATATGTTAAAACCATAATAAATATTAGATTCAAAAACATATTATATTAACAACAAATGCATTTTATATGGTTTAGTTGACAGAAAAGTGAATAGAAATTAGAGGTATAATCATTTTATACATACTTGTAAAAACCAAATGGTTTCCCTACAAATTATTATATATATATTACAGTTATATAAATAACAAAATCACAGTTAAAAATATATTAAACCATAAAAAAATATGAACGGTTTTCTAATTAGTTTTAGACGCTTCAAATGTGCAAATGCAAAATTACAGCTCATTTTACCAAGTAATTTTTGAGTTATACATTAAAAAATACTATACTCATTGCAATATGTTTTGAAAAGATTAAAAAATAATTTACTAATAAGAATTGCCATTTTTCTGCATTTTTAAAAGTAATTCCTAAACTACTTGACCGAATAACTTGACGGTTGGCATCTTTAAGAAAAATTTACCGAAGAATCCAAACAAAATTTAAAAAATAAGTGTTAGTAGTTTGGTGCAATTTCTCTCTGTATACGACCCTAAACGAAATTTAAATATAGCGTTAATTAGAAGACATTATTACTAATCCAATGGTACCAGTTATATTTTTATAAGAAGATTTGCTTCAGAGTTAGTAGGTGTGATTTTATTCTTTTAAGAACTGTACATATTTGCAAGAATTGATACACTATACGTAGAATCTAGAATGACACTTATATAGCTTGGTCGCATGGACTATATATTTTCAATACTCTCACAAATGTTGTCTAATTAAAATGACGTACCATCGAAACAAAACTTGTGATTTTTCAATGACAAGAAATAAATATTTCGTAAAAGTGGGGAAATTCAGAAACATTTTAAAAACATAAACAAGCATTACTGTGACAATATTCACTCAAGGTTGAAAATTGTAGGTTGTTTCATGTAATACATTAATTTACCATTAAATTTATTTAAATTTCAGAAAAGTCTGTCTTATCATTTTTCAGAAACCATGCCACGAAATTACTGCTTTGAATAAAGAGACTTTAAAATTACATTCCCTATATCATATATCACGATACAAGGCTGCTGCTCTGCCTAACAAGTGGACCGCTTGAGTCATGTGCACGTGATGCACTTTTCAAGACGCAGTTCTGGAAAAGCACGAATGCGGGTGCATGAAAAGAGCATCACGTGATCCTAGCGGTCCAAAGGGAGTGGGAAACGTGGTGAGGCAGCCTGTCTTTTTCGTCAGCCTCGTCGCGATAGCTGGAATTAATTTTTAATTTATCTTCTTTCATTGATGTTCTTCCCTCCCTCCCCCGCTCCAATTTTTCCCGTGTTGCACGTCACGTGAAAAAACGTGGGCATTAAAATTACACGTATGAGAGATCTCCGACCCAAATGACTGTTTGCTACCACACCACTAAATTTTAATGGTATTTCTCGCCTTATTTAATGACAGAATTTATGAGATTTTAAAAAGCATAAAATACTACTAAAATTTAGCGGTAAAAATCAACCATTTGTGTCGGAGCGCTGTCATCCCTGACATTAACATCCCACTCATTTAACGTGATGAACTTTTCATGACGCAGATGATGGAAAAACACGAATGCAGGTGCACGAAAAGAACATCACATGACTCTAGCGGTTCAAAGTGAGACGAACGGGAAAAGTAGTACGGCAGCAGGTCTTTTCGGTTAACCTTCGTCGCGATAGCCGAAATCTATTTTTTTAATTTATTTTCTTTCATTTATCTCCTCTCCCCCCTCATTTTTTTATTGCCTTAAATTTTATTCTAACACAAAATTTTGAAAGTTAATTTGTTTTAAAT
Source organism: Maratus speciosus (assembly GCA_963932465.1). NCBI lineage: Eukaryota > Metazoa > Arthropoda > Arachnida > Araneae > Salticidae > Maratus > Maratus speciosus. The sequence continues at coordinate 310,334,526 of OZ010792.1, forward strand.
ATTCCAAATTAACTAAATTTTAATACGCATGAATTAAAAAATCTAGAATTTTTTTCCTTCGACTTAAAGGTAATTGACCATTTATCTTTTACATAAATCTATGGACTTTTAAACATTCTCTGTGCTATATGAGGATAAAAATTGAGTTTCTTTCACTATAAGTTCTGTTTTTATGCAAAATGTTGACTGAAGTTTTATATAAGATGTTACAAATTATTTTACGATAAACGAATCAAAAGATCGAATATTTGGACGATTTATGAGTGCCTGACGCCTTAAATAGAATCAGATACGAAAATATAACCAAACATGAACATTATTGTACACTTTGTAACAATATAAAAAATAAACATATAAGAAAATCGATTTAAGTAGTATCACAAAAAAAATCTTACATATATTTTTTCCTGCATTCTCTTTGAAAAAAAAAAGCTTATTGTTTGAATGTATTTCTATAGGGTCTTATATACGTTCTTTGATTCCTTTCCAGAAAGACAAGAAAATCAATCAAAGGGTTTAAATTCGAAAATCTTTGTGTTAAATCTCCGTAAAGAAAAGTCTTTAACATTTAGAAGGTTTTTTCAAGATTTAAAATTAAGGCATGAAACCACTCATGCATGATGTAAAAATTCACGAAAAGGAAAAGAGAAAAGGAATTCGTTAAAAATCTTTAAATCATTTGTTTTAACTTCAATTTCAGTAGCGCCGTTCTTTCTTCTTTCGTCGCTTTTAAATTTGCGTGAAGAGTGATTTATTTTACATTATCAAAACTTTTGTTTAAATTTTGAGATTCAATTTTATCCATGTGGATTACTGATTAAAGTTTTATTTAAACTAGCAAAACCCGCGTCTTTTCTCGTGTAATAGTTGAAATATGCCAAGTTTTATTTTATTTTTATTAGAAAATTACATTGTTAGGGATAATTAAAAAATTATTAATTAATCCACAATTTCACTAAACTTCATTATTACACTACATTAGGTGAAAATGAAAATTAAATTAATATGAATAACTTAAACTAATTCTAAATAAATGATAATTTAGAATGCATTTTGAAACTTTTAAGCTCATTTCAGTTTTTATTTGAGGTTTTCAAATTTTTAGAATACATTCTTAGCACTCATTTACATATTAAATGTAACCATCATGTCATATTCCAAGCTCCTAGTCTAACGGTCTACCAGCCCTATGGCAGTAGTGTCACCAGCATACAATATAACAGGGACTGTCACATGAATTTGGCCATATAAATTTTGAAGTCGGTTTTGTATTTCCTGAGATTCTAAGAAATCGTAATTTAGAAAGATTTAAAACACTTTTCCCTCATTTTAACCTTTAAATTTCGTATCTTTTAGAAACTGTTCTTAGAGACCATTTAGGTCTTGTAAGTATATATCATGCCAAATTTTAAGCTTCTATCTTTAACAATTCAATATAAATCCTAATTTAGAATACTTTTAGAACGCTTTTCGCTTATTTCATCATTTTAAATTTCTATTTTTTAACTGTTCTTAGAGAGCATTTACATCATATAAGTAACTAGCATACGAAATTTTAAGTTTCTGCCTTTAATAATTCCTCAAAAATAGAAATATAGGAAGATTTTAGAACGCTTTTCGCTTATTTCACTTTTTAAATTTGGAATTTTTTACAAACACTTCTTAGACAGCATTTACATCTCATAAGCAACCTCCATGCTAAATTTAAAGTTTCTAGCACCTTCAATATCACAAAAATTGCAATTTTAGAATGTTTTTTGCTCCTGCACTCCTCTTTTATTACTGTCGCCGACAAAAAAAAAATATAGCTACGTTAGAGCAGAGACTGTCATCATCAATGTGCCACCATTACTTTTGAAATCAGTTTAGTATTTCCAGAGATATCATAGAAATTGTAATTTAGAAAGTTTTTAGAACACTTTTCGCTCATTATACCCTTTTTTGGAAATTTTAGAAATTGTTTTTACACTCTCAGAAATAAAACGCTCGCTTTAACGATTCAGCAATCCTTGAGCTATATTTCATCGTTTTTGACGATCACTTCGTATCAAAATCACGTGACTTTTAACGAAACGTAAACTTTCAAATATTTGACGAAAGTGTTTCCTCACTCACAGCCAAACTCAATGCATTTTAAGGAAACAGTTGCGGTAGCTGTTTACCCTGCGATTTTAGAAAGCAGATATATGCTAGTTTACGTTATTCCTGTCACAATTTATTTTAAAAACAGCACTTTTTAGCGCTTTTCAGAAAATACTGAAATACGCGTAGTTATTGTTTCTGCATTAGTTATTTTTTTTAGCTGTTAAAGTTTTTAGGAATGTTTATTATTTTATTTATTTATTTATTTATTTTGCTGTTGTTCGTCATGGTTTAATTTGAAAAGAATAAATCTCCTGTGTTCTACAAAATCGTTCAAAAAGAAAATTTGGTCAGTAAAATTTCAAAATTTCAGGATATCTATTTCATTTAAGAAATATATTCATATAGCAATCAAATTAAAAATATGCATAATTGATCCCTCTCCCCTTTATAAACAGTAGTTAAAATCTTAACCATCTACTCAAAGGGATAACCCTTTAAGACCCAACCCGCACGATCGTGCGGGTCAGACATTCATTTAAATTTTTGTTTCCAAGTCATATGTAATACAAACTCGAATCGAACGATGGTTCTGGCTTGCAGATAGAGCAAATTATCATATTTTATCAACAGGCAGCGGTTGCAGTCTATGTTTTACTTTCTACAGGCATGACTAACTTTGTTTACAAATACATCGGGTCTTAAAGGGATAAAATCTCCCCCGAATATGCACTTCAAAGTTCGTTATTTCTGAGCGACCATTTAACCAGACCATATTCTAAACATTCATTGGGCAAAGAAAATTTCTCTAAAAAATTATATTAATCAATCCATATTACAATTATTCCATAACAATAGAAAAACCATAATAATAAATTAGCCTTATTAGTTAAAATTTGCAAGAATTGTAACAGCATCGATAAAATTACAATCAACCTTATCTATACTAATATTATAAAGAGGTAAAAATTGTTTATTTGTAGGAGGTAAGCACTGGAACTACCGAACTGATTCCAAAAATAATGGTATCAAAATGATGGTGTTAGTCCAACTTAGAACATAGTCTATATTTTATGTCGGTGCCACTACCCCAAAGAGGGTGCAGGAGCAAAAAACGTTCTAAAAATGCGATTTTTGCGTTACTGAAGGGCCTAGAAACATGAAATTTGGGATAGTAGTTACTTATATGATACTAATGATCACTAAGAACATTTCTTAAGAAAATCGAAATTAAAAAGGGGTGAAAATGCGCAAAAAACGTTCTAAAAAACGTTCTAAATGACGATTTTTACGCTATCTCAAGAAGTTCCAAACAGATTTAAAAAATAATGGTGTCAAAATGATGGTGACAACCCTTGCTCTAGTATAGGCTACAATTTATGTCGGTGTCACTACCCCTAAAGGGGGTGCAGGGGAAAAAATAGTTCGAAACTGCGATTTTTGTGTTACTGAAGGACCCAGATACATGGAATTTGGAATGGTAGTTACTTATAAGATATAAATGTTCTCAAGAAACATTTCTTAAAAAATTCGAAATTTAAAATGGGTGAAAATGGGCGAAAAGAGTTCTAAAAAACGCTCTAAATGGCGATTTCTACGCAATCTCAGAAAATACCCAACCTATTTCAAAAGTAATGGTTGGAAATTGATGATGACAGCCCTCACTTCAACATAGGATCTATTTCATGTCGGTGTCACTACCACCTAGGGGTTGCAGAAGCAAAAAACGTTCTAAATTGCGATTTTTGTGTTACTGAAGGACCTAGAATCCTGAAATTAGGCAGGGCAGTTATTTATAAGACACAAATGATCTCTAAGAACATTTCTTAAAAAATCGAAATTTAAATGGGTGAAAATGAGCGAAAAGCGTTCCAAAAAACTTTCTAAATTGCGATTTCTACGCAATCTCAGGAAGTACCGAACCGATTTAAAAAATACTGGTGTGAAAACGATGATGACAGCCCTCGCTCCAACATAGACTGTATTTCATGTCGGTGTCACTACCCCAAAGGGGGTGAAGGAGCACAAAAAGGATCTAAATTGTGTTTTTTGTAATATTGTAGGGGCCTGCAGCTTAAAACTAGGCATGGTAGTTACTTACAAGATATAAATGATCTCTAAGAACATTTCCTAAATAATTCGAAATTTAAAAGGGGTGAAAAATAGACGAAAAACGTTCTAAAAAACGTTCTAAATTGCGATTTCTACGCAATCTCAGAAAGTACCCAAACGATTTTAAAAGTAATGGTTGGAAATTGATGATGACAACCCTTGCTCCAATATAGGATCCATTTCATGCCGACGTCCCTACCACCTTGCGGTTGCATTTTAAAAGACTTTCTAAATTGCAATTTTTGTGATACTGAAGGGGCTAGCAACTTGAAATTTGGCATGGTAATTACTTATGAGATGTAAATAGTCTCTTAGAAGAGTTCCTTAAAAATTTGAAATTTAAAAGGGGTGAAAATGAACGAAAAGCGTTCTAAAAACGTTCTAAATAGCGATTTCTACGCAATCTCAGGAAATATAAACCGATTTCAGAAGTGACGGTTTCAAATTGATGGTGACAGTCCCCGCTCCAACATAGCCTATATTTTACGTTGTTTGCACTACCACCTGGGGGTTACAGGAGCAAAAAATCTTCTAAATTGCGTTTTTTGTGTTATTGCGTTGGTCTAACATTTTAAATTTTGAATGGTAATTACTTCAAAGATGCAAATGCTTTCTAAGAATTGTCGAAAAAAAATTCCAAATTTAAAAGGATGAAGTGAGCGAAAAGCGTTCTATAAGCGTTCTAAATTCCGATTTTTATGCAATCGTATGAAATACAATACCGATTTCAAACATATTGGTTGCAAATTGATGGTGATAGAACCTGCTCAAACATAAGCTATATTTTATGTCGAGGGTTGCAGGAGCAAAAAACTTTCTAAATTGCGATTTCTGCGGTACTGAAGACGAAGAGGCTAGAAACTTTAAACATAGCACGGTACTTACTTATAAAATATAAATGTCCTCTAAGAACAGTTGAAAATAATTTCGAAATTAAAAAGGGGTGAAGTGAAGGGAAGGAGCGAAAAGCATTTTGAAAGAGTCCTAAATTACGATTTCTATGGAATCTCGGGAAATAATAAACCAAATACAGAAGTTATTGGTTGTGAATCAAGAGTGATAGTCCCTGATCCGATAGGGCTATATTTTATGCCGGTGTCACTGCCACCTGGTTGGCAGGAATAACAAGAAAGCCTTTAAAAAAATCTAAATTCCATTTTCTATAGAATATTAGGAAATACCAACCGATTTCAAGGTTAATGTTGGCAAATTAATTGTGATAGTCTCTGTTTCAACATTTTTCGAGACATTCTATTGGTACCACTAACACCAGAGAGGTGGTAGACTGTTAGACCAGAAGCTTGGAATTTGACATGATGATTAATTTTAAGATGTAAATGTGTTAAGGTGGTTTCTAAAAAATTCAAAACTTCAAATCAATACTGAAATGAGCGTATGAAATGAGCATAAAAGTCTCAAAATACTTTCTAAATTATCATTTAATTGGAATTAGTTTTATTTCTTCTTATTAATTAAAATCTCATTTCTGTCTATTGCACTTTTATTATGAAGTTTAGTCAAACTGTGGCTTAATTTGTAATTTTTGAATTATTTCAAAAAGTATTCTTCTAATAAAAAATAGTTATGCAAATATCACTTGACATATTTCAACTATTACGCGAGAATGCCGCGGGGTTTGCTAGTAAAAATATAAACGTACAGTAGAATCCACTACATGCATCTAAAACCACATCCATGCGAGGACCCATTGGTAAGACAGAGCAGCAGACTACCACACGGGAGCTCGTGAGTTCGAAACACCTTGAAGATATTATTTTTTCCCTTCTCAATAAGTACAGGTGCTTCTAAACTGTTCAATAGATGGCACCAGCAGCCATCTTGTTGCACTTTTCGAACAAGTACTTTTGACGAAATGTGTATCCTCAAACAAGCGAAGAAAGTAATTTCCTCAATTTGACGAAATATTCACACGGAGCATTTTCCAGGAAACGGTTTCGTCAAAAACGAAAAATAATTTGTGAAATCTGAGTATCCATTTCTGAGTGTGTAGAGAGCATTTACAGAGCATTTATATCTTATAAATATCTACCTCGCCAAATGTCAAGTTTCTATCAATATCAATTGTATAGAAATCGCAATTTAGAAGATTTTTAGAACGCTTTTCACGCATTTTCACACCTTTTAAATTTTGTACGACTGTTCTTAGAGAGCAATTATGTCTTATAAGTAACTACCATGCCAAATTTCAAGTCTCTAGCCGCTTCGCAGTACCTCAAAAACAGTTGCGTTGCCAGGATTTCGTTTCGGAGGGGTCCAGAATTTTTCCTTCAGGTTATATATACAGTAAAATCTGTCAAGATGAAATAGTAAATATTGATAAAAAATTCCGTTTTACACAGGTTTTCGTATCAGGTGTATTTTTATAGTATTCTTTTCCATAGCACTATGGAACATTTCTGTGTAGGACAGAATTCCGTTATAGGCGGGTTTCATTTTTACAAGTTTTGTGTATTTATATAAATATACTTATTTATGTCATATGAATAGAATAAAACTTGTCAAAATAGTAATTGCCTGTAACAGAATCCTGTCTTTAACGGAAGCGTTACATGGCCTTAATATGAATTGCAATACAATTAAATTTGTTGAAAACCTGTCTGAAAAGGCATTTTCATCTTTCTTTAGTGAAGCATAGTGAAACCTGTGAAAGCGGAATCCTGTCTCAAACGGAAGAGTTTCAGAATCCCTGTGAAACGAACAATAGATCTTATTCAAGTGGTGTATCTTAGAAGTATAATTACACTTCTTTCCATGGAAGCCTGTCTAAAATAGAGCTTTTTACCAGTCCCTTGCAATCTTGTCTTGACTGTGTATGTATGATAGAAGCATTTCGAGTAACTTTAAGAATTTAGGTATATCCTTCTTTAATTTCTTAATTTAAAAAAAAAAGCATGGATAAAAATATAAGGCCAATCTCTATAACTGCAACTAATAATACATTGAAGTTAGATTAATATTTACCAGTGAAAAAGATTCACTGTGATGTAAAAAGCTGAACGCATACTCAAGAGTTAAATTTAATTAATCCATTCGCTGTCATCCACGAGTATACTCGGGGCTTTAATTTATTAATTACTTTGTCACCACTATTTTAGAATTAAAATTTGCCTCATTTATTGGCAGAAATTTCGCTGTATTAGTAAAGCGAAATTTACCTTTCTGAATTTGTGGTGGCAAACGACTTTCAACAAAAAATTTGAAAATTCTTACTTAATAGTTTTGGCAGCGAATGGGTTAAATCAAGTTTCATATTACATAACATTTTCCTACAATAAAGTTAGGATCAAGTGGTTAAGTTTGAAACAGCAATTTCCATGTTTAATTTCGTGCCATTGAATTAAGAACTTGTGCTGTAATAGATATTGGATAATGATTTCACATAAGTGTCAATCGCATGAGCCGTTCATGCGATCCGCCGCGCTTCCCATGGGACTTTTTGAGATAACCCAGATAGCATAAACATTAGCAGCAAGTTTGATTTTTTCTGATATTATCTTGCCGTGACAAATTGGAATTCAGAAATTCACATCAAATCAAGGTATACCATCACCCACTTGTATGAGTAATTTGTTGTGAAACTGAAGGCAAGACTGTCTTTAATTCACGAAAGTGACGAAAGCAAAAAATTCCTCTGTTGAGAGAATAGACAATCAGCACATACGCAGAAATTGCAGAAATTTTATTCGGTAGGCACCGCTTTTTCTAAACGCTATACTTATTAAATACCAAAAAATGCTCGAAATGAAAAGTACAAATATTACCTAAACTTGTTTATGGTGATAAAACCGATGCATGCACCTTCTGACGGTGCTTTCGCATCAATAAACCTGATCAGGTCTATGATCCCCTTCGAAGGGTTTAAACTTATAGTGTGACATGGAAAGATTACTACTTTACAGTACGTTTGCAGTGTTTTTGATTACTTGTTTACCGTTAGTTTGCAATAAATTTGATACAGCATGAACTTAACTTGCACGACAAGTTAGCTGCAAGTTCAAAGTGTGGTGACTTCGGCGTTTGCGTTATCTTGCTGCAGTCTTGTCAGGTTTTCAAAGCAAGACTGTTGCAAATTTTCGACAAACTAAAAATGTTATGTGGGAAGGTTTTAACCTCAAGAAAACGATCTTGCATTTTCAGCTACAGAAACTAGTAATGTAAGAAGCATACACATCAAATACAATTCATGCTGGAAAAAGCAGTTTTGTTACAATTGTCTTATTCAGCCATAATTCTTTTGGTTTTCCATGTTTCATGTCTTGCTACTTTTGATACCATATTCGATCTAATAGTTGCTTCCGATATCTGGCTTGTCTTTAAGGAAGTTAAATTTTTGTAATAAGTTTATTTGTGATGGATTTGCACTTTTTTGGAAGTATTAGAATGTGTAAAAAATGGTTCATGGTGGTTTTTGTTTTGTTACTTCCCAGACAATTTATTTTAGATGGCTCGAAACAGTTTTAGAGCATTCTCAAAATTCAGCAGTAAGCTTCGGACTTTAGTACGTCGATTAGCTTCAATTTATGCTTTCGATTTCTCATTATTAAAGACAAAATGTCACCCAAGACCTATTCCATACACAGAACTCTTATTACCACCATGAAATTTCTTGAAGCAATGTTAAACTGAGCTTTCGCAAATAGTAATTGGATTCAAAAGTAATGTTGAATCCAGACATTTTTTTCCCGGGTGTCGGATTTATACAGCTCTGGAAGGTACACTTAGGAGTTCCGTGGAAGGGAGTAGCGCCCTAGACCATTAATAAGCATAAAATCCCGAATCTTCCAATTGCACACTTAAGCAACATGACATGAGGATCAAGAACCTCATCTCTGTATATTTCAGCATTCACAGTTGTACGGGTAAAAATGTGTCGGTCACTGCGTCCATTCAAAATGATGTCCGTCCATGCCATGATTCCACGACCTTTGTATCGATGCCTTTCACGGATGTTTGCAGCCCTATTACGTGTGATTCTCTCCCTCCATATGGTAACACGTCTGTAGTAACTCTCTCAGCAAAATCGGGATTTATCGGTAAAGAGAACTCGGCTCCAGTCCGTGGTACTCCAATTACGATAATCTCTGCACCACTTTAACCAGGCGCATTCCGCTACCGGAGTTAGTGGAACACAAATCATGGGTTTCCTTGCATGCAGCCTGTCACTCACAGTAAACCAGGATAGTCGAGTTCTTGTTGCTGCAGCAAATTCCCTGCAATCTGAACTGACGTCAATATCCTATTTCTTTTAGCAATGGTTGGCAACTTACAGTCCTGAGAGCCTATTGTGGCGCGTTTTCTACCTTCACCTGGTTGTTTGTGGACATTATACCAGTGTCTTTAAACCGTTTCCAGATTCTTGACATGACACTTTTGGCTATTTTTAAGTCTTTACAGACCCCTAAGAGTGTCTGTCCTGCTTCCATTCTCCTTATCGCACGCAATTTCTCAAAATCGGTGAAATGTCTTCTGGACGGCATATTCCACCTACTAGAAGCGAAATTTTTACCTAATTACATGTACAATCCTTAAAATTAGACTTCAAATTACCCACGAGCACTCCTTTTCACACATGAACCGAAAGAACGGGCTGAGGCTGAAAAATTTGCATATTTTTCTTTAACGAATGTTAATCCCATTGAACTATATGATAACGTTGACATTGAGTTACCTTTCTGGAAGTTCTCTTAATAGAATTAACATAAAGCACCTTTTTATGGTTGTTCCTTTAATTTTTCTCGTCAGTGTATTTTGAAAGTGGTAACAATTAACCAGTCCAAAAATAAAATTACTTTTATTAATTGCAGGTAGCAGATTTAAAGTGATTGTTAATATTGTCCGTTATAAAGTGAACAAAGATAAGGGTCACGAAACTCAACCAATGTACCGTTATTGCGGTCGTATAAACTTGTTATTTTCCATAAGTGTCGACAACAGAACCTCATCGAAGTGCAAGATAAAGAAGTTTTACGTTTAATCTAGTTACAGTAAATTTGTGTAAACGAATAGCAGGTATACTTGCACAGTTTTCCGTCTCGGGACATTAAAATGTTTTTGTTTAGGAGAGGATTCCGTGTTTTCAGAAAACCTGCCAAGAAGGATTCACAGTTGGAACAAGTTTCATTTCAGATGGGGTTCAAACATTAGCAAGCACAAATATATAGTGTTGTTTTCGTCGAACCTTGAATTGTTTTCCTTTGAGATAGGTCATCTTCACAGATTTTCCTGCAATAGATTTATGCTCTTCAGAGGTGGTGTTATAGCAGCGGTTTCCAACCTGAGGTAGCGTACACAGGGGGGTACGTGGCGGGTCTGCTGGGGGTATTTGAAAATAATATCGGTAACTAGCAGAACTACCCGGCTTCGCCCGTGTCAATTATAAGGAGCCTTCCAGGTAAAATAAATTAAAACGAAATCATACGACAATCACAAATAACTGAAATTTGTGCATTCCCATCCACAAACTGTTAGAAAGACAATCAAAAAACATGGCGTTATTGTCTCGCAACCATAGTAAAATCCCTGAGCTTTAATAACAGAATGCACCTTTTCTTTGGCGGGTGTAGGAGAAAAATATGTGATTTTCCTGACAATACGAAAAAAAAAAAAATCCTCCAAATCGTTCAGCACTTAGTGAAATTCTTGTTTTTATGGTATTATCTACATTATAAAGTAAAAACACTATGTCAGTGCCCATAAATTGTGCCCCATAAATTGTAACCCATAAAATGTGCCTTTACTGCAATTTTTCTAACTTTTAAACATCACACAATTTCATTTTTTACAATGTCGAATAGAAAAAAAGTTCTTTCAAATGAAATTTGTTTGAAATTGAACCTCAGTTTTCTGATTTTAATGGATTTTAAAGTAATTTTTAAGCATGGATATTTTAAAAGTTGAGTGCAACCCGATTACGAAAGATGAACCTGTTTACACTTAATGCAATAGTATAAAGAAAAGACATGCCTATGAGTAACGCTGGTATCATATTTTCGGTGGCAACAACCTAACACAACAAATTTCCCTTTTATTGCAGTTTAACATTGTACATTCGATTGTTCCAACGTATTATAGAAAACAAAAGTACTTTCATTGATATTTGTTTGTAATGTTTATCTCAATTTAAGATTTTTTTATGGATTTTAAAATAATTTTTAAGCATGCATATTTTTTAAATATGCTTGCAACCCAAATACAAAAGATTAACTCAATTGTTCAAAAACATTGTAAATAATTCAGAATTTGTTTGCTTTCGCGTAATATTCAGTAACTAAATTGGCAAACGAAATTAAAACGCCAAAAATAAAATAAAATAAAACACGAATTTAACAGATATCAAGTCAAACTACTCAAAATAACCTGATAAGTATATAAAATTCAAATCGGAATTTCGTTCCGGGTGCATATAACTTGAATTCTTCAGAACGGATTTCCATGCGACTTGCACTATTAATTTTTTTAGGGAAGATTTTGGTGAGTAACATGTTGTTTTCCGTTGCTTAGTCATAGAATTATAGGGGAAAGTTATATAATCATGTGAACCCAATTATGAAGGATTAGTCTTATTAGCTGAATGAAAAATGCAGAACTTTTTTTATCTCTAAGTATATTGACGGGTTTATCTTCAGTAATGGGGCTGTGCGCTAGGGTATTCTTTTTTTAATGAGTGTGCCTGACACCTATTATGGCATGCACCTTTGTTTAAAACAATATAGAATGACTTATGTTTTAAGCGACTATCTGGCATGCAACTTGATTACAAAATACTAACCTGCAATAATGCTTAAGGTGCTTCTCCAGTTCCCTGCTCAACAACGCGAAACTTTCTGACACATTTTCTGACTCATTAAACGTAAAGGCTTAAAATTTGTAGGCCTGACTACGATTAAAGCGATTTGGAATTGAAATGAGTTTTCCCTTTTTTCATAAATAGATTACTTATCGAGTTATGAGCAATTGTGGTTGCGTGACGGCCGAGTTTTCTCCTTTATTGCACTGTTGCGCCCGAAATTCAGTTCAAAACACCAACTGAAAGATCATATACCTTTACCAAAATATGGAAGCTATCTTTTGATTACATAGTTTCTAAATAAGAACTCCTGTCAATTTCATGCGTTTCCGAACAAAAATTAATTAAAAAATATGTCAGAAAATAGCTCCTTTGGATTTGAGAACAGCCCTAACTTTATGAACAGCCTTAACTTCACGTTTATGAAAAAACTCACATTTTTAGTTTTAATTTTGGAACTCGCGAAATTTAAATTCAGAAAAAGGATGTTCTTTTGACACATTGTGGTAATTTTTTTAACTTTTAAAATTAAAATACATGTTTTCTTTGACGCGCGTAACAGAAATATACAATATCTCCCACAATACAGGGGAAAATGCAAAAAAATACATCCAAATGAGGTAGTAGTTACTAAAATTTTATTTGGAAAATTTGAAATTTTATTGAAATTAAATCTACAATGATTAGATGAAATGATGTCATTTCCATAAATTTTAAATCAAGACATCTGTCAAGAATTTTTTTGAAAATGTAAATAACCGCTCTATTTTTGCTACAAATCACAGAAAATGTTAGCACTGAATCTAAACCAATACAACACTTAGCGATAACGTCTAGCTATAAGATATGGCTGTAGTATACAATCGAAGTAGTAAGCAAAATATAGGAGTCCTATGTTTACAATGAGTTTGATTACGCATTGAAAAGATTTGATAGAATATGACGTCATATCTAGTCTTTTTTTTCTTTTTCTTAACATGTTTTCATGAAATTTGACTTTTTGTATTAAAATAGATGTTTTAATTTTAAAAAAAAACATTCAAATTGAGGGGCTACGTTATTTTGCCGCTCTTATAGTTAAAGTTTTTATTTTATATACAAAAAAATGTAAATTTTCTGTTTAGAATGACGTCAGTATCAAACACGCAAAAATATAGCAAGAAAATCTGAATTTTTATTGGCAAATAGAAACAAAATACACTCGTTATCCTTGTTTTTTTTTCACATTATTGTGTCATTTTTTAGGGTTTGGCAACAGGAAAGAAACGTTTGAATTTAAAAAGATTTAAAAAGAGATATTTCTATAATGTTAAATTATGGAAGTGGTAGAAAAAGGGATAAATAGTGGTCTGATAATTTTTTAAAGTAGACAGTGATCTTTTCCACGTTCTAAAACGTATGTACATCGAGTTTCGTGCAAATCTGTCAAAAATTAAAGATTTGTATAAAGGACATACACACAGAGAACGGCTTTTATATATATAGATGGTGGAAGTCACAAAAATATTAGGAATATCAATGCAATTTGCATCGATTTATTATATGGTTGTGATAAGAAGATTACTAATGAAAAAAAGCATGTTTACGTTATCTCCTTGAGTGGAAAGGGGAAGGGCGGCGTGTTATGTTCAACCTTGCTATGTCGAACCCGGAGAAATGGGGGATTGAAATGAAAACCTAAGAAAAGGGTACGTGAAAGAAAAAAGTTTGGGAAGTGAGTACGTTTTAGCAGTTTTAAGGAATACTGTGAAAACGGAAAAAGTTTATAACAGAAACCTGTCTAAAACGGAAAAATTCATAGTTCCGAAGAAAGACATACCTTTGAATTATACCTTTTAAGAAGAACAGCTCTCTAAAGCGTAATTTCTTTATAGGTCCTTTGTGATTCTGTCTTAGCAGTTTTTACTGTTGTATCCATGATTCAGTAAACCAGTTCTACTTTCGGGGGGGGGGCGGACCCCCTGGACCCCCCCCCCCACCTTGGCTACGCCACTGCTCAAAAATCGCAATTTAGAACGTTTTTTTTGCTCCTGCTTTTGGTGGTAGTGGCACCGACATAAAATGTAGCCTATGTTGGAGCAGGGACTGTCACCATCAATTTGCAAGCATTACTTTTTAAATCGTTTTGATATTTCCTGAGACTTCATAAAAACCGCAATTTAGAACATTCTTAGAACGCTTTTCGCTCATTTCACCCTTTTAAATTCGGAAAATTTTAGAAAATGTTTTTAGTGTGCATTTATATCTTGTAAGTATCTATCACGCCTAATTTCATCTTTCTATCATTAAGAATTGTATAAAAATCGTAATTTAGAACGTTTGTAAAACGATTTTCGCTCATTTCCGTCCCTTTTAAATTTCGAATGTTTTTTAACTGTTCTTACAGAGCATTTACATGTTATAAGTAACTACCCTGCCAAATTTCAAGTTTCTAGCTCCTTCAGTATCACAAAAATCGAAATTTAGAGCTTTTTTTGCTTCTGCAACCCCCAGGTAGTAGTGGCACTGACCTAAAATGTAGCCTATATTGGAGCAAGGACTGCCACCATCAATTTGAAACCATTACTTTTAAAATCGGTTTGGTATTTCCTGAAATTACATAGAAATCATAATTTAGAGCGTTTTTAGAATTCTTTTTGCTAATTTCTAGAAAATTCAAACTTTAGAAGGGATCGAAACTGTTTTTAGAGAGCATTTACATCTTATAAGTAACTACTACAAAATCAAGTTTCTAGCTCCTTCAGTATAACAAAAATCCAAATTTTAGAACGTTTTTTGCTCCAGCAACCCCCAGGTGGTAGTGACATCGACATAAAATATAACCTATGTTGGAGCAAGGACTGCTACCATCAATTTGTAGCCAATACTTTTGAAATCGTTTTGGTATTTCCCGGTATTCCATAGAAGTCGTAATTTAGAACGTTTTCAGAATGCTTTTCGCACATTTTCACCCTTTTTAAATTTCGATTTTTTTTTTTTAGAAACTGTTCGTAGAGTGCATTTATATCGTAGAAGTAACTACCATGCGAAAATTCAAGTTTCTAGACCCTTAAGTAACACAAAAATCGCATTTTTGGAATGCTTTTTGCTCCGGCACTCCCTTAGGGGTAGTGGTGGCATTGACGTAAAATATAACCCATTGTTGCATACAGTAGCAACTCAATAAAATAATATCTAACCAATCATATTTTAATGTCATAAAAATCAGCGCATGAAACTAATTTCTTTACTGAAAAGGATTGATGAAAATCACTTTCTGGTAAAATCAACATCACTTTTATTTAAGTTATTGTGCCGAGAAGCATTTCGACACATCTTCAACGCACGCTCATAATTTACAGACTGCAAGAGAGAGAGGGGGGGGGGGACATATTTCCTTTTCATTTAATCATGTACATATCTGCATTGTGCCGCCCTCTGTCTGTGAATACTAATAAATATTAATCAAATTCGCGACAACCTCCCACCTTGAATTTTCGACAGATAAACTCAACAATGGGTACGACAAAAAATGCAAAATAAAATAAAATATGATTAATACATTACACAGCCAAAACATAAAATTCTTACATTATTTTTTTTTTCAAAACAGGCTAACAAACATTTTCTTTTGCAAAATTAAAATAAAATTAAGCATATTATTACAGATTCAAATTAACACTATGAAACATATTAAATATACTGAAAAATTAAGAATAAGGTCTACACTAAATAATAAAAATGAGGAAAAATGTTTCAGTTCAAAGTCTAGAATTTATAACGTTTTAGAACAGTCACTGTTCTGCCACTTCTCGTTCGCACCACTGGATCATTAGATAGTTCTTTTGGAATCTCTAAATTATACAGTTTTTGCACAGGTCTCAAAAGTTCACCACTTTCAGTTTTTATTCATGCAACTCTTGTGTGATCTTTTCTTTTCTTTTTTTTTCTTTTTTTTTTTTTTTTTTAGAAATAAGTTCTTGCACACGGGCTAAAGTCCAGTATGCACGTTTCTTATCAGACTCTACGAGTACGACATCACCAATAGTCAGTTGCTTGACATTCTTTTGTAGAGAACTTTGTTGGAGTAATTGCCCTAAGTACTCAATACGGAATCGTTTTCGAAGGTGTTCTCGAACATGTTGCCTATACTTAACTCTTTTTTTTAAATTCTTGTGCGTCAATTGCATCAAAACCTACCATATCTCAAGATCTTATTTCCTGTAGGAACATCGATGGTGTTAATGGTTTCTAGATCGTCCACATTTTCTGTAACATACGTTAATTGTCTAGTATTCACAACTTGTTCGCCATCACAAAGAATTGTGATCAGTTCTTCATAGGATAATGAAGTTCTACCTAAGACTTTACTCAAATTGACGCCATTTGCATCAATCGCTCCCACCAACCATCTCACCAGGTAGCGGTAGGCGGGTTGGATTTCCAGCTAACCTTTTGTGCTGCTGCTACGACAGAGATTTACTCCCAATCTATTTCCGAAAAGGCCTTGTCTGCACCGACGAAATTTCTGCTGTTATCAGAATACACTGTGGTTGATCTTCCTCTTCGGGCTATAAAACGCCTGAAAGGCTGGAGAAAGGCATCAGTAGACAATGACGTCAATAATTCTAAGTGTATGGCCCTATACACCGCACAAGTGTACAGTAAAAGCAAGAAATTGGTTATACATTGATTTACATTTATTACATCTTAAATTATGCTACCTGCATATCATCAAAATTACGACCTGCTGTTTTTCACGAAGGGGAGAAAGCACATTTCCCCCCTCTTTTCGGAAATATTATTGAATTTTTTTTCCCCTGTTTTTCTCGGCCGAAGGTAGTTAACGCATATCTTTCATTCTGCCATAAGTATTTCTAAGAGAAAACTAAATGTATCTAAATATTCCATAAAACCATTAAAAAATGAAAAATAAATAATATTTAGAAAGCACACAGATTTTTATTCTAGAAAAAAAAAAGTCACATAGACAAAAGGTTTTTCAAAAAGGTAGATCAGGTAGAACTTCAGTCAGGGGAAGAAAAGAAAACGATGATGTTAAGTCTATGGGGGCGTTATTTTCAAATATCTCGGTATGATTTTAATATTTTTGAACGATGTCTTTTACGTAACATAGATGAGAACGATCTACAACCGGGCTAGTTTTTACTTTTTCGATTTTGGTTTCAGATTTTTTTTTAATTACTTTCACTTTCGGAACCGGTTCTGAAATTGAAACTATCTTAATATAAAAAAAAACTATAACTAAAATTGAAAAAGTAAAAACTAACCCAGTTGTAGATCGTCCTCAGCTATCCAATACAAAAAAAATTACTCAAAAATATTAAAATCAAAGCGAGATATTTGGAAATAACGTTCCCATAGACTTAGCATTAGAGTTTTTCCGCGTGGCTAGTGTGGCCTCTTAAGAGCTTGTACAGCACACTACAATTAACATTTTTATGTAGGAAAACAGGTTTCAATAAATTTATCCAGTGAAAAGTATAGGGTATAGATAGAACTCAAGTCGAACTCTGATATTTTTAGAGTAACGATAATGAAGATATTTTAACGAAATTTTCAACATATGTACATTGCTTTGTGCGAAATTTGATTTCCTGTAAAGTGCTAGAAGTGCACAGTAATTCAGTCAACGATACCGTGGTTAATGTCAACAAAACTTTCCAGAATATGGATTACCTAATTCAGTGCTGTTTGGACGCGGATGATGATAAATTCCGTTAATTTTCATGATATTGTTGCATTTGATAAAAAACAAACTAAGTCTATTGAAATTTTTGCTAAAATTACTTCATTATTATTAAAGTTAGGAATATGAATTTGAAATTGGGTTTGAGTGAAAATCTGTGTATTTTTGATTGAATAATTGGATTGCAACCCTAATTTTCTACACAATTTTTTTTTTCTGTGCTGTGCTCTTTCATTTTTTAAAGTTTGCCTCATCAGTTTTAAAACACAAACAGCGCGAAACTTTCTAACACATTTTCTGACTCATTTTTAAACGTAAAGGGATAAAATTGGCATACGTGACTATTAAAGCTATTTTAAATAGAAATGATTTTTCCAGTTTTTGATAAACAAATTACTTATCGAGTTGTAAGCAATTGTGGTCACGTGACGACCGATTTTTCTAATCTCTCGGGGTATCGCGTCCAGAAATTCGATTGAAAACGCAATTTTGACTGTATTTTCCGAAAGGCCTTCCCAAAAAAAAAAAAAAAAAAAAAAAAAGAAAAAAAAAAGGAAACAACTTTCTATTTGAATAAAAACACCTGCAAATTTCATGCATTTCCGAACAAAAATGTATTAAAAAGTGTGTCAGAAAGTAGCTCCTTTGGATTTGAGAACAGTCTTATCCCCTTGGGGGGCTGTGGGATATATGATATATTATATCACACCAAATTTTAATCAAGATTTGCACCAGAAAGTTTTAATTTAATTTTACTTTTATAACTTTAGCAGAAAATGTAGTGAAATTTCTTTTTCTTATTTTGAAATAAAGTCTGTCGAAAATTCCGGTGTGAATTCAATATAGCAGGAACACAATTACCTGAAGGGAACCCTAAGAGGGTTAAATGAATCCGAACCAACGTAACTGCTAATTCTAATATCCGAGAAAAAAAAAGCATTATGATTTCATTCATTAAGTAGGCTGATTCTATTAATCAGTGATTCCAGTAACCGGCGATCACCATTATCAATAACTCATATACCCTAGACCCGAATTCTGGTTGCGCCACTGTTGTTTTTAATGGTATTGGGGTGGAAATAAATGGGTATTTAGAAAAACTCCCTAAGTGATCCTGTCTAGAGGTCTGCACAGGCCGAAATTTCCAGGCCCGGGACCGGCCCGACTCATAGAAAAAAAATTCGGCCCGTCCCGATACAAAAATTAACAGCTCAGCCCGAGACCGGCCCGGACGTAGAAAAAAAAATATTGTCCCGACCCGTCCCGGTAAAAAAACTTAAAATTTTGGCTCGAGCCCAGCCCGTCCCGAGTGAATTTCTACAAAACATTGATTTTTACGTCGATTTGGTTAAAAAATTTTCTCGCACAAAGACTTCTGACCAAAAATATTTAGCTTAACTTTTTTTGTTTTCGTGTTTATAATATTCCATTTTATAGAAGTGCCGCAGGCAGCGACCCAGGTAGCACAGCAATATTGGCCCGATACTGCCCAATATCGGCCAATCTTGGTGTGCATCGGCAAAGACCGGTCATGTTTACCGACATTGGCCAATATTGATCGATGTTGTCCGATGTTGGATTTGTAACATTAAAACTTCTGGAATCATGAATATTTTAATTTTTTATTCACAAATTGCACTTTTTTTGGGAAGGTAGAAAACAGGAAACAATTATAATAACATTTTAAGTTCTGTAAATCCATGTAGAAAAACTCACATTGGCCAATATCGGGCAACATCGGTCGGCATCGACACAAGCAATGATCACAAGGATGTGCCAGCCAACCAACCAATCAGATACAAGACAATTACCCAACATGGCCGCCGTCTTTCTGGTATGCTGTTGCAGATTTGTTGTCCCATTTTATAGAAAAAAACGAGAATATTTATATGTTGATGGTAGTATGGAAAAATGAGGTGTGTCATTCTTGAAATCCGAAAGTTACATCTTTATGTGAAACGGGTAAGTGCTAATATACAATTGATAATAACTAATATAAAGTTTGTTTATTGAATACATATATAATCAGACTCATTTCATATATTCAAACTTATTTTTGAAATATTGTTTTTTGTTCACATTGGTATTATTACTTGATTAGTTATCCATATTCTTGTGTAGTGTGTATTTTCTGTTCATATCATATTTATACTTGTCTCGGAATGTATATTATGCTTAAAGATTTTCGTCACTAATGATTGTAAACAAATGCATATGAACTTTTGCTAGTGGTTGAGTTATTTAACCGTGTAAGTAACACCAAAACACTTTTTCATTGTTTATATATTAATTAAATTGTCCGTTTACTTTATTCTTGAAGTAATTATTTATATTAAAACGTGTTTTTATTGTACGTAACTGAAACGATTTACTTACTTAAATGGCACAAGTACAATTAAAGTTGTGAGCAATTTATATAACCTTGAGGTCCTTTTTATGAGAATTTGGAATAAACATTTCAGATATCCTAATTTAAAAATGCGAGAATTTTTTTTTCTTCTTCCCTTATAAGGGGGAGGGGAAGGGAGAGTATAGAATTTTTTTTTGTCATATTTGCTACTTTGAACATAATTTTCAAAATATAAAAATCGTTAAAAGACTCAAAATCAGTCATCAAACAATTACAATCAAAGGTTATTTATTCATTTATATTCACTTTGTTATTTATTTATTTATTGGTTTATTTTTTACTCCATCCAAAAATAAAAATTTGATACATTGTTAAAGCTGATTCCTCTTATTTAAGTTTAATCATTTGAGATTTTTTTTAAAGATTTCTACTGATAAATTATCTGGTGGGGGGGGGGGGGGGGGGGGTAAGATTTCAAGATTCTGTATAATGCTTCTTCCTACCACCAATACAGTTAAAAATCTTTAAACTCCTTATTTTGTTTAATTTGCATAATGTGTTCTTAAGTCATATACAGAAATTTAATCATTTGGGAAGAGTTCCCTATCTTGTGCCACTTGGCGCGACTGGCAAAAAAGTAAACAATGTTGTCAAAAGGGCACAGATGTCATATTCAAAGTCCATTACAAAAGTACCATTAAGTTTTATAAATAAGCAGTTTCTACCTGTTAAATTCTTCTTGGGCAAGATTTCAAGATTCTGTATAATGCTAAACCTTGCATTTTAAAAATCATCTATTTTTTCAACCTCCAATTTTAGTGATTAAGTAATATTTACAAGGAGAAAAAATATGTCGACTGGTATTGAAAAATTAAAAGTGTATAAGATGCTTTTTGTGTAAAAATAAAGTTTGTCAATACAGCAGACTCCCTCAAATTGAATAATTGAAGGAAAACGATCTCATTTTTTTTTTTGTGTGCATATTCAAATATGCATTATTAATTATTTACTTGAACTTTGCTTTTAATATTTTAATCAGTTTTTAAATTATCTTACTTTTTATCCTTTTAGTTCATTACTTTACTTAATTATTTTAATATTTTACAATATCACAATCATTCATTATAATTTTGATTGCATTAAAATTACTGTTTAAAAAATGTAAACAAAGCAATGGCCAGAAATCCGCACAACATCTGGTCCTAAGCTGTGCGGATTTGAAGGAGTCTACTGTATTATATTGAAACATGTCAGTTTTTTAATCAATCATACATATATTTCCTGGCTTGTGTGGGCTCATAGGGACAGAGGGGCTTCTGCCTCTGTACTGTGTGCTGGAGATGCCCTCAAAAATGATGTAAGATTGAGTTTAACACACACAGAATTGGTCTCTATATTGCAGTCAATGTTGTATTTTTACACTCTTTTATTTAACTTGGTTTTTATATGTAAAGAAAGAATTTTGTAATTGATTTTTCACTCTTTTCTTGATATTCTAGAATGATTAAAATTATGCTTGTGTATTTCCAATGACAATATGCAATTTTAATATTTTTAGAACTTCATTATAAATTGATTCTAAGGCATTTTTGTTCTACCTAGCCGCAGGTGATAAATCTCCAAATAATCTTTGTTATTACAACTATTTATGAATTACAAAAACAATGCAGTTAATATGCACCAAGCCATTTACGTCAAAATATGTTTTAGTGGCTGTGAAACTGCAACAATGAAATATTTGGAACAATAAAAAAATATATATATATGAATAGAAAATAACTTTTTATTTTTTAAGTTTCCTAATTTTTATTGATTATTTTTAATTATTAATGATAATTTATGTTATTTAATTTTAATATTTCTTTTAAAAAAATCATTGTTTATAATTTATTACCGTATATACTCTCATTAGTCAACCCCGAAATTTGAGAGATATAACATGTCCATCCATTTGAATAACAATATTTAATAATAGATATAACAGTAGTAATCTTGGTCTTAATTCAATTTTAATCAAGGAAGATTAATATGAATTCTGCAATCAAATAGGGCTGAAAAAAAAAACGTTTTTTTTTTTAAAAAAAAAGCCCAACCTGTGTGGGTTTTTCGGGGTTTTTTTTTGGTTTCTTTCGGGTTTTTGTAGTTTTTTGCTGCACGTTTTTTTGAACAATGCCAACTATGTTTAATTACTTACTTGTTATGATTCTATTATATATGTAAGATAAAATTTGAATTAAATTTAGATTTTCAGACATCTTTGCATAAAAATTAAAAATGATTTGAAAGAACTGCAAGACCCAACCCTCATCAAATTAATATAATCCAAAGAACTTGCATTTTTAATTTTTTATGACTACATAGGAAAAATGACTATAGCGTATAGGTTATAATTCATTTTTTTAATAGTACATAGAAAATGTGTTCATAATGTATTATGTATTTTTGCAGTTGTGGCTGTATTTAATATTTCAATTTTACTTATGATTTGTATAGAATTACAGACGGACAAATTTTCATTTTTATATATTAGATAATGAATGATAAAAAATAGTCATTTTTCCTTTTGGATAATTTTAATTTGCTGAGGTTTGGGTTTTGCGGTTCCTTCAAATCATTTTTATCTTTTTATACAAAGATGTCTGAAAACCTAAATTTAATTAAATTTTTATCTTACACGTATAACAGAATCATAACAAATAAGTAGTAATTGAGAATAAATAATACTGTGCTGCAAAAAACTCGTATAAACCAAAAAAACCCACTTTTACGTGGGTTTTTTGGTGGGTTTTATTATGTGGGTTTTTTTTTAAAAAGCCCCCCCCCCCCCCAAGGTTTTTTTGGGCGGGTAGGTGGGCAGACAGCCCTGATGAAAACTATTCCAAAATACTGAAAATAAAATGGAATTATTTTCATTCCTTTAAAATTTTGGTTTTTATTTACACGTGAGTACATATAGCAATTAATTTATTATTATATGTTATAAAAAATAGTTTAGAAATCCTGTATAACAGTTTAAATAATATTTTCCCATGTTACTATATTTTAAAAGATAAGTAGAACAAATATTATATATATTTTAAATAAATTCACATATTCATGCTATTTATCAAGTAATACATCAAAGCAGTGATTTTTCAATAGTTGGGGTCTTTGTAAAATTAATGCATTGTAACAGATTTTTTTTTTTTTTTTTTTTTTTTTTAAGACATAAATTGTAGTCGTGAAATTAGGTGTGATTCTAAAGATAAACATTGAATGCTTATAAAAGTGTACTTTTTTAGAAACTATTTTTACTTTTATTATTTTCATAAAGAATTTTAGTTTTGAAAATTCACTTTAATTTGAAAATGCCTTTTTGAATATTATGTTCAAATTTTGTAAGAGGAAAAAAAACTGAAGTGAAATTTTAAAATTGTAAGTTTTCAGTTTGTAAGTTAAGTAGTTGGTTTGCAATTTTGTTTTCTGATTTATAAAACCATTAAACAATAAAGTTGTGAGTACTGTGTGATTTTAGCACTAACTATTAGATACAGTAGACTTCTTCAAATCCGCACATCATCGAATATGTAAACAATAGAACTTTCAGTTCAGATGTAGGGACAAAATTACAGACTTTTTTATTTTTATATAATTCCATGTGTATTTTAATATGTAACTCTTGTTAATGTGACTGAACTCTTCCTTGTTCATGAAGGAAATAGTATAAATTTATTTCTGAAAAATTCTAGATATTGCTGATATCACTGGTAATTGCAATCTTCTTACCAAATATATTTATGTATTAATCAAGCTTTTTTGGTTATTAAGTCTGGCTAAACCTGAAGTAAAACTTTTTTATTTTATGATTTTGATATGCATTAGTAGGGTACCTTTGTGAGGCAAGTTTGGTTGAATAATTCAAGAAAAATGTATTATAATCTTTATTATGTATATTTAATTATGCATTATTATTTACTTGACGTTTACTTTTAATAATATAATTATTTTTTAAATTATCTTAATTTATGTTATTTCAATTTATTATTTTACTTAATTATTTTAATATTTTACTATAAGTAAGCATTCATTATAATTTCGATTGCATTATTACATTCAAATTACTGTTTAAAAAATATAAACAAAGAAAGCAATAACCAAAAATCCGCTCAAATTCTGATCCCAAGCTGTGCAGATTTGAGGGAGTCTATTGTATTAATATAATAAAGTAAAAATATTTCATTTTCAAGCTGAAATTTTGGTGAATAAATTCAAATCTCCCATTTAAAATTTGTTTGTGAAATTAAAGAAAAAAAAAAAAAAAGCTATAGCAAATTATAAATTGTTATAGCAAAAATGTACTTGGTCTGATTGTGATTTTGTTCATTGTACTTTTCTAGCTAGTGTGGAAATGAAGTTTGAAGGAACAGAAACCACCGCTATCTCTAGCTGCATTGGAAAGGTGCTTGCAGAATTTGACGACAGGGATAGAAACACTTTTCAAATGAGAAGAAGATGACTAACAAGAGATGATTTGTCGAAAAAAATTTTGTTAAATAATAAATATGATTAATAATAGTTTGTAAATAAAAAAAAATTAATTCTTTTTTGTGATTAATAAATTTTATTTGTTATACATGGTAAGTTTTTATTTAAATTCTAAGAATTGACTTCTAATTTTTGTATTATCATTTTTAAAACTAGTATCCAATGTTTAAGATATTTCAATAAAATGCAATTTATAAAATAAATTTACAAACTTTTAAAATCACCTTGTAAATTTTATCTTGGAGAAAAACAGTTGATAAAAATTGACTCATATAAAATCTATCTAAAATTAGAATTTTTAATGAAATATAAATTATGATGATATTTAAATGCTAAGTTTTTAGATTTCTAATTATTTCAAATGCCTTACTTATGTGCAATTGAGAGAATCTATCAATTTGAATTTCTAAAATGTATTTTATATCTTCACCCCCCCCCCCCCCCTCCTCCCTGACTCAAAAGAGAAAACATATAAAGAAAATTAGCTATTTTGTCCTTTGTATAATTTCTGATATTTTCAAAGTATTTTTTATCTATTAATTTTTTTGAGGGCTGGGGAAATGACCTGAAATATATTTTAAAAAATTTCTACCTTCTATCAGTCACAATTTCTTTCTGCTTACATAAACTTAAGTAGGTATTGTAAATTCTGAAATGGAATTTAGATAGCCTTAATGTCATGTTAGTCTACTTTTTGTAGGGATGTATAATTTTTAGAAAGATTCAAGTGTTGGGGGGGAGAAAAAAACATTTTTCTGTAAAAATTGATTTTTTTTTCTTTTTACAAATAAGAGCTTTTTTGTTGCTAAATTTTCTTTGAAAATATAAAATAATATAAATTTTTTGAATATACGTATGTACATTAGAAATAGAAAGATTTTATTTTTACTTCATATGAATACATTACAAATAGAAATAATAAACTTACTATTAAAAATTTTAGTTCCAGAATAGATTTTCTCGCTTAGTTTGACATTGTTTGTAACATATTTTTTTATTTTTTTAAATGGTCATTTCAGTTGCACTTTCAATTTTACACTGCCATTAAAACTTATAATATAAATATTTGCCTCAGTATTTGCTGGCAATTGTGTTTATTTAATAAGAAAATTCCATCGAAGTGTTTATCCCCCAGTAGTATAGTCAGACTCTCATTCAGAATGAAGGGAGTATAAAGATATAAATTAATGTTTTACTAATTTTTAATGTAGGAGTAACTAAAATAAAGTTGGTTAAATAAACAAAAAAAACAACAGGTGGATTACTTTTTTCAACCAAATTTTGCTTGCATTTTTCGGTTAGCCGGGCACCAGTGTTATATTTACATACATATATATGTACACACGCACACACATATATGTACAGATATGTGTATGTAAATATAACACTGGCGCCCGGCTAACCAAAAAGTACCAATTTTTTTTTTTTTTTTCAGGTGTGGTGGAGAGAGGGGGTAACATTTCATTTATACAGTGGAAGATCTTTATAATCCTATATAATGCACAGCTTTTGAGATGTAAGCAATGAATTTTGTACTTAAGAAGCACCTGTAATCCGTATTGCAAAAATATTGCACCTTTTAGAGGATTAAATTTTAAACATTATTTCATCTTTATCTCCTTAATTCAGATTTTTTTTAAATGAAAATATTGCTGTTATTAAATGTAAAAATTTTGGGATTAAGCAATGTGTTGATTTTGTCCGAGCATGTTTCGATAATTTTTATAGGCGATTTAACAATATGTGAAATAATCAATATTATGCAAAAATATTTTAACCTGCACAACTTTTGGTCCTAAGGAATGCAATATAAATATCTACTACGATTGTTTTGTATATTGCCATATTTACAAGGTAAGTTTTAATGTTGTGTGAAATGACCTATATAACGCAAAATGTTGCATGTTTTGGTTTGCATTATAAAGATCTTCTACTGCATATAAATACTATGTTAACGTTTATTGTAAAGACATAAAAAAAAATCATTTCAGTTACGTTATTTTTATTATTATTTTTTTTTAATAATGGTTGAGTGTTTATTGATTATGTGAAAATAAAATATGGAAATCTGCTTATGATAAATTGATTTTTTTAAATATTCAATTTTTCAACCTCACTATAACCACAAATTGGTATTACGGACATAATTTTACATATGAATTTTTAATGAGGAAAGTAGCATTTACTTATGAGTTTTTCAAAAAGTTAATGTTTCAATGTAGAACGTTGAACATTTGAAAGAAAAAAAAAGAGAAACCACCAGAATGTAGAGTGAACATAAGAAAGAGAGTATTCATCTTCCAACACTATAGAATCGGTAAGTTTCTGATTCAGGATGATGGCCATACAGATAAAATATAAATTTTCTTCTGAGTTAATTGTGTTGGAATAATAAATAAAAGTTAAGTTCAGTGGTGTGGTCGTAAAAAAAACAGTGGGTATACGTTCTAAGCAGAGGGTATACGCTCAAGGCAGAGAGTATTCCCTCGTGCATATATACTATAGCTTTCTTGAAAAACAGAGGGTATACGGTGTTCTTTAAAAAAATCCAGAGGGTATACGACGTATACCCCCGTATACCCTCCACTACATCCCTGGTTAAGTTTGAAAAAACAACAAAGGTAGAATTTTGCATATGTAACTTAAGAGGACACAGTACCTTTTAAACTATTTTTTAGTTTTCAATAGTATTGTAATATCTGTGGTGGCATTATGTTTAATACTATAATGGAAATATATATATACTATATTTAATCTTACAGAAATGCCTATTTAATTAAAATTAAAAATTTTTGAATAATTTTTAACTTTTTAAAAATCCCTACTACTTTTTTAAATATGAATATTTTTTGCTTCAGAAATTTCTTTAATTTCAATGATGAGTTTGTTGAATTTCCTTGATTTTTTATTATACAAAAGAGAAAATGATTTAATATATTAAATGTAATATCCCATACATCTAAAAATCCACGGCACAGTTTTATGTAGTATAATCTATGGAATGTGGGGGAAAAAATTTGAAACGAAAAATATTGATATTTAAAAAATCAGTTGGGATTTAAAAAAAAAAAAATTATTTAAATTTTAGTTAAATAGAAATAAGCAAGATTTTTCTTTTTTTTTTAAATTATATGAAATTTAATTTGCTTTATAGTATTAAATATAATGTCACTACAGATATTACGGTATTATTCAAAATTGAAAAAGTATAAAGGGCACTGTGTCCCCTTAACATAGTTTTTGACTAAATTTTACTAGTTTTTTTTTTCCTTGCAAAGTTTATACATCAAGACAGTTAAACAAATTTGAACATCTATATTTATGGTAAAGGCAGCAAAGAATAAATCATTTCAGTTAAATATTTTTTTTTTATTTTAATATGTTGAATATTTTTATTGATTATATGGAAAAAAATTATCAAAATTGCTTATATGGTAATAAAAGTTATTTTATTCAAATAATACAATATAACACTTTTCAACTTTACCATTTCCATAAATTGGTATTATGGATATAATTTTGCATATGACACTTATAATGAGAGAAGTATAATTATTATTTTTACACAATATTTTTACGTACAATACTGAACATGAAAAGAAAAAATTAAAAAAACATCAGAATGTATAAAATATTTGAATAAATTATTTTATTAATGGTATTTGAATTTTCGTAAAAAGCTACCTTTTAATAAAAGCAAAAAAAAAATTCCCCAAAATTTTTGGGTTATTTCAGAGCAATCCCTTTCACCATAATCATGAAAAATTTCCCTTTTAAATATTTTTTACATTATCATGGCAGTGAACTTAGCTATGATTATCCATATAAACAATATATAAATATATATTTCTATCATAGCAAAAAAAAAAAAAAAAAAAATTGAAATAGTTAAAAAATATATATTTATATGCATATGTTTTCAAACCTGGATTCATCAATATAAAATGGCAAACTTTTTTTCACTAATATAAAGAGATATTTATTACCAATACTATGTCAAGACCGGTAATCAATATCTCTCTATATTGAAAAAAGAAAGCTTTGCTATTTTATAGTATCGAATCCAGTTTTAACCAATATCGGCCGGTCCGGCGTTCCCCGATATTGGCCGGTCCGGCGCTCACCGCTATTGGCCGGTCTGGCGTCCGCCGATATCGGCCGCTATTGGGTCCCGATATCGGTCGGTATTGGGTGCCGATATAGGCCAATATTGGAAAAAAAGTTTGCCATGCAATATCGGCCAATATCGGTATACCGATATTGGCCGATATTGCGAAATCGCTGTTCCCGATATTGGCCGATATTGCGAAATCGCTGTTCCCGATATTGGCCGATATTGCTGTGCTACCTGGGGATATTTATTTTTTTAATGAATCTCTATTTCTTGCATGTAAATGTTCCCGTTATCATTAATATTGTTAATCCATATTCCATGTATTGAAGTGTTAAAAATCTGAAAAATGCTATACAGTAAAATCTTCTAAGACGGAATCGAATAGAAATGAAAAAAAAAAAAAAAATGCGCTATAGACAAGTTCCCTTCTTAGCAAGTGTAAATGTATTATATATTCTTTTCTTACGTATTAGTATATTAATTTTGCATGAATCAAAACGTTTTTCAGTTTAAAACAGGGCTCCGTCATAGGCAGGTTCTTTTTCACACGTTTTATTATATTTTAATTTAGCTATATTTTAATAAGCGTAGAAATATACAATTCTTTAAAAAGAATAAATTTTAATGTTTAAGTGTAGAATAATGGCGATTTAAAAATGTATGCATTTTTTGAAAAAAGTTTTGGGCCAGGCCTAATTTTAGTGACCTTTGAATGGTCCAGGCTACGCTGAGACAACGATTTACGGGCTGAATCAAAACTAGGACTGAAATTTTTAAGCAGTGAAGACTAGAAATTAAACCAGCCTTGGCTCTGTACAGAAAAAATAAGTTAGGTCCGTCCCGAGCCTTCAGAAAAAAAAGCCCAGCCCGAAAAGAGTGGAAACCAGGCCGGGCCGGGCTTGGACTTCGGCCACGGGCCGGCCCGTGCAGATTTGGACATGCAAGATTTGGACATTCTGCAACATTTGGCTATTTTTACTTTGTTGAGACAATTGTGTAGTGCTGCCATCTGTTAACATGTTTAATAAATAAAGTTCATTTTATGCAAAAGGATTTCAAATTTTGCTTTTTGTTATTATTTATTTTCTTCTTGGTAACATGTATTCAAAATATTAATAGAGGGTACAAAAATCTCTCAAAAGAGGTACAAAAAACATCAATATTTAATTATTAAATAATTTTTAAAGTCTATTGTTATTTAAATTATTAAATATTAAATAATAATATCTAACATCTTCAAGAATAATTAAATCTTAGTATTTTAGTTTCACGATGCGATAGATTTTCTCATAATACCTTCATAAATAATGCAAAATATTTTTGAGGAAAACATGACGCAACATCTTCATTCACAAGTATCTTCAAATTTTAAATATGTTCCCAAATGCTCTGTACTAAAATTGTATTTTAGATCCAGGTTAAATTTAATTTTAATATCATTATTAAAAAAATTACGGACTTTATTTTTTCATTACCTTTATTTTATTATAATAAAAAACTATGATTGATTTAGACTCGTAAATACCAATCTCTTCATATTCTGAAAGAGTAAAAATGGAATCATTCTAACGTTGTTTGTTGAGATTGATTCAAACAAAATTCGAAGTTGAAAAATATCTAAAAAATCATAAAAATCACTAAATTGAGCTACAGTTTTCAAACAAATTTCATTCGAAAGTACTTTTTTTTTTTTTTTTTTTTTTTTTTTTTCGTTTATGTAAAAAATTAAATTATGTGGTATTTAGAAGTGATGTACGGTCAATAAAAAAAAAAAAAGAGCAGCGGTTTTTTGGCAGGAGTCTAAAAGTAACCTATAAAATTCTGACGACGTCTAAAATATCCGTAGTGAAAAAAAATAAGACTTTTTCGGGGAAAAAAAAAAAAAAAAGGCCCTCATCGCCGTTATTTGTATTATTATTATTAAATCCACATCCTCTATCTAACTTTTTAGGAAAATGCTTAAAAAAAGTAATAATAATAAAGTACCTAACTTGTAACTTGGTTTTACTTTCACTCAGGAGAGAGCTAGTTGATTCCAAATGTAATCAAATGTTTTAATCAGTCCTGGTTTTATTGTGTTGTTAGTTAATACTGTTATATGTAAAGTATTGGCGAATCACGCCAATATTCTCAACACAATACCCCCAAAACTTATTCAACTTTTGGCTAAGAAGCGCTCAAGGCGCAAGGACCCAAATTTAGTTTTTTTTTTTTGGCACACTATTTTAAGCCAAACGTAAATATCGGCAATTCAAGATAGAAATAAAAAAATATTTGTTCTACCTTTTTTCAGAATATCATTTTAAATATAATCCGAAAACCCTTCATACATAGCGGGCTTTGCCTAGTATTTAATTAAGAAAGGTCCTACACACCGTGCATATTTCCTGCGTTGTCATGTATTCGTAGACAAGCTTCTTATTATCGAATTAAACCAACAATCATAAAAAATCAAAGAAACCCACTCTAGAACTTATTTTTATTTTTAATATTGTTATTTTAACTTTTGTATAATTTATTTATAATAATTTTAAAAACATGACTTCTTGGAGGTAAATTTTGTAACGCCCTTTTCGATGATGCCCTACACTCATAGCCTATATAATAGAGTTTAAACAGTGATCACATATAAAGGGGTGATTGAAATTTTTAGCAATAGAGGTCCCGATACAGTGTTGACAAAATAGTTTAGCAGAGCGTGGTTTCGATCCACGGACCTCTGGGTTATGGGCCCAGCACGCTTCCACTGCGCCACTCTGCTCACAACCATGGAGGAAAGAGATAGATGGAGATGTAGTAAGGTGGCTGGGGGTGACGTCAAAAAAAAATTACCCTAAAATCCGCTCCAGAAGGCCCAGACCACAGATTATTATCTTATTTCTAATTGTCTGTGGCCCAGACAAAACCACGTGCTTTGACACGCCTATCAGTTCAAATCAGTTCAAACCTGTATTACTTTGCTTTCATTTTTTTACCAGCAGAAATTGTTATTCAAGATATGATTAAAATTTCGATAAAAAATGACTATATGCGCTGTTATAGGATGTAGTACTAGGTCTGAATGTATCAAAGATACTAATATATCACTTCTCAGAATTATTTGATTTTTTTATCATATGTATTTTAAGTAAAAATATCAGAAGCGTTTTTTAAGATTTTACTTGAAAGGGTAACATTCTTTCGTTATTGTCCTAAAATCGTTTGCACCCAAAAATCTAGATTTTCGATTAATATTTGTAATTTAAGTTCTCATACATAATTTTAAAAGAATGCTTTCATCATTATATTTTATCTGTTTGCATGGAATTGTTAATATGTAGTTAAGAACAAATAAAGACGTTTAACTAAATTAGCAGCGATAGATTCGGCCAAAATGGGGGCAAATTTAAAGCGCAATCACAAAATTTCATTCCATCAAAGAAACTTCTCATTAATTAGTATAAATTACTTGAGTTTTGAAACATATTAATATTTGCAAAAAAATAAGTTCACCTGATAGGAAAACATTAGTTGTAAGAATGAAATTACTATCAGTAAATGCTTAATTCGCATTTGAGTAATTGTACTTTATCTTTCGATACAAAATTTTATTTTTCACAAAAATTTGTTATACATTTCACAAGAATAACTTTTTCTTTTCAGAAAATAGACACCAAAACTTGTATCTTTCCCTTACAATAATAATAAACTAGTCAGATGTACCAATTCCAAAACTTTCTTCTATCTCATACATGTTAATACTTCAAAATTCGCTATCACACTGCCAAAATCACATGGCAATCTATATAATACCCATCGTGAGGATTCTAAAGATATGAAATCCCGTGCATTAGTTCTTGAGATATGACTATCGCTGAAATCGTGTAAATCCAGCAAAATGCAGCCTAGTAGCACCACCTATTTGGTGTTTTACACCAAAACCACCAAACCACAACTTATGTCAACGTCTAACTGAATTTGAAGTTTGGGGAAAATCCGTGCATTAATTTTTGAGATAGAGCTATTGCGAAAATCCTGAAAAATCTAGCGTAGCAGTGTCACCTATTGGGCGATTAACACGAAAACCTAATCAGCAACAACTTGTGTTAACATCTAACTAAATCTGAAGCTAGATAAAAATTCGTGCATTAGTTCTTGAGGTAGTACTAATATTGCAGGAATCGTGAAAAATGCAGCACAGCAGCGCCACCTGTTGGGCGATTTGCACCAACACGCAATCAGCACCAACTCATATCAAGGACAAACTGAATCTCAAGTTTGATGAAAATCCGTCCATTAGTTCTTGAAATAGAGGTATTGCGGAAATCGTGTAAATCCTACAAAATGCAGCATAACAGTGCCACCTGTTGAGCGATTTACACCAAATCGTAATCAGCAACAACCATTAAGGATCAACCGAACCTGAAGTTTGATGAAAATCCGTGGGTTAGTTCTTGAGATACAGCTATTGCTGAAATCGCGAAAAATGCAGCATAGCAGAGCCACCTAATGGGCGATTTACACCAAAAACTAATCAGCACCAATTTATATTAGGGACTACCTGAATATAATTTTTTATTATTTTTCGTGCATTAGTTCTTGTTTTAGAGCGCCCACAAAATTTGTGTCACATACAGACAGACGTTTTGTAAAAATATGTTCCTTGGGATGTCTGACCCCTAAAACGTGTAAATCCGTCGAAAACCGGAAGTCAAAAATTTTCACAAATCCAACCCTTTCTTCTTGTAAAGATAGAAGAAAGTAAAAAACTTTTATTTGCAGTTTGGATCTTCTCATCTCTGAATTATTTATTTAGTATAAATTTATTTGTGATATCGCAACATTGTATTTATATTTAATTATTCCCATTTAATTGTAATTAACGTTAAAATATCACTCGCAGACTAATGTTAAATCTATGGGAAGATTACATTCAAATTTCTCATTTACATTTCAATATTTTTAAAAACCTTTTCTACATAGGACAGCTGGAATGGTTCTCTAATTAGCCCCTTTTTTAATTTGTTTACTTTTTAAATAATAACTTTTGAAACTTGTTTTTAAATATAAAATGACCTCCTAAAAAAAAAAAAAAAAAAAAAAAAAAAAAAAAAAAAACCCGAACTAAAATCGAAAAGTAAAAAAGACAACCTCAGCTATTCCATACCACAAAAAAATTAAAGATATTGAAATAAAAACAAAAAATTTGAAAAGAACGCTCCCACGGGTTTAACATAGCTTATGAGTGTGTTTTTACGTGACGAGTGTAGACACTAAACAATAATGTAAATATAATTAAAGTCTTCAGTCATAAAATAATATTATAATCTTGGTCACTTTTCAGTATTAATTTGTAACTTCTAACTAGGATATTTTAAATAAAATTTCTTTTAAATATAAACGTGTGAATAAAATTAAATTGTTGTGAATTCCATTTTTCTTTTTTTTATGTGACTTTATTCAGATTAACTTTTCATAAGAAAGCTGTTGAATATTATTTTGAAACATATGCGTCAGTTTCATATGAAAATAAATTAATTTTTTTAGTCTGTCTCTCTGTTCCATGATAACTACAGAAAAAGTATCCGATTAGCTTTTGATTAAGTATGTATTTTGGTGAGATATTCGGTGTTGGTGCTATTTATGACGGCCGATTATCTGCACGTGGGGTATAGGCTCAAGGGGAGTGCCCCCCTTGGGGAACCTAACCCGTATTTACGCAAGGTTTCCCAAGGTTCGAAGAAAAACCACGAAAACTCCGAACGGTTAGGCCGACGGGCGCGATTGGGTCCGAACCCAGCACCTCCCGTTTATCAGCTTCGACAGCAGAACCTCTCAGCCACTAGTGGGGCTCTGAGAGATACCCGATTTAGCTGTATAGTTTTTCATTATATTTAGTTCATCCATTCAGAATGTCTTAGCAGCAGACTTTGTTATATTTTCGTGATCGAGGGGGCATAATAATGCATTTAACAAGAAAGAAAAATCATGCACCAAACGCAGAATATGAAACACTTTGCAACACTTCCAGAATTCTTTAACGAAATTTCGCTGTTTAATAAGCTAAAAAAAAAATCTAAGTAAACAATTCAGAAAAGGCATGCATGACACATTTGAAAACCAAATTTCAACAGTTACTGTCCATAGCCGAAAAAGTAGTTCAATTCTATTGTGCGTTTAAACATCCGCCTACCAAACGGGTCCAATGGACCCGACAGGAAAATCTGAATTAATTCAAATACAGTAAAATTCAGCTGAATGTTATAAAATTAAGAAGTTAGTTTGACAAACTGGTATTTTTCGATCTAAATTTGTAAAAACTTAGAAACATTTTAAAAGAATATGGAATAAAAACTAATGAATTTTAACTGCGGTTGGATACATTACAGTAATTTTTTTCTTTCTTTTTTTTTTTTTTTTTTTTTTTGTCCGAGGGTTAAAATACAATAAGAAATTACTTGGCGCAGTACAATATAAGCGGATAAAAAAACAACTTTTATAGCATCAATGAGCTTTCACTTGTTTCAAACTAGTTTCAGTAGTCATAGCGCACCATCGTCAGTGCAAAGAATCACTCTTTGCACTGATGACGGTGTGCAACGGCTATCGAAACTAGTTTGAAACGAGTGAAAGTGCTTTGGAGCTATAAACGTTGTTTTTTTTTTTGCTTTTTTTTAATCTGCTTAAATAGTCCGAGGGTTAATCTCCCGATTTGAATTCCATATTGTACCCTAAAACTTAGTTTAGTAAGAAAGTTTATAGTAGAAATTCACCTTCAGACATTTCTACCAATATGTAGAAAATACTTGAATTGTTTGTATAGTTCTGTATATTACCAACAGATTTTCCGGAAATTTCTACCATTATGCGGAAAATACTTGAATTTTTTGTACAGTCCTGTATATTACCAACCGATTTTTATAATCGCCACATATTAAGATAAAATTTAATTCAGGCTATTGTTAAGACATTGTTAAAATTACTCAAAGAAGACTTTCAGATAATATTATCCTTAAGAAACTAAGTATTTAGTTTTTTGCGCGGCCGTGTATATGATTTTATTTATATTATGCAAATATCTCTTAGTATACTAAATATAGCTCAACTAAAAAGGGCATAACTCTATTAAAAAACGCGCTGCCATTCACGCTGATACTTCTCCTTGCTAACTATTTTTTGTGTAGCCCTGTATATGATCTATTGCATTTATACACATCGCATAGCAAGTAAAAAATTTAGCTAAGCTTAAACACGTATACTATAAATAATATATCCCTTCCAGCAATTATCAATAATATGGAATACTTTAGATACAGTACTATCCAAATCTTTTGTGTGACCTTGTAAATGAACGATAAATCCTATGCACATCATATTTCACAGCAAGTACATTGTGGTAAATCCGAGTAATTCATGTCTATTTCATTGTATTTGAGTAACATAATTTCGCTGCAAACAGCCCCCCCCCCCCCCCATATATCATTACATATCGGAATTCTTTTGTGTGGCCCTGCAAATGAATAATAAATACTTTGCAAATCCCATGTTCTACAAAATGCATTTTTTACTGCACTTTATAAATGCATATCAATTTCTTTATGTTTTAAATTGTCTAACATCATTAAAATGAACTTGAAACGAGATTTTTCCCATTGACCGTAATGTAACATAATAATTTTGACCGTCCATGCAAATGAACTAACTATAAGTGCTGCACTCTTTTTTTTTTTTTTTTTTTTTCAATAGCGATCACGCTATAGTAAACGTCTATAGACCCCTTGCATTGACGTCACGTTGCTATTAGCAACGACTGATACTATCGTATCTGGTGCACACACGTGGAGCACAGAACTGCCCGTTTGTCGTTAAAAGCACATGTTATCTTTCTGTTTAATTTAGATCTTCCTTATTTTTATTATTATAGTGCAAACAAGTCTAATAAATCAAATGGAGAGCACCATATTTGCGTTATATTTGGGCGCCATACGAAGCGATTTCAGACGTGTGACGTCATGTGCAACCCGTCTATAACATAACATAAAAAATACAGGGTGATCCGGGTCTATTTACAAAAGTTAGAACTCGGCCAGAAGGCCAGACAAACCGAACTCATAAAAATTATTCATCTATGTTGGAAAGTGTTAAAAATTACTGTAAAGAAGAAAACTAATAAAATTTTTGGTTCATATCAAATGTTTTCAATAGTTTATTTTATTTTATTTTGACATTTTATCATTGCTAATTTTTCAATTCCAATTATTTTAAAAGCAAACATTTATTTTAATAAATAACAATACAACAAAGACCGTTTAAAAAATTACCATTTTTTCTTAAATATATACTTCAGCTGTATTTCATCTCTTTGAATTCGTCTTATTAATATGAAATCCCTTCCACGTGCTTGTTTTGTTTGGGCCTTCCGTGGACGTTTAAATTTGAGCGGTAAATGGTTTCATATTGCAAACCTTTTTAACAGCATACTGCATCTATATCTATCTCATTCCTCCATGGCTCACAACAGCGGGGTAGGAAAAAAAAAGTAAAAAAAAAAAAAGCAATTTATCAAATTACAACGACCATTTGGAAAACGATTTTTTTTAAGACTAAAATTTAAGACATAAAAAATCGAACGGAGTTTATACATTACATACGCCATGAATTAAACATTAATAGTGTTATTACACGTAAAAATTGCAAGCCAAAAATATCGCCTGCGACCCGTCAGATTTCATG
This sequence comes from Maratus speciosus, assembly GCA_963932465.1. Classification (NCBI taxonomy): domain Eukaryota; kingdom Metazoa; phylum Arthropoda; class Arachnida; order Araneae; family Salticidae; genus Maratus; species Maratus speciosus. The sequence goes on from OZ010792.1 coordinate 310,371,916, forward strand.
AAACTTAAGTATTATCCACCTGAAACTTACGTAAATATCCAAGCATTTCATTGGCTGTTCGGGAAAAGGCTTTTCCATCGTCAGATTTCCAAGAAATCTGACGGCCAATTTTAAATGAAATTTCATTCTTAAACTTCTAAACATCCGACAATATTACTTTTTACACCGTCGGATAGAGAAAAAAAATGTACTTTTAAAGGCAATTTGTTTGAAAGCTGTATCTCAATTTGTTTCTGAGTTATTAATTTTTTTTTGTGTTTTTATTACTTTTTTGTCATAGTGGCAAAGTGTGTAAGTAGTGAAAGTATCCATCGTTGTTGAAATTAAAGGGAAATACAGATTACTGTATAGACCAATCAGAAAACGAATAAATTGCGGATTAAACCAATGAAAACCTCCAAATATGCTTTTCATTTCCCATCCTGACGAGAACAATAACCATTTTTCCAAATTGTTAAAAAATAAATAAATAAAATAAAAATAAAAATTGAGTTGACTTTAGTGTTGAGCAAAAAAATACAAAAAAAAAAAAATTCAAACAAAACACCCTAATGATTTTTATTCATTAAGAGATAGGTGGAGATGCAGTAGTGATGGGCGATTTCGATTTTTTAATCGATACTATGGCCAACTCGATTTAATCGATACTGTGAATTTTTTAATCGATGTCTCTAAGACAAAACAAGGTAATATCATTTTCATTTTCCTTCAAAAATTGAAGATAAAGTAGTTGGATGTGCCAATCCCAAAACTTTCATCTGCCTCATAAATGTTAAAACTTCAAAATTCGCTATCACAGTGTAAAATTTAAATGATAACCTATGCGCATCACGAGGATTCAAAAAGCATAAGTTCGTTGAAGTATGTGCATTTTAAAAGAAAATATAAGCATTGCATTTTTCTAACAAATCATTGAATTTCGGCCCACACCCTCTTAGGCTAATGTCAGACGAACGTCTTTTTGCACGCTTTTTTCGCTCTTACGCTATCCCTACACCTTCGTTAGCATGTGTAAGGACGGTGTAAGAGCGAAAAAAAACGTGCAAAAAGACGTTCGTCTGATATTAGCCTAGATGTCCGCAACGGAAAATCCCAATTTAAAGAGCATAAGTGCGACAGCTGTTGGGCAGTATACACCCAAACCTTAAGGATTTATTTATCTGAAAGTGTAACAGAATATGAAGTTTGATTAAATTCCGTGCATTAGTTTTGAGATATGGCTATCGCGAATAACATGCAAAAAACAGTATAGCAGCGCAGCCTGTTACATGATTAACACGAAAAACTCAGGAACAACTTATGTCAATGACACATAATATTAAGTTTGATGAACATTACTTCATCATTTCCTTTCTTCGTTCTTCTTTCATTCTTCGTCATTACTTCTTGAGATATTATCGCTAATATCGTGTAAATTCTGAAAAACAGTATTAAATTCAGGGGCTGGTACGGGTAGACACCCCCCCCCCGAATCTCTAGAATGTCCCTCTCCAGAACCATAGAAATCCCTCCCGGAGAAAAATGTCTGAATTCAACACTGCTAAAAAAAAGCAGCATGACAGCACAGCCTGTAATATAATTTACACAAAAACCTAATCATGAATAACTTATGACAGAATATTAAGTTTGATGAAATTCCGTTCATTAGTTCTTGAGATATGATCCCTAAAATCGTTTAAATCCAGAAAAACGTGTTGAATTCCGGGGGTAGCCCGGAGGGACATGCTGCACCCCCCCCCCTTGTGCAACATTCAAATGCCCCCCCAGAACGTTTGAGATTTTATGCTTAATGTACAAAAGTCCAATCCCCTTCCCCTCTGAACTGTCCCTCTCTGGATCCGCAGAAATCCCTCCTGGAGAAAATTGTCTGAATTCAACACTGCTAATAAAATCTGCATAACAACACCCCCTGATGGGCGATTTACACCGAAATCTAATATGCAACAATTTATGCCAACGTCTAACTGAATGTGAAGTTTGATGAAAATCCGTGCATTAGTTCTTGAGATAGAGCTATTGCGAAAATCGGGAAAAATGCAGCATAGCAGCGCCACCTGCCGGTAGATTTACATCAAAAAGTAATCAGCACCAATTTATATGAAAGTCTAATTGAATCTAAAGTTTCAACAGATTCCATGCATTAGTTCTTGAAATACACCGCCCACAATTTTTCTGTCAGAGACAAACAAATAGACAGACTGACAGACAGACAATGTATAAAAATAGTCAAATCGTATTCCAGACAAGATCTTCTAAAACTATAAATCCTTCGAAAACCGGAAGTCGAAATTTTTCACGAATCCAACGCTTTCTTTTCCTAAAGACAAAAGAAAGCAAGAAAAATTAACGCATCGATTCTGCCCGTAAATTAAGATCAGAAATGGCGAATCGATTCAGTTCAGATTCGATGCCGATGTCGATCTTTAGATGCGGGCAGAATCGCTATTTTTTTATTTACTTCAATTCTTTAGATTCGGGCGAATCGATTCAGTTCAGATTCGATGCCGATTTTTAGATGCGGGTGAAATCATTATTTTTTGATTTACTTCAATTCAAATCGCATCGCGCATGATCCACGATTCGGGTTGAATAGATTCCTCCAATTTTACTGTTTTAGTGGCAGAATTGCTGTAATATTTTGTATAAGAGCTTTTTTTTTTTTTCTAGGTTCAGTGTTGAATGGCGAGTTGATTTCTTGGCTGCTCCGGTCGGGATGGGGGGGGTGGAGGGGGAGATTTTAGAGTTCCGTAAGGGGGGATGCACATTTGTCCATTAAAAAGCATAAAATCTCAAAACTTTCGGGAGGGACATTCCAATGTTCCCCCGGGTCACCCCCTGAATTCAGTACTAGGTTAAATCGTTATACTTTTGTTTAGAAGCCTAGTTATTCGGGTTACTAGTTTATTATGTTGTATTTTTGAAATTCGTCCCTTCTAATCCTTCCTCCTCCCCTTCCTCGCCATCTTAATTTACAGGGCCATTCAAAATATGCATGCTATTTTAAAAATGCCCAATTCTCGTTCTATTTTATTATAAATCCACATTTTGAAACCTTGACCAAAGATACGTTTGAGGTCCCACCGTTGCCCCCCGGGGGCATATTTATTGTTTGTTCCAAATCATCTCGTGTAACATATTGTTGGAAAGCTTTTAATGCCCTCTTTTATTTTCTGTCCCTCCTCCCCCCACCTAATTACACGCTTTTGGCACTTTTTAGCTCACAGGCTATCAAAGCCTGAGATCTAATGTGCCCGTCGGTTTTGTATGTATGTATGTATGTACGTAACTCGATAACTCTTGATAGAAATATCCGATTTGCTTCAATTTTTTTCTATGTTCATTCTGCTAAGGCGCTTCCCTGATTAGTTTTGGGAATTCATTGGTTATGTATAAAGGGGGGAACGGGGGCTAATCCCCCCCCCCTTAACTTAGATAAATCGGTTTTTCATGCAAAATTATTAGATTTTCTTCAAATTTTGGTATACCGGTTAATTTTGATAACGAGTTTCTCTAATTATATTTGAAGGTTCATTGTTATCGTCTAAAGGGGGAGGGGGACGAGGGGATAATACCCTCCCTAATTTAGATAGATGGGTTTTGCTATCGATTTACTTCAAATTTGGTATACCAGTTTATTCTGATAAGGCGCTTCCCTAATTAGATTTGGACGTTCATTGGTTTTATATAAAAAGGGGGGAACGGGCGGCTAATACCCCCTTAATTTAGGTAAATGTGTTTTTCTATCCGATTTGCTTCAAATTTGGTATACCGATTTATTTCGATAAAGCGCTTCCCTGATGACATTTGGAGGGTCATTGGTTAAGTATAAAGAGGGGAAACGGGGAGGGGCAATTCCCCCCACGCCCCTTAGTTTATTTTTCTAGGGGCATTATTCTTTGAAATAAGAGCATAATAAACAGTTAGTGTGAATAGCCTGTGAGCTCAATGCCATCAGTTTAACTGGGCACTTTTCTTTTTAGCTCACAGGCTATCAAAGCCTGAGACCTAATGAGCTAGAGGTCTGCACGGGCCCGGGCTTGGCCCGAGGCCCGTACCCGGCCCGGCCTGCGGGCCGGGCCGGGCCGGCGGAATGAAGGCGAAATTTCAAACGGGCCGGGCCGGGCCGGCAGAATTAGGACAATTTTTTCAACGGGCCGGGCCGGGCCGACAGACAAAATAAACGGGCCGGGCCGGGCCGGCAAAAAAATTAATCGGGCCTATCGGCCCGATATAAGAATTTAAGCGAAGCAAATAAAATACGAGCCATTTTCAATTAATATGATTTTCTCGAGAAGTATAAATGTGCGTCACGAGCCGATGCGAGTTTAACAACATCAATACAGAAATGTAACGTGTCCATCGTAGAGATCGGCATCGTACAGTTACAAGATGTCTGATTCCGAGTTTAATTTTTTTTCAGCAGACTCGTGCCGGGAAGGAAGTGGTCTTAATCGATCTCAGGATGTGTAGAACAGTCATTTTGTTTTGTAATATTAATAGTGATAATGAACTTCTCTTAACAGTATCTTTGGAAATATACCTTAAGGTGGTTCTCATATTCACTGCTCAACAATGCAAAGCTTTCAGACACATGTTTCTGACAAAAACTTTAACTATAAAGGCATAAAATTGACAGGCCTGACTATTGAAGGCATTTGGAAACGAATAGCTTTTTCCATATTTAATAAATTACTTACAGAGATAACAGCGATTCCTGTCACTTGGCTGTACGTTTTTCTCCTTTCCTGTGCTATCGCTTCCGGAAATTCGATTCAAAACGCTAACTTTGACAGTATTTTCAGAAAGATATATTGCTTTTATCTATGAAAGAAAACGACATTTACATAGCTTTTGAATAAGAATACTTGCCAATCTTACACGTTTCCAAAAAGAAAAGACTTCATAAATGTGTCGAAATGTAGCTCCTTTGGATTTGAGAAAAGTCTTAAAAATGAGAGAAATATTTTCACAAATCTACTTTTTATTATACAGCTTCAAATGTTATCTTGTTTTTAATCCTTTATTCTGAACTACATTAATCTTTTAATGAATCTTTATTTCCATTTTGAAATGTCTGTAGACACGATGACTGTAAGTAATCGTTAATGTTTACTATTGTGCGTTTTCTGTTTTGCGAACATCATAGTAATGTAAAATATACTGTAAAATGTTCCCATAAATATGTATGTAGTATTCATTAAAAGAATCTTAATTGTATGTTGAGAAAAAACAGATTTTTTTTTTGTAGAAATTGTATCGGGCCGGGCCCGTTTTCCCTGATTTTTGTACGGGCCGGGCCGGGCCGGGCCGGGCTCGGGCCGAACATCCAATTTTTACAACGGGCCGGGCCGGGCTCGGGCCGAACTTCCAATTTTTACAACGGGCCGGGCCGGGCTCGGGCCGAACTTCCAATTTTTACACGGGCCGGGCCGGGCCAAGATAGCTTTCGTACGGGCCGGGCCGGGCCCGGGCCTGGAAATTCCGGCCCGTGCAGACCTCTATAATGAGCCCGCAGTTTCTGTATGTATGTATGTACGTACATATGTAACGCGATAACTCTCGATAGAAATATCCGATTTGCTTCAAAAATTTTTTCTAGGTTCATTCTCATAAGGAGCTTTCCTGATTAGTTTTGGGGGTTTATTGGTTAAGCATAAAGGAGGGGGGGGGGTACGGAGGCTATTCCCTTCCCCCACTTTGATAAATTGGTTTTTCATGTAGAATTATCAGATTTGCTTCAATTTTGGTATACCGGTTAATTCTGATAAGACGCTTCCCTGATTAAATTTGTAGGTTCATTGTTTAAGTATAAAGGGAGAAACAGGGGCTATCCCCCTTAATTTAGATATATGGGTTTTTCTATCTGATTTGCTTCAAATTTGGTAACCAGTTTATTCTGATAAAGCGCTTCCCTGATGAGATTTGGAGGCTTATTGTTTAAGTGTAGATATGTGACGGGGGGGGGAGGCTGATTCCCCCTTAATTTATTTTTCGAAAGGCATTCTTTGAAGTAAGAGTATAGAATACAATTAGTATGAATAGGCTGTGAGCTCAATGCCATCAGTTTAACTCGATACTTTTCTTTTTTATTTATTATTGTTTCAGTGAGTGCACTCTGCATGTCAGCGAATGAGTCAATAACTGTTTATAGTTTTTACTTTTTAGATTACTGCTGGGAAAAAACATATAATCAAGGAATATACATTTATTTATTTGTTAACCAGAGAAAAGTGTGTTATTTCATTGTTAATGGCTCTAGGATGAGAACATTTTTTTTCTTAACAGCTGAAAATTTGGTAAACACCAAAAAGAAAGATATTTATAAACTCTAAATGAGATAAGGAGATATGTATTTTAAAAAGGGAAAGAAATTTTAGTTAAATATATTATTAAAAGGAGAATTTTGATTATTAATTGGGGGATAATTAGTATGTGATGATTGGTTAATTACATTCATCACAGCTAATTTAAAAGAAGATTTGCAATATTTGCATTTCCCCCACGCTTATAGGAGATCCTAAAAAGACCATTTAACTTTTTTAATAAATTTAGAGCCTTCAAAATTTCGCTCAACTGCGCATTTTTAAGAAGAATGACGTTTATAGGAAGTAAGTCCCCATCTGTTTGGTTGAAGGAAATAAGAGTTAGAGTAGAAAGTACATCTTTTCCGGATGACAAAAAAAAAATCATTTATTTCTTTCTTTTTTTTATCTGACCGAGATCTTTTTAAAGATAAATTTAAATATAATATAAATTATTATCAAAATTACATCTTAAAAATAATAATTTTAAAAGTTAAAAAACCTTATTATTTGACTCAAATGTCTTTAGTAGCTTACTTTTGGGCCGCTAACATTGTATAGGGCCCCCATAAATGGAGGTGAGAGGTTAGAGATAGTCGTTACGGCCCTGTTGATTCGCTACGTTTTGGAATTGCTATTTTTCAGCTTATCTGTGTGAATGTGTGAACATCGAAGCATCGATTCTTAATGCGATCGATTCTGTTTTATACGATGTCGATTTTAATCGATTCTCAAATTTTCCAGAATCGCCCATCACTAAGATGCAGTATGCCGTAAAAACGGTTTGCAATATGATGTGCGTTATCGCCAGGGATGTAGCTTTAGGGGGGGGGAGCCTCCCCCCCCCCCAATATGTTCAAATAGTAGGGCGCCATAGGAGGTTTATGGGCGCCGTCAGGCGCCCGTAAAAAAGGGTTTATCAGTAGTAAAAAGCAATTATAAAATAATTTTATTTTAAATGTAAAATTACAAAGTGAGTTACTTTTACATCCAAAACTTGTATAAGACATTCAATTTTAGACCTGTTACTTCCGATACACCCCCATCCCGAAGAAAATTTATACATCAGGAATGAAAAAATTTGAAAGCAGGAATTGTAATCAATTGTAGGATAGAAGTACAATTATTTCCTTCTTATCTTGGTAGTTGTTGGTCACCCTTGGCAGTAGAAAAAAAGTCGAAAGAAGTGTCTGAAGGGATTAGAAAAGTTCGCAAATATGTTCAATAGTAGGGCGTCATGAAGACCAGTGGCATAGTGGCCAGAGCATCTGTCAGCCGCGCTGCATGTCGCGAGTTCAACTCCCTACTGGACAAGCTTCACTCAACCCTTCATCCCTTCGGGGTCAATGAAATGAGTGCCAAGCTTGCTTGGGAATTAAACACTGAAGGTCCTGCGTTTGGCTGACTACCTGACCGGGGCGTATGCTGCATAGCACCTCGGGGCCCAGGGTCAAGAAAACAGGGATGGGCAGTGTCGGCCCAGATCCTTCATGGATTGTATGTCCACAGAGATTAGTTTAGTTTAGTAGGGTGCCATAGAAGGTTTAATGGCGCCGTCCCACAAAAAATGGATTTAGGATTACTGCATCTATTTCTTAACAAAAACTATATATATGCGGAAGTGAAAATTCCGAAAACTGGAATTGTAATCAACTGCTGGACAGTAAATGTGATTTGATCCTTAGAAATGCAATTATTTCCTTCTCGTCTAGGTTGGTTACCTTTAGCAGTAGAAAGAAAGTGTGGAAACAACTGAAAGTGACAGTAGGGGATGAGAACAGTTTTCCAATATATTAAAGTTGTAGGGCGCCATAGAAGGTTTAAGGCCGCTGCCAGGCACCCTCAAATGAAAGGGTTTAAATTACTACCTCTATTCCCCAGCAAAAACAATTTATATATGCAAAAGAGAAAATTCTGAAAACAGTAATTGTAATGAATTGCGGGACAGTAAGTGTAATTCGATTCTTCTTATCTCAGTAGGTGTTTGTCACCGTCGGTAGTAGAAAGAAAGTGAAAAGACATGGAAGTGACTGGAGGGGAACGGTTCACAAATATGGTCAAGTAGAAGGGCGCCACACAAGGTTTAATGGCACCGTCAGGCACCCATATAGAAATAATTTAAATAGTAGTTACAATTATTTGTACAAGCACTTTACTTTTAATGTTAACCTTTAACTGATGTTAGCGGTCTCTCAGACCGCGGCTTTTATAGTTTAACTTGCAATTTTCAGTTTAACTACAAACACTACCGATATTTTGTTCCGTTTGGAACTTTAGTATTATCACCAGATACTTTTGAATAGATGAATTTTAATTATAACAGTCCTATACAAAAAGTTTAGTACAAAAACACCATCCAATGAGTTAATCGTGCCTTTTATTCATCTTTCGATGGAGCGGTCTCACAGACCGCTTCACACTAGTTACGTGACAATTTCTGTGACATCAGTTAAAGGTTAAATTGTAAAGTAAGTTACTTTTAACATACCATATTTGTGTAAGAAATTTAATTTTAAAATTGTTATTACTTCTTTTCCCTAACAAAAGCAATTTATATTTGCGGAAGAGATACCCTCATAGCATGCATGGTCACGGTGACGTCGTTGTGACGTCACTGTAAGTCACTGTGGTCACGTCACATCTGTGACCAAAATGCCACCCCTCAATGATGTCACATTGTGACTGAGATGTGAACTTCTTAGAAAACTTTAAAAAATTACGAAAATTCTTTAAAACATGTTATTTACTGTAAAATTATGTTTTCCTGGCAATTAAAAAAAAATTGTGAGGTCACTGTTATATCACTGCTATGTAACGTACGTCAAGTCACATATGTGACAAAAAAATCACCATATTGTAAGTCACAGTGTGACAAAAATATGAACTTCAAAAATCTTTGAAAATGAAGAGAAATATTTTAAACAGTCACGAGTTACATGGCATAAGGAATAAAATATATTAGTGGATAGCAAATGGTAAATTCTCTCACTAAAGGGGAGAGGGGGGGGGGGCATAATAAATAAAGTGCACGATACAATCATTAATAAACTAAATTTTCAGGCTATATTTTATCAATTTGATATCTAAGATAGTGAATGTATACTTTTTCATGATTTAAATTTTATCTAGCATTTGGATAATATAATTAGAATTAGGAATATTAAATTTATACACTTTACATATTTAGTTTGCTGGGAGGAAATTTATTTATTTATTTCTTTTTTTACCGACCAGGATTATTCGAAACACTTCTGTGGTTTCAAAATAAAAATTTTCTATTACAGTTAAATCTGCACCTTTTAATGAGCACGTAGAAAGAGTCTTCAGAGTTTAGTCATCTATGCATTTATTGCTTTAGAATATTTTTATAATTTGTATTCAAGTCATAAATTCTACTTCTTTCAGACTTTTTAAATAAAATTAGCATTTTCCGAAAATAAAAGAAATATACAAAATTTGTGCAAAACAAACTTTACTTAAAAAAAAAAAAAAAAAAAAAGAAAAAAAAAAAAAAGAAAAAAAAAGGGGGGGTGGCTCGTTATTACCATTAAATTTATTTTTACGCCTTTTGAAAATTTAAACAATGGTATATCTAATAAACTCTAATTATGAATATTATTATTATAATTATTTAGAAAAAATGAACTTTACAATACATTTTAACTTGTATTATTTGGTACGGATAAAAAGAAAAGGTTAAATACATTGGACATTTCTTCAAATACAAAATTTTAATTAACCATACTTTCAGAAAATTACTGCGCATTCAAGTTTCATATCTCTTGCATGCAAAAACAAATAATCTGTACCAGACCATCTGCTTGAAAATCGTCTGCCCACAAAAAAATAAACATGAGAAGACGCGGGAAATAAATAGTTCACTGTTTTTAGAACATCACCTTCACCACGTCTACAACACTTTAAGATAAGGAAATGACCATTTTTGGATACACGGATATTAATAGAACGTATATGTAAGTTTTATTTAATTTAAATATTTTATTCCTGATTTGTACATATGAGTTAAATAGTTTTATGTTATATTTGTAAGAGACTGATCTTTAAACTGTTAGAAGCGATATTTTAAAATTCGATAACTGTAAAGAAAAATATCTTAATCTGCCATCGCTTGAAAAAAAAACTGCGCAGAGACTGTGCATGCCTACATTCATACTGGAATTAATATAAACATTAATTTACTCTTACTTGAGATTGAAAATGTATGGAACGACAATGATTTGGAATTATTTTATCGGCTTCTTACTATTTTTTGATTACTAACACTTATAGTTATTATTATTTTGGGGTTAAATATGATGTTCGATTATCATAAGATTACGAAACTGTTTCAGATTAGAAATTAACATTATACTGGGAAAATGTATCTTTACATATTACAGTAGTGAAACATTTGAAAGAATTTTCTTTTAGTGCTAATAATATTTTAAATTATCTTTCAAAATCCTAAATCTTCAAACCAATGTTTTCAGATTTAACATTTGCCGAAATTATAAAATAATAGGAATTCCTTATACCATATCGAAATATTTTTGAGATATTGTTAAATCTAATAAGGCATTTAATTTATCTATTGAGTTTGCTGTTGTTTAATAGTACAATTATAAATCCTAATTATTATTTTTAGTATTTTTCAAATTGGTATATTTATTTTTTTTAAATTGTATGTAAGGATTTTTTCTTTTCTGTTTGTGATTTTAATCAAACATTTAATTATAGACATTCTGAATCGGTTATTAAATTTTCTTCTATTGTAAATTCATTTTCTACGTTTATGATACGCGTAATTATTGGCACTAAAAAGTAAAATATGATACTTAAGCATTGAAACAAAGTGTTTTTCATGCCTGATGGGAAGTTATAGATTAAACTGCTTTAGTATATATTTTTAAAATTTCATATAATACAGGATACATATTATAGGACACAAGTTGAAAAGTGCTTATGACTTCGGTTTGTCTGTCCGTCTAGCAGTCTGTCCGCACTCTAACTCTCGAAAATATACTCGGATTGCCCTGAAATTTTTGGATGTTATTGACGTTTACCATAGCACGGTACCTATTTGTAATGAAGTTTGTAGCATGCTTTGTTCATTTACAGGGACAGCCAAAAGTTTTCCGTTACATTACAGCCTATGGAAAAAAATCGTTTCAAATGATTTTTTATGATTTTACGCACGCTTTCAAACAGAATAAAATTTATATGCATTTATGAAGTGCACTAAAATATGCATTCTGTTGACTATGCGATGCAAAGAATAGTTATTGTTCATTTACAGGGCTAAAAAAGGAATTCAAATACATAATGATATAGGGGTGGAGGGAATTGTTTGCGGCATACTTTAATTATGTTAATCTATTTCATATATAATGAAATTGGTATATGTCGCTGAGGTTTACATACTATAAATTATTTCATGTATAATACGAATAATACGTATATAGCATTTACAGGGACACACAAAATATTTCAGATACTATATTGTATCCGAAGTACTGTTCATTAGCGATGATTGCTGGAAATGTATTTTTAATTATGATATGCGCTTTTATGATTCACTATATTTATGCATAGTATATGGTGTATATAAATGCTATAATTCCTATACAAGGCTACACAAAAGTATTCGTAAGGATTACTGGGTATGGGCGCAAATTGCTTAAAGGTGGTTTTTAAATGAGTTATGCTCTTTTTTGCTGAACTGCATTTAATTTACCAAGAAATGTTTGTAGAATATAGATAAAACGATATACAGGATCACGTAAAGAATTGGATACATGACCGTCTATAAATTATAATTTCTGGAAATGTGATTTCAGCAGTTTTAAGAGTGTCTTAGTTTGAATTAAGTTTTAACTAAATAGTGGCGTGTAATAAAGATTCTAGGTAAACTACAGGGTTGTACAAAAGTATTCAAGTATGTTTCCATACATTAGTATAAATTGCTGAAAAAGAATTTCAACCTGTTAGGCGTTTTCTTGCTAAACTAAATTTTCCCATTATATAGTATATATGCACTTAAAAAAATGGGAAGTCAAAATTGAGTAAAAAGTACCCAAATTTAAATGCGTCACATACTCAAAATAGCTCCGATCCAAATGTACTCAAAGTTGAGAAACACGTGTACTCATTTTTTATTCATTGGTTGTGATCAAATATGAATCATTATGTACTGCCCCCTCCCCCCCAAAAAAAAGAAAAACCTAAAATTTAAAGTAAAAATGTACTGACATTTATTTCCCGTTCAAAGTTCTTAACAAGAAATGTTTAATTGATTATTTATTAAGAAAAATAGCAAAATTCTTAACAAGATACTCAAATCGAATATTTTTATGACAAGAGCATTATTTCCAAGCACTTTTAAATTATTTTTAAAATGCTGTGCATAATTTAATATTTACATTAATAAACATCATTTATGCCGCCATAAATGAAATGAACCATTACAGGGTACAAAACTATTCGTTCGTTTGGGTTTGATAACATGTGATGTTTCAAAATAGAGAAAGCATGGGTTCATTTTTGATCCAAAAATATTCAATTCGATATGAGTACGTCGATTTACTTATTTTTGAGTACTTCATTTTTCTCAGTGTATCAACCTACAGATCAAATACAGGGTTGTTCAAAAGAATTGGAAAACATATTTGGCTATGGACGGTAACTGCTGAAATCAATTTTTCAAATGTTTACTTAGTTATCTTATTTACGTCATTTCCCTAAATTACGATGTCTTGTTAAAGCATTCAGAAAGTGTTGGAAAGTATTTTATAATCTATGCTTAACGCATGATTTTTCTTACTCGTTTTTTTTTCTATTTCCCAGATCAGTCTTTTCCTATAAAACATACCAAATCTATTTAGCTCATATTCACAAAATACAATATACACGGGAATAAAAAATTTAAATAAATATCGCTTATCATGCCGCTCTATAAATAATAGTTGTATTAATATCCGTGAGTCTCCATGTTCGTATTTAATAAAGCAATGACAAATCACAACAAATTAAAAAATTTACACATTCTAAATATCAAGCTTGAACTCAATATCAAGCATAGAACTTAATATAACTTAATATCAAGCATAGAACTGCATAAAAAAATATGTCAGTTGATAAGCATTGTTTTTTAAGTGGAAAAATTAAAAATGATTTAGAAGAATAGGACTCCAAAATAGCGATATTTTGCTAAAAAGTACGGTAAAAAGATAAGATTTTATATTTACAGCAAAAGGTTATTTCAAAATTCATCGCTGTATTAATACTTAGAAATTTTTCCAGAGAGAATCCTTCGCCTTATATACAATATTTCAAATGAAAATCAAATATCAAATTAATTGCTTAAAAGGCGCAAATAGTGAAAAAGATTCCAACCCGGGACTCGAACCCGGGCCATCAGTATAGCACACTGATATTCTACCGACTAAACCACATGGAACGACGCCCAGTCTGTAAAATTTCTCACTATTACAGGTTGGCAAGGCTACAAACGCAGCACAAGATGGAATATTTATCGTGAGCCACCGACATGCAGTAAACACGAAACTTAATGAAATGCATCGAAACTATATTAATAATTGGAAATTTTTCCAGGGAGAAACATTCGCCTTCCATACAACATTTCAAATTAAAATTGCCTTTTAAGCAATTAATTTGAAATTTGATTTTCATTTGAAATATTGTATGCAAGGCGAATGGTTCTCTCTGGAAAAATTTCCAAGTATTAATATAATTTCAATCGATACTGGATTTAATTAAGTTTCGTGTTTGCATCATGTTGGTGGCTCACGCTAAATATTCCATCTTGTGCTGAGTTTGTAGCCTCGCCATCATGTAATAGTGAGAAATTTTCCAGCCTGGGTATCGTTCCATGTGATTTAGTCGGTAGAATGTCAGTGCGCTGTACTAATGGCCCGGGTTCGAGTCCCAGCATGGAATCTTTTTCACTATTTGCGTCTTTTAAGCAATTAATTTGAAATTTGATTTTCATTTGAAATCACAGTGTTTATGACAAGTTCGTCACAAATGACCCATATTTCACAAATTGGTCACAGTGTGACGTCAAAGCATTGTCGCTTTCGTCACAGGTTCGTCACAAAGTTAATGCCAAAATAGTCACAAATGACACACTTTTCACAAATTTGTCACACCGTGACTTCACAGAGTGGTCCCAATGTGACGTCACAAACGACCTCTAAAACGGCCATAACGACCTCGCATTCTAGTCACTGTGACGTCACATCGACGTCACGTGACGTCACATCGACGGTCACAAAATCACAGTGTGACTTCACAACGACGTCGCCGTGACGTCACCATGCCTTACAGGTAATTCTGAAAACAGGAATTGTAGTCAATTGCGAGAGAGCAAGTGTAATTCGATCCTTAGCAGCTCATTTTATCCTTGTCTCAATAGTTGTTGGTCACTCTTGTAGTAGAAAGAAAGTGGAAAGAAGTTGAAATGACTATAGAGGGTGTTAGAACAGCTCAGAGAGGGTGGAGGTTGTCTAGAAGACTGCACGGGCCGAAATTTCTGAGGCCGGACACGCCCCAATACAAAACAAAGCTATCTTGGTTGATTTTAAAAACTAAAAGCCTTAACCTGGAGCCTTTAAAAAATTAAAAACCCAGAACAGCTCAATTTCTACAAAAAAAATCCGATTTTTCTTAACATATAATTAAGATTTTCTTTAACGAATGCTGCATACATATTTATGCGAAATTTTTATAAAGGTGGAGAAAGGTTTCGCGATGTACAAAAGTACGCAGAGCAATTATCTAATCCCAAAACAGAATTTGCATTTACCAACGCTGTTAAAAATTTGCAGCATTCTGTCCAGTGATTTGACCGTTTTTATCAAAAACGGTTGCTCATCCGTAATTTAACACTATTCTGACCATATTATTGGCCATTTTATGGTCAGAATATAGTTAAATTATTGTTATAAAACCGTTTATTCAAAAAACGGTCAAATGACTGGACAGAATGCTGCAAATTTTTAACAGTGTGTAGTAATGACTGTCATTACATCGTTTACAACTGTAGCTAAATACAAAACTCTGTCTTCGGATTAGATAATTGCTCTGTGTTCTTTTGTACACTGCACGCTCCTGCACCATCTTACCCTATATTTCAGGCGATAAGTACGCAATCCATAGAATACAGAATAGCAACATTAAGGAACACTTAAACTCTTAGACTTTTACATTCAAATAAAGACTCGCTAAAAAAATCCCTGCCGGCTCGGGCCTACAGGCGGAGGTAGATTTCGAAGTTCAGTACTAAATTCACTAACAAAACTTAAATCAAGATTAGAGATAAACCCAGTTCCTTCACTAAGAATGAGCTCTAGGGAGCTAAACATTTTGTGAGAATTCTAATATACACGAAAACAAACACGCATGTATATGGAATAGGTTTAAAAAACAGCTAAAGCAAATTCAGAGAACCTCAAAGTGTTAAAATAAGTTAATATTTCCATAGTCGGGTTTTTATCATATTTTAATACGTTTTTTCAAACTCACATGACGTTTCATATTCACCTGCTGAGGTTCATTTTATTTCCAATCTGACGTAATATATATATTTTTTTTATTCGTCAAACTATTTATTTCATCTTGACTTTTCATGCGGAAATTTTGCCCTAGAAAACTTATGACGTAATATTCAATTTGTTTTCAATTCGTCAAACTATTTATTTAATTTAATTTTTCACGTGAACTTGCGATAAAAAAGTAATTGTTGTGGTGAGAATTTTATTGCTTTTTTTTTAATTGTTGGCAACTGCTATATCCAAAAATATTTATTTTTTCCTGTCATTGTTGTGTATTATCATTGTAAGAGCTGGTTTTATCAGAATCATGTTAAGACGGTATTCAAAATTTTGAACCCTCCCCATTTCCATTCCCTTGGGCCGATTTTGCCCATTTTCAATCCCCGCCGAGATTTTAGCCATCTCAAAGTTGTTGGCGAGTTTGAAGACGATCCGTGCATAATTTCGACTTTTATCGTGCGGACAAAATTTAGTACATACATACATACATATATATATATATATATATATATATATATATATAAACTTTTTAGGTGGGGGTGGTTTTGGGTTCCTGGGGTCCTATAATGAAAAGTTATGAAGGAATTTTTCAAAAGTCGCACCATGGTAACGACTGCAATAGGTAGTATTTCTTACGAAATCTACCTAAAAAATTAAGTTTAGAATAAATGTAAGGGGTTAAAAAAACTTTCATTTTGAAGCTCTATTGTAAAAAAAAATAGATTTTTGAAAATATTTCATTAAAGTATATTTCCAAATACTCCATTATCACTATTCTTTTTACAAAAAATAAATAAATAAAATAAAATAAAAAAATGTCCTGCCCGACACGTCCTAGTAACAATTAAGTCAAGGTCC
Source organism: Maratus speciosus (assembly GCA_963932465.1). Taxonomy (NCBI): domain Eukaryota; kingdom Metazoa; phylum Arthropoda; class Arachnida; order Araneae; family Salticidae; genus Maratus; species Maratus speciosus. The sequence goes on from OZ010792.1 coordinate 310,388,648, forward strand.
AGCCCGGAACAAGTATGTAGAAAAAATGTACGCCTGAGACTTTCCCGAATCGACAGGAAAAAATAGGCCTGTGCTAAGACACAATGCAACTGTCCAATGCCGATCTTTACGTTGAGCATGTTGAATTTCTGCATTGTGCTGTCAAACTAGCATCGGTTCGTGCAACACATTTATTTTTAGTCCGACCAAGTCCATTGAAAATTGTTCATATTTCGTCGTCTTAGTCAGATCCTTTTAAATTTGGTATAAAATGAACATGCCTTACGCAAGTCACCTCGCCAGTCTAAGCTCTGAAGAGCCCTTATGTGCATCGCGTCAAGCGGGACTGTCGTAAGCCAGTGATGCTGCCATGACAACATTCTACTGGCCAAAGAAGAGCACCACCGAATGCACGTCACTTTCCTTGCTCCCCAAACACCATTGGACGACATGGTCGCAACAACCTAACCGACGAACGACCTTAGGTCGTAAAACCTAAGTACTCGAGGATTAAGTGGCATAGTTCAGGAATCACACCTCCGTTTCCCCCAAGAGCTTTGAGCGTACCAGATACTTATAGGAGCGCCGGGCCCTCGGTCACAAACCCCAGGTTTCCAAGATATGCTATTGCTTTACCATGAGCTTCTGGACGTGAAAATCTACACAGATAGGCACAGGCCCATTTCTTTAAAACTTGGTGCATTGAGGTCCTCTTATTTTTATTTTTATTATTATTATTTTTTTTTGCCTGGCCCGTTTGAAAGTTTGACTTTATTTCGTCCTGTACCGGACTCCGGCCGTGCAGATGCAGACCTTTAAGGTTGTCATGTAGTAATTCTCCTGAAAGAATTCTCTGAATAAAAATTTCCTCCTCTTAAAGTTTAAATTCTTTGACTTCCCCCTCTTGTGCAAAATGTGACAACAGTGCATTCCAGTCATTTGGAGGATTGGAGACATGCGTTTCTTGAAATGAATGTATATATATATATATATATATATATTATATAAACTGGTGTCCTCAGTGGAAAACCTCAAGAGTAAATAAACGAAGAAATAAACTAGGTACCTTTTTACAAAAATGAAAACAATAAAAAAATTATGAAGGAAGCAGATTATGTAACTTAATTTATGAAAGATTTGTTTTAAATTATTGATGATAGAGCAGAATGTAAGAACATTTACAGTTGTTTACTTTAGTTAAAGCTCAAATTCCTTCCAAAATATTACTTTTGACACATTCATAAAATCATCATCATCTGTTCGCATATAAAATTTCACATATTTTTAACCAGTTCTCTAAGAATCAAACAGCACTGGAATTTTTCTGTAAAAATCAAAACTGATATTTTAAACAGGCTTTCGAGATGTGATAGTGAGAGAAGTGATTACCAGGTAACAATCAAGCTACAATTCAGTGCGTGCTTCACATATTTAAAAAGAAAAGAAAGCATTCTCGGTTCATTTGTACTTTTTTGAAAAGTTTTTGTCTTTGCTGCGAAAATGTATTCAAATGGATTAATGTCTGCCAAATTTGGCAGACGGTAAACTATCCAAAATTTACGGTATATCGTAGTAACTATATACCCTTATAATAGATTATTTACAATACTGCTTTGAGTTAATGAGGAATATCTAAATATACTACCAAACTAGTTGGATGTGCCAATCCCAAAACTTTCTTCTATCTCATACAGCTTAAATTTCAAAAAGTAGCTACATATGTTAATACTTCAATATTATTAGTTCAATACTATACCAACTTTGATTTTTACCTTAAATTCGTACTTCATTCAATAAATCGGAGTAAAAACTAGTTAATCTTGAGCATGATATTTATTAAAATCAATAGTTTTTCGTTATTATTTCGTACATCAGCTGTTTGCGAGTAGCCGGCATAGCAGGACGCGAGTTCCCGTCGCTGCACGAGCCGCCGATGGACAATATAACTACAAAAAATCAAGAAAATTAAACAACAATCGCTATCACAGAACCCCTTTTCTGCGGAATATTATTAAATTAAGGGAGGACCTGTTTGCCATAGCCAAAACATACACCAAAACATTTGGTTCAATTCTATGCATAACTTCATACACTTTTCGATGGTAAAACGATGGAAATGGCACAGACATCGCTAGCACAGCGCCCCCTACAGGCATAATATTTCCATATTGAAGGAGAACCATGCTGACCATAGCCAAAAATATACACAAAACATTTGGTTCAATTCTATGCATAAATTCATACACTTTTCGATGGTACAATAAGGAAAATGGACAAAAATCGCTATTGCAACTCCCATACGAGCAGAATTTTTTCAAATTCATGGAGGACCTGCTTGCCATAGCCAATACATTACACGATAAATTAGGTTCAATTCTATGCATAACTTCATACACTTTTCGATGGTGCAATAAGGAAAATAGACAAAAATCGCTATTGCAGCGCCCATACGAGCAGAATTTTTTCAAATTCATGGAGGACCTGCTTGCCATAGCCAATACATTACACAATAAATTAGGTTTAATTCTATGCATAACTTCATATACTTTTCGATGGTACAATGAAAATGGCAGAAAAATCGCTATTACAGTGCCCCATTCCGTCAGAAAATTTCCATATTGAAGGAGGACCAGCTTGCCATAGCCAGAAACATACACAAAAAAATTGGCTCAATTCTATGAATAACTTAATATACTTTTCGATGGTACAATGGCGACACACAGACAGACAGACATTTTGTATAAACATATTTTTGGGGATCTCTGACCCCTAAAACGTGTAAATCCGTCGAAAACCAACCAGACGTCAAAAAAATTTCGATTACAATACTTTCTTCTATTGAAGATTGAAGTAACTATTGAAGTAACAAGAATTAATAATTTAGCAGAGTACATATTTATCAAGTTATTTATAGATGATTATAGACGATAGAAAAAAGTTAAAATCGCTGTGAACCTAGTTTCTGAGCTTTTTTCACCCGGATTTTTGCATTTTTAACTAATACAGATACAAAATGTAATCAATTATGAACAATCTTACCGCTTGGAGTCTTTACATCCCCACACAATATATATCTACATTAGGTAGATAATATATTGCGATACACTGATATATCTACATATATCAATCAACAGTTCAAAATGTGTTTTGAAAAGATGAAAATAAAGATAATTGTTGTGTAAAGCATCACAGAAGATGAATTATACATAAAAGACATGATGATAGCATGGATTACGGCTAGTATAATATGAATTGTAGGAACATTAGCACGGATAGAGACGACGTTGCTGGGAAGAGGGGGGGGGGGTCGAAAAATGAAAATCATAAAAGGGCGCCAAATTCAGGCCCTCCCCCCCCCCAATAAAATTTTCAAGCTACGGCCCTGGTTATCGCTCAAATTTAATTCCCCTTATTCGGCCCAAACAATGCAAGCACGTGAAACAGGGACTGAATTCTTTGACATCATCCGTGCATTTTTTCTCTAAATGAAAATGAACTGCTTATATTTAAGCATTCTAAAGTATTATTTCATTGTATTATGGATTAAAATCTAAAAGTTTTCTTCTTTTTTGTGAAAGCACGTGTTTGGGCCGAATGTAGCGAACAAAGCGATATAAGTAAGCGTCCTATATTAAATGGGAGAGGTAACCGCAAGATTAAACCTCACATCATTCAAGGTCGCACGCCACGTAGCGGACGGGGTTAAACTACAGGAAGATGCCTAACTGTTTTCTTACTTCACACCACTAAAATTGTAAAGTTTTTTTCACCTTGATTAAAAGTTGAAATGTCTGACAAGGCGAAGAAAACTTCGTGGTGTCAAGTGCATCTGGACGCCCCTCTCGCTACGCCATTATTTTATAACAAATGTGGTAAATAAAATTCAGTTCCATTAGTGACTAAAGATTTACAAAATATGCGCAGATGGTAGATATTATAGCGCCTAGAATATATAGTGTGGAAATCGGCTATCCCTGTAATACTTAAAAAAGGGCTAAAATATTGTATCCCTTAAATGTGCAATGATACTGCTGCAATATGCAGATCGCAGTGACATCTGCAGGATATTTTCTACAACTGCAAGAAATTGCTAGTCTATACCATACAAGTACCAATAACGAGAAGGAAGACAAGAAACCGAATTAGCTCTGAAGCGCGTAGGGGCTGACGGAATTTAACGAAGACGAACTGCTTGCAACCCCCCTAACGCTTCACCTTACTATCCAATGGACTTTGTTACTATCACCCCTTTTGCCGCAAGTGCTCATGGGGATTAACGAAAGAGAAATTATCCGGTGGCAAACAGCAGACAGGGAAGATGCAATGCAAAGATATGCTGTCCTTCCTTCTCATTGTTTGTAATTCTATGGTCTATACAATGTAATACTAGTAATACGAAAATCCCGCAGATGTCACTGCGACCGACACTTGGGATTTTAGCAGTATCACCGTACATTTAAGGGATACAGATTTTTAGCACTGTTTGGATAGCATATTTCCACAATAGTTATTCTAGGCGTTGTAGTAGATATCCTGTCACGAGGCTAACGAGAAAGACAGGCTACCACGGTGCGATACTCCAAAGTGTATACACTTTCAGCAATCTCGTCGCCAAGTGGAAAAGCTCGGCAAATGAGAAATATCGTCAATGGCAAACTGCGCATGTTACACTGAATATTACAACCATAGAAGCTCCTGAAGTGATTTGAACGTGATCGCAAAACGAGTCGTTCTCGTGTATTTATTTTGAAACATATTTCTATGAAGAGAAAGGTTAGTAGATTTGCAATATATGTCTCGTAATTTTGTTGAAATATTATTTGTAAAATAAATTCAAAGATGTAGAATTTTTATGCTGTTTTTCAGGAATGATGAGGTAACGTTGATTATACCAACATCTATGAAACGATATCGATCTTTATATTTTCTGGATCCCATAGTTTTATTAATTTCACAGATCTGTTACGATAAATAGTGGTGTATTGTGTACGCAGTCAATAGAATATATTTTGTAGAATTTATTAAAATAAAATAGATTATTCTTATAAAGTAAAACATGTTTGTTTGGCCTCAACTGGATGATACTGGTTTAATTACATGCAAAATTTTTTATAACTTAATAATTTTATAAACGTGGTAACTTATCATTTAATATTATTATTTTAAATTAGAAGTTTTTATGAAATCCATAAAAAAAGAATACCCCCCCCCCCCCCAAATACTAAAGTAATGTTTTTTTTTGTTTTTGTTTTTTGCAGTTATTTCATTTTTTAAATATTCTAATGTAACACATAAAATTTGTTAGTGATTAATGATGCAGTATTCAATTTTTTTAAATGTATTTCACCCAATCTAATCTCTTAAATATATACTTCAACCTACTTATGAAAAGCAAAACATTTTTAAATTGTTACTTAACTTCAAACAAATATACATATCGCTCACCCGCAAAAAAAGTGACACATCTCAACAAAGTAAATTTCACGGGAAAGGCAAAAGAAAATTTGCATGACTTTACTGTAACATGAAATTATAGCCCTTACCTCTGCATGCAGGAGTAAAAATGTGTATAAAAGCATAAAACCCTTAAGAATGAAAACGTATGATGAGGTTTGGAGGGTTGGATAATTTTACCTCCCTACACAATCCACCCTTCGTCTGTGGTCACTAATGTACATACAGCGTAATAAAGTGATTTTCCGTATAACTACACTGATAAATACTGTTTGTCTAGCAAGATGCACCTATGACAGACTTATTAGTGGAATAAAATGCAAAATGAATTTTTGCAGCATATGCCACTTTTCTTGCGGGTGAACGATATTATAGAACAAAATATTTTCCTTTATTCCATGATTTTTAAAATCTCAGTATGGAAATCTTTGCAGAAAGAAACAACTATTTTTAATGCACAGAATTCAGATATAAAAAATGTTATAATGTGTTTAAGAAGCCATTTAAAATGTTTACTCCTTACTAGGTGCATGTCTGATCACACAAAATGGTTATAGGGATGTTGGGAATAAATTTTTTGTTCACACTTAGTTTGTAACAGATAAACAGTGTTGTAATAGTAAAAAAATAAAAAGTGAGAGTATAAGCTATAGCTTTGTTAGAGAAACAGAAGGTATACTACAAAGCTTGTTAGTAAAATCAAAAAGATATATGGTATATAACTCTGTATTGCCTCTACCACACCTCTGGAGATAAACTTTTTTTTAACTTAAAAGAAAAAAAAGCTGAATTGGTTGCATTAAAGAATATATTTAAATGATTCAAGTGGTAAGAAATAGAATATTTTTTCACTTAAGCCTAACTGCTCAGTTCTTATATCTTATTTTGTCTTGTTTTTCAAAAAAAGTATATAAATTTTGCATTATTTTGAAGAAAAATGCAGAACATTTACTAAAAATAAATATTGTATGCAATATGAAGAACTAAAACTCACCTTCATTATTATGATTATCCAAAGTTTTTCTTACTAAGCATAGCCAAACTTTATCAACAAGAAAATTCAAAATGGCTACTAAGCATAACAGTACAGCAGTAAATATTTTACTCTTGAAAAAAAGAGAAAAAATGACTGACACATATAACTTCTAAAAGTAAATAAAATTACCATTTGTATTAATTCATTTTTTCAGTTATTCAACCTAATGTAAACCAAATATAAATTAATAACTAAATTCCTCTTTCTTGCGTATGAGTATAGCTTGCTTTTATAGTTAATGGTTAAAGCACATTTATCAAATTTTCATCAATTATCCCATTATTTTACTCTGAGTTTAATGGTCTTTAGAATATTAAATGTAGATCTTGTGCATTATTATTATTTTCTTTTAGTGTGTGCAGTAAGTAGTTAGGCATATTTTGATTGAAGAAGATAATTACTCTTTCATGGTATGAATTTTAAATATTCAACATCAACTTAATCTGTATAGCTTTTCTCCACTTATGTAAATCAAAATTAATATATTTAGTGGCGTGAACCTCCTAATATGAAAAAAAAAAATCCACTATAATTCATCTATTTTTAGTGATAATTAAACATAGTTTTAGTAATAGATAAAAAAACAATTTTATATATTACTCGTTAGTATTTAAAAAAAAATGATCTGAGTAATTTTGAAATAAATATACAAGCGTACAATATTTTGTACGAAATTTTAATTTAACGATTAATATTTTAGAGATATCCTAAAATTATCTGTTTCGTATGTACATATATATTGTGTATTGTTATTATTAAACTGAAAATTTTATTAAATATTTATGTTTTAAACTATAATTTTCTTTTTCTTTTTTTAGATCAAATTTTGCTGTTGATTTATGGCCTCTGGAGGACTGTCGACATCAGACCAGCTCCTGAAGGCATTGGTTTCACCCAAATGTACAGCTTTAATTTTACCAAGGCAGAAGTCTGACGTAGCTTGACACTTGTTTTTCATCCATTGACCTCCAAGTGAGAGTACTCTCTGCACCACCGAATTTGCTTCTATTTCATTGCCAGGAGCCATTAGCTAAAGAGTTGATCACAGCTTGTGCTGCTTAACTGCAATGTTCTAAAGGGAACTTTTGCTGTGTATTCATTTTGGTACGGTTGAATAAATATTGCCTGCTGTATATTGGTCCATTTGAATCGTATACGCAAGCAATATTTTTCCGACTAATGAGGAAACATACACTACTGTGCTGTGTTTAGCAACCCATCTAGAAGGGATTTGCCAAAAGTATGTGTTTATTATTATTATTTGATTCTATCATTTTTATTAATATAAGATTTTTGATACTTAATAAAATGTTACATTAAAAATTATAGCATAACAATATATTTAAACTATAACGCATTAGGGCAAACCAGGGCCAAAACTAAGGGGGAGGGGGGGGGCAGACGGGGCGTGTCAGAACAAAGGGGTGCCAAATGAAAATTTTGTTTGTCGATTTTTCTCACATCTATGTTTAGCACAGTATTATTAAAATTGTCTTGCCTCGGGTATGGAAGGACATAATATGCCTGCATGGTATGCCAAAGCATAGAAAAATGTAAGGATGATATGCCATAAGGATCCTGTATAAAGAGAATTCTTTCTCGATTCTGCTTTCAAGATTTTAATAAATCAATATTTGACAAAGAAGATTACGTAGTTCAGTGTTACATATTTTTAATTTTAAAATAAGTTGGCTATTAGAAAATTAATAAAATTCACTTTGTAAATATTCTTTGCGAGGGAAGGGGGCCAAAATCATGTTTGCTCCGGCTTCAAAAAAGGCTAGTTTCGGCCCTGGGACAAACTGGAATAGTGATGGGCGATTTCGATTTTTTTAATCGATGCTATGGCGAACTCTATTTAATCGATTCTATAAATTTTTTAATCGATGCCTCTAAATGTAATGTCATTTTCATTTTCCTTAAAAAGTTGAAGGTAAAGCACTTGAATGTGCCAATACCAAAACTTTCTTCTATCTCAAACATGTTCAAACTCCAAAATTCGCTATCACAGTGTCAAATTTAAATGATAACCTATGGTCATCATGAGGATTAAAAAAGTATAGGTTTGTTGAAATATGTGCATTTAAAAAGAATGCATTTTCCAAATAAATAATTGAATTTTGGCCCACACCCTCTTAGATGTCTGCAACAGAAATTCCCTTCCCAATTCGAAGAGCATAAAAGCGAAACCTGTTGGGCAGTATACATCCAAGCCTAATAAGGATCTATTTATGTGATAGTGTAACAGTATATGAAGTTTGAATTAATTCCATGCATTAGTTTTTAGATATAGCTATCACGAATATCGTGTGAAATGCAGTATATCAGCACAGCCTGTTATATGATTTACACAAAAACTTAATCAGGAACAACATATGACAATGTCTAACGGAATATTAAATTTGATGAAATTTCATTCATTAGTTCTAGAGATATGATCACTAAAATCGTGTAATTCCTGAAAAACGTGTTAAATTCAGGGGTTTCCGGGGGGGGGGGATACTACCCCCCCCCCCCAAACATTGAAATGTCCCCCAAAAGGTTTGAGATTTTATGCTTAATGTACAAAAGTCCACCCCCCCCCCCTCCCCTCCTCTGAAGTCTAGAATGCCCCTCGCTGGAGCTGCAGAAATCCCTCCCAGAGAAAAATGCTGAATTCAATTCAGCATAGCAACGCCCCTATTGGGTGATTTACACCGAAACCTAATAAGCAACAACTTATGCCAAGGTCTAACTGAGTTTGATGAAAATCCGTGCATTAGTTCTTGAGATAGAGCTGTTGCGAAAATCGGGGAAAATGCAACATAGCAGCACCACCTACCAGCAAATTTACATCAAAACCTAATCATTAACAACTTGCGTCAACGTCTAACCGAATCTGAAGTTCAGTAAAAATTCGTGCATTAGTTTTTGAGATAGCGATCATGCAGAAATCATAAAAAATGCAACATAGCAGCGCCACCTGCTGGGCGATTTTCACCAAAAAGTAATCAGCTCCAATTTATATAAAGGTCTAACTAAATCTAAAGTTTCAACAGATTCCATGCATTAGTTCTTTAAATAGACCACCCACAATTTTTTTGTCAGAGACAAACAAATAGACAGGCTAACAGACAGACAATTTATAAAAATAGTCAAATCGTATTCCAGACAAGACCTTCTAAAACTATAAATTCTTCAAAAACTGGTAGTCAAAATTTTTCACGAATCCAACACTTTTCTTTTTTTAAATACAAAAGAAAGCATGAAAAAATGAACAAATTGATTCCACCTGTAACGTAGGATCAGAAATAGCAAATCGATTCAGTACACAGATTCGATGTCGATCTTTACATGCAGGTTGAATCATTTTCAAGACGATTCTTTAGATGCGGGCAGAATCGTTATCCTTTAATTTACTTCAAATCGAATCGCGGTCGATCCAAGAGTCGGGATCGGGTTGAATCATTATATTTATTCTTCCAGTTTTACTGTTTTAGTGGCAGAATTGATGTAAAATTTCATATAAGGACGGATTTTTTTTTTCTTTCTTGGTCACATCAGTGTTGGATGCAGGTAATTTTCTACAATAGGGATTTCTGCGACTCCGGGGGAGAGCGTATTTTAGAGATCCGTAAGGGGAGGGGGGAATTGCACACTTGCAATTAAAAAGCATAAAATCTTAAAACTGGGAGGGGGGGTGTTCAATGTTCCAGGGGGAATGTCCCCACCGGACCATCCCCTGAATTCAACACTATGTTAAATCATTAAACTTTTGTTTAGAAGCCTAGTTATTCGGGTTACTAGTTTATTATGTTGTATTTTTCAAGTTCGCCCCTTGTAATCCGTCTCCCCCCTCCCCCTTCCTCGCCAATCTTAATTTACAGGGCCGTTCAAAATATGCATGCAATTTTTAAAATGCCAAATTCTCGTTCTATTTTATCATAAATCCACATTTGGACCAAAGATATATTTGAGGTCGCCCCTCCGACCGTTTAGGACTTACTTGCCACCCCAAGGGGCATACTTACTGTTTCTTCCAAATCATATTGTATAACATATCGTTGGAAAGCTTTCAATGTCCTCTTTTATTTTCTGTCCCCCCCCCCCCTAGTTACATGCTCTTGGCATTTTTTAGCTCACAGGCTATCAAAGCCTGAGAGCTAATGTGCCCGCCGGTTCTGTATGTATGCATGCATGTACTGTACGTAACGCGATAACTCTTGATAAAAATATCTGATTTAATTCAAATTTTTTTTCTAGGTTCATTCTGATAAGGTGCTTCCCTGATTAGTTTTGGCGGCTCATTGGTTAAGTATAAAGGGGGAGGGGGCTACCCCCCCTTTAACTTAGATAAATGGGTTTTTCATGCAGAATTATCAGATTTTGGTATACCAGTTCATTTTGATAACGAGCTTCTCTGATTAGATTTGAAGGTTCATTGTTATAGTCTAAAGGGGGGACCGGGGGCTAATACCCTCTAATTTAGAGAGATGGGTTTTCTATCCGATTTGCTTCAAATTTGGTATACCGGTTTATTCTGATAAGGTGCTTCCCTTATTAGGTTTGGAATTTCATTGGTTAAATATAAAGAGGGGGGGGGGGACGGGGCTAATAATAACCCCTCTTAAATTTAGATAAATGTGTTTTTCTATCCGATTTGCTTCAAATTTGATATACTGGTTTATTTCGATAAGGTGCTTCCCTGATGACAATTGGAGGGTCATTGTTTAAGTATAAAGAACGGAAACGGGGGGGGGGGGAGGCTATGAAAGCCTGAGAGCTAATGTGCATGTTCTATATGTACGTAACACGATAACTCTTGATAGAAACATCCGATTTGCTACAATTTTTTTTTCTCCTAGGTTCACTCTGATAAGGTGCTTCCCTGATTAGTTTTGGGAATTCATTGGTTAAGAATAAAGGGGGCTAGTCCCCCCTTAATTAAGACCAATGTCAGACGGGCGTCTTTTTTGCTTAGGTATTATCCATTCACAATGCTATAGCATTGTGAATGGATTATAACTAAGCAAAAAAGACGCCCATCTGACATTGGGCTTAGATAAATGGGCTTTTTATGCAGAATTATTCGATTTGTTCCAAATTTGGTATACCAGTTTATTATGTTAAAGAACTGCCTTTATTAGATTTGGAAGTTCCTTAGTTAAGTATAAAAAGGGCTAGACCCCCACTCTTAATTTAGATAAATGGGTTTTTCATGCAGAGTTATCCGATTTGCTTAAATTTGGTATACTGGTTTATTATGTTAAGAAGCTGCCCTGATTAGATTTGGAGGTTTATTGGTTAAGTGCAAAGGGGGGGACGGGGGCTAGTTTCCCCCCTTTTTAGATAAATGGGTTTTTCATGCAGAAGTATTCGATTTGCTTCAAATTTGATTTACTGGTTTCTTCCGATATGGCGCTTCCTTCATTAGTTAAGTGTAAAGGGTGGAAAGTCCCCTCCCCTTAATTTAGATAAATGGGTTTTCATGCAGAATTATCCAATTTACTTTTTTTTTTAGGTTTATTCTGATAAGAAGCTTTTCTGATCAGATTTGAAGGTTCGTTCGTTAGGCATAAAGGGGGAAATGGGAGAGCTAATACCCCCTTAATTTAGCGAAATGTTTTTTTCATGCTGAATTACCTGGTTTGCTTCAACGTTGGTATACCAGTTTATTATGTTAAGGAGCTTCCCTGATTAAATTTGGAGTTTCATTAGTTAAACATAAAGGGAGGAAAGGGGGCGCTAACCTCCCCCCTTAATTTAGACAAATGTGTTTTTATGCAGAATTATTCGATTTGCTCCAAATTTGGTATATTGGTTTATTATGTTAAGGAGGTGCCTTGATTAGATTTGGAGGTTCAGTATAAAGGGAGGAAAGGAGGCTAGAACCCCGCCTTAATTTAGATAAATAGGTTTTTCATGCAGAGTTATTCAATTTGCTCCAAATTTGGTATACCGGTTTATTATGTTAAGGAGGTGCCTTGATTAAATTTGGAGGTGTATTGGTTAAATGTAAAGGGGGGCGGAGGCTATTCCCCCACCCTTAATTTAGATAAATGGGTTTTTCATGCAGAATTATTCGATTTGCTTCAAATTTGATATACCGTTTTATTTCGATATGGCACTTCCTTCTTTAGGTTTGGAGGTTCATTGGTTAAGTATTAAAGGGGGAAAGGGAGGGAAAGACCCCTCCCCTTAATTTAGATAAATGGATCTTCCTGCAGAATTATCCAATTTACTTTAATTTACACCACCTTGCATGATCAATAAAATGTGTTTCTCGCAGGAAGCGATTGTAGAGCTAGCCTTTTGCTCTGTACTAAAGATCCCACCTTCTGACCATGGGTTCTCTGGTTCGATCCTTGCTGCCATTCATTACCTGCATTAGTGACCTTAGACAAATGAATATATACTTCACCATCTCTACTCAAGAACAACAGATAGCAACACTGAAAAAACACCCAACAAGCTAAGCCTGTTAAGCACACATAGCATGCAAAAGCAATTATAGAACTGGTTCCAAACAGTTTTTTAAAAATGAGCGTTTAAATTAAAAAAAAAAAAAATTATGTAACCAAACCCGAAAAAGTACAACATTAGATATCAACCTCAGGTATCCATGAAAAAAAAATTATTTTAAGTACTAATAACCGTGAGATATTTGTCAATAATGCTTCCATAGGTTCAATATTAGCTTGTGAATGTCTTCGCGTGACTAATGTAGTCTCTTAATATTGTAATACAGTAGACTCCCTCAAATCTGCACAGTTTAGGACCAGAGGTTGTGCGGATTTCTGGTCATTGATTTGTTTACATTTTTGAAACATTAATTTGATTGGTAGTTAAGCAAGGGAAATTATAATGAATGCTTACAATAAAGTGAAACATTAAAATAAGTAAAATATTAAAATAATTATGTAAAATAAAAATTTAGAAAAATATTAAATTATTACCGACAAAATTGATTTCAAAAGTCCTATGCTGCCATCTATTGGTAAAGTGATCGTAAGATCGAAACGTCATCATATAGATATGCTAATTTATATCAAATCAAAAGTAATGTAAATTTATTTAGTAATAAATCAGCTGTAATAACCAAAAGAGAATGATAAACAAAAAAATTAGTAAAAAACACACTGCAGTAGTCGCTGATTTTGACGCCATCTTGAATTTTGTTCCTGCAACTTAACTGTAAATTTCATTGTTTACATCTGAAAAAAGACGCGGATTTAAGGGAGTCTACTGTATTGAAACTAAACTAAAATCTGTAAAAATAAAATCAGTCTATAACAGAATTCTGCCTTAAATGAAAAAAATTTCAACAAAAAGAATATCAACAATTATGTCTGCTAAGATGGAAACCTGTATAAAGTGAAATATTTTTCGGTTCCATTTGATTACGTTTTCAGATTTTAACAAATCAATATTTGACAAAGCTGATTATGTAGTTCAGTATTACGCATGTTATGATTACATATTTTAGATTTTAAAATAAATCAGCTATTAGTAACTTAATAAAATTCCCTTTGTAAAGAAAGGGGAAGGGCCAAAATCCTTGTTTGCCCCAGGCACAATAAAGGCTAGTTTTGGCCCTGATAGAATTAGCTGGCAGGAAACTTTCCTCAACAGCAGCTTTTATTTTTTGTGTACATAAATTATAAATAAGATTTGTGTAGAAATAAAATGAAAAGTTTATCTAGATTGTAATATGAATTTTGCTGATGGAAAATGGTATTCAGCCATTTATAATTTGTACTTTGCTAACACAAAAATACATAGGTTTCTTATAAAAAGTTAGGTAGCATTCAAAATACCTATATTTTAAAATAAATTAATAGAATTTAGTTTATTATATATCTAAATAGAAGTATTTATTAGTCATTTTCAAATAAGCAGCCACTTTGAAATTATTAATATCACAGAAAAATTTGAATGCAAAATAGTTATTTCATATAGATTAACACTTGGAAAGAAAGTGATCATTTATGAGTTTTTAAATGTTTCAGGTACAAAATAAAGTTTAATAACTGACAATTTTGATTGACGTTCCTTTTAAAAACTAATATTATTAAATTTAATACTACATTGTATTTTTTCAAAAGAATTTGGATTTTAAAAAAAGTCAGGCCTAGTGATACTTGGGAAAAAAAACAAAACAAAAAAAACACTTAATTTTCAAATAAAAAAGTTATAATTTAATAAATAAGTAACCAAATATATAGTTAACATTGATGAAAGATTATTAAAAATACTTACCATTTTTCTGTGGACTCAATAATTAAAAAATAAAGTATATAATAGTTTTGTTTACATTAATAATACTACCACTTTCTTACTAACACTTCAAAAATTGTGATGCTTTGTTTACACTAAATAGGAAAAAATAATGCATCATTTAGCTTTATTATCAACTACAGATACCAAAACTTTTATAGTGTTTATAATAACTCCCACGAGATGCATAAAACACAGACATTAAAATTCAACTGTTTTATAAATATAATGATAGAAGAAATACTTGTATTCTCATATATTATACTGTATTGTCATAATATCCTACATTACAAAATCTAGTCTAGGTAAAAAGCTTTGGGAAGAACTTATTCAAATCAGATATTTTTATTTTAAATTTCTGTAATTTAAAATAACCTAACACTTAAATATACATAAACACCTTAAATACATTTCATTATAGTACTGATGTTGATGCATATGTTACATATCAATAAGATTTTTTTTAAACACTAGGGGGCTCGGCCCCCTACGAGCTACGCTCGCCAACCCCCCGTTCAGACACTGCAGTCTCTAAAAGCACGCTAATTTGATCGGCTTTAATTGAATTTTTTTGGAAGATTGAATTATAATTAAAAAAACAAAGGCGATCGCCCTATAAACGGGTTTCTATTCATTTCTCTTTGATTGGGGAATTTTACGGAAAAATCAGCTGCTGTTAAAAGATACAATGGCATTTCAAAATCATCTAATATAAAATGAATTAAGTAAACAGAGTCTTTGTCTCCCGGTATTTTTTAACAAAGCGAAAAGAAAGTCCTTTTAAATAAAACATTTTAAATATATCGTTTTTAATCTGACGTAATTTTCACCAAACTTTTCTTTCCCTTTTTAATATTCACGTGAAAATGCTTTTATTAGAAATGAAATATTATTTGCGCTGTCAAAAAAAAAAAAAAAAAAAAATAGTTGAAAAGTTCATCTCAAAATATCAAGTAAATGTCTCGCGCTATTTTTAAATTTAAACTACTATTTTGCAATATTATTTTTTGTTCATTTTACGTAATAAGTGTAATGTGACGTAAATGTGATGTAATTTCTCCTATTTAAGACTTCTAACACATGTTAATGAATTTATTACTTTACAATATCCTTTCTCTGTTAAAATTCACGTGTAATTATAGATGAAGTAATTTTCAATAAGTTCCTGCTTTTTATACGTAATTATTTAATTCTAATTTGAAAGTTTTTCTTTTCTGTTTATAATAGTCACGCGTAAATAAATTTTTAATTTGAAGCAAACATTATTGTTTCCGTTGTTTATACAGTTTGGCAACAGGTTAAATTAGTACAATTTTCTGAAATAAGTAAAAAAATATCTCTCGAAATGCTGAAAATTTGAATTTAAAATAGAAATGAAACCTCGAAAAATGAGTCAAATTAAAAAAATAAATTAATTCTGCACACCGGGAAATTATAACGTATAAAATGATCTAAAAAGTATTAAATTCCGATGTATAGTTTTTGCTCCTATAAAACTTTTTTAATGGAACGATTTTGTCCAACTTTAGCATTAAATATCTCTTTAAATAATTCTTCGATTTGAAAACTGTCTACATCAGCGTGTTTATCAAACATTTCTGTATAATACTACCAATTTTCATATTTTTGTATGCATTATTTTTCTTAATATTAACGAAGAAAGACCTCCGGTCACAAAAAATTCAAAACCGGCGGCGGCGGCGGCGGCGGCGGCGGCGGCGGCGGCGGCGGCGGCGGCGGCGGTGACAGCGGGAGTTACTTTTTTTTAGAATAGAGAGATTGAATATGTGTTCGAAGTTTAAAACATTAAATAGATATTGATCAATTTGAAAATCGTTCATTAATAATACAGATTTAAATTACTTTTATTCTTTCGATGGATGCTAGCATTTAAATTTTAAATACATAAATCACTGTTTATTGTTATTAAATATGCACATACACAAAAGGAAATAATACACAGGTGCTTAGAATTGTTCAAGAAAAATAAACATAAATTGACAGAAAAAGCTATGCTTACCAAACTTGAAATTGCTTTCTTTTCATCGTGGATCCATTTAATGAATTTTTACAGCGGGTTCTTCAGTGTTTGGCTAGCAAGTGCACACTTTCAAAGCAGAAGAAATTATTTCACTTACTGCTTCAAAGGTGACACCAGCTGGCCAATTAATTCATAAATTAAAATAAAATGTCCGTATTTTCTTTTATATAGAATAAGTCTTACATAAACAATCTACCTGTTTCATAAACAATCGACCTGTTTCGCGAAGCACATGGCAGCTACATAAATTAAAATTACAAAACTAAAAATATCTGCCAACTAAATTATGACATCTTTTGTTCAATGCATAATAGAAAAAAAAATATTTCACTTAATACAAGTAAATCATTCAAAAAATTAATATAAACGTATTTTTAAAATATCTATACTGTGTATCAAAAAGCATCTCGCGGTCGCGCTGAAAAGCAGTACGTTTTGTAGCATCGCTATGGAGAAATACGCCAAATCCTTTGGCGAAATATTTTTCGCCAAGGACTTGCTGAAAGTGCATACACTTTGGAGTATCGCTACCACGGTGGGTCCGATTATTCTTTTTTTACAGACCGCTGGAGTCACGTGATGCTCTTTTCGCACACCTTCATTGGTGCATTCGAGCCTCACGTGACTCCAGCGGTCTGCAAAAAAAGAAGAATCGGACCCACCCAGGGGCGTAGCTACCGTGGAGCAGTTGGAGCAAACTGCTCCAGGCGCCCGAATCCTAAGGGCGCAAAATTAGAAAGAGCAAAATAAAAATTTGTAAAAATATTTGCATATTTTTTTTTCACTATTAATCAGATATTATAGATAAATCCTGTTACAATAGTCATATTCCTATGTTATATTACTTAGCTTTAACCTCACTATTATGTTTTTACTACTGTGTCTTTGTGTGTTACTTTCTACTGTGTTTAACCTCAACTATTTCGATTTAAAACATGTTTTTATACACAGTTAAAAGAAATTACTTCTATTCGCGAAGTTTTCATTGTAATTCATACCGTACCTTTGTAATTTTAATGTCAACATACCGCCCCGAGTAACTTCTCCAACACCGTTTCAGCATGCCCGATTTTTTTTTTTTTTTTTTTTTTTTCTGAAACTTTTCTGTAGACGAGAGTTGAAGATTTTCAAATCTTAAACTAATCAAAACTTATTTATAGGGCTGTCATTGGTCACTTTATCGGCAACCACCATTTTCAAACAAACGTCCTGGTACATTTACCTTGAAAATGTATTAGAAATTTATCATGGTGATTACTGTACGGCATTAATCTAAGCCAAAGAAATCACTGCTGAGAAACCCATATTTACGATGTAACAGCCTCACTTATTTAGTTAATTTAAGATTTTTAAAAAAAAGTTTGACAATTTGAAGAAAATCATTGACCATTTTACAAACCAAAAAACAACAACAAGAAAACGAAAATTTTGAAGTTTTGTTTTGTTTTGGGGAAACTAAACATGGGCATCAATACAGATTACAAAACAATAATAAGAACCGGACGTACGCATATTCCACATCGGTCCACGGTGACAAAATTTAGATGGGGGGTGGGGGTAAGCGGCAAATTAAGTTTTGTGCGTATTGTTTTTGAGATTTTGAAAATATGGCAAATCTCAAATGCAGAATTGATAAGTCTTTTCCTTCAAAACGAGAGAAAAATTTAGTATTCCTTCGGACCTGATTATCGCCTATACAAATTTACACCACTTTTTTCGAAAAGTATTTTTCATCATTAAACCTTATTTAATTGCTGAATTTTGGGATTAAATAAGGCAAAACCTATTTTTTGGAAATACTAATGTGAATTTGCTTAGGCCGTAATCAGGCTCTGCTCCCTCTTCCCGCCACATTTCGATATGAATCTGGAATTACTAAACTCAACTTTCCGAACAGTTTAAATAAAAACAGTGCGTTCAAAACAGTATAAAAATGAATAAAAACTTAGATCCCAATTTTATACAAAGGTGAAACATTTTCACTGGTGATAAAGACCTCGAGTTTTAAAGAAAACGTGCACTTTCATTCATAAAGCTTAAACATTTTTTAATGACATAATTTCCCTTTCAAATGTGCTGAAATAAAGGCTAATAAATTAAAAAAATAAGGAAAAATAGGATTTTACTACTTTAAGTCATATTCTGGTAGGCTCAAACTGGCCCGTCTCGCAACCGACCTGTGGGTTGGTGTGCCCTAAACCAGATAAAGTTAAGGCCATCCCCAGGTGAAGCTAATAGTTACAAAATTTGCTACAAGCATTAGATTTGAAGAGTCTTAAATTATTTAATAATTAAAAAAAAATACTTTTTTGAAGTATTTTTTATTAAGGATTTTTGTTTCTCTTTCCAAAGTAGGAGAATTGCAATTTTTTTTCTTGAAAATTTCTTTGTTTCAGAGGACCATTTAAATTTTAAAATATATAATGTATATATTCTCCAAGGCATGATCTTCTCCAAGAATTTTCAGCCAATTTGAAGGTTCTTTTGCGCCCTTTCGATTATACCCTGTTGCTAGGGTTTACAGAGCATTCTGCATAAGACGAAAATATGTCTTGTACATAGCTTTAGACAGTTTACTGTATAAAAATCTATTTGCACGTTTCTTAATATTTCTAGCAACATTAAGACGTTTTATCCTCCAGCTGTAAAAATAGTTTAAAATAGATTTAATTAATCATAATATTCTAATTTAGCACTAAAATTATGAATACTTAGAATCCTACACTAGTAATTATGAATCTAATGTTAAACAAATGTCAGCGTTCTTTAAAATTTTCTCATTTACATTTAATTTTTTTCTGTAGCGTATATGACGTCGATGTCTAAACAGTTATTTTACACTGTTTCGATTTTCTTTTTTTCTCTAAAGACACTTTCAAGTTCGGATCCAGTTCCGAAATTGAAAGCATTTGCAGAAAGAAAAACTGGAATGTTAATGGATATTGTTGGTTTCTATTAGCAAGGTGGTAAAATAATGAGTTTCTAAAATGTTCTGCTCTCCAAAAATGCAAGATCTGCGTATTTCACAGTAACTGAGTCCGACCCTGCGTGCAGTAGCTGCTCTTCAGAGTTTCAGAATCACTTTCCTATCAGAAACTGGTATATAAATTTTGATTTGTTTTAATAGTAGGATTTTCAACGATTAAACAAGGAGAATTTTTTTTCTTCTGAAATTACTGGTAGTAAAAGCAGTAAAGTGATTGTGAACCCCTTATCGAGCCCTTATCCCCTGTCTGCATGGTGAAATGTTGTTGTATGGATATAAGCTCAACGTGAGCAATAAAAATAATTTGATTGAGATATAAGGGAAAACGTTCATCAGTTATCGTTGCAGAATGATTGATAAAAAGTTTAGATAACAAACCATGCGGCCACTCGAAACTTCAAAAATTAATGACAAATTTATAACGTTTCTGCCGACATCATCAAAAACACACCAAATCGTGCTCTGGGAATCTGAAAACGTGAGTAAATTCTAACATACACGCATACCTATTGAATATTTGAAAAAATTGTGAGAACTGATTCAGAGTATTTGACAATGTAAAATATACCGTTATTTTCATTTATTTTTATTGTGATTACTATGCTTTCCTATTTCCTTCCTAGCATTTGTATGTTTATGGAATGTAAAAACTGGAATCTTGAGTAATATATAACGGTGTCAATCAGGCCAATCGTCACTGCGCCAAAATGTTTTACAAGACGAGAAAACTAAGATTGAAATGGTCAAATTTCAAGGGACTTTTTTTTTGTTGTTGTTTCGGCGACACTCTCAATGATGTTATTGTACGATTAGGGCTTTTCGGTCTAACTCATTATTTGTGTTTGATATCCTTAGTGTTATATAACAAATCTATTACAACCATTATTTGAATTTGGCTAGTTTTTCTTTAGCGATTAGCCAAACTGCTCAGATTAGAAAAAGCCAGTGAGAACCCCTGTGTCAACATTTATCGTTGTTCATTGGCTAATTTTTTAAAGCATTAGCTGTAGAATTATAGTTCCAATAGTAAAAAAGTTTCAAAGTTATTCTTCATCCTCTTAAAAGTAATTTATGTCAAAATAGTTATTTTTTAAAAGTTACGAGGTTTGCATTTTTATTCCGTTCCTTGGTTCTATACGTTAAATTTAGAAAATTCTACTCCGTACTTTAACAGGTAAAATAATACATTATTTTTTGTATGACCAAAACTTACCGAGTTATGTTGCTTTGAATTTTGGATTTTCTGGCACTAAAACCAGAAAAATGTATTTCATCCATATCATATGTAAAAAGTAAAAAAAGAACTTGACAAGTGTTTTTCTTATTATTATTCTACAATGCTTCGAAACCCTTGAAAAGAAAAACATATATTAAGAGCGGCAGATTGTACTGGCCCATTGGCGTATTTAAAACAAAAATCCCGCCCTATTCGCAAAACATATCTCGGTACTTACAGAATAATTTATTTCTTTATTCATTATTTGTTTTTAATTATTTGTATTTAACACGTTGTTGAAATACTTTGACTTTCAAATAAAAGTAAAACTTTAAATCGAATTAAGAATAGTATATAAATTTTAAATATCAAAACAAAAAATGCGCAGAACTTTTTCGAGTGAGAATAGGGCGCACAAACTTCACTTGCTCCAGGGCGCTGAATATGTAACTACGCCACTGGACCCACCGCGGTAGCCTGTCTTTTTCGAAAACCCGCGTATGTGGATTATCACCCCGTCCACAAGATGGCGCAACTGTGTTAATTTACGCCCGATTCCAGTATTAAGTTTGTACGCTTACTTATATCGCTTTGGTAGCGGATTTTACGGTTCAGTTTTGGCGTCACCCCCCAGCCACCACACTTCATCTCTATTCTTTCTGTTTACTCTATGGATTTTCTCACCTTAAAAATCTCAAACCGCAGCAATTTTTTTTCTTTATTTTATTTCATTGACACTTTATTTTATTTCATATTTTTATTTACATATCGGCCGGGATGATTGACCAATCAGAAGCCTGCATTTTTGCGAACTTTCCGGTGTTTGCAAAAATGCTGACTTCTGATTGGTCAATCTTGTTTCGCTAAAAGCGAAAATCTCTGGATTCCGGCCTTTAATTTTTGTAGAATCGAATATTTATAGTCATATCATAAAATTGACTTTCTTAAACGTAATCGAATCATACGAATACGACAATACGAGGTTTATTTACATTTTTTTACCATCATGGCTTCCAGTAGAATATTAATAAGTAATTTATGGAACAATATTTATAAATTGAGTCTTCAGAAATATCATTATTCAGGTAGTTTTTCAAATGTTGTTTACTTTATGTTGTTACGTTGTCTTTATTTTCAGTTTTACAAGCGAAATTTTACCTTGCACTATATCGGTAATTACCCGTATTCGCTGTAATACAAAGTTACTAGATTTAATTTTATATTTGTAAGATTGCCGTTCTTGTTTTATTGTATGTGAACGTATATCATTAATTAATTTTGTCGTTGTTTGTTTTTTCAATTGATTGCTTCTTTAATTTTAGAAAACAGAACACTATTGTAAACGAATAAATCGTGTAAAATTATGAATGCTGAAGAATAATTTATCGTGAAATGGGCTATGATTCTTTTTTTTTTCAATTAAAAAAATAGCCAAATTTTGGCGACTACAGTTTCTGGTAATCCTTCTATTATGCTTGTACTGACATCATTGATGATGAATTTGAAATTGCAACTCTCTTCAATGGGATTTCTTGTAGAACGGTGTAATTTGGAAAACTTTAGAAGATGGGAGAATTTTTATAAAAACATGGAAACATTTAAAAT
This sequence comes from Maratus speciosus, assembly GCA_963932465.1. Lineage (NCBI taxonomy): Eukaryota > Metazoa > Arthropoda > Arachnida > Araneae > Salticidae > Maratus > Maratus speciosus. The sequence goes on from OZ010792.1 coordinate 310,411,221, forward strand.
GCTTCATTTAAAACACATTACTACATAGGTGTGATAAAAAATATACAAATGTTTTCTAAAATTAAAAACACTAGATGTTAAAATGATAAAAAGCTACTCCGAGCGCTTTCGGCTAACCTTAAGCCTTTGTCAAGGAGAAGAGAATTAATTGACTGATAAAAACACTCGACGCTCGATGTTCACTGCTACAGATTGACCGGAAACTCACTTCAGGAAGCCCGCAGGTGATCGTATCCATTAAACTGAAGGAGGGGGAAGGTAGAGAAAGCTCAATCCTCCGAGAGACCGAACTCTCCAGTAATATTAAGTAAATTAAACCAGATACGCGGAATTTGGTATGATAATACGTCATTACAACAATTTTCTGCTTGCGTTAAAATTTCCAAAGACTCTAAAATAGCACAACTATTAAAATCAGAAGCCTGGATAATGACTTTTGCTCTATTGAAAAGGATGTCAATATCTTTAGTTTGAAACAGCCTTGAGAGGGCGGTAGCCGGTCTATTTTTATTAATATCCTGCATATGTTCCTTAACTCTTGTTTGGAATTCTCTTGTGGTCATACCAATGTAATTGAATATTTTATTTGTTTCTTTACTTCTGTATGGGATGATATAAACTCCTGACTTATTTTCCATACTAATAGGATCAACTCTTTTTTGCACAAGATTAATTAATTTGGTGTTATCTCTAGCTATTAACGTTATACTATATTTCCTTAGGATGTATTTTAATTTTTCATATAAACGAGGAATGTAATCAACTGCCATAAATTTAACTTCATTTTTACTAATACACTCTATTTTAGCTGGTACTGCGTGCTTAAACTTATAAATTAATATATCAATAAACTTAGTGGAAAAACCATTACTATTAGCAATTGACTTAATTTTATCCAGTCTTCTTGCAGGTGAGTATCAGAGCAAACTTCAAATGCACGTCTAATATAAAACCGGTAAGCTGAAGCTTTATAATGAAATGGAGAGTGACTATTATAAAGAATTGTATTGTTTGAACGACAAGATTTTCTGTAAACTGTCCTATCAATGCAATGAGTTAGTTCATTCCTAGTGAGGGAAACATCCAAAAACGGTAACGTTCTATTTATTTCTAATTCCAAAGTGAATTTTATCTTATTGTCACTATTGTTGGCATGTTCAAGAAAATTCATAAGTGCTGGAAGGCCATGATCCCATATAATTAATATGTCGTCGACAAACCTGACCCATAAACTTGGTTTAAAAACAGAATTTGAAATAATCTTGCTCTCCAAAGGTCTAAGTTTTAACTCGGCCAACAAACCAGAAATTGGTGACCCCATGGGGGCCCCCTCTGTCTGTTTGTAATAAATATTGTTAAACACAAACACATTATTATTGGTAATCAGGTTTAAACCAGATATAACGGTACTTTTCATATTGTCACTAAATCCCTGATTGTTATTGATCGAATTTATAATATAGTCCTGCACTGCTTGTACATCTATAGAGGATAAAGTGATATTATGTCAAGGCTGGCTAAGATGCTATTGTCATTAAGCTTTATATCTTTAATTATTTGAATAAGTTCAAATGTAGACTTAATAACCTATTCTGAAGGGGGAAGGATAGAAGTTAAAAAGGGTACATATGCTTTCTCTAGAAAATATGTTGGAGCGGTGCACTTCGAGACTATTGGCCTGATTGGGAAGTCCGCCTTATGATCTTTCAATCTACCATAAATACGAGGTGTTACAGATGTTTTGTTTAGCTTTAAGTTCTTTTTTAAATAATCGGGCCATGTTCCATGTTTAACCAAATCTTGCACTTTCCTATCAATAGAGGAATTAGGATCTTTCTTTTGAATAACGCAATTTAAATCCTTTATACAGTTTTCCATTTTATCAATATAATCATCCGATGATAAAACTGCGAGTTTGTTAGACTTGTCCGTAGGTATGATTGCATAGTTAGAATAACATTTGAGTTGTTTAAATAATATTGTGCTATCGTTAACATCCCTGCTATTAATATGTTTTCTTAATATGTCTTTGAACACTATTATGCAGCAAACCCCTTATTTCATCTTTATAATTAAGAGGTGCTCTATTAGCAATCTGTTCACAATCTCTAATTAACATTTTTGGATTAATATTTCTTGGAACTGAATATTTCGGCCCCAATGATAACAATTTATGCAACTTTGAATCAATTTCATGCCCTGTAAGGTTAATATACTCAACTGGTAAAGGTTTAACCCTCTGGTTCGGCCTTGAGCAATTAGAGCGCTTTAATCCGTTAATCTTCCGATAAAGAACCCTTTCCTTTTTAATTTTCTGCACTTCTCTATAAACATTAACAATACGGAGGAATTCATCAAAATCTTTCTGGTTCAAATTACATACCAAATCATCGTACAGGTCTCTGACACACTTTGATAAGAAATCTATGCTTTTAAACTTATTTCTAATAACGGCTCTTAAACTGCACATTTCAAATTTTTTCTTCAAATCTGGAAATTCCATGTCGATGCAAAAGTTATTAATGAATAGGAACTTTGGAGTAACTCTATTGTACTTACATAGCTGTAAAAATCTGATGTTATAGATTTCCCTGTCAAGTCTCAGTCTTTCGGTCTTAAATCTTCTCTTGATATCCTCACGTTCCATAATCATATCCAGAATCGAAAATTAACATTAATAAATTGACTTAATAAAATAGTTCAATCTTGAATGCCAGATTCATCTTTGTTTATTATATAAAAACATGGAAACATTTAAAATGCTTCATTTAAAACACATTACTACATAGGTGTGATAAAAAATATACAAATGTTTTCTAAAATTAAAAACACTAGATGTTAAAATGATAAAAAGCTACTCCGAGTGCTTTCGGCTAACCTTAAGCCTTTGTCAAGGAGAAGAGAATTGACTGATAAAAATACTCGACGCTCGATGTTCGCTGCTACAGATTGACCGGAAACTCACTTCAGGAAGCCCGCAGGTGATCGTATCCATTAAACTGAAGGAGGGGGAAGGTAGAGAAAGCTCAATCCTCCGAGAGACCGAACTCTCCAGTAATATTAAGTAAATTAAACCAGATACGCGGAATTTGGTATGATAATACGTCATTACAACAATTTTCTGCTTGCGTTAAAATTTCCAAAGACTCTAAAATAGCACAACTATTAAAATCAGAAGTCTGGATAATGACTTTTGCTCTATTGAAAAGGATGTCAATATCTTTAGTTTGAAACAGCCTTGAGAGGGCGGTAGCCGGTCTATTTTTATTAATATCCTGCATATGTTCCTTAACTCTTGTTTGGAATTTTCTTGTGGTCATACCAATGTAATTGAATATCTTATTTGTTTCTTTACTTCTGTATGGGATGATATAAACTCCTGGCTTATTTTCCATACTAATAGGATCAACTCTTTTTTGCACAAGATTAATTAATTTGGTGTTATCTCTAGCTATTAACGTTATACTATATTTCCTTAGGATGTATTTTAATTTTTCATATAAACGAGGAATGTAATCAACTGCCATAAATTTAACTTCATTTTTACTAATACACTCTATTTTAGCTGGTTCTGCGTGCTTAAACTTATAAATTAATAGAGTCTAACTCTAGTATTCTTTTCGTTTTCAATATTTATCTTTTTTTTTTTTTTCAGACATAATGCCTTCACAGTTGCCTTCTAGCAGTTATAAAGACTTATTTATTTGACAAAATTTAATAGAAATTTATAATTTTTTTAGTAGAAAATCTTTTTAAGTGTATTAAAAATTAATTGATCCAAATTTAAAAGGATAACTGTAAACCAACTTTCAAAAAATAAAAACCGGCTTTTTTCAATAAAAGCTGGCTTTTTTTAAGTGGTTAAAATCAAAAAAAGCCGGCAACCCTGGTGCTTTCCGCGGTCATCATCATTTCACACATCGGTCACACAATTGTTATTCGATTAAGTGGGGATGTTCGTAAAAGGAATTTGGTTTAAGTGGGGGAAAATAACATAGAACCAATAGGAATAAATTTGGTTTCGGAGGATTCTATTCGAATAAGCGGGGTATTCGATTATCCATGACCCGATTAAGTGGGGAGGACTGTAGGTGATTTTTAACGGTTTTTCCTTTAATTTTGCAACTGTGTTTTTGCATTAGTAAAAGGAGTTCAGTTTCAAACTTTTAGCCTTAGTAAATTTTGTTCTTTGCAATTTTAGCTTTTAGCTTTTTTAGCATTTTGCCATCCTTCACAAAAGATTTTTAGTTACAGTGTTTTAGCCTACAATAGTAAATTTTCTCATCTGGGATTTTTTAATTTTTAGTGGGTTTTTTCTTTCTTTTTTTGTTGTGATTTTTCCGCATTATTAACAAGAATCCAGTTTTAATCTTTTAATCTAATTTACAACATATTATGTTGTTCTCTCTTTAATAAAGTTTATTCAGAATTCCTATAGTGTTTTTTAAATTTTTGTAAAAATTTTTTACACATTTTTTTGGGGTTCACGATGATTTTGTGGGATTTGTAAAAGGAATTTGGTTTCAAACATTTCAAAGCCCAGTAAGTAAATTTTGTCCTCTGTGATTTTCCACATTTAGCGGCAATTTTTTGCCATCGGGGACGGATTCTATTTATAATATTTTAGTGCACTATAGTTAACTTTTGCCCTTTTTTTTCTGTTGTTTATCTGCATTTAGTAAAAGGAATCCAGTTTTAACCTTTTCGGTCATTATAGTAAATGTTGTCCTCTTTTCAATAATGTTATTTAGAATTCCTACCATAATAGTTAATAGCCACATTTTTAAAGATTTTTTCCCATCCTACGGTGATTTTTTGACATATGTAAAAGGAATTCAGTATCAAACTTTTAGCCTAATAAAATAAATTTTGTTCTTTGCAATTTTAGAAGTAAGTTTTAGTGATTTTTTTTAGTTAGAATTTTTCAAAAAGAAAAAAAAAATCACACTGATTAGGGGAGGTGTCTGGATTTTGGGCAATTCAGAATTTTGATGTCGAATTTGAAACTTTGTACTATATTGTATTTCTTATTATTTTAAGTTAAGATGACCTATTAGAAAATAGCAGTCTGGCATGAGTCCAGAAAGCGTGCTTATCAAAAAGTCGCCTAACACCTGTGTGTTGCGATTATATATCAGTTCGCGAAATGTAGTTATAGAATTCTCTTACAGCTTCACCAAAATGGGCATTAGTTTTGAGGGTATATATATTTTTTAATTAATTTATTGTGTCTTTGACATATAGGGTGCCACCATCATCTCAAATGATCCAATAAAATTAGAAAATTTTTTAGAATGAGTGTTGAGAATTTGTTAACATAGTTGCAATTGAGATCTATCACTTTCTGCTTAGATAATCAATCTTCTCACTCACCTGAGCCTCATGTATGAGACTCCTAACTTAAGGTTCCTGTCCCTGCCAGCGAAGATACTCGCGAGCTAATGCTAATCCTATGGGGAAAGATTTTTCTAATATCTCGTTTGCATTTCGATATTTTTAAATATTTTTTAACCATTTGGAAAAATGGTTATTGTTCTCATCAGGATGGGAAATCAAAAGCATATCTGAAGGTTTTTATTGGTTTAATCTGCATTTTATTCGTTTTCTGATTGGTCTATACAGTAATCTGTATTTCCCTTTGCTTTCAACAAAGATAGATACCTTCTGTTGTCACTATGACAAAAAAGTAATAAAAACTACAAAAAAAAAAAAAAAAAAAATTAATAACTCAGAAACAAATTGAGATACAGCTTTCAAACAAATTGCATTTAAAAGTACATTTTTTTCTTTCTCTATACGACGGTGTAAAAAGTAATATTGTGGGATATTTAGAAGTTTAAGAATGAAATTCCCTTTAAAATGAGTCATCATATTTCTTGAAATCTGACGATGGAAAAGCCTTTTCCCAAACAGCCAATGAAATGCTTGGATAATACATAAGTTTCAGGTGGACAATACGTATGAGTCGCAGGCAATTCCTGTCGCTTGGAATTTTTATGTGTAATAACACTATTAATGTTTAATTCATGGCGTACGTAATGCATGATCAACTCCGCGTGATTTTTTATGTCTTAAATTTTAGTCTTCGAAAAAAATCATTTTCCAAATGATCTTTGTAATTTGATAAATTGCTTTTTATTTATTTATTTATTTTTCTTTTTTTTTTGCATTGAATAGTGGAAGTTCGTCTCTACATCGCACCTTTTTTAGTTTTTCGATTTTGGTTGCAGATATTTTTTAGAATGACACTTTCATTTTCAGAACCAATTTTGAAAGTGAAAGTAACTTTATAAAAAATATCTGGCAGCCAAAATCGAAAAAGTAAATGAGGTGCGATGTAGAGTAGAGACGGAACTCGGCTATCCAATGTAAAAAAAAAAAAAAAAAAAAAAAAAAAAAATTAAATATCAAAAGGGCGATTCCATGGACAGTGTCACACACGTAACGCAAACTTTAATTTTCATTTATTCAATTATTTATTATATTTTAATGTTAATTCTGATTTTAAGTGGTATGGTAAATAAGTTATTACCATATTTTTAAATTTAAATGTTTGGCAATAAAATTCACAGAAGTATATCATTTAATTTCATTACTCAAAATGTGCTTTTTTTCTACTTCAGAAAAAAAGCACATTTTGAGTATGAAATTAAGTGATATCTTTCTGTGAGTTTTATTTCCACACATTTAAACTAAAAAATATGGTAATAACTTATTTACCATACCACCAAAATTAAAATTAAAATTTAATAAATAATTGAATAAATGAAAATTAAAGCCTGCGTTATGTGTGTGACTCTCCGCACGGAATCGCCCAAAATGCAAACGATATATTGATAAATTCCTTCTCATAGGATTAGCATTAGCTCGTGAGTGTGTTCACCGGCAGGGACAGGAGCCTTAATGATAAAATGCAGTGTTTTAGAAAAGGACTTTTGACTAAATTTTGAGTAATGTCTTTTAAACATACAGGCCTCATTTATAGCATAAATCAATTTTTTATTGTAATCTTTAATAGTATTTCAATTCTGCTAATTCAAAGAATGATTTGTGGAAAAAAAAAAGCATGAACAAAAGTGTTAAAATCTTATGACATACAGAGCCACTTACATAGAGGAAGGGTGGTTGGCAACAGTAGGTACACAATGCACTCTGCATATTTATCTTTTTTTTTTTTTTTTTTTTATCTTAAAAAGATGTAGTCCATAGGATTTGTACTTGGCATATCTGACCTTAGAAGTGAACAATATGAGCAGTGGAATTATTGCACCCAGTGTTTTTTTAATATTTAAATAATTAGCATTAGCAATTATTTTTATGTTACATGAGAATTTTAGTGTTATGGGGGGAGAGTATATTGTGTGTTTAGTTCAAGGCTTGCTCAAATGAGCCCAGCCTGAAAAAACACTGGTGGGTTTTTTGCCCACACATTTTAAACACTTGAAAAAACCCATTGTGGGTTTTTTCAAATTTTCTCATGTTTTTTGCAACTGTAACATTATTTAATCTAAGATATGAGAATGGAAAAGTTAAAGCAAAAAAGGGAGGAAAACCAAAATATGAAATTAAGAGCCATTATTTTGAAATTCAGACAAAAAAGTGATATTTTGATAGTTGTATTTTTTGATTAATTTGATATTTTTTTATGTTGAAGTAGATCACATTTAATGAATAACGTACAATTTTGAAGCCCTGAAAAAATTTTCCCAGTTTTCAAGGTTGTGACCGTCATTTTTCATGAAAAGTGAAAGGCGAGTATGTTTGCAGTGCTAAAACTTGGGAAAGCAACGACATCCCAAAATTCTTTTGTGATGAAATATTAGTATAACACTACCTGCTTAGTAAACTGTATTCGTTTCCATGGGGCATTGTTATTTTACATTGTTATGTTGCCTCAAAATGCAATGAAAATGATGTTTTTGTCCGTTTTCCGCTCGTATTTTATTATTTAAGCAATAGTACCACAAACTATAGAATATCAAAGTGTAGTACTAGGACAATCTTAAAAAAAAAAAAAAAAAAAAAGCAATTTAACAAATTACAACAACCATTTGGAAAATGATTTTTTCAAAGACTAAAATTTAAGACATAAAAAATCGCACCGAGTTGATCCTACATTACGTACGCCATGAATTAAACGTTAATAGTGTTATTACACATAAAAATTCCAAGCGACAGAAATCGTCTGCGACTCGTACGTATTATCCACCTGAAACTTACGGATTATCCAAGCATTTCATTGGCTGTTCGGGAAAAGGCTTTTCCATCGTCAGATTTCTTGGAAATCTGACGACACATTTTAAATGAAATTTCATTCTTAAACTTCTAAACATCCGACAATATTACTTTTTACACCGTCGGATAGAGAAAAAAATGTACTTTTAAATGCAATTTATTTGAAAGCTGTATCTCAATTTGTTTCTGAGTTATTATTTTTTTTGTAGTTTTTATTACTTTTTTGTCATAGTGGCAACAGAAGGTATCCATCGTTGTTGAAAGTAAAGGGAAATACAGATTACTGTATAGACCAATCAAAACACGAATAAAATGCGGATTAAACCAGGGTTGTAAAAAACCCGGGTTTTTTGTTAAAAACCCAGCCCGGGTGGGTTTTATTAAAAAACCCGGGTTAAATGGGCAATTTTCCCCGGGTAAATTGGCTACTAAATTTTGGTACTTTGCAAAATTTATCCATTGAAATTTTGAAAATTCTCAGAGGAATTACTCAGGGAAAATTTAATTTTTTGCTTAGGAAAGTGCAAGAAATTTGATTGCCGAAACAAGTGGCAATCCTGATCTCAAATACAATCTTTGTAAACAAACACTTCATAGTCTACTAGATGGGAATGACTTCATAGTCTTAATAAGGATCTCAATATTTTTCTCTGTTCTTAAAATACATATATATTATATGATCCCTTTAATTTAAATAACAAACAAATTTTAAATTGCAAAGCTATTAATTGTGTGTTATTTAATAATAAAATATAAATATAACTTAAAAAAAACTTGCGCCTTTGAAATTATCATAAGATTAGCAAATGTTGATAAAAAATATCTTACAACAAAAATATTTCTTATGTATATACAGGGTGTCCACTCTCAACAGTGTCCAATGGCTAATTCCTAAACCGTTAGTCATACACATATAGTTTAAATATTACAAAAATGTTTTCATTTGAGGCAAAGAAATATTTTAAAAGCGATTTAGGTCAATAAAAACATTTCTTAAAAAATTACGAAATTTAAGTGTTTATACAACCCCCGGTGCTATAAGTTATATTTAGTAAAATTTCCCTATTACACTGACAAGACAGACAAAAAAAGTCCCATTCATATAACACTAAAATTGACTGAGCTATGAAACTTTAAAAATGCATGACTTATACCACTTTTCTGCATCTGAACACAAATGAGTTTGGCCATGCTTTGAGGGGTCATATCCTAAGTGCTTAAAGTATTTGAAGAACTTTTCATGTGTATCTGCGCTTTGAAAAAAATAGTAAAGTGTTATGATTGAGTTAACTTTTATTAAGTTTCAGATTGGCTAAAATTATTGTATTTTAACATATGTTTTATTTTGGAAGGATTTGAGACTATTTCTTTTCATGATTTTTTTTTTACCAAATATTATGTTATTTTATTTAACTTCTACGATCGTATGTATGTTTTCCCAGTTCAAAATTTGCATTCGAAATTTAACTCACTTTCAAGTTTCAAATATCCGATCGAGATTAAATTTTACATGTATACTGATGTAAATCCGATGACAATCTAATATTATTATGATTTTCGGTGGTTACCATTCATACTTATTTGTTATTTTACAGGATAACACAAAAAATTTCGGATAGATTACTACCAAGAAGTTTAAGTTTTATATTAGATAACACAAGACTGCGGTGGTTGTGTTTTTTAACTTTTATGTATTTTTTAGCACTGAATCTGAGAATTACCTTAATTTTTATCCATCATCTCAGGATGTTTTGCAAATCATAAATTGTCAAAGTTAAAAAGTAACAAAAATCAAATACTATAAAAATAGAGGAGACGGCTGAGTTTTTTTAACTTTTGATAATTGATTTTTATGTACTTTTTAGCACTGAATCTGACCTTCATTTTTAACCATCACGTTATAATTTTTTTGCAAATCGTAAATGTCAAAGTTAAAATATAGCAAATATCTGATACTATAAAACAGATGTAAAACTTTTTTTATTTAATTTTCCTAACTTGATGGTTAAAAATGAAGGTCATTTTCGGATTCAGCAGTAAAATACATAAAATAATTTAATAAATATAATAAGTTTAGTAAATATAATACTCTTGAAACTACCTGATAAGCTTAAATTTACGTTTTAAATTAAAAGCTAAAATGTTTTAAAATTATAGGGTTCCCAATCTAAAAGTGCAAGTAAATTAGTACAAATATATTTTCTAAGATTCAAAGAAGTGAATAAATAAAACAAAATAACCATGAACAACAAATACATCATTTGTTCCTTTCCAGAAATACTCTTAAAAAAACCCGGGCTTTTTAAGCGGGTTTTTTATAAAAAACCCAGCCCGGGCGGGCAGCTGGGTGGGTACCCGGGCAGCTACCCACTACAACCCTGGATTAAACCAATAAAGACCTTCAGATATGCTTTTGATTTCCTACCCTGACAGAGAACAATAACCATTTTTCCAAATGGTTAATAATATAATACTTTACTGGGATATTGCTGCTGTTAACACAAATAGTCTGTTAAATATTCAAAAATTTCAAAATCGGCAACATTTCAATTAGTCTTTTCTTAAAACAGCTTCATGGTTCAGTAAAACAAAATGTATCACATAGTAGTTGAAAATATGTACAAATACATGGAAAAGAAAAAAAAAGTGGGGATTCATCATATTTTTAGAAGAAAAAAAATAACAAAAATTCACAGTCAAAATATCCCATTTAAATTTCCCTTTTTTTCCATTTAGAACAAGGAAGGGGAAAGAAAAAGGGATATTTCATTTTCTCATAGGGAAAAAACATAGCTAGCAGAAAGATAAACGGGATGTTTCGTTTTCTGATAGGGAAAAAGTATGATAAATGACAGTCTTTTTTGTGACTTTTGACATTTTTTTTCTTCTAAAAATATGACGAGGCCTGTGATATCGTTTGATATCACATATATTATTCTTTATAGGTAATTAATATGATCCCTAGATAGTTAAAATTTAATATTAACTATCAATATAAAAATCGCCTTTCTGTTTCTTTTTGTATAACTAAGTTTTAATTTAATCTACTTCCCTTTTCACATTACTTTAACAACGTTCCCAGAAAGCTCTCTCTGCTCTTTTATCTAAGTAAATAAAATAACAAAAAGAATATTATTCACAGCCATTTCATTTCGAAAGATTCGTTCTTTTCGCGTTGCATCTGCCTATAAAATTTCTCTCTGTCAGATTTTTAATTCGATCCTTTACTAAGAGATAGTCAAAAATTTGGTTAAACCAGCGGTTAGATAATGATATCCAGATGTACTTTTAAACTTATGTCGTCTTTCAGCTTACCGCACTCATTCCAATGCTATTGACAGCTTTCGAATTCTTTCTTACTTTCTCACAGACCAGCGCTTGGCTAATTATCGCCTATTAGGCTTTTCATCTAAATTTAGACTGCCTCATGTATTCCAATGTAACGGTCACCCCTTGGCAGGATCTGTGTCTTACCCAATATCTATATATCGCCAAAACTTTACGAAGGAAAATGTGAACTTTATCACTCTTTGCCTGTACTTGATCATGTAAAGATCAGGTTTTGATCTCTTGTGTCAACGGAGTCACTCCCGGGACACCTATGTGTCTTATTTCGATTCTTCATTAAACTTCTATTTGCGCTACAAGCATTCATTTTAATCTTCTGGACCTGTGTCGTTATTTGTTACACGCAATTGTACTTTTGCACGGAAATACTCAACTTTATTTAAATAATTGCAAAAGATATTTCCATCTACTTATTTTATATCCGAAGTTCTTTTATAAAAGATGAACAACCCCCGCAACGAGAAACATCTCTAGCACAAACTTTGGTGCCTAAGGAAGAAGATTTTTTTAAACTTGTAGCTGGGAGTGAACCTCGCTTTTATTCAGCATTTTACTAAAAAAAAAAAAAAAAAAATTACGAGACTTCGGATTAATTAACTGCATGGAAGGATTAGATGAAAAGACTGTAACTAAAAACATGTGATTGAGAAACTTTTTTCCCTCCGTCTCATCCGTGTTTTTGGGCCCTTTCGTTCGACTTTTAATCGCCGACGTGCTGCTGTGTGATCAACCGTTGGTCAGATATCGCCGCTGTCAACTTGTGAAGTCGAAAAATATGTTTGCTGTATCCAGATATTGTTTCGTTTTCACCTGTGCTCGTCTGATAAGGGTATAATAAGGAAGCGGAGTTCACTTTCGATATGGAAAGCGGAGGATAAAGAATTTTCCACTCATCCGTCATTGTATCTGATCAGAGGATCGTTAATTTTCGAATGAAGACTGTGCGCGCAATGTGTTTTAGTGCATCTCTTTTTGGTCAAGATCTGGTTAGAGATTTGGTTAAATGATCAACATCTCAAAGAAGTGCTAGTGTGCTTTAAAAAAAAAGTGTACAAGAAGGTCGACTGATTTCTACTATTGAAGCTATTTCACAGATATCATTATCTTCTGTGGCAATGATATAAAATAAAGCGAAATAAGCGTTACTGACCTGCAAAAAAATAGTGTGAAATAGTTTGGCAAGTTTGAAAATACAATTTTTGTTTGGTATTGTGATTTTTTAAAATTTCAATAATCGCTACGAAAGTTTTGCTTCTACGGTTACAAGCTTTATTGTGACATTTGGATTTCACATTTTACAGCTCAAGTGTATAGGTGAAAACTGGGAAATTGAGTTAGTAGCCAGTGGCCGGTAGACTCAGTTTCATTAGTGGCCACTTTTTAAAGTTAGTAGCCACTATAATGTTTCAAACTTTCTTGACATCTAGATAAACTATAATCGTTGTATATATACATATTTTTCTATAAATCAGAGTTTTATACCAGCCAACTATTCACAATAAGAATAGGGGAGCAGTCGAAATTCAAGAAAATTACTTTAAAACCACAAAGTCTGCTATCATATTAATTTTTTTTGATAATTTGTATATGTTCATAAGCAGCAAAATTCATTTTACTTTCTTTATATAAAAAATAACTAATTCCAACAGCTAGGTGTATTCAATTAAAAAAAGAAAATAAAACATTATTTTGATTTTATTTAATAAATGTGTTATTAACATGCTACACACATTACATACAGTTGAAGTCTAAGCTGGTGACTGTATTTCGCAGGATTAAACAGTATCTCTTGAAGAAAAATAATCTAACTGATCTAACATATTGAAGATATTGCAATGTTCTTAACCCTTTCATGTCGGATTTTTTTTCTTTAGCTTTGATAATAAAATTACTTTTATTTTAATAATGCTAATGGTAGTTATCCGAATAGATTTACTGAAGTTTAAAGATTATCCCATTGTCTGAATTCTAACGAATGTACTTATTTTGTATACTATTCAACTCATATTTATATGATAATAGGAAGGAAGAGTTTTTGGAGACGTTTGGAAAATATCATTACAACAGAGTTTAACAGATATTACAACTTTCTAATGTTTTTTGTGTTTTATCACACATGATTTGTTCAGAAAAGTAACCTACACTATTTTAAATTTAAAGAGTGATATATATTTATAAAATAAAGGAATCGCCAACGGTGCAAAGAGAATTAAGCAAACTTTTATTGTTATTACTAAATGTCCAAACATAAAGGAAATCCTAATAAGAAAGGCATAGCCATATACTATCATTACTATATGTAGATAGTAGCAAAAGTAATTGTTAAGACAAAACAATACTCGATGAAAAGACATGTACTATTAATAGTACTCCAAACCCGAAAGGGTTAAAATGCACTTGCATTTTAAAAGTAAAAGAAAAGGAATAAATTATTTGAAACGCATGTGGAATCAAAGCTGATGAATATATTTTGCAGAATAAAACTGTAAAAAAAATAATCCAACTGAATAGCTTGGCGAAAAAATGAAATATTGAAAATGCAGCTAAATCATTGAAATCTGCTTGCATCTGGTAGGGAAAAAAATTAACCAGTTTGCTAATTAGATGTAATCAAAGTAGAGATGCATATTTTCATGAAAAAAGTTGTATTTCAGTTGGCGATCGATAACAGATTTTTTAATCGCCATTTGGCGAGTGGCGACTATAGTGGCGATCGATGGCCGATTTTTTAATCGCCACTTTTACAACTTTAATCGCCACGTGGCGAGTGGCGACCGCTAATTTACACCTATACTCAAGTGATACTTATTTTTAAAAAATGCAAAAGAAAAACTGTGGGCAGACAAATATATAATAATTAAAACAAAAATTCACATTGTTATACATTCAGTGCTTTTCTAAACTTAATTTCACAATCTTTTTCAACTACTAAATGTGCATTGATGGTGGATGATTGATTACTTGATGGTGGATAAGATATTTAATGCGTTTACATGAATGCACCTTGCGATTACGATTGTTGCTTTTCACTATTTATTTTGAAAACTGCTAATTATTTCTCTTAAAAAAAAAAAAAAAAAGAAAAGAAATGAAAACAAAAATAATTGATTGAAAGTACTCCTTTAAATCCAATTTACAAATGTGTTACAATATCCACGATACATTTACATATAACACAAACGTTTGCAATGAACATTTTTTTTTTTTTTTTTTTGATTGAGAAAGTTATTCAAGTTATTGTATTTGTATGATTATATTTTATTTTACTTTTAATGTGGTTCACAACCCTATTTTACAGGGTTGGCACGGTTTAAACCAAGTGGTTTTAACCATGGTTTAAACCACGGTTTAAACCAATTGGTTTTTTTAGAAAAATCTAATGTAATATTTTCTCTTTTTTGTAATTTATTTGTTTTAAATTATTTATAGAAGTAATTTCTTCTTTTAACACTTCATCTCAGCAGTCAACATGAGACATAATGAGCCTAGGTCATGTTTCTATGCATGTAGAATGAAAATTAGCATGTGCTGATAAACATCTGGTACCCTAAAGATTTTTCTTAAAACATGTGAAATTAGAAAAGATAAAATAGATAAATAATATTCAATATTTAGCATAAAATATTTTCATTTAAAAAATGCAGATTATTTACAGCAGTTAATAACAAAATACAATGATCTTTAAGATTTTGGTTAAGTTGTAAAAGAAAATTTTCTGGATTGAGATTGGGGAAGATTATCCTTAAAGAATTTAAAAGAGTAACTTAAGATATCAAATTGAATAACACAGCTTGCAAAATCTGAGTGCTAGTTATAGCATTTCAATAATACCAATCAATCTTTTCTGTTAGTTGCTGAATCTAATGGCCAAAAATGTTGAATTGGACACTTGGAATTATCACTCAGAAAACAAAATAACCAGAAGTATTTGGATATTAAAAAAATAATAACAACCACAGAATAATATTATATTCATGAAACTGCATCAAATGTTTGATTGATTGATTTTTATATTATTAATCAAAGGATTCTTCATACGATTTTCAAGGTATCAATGTTCACTGTGTAGAACAGTTTACTGTGAACAAAAGACATAGCTGTTACTAATAATGTTTAAATTAGAAATGATTTCAATTTTCTACATAATTGACTGTAATTATTTAATTTAAATATTTTCAAAAGTTATATTACTTATATAATATCCAAAAATGTTTATTTTATCAACAGATATGCATCTGTATGCAATTGGAAATTATATTTAAAAAAACCCGGTTTAAACCAAAAAAACCTGGTTTAAACCAAATAAACCGGTTTTTTTGGTTTTTTACAAAAAAACCTGGTTTTTTTCCAACCCTGCTATTTTAGTTATAAGTGTTTATTTTACTTATGAGGGAATTATTGTATTTTAGTTATTTGTTTTCTTTTTACCCGCAGTTAGTACTATATCAGGAGGGAAAGTTGTGAAAATTGGTTACTCTGCTTTTTTTTACATATTTTTTTTTTGCCTGCATGGATGTAACTTTTAACATTCCCAGTAAATTTAATATATTTAGATAACAGGTAAGTTTTTATTACAAGGGTTATGTTTTTATCTATGCAAGGTTACTTTTAAGAAAACTAAAAAAAAAATTCACTTTTAAATTTCATTATTGTGTTTTTATTCTCGTATCATCAGGTATTTGGTTCTTTTACAGAATATTTTAATTTTATAAATTGATGACTGATATCATTTCTATTATATGTGTTTAACACTTTTTATTTTTATCAAAGGTAAGTCTTTTTAAATATATATAGATGTTCGTTTCCCATTGCTTTAAAAAAAAAAGTTTAATAATTAAAGCAATCTAGATATATTTTATGCTTTCATATTTTATCATAATTTATATTTTATGCTTATATTATTATTTCAAGTTTTTTTTTTTTTTTGAAAATATGATGGGTTTATATTTTGTGCATTTTAAGTTTATTCAATTTAAAATGTTGTGTCATATAATATTCCGACAATTTTAGGTTACCCATATTTTTCTTTCTTTCCGAAAATTTGACTTTTCCCCATTTCGTTTTATATTTAAATTTCACGAATGCATTGGGTAAAAGAAAGAGAAGTGTGTGACAAATAATACTTTGGATTAATTTTGAGTTTTTTTGGTAGTGAGAATTTTTTTTTGGTTGTAAAGTATTCAGAATTGTTCTAGAACCATTATTGATAGCAGTAAGTCGCCCATGCATGCCCATTTAAAAAAAATGTGATATACATTGAGGTTCTAAGAAAGTATGTACCTCTACAGCTTAGTTAATTTAGGTTGTACATAAAAACTTTTAAGAAAGAGATTTGGATTTCTTATACCTTTTTTTTTTCAACTTTTTTCACAAGTAGTTCATGTGTTGGACATTTGTTTATGTTACACAAAATTTGCTCATTTAGAATACAATTTTGTTCATTCATATACATACATTTCACTAGTTCATGAGTTGATTTACATATTTTGTTCATTTGTTTTTACACATTGTACTTTGCTAACGATCTATTCGACAGTATTTCTTTTTGTTTTTGTTTTTTTCTCTCACAAGTAGTTCATTGAGTATAACACATAGTTCATTGTGGCTGGTTTAAAGTTTAACCAGAGTTCATTCACACATTACACGTAGTTCATTGATTTTATTAACCCTTATTCATTACATTTTGGTGATTAACTCATTAATTATGTAATTGAATCTCACTCGTATGTTAATGTTTTGGATTATTACACACATACTGTCTGTATATTTTGTTAGCAAATGCATAAAAATGTTAGTTCATTGGGACATTATTACAGGTACTTCATGTAGAATTATACAATTTGTTCATGTGTTTACTTACACGTTGTGTATGCTTGTGTACACACTTGTTCATGTGTTTCATTCCAGGTAGTTCATGAGTTTGGGGGTTTTTTTTCCCCTCCCTTCACACACATACAGTAAAATTTTTTTCTCTCGATAATACAGCATTGTGAAGGATTCTAAAAAAAAAAAAAAAAAATCACTTTTTTAATATTTCACTTTTTATACACTTACAGGGCTTGAAATTCAATTTTTCCTAGGAGGGGAGTCTCCCTACCAACATTTATAAATGGAAGGGAGTTGAGCTATTTGGGAGGGAGAAAAATTTCTTTAACCCTCTGAGGGGCAAGCAATTGTGTTTGTGAAATGTGGAATCCACACCGGAATTTAAAAAAAGAATTACTTTAAAAAGAGGAAAAGCAATTTTTTGACTTTTTTCCCCCAAAGTTTAAAAAGTAAAATTTAATTAAAAGTTTCTGGTACGAATCTGCATTAAAATTACTTGGGATATAATATATCCCACCAATATATTTAAAGAATTACATTAATACAGACATGACAAAATACCATTGAAACAATTTAAATCAACAACTCAGAATAATTATGCAAAATGTTTTTTATTTAAAAAAGGAAGAAAATCAATCTTTTATACAGTCTATTTTCCAACTTTCGACCAAATGTCACAGGATAAAACTGTGAATTTCGTCAGTCTGTTACAAAAAGTATCTGTGAAATTCGAGGATGATTCTAAAAAAAAAAAAAAAATTGCAATTCACAGCAAATTTTCTGAAATGGTTGAGAAATCCTCTCCCGGCGCTAATTATTTTTGTTGCAGGTCGAGTAAACTGTTTTTGGTTCGGGTTGATTTCAGGCTGAGTGTAGATTCATGCAAGTTGGGTTCGGGCTAAACCCAATTTTTCAAAAGTTAATTCCGTATATTATTTCAGATTAAAAATTATACCTATAATAATAAACAGCTATTTGTGTGCTGTTTTTTCTAAAGAGATTGTTGCGCTTTTCCGCGATCCTTTGACGAAATTTCTGTATATTTTTGCAACCCTTTGAAGAAATTTCCATATTTTCTGCAGCGCTTTGACGAAATTCCCGATATTTTTGACGCAAAAAAAAAAGTTTTTTTTCGCGACACTTTGACGAAATTCACTTTTTCTCACGATCTTTTGGTGAAATTCGCATTTTTTCTGCGATCCTTTGAAGAAATTTTCGGGTTTTTTTTTTCGATTTTTTGATAAACTTTGAGGGGTTTTTTGCGATATTTTGATGAAATTTGCGTATTTGTGCGATACTTTGATACAATTCGTGAAAGTTTTTCACAACCCTTTAACTAAATTTGCATTTATTTCATAACCCTTTAACGAAATTCTAGTTTTTTTTCCGCCATCATTTGATAAATTTTGCTTTTTTGCGATCCTTTGACGAAATTTGTGTTTTTCTGCTATCCGTTGACGAAATTTACGTTTCGCCTCGCGATCCTTTGCCGCAATTTGCGTTTTTTCCTCGATCCTTTGCTGAAATATGCGTTTTTTCGCGATCCTTTGATGAATTGCGCATTTTCCGCGATCCTTTGACGAAATTTGCGTTTTATTCTTGATTCCTTTGCGCAATTCGCGTTTTATTCGCGACCGTTTGGAGAAATTAGAGTTTTTCTAGGGGTGACTCTGTTCCGAATTTTCCAAAAATTTAAGGCATTCATTTCCGAAAATTAAAAAAAATCGGTCACCAATCCGAAAATTCAGACATAAAACATATCACGAATTTCGACAAATTGTCGCCGAAAAAAAAAAAATAAATTTTGTCAATCGCTTGCAGAAAAGTCGACAATTTCGTCAAAGGATCGTGGGAATAACACAAATTTCGTCAAAAAATCGCGGAAAAATCGCAAATTTCGTCAAAAGATCGCCAGAAAACCGCAAATTTCGACAAAAGATCGCGAGAAGACTGCAAATTTCGACAAATGATCGCAAGAAGACCGCAAATTTCAACAAAAGATCGTGAGAAGACCGCAAATTTCGTCAAAAGATCGCGAGAAAACCGCATACTTCGTCAAAAGATCGCGAGAAAACCGCGAATTTCGTCAAAGATTGCGAGAAAATCGCAAATTTCGTCATAAGATTGCGAGAAAACCACAAATTTCGCCAAAAGATTGCGAGAAGACCGCAAATTTCGTGAACAGATCGCGAGAAAACCGCAAATTTCGTCAATAAATTGCGAGAAAACTGCAAATTTCACCAAAAGACCGCGAATAAACCGCAAATTTCGTCAAAAGATCGCGAGAAGACTGCAAATTTCAACAAATGATCGCGAGAAGACCGCAAATTTTGTCAAAAGATCGCGAGAAAACCGCAAATTTCGTCAAAAGATCGCGAGAAAACCGCGAATTTCGTCAAAGATTGCGAGAAAATCGCAAATTTCGTCAAAAGATTGCGAGAAAACCACAAATTTCGTCAAAAGATTGCGAGAAAAACCACAAATTTCGTCAAAAGATTGCGAGAAAAACCACAAATTTCGTCAAAAGATTGCGAGAAAAACCACAAATTTCGTCAATAAATTGCGAAAAAACTGCAAATTTCACCAAAAGACCGCGAATAAACCGCAAATTTCGTCAAAAGATCGCGAGAAAACCGCAAATTTCTCCCAAAGGCCTCAAATTTCGTCAAAAGATCGCGAAAAAACCGCGAATTTCGTCAAAGGGCAGCGGAGAAAACACACTCAGAATCACCCCTGAGTTATTCCGTGATCCTTTGCGACGAAATTGGCGATCTTTTTCTGCGAACAACTGACGAAATTGATTCTTTCGGCGATCATTTGTTGAAATTCGAGATTTTTTCTGTTATATTTTTTATGCCCGAATTGATGACAGATTTTTCATAATTTTCGGAACCGATTGCCATACATTTTCAGAAAAACCAGAACAGAATCCCCTCTGAACTCGCCAATCGGTCGCGGCAAATAACGCTAAACTTCACAACCGATCTCGGGGAAAAAATGGCGAAATTTGTTTATCGGTCGCGGAAAAAAATCGGGAATTTCAACGATCTTTTGCGGTAAAAACTCGCAAAATGTGTCAATCTGTCACGCGAAAATATCATGAAATTCGCAAAGCGTTCGCAAGAGTTGATCGTAGTTTCAAAATGCAAAATTTTCCTAAAAAAGGTAAATGTTTTTGGACGGGAGCCTCCCGCCCACGGCATTCTTTTGAGCGGGATTTCAAAATTTTGGGCGCGAATCCCGCCATCCCGCCCTGAAATTCAAGCCCTGACTTAGGTTACATCTTATTGCTTCACCATATGGCATAAGTGATAATTTAATTCACATTTAACTTTAAAGTTAAAGGTTTTTTTTTTTTTAGAAATTAATTGTGTACTGCTTTATATATATATTTTTTCATCGGACTATTCGGCACGCAAATGGTCAGATGATTAAAAATATATTGTTTTTGTGTGAAAATACTCTCATGCGGGTCATTTTTTTTTGTTTTTTTTTTCACATGTAAAAGATTTTTTTTAATCAGAAAGGTACAAACACTATACACTTTTTACAATATTTACATTTCTTTAGATATTTTTGGAAATTCTGAATAAAACCTTAGACAGTTGTTTAGATAGTTTTAGTTCAAAGGTTGAGTACATATGTTTACATTTTTATCACACAAGAAGCTTTTCCTGGTTAAACTTTTTTTTTCGCTTTTCTTTATTTAAAAACGCATTAGTTTTTTTTAATATTACGTTAGACAGTCTTTTTGGAACTTGTGATACAATGTTGTTGGTTCCATGTATACACGAAAGATTTTTGTTCATAGAAAATACACCTTAGTTCATAGGATATTTTGTTCATAGTAAACCTTACACAAGTTCATTGAGTTGCCAATTCTTTGTGTGGACGAGGGACTAACAGCACTATCATTTTGTTCTTTTGTGACGAACTTTAGTTCATTTCATTTTTTTTTTTAGTTTTCTTACACACATTAGTTCATTGTTTGTTTTCCTTTCGTTCGGTTTTACAGATTAGCTCATTGTTGTATTTTTTTTCTTTCACACATAAGTTCATAGTTTTTTTTTTTTTTTCGTTTGGTTTTACATATTAGTTCATCGTACTCTTTTTTTTTTTTTTGGACACATTAGTTCATAGCATTTTTCATCTTTTACACACACTTTAGTTCATTGTATTAATTTTACACTAGTCAGTTAAATACCCTACACATTATTTCTTTGAAATAATTTTTCACATTTGTTCATTGATATACTTAGATTGCTGTATTCATTTAAACATGCAACTAAGTTGTTGAATTTAACCTTTGTTCACTGACATACATTGCTTCGATACTCATATACATCGTCAGTTCATTGAGATTTGCTTACATTTTTTCTCATGAATATATGTTTGTTTGTTTTTAAACATTGCACACTGAACTGAAAATATTCATTTTTTTTTTCAAGTCTTGAACCTTTGCACATTAACATTCTTTTTGTTTGTTTGTTTTTATGTCTCACTATACCAGGACTACTTTAACTTTACATGATAATTGCAACATACACATTTCTTAAACTTTATATTTTAGCATATACTCTTATTTTTTTTCTTTCTCTTTTTTTCATATTTTTTTTATGTTATGACATTCTCATGTCACCATCACTTTGTTTAACAACAAAGATTTCTCAGTATATAGGAAGCTTCACATGCTATGCAATTTTTTATTTCAGGCTCATGATTTTTTTTTTCTTTTCTAGCTTTACATTACACCAGGTTTTCAACATTAAACTTTCTCACATTTTAAAAGTTACCAGTTATTAAATTATCGTTTAATATCTTGGTTCTAAATACCATGACACAGTAATGTCATCACCACTTTGCTTAATTGCAAATTGACACTTTTTGACATTTACATAATTTTGATCCTTCACTTATATTTAAGACAACTCTATACTTTTGTAGCAGTTGCTTTTCTCTTCTGTCATATGCTTTTTGTACAATCACATAATACGTTTTCTTTTCTGATATAATACTTTTAAAGTAATACTTCGATGCACACCACTTTTAAATTATACAAGCCAGATGATGTGTTAAAAAAAAAAAAACAGTTACTTTTAATTCACAAATGCTGTTCAGTTGCAGTAAATTGTTAGGAATTTCCTCATCTTTATATATAGTACTGATCCTCACTAACACAATGTCATCTCGACATATTAATAAGTTAAAACTTTGATAAATAAACGGGCTCACTGCATGAGGTATCTGCAGTTGCTATTTGTAGATAGTGACTACTACTCACAAAAAAAATAAAAATAAAAATTTTTTGAATGTTTTAGTATAGTTTGATATTAGATACAGTTCTTTAGTTTTGTAATCAAATCATCTCTTATGCTTATAATCACTGCACTCAGAAATTGTGTTTAATTTAAAATTATGGTTCTATGGTCACACACTTCATTTGTGCTGAGAGACACTCTTGAAAGGGTGCCCCAAATTACTTTTCTGTGCCCATCTATATCACTTATTCATATTTTTATAAATATTATTTAGCTATTTTGCATAGTGTATGTTAATTAGTTATATGTTGTGTTTATTTTTTTGTCCACTTATTTTTATGATCTGAAATGGATCAAGATTTTGAGAAGAATTATATAACTTCTTTTAAACCTTCTCAATACTGGTCATGACAAGCATTTTCTAACAAATATTTGCAAATTTATTGATATGGTACCTTACTTTTAATGTGACGACACAAAATACAAAACAGGTAAAAAAAATTCCTGTTGTTGAATCGATGTGTGCACAAGTACAGTAAAGAATACTGTATATTAAAACATAGTCTGTAAGACTTGTTCACGTGAACCTTTTTGAACTTCTACTGAGCCTTTATAAAAAAAGGACATTATGAAGACTATTTAAGTCATGACATATATACTCGCATATATATTTTTATTGCAATTTAAAATATTGTTTTGTATTGCTTCATGTAAACTTTTATTTTTCCTTTGGAGAAGACACAGATTTTCTTTTTCTTTTCCCTTCCCCATCTCTGGGCATTCAAGGCTGGTCGGTTTGTGGGGGAAATATGTGATATCGTTTGATATCACATACATTATTCTTTATAGGTAATTAATATGATCCCTAGATAGTTAAAATTTAATATTTATAAAAATCGTCTTTCTATTTCTTTTTGTATAACTAAGTTTTAATTTAATCTACTTCCCTTTTCACATTACTTTAAGAACATTCCCAGAAAGCTCTCTCTGCTCTTTTATCTAAGTAAATAAAATAACAAAAAGAATATTATTCACAGCCATTTCATTTCGAAAGATTCATTCTTTTCGCATTGCATCTGCCTATAAAATTTCTCTGTCAGATTTTTAATTCAATCCTTTACTAAGAGATAGTCAAAACTTTGGTTAAACCAGCGGTTAGATAATGATATCCAGATGTACTTTTAAACTTATGTTGTCTTTCAGCTTACCGCACTCATTCCAATGCTATTGACAGCTTTCGGATTCTTTCTTACTTTCTCACGGACCAGCGCTTGGCTAATTATCGCCTATTAGGCTTTTCATCTAAATTTAGACTGCCCCATGAATTCCAATATAACGATCACCCCTTGGCAAGATCTGTGTCTTACCCAATATCTATATATCGCCAAAACTTTACGAAGGAAAATGTGAACTTTATCACTCTTTGCCTGTACTTGATCATGTAAAGATCAGGTTTTGATCTCGTGTGTCAGCGGGCTCACTCCCGGGACAGCTATGTGTCTTTTTCGATTCTTCATTAAACTTCTATTTGCGCTACAAGTATTCATTTTAATTTTCTGGACCTGTGTCGTTATTTGCTACACGCAATTGTACTTCTGCATGGAAATACTCAACTTTATTTAAATAATTGCAAAAGATATTTCCATCTACTTATTTTATATCCGAAGTTCTTTTATAAAAGATGAACAACCCCCGCAACGAGAAACATCTGTAGCCCAAGGCCCCACTTTTTTTTCTTTTCCATGTGTTTGTACATACTTCCAACTACTACATGATATATTTTGTTTTATTGAGCCATGACGCTGTTTTGAGAAAAGACTAATTGAAATGCTGCCTATTTTGAAATTTTTGAATATTTAACAGACTATTCCTGCTAACAGCAGCAATATTTTGGTAAAGTTTTATATTATTTAGCTTGTCCTAATAGTACACTTTGATATTCTATAAGAAAAAGTTTGGGGTACTATTGCTTAAATAAGAAAATACGTGCAGAAAATGGACAAAAACATCATTTTCATTGCATTTTGAGGCAACATAACAATGTAAAATAACAATGCCCCATGGAAACGAATACAGTTTACTAAGCAGGTAGTGTTATACAGTCAACTATGTGAAATCCGCAGATTTAGGGACCGAGGGTTTAGCGTATTATACATTTTAGCAGATTATAGATCATCTCTTTGTTTACATTTTATTTTTTAAAGTCTGACTATAAATTAGGAACAATTGCACAAAAAATTACAACTACAATGGAAAAGAAAAACATAATGCACCATTGGTTTAATGTTATTTAATAACTAAGTTAATTTAAAGAAAAATTAATTTATATACAATACAAATTTTACTGATTATTCATTATTGTAAACATTGTTACAATACATTGGAAATTTCAGTTTTTGTTTGTTGTTAATCGATTTTCTCTCTGCTCAAGGACATTTAAATATTTATATCCAATTTATGTTTAAATATTTATTCATTGGAAAATTGATAACTGAAAATAAAAATAACTTTATGAGTTTGTTAGTGACAATTTTCATTGTTTACATTCTAACATGTAGTGCGGATAATACAGGTTTGCGGATTATACATCGGCAGATTTCACAGAGTTGACTGTACTAACATATCACCACAAAAGAATTTTGGGATGTCGTTGCTTTCCAATCTTTAGCACTGCAAACATACTCGCATTTCACTTTTCATGAAAAATGGCGGTCACAACCTTGAATTTTGACATTTTTTACAGTGAAGGGAAAATTTTTTCAGGGCTTCAAAATTGCACATTATTCATTAAATGTGATCTACTTCCACATAAAAAAATATCAAGCAAATCAAAAAATACAACTATCAGTGTCTGATTTTCAAAATAATGGCTTTTAAATATTTACTTTCATTTGAAATTTACCAAATTTCCAAAAAAAATAAAGATAATTGTCAATTTAAATATATTTCAAAAGAATCAGATTTAAAGAAATTTCTAAGCTGAATGAAATAACCAAAAAAAAAAAAAAAGAAATTAGCTAAAAAGAAAGAAGATTTTCATATCTGTAAGCTAAAATACAGAAACATTGTTACTTGGACACCATCCTGATGACTTGCCAGGTGTTATAGCTTTTAAGATTAATGTTCCTATTTTTTATCCTGCTTCAATGTTCAATGAAAGTGTTGTACAGGATTTTTCAACACAAAAATGGTGGCAGATTATGGCAAAAAGGGTAAAAAAGATAAGTTTCCTCCTGGATTTTGTCAGTTTTTCGTTTCTTTACATTCAGCACAAGCTTCCTCTGCTTCAATCGAACGATATTTTTCTACATTTGATCTGGTTTGGAGCAAATTACATAATTGTTTAGGAGTTGATTTAAGACCGTAAAACTAATAAAAGTGTATCGCCATTTGCAATCTAAATTTATAGAGATATCGCTGATACTGACTTCTATGACAATCTGATTTAACATTTAATACTATTGCAATAGTCAGTGACCCGGAGCCGAACAATTTTTGATGCTCCAGCTCCAGCTCCGCTCCTAGAGAAAATACCGTGGCTCCAGCTCCGGCTCCGGCTCCAACTCGGCTCCGACTTCGCGCTTTTAAGTTGCAGATTTTAATTTACACGTTTAATTTTTTGCTCACAAATACTTTCTATCTTCATTAAAGATCTGACAAAATGCATTATTCTTCTCATCAAACTTGAAATGCTTGTTCAGAAAATATGACATCTTTTAGCTTTTGCTTTTAAAATAGAAAGTTTGGTAGAATTTTAAACACAAAAATCTTAAATTTCTTGTACACTTTTCAAACAGCCAAAATTGTACGACTACACATCTAAACAACAGGCGGCCATATTTGTTTTCAAATAGTGTTGTCACTTAGTTCAAGTAGAAAGTAGAAGTAAAGTAGTGTTGCCATTTTTTGAGAAGTTTTCCTTCCCTAATAATAATAATAACCTAAAAAATGATATAATTAAAATACTGAATAATGATGTAATTAAAATATTTTAAGCCTAGAAATTTAAAAGACTGAAAAAAAAGATTTAAAAGAATATTAAAAACTAAAGGAGCCCTGGAGCTGGGGAAAATTTAGAGCTCCAGCTCCAGGAAAAACACAGCTCCGGAGCGCTCCGGCTCCGGGCTCCAGCTCCAGCTCCGGGTCCCTGGCAATAGTATATATGTAGCAAATATTGCTAAAATTTTCAAAAATATTATTATGAATCCTATTTTTCTTTTCAACAAAAAATAAATGTATATATAAAATGGGGATGCACCGAATAGTGATTTTGGCTGAATGCCAAATATTCGGCTAGCCGAATAATAAATGTTAGTCCGAATACCGAATATTCGGCTTGTCGAATACTTTTATATTTCAAAGTTTAAAAGCATTAAAATGTTAAATTTAAAACAATTTTACATACTATTTACTACAGAAACTTACTTTTTTATAAACAAGAGCTTTTACAAGTAAACTTTATACTGAAAAAAATCTGCTTTGAGTTATTTAAGAAGAGGATAGTTATAAAACTTTTTTAATTAATAAAATTTTAAATTTCATGACTTCTGAGAATTAAAACAGATGAATAAAATGTTCTTAAATTCTAAAAGAAACATTTTAAAATGAAAGAGAAATTGTGAAAAAATTAGAAGAAAAATTGTACAGGATCATATATTTGTTTGTCAGGAAGAGACTAAAATAAAAGTAAATAAATAATACAATATATTCAAATTTTATATGGTGGCAACTCAGCAAGAATAACTGTTCTATTCCCTTTGATTAAGCAAGGAAGTTTTTTAATGCATCCTAGATCGGTGTCTGGAGTGGGCAATCATTTTCAGAGATAGTAAAAATTGTTCTTAAAATTTTAGCAAGAAACAGATTATTTACTGGACAATGTTCAGAAACTTGCATTTGTACATAATTAATTCCTATGAAAATCCTCGTGATTAGTTAATTTTCTTAAATAATACTTAATAAACAGCAAATATATGATGTAAAAACATTCTCTTTTATTTAAATACTAGCAGGCTACGCCCGCTGCGCTGGTCCATTTTCCAAACGAATCTTGAATCAAACGAAATTGTGATTTTTAACCTTCTATTTTAAAGCAGTAAAGACCATCACCTGGAATGTCCTTCTGCATTGCTGAAAACGATGCTAACTTCATTGGGATATTATACTATCTTATGCCTTAGACAAAATTTGGGCAATTAAGGAACAACTCTTTTAGTTGACCATTTAAAGTAGAGTTTGGTACGGAAATTAGACAGTTATGACAACAGGAATTAAAGTATTCTCTAGTCATCACACTGTTAAATTAGAGAGCATTACAATGATTGAAGAGATTGATTTTTGAACTTTAAGAACATTCCGATTGTTCATTTTCATTTGTTTGTTGTTGAACTCCCAGCATCTCAACTTGCGCTATATGTGGTTCTGGTAGCTTAAATTCAATCTCATTACATGTTAGATGTTACATTACTTTTTTTAATAAACGTCCTCTTCTGGCAGGTCTACTACTGTTTTCCATCTGTCTATTCCAGCAGAATAAATAGAATAAAAATTTTAAAGAATTATTTGCAGACAATGTTGAGCATTTAACTTATATATTTATTCGAACAGTGAAGTAAAAAAAAAAGTGGATTTTTAAAGCTAAATTTTTTGAATAAAATTAAAAGGTACTGCTTGATTATCCCATCGACCAAAAAACTATCGCCAAAACATACGATTAAATGCCAATAATGGATGATCGTAAATGTCATATTCACTTGACATTAAACACCTTGCACGTATTTGTTATGTCATCAAATTAATTTTAATTCGACTTTTTACTTGCATTTTTATTAAGGTTTTACTAATTTATTTGTTCCTTCCTTATTTGAAATAAAAATTTATGTTAATTTGTACAATTTGGGATTGGCGAAATTGGTCGACGCGATAATCAAGTAGTACCCCACGAAAAATATATTTGCATAAAGAATTTTTTACGTTAAAGAGCATTTACATTCATAGAAAAATATTGCTTAAACAAAAAAAATCCAGAAAATTATAAATTTCAAAAAATAATTATAAAAAATATGCATGCAAAATTATTACTTATCCACCAGTAGCATTCAAAGAAAAACGCAACCCAAAATGCTGAAGATCGCAACAATCATATTGAAACATTTATCACCAAAAAAAAGCTCGCCAAGAAACCAGAACAGGAAATGGAACTCTTGCCTAACTATTAGACGCAGATGTCATATACGTACCGGGTTTGGCGCACTTTTTTTTACAATGGTTTGGCGAAAACATAGTTTTCAAATACCAGTTACATATATGTATACTTATTTTTAAAAAAATTTCTATCATTTTAAAAGGAAATAACAATAAATAAAAAAAATAATTAATAACTATAGACAGAAAATTTATTTTATTGTAAAAAAAGGAAATAAGAGTAAATAAACAACAATAGCCATGTTAGTTACCATGTCAGGCAAAATAGCGCCATTTTGGAGCCCCTTAGGTACCCTGGAGCGTATATGAATTCCGTGCCAATAATAATAATAATATGGAATTCAGACTTTATTATATACTTTACTTTTACAAACTTTATTAATACTTTTAAATATCGAAGATTAGTCTAATATCTTTTAAAATATTACCTAACAGAGGGGGGAATATGAAGAAATAACGAATTAAAAAAGATTTGCAATTTTTTTTCACCAAGCAATTTTTGGTACTTTCCAGTTAACCAGGCGCCAGTGTTATATATACATATATATACATACATAGATGTGTATACATATATTGTATATATACATGTGCATCCACATATTTGTATATGTATATAGATGTATATACATACATTTGTGTATAAATATACATGTATATATAACAGTGGCGCCCGGCTAACTGAAAAGTACCCGATTTTTATTTCAAAATGTTGAATTTTTTTATAGTAATAACACATTGCATAAATTTCCTTAAGAATAGTTTTCCGTTCCTAAATTTTGAAACTGTGAATTTCCCTGTACGTAAAATTGGCGTTATGGCCAAAGAAATATTAAATAAACAATAACATTTTCAAAAAAGAAAAAAAGGGATAATATTCATTGATCTGAATTGGAGTCTATAAAAATCACATGCTTCTGTAATTACGACGAAATTTTTTTTTTTTTAAGTATGAAATTACGAACAGATGTCATATATTCCCTCGGCAGCCATCTGGAATTTTTTCTTGGTGTGAAAAACCCTTTTCCGCCAAGTAGTAAATGTCACCTGGCAACAATTTATACGCATGAAAGGCTTAACGAAAATAAAATGTAAAACATCGTCAACAAAAAATCGCCAAGAAATCTCAAAACATCCAAGATGGCGTCCGCTTGAATATACAGCATCTAAGCCTGAAAGGATTTTACAATATGTATGTGTGGCAGAAATTCAAACAAAATTTTAAATATTTGATTCCATTATAAAAATATTAACTGATATCTATATCATTTATAATCGAATATAAAAATGTTGATCTCGTCCACTTGAACAACCACAAATCCTCAAGCTAATGTCACGCTTATGTATTTTTGGCTTAAAATCACATTGTTTGGCGACAAACGAAAAATAGAAATCGTAAAGGAACTCATAATAATTACAGTATTATTTACAGTTGCATCTGCTTGTTTCTCCTATAAATCACATTATGAGAATTAAATAGTTAGATAAAAATGAAAAGAAAAGAACTAAAAAGAGAAAAAAAAGTAGTAATTCAAAATTAGTCTAATCAAATTTTCAGATTTCTTTTTTTAACGTAAGGCAGGCGGTAATTCGCCAAATATTGTATCAACTGTAAAATTTCACAATAAATTATATTTTAAGTATTACAAATATTTATTCATGTTTAAATTAAATATTTTCGTTTTATAATATTATCTCTTATTAAAACATTTTTTTGTTGTCTTTTTAAATTAAATATCAGTACTTTTTTTTCATTTATTTGCGAAATGTTTGTCTAACGGATATAGTCATTTCAATTCTCTAATCAACAAACTTTTCGCCAAAAGATAATCACTGGCAACCTTTTCATTCAAAATAGCAGTAAAATATGAAATTTATTATCAAAAATCATAGCTATCCCTATATATTTTCTCATAAACCACCCCGGGAATATTTCCTATCGAATGATACAATTTGGAAAAAAATCCACCGGGTAGTTTTTGAAAACACTCGAGCGGAACTTTTACCTTACTGCTTTATAATATATATGATGATTCTGTTTTTAATTATTCTGAATATCTTTATAAGTTGACTGTTAAACATAGAAGTTGTGTAAGTCTTTTAAAAATATGTTTAAAAAGTATTTCTTAAGGTATTCGGTTTGGCCGAATATTGAAATATTCGGCCAAACCGGATATTCAGTAACATGGCCGAATACCAAATAGATACCAAATATTTGGTGCATCCCTAGTGTAAAAATGCTTGTCTTCAATTGATTTCTGATTGAAGTGAATGAAAGAAATGGTATAAATTTAACCTGTTTAACTTAAAATATGAATTATATAGAGAAACCCAATTGTAGTTAGCTTAATTATATCCTTAGTGCAGCAAACTAGTCCCATTGAGATACAAATTTACCTTTTATATTAATTTGATTTTTTTCTTTTTATATATTTATTGTTAATTCAGAATTAATGCAAAGTTATAACCAGGTTTCACTGATAAATGAAGAATTTAGGTATTATGTATATGAAAATTAGAAGTTTTAATAGTTCTCTAAAAAAAACAATTAAACCTCAAAAAACCTCGGTTTTTGACTAGTGGACGTTTCCTAACACTTACATTAAAAATTTTGTGGAAGTTTGAATCATTTCATAATCAGTACCAATTTTTTTTTTACCTTATTTGTTGATACAATGTCTGACTTTGAGTGGTGGAATGGTTTTTATATTATTTCAGGTAATTACGGAGAGTGATATGCAGTTTGTGAACATGCAAACTACAGCCAAAGCATCGACTGCCTGTATTGAAAGAATTTTTTCAACATCCGTTGTAGTTCATTCAAAATTGTGTAGCATTTTAGGTATAGACAAAGCTTCAAAATTAGTGTTCATAATGAAGCAAATGAATAGTTATTGAGTGTAATTTTTTTAAATTTAATACTGCTGTAAGATATCGATGAAAATGTCAGGTTTTTTCCCTTTTCCTTAGTAAAATGTTAGGATATATTTCATTGTTATATGATTCTCTATCTTTAGTTTGTATTTTTTATTTATATCAGTTAAAATTTCTTAAGTTTTATATATATATACATATATAAACAAAAGGACTGTGTCTGAATACATTCATAATTATGAAATTTGGTACTTTTCAGTTAGCCGGGCGCCAATGTTATATATACATATGTGTAGTTTTAAAGATGATTAGAATAGATTTGTCTTTATTCAACTGAATTAAACAGAGAAAAAGGAACAGTACCTTTGATTTCTTGATGCAGACTCCAGTTGCATTCGAAATGTGTCATCGAAGAATTGTATTTCAAAACAGGCGAACTTGAAGTGGATGAATTAAAATAAAAGAAATTGTTGATTTTACATGGATGAGGATAGAGCATACTTAACAAATAAAGATTTCACATAAAGAATTACGAATAACTTGTCTTTTCAAACTTTAATCGAATCGAATTTGACTTTCACATCTTAGATTTTAGAAACACAACATTGGAATGTTCTATTACAAGTCCGCACATGACCATCAAAATACAGAATAAAATTTATCTAATAAAAGAAAATAAAACAAGATTAATATGCATATAATACAGAAAAAGGATAATAGGAATTTTAAAATTTAAAAAAGAGTTAGAATAATACGAATAAAAATTGAATAAAGTCTTCTATTTTTAAGGCAGAGAAAACCAGTCATTTTCAATTCTCGTAGTGCTGCCATCTATATTCAATTTATCATAATAAAGTCCTTTTTTACAATTGAACATCCTCCGCCCCCGGCAGGAGAGGGGACACCTTTGAAATGGGACGCTTGATGTCACCGTCAGCTGTTTTAATCAAAACAACTCGTACAAGATTGTCCGGTCCAGGAAAAGTCTTTAGAATGCGGCCCGACTTCCATCTCATGGGCTGAAATCGATCATGAACAATCACCAAGTCTCCTTCTCGTAGATTAGCTCGTGGAGTAGTCCATTTTGGACGCTGTTGGAGATGTTGAAGATATTCACGCGACCATCTACACCAAAATTGATTCTTTGCTTTTTCTATCAAGCGCCACCGAGCATTTAATGTTAGAATTCTGGGATTTGAAGATTCTGGAATATCAAGGAGGGGTGCTCCTATTAGAAAATGACCTGGAGTTAATGCACGTGGATCTGATGGATCCGAAGACATAGGAGTTAAGGGTCTTGAATTTATACAACTTTCAATCTGACAAAGCAAAGTAGTTAATTCTTCAAAATTCAATACACTAGCTTTACATGCTCTTAGAATGTGATTTTTAGTAAGCTTTACAGCTGCCTCCCATAGCCCACCAAAGTGTGGTGCATATGGAGGGATGAAATGCCAATTGATTTTCTGGCTCGAAAGAAATCCTTGAACTTCATTTTCTTTCAAATATTGAAATAGCTGCTTTAACTGATTAGCCAGACCTGTGAAGTTTTTACCGTTATCTGAATATACATCGGACGGCAGACCTCTACGCGCGATAAATCGCTTCAAGGCTGCTAGCAGGGCTTGCACAGACAAGTCTGATACCAACTCAAGGTGTACCGCCTTAGTGCACATACAGACGAATACTGCTATATATGATTTAATTTTGATCTTATTTCTTGGCAAATTTGGTTTAGTTAAACAGGGTCCTGCAAAATCTAGACCCACCTTGGAAAATGGACGGATTGGGGTGATTCTGTCAACGGGAAGGTCTCCCATCATTTGTTGACAAGCTTGAGATTTAAGGCGTTTGCAAAGCACACATTTGTGGAGCTCTTGTCGTACAGTAGAACGACCATTCACAAACCAGTACTGTTGGCGTAATATAGAAAGTACTAGCTGTGTACCAGCATGTAGATGTTGTTCATGGACATGATTTATCAATAACTTAGTAATAATATGATTTTTCGGAAGTAGCATAGGATACTTTCTATCAAAACTTAATGTCTGATGTTGTGACAAACGACCACCAACTCGAATTATATCGCTTGAATCTAAAAACACATTTAATGATAATAATTTACTATTGCTTGGTAAGGTTTTTCTTTCTTTTAATAATTTAAGTTCTGTACCGAATTCCGAATTTTGCACTAATTTTACAATACATTGAATAGAATCAGAGATTTCTTGTGCACTCAGATTTCCAGATTTTTTTGTAGTACTATGCCTAGCATTATAAATGAATCTAAGACACCACGCTGTGATTCTTGATAACTTAGAGAATTTGGAGAACTTAAGAATAAAGT
The DNA here is from genome assembly GCA_963932465.1 of Maratus speciosus. Taxonomy (NCBI): domain Eukaryota; kingdom Metazoa; phylum Arthropoda; class Arachnida; order Araneae; family Salticidae; genus Maratus; species Maratus speciosus. Next base: position 310,445,310 of record OZ010792.1, read on the forward strand.
CTGGAAGGGCAGTTACTTGAGTTACATTGCTGACAGATTGAATTACTGGATTTAACTCCGATATCGGAGGATTGTACAAAGGTATTGGGATTGGTTCATTTGATAGCAGCCATGGAGGCCCATGCCACCATAGCGAATGATGAAGAAGCTTTCGTGGAGAAATACCTCTAGAAGCTGAATCTGCAGGATTTAGAATACCTGGAATATGATTCCACTCACATGAAGGCATTAACGATTGGATTTGACAGACTCGATTTAGAACAAATTGATTTCCCTTTAAAGGAGGTGATTTTAACCAGCTGAGAACGATTTGGGAATCTGACCATAGATAAATATTATCAAAGTTTATTGGCAAAGTATCGATAATGACTGAGCATAACTTGGCTAATAAAAGAGCAGAACAAAGTTCAATACGTGGCAGTGTTTGAGGTTTTATAGGATTTACTTTAGTTTTAGCTGCAATCAAATTTACAAATACTTCGTCAGGAGTAACAACACGTAAATAAGTAACAGCAGCATAAGCTTTACCTGAGCTATCACAAAAACCATGTAACTGAATTTGGACATCATTTTGATTATAAGAATTAATATATCTGGGTATTTCAATGGACTTTAACAAATGAATTTCTGATAAAAACTCATTCCAAACCTGTAGTATGGAGTCTGGGATTTCTTCATCCCACGAAATCTTATCTTTCCAAAGATCTTGCAGCATGATTTTTAATCTTATTGTAGTAGGAGCTAGGAAACCCAAGGGGTCAAATATTGTAGCCACTACTGATAACAAATCTCTTTTTGTTTTTACTTCTTTAAAATCATTGAAACGAATTTGTAAAACATCTTTGGAAGAATCCCAAAGCAGTCCAAGGACTTTAACGGTATCATCTTCCTGAATTACCTTTTGCGATGAAGCCTTCATTTCATCTGGTAAATGAGCAATTACTTCTGTATCATTACAAGTCCACTTACGTAGATTAAAACCTCCGCTTTTCATAACTTCGATTAACTCAGTTACCAATTTTTGGGCATTTTCCTTTGAATCCGAACCGGAAAGTAAATCATCTACGTACGTACTTTTCCGAATTGTCTGAGAGGCTTCTTTACGATTTTGCTCATTGTCATTTGCTAATTGGTGTAATGTCCTAATGGCCAAAAATGGAGCGCAAGAAGTTCCGTACGTAACGGTCAACAGCCTGTATGTTTTAATAATTTCATCTGAATTGAATCTCCAAAGAATGCGTTGATAATCTACATGATTTTGATTGACGAGAATTTGCCTAAACATTTTCTCGATGTCAGAACTAAAGGCGATTGGATGCATTCTGAACCTTAACAGTAGAGGAAATATATCTGGTTGCAATTTTGGACCTATCTCTAGATAATCATTCAAGGAGCGGCCTTCTGAACCAACCGCAGATGCGTCAAATACAACTCTAAGCCGAGTTGTAGAACTATCTTCTTTTAACACCCCGTGATGTGGAAGATAAAAATGATCAGGATTTGAAATTTCTGAATCTGGAACAAGTTCCATGTGCCCTAAGTCGATATACTCGCGCATGAAGGATAAATACTGCTCTTTAAGCAAGGGGTTTTCTTGAAGTTTTTTCTCCAAGAAGTAGAAACGTTTTAAGGCTTGAGATTTAGAGTTTCCGAGAACAGGTTTAGATTTAAAGGGTAGATTTACAATATATCTTCCAGATTCTGAACGTGAAACTGTTTTCGCGTAGTTATCTTCAACTAGAGAAATTGGATCAGAAGTGGGAACCGATTCAAGTTCCCAAAATTTTTGTAGTTGAGAACTTATCTGTGTAGTGGCATGGCAACTAATAAATGATTTTTGATTTGATTCATTTGAATAAATGATCCCCGAAAGAATCCAACCCAGTCTAGAATTAACAGCACTCGGTGATCCTTTAGGTCCCAGAATTGATTCCCCTATTATGATGTTAGCAAATAAATCTGCGCCTATAAGTATCTCAATAGGACTGGACAAATGAAAATTAGGATCCGCAAGGTTCAAGCCTTCAATGTGTGGCCAATATTTAGTTGTAATCAAAAAATTTGGTAAATTGGTTGTAATCTGATTAACAACTAATGCATCTAAGTGAAAAGTTTCATTATTGAAATGTGGAGAGAATGTCAAGGAAACTTCCTGAAGAGCCGTTTCTGCGACTAAATTATTTATTCCTGATATTCTATGATTCGTAGGCCTAGATGGAAGATCTAATTTTCTACAACAAGCTTTTGACAGTAAACTTTTTTGAGAAGCACTATCTATCATCGCTCTGCAAGGAATAAATTTTCCTGATTTAGATTTAACTTTTTAATGGCAGTAGCCAACAATGTTTGAGAATTTTCATTAATAGACTGAGAACTTAAACAGTTAGATTCATTAGAATTAACAACAGCATTTGGTGTTGTAACACGATCTTGTTGCCTGAAAGAATTCTGTGATGCAGGGATAGACTGATCACGATGAAGGAGTGTATGGTGTTTAGAATTGCAATGCCTACAAGTAGTCGTAATACGACAATCGACTACGAAATGATTTGATCTTAAACAGTTAGTGCAAAGCCTTTTTGATTTTATCAAATTCCAACGTTGATCAACAGATAATTTTGAAAATTCTGGGCATTTATGAAGTGGGTGCGATTCTTTACACTGTGAACATGAAATATTTGTAGTTTTATTTACATTATCCATCACGACTGCATTGGCGACAGACTTTTTTGAAAAATGTGGAAACTTACTTTCAAATTTTAAATTAGATTTGGATTCACCTTTAAAAATTTCAGAGTTACAATTTTGCAAACTACGAGCCTGTTTTTCGAGAAATGTCATCAACATATCATAAGTTGGAAATGAATCATTATTTAAGGATAATTCCCATTGCTTTTTTAAGGATTCATCAAATTTATTTTGTACTATATACACTAAAATCAAATCAACAAATTCATTAAATTCGAATTTCAAAGATTTTAAGTTACGAATCACTTCATTGCATGTATCCAATAGCTCCAAAATAGTTTTCTGCGTGGGCGATTTCAATGGTTTGGCATTAACAAATTTAGACAGCAATGAATATGCCAAATTCTTACGATTGTCGTATCTATTAATAAGAGTTTCCCAAGCTTCTTTATAATTTTCACCAGAAATTGAAAAACCTGAAATTAATTTTGACGGATAATTCCTAACACTAGCTATAAGATACGAAAATTTTAACTGATCTGAAAGAGATTTATTATTATGAATTGAAGTCAAAAATATCTCTTTGAAGCTAATCCATTGAGTGACATCTCCATAAAAAATGGGTAATTCGAACTTAGGAAGCTTTAAAGCGTTATTACTAAATTCTATATTTGAGCTATTATTAGCTGCACTTTGATTTTCTTGTGATTTTACGCCTTGACTTTCTAAAAATTGCTCAATTTTCACTAAATCATCAACAACAATATCTTTAGCTTCAGTAAAGGACTCGTATAACGAATTTACACTTTCTTCAGCTACGCCAAAATAAGATTTTTTAAAATCATTTTCTAAACTTATCAATTCAGCCTTTAGCTTTTCAATTAATTTTAATGTTTTATTTTCAATTGCGTCAGTAACTTGAGCGCTAAATCTCTTTATTTCTTTAACAGTAAAAAGAAATTTTGATTCTGCAGCAGTTTCTGCTTTTGTTTTCATTATAACAAATTAAATAAATACGATTATCACTAGTTATCTCCTAGGCTCCGGCTCGACGGACCAGAGATTTTTTATGTGTAGTTTTAAAGATGATTAGAATAGATTTGTCTTTATTCAACTGAATTAAACAGAGAAAAAGGAACAGTACCTTTGATTTCTTGATGCAGACTCCAGTTGCATTCGAAATGTGTCATCGAAGAATTGTATTTCAAAACAGGCGAACTTGAAGTGGATGAATTAAAATAAAAGAAATTGTTGATTTTACATGGATGAGGATAGAGCATACTTAACGAATAAAGATTTCACATAAAGAATTACGAATAACTTGTCTTTTCAAACTTTAATCGAATCGAATTTGACTTTCACATCTTAGATTTTAGAAACACAACATTGGAATGTTCTATTACAAGTCCGCACATGACCATCAAAATACAGAATAAAATTTATCTAATAAAAGAAAATAAAACAAGATTAATATGCATATAATACAGAAAAAGGATAATAGGAATTTTAAAATTTAAAAAAGAGTTAGAATAATACGAATAAAAATTGAATAAAGTCTTCTATTTTTAAGGCAGAGAAAACCAGTCATTTTCAATTCTCGTAGTGCTGCCATCTATATTCAATTTATCATAATAAAGTCCTTTTTTACAATTGAACAACATATTTATATTCATACATATAGATAAATATACATATATTGTATGTATACACATATGTGTATATATATATATATACACATATGTGTATATATCTATATGCATATGTATATATAACACTGGTGCCCGGCTAACCGAAAAGTACCTAAAATTTTTTTTCAAAATTACAGTCATTACATTACACTAAATTACAAAGATAAAAACACTAAAAACAAATTAAAAGGATGTTTTGGATTCATTCTGAATCCCTCATCTGCTAATTTCTAACGTAAAAGTCATATTAAGGTGTTAAAGTTCAACAAAACAGGAAAACTGTTACATTATATTATTTATTTTGATTACATTGTACATTATGGTCTATTTCTATTTTCTTGTGCCTATCCAGTCTTTATATCAATCACTGCTTATAAGCGGGCATTTGACGTCAAGCAAACAAGCCAAATGTATGTGTTACTCCTAGTCCTAGCCTCATAAATGCTCCTAGTTGAACATTTAATTACAGTTACATTCAGTTGTAGGTTGCTTGATTTTTGAATACGCAAGATTGCAAGCTGTGACTGATGTGCTACTGATGAGAAGGCATGTTTATATGTAATTCATCAAATAATTTTGAGGTTAGGAAATTTAGATCTCAATTTTCTAATGCCACCATAAAATTACATACGATAGCATTTAGTTTTTAATTCAGATTCCTAAAATCGACTTTTCAAAAGAAGGAATTTATTTGCTTCTGTTTCAATACCCATAAAAGACTTTGACTCCCTAGTCCCTAATATTATTCAGGATTTCACCAAGATTTCTACTAACTCTTTCTGTGACATTTTCTGTTAGATTAAAATATGGAAATAAGTAGGAATAAGAGAAAACAGAATGGCCAGTTTTAATCTAAATGTAGTCAGGATAACAGATTATTTGTGTTTTAAAATTTTTGAATGCTTTTTAATGTCATTTTTATCTTTTTGGGGAAAAAAAATATGAAATACATATAGTATCAGTTGGTGCATCATTCATTATTAAATTTATTTTGGAACTTCTGTTTATTTTTTAGTACAAACATTGTACTCATTTTCTAATGATAAATTCATGTTTTAATATAGTACATTAAATTCTAAAACACAATAATATTTGTTCAAAGTGTGCTGTTAAAATTGCTATTATTTTTCCATTGAAATATTGTGCATATGTATTTTAAGTGACTTCAAGGTGAAAATACTCAAAACATATACACACTATTTTGTAACTGTAGAAACAATAACTACTTAACTAAAGCCTTATTTCTTTAAAGTAAACACCAAAAGGTTAGTCTATTATTTTTATATTTCAGCTTGTTTTCATCTCAGTGTAGAAAACTAATCCCAAGATTATCTTTTCCCACTGTATTTCTATTTAAATCATCTCTCTTAATAAACTTATAAGCAAACCTTGTCTCGAATAAGATGAAAAAAATTGCATTCAACATCACTATAGTTACAACTCATAGTAATAGGGAAAAATTTGGACTTGATATGCCTATTTTAAGGAAACAGATTAACAAACAGAGCTTGGGCAAGCATCTTAAGAAATTGCTTGTTAATCTTTCATCATTCGCAATAGGCCTGACAGGTGCAGCACAATTATTTCTGTTCTCTCTGCCACTAGAGGTTGCAGGGTTACTTTCTTTGTATATAATGAACGAGGTTTTTTTTCATTCAGATTTGAAATATTCTCTCTTTGTACATCCTAATGAAAGTCACTGATCAGTTTAAGAGCGTTAGGATTGTATCAATTAATTGAAGAGCTGAGTGGATGAACATGTTAAGTGAAAAGGCTAAGATGCTTTATTCACACGCACAGTTTAATCGGTTAAAAAAAGGGGGGGAAATCGCCAAACTTTGGGAATATTTCCTTCAATGCTAACCTGGCTATCCTCGTTTGCGTGGTTCTGGAAAGAGGATAAGGAAAATTATTGCGAATGCATTTATTACGTCATTGATGATGAAATATCGAAAATTACAGAATTTCAAAGCTTACCTCGAAGTAAGCTAACTTCAATACAGCATCTAGAATATATAGTCTGGAAATCGGCTATTCCAGTAATACTTAAAAAAGTTCTAAAATATTAGATCCCTTAAATATCAAATGATGCTAAAATCCAAAGAGTCGATCACAGTGACATCTTCAGGATATTTTCTAACGCTGTAAGACATTTGTTTTAGGCGCTGTAATAATACAATTTTTATATTAAAATCTGAAAATATACCATAGATGTCACTGCAATCGGTTCTTTGGATTTGAGCATCGTTGCACATTTACGGGATACAAATTTTTAGCGCTGTTTGGATAGCAGATTTCCACTCTTTATTCTAGGCGCTGTAGTGTGTTCCCCTGGTTTGAACTATCTGATGTCTACTCTGATGTATAAGGGCATTTTAAAAACACGAAATGACGCAAGTAGCACATTTCTCTTAAAATTTATGTTGTAAAATATGTGTTTTTGCTTCATTTTGATTGTTTTGTAAAAATATATCTTTTTGTGCTTTTCCCATGATTCAAAGTTGTCGATGTATTAGAAAACAGAAGTTCGGCGTAGACTAGAAAAGCGTGCCAATCAGAAAGTCGCCAAACACCCGTGCATTGTCGAAGCACATCTGTTCCAAAATACTTAACATGTTCATCCACTCAGCTATTCAATTGCTAATGACGATTTTCAAACAGGCACATTGTTCCCAAATTCAGGAGTCTGAGTGTTGTGACTGACAGAGGGTTAAGTTATTATTTGCCTTTTGAATGTCATGTGGAAGTTTAATTTTTGTCTTTTTTATTAATAATTTAGATTGGATTTTCATATAATTTATATATAATTTTATTTGTCATATTAATATTAATATATTTTTGCAGCTAGCAAAAATGTTCTGAGAAGTGATCATCTTGTTATGAATAACTTTCAACCTACTGTTATTAGTTGGAGATTTAGTCATTCTTTTTTCAGCAGACGTAAGTATATATATATATATATATATATATTAAGTTATTTGCTTTATTTCATAATAAAATTAATAATGCTCTTTTTAACATTACAAATTTTATCTGTTTTTTCTTTTTATCTAAAGTATTGTATCAGCCAGTATTATTATACTACTACTTCAATCACAAACTCTTTCTTTATAAAGTAAATAAATCATTCTATTTTTCTTTTTGAGGTAAAAAAGGTACAACGTGAGCAGCAACATTATTCTATTGGTTGTCTGTAAACATGAATTCTTTTAATTGTGTGTTCTTAATTCATAGCAATAACCTGCTTTATTTATTTATTTATTTTAGTCTTCAGTGTGAAATAGAGCTTCAAAGTTATATATTTAAACATTCTATAGCTGTTTTATCCAATTCCTTTTTAGAGGAAAGCCTTGGTGAAAGAAGGAAAATTTTCACAAATGAAACTTTACAGGTGGCTATTCTTTATCAAATACAACCTTTTGTTTTCTGATAAGGCATTTTTTATAGACAGATTTCCTCCTGTGCTTCATTTTGTTCACAAAATGTTAATAAAGTTCCAATTCACAAATTGCATTAAAAGTTTTCTTGGTAGCAATTATAAAATCTTACAACAATGCGACCCAATAATACTGAACCAAGCTACAATCATAAACACGCATACAGTAACCCATAAAATAAGCAAAACTTGCATTTTACAAAGAAAATTAATAAGAAATACAATAACTCTTAAATCAAAGTAAATTTTTAGTGCATCTTTTAAGATCAGTATTTATTTTTAAGCTGGTAGATTAATCTGCAAAGCCTAAAATCTGCAGCGCTGCTGTTGTGCTGTACAGTTTCTGTTATGGGGATTAGCAGGACTGTGGAGTCGATGGGGGAAAAAATGTTAGACTCCGGGATATTTTAATGACTCTGACCCCTATTCCGACTCCAGGCTGGCTAATATACTAGTGTGGCCTGTTGGTTAAAATAATGGTGGAATATAAAAAAAAAAGCTGAAATCTCACTATTTCGGCATTGATTCTCTTTTTAGGGCTTCAAAATTATTAAAACAAAAAAATTATATTTTCCGCTATTATTAATTTTACAATTTCACCTGCAAACCCGGAAAATCCAACTATCAAAGTCTAAAAAACACAAAATGTAAATTTTACTATTTTGGATCTGTAGGCTAAGAAGAAAAAGTGAAATCGTTACAATTTAGTGGTTTATTTTGCTGTGTCCTCCTGACTTTAAACATTTCTATGGAAAGAAGGAAAAATAAAGATGAAAATTTTATTTTGGAAATAATTCGGATTCTGTAGATTCTAATGAAAAAATAAATAAAGTACATTTTTTGAATTAATTTTACAATTTTGACTTTATTTCGGGTTCTGCAGACCTGAAAAATCTGAAGTTCATATGGTGAAAGATAACAAAATTTCACTGTTTTATCGTTATTTTGGGTACGCCGATTCAGAAAAAAAGAATTACAATTTTATGTGATTTTGACTCCTGTGCGCAAAAATAAATAAATAAAGGAAGGGTATTTTAGAATTTTGACTTTTGGTCATACAGACTGAAAAAATTTGAGATGAAAAAAGGCTTCTATTGCAATCCTATACCGCCTTCTTTGTTCTTTTGCCTCCAAAAATAGCATAAATTTATAATTTTCGCATTTCCTCCGGTAAGAGATTTACATGAGCTGAAATTTTAAAGTCAGTCCCGTAAAAATTTCGGCCATGCCTTTGTATTTATTCTCACCGCAATCATGCCCATTCTAAATTATTCCTACTTTATCGCGTGATTTGATTCTTTCAAATTTGTTATGTATTTGTCAGACTGCTTAAATTTTTTATCAGTCTGATCCAGCCCATTAATATAAATTGTCTTAATTCTACTTATAAGCCTGTTTGAAAAATTGCCTTCATTTTCTGGACCTTGGGTCCTTACAGACCTTTGTACCTCATATTCTGTCTGCAAATCCCAAAAATATGAAGGGAAGTACTACTTATATACTAAATTTAAAATATCTACTACAGTTATGAATTAAAACAGTTTTCAACTACTCTGTTCACTGGTAGGTAGTACTCTGTACTTACTCTGTATCTACTTTGTACATTGCAGTAACTCAATCATCTTTTACTTCAGTAGCTTGATATAGTCCATAAATAAAAATAATAGTTCATTTTATAAATTTAAAATTATATATAATTAGTTTAATTTCACTTTAAAATGTCTAATAAAAAAATCAGGAGTCTGAGTCGGCTTGTTTTTTAGCGACTCTAACTCTCTTGCTCAAAAATGGGTCCGACTCTGCAGCCTTGGTTATTAGTCTTTAAAATGAATGTAATAGATTATTCAATTTTAATTCTGAACATAAAAATCTGATTTGAAACTGAGAAAAAAACTTGGGCCTATTTTAACATTGTATCTAATTTTTGATGCTTGGATTGACACTATTTCTTATCATTTCATTTAAACCTCTCTGCCCCTTCCACATTCTAATCATGTGACATATTAGCTGACTTGGGCGAAAAAGAATTTTCTGTGCACCAAGATGGAAAATGCTTTTTAAATTTGGTTTTTCCATTAAAAGTACGAGAGTAGAGGAAGATCGCTGCTTGCCAGTTGGGTTGATAGAGAGAAAAAATGTTGTTTGTGTTTATTTCTTAAGTCAGATTTTTGTGCAAAAAAAAAAAAAAATATATATATATATATATATATATATATATACAGGTTATATAACTGGGTCATCAGTGGCGACTGTCTTAAGCAAGCCCTGGTTATAACCATAAAGGTTATTTGGTGATTTGTCACCTGTGGCCAGTTTAAGGAAAACTGCCATCATAATATTAATTTATAATTAAGCTAAAAAAATCTTGAACTGTTGTATTGCCATCAGAAACATTCTGTGTACATATTTTTTTCATAATTCTAGCATACCAGGAAGTGAGTAAAAAATTTATTATAAAATTCCCCTCTTTGAATACAAAAACCAAGTTAAGTCCAATAAAAATCTTATGAAGTTGGCAACTCTAATAGAAGAATGTTTGCACCCATTCTTACCAAACGTTTGATTTTGATAATGTTTTTTAATATTGGATTGTTCTTCTACTTTGCTATATCCTCTATCATTTACAAAGTTTGTTTCTTTATCCTTAAATTGTATTACTTTTCAAAGTTTCTTTAGCATAGGTTGTAAAGAAATCATGATTTTTTTTTTTTTAAATCGGATTTTCTTGATTTAAATCAGATTTTTATGATTTTTTTCCCCAGCATTCAAATACTGAATTACTACCAAAAGATTTAGGTTTCCAAAACAATTAAACCACTAATTGCTAACATAACCTATGTTTTTACACTTTAATTAATAAAATAATAATTATTAGTTAGGAATTACAGAAATTATAAAAACTGCCAATTTGTAGTTTCATTAGGTAGTATCATACAATAATGCTATATACATTAATATTGTAATAATTATGTTAAACTTTATTAAATACTAGTTATATTTAACATTTATTAAAATTATTAATAACTGCATTTAATATTAAATAGTTAACACTACTTCAAATTAATAATTATTAAACAATTAACTCTCTAATAAGGAACATATACATTTTTAAGCTTTAATTATTAAAATGATGATTAATAATGTAGTATTCATTTTCGAAAGAAATACGGGCAGGATGCTAGTTCCGAAAAAGGGCATTATTTCATGAGGAAATATATTAATAATGTGTTTAGTAATAAGAAAAAAAGTGAATAATTTTTAGTATGATAAATAAAGTGTCTCCTTAATTTTTACCCGGCTGCCAAGAAGGGTTATATGTTTCACACGTATCTGGGTATGTAGATTACTTTATACCCTGAAAACATCTCAACGGCTGGATGGATTTTAATGAATGAGGTCTCTATCGATTCGTCTTAACCTTCCGATGGTTATAGACCAGGTTTTGTTTTTATGAATTCCAAAAATGGGTGCCATAAAATACAAAATGGCGGTAGAGACGAAATTTTTTTTTATGCACCATATTGAGTGTTATATCATTGGATAGGTCTTTCAAAATGAAGACAATGTTTCATTGACTATTTTACAGTCAGAAGCTCCGTTTAAATATTACACAACCTGGAAGTTGTGTAGGTAGGATCTCTAGCTTTACTGCAACTCTAACCTTCATAGACATCTATATAGGCCTCATCAAAACAGTGTTTATAGATAAGAACTAACAATTGAACAGAACTTAAAAGTCATCAATACAAGTAAATAAAAAAAATAGGTAAGTACTATAAAAAATAGTTTCACATTGATGAGAAATAATTAATTAGTTCGCTTTTTACACAGTCGGATTTTTTGATTTTTTTAAATTTAATTTTACTTGTTAATAATTTTATGAATCACAAATTGAAAAATACAATTAAATAACATGTTTTAATAATATCCCATTTTTTCTAAAGAAATAAAGTTCTATTATTTTTGCAAGATCTTGGTCACATTAATGTAGAAATACTGTTGAATGGGCAAGTTTTTTACAAGAAATCTCTGGCTACAACTACAGGTGAATTTCACTTTTTTAAGGCTGGGTGCATTTTGTGCAGTAATCCCAGAATTAATAAAAACTTCAAATAAATAATTTCATTAGTTAGTAGCACAAATAACAAAACTAACAGATATTATTTGCAGCTCGTTTTGCATTTGTACTTTGAAAAATTAGTGTTAATCCCTAAAATCTAAACTTACACACATGTATGTGTATGCTAACCAAAAAAATTATGAAAATGAGTTAAATCCATTCATACATACATACAGAATAAATGTAAGGATAGCCAGTTATATCCAAAATCCTCAAAATATTTAAATAACAGCATTATTACCTCTCAGTGGGGGATTATTACCTTTTAATGTTTTTTTTTTTTTTTTTTTAAAGAAAAGTTTTGCAGTTTTTTCAATACCTAATTAATTTTTTTATTTAGTATACATGGGTTACAAAGTAAAAAAAAAAAAAAAAAAACTTTTATTCAACCTATACTGCAGAAGCTCTTGCTGTATTTAACATTTTTACACCAATTAGTCCTTTTTTTTCTTATGCATTCATTTACAATTTAGCTGTTGAACAGATGTCATTCATTTAGTCTCTTTCATTCTTCTTTTCTTTAACTCGAGATCGCTATTAATTTATTACTAGAAAAGTAGAACGAAAAACTAAGACACTGACTATTTATTCTTTTACTTGCAAAAGTTTATTACACTTGCTACATTTACTTTATATAAAATAATGCATATGGCATTGCAAGTTATATTAGATTTAAATATTCTTTTTAAATGAAACTGTTTTATGTTGGATAAAAACAATGCTTTTCACAAACTTAACTGTTTTTAAGTTTTTACAATACTCAGGAATTAAGCTTGGAAACAATTATTTAAAGCTCTTTTTTTTTTTTTTTTTTGGTTTATTCATAAGTCAAAATACCTGTAGAAACTTTCCAATTATGTTCATCTGAGATTTTAATAATTTTTTTGGCATTTTAAACATTTAAAATTTTTTTTGATTTTTAATCTATGATTTAAAAAAAATTGCTTGATTAAAATCATGATTTAAATCAACTGATTAAAATCGCTGACACTCTACTTTAGCACCAGTCTTTTGCAGTAATATTATATAATGTTGAATGGTATTTTTGCATTGGATGGACGTTGCTTTGTGGCACTTGTGAATCTTTATATAAAAGCTAATGAGGGTCGATCCAAGCAAAATTTGGAGCCTACTTTGGACCCCTTCACAAAAATCTATTTAAGAAAACAGGCCCCTTCACAAAATTCCTCTTAATAAAGCAGGTCCCCTCGCAAAATTCCTCTTAATAAAATAGGGCACTTCACAAAATTCCATTTCATGAAAACATACTCTTTTTATTTTATTAGATTTTAAAATGTGTAATTTGCATACAAAACAATTTCAACAGAAAGGAAAACTTTAGCAGAAAGACGTAAAGAAAGTTATTAATAATAAGTGCTTGATTCGAATATGAGTAACTGGATTTCATCTTCATTACAAAATGAGTTTTTTCATAAAATAAGCCCCCTCCCCCCCACCCAAAAAAAAACAAACAAACTTGCATCAACCTCTTGTAACTAAGGTACCATTCACAATTATTTTGAAAAGTAGCGTGAAAGCTAACTTAATAGGAGATCATCCCGATGACATGTGTATAGTTTGATGAAAAATTTTTTTTTATTAAATTCAGATTGTAGTAGAAATTCATCAACAATGAAAGTAATTAATTTTTCACTATGCAGCCAGCATAAAGCTGATCATATCATTTAGCATTACTGTAAAGATGTGATTTTTCCAGAGGTATATAAATCGAATAGCAATTATTAAAGAAATACAGGGAATCTTGTCATTAGGTTTCAGTGTGTACAACTTCATTCTTTAATGCTTTGAAATCAACAATATAGTGTTTTATCATATACTTTTATGAAGAAATATCACAATATGAATTAATGTCTTTGCATTGGAAGTATTTAATTACTTAACACTCACTATTTGGCTACTGCAGACCTGCCAACTGCTACGATTTGGACCTATAAACTACGATGTTACGAAAATCGGTCTAAAACTACGATTTTTTACAAAAAACACAAACGCATTTTTTGTTTCTAGCTGTGATTTTTATCCCGCGCAGCACACTTTTTAGGAGTGATTCTGTTCCGAAATTTCCAAAATTTCAAAGTATTCATTTCCGAAAATTTTAGAAAATTCGCCATTAGTCCAAAAATTTGGACATTAAAAAATGCTCATGAAAAAAGAATCTGGGCTGCAAAACAAACTTCTTAACATAAAACACTCTTTATGTATGTTAACCTCGAGTGAATCGTGTTTCTGTAAATATTTATACAGGAATTCCCTTTCTTAGAAACAAGGGTGCCATTTTAAGACTTTCTGGAGGAGGGAGGGAGGGGGAGTTGAGGGGCAAGGTTTGAAATAGTGTGCAAAATTGCACGATTCGCGATAAACTATCGTGCATTTCGACAAATGACCGAGTAAAAAAAAATCAATTTCGTTAAAGTATCGTGGTAAAAACATTTTGTCAAAATACCGCAGTAAGAAAATGCGAATTTCGTCAAAATATCAGTAAGAAAATACAAATTTCATCGAAAATTCAGTAAGAAAACGCAAATTTCACCGAAAGATTGCAGAAAGAAAACACTAATTTCGTCAAATGATCATGGTAAAAAATGCAAAATTCGTCAAAGGATCGCGGTAAAAAATGTGAAATTCTTCAAAAGTTCCTGGTAAAAAGTGCGGATTTTAACAAAGACTCGTGATAGAAAAATGTGAATTACGATTATGGGGAACAAATTGTGAATATCCTGAAATGATCGTGGGGCAATAAACGCGAATTTCGTCAAAATTTACTGCACTGAGCTAAAAAATTGGAACCAGGCTCCTTTTACAAATGCAAAAAAAAAAAAACACCGCTTTGCGAAACGAAAAGAAACTCTAAAAATTGTATCAAAATTTTCAGAGGAAAAAATTTACTATATTGAGTTGAAAGACTGAAACCTTATTCATTTTACGAATGTCAAAATATGGCTGCGAAGCACGAAAAACCAACCAACCAACCAACCTCCAGATTGATTTTAATTTTGTGTGCTACGATTTTTCATTTTCAAAAGTTGGCAGGTCTGCTACTGTTAAACAGTATCTGTTTACATAAAATACAAATCTCTGTGTGTCCCTCACAATTCTGGTTGGACCACCTTATTAATCGTAGCCATGTTAGGCTTCCTGTGGTGAAATTGGTATCAGCTTCAACAATAAGTAATTGTTGAAAATCACTAATACAGGGTTACTACAATAGCACCAAATTTTGACCAACTTGGCAAAATATCGCTAAATTTGGCAATATACTACCAACTTTGGTAACAAAAATAAGTTGCCATATATGAAGTCAACTTGGCGATAGCTGGCTAATTTAGCTAAACTCCCAATGAAACCAATTAATCTTTATAATCGAGTTCATCACAATTTAATTTAAACTCAGCACATTTAAAGGGCTGCATCACAAAGGTCGAAAAACGCCTTTTCTCAATAGGTGGCGCGGACTTTCACAGGTCGGGCTCGATAACTTTCATTTTTTGGCAAGCCATGTGAACCAGCGACGTCTCATATATGTTCCCCGGGATAGTCCCCTATCTTTCCTCCGAGGTGTGAAACACATCACTCAGCACAGAAAGAAAAGGGGAAAGGGGACACGGCTGATCTTTATCTACATGGATCGGGCCGGTCAATTTTGGATTCTAGTCAATTTTTACTTTCATCTATCTTTACAGGGAGAATATTGGATTCGCGATTTTTTTTTTTTTTTTTGCTTTCTTCTACAGTGTTGAATTCAGACACTTTTCTCCGCGAGGGATTTCTATTGCTCTAGGAGGGGACATTACAGAATTCCGGGGAGGGCAGGGTTGCAAAAAAGCCGGCTAAAATGAAAAAAAGCCAGGCCGGGGGCTTTTATTGGTTTTAACCGGCTTTTTTTGGCCAAAATTGGCTTTTTTTAGCCATAATTGGCCTTTATACAATAAAGCATTGTAATTATAAACTACACATTTTAAAGTGTTTTTAATTAGTTTTAATGACATTTAATTGATTTACAGTTTAATAAGTAACCCAATTTCTCAATAATGGAATAAAACTTAGATGATTTTGCCAGTGATTTGTATTCAGAATTGCAAATATGTCAGCTAAATTTTAAAAGGGCCATACCAACTGCCATTTTTTCATTTTTACTGCTTTATAAAATTAAAGAGGACAATGGTTACTTAGTTATATGTTTTATTACTTAATTTTAAGAGCTATTAATATACAAGTCTTATTTTATTTCTAGCAAACATTTAAAGTTATACATAGTCATATTAATAAAAAAACCCACAATTTCTCACTATTAAAAACATCATGAATAGCATATGCATGAATATGCATAGCAACAAGCTTTTCAAAATTTTATTTTGAGAAAAATTTTTTTTTTCTTGTTTAAATGCTCTATTTTTTATACACTTATGTACCACTCTCCTCAAATAAAACATCTTTTCTAATTCCTCGTTTCCATTTTGATGTGTTACATTTTGTCATTAAGGCTGTTAAATCCAAAAGGGCAACTTTCTGACATAAGTTTTAATTTATTTTTGTCCAGAAATGCATGAAACTAGCAGATGTTGTTGTTCAGAAACTATGTAATTGCACTGTTTTTTTCTGGGTTTTATTGCAAACGCTATAGAATTTTCAGAAAATAGTGTCAAAGTGAGCATTTTTAACCGAATTTCCGCACAAAAGAAGAAACCACTCAGAAAAGGGTGAAGAAACATGTTTGTCACGTGATCAAAATCTCTTTATAACAGGGTTGTAATTTTAACCGGTCAAAATTGATTTTGACCAGGACACCGGATAAAAGTGGTTTTAACCGTCCAAAAGTGGTCAGAAATGGTCAAAAGTGGTCAGAAATGGTCAAAACTGCTAAAAATGGTCTTAATTTTAATAATTTTTTCTTTCCAATTAAAAGTAACTTAAAAAGTAATAAAAGTAACAGGCAGTTAAAAAAATAATACACTGATAAGTTAAGGAGGCTCATTAGTAAAATATGCTTATGCAATACAATAAGAAAGCTAGATCCATAATTGCCCTTTCATTGTTAATTGCGTATGAACAGGGAAAAAGTCATTCTTCCTTTCAGCTGTTGATACAAGGGTATCTAAAAAAACTGCCCAGTATTGTTTAAAACTAGCAGCTGATGCTAAAGAAGAGGTAGAAAACACGTTTGTAAAGTAAGAAGTTTTGTAAGTGACAATGAAAACAAGATTAAACGCATGAGAGATGATTTTAAAAATGCATATACAGACGAACTGTTTATTTCTTATGGATGTGCTGCACATTATTTGAATCTTGTGGCACAAGATATTACAAACACAAACAAAGTTAGTTCAATAATGAAGATGTTATTGAAATGAAAAATTGCAGATGAGCATGAAGAATGATATTGATGCTAACATTGTTAAAATCATTAACAATGTAGGCATATACAAAGAAGTAAAATATTTACAAAATCAATTTATTTCCCTTGCTATAGATAAATTTGAAAAAGAAGATGCTACTATATCTGATGCATGTGACGAATGGTTAAGATTGCTAAAAGAGAAAGATCTTGAAACTTATTCTAAAATGATAGTCTCAATTTAATGAAAATGTTACCCCAGTTCATTTTCTGGCTTATTATGCTTAATCCTGCCGACATGGGTCATGGGTAAAAGTATTTATGAAGAGCAGCAAGAAATAGCAAGGCAATGGTTACACAATAATATTGATCCTACCTTTTTGCCTCTTGTGATTGCATTTCAAGCAGAACCCTTACCATATCCAAAATTCTGTTTTTCTGAAAGTGTAAAAGATACAATTGGGCCTGATATCTGGTGCGTAGCAATGAAGAAGGTTAAAGGAATTGATATAAAATTTGTTGAATTCACATTACATCTAATGAATTGTTGTGCCAGATCGTCATCAATTGAAAGATTGTTTTCTAAATTTAAAATAATCCAAAATAAATTACGAAACCATCTAAGTTTAGAGACAATCGCAAAATTTGTTACTTGTAATCATTTTTTAAATTCAATACAAATTACATAAAAACGTAAAAAAGCTTGTGTAAAAAAATAATTAAAACATTTGTGATGCATGAGTATCTTGGTGTTATGTTATTTATGTTATGACTTTTTAAATTTGGTATTTGCTGATGTTATGTTACTTATATTATGACATTTTAAACAAATGTTAACTTAGTTTTTAACATATGCTAGTAAAACATATTTGATTAGTAGTAAATAAATTGAATAGTCAATTTCAGTGGTCAAAATGGTCAAAATTGATTTTGACCAGGACGGTTAAAACCGGTTTAAACCACTGGTTAAAACCGCCATGGTTAAAACCGAGACAACCCTGCTTTATAACTCAATAGATAATTGATGGATCAAAAAATGGAAACAGTTCGATTCCAAATCGCTTCCATGGTCAGGCTTTCGAATTTTACATCTTTCCGTTAAAAAATGAATTTGTAAATGTGTCAAAACATTTTGCGCTTGTTGAGCAGAACAGTTAAGAACAGTTTTAATTAAATACAGGGCTTGAAATTCAATTTTTCCCCAGGAGGGGAGTCTCCCTACCAACATTTATAAATGGAGGGGAGTTGGGCTATTTGGGAGGGAGAAAAAAATATTTAAAACCAACTGTTATTTTGCGTGCTATTTAAAGAAATTTATTAATACCGACATGACAATATGCCACTGAAGCGAAATTTGCATTTGTACGCGATCCCTTGACAAAATTCGCTTTTTTCCGCGACCTTTTGCCGAAATTCACTTTTTTATGCGTGATCCTTAGACGAAATTCGCTTTTTATTCTCAATCCTCCGACGAAATTCGCGTTTTTTCCGCGATCCTCTGATGAAACTTGCGTTTTTTTCACCGATCTTTTGATTAAATTCGCGTTTTTCGTGATCATTTGACGAAGTTTTTTCCGCGATCCTTTGATGAAATTTGCGTTTTTTCAGCGGCCCTTTGACTAAATTCCCGTTTATTCCGCGGTCCTTTGGCGAAATTTGCATTTTCCCCCGCGATCCTTTGCCGAAATTAATGTTTTTTCCACGTTGCCTTGCCGAAATTTGCGTTTTTACGGGATCCTTTGATGTAATTTTCGTTTTTGTCGCAATTCTTTGGTGAATTTTGCGCTTCTCCCGTGATTCTTTGACGAAATTCACCTTTTTTCCGCGATCGTTGCCGAAATTCACGTTTTTTCCGCGATCCTTTGACGAAATTCGCGTTTTTCTGCGATCCTTAGCAACGAAATTAGCGATTTTTTCTGTGAACGATTGAAGAAATTGACTTTTCCCGCGATCATTTGTCGAAATTCACGATATTTTTCTGTTATATTTTTATTTTCGAATTTATGATCGATTTTTCATAATTTTCGGAACCGAATGCCTTAAATTTTCGGAACAGAATTACCTTTGAATTCGGCAATCGGTCGCAGAAAATAACGCGAAACTTGTCAACTGATATCGGGGAAAAAAATGGTAAATCTCAACGATCTTTCGCGGTAAAAAACTCGCAAAGTATGTCAATCGGTCGCGTGAAAATATCACGAAATTCGCTACGCATTCGCGGGAGTTGACGGTAGTTTAAAAATGCATACTTTCCGGAAAAGGGGGAAATTTTTTTGGACGGGAGCCTCCCGCCCACGATATTCTTTTGGGCGGGATTTTAAAATTTTGGGCGCGAATCCCGCCTTAAAATTCAAGCCCTGAAATATAATCTTTAAAATGTGTAGTATATGTGGAGCTATTATATAATATAGAATTTCAAAACACCAGTTCGGAGCCTAACTTATATCCTTTTCAATGTTTATATACATTTTTTTTCAGACATAATGCATTCACAGTTGTCTTCTAGAAGTTATAAAGACTTATTTATTTGATAAAATTTAATAGAAATCTTATTTTTTTTTAGTAGGAAATATTTATAAGTGTATTAAAAATTAATTGATCCAAATTTAAAACAAATTTACTGTAAACCAACTTTAAAAAATAAAAACTGACTTTTTTCAATAAAAGTCGGCTTTTTTTAATAAAAGCCGGCTTTTTTTAAGTGGTTAAAACCAAAAAAAGCCGGCCGGCTTTTTTTGGCCTGGCTAAAAGCCAGCAACCCTGGGGGAGGGAGGGGGGAATTGTACTTTTTGAACATTGAAAACACAAAATCTCAAATCTTCCGGACATCCCATTGCCCCCCCCCCCCCCCCCCCTTAATTCAACCCTGTTTTTCTATCTTTACAAGAAGAAAGTATTGGATTCATGAAAATTTTCGAATTCCGGTTTTCGGTGGATTTACGCGTTTTAGGGGCCAAACGTTAAAAAAAACATGTTTTTACAAAATGTCTGTCTGTCTGTATGCGACACAAATCTTGTGGCCGCTTTATCTCAAACTAATGCACGGAATTTAATAAAAATTTATATTCAGTTAGTCCATGATATAAATTGATGCTGATTAGTTTTTGGTGTAAATTGTTCAACAGGTGGCGCTGCTATGCTGCATTTTTCGAGATTTCCGCAATAGTTCTATCTCAAGAACTAACGCACGGATTTCCATCAAACCTCAGATTCGGTTAATCCTTAACATGAGTTGATACTGTTTACATTTTGGTGTGAATCGCCCAACAGGTGGTGCTGCTATGTTGCATTTTTCACGATTTACACAATAGCGCTATCGCAAGAATTAATGCCCGAATTTTCATCAAACTTCAGATTCAGTTTTTCCCGGCCCACGGCATGAACTAAACTAAGGAAATGTAAGTAGTCTGCGTTGGGCCTGGAGTAAGATGATTATCATTCGAGACCGGGTTCAAAATTTCAGCCCAATTTATAAATATCGATCAGGCAACATTACTCCCGTGTTATTTATGTCTAATAATAAATTATTTTTAATCTAATATTTGGCTTTAATATAGTTTTGCTACGTAACGCTTTAAATTAAAGAACTTAAATTCGGAATTTCAACAATATTGGCATCTTTTAAACTTTTAGGGGCAGGAGAGTTCTGTTTGTAAAATGATGAAATAATTGACTGACACCAGAATATTCAAACGAATTTCTTAGAAAGTAAAAACTTGCTATTTTTCACTGTCATTACAAAAGCAAAGTTTTATTAAAATATTCTTGGTGCTATTTGTCTGTTTTGGAATTAAAATTAGGTGGCTAGACCATGGCTAGACCACCGCCCTTGAAACGGTTAATTATTATTTCCACAAATTTACAGGTACATTGCTAATGCATTTAACTAGCCAAAGGCCAAATTATGGGATAATTCTGACGGGAAATATTTCCGTTCATGTATTTTAGTTGAACCCTAGCAATCCAAATCAAATTTTGAAAAAGAAAAAAAAAATGGAAGCATGGTAAATGAAATCTAATTAAAAAGAAAAAAAAGTATTTAGAATTTAAAAATTATGCTATATTTTCGCTTGTACATTTTATTTACATAATATATCTGTTTCGACTTACCAATTTAAATTTTAGCATGCATATTTTATTTACTTAATGCTGTTCTCAAATTCAAACTGGCTAATTTCTGACACATTTTTTAATTCATTTTTAGAGTTCCGTACTTAAAAAGTAAAAACGGAACCATTATAAGATTACTCCTGTGTCTGTCTGTTTGTCTGTAACAGCCATTTTACTCTTAAACTACGGAACGTGGAAAGTTCAAATTGGGGGAAGTAATAAAGACTATTGACCCACAGATTATTATACATTCACAAATATATTTGGGAAAAATGCAGAGGGCTAATTAAGTTACTTAAATATATATATATATTCTTTTTATATCGTGTGAATGCTTTCGTAAAGCTGGACTCAAAAATACATTTCTTTTGATTTTAGGTATTATATTTTCAGAGATATCGTCGAAAGAGTAGTGCAAAAATATGCCCCCCCCCCTTATCTATTTGCAAATCTACTGAAACTAAAATTATGAAAAAATTACAGGTAGTAGACGTTAATTTAAACCTTGCAGGAAAAATATAGCGATTACCCTACGATGTACACTGCGATGTGACCTATAGGTCACATAGTTTTTGAGAAAAGCGGATTTTTCCGTTGCACACAAATTTTGATTTGTGGGCATTCAGCAAGAGGTGTTGAGAAGCGCTGGAAGTACCTATCGTAGCAGAAGTATAAAAGAATTGATGATGATTTTCGAAAAAAATCATCAGTAATTAGCCGAGATATTAACACTAAAGAAGACACGGACGATCAGGGGTGGCGTATTCTGTGTATCATCGGTTTTTAAAGCCTAGATAACAACTTTGAATGATATATTTGTTTAATACATACCCAGTTACAGTATAAAAGCATTAAACGCCAAATTGTTAAAAACAGACTAATTTAAATTAATCGCATAAATTACTATGGCATTCGTGACTAGTTTGCATTGAGGGGATCTCTCAATAAGCATCCCATGTCTTAAAGTGTTAATTAAAATCCCATCTGGAAAAAGGTGGCACGGACCAAGTCGGCATTGCAACTTCGCGACCTCCTTTCAAAACGCACTTATCACAATGCCAAGTTTAAACTTTGAACAAGGATTTTGTTTTATCTGCACTTTAAAAAGAAAAGATAATTACTGCGCTGAATTTAGTTTTATGAAATGCCAAATGAAGTTTAAATATTCACTACTTTTATTGTCAATACCGAATTAAGATCGTAAAAAAAAAAAAAAAAAAAAAAAAAAAAAAAAAAAAAGATATAAAAAATAAAAAGTAAAGTGCCCAGTTAAACTGATGGCATTGAGCTCACAGGTTATTCACACTAATTGTATATTATACTCTTATTTCAAAGAATAATGCCCTCAAAAAGTAAATGAAGCGGGATTAGCCCCCGTTTCCCCCCGTTATACTTAACCAATGAACCTACAAATCTAATCAGGGAAGCTCCTTAACATAATAAACCGGTATACCAAATTTGAAACAAATCAGATAATTCTGCATGAAAAAACCTTATCGCTAAATTAAGGGGGAGTGTCTAACTGACCCCTCCCTTTATCATTAACTAATGAATCTCCAAATCTAATCAGGGAAGGTCCTTATCAGAATGAACATAGAAAAAAAAAATAAAGTAAATTGGATAATTCTGCATGAAAATCCATTTATCTAAATTAAGGGGAGGGGACTTGTCCCCTTTCCCCCTTTTATACTTAACCAACAAACCTCCAAATCTAATGAAGGAAGTGTGATATCGGAATAAACCGGTATATCAAATGTGAAGCAAATCTAATAATTCTGCATGAAAAACCCATTTATCTAAATTAAGGAGGGGGCGACAAGCCCCCGCCCTCCCCCCTTTTATACTTAAACAATAAATCTCCAAATTTAACCAAGGCAACTCCTTAATATAACAAACCGGTATACCAAATTTCGAGCAAATCGAATAATTCTGCATGAAAAACCCATTTATCTAAATTAAGGGGGGGGGGGGGGGACAAGCCCACCTTTATACTTAACCAATAAACCCCCAAAACTAATCAAGGAAGCACCTTATCAGATTGAACATAGAAAAAAAAAATTGAAGCTAATCAGATGTTTCTATCAAGAGTTATCGCATTACGTATATACATAGCTACGTACATCAGACAGACAGAACAGGCGGGCACATTAGCTCTCAGGCTTTGATAACCTGTGAGTTAAAAAAGGTTATATAGAATAGCAATATTGGTTATTATTTAGGCTTCATATGTTTTTTAACTTTTATTGTATACCCATTAATACTTTCCTAGTATATACAGCAATAACCAACCCTACATTCTATAGTTTTTTACAAAGTCTTATTATTCTTTTAGCAGTGATTTTTTTTAAATAATACAGTTAATAATTCATATATTTATTGTATAGAACCCTCTGAGTGTGAGTAATACTCGCACTTGACCGTTTATTGTTCATGAATGCAGCGAATTGGCAGGTGCACTTAATAGCTTATCAAACCATTTTTCTGTAAAGGCAGAAAAATTTTCAGAAAATGATGTCAAAGTTAAAGTTTTGAATGAAATTTCCGGATGTGACAGCGCCGGAAAGGAGAACTGACGCCCTGAGACTATAATCGTTTATAACTGAAGATGTAATACCTTTATCGGTAAAATATATATATATATATATATCATATATTTGTGATTTCAAATTTATATATTAAGTTCTAGATTACGAGTACGTTTAGATTACAATTAATAATTTTTTGTTGAATTGGAATTGCCGAATTAGTCGATTAAGCACAAAATTCGATTACACTGATTTCATAATCTGCATGTTACGAATCTTTCTTCGAATTTGTTGTTGGCTATATTCACATAATATTCACATTTTACAATTATTTAAGTATGGAAAATTGCATATGTATTTAAAATTAAAAAACTACAAAAAGATTTACTATATTGGGTTAAAAGACTGAAATTGGATTCCTTTTATGTAATTGTAAAAATAATAATAAGAAGAATAATAAATAAACAAATAAAATAAAATACACACCTCAAAACGCGAAAAATTCAAAAATTGCGGAGGACAAAATTTAGCATATTGACATATTAGATTGAAATTTGATTCCTTTTACGAATCTCGTTATAAATCGCCATGTAATGAAAAAATCGCTCTAGGAATTCCGAATGAAATTTACTGTATTGGACTAAAAGAATGAAATCAGAATATTTTTAGTAATATGGAAAAACCGCTATGTAACACGAAAAAAAAAAATAATTATAATAATCGCATATAAAAAATTAAGACTCAAATTCAAATTGACTACTTTTTGACACAAACTCATTTTTCTTCCCAAACCTAACAAATTAGCAGGTGCTCTTTTGAGAAAGCTGTTTTTTTTTTTCGTTTTCGTTAAAGGCAAAAGATTTTTCAGAAAAGTCTGTCAAAGTTGGTGTTTTGAACAAAATTTCTGGGACGCGACAGTGCAGAAAAGGAAAAATTGTTGCCCTGGGGGCAACTATTGCTTATAACTCCAGATATAAATCATTTATTACAAAATGAAAAAATTGTCCGATTACACATCACTTCAATAATCGTCCCTGCAACCATCATGATTTTGTGTTTAAAAATAAGTCACAAATTTTCGCGTTGTTGAGCAGGGAATTTTTTTTTTTTAGAACTGGTTTAAATTTTTAAAAATCTAATGAAAAAATGTCTTGAGAGCACTTTTCCTCGCATCTTTCTTATAAAATCTCTCATGCCTATGTATTTTTGCAAGTAAGATGAGCTAGTTCAAAATAATAATAATAGTTCCATGCAGTGGCGTAGGAACTTTGTACAAACAGGGGGAGCCGGGGCAGAAAGCTAGTGGCGCGGATCATTTCGTTTATTTTGGAGGGTTCCTTCATAGTTTTGCACGTTTCAAAAACAGGAGTATAAAATAGAAGCATATCAAAAGATCACCAACTTTTTAATCCAGTTAAAATAATTTTTAATCGATATACTTGATACATAGAAACTTAATTTATGTACGATTCCGAATACAATATTAAAATTTAAGGCTTCTCCCACTTCCATTTACCAAAAATTAAAATGCTTTCTGTGGTTTTGCTTACATATTCTTTACAAATCTCTTCTAAATCAATTTTAAAGGCCTCCTCCTTATAAATATGTTATCGATGCAGGTAATTTGTAGTAGACCTATATAAGACCCCCTTTTTTTCTGGAAATCGGGAGGGTTGTAAGCAATGAGAAAAAGGGTGAAGGCACAAACAAGAGTGCTCATCACCCCCTCTCTTTCTTATCTTTGTTGTTAATTGTGTGAATTTCCTAGAAAAAGTATACTTTAATTTTTAATTCAGAAATGTATCGTAAACAGATGTGGTGCGAGAATTTCTCCCGGCGGAGCTGACCCCGTCTGAAATATTCCAGGGGGAGCCACAGCTCCCCTGGTTCCTACGCCCTTGGTTCCATGCGCAAGCGAGGGTATTGGAAATGTTCTTTTTAAGGCTGTTCTTAACTGCTCGCTGAACAAGCGCAAAACGTTTTTGCACATTTACAAATTCATTTTTTAACGGAAAGGTATAAAATTGGAAAGCCTGGCTATGAAAGCGATTTGCAATTGAACTGTTTTTTTCATTTTTTGATCAATCAATTATTGCGATCTTGATCACATGACAAACACATTTTTCGCTCGCTCTCGGGTCTTTTTTCTTCCTTCGCGAGGAAATTCAATTCAAAACGCACACTTTGACAATTTTTTCTAAAAAATCTATTGCGTTTGCAAAAAAAAAAAAAAAAAAAAAAAAAAAAAAATGAAAAAATGAAAAAAGCAGCTCAATTACATAGTTTCTGAACAACAACATTAGCTAGTTTCATGCATTTTCAAACAAAAATACATTAAAACTTATGTCAGAAAATTGCTCTTTTGGATTTGAGAACACCCTTAAATAAGGCATTTTTTAAAAACAGAAATGGAACTCAAAAAATTCTGATACCGAACTTCTGATGTAATCACTAGACCAAAAATTATTCAGAAATTTTTAGTATTAACGTTATTATCTGTTCATTTGCATACAATGAACCATTTTTGTTATAGGATAAAACATTTTGCGCTTTATACGAACGATCAGTACATACTGCAAATCATTAAACGTTCCTGCAAAGACAAATTTCCTTTTATAGAAATAAGAGAAAATATCCACAAACGGTGACCTTTACTCCCCACCCCTTTCAAAGGTCAACGTCAGGTCCTTACACGGTGTAGATTCACTTCTCTGCCAATGAAAAGTCGAGCGAAAAGTACAGTGCTTACCTCACTCGGAAAAACGGAAACCTTAGGGTTGCTAGAAATTTGGAGGACTATGTAATTCTGCAGTGAAATTTCATGAATAAAATCGTATTTTGAGAAAACAAAAAGGTTTCTTGAGGGACATTTTATATAATATCATCTAAGAAATGTCCCTTGTTAAATTTGTAAAAGAGATAATGATAACAATTTACAAAAAAATGTATAAAAACTAAAAAAATAGCTGATTTGTGGTCCTTAAAAAATATATATAGAACCCGTAGTGCCATCTGGTAATTTTTTGAGGAACCAATGGAAGAAATTTTAAAATTTAATTTAAAAAAAGAGGTCGTACTTTTCTTTTACAAAATTATGCCATCTGAAAGAAATAAGTTATTTCAATGACCAAAAAAAATTTTAAGCAAATCGGTTTCATAGAAAATGCGTAGTTGTGATAATAAGAATATAGCATGAAAAATATAGGATAAAATACTACTTATGGTCACTCTTAAGGTTTTTTTTTTTTCAAAATCTATGGGTCAGAATTTAAAGAGTAATATACGAAAATGTATGTTTTTATGTCTTCATCCCGATGCTATTAATAAAATAGCCGCCACTAGATGGCGCTGTATTATCTGAGCTCCTATTTCCAGTATTATAGGGGCCTTTGTGAAATAGAGAAAACTTCCTTTGCAAAGAAGGAAATTTGGCAACATATATTCTGGCAACCTATTCACTGTTTCATTTCATATACACATGCATTTTTTTTTTCAATATTTCTACAATTTATTGAATATAAAAAGAAGCCACTTATCTAATTTTATGCAGAACCAGAAGTAATTTGTACATAAAAAACAACAATAACATACATTTAATTAAAATACATATATAAACAAACAAAAAATTTCATCAAGTTTGTTTTCATAGCTGTTTATATAATTTGTTAATAAATCTCACTTTCTGATGCCCAAATTCCCCCAAGCTTTTTTTTAAAAAAGCACCAAGCCCCCTATTGTGGAAAAGTACCAACTTCGCTATTATTTTGCACTATCTGCACCATAGTTTGTACTATATGGAGGGGGACAAAAAGTTTAAACATTAAATTTTAAAATTTCTATAAAGCACTATAAAACTAAAATAAATTTAAAATAAGATTTTAAAAGAACTCTAAGACAAAAAAAAAAAAAAAAAAAAAAAAAAAAAAAAATTGAAAATAAAATAAATGTAGTATTTTTTTTCTTTTTAAGACATGCTTTCATTAACATTCACAAAAATGTAGAAAATACATTATATATATTTAAATGCACTAAAAAGTAGAAAATAATTTCGGGGTCAGAAAAGAAATTGTTTTATTTTCTCATGTCCAAAAAAAAAAAAAAAAAAGCATGGACACCAACTTTATATATACATACACGTATATAATATAATATAATATCATAAAAAATGTTAAATTGCATTGGCACATTTGAAATGAATAAGCTATGTATGATATGAATGAAATTTCCAGTTATACTGTCATTTGCAATGACATTGAATAAGTCAAAAGGTCAAACATTTTCTACAGCTGGACTATATTTAAAGAACATTTTTTTTTTCTCTTGGACAATTATATGTAAGTATTTCAAGATGTAAAGAGTATATAGGTTCATACCACCTTCGGCAGGTAAAAATTATGTTGAAGATACTGAAAAGCAAGGTCAGCAATTAAATAATGAAGACTTTTTACGAAAAAAAAAAACAAAAAAACATTGCATATCCTGAAGTTTTGTGGTTAAATTTTAATTTATACTTAAATTGCATTTTTAATGTAATCATTACATACATAGTTTTTCATAAATGTGTTATTTTCATCTATCACTGTGAAACAAGCGAGAAAAACACATTATTGCTCATGTGTTGTACATAGCTTTATCTCATTTTCTGTCATTTTTGACGGGCTATCTTTCTAGTAAAGTAAGTTATATAATATATATATATATATATATATAAAGCCCTATTCACCAAAAATATGTTGAAAGAAGAAAAAAAATTATGTGTAACAATTTATGATTGGGCTACTACACTTGTCAACAAGAAATTGATAGTTTATACAATTGTCACTTTGGTTCAAAACTACAAGTAATGTCCAATGGGAAAAAATACCACTTTTATCTTTATCCTTTAGTTTTTCAGTCAAACGCAGTTCCAGAAAGTAGCTTTTCAAATGAATATTCTTACAACACTGTACTTTATAAAGTAGCATATTATGCAGTTATAGAGAAAATATTTAGATTTTTACTATGGTGTTCATTTTTTAATGCTATTATTACAGTAAAAATCTGCTCCAATTTTGATTTCTCGCTACATTCTGCTACAAAAAAAGGCAATTTTTTTTAATTCTGCTCCAATCTGCTACAAAAATCGAAATTTTGCAATCTAAAAAATTAGAATTAAAAGATAAAAAACTGTTTATGTGAACCTTGTATAGGCTTGGCAACACACTGCTATTATGTTGCATGTGGCTAAGACATGCAACATCATGAAAGAAAGGTGACAAAATTTATTTCTAACTGAATAATGTATTCTGCTACAGATTTATTATTTTAAATTTCAATTTTTATTATATTATCACATTTGTTAATCCAAAGAGGATGATTACTCCAAAACACAGCTGTTTTACCATCTGTGAAAAATAAGCTTTATTCAAAAGATTTTCAGAATTAAGGCTCTTCTCAAAGAAAATATTTTTAC
Organism: Maratus speciosus; assembly: GCA_963932465.1. NCBI lineage: Eukaryota > Metazoa > Arthropoda > Arachnida > Araneae > Salticidae > Maratus > Maratus speciosus. Next base: position 310,474,682 of record OZ010792.1, read on the forward strand.
CTGCTCAACAATGTAGAACTTTCTGACACATTCACAAACTTTTCTTAGATGTAAAAGCATGAAATTGGTAAAGCATGACTACTGAAGTAATTTGGAAATGAATAGCATTTTTTGATAAATGTCACATCTTGAGTTGAGTGATAAGTGATTTCTGAGTCAAAGGAGACTGAGGAGGAGGATTCTGAATCATTTCTGAGTCATTATGAGTCTTCAGGACAGTAGTGTCCTGAAATTCAGTTAAAAATACACACTTTGATATCATTTAAAAAAATCCTTTATTTTTATTGAAAAATGGAAAACTCTATTTGATTTCAATGCTACAACATAAGTTTAACCTGCTACAAAACTGCCAAATATTCCTACAAAACAGTTAATTCTGATACAGAAATGAAATTTATCCTGCTACAAAAACAAATTTTTGATTTTCCACCCCTGTTATTATTATTTTTGTATGTGCTATAAACATTAATTCAATGCTAATTATTATTTTAGTTACTGCTGATCAATTATGGAAGGGTTGTACAAGTGTCAGTCCAGCAGGTCGCAGAAAAGGCCGTGGTAGAACTGTAAAAAAAATTAGAGATTTGAATAGGGGACAAATTATTGGATGTGGTAAATATCTTTTTTTTTTTCTGTTGAAATTTTATTGAATATGTACTAAGATTGCTGTCAATAAAATCCTTCAAAAAGAAAATAATTATTTATCTGTCACATTGGTCTGTCATGTTACATTTTTTTGTACATTGCAATAAATTTTGTCTTTTAAAATGCCTCTTACTAAAATGTCAAATACTGTGTTTGCCCATATCTAAGACACACCTTTTTTCTCCAAAATTGAATTAATTTTTTGGGGTGCATCATGTAAATAAAACCAGATGTGCTTTAATGTTGACTCTAGGCTAATTTGGCAGGGCACAGTATCCAGCAGCCCTTATAAGATTTTGCCTTTCTGCTATTCTGTGACCAGGTAAAACAATATTTTCTTTAGTCTTTTTGTTCATAGTTATCTAATGTATATATAATTACCATGTTTCGTCTGAATGTGACTTATTTTAGAATATATAGATTATGTATTTAAAATGTATTATATTTAATAAAATAAAATAACTATTTATTAAAAAATCATGAAAAATTTATAGCAAGTTTGCCTGATTAGCAAGTGAAAATTTATTTTAACTAACATTTTTTTTTACCTGTTAAGGAAAAATGTTGAATTACATTTAAAAATCCTTAAAATTCCTATTAACACAACTATATGAAATCAGTTTCATTATTTATATGCCTTAATTTCATCATGGGTGGAATGAAAATTCGTCGAAAATTACATTATAATGTTAGAAAAATGTTTCAGCTTTATGAATGAAAGTGCACATTTTCTGTAGAACATAAAGTTACTTTCACCATTGGAAACATTTCACCTTTGTAAAATTTAGATTTAAGTTTTTATTTATTTTTATATTACTATTTATTTGAATCATATAATTGTTCATAAAGACGTTTGGAGTATCTCCAGAATATTTTTTTTTTTTTCCCCTGGCATAAAATAAATTAGCTTTTGTGCCAGTGCTTTTAGTTTTCTTGTGTAATGTGGTTTTTTTCCCCCCCCATTTTCCCTGTAATTCATGTAATAAGCCAATCTGGTGAAAGTCATGATTAAAACTAGTAAATCTGCAGATCAGGAGCCTCAATGTCAGATATTGCTTTTTAACCTCATATTGCATAATATTCATCATCCTACAATCTGCTTGTTACTTATTTTTTAATAATATATATATTTAGCAACATATAAAATTCTTGAAAGGTTTCAAAAATTAGAAGCATTAAATTATACACGGTGTGACAATGATGTTCTGAAATTCTGATGAATTTCTTATTCTAGTAATTTTTTAGACTAAAAAATACATTTCTTCAGGGGTGCTCTGCCTCCCTAAATCCCCTGTATTCTTATTAAATTTAAATTTATAATCTCCTATTGATTGGGTGAATGGTTATAGTGGATCATGAATTTCATTTTACACTTGAGGATAGGATAGGCAACAGGATAAGAATTTTATGTTATCGTAATATGCAAATGGCAATATTTCTATAATAAGTAGATGTAATATCTAGTCTAAATAGATGCTGTAAAATTGTGCAAGAAAATCATTTACTGACATTAAACCAAAGTTATAACATGCTAAATGTGAAAAAAGTACACTTAAAAGCATATAAATATCCTGTATTAAACTGATTTCCATGTTTTGCATGCACAATCTGCAACTTTTTAAAGATTATTGATTTAAATTGATTTTATTGATTAAAAAAAAAAAAAAAAAAAAAATCTGTTTCCGTTTCCATAGAACTTTTAAATATAAATTTGGTAAAACAAAAATGACAAGATTTCAAGTATAATGAATTCATGTGCTCTAATAAAATTATTTTATTCTATTGTTTTTAATTTTGCAAAGTATCTCTTCTCATATTCAGATCAGTTTATTAAAAAATATTTTTATGCCTTTTTAAATGTACTTTTCACTTTTAGCAAGTTAAAACTTAGTTTAAGAATATCGTAACCTACTCGATAGCAATAACATACAAAAATCACCAAGAACAGGCATATTTGTAGGCTGTTAAATCTACTGGATAATCATTCATTATCATATCCACTACTAATTTCTAAATCACATCGATTTGTCGCTATAAAAAAATTATTTGTGATAGTATTTTAATAGTACCTACATTAAATTTAAAAATTTAACGTTACTAACATAGTTAATGTTTGACGCAAAGCTATATTGTACATTAAATTATTAAAGACTAAGTAACTTTTTATTTCCCTCAGTGAGACTTTCTGCTTAATTTTTCGTAATTGAGATTATTTAAATGATTTTTGTTTATAGACTATAAAATGCAGTTGCTATAGGTAACTGACAAAAGAAAAAAAAAATGAAATACATATCATGTCAAATAAGTAAAATGATAGAACAAAATGTTTTATATTATTATAAAACATGTATAAAGTTCTGCCAAAATTCATACACCTAATTTAAGAAATCCGACAAATATATTGACAAAATACCAAAATAATAGAAATAATTTAAAACCCTTATTTGTTAATTTTAGCATCCATAATTTACCATTTAAATACATTAATCAAATGTGCCATTTTCTTTCAACAAATGGAAATTTGAAAATCGTCTGAACTGCCATAGAAAAGCATTATACTGCAAAATAAAATGTTCTATATATTCCAAACAAATGAACCAAATTTAACTTAGAACTATACAGCTCAATCCGGGGACCTCACCAACATGCCTTCTTAATTTCAAGCTAATCAGATGCTTTTTACAACAGTTAACGTGGGACAGACAGACTAATTAACAGACGGAAACCAAAAACTTTTTGGGTTTCCACAGTAAGACTTCACTGACGTTTCGGCAAAAATAATAAATCAATAAACAATTGGCCTTTTTTTTTTTTTAAATTTAATATTTGATATGAATTGATATTTTTAAAAATGTAAATCAGATTTTTTTTTAACAGTATTGCAAATAAAAAATTGAAATTATCTAAATTATAATTTAGTTTATTATAAGAAACAGATGTCCTAAATTCCCGGGTCCACCATTTTGGAATTTTTCTTGGCGTGAAAACCCCTTTTCCGCCAAGTAGTAAATGTCGCCAAACACTGGTTTATATGCATGTTAGGCTTTACGAAAATAAAACGTAAATAATAAACAAAAATCGCTAAAGTGGCAATCAGTAATCGTTGTATGAGCGCTATGCGCTCATTGACCGAAAAAAAAAAACCACTGTATTCAGCAGTTCTCGCTGTGTAGCCATCTCAAAATGTACAAAACTCGAAAGGCAAACAAATATACATAAAATTATCAACATACCTTAACAGACACTCGCTAAAGTGGTAATCAGTAATCGTTGTATGAGCGCTAAGCTCTCATTAACCGGAAAAAAAAATCACTGGATGCAACATTTCTCGCTGTGTAGCATTTTAAAAATTCAGCAGTTCTCACTGTGTAGCCATCTCAAAATGTAAAAAACTCGAAAGGCAAACAAATATACATAAAATTATCAACATACCTTAACAGACATCTGCTTTCTTCAAAGCTCATGCACGAAATACTGTCATAGCATCATCGTCATTTTCAAAAATAGGCTTATGAATACGCATTGACACTCTGTAAACAAACCTCCTTTTTTCGTCAAAATTTCCTCAAATTTCTTAATTACTTCAGCAAGAGCATTTAAACGGACTACAGAAACCATAGTCAATCAAATAAATCCAATAAATTTAACATAAAAACATAAAGACAGAACAATACAATACGAAATCAAACCACATCCACAATATCCTAGCCGAAAATGACCTTCTCAGGGGTTGCCAGAATACGACATGCCAAACACGGGGAGTCACATGGGGTTCCACATATCGATAAACATCGCCAACATAAAATCGCCAAGAAATCTCAAAACATCTAAGATGGTGGCCATCCGGGAATATAACGCATCTAAGCCTATTATAATTAATAATAAAATTTTTACTGCTATATTCCATTTCTTCATTTTAATGTGCTATATTAATATTTTGCATACATATGATAAAATATATACTAAATACTAAAAATTGTTATTATTGTCATCTATCTTTAGCAAAACTCTTGTAAATTGCAATGACAAGTGGAACCATGTCAATTAATATCAAAAGTAGAGGAAATTAACTTACATCTGAAAGAAATGAAAGACTGTAACATTCTTAGTTACTCTTTGTCAGAACAAGTTCTTCCTCATTATTTACATACACAAATTCTATTTATCAAATTTCTTTTTAAAGCATTAGCATTTAAATAAACATCAAGTGATTTAAATCAATACTAGTCGACCCACAGCCACAGTTATGCCCCGGAACATTTAAATCAGTAATTTGGATTTTAGTAGCAAAGCGTGCATGCTACAGTTATTAAGCCTATTTTAACAATTGCTTATGCTCTGTGACGGCATTCTTGATTTCTCTTCTTAATTCGCTTCTTCACTTTCAAGCATTCGTCGAGGTCTTTTATGGGGATTTCAAATGATATTTTGAAGCTCCATAATTGCAGCAAAAGAGCGAAATGCGAGGCGAAACATAAATAAACCCGATCGCCCTAAATCTTGCCAAAGGACTTTTACACAATAGCCAATGAGATGCATTCTTCGGGCATTGCCATTAAACAATAACAACTAATCACGATTTCTGTGCCACATACGTTAGCGTAATAAATATATATATATGGTTCAGCTAACACTGGTAATAAAGAGTATTAATCTTCTTGAATTTATTTTTGCTATGTGAATATATATTTTTTATTCCGTCAATTTTTCTGATAGTGGGTTTTTGGACTGTTTTATGGGAAATTTGATATTTTCCCTTAAGTTAGTGCCAATTGCATTTTGTGGTGGTAATATATTAAAAAAATTCTAAAACTAGATTGTAACAAACATTTTTGTAAAGCAAGAAATCAACATAAAAACCTTAAGTATGAAACATGGAAATTAACGTGAAGTAGTATTTCTGTAACAGTATATCAATTTATTTTTATGCTAAAATGAATATAATGAAAACTTGACCAGATATAGAAAGAAAATATATCAAAAATATCAATATTTGTTTGCAGATATGCTTCATGCTTTTGTTAGTTATAAGGCTATTTAATTAAAATACAAAAATTTGGATATATAGAAATATTTTATTCTTTGAAATGGATAAACAGAACTTTTGTTCAATAAATTAGTATCACATATCTGCATTGCTGTATTATCATAAAATTAATTTAATTTCCCGTCAAATCTGTTATTAAATGTGAAGATCTGAGTGGAAGGTGATGGCCCCAAAGCAGAATATGCTTAAAAGTGTGACGTACTTCGCAGAACAATGGGCTTCCCCACAGAACATTTCAAATTCTCATTTTCAAGAAAACTCACCATTCAATTGAGGTAAAAATCACGAAATTCGTCTCTCAATGCCCAAAGGGGGGGGGGGGGGGGAAATCCCAAGAATTTTTAATTGTTCATTTAAAAAGATTGCAAAATTCCTCAATTGGTCGTGAGAAAAACTCTCGCAGTTAGAAAAACTCTCGCAGTTAGAAAAACTCTCGCAGTTCGTTAGTCAATCATGAGGAACAAATCATGAAATTCTTCAGCTTGTTCGGGGAAAACATACAAAATTAGATGAACAGTCATGGAAAAAAATCCAAGATTTTCGCCAATCAGTCGCATGTAAAAAAACGTGAAATTTGTCAGTGATTCTCCGGAAGAAATTGCAAAACAAGTGGGTAAGTGTGATCACAGATCGCACAGAGGGTTTCGTTTAATATTCCTTTAAAACACTTTATCCTTTTGTGAAATCTCTTAGTTCCACATTTTGCAACCAGGGGCGCATTCTATTCTACACAAACCTCTATCCAAAGGAAACTCCGTTTTACAACCTATCCGTAGGTATATTAGTCGAGGGGATCGGGTCTATAGCACCCGAGATAGGTAGGCGCCCCAGGAAATTGCACGGAACATTCTTTTATAAGCTTTTTATTATGTGTTATGAACTATGTCAAAGTTTCCAGCAGATCAACTTGTTAGATTTCATAATTTTAACAAAATTATGTTATGTTAGTTGCAAATTCCACCACCAGGGAGCGCACACTATTCATAACAAAAGTGTATCAGATCGAAACTCTGTTAAACAACCTATCAGTGGACGTGTTACTGGAGTTGGTGGCGGCCTTAAGCGAGAAATTAAGAAATTTGCTGAAAGTACTATTCGGAAATAGTGGTAACTAAAATTTTGACATTTTTATATTTCTTAAGCAGCACGTGTCTGAGTATATCATAGTGCTCAAAAAACGACATCTAAAAAGGTCGTAAACGCTAATTTTTAAAAAGAAATCCAGCGCCCCTCCCCCGCCCTCCCTTCACAGGAAATTGCATGCACCATTATTTTATAAGCTTTTTATTATGAGTCATGAAGTTGCAAATGGATCGCCTTGTTATATTTCCTAATTTTAACAAAATCGCGTTGCGTTAGTTCCGCATTCCACCACCAGGGAGCGCACTCTATTGTTAACAAAAGCATATCTGAACGAAACTCCTTTGCGCAATCTCTCCGTAGATACATGGTCGGGAGGGTGGCGGTGCAGTCTTAACCAACAATTTAAAACATTTTCTGCGATAACAAACGCTAAGATTTAATAAATAAATCTAGTCCCCCCCCCCCTCCACTCCTCGAAATATCACACTCCATTCTTTTTTACACTTTTTCTTATGTGTTATAAAGTATCTTAAAGTTTCGAAGACATCGAGTGGCGGTCTTAAACAATAATTTAAGATATTTCCTGAAATTGCTATTCGGAAATAGTGGGATGAACACTTATAAACCTATAAACTTTTTCATATTGAATAATTAATACTTATCTCATAGCGCGCCGTCGAAACACCCCACGCAAATTGTTAATTTCCTAATTTAAATGAAATCTCTGTTAAAAAAGCACGTGCCTCCATCTTAATCTGGCATTTGATGGAAATAAAAGGAATTAATAAAATAATAATTAATATCTCAGCTCGTAATGAAGCAATCTCTTTGAATCGGGTATGTATGGAATCTGCAAGAAATTTCCAGCCCGGATGTCAAAAAATTTAATCGAAAAATTTAATATTTAAAAAGTTTAAATTTCGTATTAGACTTTCCTCCCCTTAAATTTCTCCTGTGCCGATATGTCGAGAAATGATGACAGCTGCCTTCCGGTGAATGGAAATCTGTTTTCATTGTTTTTAAAAACACAGAAATTAAATTTTTATTGATCGATTTTTAGTGGATTTTTTGTGTTCCATCCTACGCAGAAATTTGAAATTTATACCAAAATAAAATAGAATTTTTTCCGCGTATTTCTACACCTGTTACAAATTTGTACGACCGATATTTCGGCAGATCCAATTTTGCTTTTTGAAGGTCCACTTCATTTATTGTTTAAAGTACTCCGTGTTAACCCTGCACCGGCTGATTTGACGGAGCATCCGCCGAGTTTACTGGCAACCATTAGGAGAAACTGAGGAGGATTTCGATAACGTGCATTTTCACCTGCATTCAAAAGGTTGATTGGTTAATTTTAGAATTTAATTAGCCCGTAATTAGGTTAATTACCAACTTTTTCAAAATTTTATGATTTGTTGTTTGATGTGAGGTGTTCAGCTATAAGTACCCAAAATTTCAAGTCTCTAACATGTATAGTTTCTGAGAACGGGCTCTGTGACGGACAGACAGACAGACAGAGGAGCGAGACGAATAGGGTTTCGTCAGATGAACGAAACCCTAAAAAAAAAAAAATTATTTTCTCTAATCAGTTGCAAGAAAAAGCCTCAGAATTTACGTACCATACAAGGAAAAAAATCGTGAAATTTGCAAATTGGACACAGTTAAAAAATCATGAAATTTGTCAGTGGATCGTTTGAATAAACTGCGAATTCATCAATCAGTAACAAAAAAAAAAACACGCACAATTTTCTCCAGTCAATCTAAGTAAAAAGCCGCAAAAATGTGCCTATTGGAAAGAAATAATTGCGAAATTATTAACTCTGTCACAGGTTTAAAAAAATGTGAAATTCGTCAGTGGATCATTGGAAAAAAAAATCTGAAATTCGTTGATCATTCTTGGAAAAAAACAGATTTGGCAGATTGGTTTAAAAAAAAGTGGAAGTTTACCAATCAACAGAAAGAAAATATCGCAAAATTCAATCTGTTGTGGGTAAAGCGTAAAATTAGTCGATCGGCCACAGAAAAAAAGGCGAGATTTTTACCAATGATTCACAAGAAAAGCAAAAAAGTTTGCCAATCAGAAGAAAGAAAATATTGCAGAATTTGTCGATCAGTAGTGGAAAACTGTACTATTTTCTCCAATCAGTCGCAAGGAACTGCTGCAAAATTTGCTTATCTGTACAAGGAATAATTTTGCAAAATTCCCCAATCGTCCATGAGGGGAGAAAAAAAAACATGAAATTTGTCAGTTTAACATCGAAAAAAAAATTTTGATAATTGTCAATCAGTCGTGGAAAAAATCCACAATTTTTGCCAATTGGTTGCAAAAAAAATGGCAATGCTTGCCAATCGGTAGAAAGTAAAATCACAAAATTCACCTGTCGGCTGCGGCTAAAAAATTGCAAAATTCTGTAGAGGATCAATGGAAAAAATCGGAAATTCGTCGATCCAATCAGTTGCAAGAAAAAGAGAAAAATAATTGGCAATTGCTAAAATGAAAATATAATGAAATTCGCTTATCAGTCATGTGTAAAAAACCCTCCAAAATTGTGAGAAAAATCAGGAAATTCTTCGATCTGTCGATGAAAAAATTCACAATTTTTTCCAATCTCTCGCAAAAAAAAAAAAAAAAAAAAAAATTAAACATTTGATAACCAGTCGTCAGTAAAAAACACGAAAGTCGTCTATCAGTCGCGTGAAAAAAAAATACGATTTTCGTCAATCAGTCTAAGAGAAATATCACAAAATTTGCCTATCGGTCAAAGTTAAAAAACACAAAATTCGTCAGTGAATTATGGAAAATATCTCGAAATTCTTTAATCAGCTGCAGAAAAAAATTGCAAAATTCGACTATTGGGTTGAGAAAAAAACAAGAAATTCGCCAGTTGACAGAAATAAAAAACTGAAATATCGAGAAAATCGTCAATCGATTATCGGAAAAAAACACAAAATTCATCATTCGATCGGCATACAATCTCAAAATTCGGCAATAGTTTCTTTCATGTGTGTGTGTGTCAACATTTTACAAAATGTCTTTTGCATTTCTATAAAAGATGCAATTGCACTTCTTCATATACAAGAAAATATCCCTATGTCTTTCTTTTTTATTCCTAGTTTTAATCAAAATATTATTTTGTGATTTGTTATTTGTGTCTGGCTCAAGAAAAAGTAATGATGTTTTTGTTTTCTTTATTTAAGAAAAAGTAATAAAATTTTTGTTGTTTTCATTGTTTAAGGAAAAAAGTAATAAAATTTTTATTTTCTTTGTTTGTCATACCTTTCCATATCATCTTTTTTACTTTTTCACATTTTTAATTTGTTTGATACTTACAGTTGTATAAAATGATACATGTAATTGCACGCTCTGAATGCAATATCAATTTAAATAATATTTCACTTAGTGTAATATATTCTACACATCTCAAATTCCCCCTTTTTGCTTCCTTTTTAGGTGCGTTCGTAATTATATAAATACGTAGCACCTATAGTCGTCGTTCAGTCCGTCCGTCCGTCTGTCCGCATGTAACAGAGCAAAAACTACCCAACCGAATGGTCTGAAATTTCAAATATATGATTGTTGCAAAATTTTGTCGAGCCATTTCAAATTTTATGAAAATCGGATGTATAGTTTAATTACAGGGACAGTCAAAAGTTTTTCTTTACATTACGGCCAATGGGAAAAATTATTGCAAGTGCATTTTAATGATATTAGAGCCTTCCGAATGATCTGAAATTTTAAAGATATAACTGTTGCAAAATTTTGTCGAGCCATTTCAAATTTTAGGAAAATCGGATGTATAGTTTAATTACAGGGACAGTCAAAAGTTTTTCTTTACATTACGGCCAATGGGAAAAATTATTGCAAGTGCATTTTAATGATATTAGAGCCTTCCGAATGATCTGAAATTTTAAAGATATAACTGTTGCAAAATTTTGTCGAGCCATTTCAAATTTTAGGAAAATCGGATGTATAGTTTAATTACAGGGACAGTCAAAAGTTTTTCTTTACATTACGGCCAATGGGAAAAATTATTGCAAGTGCATTTTAATGATATTACAGCCTTCCGAATGGTCTGAAATTTTAAAGATATAATTGTTGCAAAGTTTTGTTGAGCTATTTCAAATTTTAGGAAAATCGGATGTATAGTTTAATTACAGGGACAGTCGAAAGTGTTCCGTTACATTACGGGGAATGGGAAAAATTATTGCAAGTGCATTTTAATGATATTACATTACAGCCTTCCGAATGGTCTGAAATTTTAAAGATATAATTGTTTCAAAGTTTTGTTGAGCTATTTCAAATTTTAGGAAAATCGGATGTATAGTTTAATTACAGGGACAGTCAAAAGTGTTCCGTTACATTACGGGGAATGGGAAAAAATTATTGGAAGTGCATTTTAATGATGTATCAGACTATGCGCTTTATGAAGTGCAAAAAAGTATACATTCAGTACAATATGGGGTGCAAAAAATAATTATAAAACTAGTTATAGTACGAACGCACCTCATTTGCCACGTTTGACGAGCAATTTCCAACTTGTTTAAATATCTGGTTAATGTAATATACATTTTAAATTAAGTTTGGGTTTTGAGATTATTTTAAAATTTGTAAAAATTGAATTTATTTCCATTGTGTATCATAGTTTAAAACAAAAGAAAAAGAGTGTGGTTTTGTAAAATAAAAATCAGCATTATTCTATGTGTTTAAGTATCTGCATTCATGTTTGCATATAAATGTGTATCTTTGTGACAATATTTACATTTGGTTCAAGTGGAATCGTGTTAACTGAACACCGACAGTAATAAAAAAGAAAATTATGTGATTAAGTATAAATATATTTTTATTTTTAACAATATGATTTAGTTATTCTCTTTTTCATTTTCCTTTAAAAAATACATGTTTTTCTTTAATACATTATTTCATATTTTGAAAAAAAAAAAAAAAAAAAAAATGAATACACTGAAAATATTGTTAATGTTTTTCAAATTTGAACTTTCAGTGAATAAAAGATTTTTGCTTTCGTGTTATTAATAAATTATATATATATATTCTTTCTTTTTAGGGAAAATCAATATGTTATGGCCAGGCTTGAATGCACCTATTGTTCAAGGGAGAGAGGTTTTACGCCAACAATCATTGCCTCCTGATGAAAACCGAGAAAAAAGATTGATTGAGATACGAAATAAATTGGCCTTTCGTAAACGTCCGAAACTTCATCCTTTAGAGCGAGGGTGGGCTGGTACAACATTACCTGGCCGTAGTCTAGGGCCTCCTGATCCTGTTGGAGATGGTAAATATTTTTATAAATAAGATATGTGTTTGTTCATTATAAATCAATATTTAGCATCATCAAAATGTACTGTAAATTTTTGTTAATGTTAAAATGGTCTTATATGACTGAAAAGTAGAAAAATCTAATAATGTAAATGAAGATTTATGTATTTTTTATTTGTTTCTCTACATTATTATTATCTTACTAGGGGGCTCTGCCCCCTGCTAGCTACGCTCGCCAACCCCCGTTCAGACACCGCAGAATCTAAAAACACGCTAATCTGATCGGTTTTAAAAATATTATAGAAGATTGACTTATACGGAAAAAAGATGTTCAGTATTGTATGTAATAATAAATAATAATAATAAATGTATTGTCTAATGTACCGGGTGTCCCAAAAATGACTGATGGATTTTAAAATTCAATAACTTCCAAACTGTGACATACATTTAAAAAATTCTTGCAGGAGGGTTATGTATGGTATCAGGAATTTTTGTACTGTGATTATGTACACCTTGTAAACGGGTTTCCATTCAAATTCCTTTGATTTCAAAAATTTAAGGCCGAATCAGTTGCTGTTAAGACATCCAATGGTTGTTTTCATGTTTGATTAAAGAGGATCAGTTAAATATTTAAAAAGAAGCTAAAAAAAATGAATTAAGTGTACAGAGTCTTTGTCTCCCGATATTTTAAAACAATTTTTATAACAATAGCCTAAGTCATGTGACTATCATTAACAGTTCCGGGCGAACCACTTCGCTTTTTATATTCCTGGTGCCATTTTGGTACTTTAATGTTAGCCAGGTGCAGGTGATAAGTCGCCAAATATTATTCTATCGCCATCATTTCATCTATTTTATAATAGTCCAAGTCATGTAACTGCCATAAATAAATACACTCTGATTCCTTCGCTTTTCATATGAAAGTTTGGCCGAGATATCATATATGGCCCTATATTGGCGCGATTTTTTCCGACGCTAATTTGGGGAAAACATCAACAGCATAAACAACAATATCCGGCTTACCAAATCAAGCAAAATAACGATACTACGGCACCAGTTAAGTATCCGTTGCGTATATGACATTGGCGTCAGAAAAAAATCGGGCCAATATGGGTCCGTATATGATATCTGTGCTGAAAGTTTTCCCTTTTGATTAAAAAATCAAATTTCTTTTTCGAATAAAACTACATAAAAGTACGCTAGCTGGGAGCAAATCTCGCCAATAGCTATTTTTCAACTCGCAAGTTAGCATTTTTTTTTTTTTTTTTTTTTTTTTTTTGCGAGTGGTAAATTAAAACATTGCTTTGAAGTTGAAATTAAATGTCATCGTTTGTTACATCATTTAATATTTGACCAGATGTCATATGCGCAACGGGTTTGGCGTGATTTTTTTTACGAAAATTTGGCGAAATCCTCGTTTTCGAATACCAGTTACATATGTATTTTTGGTACTACTTAGTTATCCCGTCCACCAAAAATCTATCACCAAACTATAAGATTAAATGCCAATAATGGTTGATCATAAATGTCACATTCACTTGACTTTAAGAAAGTTACACGTCTTTACGTCATCAAGTGATTTTTATTTCGACGTTTTATTTGTATATTTATTAATGTTATACTATTTTCTTTGTCCTTTCATTATTTAAAATAAAAATTACGTCAATTTGTATAATTTGGCGAGTGTTTGGCGATTTATATAATTTGGCAAAATGGGTCGATGGAATAACTAAGTAGTACCGTATTTTTTAATTATTTTCTATTATTTTTTATTTTTAAAGGAAAATAACCAAAAAAATAATTAGCTATGGAACAAAACAATTTATGTATTTTTAAAAAAGAAAATAAAGTAAATAAACATTTATTATTATATAAACCACAATGGCCGGGTTACTATGTCAACCAAAATAATGCCATTTTGGCACCAATTAGGTACCCCGGTGCGTATATGACATCTGTGCCTAATATTTTACTTTTTATTTCGTTTAAAAAAAAAAATAAAGAAATGAAAGCCATTTATTTTAATTGTATATATTATATGTGTATATGTTTGTATTAAATAACATGATAATGAAATACAAAATGAATTATGACGAAAAGTAACATGATACATTTCTTAGCATACATTTAAGGGAGGCCAAACTTCTCACCAAATTAGTTTAAAATAGTAACCTTTTCTAAAATCTGAAAACAAAATATCTGTTATGATTAAAATTTGAGTTGCCATCATTAGAAAAATGTATATAAAATTAGAAAAAAAAATTAATACTTCGAAAACTAATTTGAATTTAAAAATTCTAATACCAGTTTTGAGATCTGCAGATCAATATTGATTTTTGGTGTTAATTTCATCATAAAGTATTCCATATTTTAGGAGAAATTGCCGTGAAACATAATCAGTTGTTTAATCAGTTGATTCACACTTCCGTTTCATAAATTCGTTTCATTAGGATTTTATATATATAGGATAGATTTGTTTAATTCTTTTGCAAACTCTTACTGTTGTAAATGCGTAATAGTTTAAATTTATCTTCTTTTCTTCTTTCTTGTTGCCATATCTTAAAAAGGAACCAAACAAAATTTAGGGTAGGGCTGTAATCTGGAAGTACCTATGTCTGTGTTGAGAATTTTAAATGGGATAATATAGTAGAACAAAATTTTTATCAAGCTTCATGGGTTTTCTCTTTTGCTTTTATCTCATCATAATCCTTAATAATTATAATACTTTAAGGAATGCTCTGTGGATATTTGTTATTAATTACATTTAAGCTGGAATAATTTGTATGTTTGAAATTATAATTCTATTTTCAGGTAAATGTACTAGGGTGTTTCATTTTGTAAGGCAAAAAATAAAATGCAAATTTTTTGCAGACTTTGCTTATGCCCCGAGTCTAAGTGATATAAAAGATATATATGCCAAATTTCATTAAGATAGGATAATATTTAGGGTTGCACACTTTGATCAGTTTTGTAAGAGTAAGCAAAAAATACGATTTTTTAATGTTAATTACTTTTATTGGGAAAACTAGAAATTCCAAACTTCAAATAACACTAAAACTAGACACTAAGAATAATAGATAGCATAATACACAAAACATCTGTTATATTTATCAAATTTGAATGATGCAATCTCTTCTTTGTTCGCTTGGTGACGACTTTTCTGTAATGCTCGATTACCCTTAACAAAAATTGTTTTTGTTGTTGACCAATTTGTTTAATCAGATCAGTTCCTCTTTCTGCTGTATGATTGACCACAATAAGAGCATTCACATGACTTCTTAGAGAATCACTGCAGAATTCTGTTACATCGTGGATTCCACGAAATGATTCAGCTCTTTTCCTTCAAAAACCAGTTTTTTACCTAGAATAGTTTCATTTCTTTTTTCTTTACAGGTTTGGTTTCTAAATTTACAGTCATATTGCCCTTATTAGCTGGAGTAATACTTACGTCCAAAAAATGCCAATCCTATATTTGTTTCTAAAAGATACCAAAGGTATCTGTATCAACTTAGCAACTGTGAGAGCACTTTTTTTTACATCAGCATCTGGGTAAGTGTTCAGAAGCTGTAGCACATCCAAATCATTCTTTGGAGCCCATCGACCTACAATTGCCTCAAGCCAAAAGTGAACATATATGTTGCTGACACAATGTGCAACTCTTTTCATTTCTTTTAATTCTCGTTGAGGAATATTCAACTGTTTAGAGAAGAGTACAATTTTAAGTGCATATACTGCCTTTGCCATCCATCTTGCTTGATGCAGAGCCTCTGGAATCCTGAAACAGAAGTCTTTTTTAGACCAACCTTCTAGGTACAAGAGTAAGAATTGTAATAGCTCTTTGTAATCTTCTCTTTGATGACTTCTGTCTTTTAGGACATTTTGGAGGTAGATAACCCGTTTGTACACTTAGTTCCTTTTTTTTGAGGCGAAAACATTATCAACTCCACTAATTGACAAACTCATATCATCGTCTCTTTGTGACCTAAGAAATTCTTTATTTTTTTGTGATATGCTAGTCATGCCCATCACATTTTGCCATGAAATGTAAAATAACTTGATAAGATCATCTTTCCAAATCTGCTGTTTCACATTTGTTTTATCCGTATTTCTCGTTACTCAGGTTTTATTATTCTTTGTATATCTTCTGTAAACCAGCACTGATATTCTTCTTCGTCTTAACAGGAGTATTTGCTTTCTTCTACACTTGGACTGACAGATTTAGCAGAATCCAAAAGTCTTTCTTTCATTTTCTTGTGATGCTAAATAAAACTAAGAGTACTTGCTCCTTTGCAGGACAAAATACTAATAAAAACTCATCACTAGGCAGGTGCTAATAAAAACTCATCACTATGCACCTTTCCTAGCCGCCAAATTACTCTTAAGGTTCCCATTTTAAAGTTATTACCTTCAAAAGATAAAAGAAATACATGAGAAGCCCATTAGTACAAAGCACTTCAGTATTAAATATTTCACTTATTGGAGATAAAAGTGATCAAAATGTGCAACCTCTAAATATTATCCAGTTTTCTTGAAATTGGCGTATATATCTTTTACATCGCTCAGACTCTAGGCGCAAGCAAAGTCGTATGAAAATCACATCTTTGGAAAAATGGAACACCCTAAAATGTACCATATATTTTCATAGAGATTTTGATTAATCCTTTCGAGGATGGTGTCCTTAAAAAAGAACATCTAATTTTAATTCCAAAATGGACAAACGGCACCAGGAATATTTCTGTCTGTTCTAAAAAAAAGTAACTACAGCTGTCACCGCCACTGTCAGTTTTGAATTTTTTGTGACCAGAGGTCTTTCTTCGTTAATATTAAGAAAAATAATGCATACAAAAATATGAAAATCGGTGGTATTATACAGAAATGTTTGATAAACACGCTGATGCAGACAGTTTTCAAATCGAAGAATTATGTTAAGAGATATTTAATGCTAAAGTTGGATTAAATCGTTCCACTAAAAAAGTTTTATAGGAGCAAAAACTATTCATGGGAATTTAATCATTTTTAGATCATTTTATACGTTTGAAGTGCCTGGTGTGCAGACTGTTTTTTTTTTTTTTTAATTTGACTCATTTTTTGAGGTTTTATTTCTATTTTAAATTCAAATTTTCAGCATTTCTAGAGATATTTTTGACATTATTTTAGAAAATGGTATTAATTTCAACTGTTGCCAACTGTATAAACAGCGCAAACAATAATGTTTGCTTCAAATTAAAAAATTATTTACATGTGACTATTATAAACAGAAAAAATCATTTGGAATTAGAATTAAATAATTATGTACAAAAAGCAGGAACTTATTAAAAATTACGTCATAAAAACTATACACGTGAATTATAAAAGAGAAAGGATATTGTAAAATAATAAATTCATTAACATGCGTTAGAAGTCTTAAATAGGAGAAATTATGTCATATTTATGTCACATTACAGTTATTACATAAAATGAACACAAAATAATATTGCAAAACAGTTTAAATTTAGAAATTGCGCTAGACATTTATTTGACATTTTGAGAGGATCTTTTCAACTATTTTTGTTAGAAAAGCGCAAATAATATTTCATTTCTAACAAAAATATTTTCACGTGAATATTTAAAAGAGAAAGAATAGCTTGGTGAAAATTATGTCAGATTAAAAATGATTAATTTAAAATGTCTCATTTAAAATAACTTTCTTTTCGCTTTGTTAAAAAATACCAGGAGACAAAGACACTGTTTACTTAATTCCTTTTATATTAGCTTATTTTGAAATGTTTAACTTATTTTACTTAATCAAAGACAAAAACAGCGATTGCATCTTTGGTTCTACTTAGTTATCCCGTCAACCAAAAATCTATCATTCACTAAACTATAAGATTAAATGCCAATAATGGTTGGCCGTAAATGTCACATTAACTTGACTTTAAGCAAGTTACACGTGTCTACGTCATCAAGTTATTTTTATTTCGACGTTTTATTTGTACTTTTATTAATGTTGTGCTAATTTATTTGTTCTTTCGTTATTTAAAATAAAAATTATGTCAATTTGTATAATTTGGCGAGTGGTTTGGTGATTTATATAATTTGGCGAAATTGGTCGATGGAATAATCAGGTAGTACCGCAGCAGATTTGGCGTTAAAATTTCCCAATCAAAGAGAAATGAATAGAAATCCGTTTATAGAGAGATCGCCACTGTTTTTTAAATTATCATTCAATCTTTCGAAATCTTTTTAAAGACGATCAAATTTGCGTGCATTTAGAGTCTGCAGTGTTTGGATGGGGGTTGACAAGCGTAGCTCGTAGGGGGCAGAGTCCCCTAGTAATTAAAAATTTTCCTATTATAATGTACGTGAAAATAAGTAAGTTTGTATTTTCTAATAAATTCATTTAGAAATTCCGGTGTCAGTCCATTATTTCATCAGTTTATAAACAGAATTACTCCACGCCAGTAAGGGTTAAGAGAACTTTCCTGTCTTTGTAAATTTCTAACATCCAAATCAGTATTATTAAAATTAAAGTCCACATTAGGTTGAGTAGCTATACTCTAAGTTTTTTTTATGCAGGTTAGATTGATAGTAAGTTGCTTAGTAAAGCTACAGGAGTTCTAAAATTAGGTGAACTCGATTATGAAATATTTCAAGTTTTACTGAATGGATTTTAATGACAGTTGCACAGTTAGTTAGATAATATTTCAGGGATTTTTTTCAATATTTATCACATCATTCTAAATTGTTTAGTTACAGAGCTATGCAGAAAAAGTTCTCAGTGGTATAGTAAAGAAAATTGGAGAATATATGCTACAGACAGAGGGTATATACTAAAAAGTATACAGGGTGTCCGGTCTCAACGGTGTCCAATGGCTAATTCCTAAACCATTAGTCATAGACATATCGCTCCAATTACAAAAATGTTTTAAATCAGGTAAAGAAATATTTTAAAAGCTATTTGGGTCAATAAAAACATTTCTTAAAAAAAATACGAAATTTAAATTTTTATACGGTCCCCTCGGTCCTATAAGTTATATTTAAAAAATTTTCCTATTACACTGACAAGTAAGACAAAAAAAGTCCCATTCATATAACATTAAAATTGAGCGAGTTATGAAACTTTAAAAATGCATGACTTATGCCACTTTTCTGCTCTGAAAACAAATGAGTTCGGCTTGGCTTTGAGGGGTCACATACCAAGGGCTTAAAGTATCTTATTTCATGTGTATCTGCGCTTTGAAAAAAATCATACAAGTATTACGATTAAGTTAACATTTATTAAGTTTCAGATTGGCTAAAATAATATATGTTTTATTTTGACAGGATTTGAGACTGTTTCTTTTATGATTTCTTTTATCAAAAATTATGTTATTTTTATAAGTTTTTATGTTACTTCAACGATCGTATGTATGTTTTTACAGTTCAAAATTTGTACTCGAACTTTAACTCACTTTTAAATATCCGATTGAGATTACATTTTACATATTGGTGCAAATCCAATAACAATCTAATATTATTATGACTTTCGGTGGTTACCATTTATACTTATTTTACAGGATAACACAAAAAATTTCGGATGGATTACCGCCAAGAAGTTTAAGAAAAAGTTTTAGATTAGATAATACAAGACTGTGATTGTTGGGTTTTAACTTTTATGTATTTTTTTACACTGAATCCGAAAATTTCATTAAATTTTAACCATCATGTCTGGATATTTCACAAATCATAAATTGTCAAATTTAAAGATTAACAAAAATCGGATACTATAAAGTAGATGGTTGTGTTTTTTAACTTTTAATAATTGATTTTTATGTGCTTTTAGCACTGAATCTGAAAATGGCCTTCATTTTTAACCATCACATTAGAATTTATTTGCAAATCGTAAATGTGCGAATTAAAACATAGTGAAAATCTCATACTATAAAACATATGTAAAACTTTTGGTACTTTTCGGTTAGCCGGACGCCAGTGTTATATATACATATTTATATACATACATATATGTAAATATACATATATATACATATACACGTATTGTATATATACACACATATATGTACATGTAAATATATATGTATATATACATACATTTATGTATACATATATATGTATATATAACACTGGTGCCTGGCTAACCAAAAAGTACCAAACTTTTTTGCTTTATTTTTTTTTATTCAATAATTTATTCGATATTTTTTCTTATCCTGGGATTCTTACAGCTAAATAGCTGAGTGGACCGATGAGATGAGGGAGGAGATTCAATTTTAACTTTGAAATTTGCGAAAAATCCTGATGTGATGGTTTAAAATTAAGGTCAATTTCAGATTCAGTCGTACAGAATACATAAGAATCAATTACCAAAAGCTAAAACACATGACATAACCCAACTTTTGCAGGCTAGTGTAATCTAATAATATTTTAAAATACGTATCATTTTGTAAAGAATTGAGGCTGTTAATTTAGCATCATTTTATTTAACAAAAATTCTGTTTTTTCTTTCTTCTTAAATGTTTATTACAAATTGTATAATTTACATTAATATATCAGAATGATTAAAGATTTCAAATTTATATTGCAATGTTAATTTTACTCTCAACCATTTTTTAATATATCTGACAAAATTATATTTCGACTAAATTTGTGAATGACCCCCAGTTTGCAGCAAAAAATGTGCCCCAACTTTAAACAGCTATTATTCGGTCAATTTTAATCGTAGAATAACGGAACTTTTTGTGTATTACTTGTCAGTGTAAAAGGAAAATTTTACTAAATATAACTTATAGGACCAGGGGACCATATAAAAATTTAAATTTCATAATTTAAAAAAAAAGTTTTTATTGACCCAAATCACTTTTAAAATATTTCTTTACTTGATTTTAAACATTTTTGTAATTGGAACTATATGTCTATGACTAACGGTTTAGGAATTAGCCATTGGACACCGCTGAGACTAGACACCCTGTATATGCTATAGTTATGGAAGTTGTGCAGAGTTTCTTAAAAAATCCAGAAGTGATGCAGCGTATACCCACCCCTACATCCCTGAGAGTTCTATAATCACGTTAACACAATTATGAAAGCTATATTTAACTGTACCAATATATATGTAATGCAAAGAGAAATTTCATTCTGGCTGCTTATAACTTGAGCTCTGCTGAGTAGATGTTGATGGGATTTACATTGTTAGTTAGATAATTTTTCAGAAAAGATGTTAGTATGAAACATAACATTCTACATTGCATAGTTAAATAATTATGTGCAAAATTCTAAATCAGATGAACCCAATTTCGAAAGATTGGCTTTTTTTTAAAGATTCCGTTGAATGAATTTTTATGGGATTTAAACTGTTAATTTGATCATTTTTAGGGAAGGTTTTGGTACATTTTCCAGTTTAAAAGATTCTCCTAAGTGGATTTCGATGGAACTTGATCGGTTAGTTAATTTTTCAGTGAATGTTTTAGAATAAAACACATATCATTTGCTTGGTTGTCAGGTTGCTTGATTGTAAAATTATAGCTGAAAGTTCTAGTATCAGGTGAACCCAATTATTATGAACGATTAGCCTTTTCAGTAAGTCCAATTAACAGATTCTGATTAGACTTGCACTGATAATTTTTCATGAACACTTTTAGTATATTATATATTGTTCTGTCGTTCTTTACCGAATCCTACACTAAATGATCAACTAAAGAAGTTGGTCCTTAACAGCCTAAATTTTGTATGACACAATAAAAGACATAATAGCGTAATGGCATTCCTATTGTTTTCAGCAATTCGATTGGATTTTCCTGGTAAATGTCCATATTGCTTTAAACCACATGATCAAATTCAAAAATATATTTTGTTTGATTCAAGGTTTCTTTAGAAAAACCGACCAGAGTGGCAGGCAAAGGCTGCTAGTATATATATATATATATATATATATATATATATGTATATGTTCATTTTGCTTTATAAAAGATAATTTGATATTACAATCGTATTGAGATGATTAGTAGACTAATTTTTCACAATTTTATTGAAATATGATATTAATTTTCTTTTATTTTGATTCAAGTATATGTTTAAATATTTTGAGTTTTTTTTGTGGGCTGTAGAAAATTGGGCTCATGTCAGGTTTGAAGTTGACTTTTAATGAAATTTTTAGGCCTGGGTTGTATATAAATTGACCAATGCAGAACTATGATAGAAGTCAATCTTTGCATTTAGTTTACTAATTCTGTTTGTTATTTTGAATGAAAATGGAGCTTTAGAAAGAGTATAAATGAGCATTAATTTCATTTTTATATTATACACTTGTTTTACTTTTATAATAACAGGACCAAGCTTCCAAGTAACAGAATGTAGATGAAAACTATTTCTTTAAAATTGATAAATGTTCACTAACAATAACAAAAATCATAATTATTTGAAAAGTGGTAATATTACATTAAATTAAAAAAAAAAAAAAAAAGTATTAAAAGTGAGACTGTTGTTTATTCCTTGTTCCAGGAATTAACAGCCTGATGGAATCGCTAAAGATTACTATTTGATTCTGTTCATTTCAGTGGTTTAAGGATTAGTTTAATTTCATGTCTTACATTTGTGTTTTATTTATGTTTTATTATTTTACTTATTGATTAGTGAGTGTTTTAATTGTGTTATGGAACGTAAGCTGGAAACAAATGTCAAGCTATTTTTATTAGTTTAACATCTTTCATAACCATCCCCACATAATAGTCATAGGTTAAAAAAAAAAAAAAAATCATGCTTGAAAATTATTTTAAAAACCATAAAAATTGAGTAAATAGCGATGCAGTTTTCAAACAAATTGCGATGCTGTTTTTGAACAAAACTAGGGGGCTCTGCCCCCTACGAGTTATGCTTGCCATACCCTGCTCAGACACCGCAAACTCTAAAAGCACATTAATTTGATCGGCTTTAAAAGATTTTTGGAAGAATGAATTATAATTAAAATGATAGTGGCGATCTCCCTACTAAGGGGTTGTTTTTGTCGTTGATTAAATCAGATCAGTGAAACATGTAAAAATGAGCTAATTACTATAAAATGAATTAAGTAAACACAGTCTTTATCTCTCAGTATTTTTATAAATTTTTTTAAATAAGACATTTTAAATGTATCACTTTAAATCTGACGTAATTTTCACCAAAGTTTTCTTTTCCGTTTTAATAATCATGTGAAAATACTTTTGTTGTTAGAAAGAGAATATTATTTGCACTATCTTAGAATTCTCAATAATAGTTTAAAAAGATTATCTCAAAATATCAAATAAATGTCTCACGCAAATATATTTTTAAATTTAAACTGTTAAGCAATATTATGAATTGGCAATTTTATATATGATGTAATTTCCTCCATGTACACTTTTAACGCATATTAATGGATTTATTATTTTACAATTTTCTTTCTCTTTTAAAATCCACGTGTAAATATAGTTTTTATGACGTAATTATAAATATCTTCCTGCTTTTAATATGTAATCATTTAATTCTCATTTGAAAGTTTTATTCTGTTTATAATTGTCACATGTAAACAGTTTTTAACAATTTAAAATAATACCCTTTTCTAAAAGTTGTAAAAAATGTCTCTGAAAATGCTGAATTTAAAATAGAAATAAAACCTCAAAAAATGAGTTAAAATAAAAAAAATAAAGGCAGTCTGCACACTGGGCACTTTTAAAAGTATAAAATAATCTAAAAATGATTAAATTCCCATGTATAGTTTTTGCTCCTATAAAACTTTTTTAATGGAACGATTTTGACCAACTTTAACAATAAATTTCTCTCAAAATAATTCTTTGATTTAAAAACTGTCTGTGCCATCGTGTTTATAAAACATTTTTCTGTAATATCACGAATTTTCATATTTTTGTATGCAATATTTTTCTTAATATTAACGAAGAAAGACCTCCGGTCACAAAAAATTCAAAATAGACGGTGGCGGCGACAGCGGTAGTTACTTTTTTTTAGAACAGAGAGAAATATTCCTGGTGCCGTTTGTCCATTTTGGAATTAAAATTAGATGTTCTTTTTTAAGGACACCATCCTCGAAAGGATTAATCAAAATCTCTATGAAAATATATGGTACATTTTAGGGTGTTCCATTTTTCCAAAGATGTGATTTTCATACGACTTTGCTTGCGCCTAGAGTCTGAGCAATGTAAAAGATATATATGCCAATTTCAAGAAAATTGGATAATATTTAGAGGTTGCACATTTTGATCACTTTTATCACGAAAAATTCAAAACCGGTGGCAGTGACGGCGTTAGTTACTTTTTTTTAGAATAGAGAGATGCATTGGAAAGTACATTTTTTTTCGTACTCGGTGGTGTAAAAATTGAAAGTCTACATTATTTAGAAGTAAAAAAAAATATGCTAAAAGTTAAATTTAAACATCTGCTGCAAATTGACATCAGCGTTATGCACAGATGCATTTGTCTTTATAGTATAGATAATTAGTGTAGGGTCAGGTGGGGTAAAATGGGTATGAAAAGCACTATTTTTTCATTCAATGCTTGTTTTCATTGAAACAAAAAAATATTCAATATGATTTTTTTTTTTTTTTTTTTTTGTGTTTATTTATGCAATTGATGTCTTGGCAAAGCATTTATATAATTGTTAATTTATTTTTTTAATTTTAAATAGTAGCAATATTTTTTTGTTTTGTATACACTTTTTATCTCTGAAGTGGGGTAAAATAGGTATTGATTGAATAAGTAATAAATTATTATCTAAATTTACTGGAAACCTTATTTTAAGCTTTTATATTAATTACTAGCTGCCCCGCCCGGCGTTGCCCGGGCCTGTAATAATATTCTTAAATAAGCCTGAAATTTGTATCGCAGGTCGGTACAGAGGGGTGGGGGGTTGAGATGGTTCAAATTACCAGGGTCCGGCTCTTGTTCAGTTGGAAAGTTGTGTAAAGTCAGTGGTTAAGGTTTTGAATTTTTATTTGTCTCACACTTTAAACTCTTTTATTCAAAATTAATTCGTGAATTCAATTAAAATTTAATTATGGTTTCAATATTTTAAATTTTTATTTAAAATCTGTGGAGGAAAAAGTAATTACAAATGCATCATAAACTGTAATACTGAAAAAGAAATTATAAAATTGCAAGGAAATACTACTATATAGATTTTTAAAAAATATACTATCCAGCAAATTAATTTTCTTATAGAGTAAAGCCCATTTATAACGGAGTCGTGCAGGTTTCAGCTCCCCCCCCCCCCCCTTGATGGCATTTTCGATCATATTTCGATTTTCCCTTCTTCACTTTCAAGCATTCGCCGAGATCTTTCAGAGGCATTTCTAACGATAT
The DNA here is from genome assembly GCA_963932465.1 of Maratus speciosus. NCBI lineage: Eukaryota > Metazoa > Arthropoda > Arachnida > Araneae > Salticidae > Maratus > Maratus speciosus. The sequence goes on from OZ010792.1 coordinate 310,500,031, forward strand.
TGTGAAGTTCCAGCGAAAGAGGGAAGGGAAACGTAAACAAACAGGATTTACTTCCGCCTAAATCCTGCTAAAGGACTTTCACACAATAACCAATGAGAAGCGTTTTATTCGAACATTGCCATTACACAATTAACAAATAATCGCGATTTCTGTGCCACGCACGATAGCGTAATATATATATATAGATATGAAGAAAATTACACAAAATTAATTGAAATGTTAGATTTAAAAAATTATATAATTTTTTAAAATTTGAAATCTGTAGTGACCAGTTGTTGAAATGTGGCTCTTTTTAAAATTTTCCAAATTTGAGATTTGGTAACCACATCTGTGTCATTTTGTTCAGAAACATAAAAAAAATCACCAATGCTTGACATTGTTCTGAACTTCACTTTGAATTCTACTCCCCCCGCCTCCAAGCCAATAATTTGTCCATTGAATTCAACAACAAACTTTTTTTTTTTTTCAATATTTCACTTTAACCCACTTGCCTGGTAAAATTTCAGATATTTTCATCCTATTAGAAGTTCTGCAAGTAGGGTGTGTAATTGTGAATGATGGGGGGATCTTTTTTCTTATTTTGTTTGGTTGGCGCTTTTGGTTCCTTCTTCTCTAAACGATCGATTTCTTTTTCCAAGAGATGTTGTGCCACTTCATCATGTGTAAAAACTTCACCCCCTTTACTCTGCACTCATTTCCCTTTATGTATTGCATTTTCTAATGCATTTTTTGTGCCATATGACTGAGAAGGAGAAATTGTGGTCAGAATGACACTTTTTAAATCTTTGTAAGGAGAGAAAATCATATTAACACTCATAGATTGTACTGAATCCACATACTTTTGTGTGGCCCTGTAAATCCTATAAATCTTACCATTTTCAATAGAAAACATGTTGTAGTGTGCTTTAATAACATAGATAATTCGATTGAGTTCAAAAAAGTAAAACATCAATAAAACATATTTCATAGAATTTTCACGTATAATGTTGCTGAATATTTTTGTGTGACCTTGTAATTAAACAATAAATGTTACATACAGTGTTTCTAAAAAGCAAAAAGTGCAATTGAACCCAAAGAGTAGAATTCTGCCGAAAAGCAGAAATCTCATCCCTGTCAATACATTTTAATTAGATGGATTGGTTAAGCCTAACTTATACCCATTTTACCCCACCACACAAAAAATTTAATTACAAAAAAAGGATTTTTAACCATTGTGAAGGTGATTTGTGTACTCAGGTTCACAAATGAATAAAAACTCCAACACGATATTTAGAGGTCTCAACTTCTTTTTTATTATGAAAAATTTTAAATGGAGGGCCGTGAACATACAGAGAAATGGGGAGAAGTTCATTAACTGCCCAGCGGCAGAAGCCCACAGCGGGACTTAATTACAGCCTACATAGCTCTAGGTCAGGAGCAAAAGTGAGCAAGATTTTGTTACAATTACTTACACATTGGCGAACATAAGATAACCATATGTAAGATATTTGGCGATAAAACGAATCGGGTAGACAAAGCATTCAAGAAGTTTTACATTGAAATAAATTATACGCCATGGTGTGTTTATAGGGTACAAGGTACAAGTAACTAAAATTCCTGTGGCAAAGCGGGTGATTGAAGAAATAGCTAACACGTGACATTAGATGTACATTACAGATTTGACGACAGCTGAAATTAGTCAGCAGGGGCATATGGCTTTTATCTGAGAAACTAAAGAGTGGGAATTAATAGGAATGCAAGCCAAGAGGCTGAGAAAATATGCATTACATATTGTCGGCTGCGAGACGAACGAAATTCACTTCTATTTTATTCTTCTATTGTATCTCACTGCGGTTAAGATATATTTCTATCCGTGTGAAAGTGAAAGAAAAAGGAACTGACTAATAAATGATGCATGCATTTAAAACAAACTTTTAAAGTATAAATGAAACTTACAGTAGTGTGAAGGGGGGGGGGGGAGTGACTGAATACAGACATATAAAATAAAGTATAAAATGTTAAATTTAAACTAAATATTTTATTTGAGGGGGGGGGGGGTATAATGACGCATACAAAAATGAATCAGTAAAGTTAAATGTTGATTTTTTGAGGGGATATGAGGTTAAATGAATATATAACGGGAAAGCCGTTATAACCATTACTTTCCAATTTGTCAAAAACTTTACTAATTAAAACTATAAAAAATATTAGTAGAATAATTTTCAAAAATATAGATTTTTAAGGGTTTTTCACTATCACAATTAAAACACACACATTCTACAGATGAAAACAAGGGTATATCCTGTTGCTATATACAACACAGAAACTTTTTGAAGGAATAGAAATGTTGTCACCTAATGTCTGAAAGTATATCTAAAAAATAAAACTTCTCTCTTAAATATAACATTTGTTATATGCTAAAATATCAATCCCTACCCATTTTACCCCACCAGACCCTATTCTTATCTTTTAAGGCACAATAGTGAAGTATGCTAATGATTAATTTACACTGAGAATCATAAAATATTTTTTTCCTTTTCCATGTTTAAAGTTTAGAAATTGTTTTAGAGTTAAAATAATTTTAGCTGATAAATTAACTCTTTTTTTTTTTTTTTTTTTTTTTCAGAAACATTTCCAGGTTTTAATTCCAGGTGTCTTTGGGTAAGTTAAATTTTCTTAACTATATAAATCAAAAAGTTATTTCATTCATATTCCTATGAAACTGCATATTTTTTGAAGCTTTATTATTTGTAAGTCTGTGTTTCTCAAACAGAATACTTTTTATTCAGTTTTTTGTACACCTAACTTTGATTAATTTTTAATTATTTTCTACATAATCTCAAATTTTATGTAGTTCTATTTTCCTATTTATTTATTGTGATATGTAAATTTCTTTTTGCAGTGTGAGTGTTCCTCTTTTTTTTTTTTTATTTATTTTTTCTTTAAATTTCTTTTGTCGGATGAAAAGGAACTACATATTTTATAGAAGTGGAAGTGTCATTGGAATGAAAATATCCAATCCTTTTTTTTTTTTCTTCCAGAAATATAGATTTTTTCCCTTTCTTTTTTGGGAATCAATAGTTAAAATTCTCCCTTACAATCTTTTTCTGTGTTGTAGTCTAATGCTAAAAGTAGTCATCTGCTTTAGTTTGTAATTAGAGTTATTAATTAAAAGTTGTGAAATTCCATGCAATGATAGAAGCTGTTTATGTCTAACTACTGTAAAAAAAAAAAAAAAAAAACTACATAGTGTAAAATTTGTAGTTATCACCTCTCTTGGATGTTTGAAGTTTAAATAATTTTTTTTAACGTGTATTAAGCACATAAGAAAAGCTAAACAGTAGTTATTGCAGTAACTTTTACAACTGGGTGAAAATGTGTGCAGACCATTATTCAAACCCAGAATCTTTGGCTTTAACTGTCAGTGCTCTTCTATTTGAGCTATCTAAATGACACCCCAGTCAAGAAAATTCATTTAGACAACCATTTGTTAATAACATCTTGTCTGTTCTTTGAAACATCTCAACAGAATAAATAGCAGATAAAAAGAAGAAAATGCTCAGTTAAACTGATGGCATTGAGCTCATAGGCTATTCACACTAATGGAATATTATACTCTTTTTTTCCAAAGAATACTGCCCCTCAAAAAATAAATTAAGGTATTACCCCTCCCCCCTTTCCCCACTTTATGCTTAACCAATGAACCTCCAAATCTAATCAGGGAAGTGCCTTATCGGAATGAGCCAGCATACCAAATTTGAAGCAAATCAGATAATTCTACATGAAAAACTCATTTATCTAAATTAAAGGAGGATTAGCTCTCCACCCCCCCCCCTCCTTTTTATACTTAACCAATGAACCTCCAGATCTTATCAGGGAAGTGACTTATCAGAACAAACCAACCAAATTTGAAGCAAATCAAATAATTCTGCATGAAAAACCCATTTATCTAAATTAAAGGGTGGTATTAGTTCCCTGATCCTCCCCTTTATACTTAATCAATGAACCCTCAAAACTAATCAGGGAAGTGCCTAATCAGAATGGACGTATTTACAAAATTTGAAGCAAATCGGTTAGTTCTGCATGAAAAACCCATGTATTTAAAATAAGGGGGGGAGGGTTGACTCCCCGTCCCCCACCCCACCCCCCCACCTTTATACTTAACCAATGAACCCCGAAAACTAATCAGGGAAGTGCCTTATCAGAATGAATCTAGAAAAAAAAATTGAAGCAAATTGCATATTTCTATCAAGAGTTATTGCGTTACTTATATACATAACATACATACGTACATTCAGAACCGGCGGGCACATTAGCTCACAGACTTTGATAGCCTGTGAGGTAAAAAAAAGAGCACCAGCAAGGGCTGCAGAGTCGGTGGGGAAAATGGACGACTCTAACTTCGGGAATTTTAACCAATCTGACTCCAACTTTGAATCAACTCTGCAAATGGGCCTGACTCTGACAACACAGCCCTGCTTGTAAAATGGATGACTCTGACTCTGCTAATTTTAACAGATCCGACTCCGTCTCTTTTGCTAAAAAATGGGCCTGACTCCAACTTTATTATTTCAACCCATCCAAACTAGTTACTAAATAAATCATATGAGCAGTCATTTTTCAAACTAAGTGAAAATGATACTCAGAGAAATTACTATTGATATGATTTATTTCAATCAATTTTATTGTGTTAAAATAATAAAATTATATATTGATCTAAATTTACTATTAATTTGTTATATCCCCCCCCCCCCCTTATTATTACTTTTTATACAAGGAACTATTTTCTTTAAAATTCTTTGAATATAAAGGATATTTTGCTACTTGCATTAAATTTGCTGTTATTCTATGCAAAGACTGTAAGTAGTTTATATGATGCATTTATGGCATATGATTAAGGCAATCTAAATTACATAGACCACTATTTGGAACAATTTTAAAGCTAAATTAAATCAATTATTTTTATGTGATAATATATTTTCTAAAATATTTAAGCAAATTATTGGTAAAAAAAATAATAATTTAGAATATTTAATATAAAAGCTATAAATAAAAACAATTTTTCAGGCATTATTTTTTTTCATTGTTAAATATGAAGATCTAAATATTTGTAACTATTTTCTATTCGGTTGTTTCAGATGTAAGAGAATTTGAGTAAATCTTTTCCATTGAATTATGTTTTCATTACTATCTTCTTCCATATTTCAATCTTTGTTCTTTCTTATGGGATTATGGTTAGAAGTTTAAGATTAGGAGTTCCAAACTTTAAACTTTCATAATTCCTAGACTATTTGACTTTCCATTTCATTGCCTTATGTAAAATTTACTGAAAAGCCAAAATTATGTGTTCATATTGAAAATTTCTTTTTTTGGTATAATTTCACCATGAAGATAACCCCTAAATTTATTTTTATAACAACATAAATTGAAAGATGATATTGTTTCCAGTTGAATGGCTATCTTGATTTTTTCTGTGACAATTTGGACATTAAAATGTATGTATTGTTATCTCTTTTTTTTTTTTTTTTGCATATGATCCTACACATTACAGCTTGATTTCAAACTATTTGAAATAATAAAGCATATTTAATTTCCATGAACTTTAATTTACATTAGTGTGCAAAGTAATTTATTAAGTGACAATCAAATCAAGAAACATTAAAAAATCAATTTTTAAGTTTAATTCTTCATTACTACAATTTTTTAGAATAATTCTGTTATAGTCCAAGAGCTGGCAGCATAAAAACTTATGTTATCAAGCACAAGAAAAAAACATTTATTTTATGGAAAAGTAGAAGTAGGGGAATCTAATGACCCATGTCTGCCGAAAGTGAATTGGTGCATAAGCCAAAAATTAATACCACCAGTGGTTGACTCATACATTTATCATTGTGTTTTCCTTCTCCCAGTCCTCCATGTTTTCATATCTTTGTTTGTAGGACAAACACAATGATAACCCTACAAGTCAACCACTAGTGGTATTAATTTTTGGCTTATGCACCAATTCACTTCCGGCAGATTGAATATTACATTGAATTAAGTTAACCAAGTAATAAATCGAGTTACTACATAAATTTGATAATTTCTTCTCAAGACTAACAATTTTATTAACAAGAACTTGAAATTACTAAAACAGTTTTCAGTTAGTATGGTAAACTTTTATCAGATGTTCTTCAATTAACACAGGGAAAAGTTTGGTTAGTGTGCAAAACACAAATTGGGCGAACCTTCTTTTGCAAGACAACTGGTGCCAAGTTGTTTAAAATGGAAATTGCAGGAAATGCTGAAATAAAATAAAAGAACTCCAAAACTTTTTCAAAAATTAGAATTTGTCAAACAGCAGTAAATGTATGCAAGAACATCAAAGTTTAGAAGAATAAATTTCGCAAAAAGAAATATATATATGTGTGTGTGTGCCATTGACAACAAGTTTTTGATTAAATTAGCTAAAATGTACTAATTTTGATGTCATCAAATTGTGTTACAGTAAATTTAAAAACTAATTATGTAAAAGTCAAATGGTAAACAAGCTAATAGTCTAAGAGACGACAGCACAAAAACCTATGTTATCAAGCACAAGAAAAAAACATTTATTTTATGGAAAAGTAGAAGTAGGGGAATCTAATGACCCATGTCTGCCGGAAGTGAATTGGTGCATAAGCCAAAAATTAATACCACTAGTGGTTGACTTGTAGGGTTATCATTGTGTTTGTCCTACAAACAAAGATATGAAAACATGGAGGACTGGGAGAAGGAAAACACAATGATAAATGTATGAGTCAACCACTGGTGGTATTAATTTTTGGCTTATGCACCACTTCAGTTCCGGCAGACATGAATCATTAGATTCCCCTACTTCTACTTTTCCATAAAATAAATGTTTTTTTCTTGTGCTTGATAACATAGGTTTTTGTGCTGTCGTCTCTTAGACTATTAGCTTGTTTACCATTTGACTTTTACATAATTAGTTTTTAAATTTACTGTAACACAATTTGATGACATCAAAATTAGTACATTTTAGCTAATTTAATCAAAAACTTGTTGTCAATGGCACACACACACATATATATATTTCTTTTTGCGAAATTTATTCTTCTAAACTTTGATGTTCTTGCATACATTTACTGCTGTTTGACAAATTCTAATTTTTGAAAAAGTTTTGGAGTTCTTTTATTTTATTTCAGCATTTCCTGCAATTTCCATTTTAAACAACTTGGCACCAGTTGTCTTGCAAAAGAAGGTTCACCCAATTTGTGTTTTGCACACTAACCAAACTTTTCCCTGTGTTAATTGAAGAACATCTGATAAAAGTTTACCATACTAACTGAAAACTGTTTTAGTAATTTCAAGTTCTTGTTAATAAAATTGTTAGTCTTGAGAAGAAATTATCAAATTTATGTAGTAACTCGATTTATTACTTGGTTAACTTAATTCAATGTAATATTATACACAAATTTAGAAAAGCTGAATCTGTTGTCGATTTCAATGAGAAGGTCCAATTTCACAAATATGTCCAGCAAACTATGGATTTCTAAACTTAGATCAAGAGACGGGATGTCTCTTCCAGGAATGGAAATGTCCAGCATACCACTGTCTGCAAAATCAACCTAACACTTCCCACAACTCACCCGTTATGGGCCTTCTTAGAATTTTCTCCCCGCTGCTCACTGCAGTCTAACACACTCCACCATCTCTATTTGTCTTCTCTTTTCGTCTCCTCTTTCCAACGCATCTTCTCCCTCCAGAGAAAAAAGGGGATGAGGAGCGCATCCACTATTATGGCACTTCCAATCGCTGCAAAGTGGCTTCATGCTCATTGGAGTGCTTTGTTGTCTCTAAGACGCCAGTGATGTTACCGGCTGTCTAGGGCGCAGCTGAAACTTTGGCCAGAGAGGATCAACTAGAGGAGAAAGACATCTATCAAAGTTGCACCATGGCAAATTGTTAGTGTCACAAGGCGTCGAAAAAGATGCTCTGTGATGCCTGCTCATTGTCCATGCAAGACAGATTGTTCTCTCCCCGTAGGAAACTGTCGTCCATTGTAAAGTCTAAATTTGGGCACTTCTGTTAAATTAATCACTAATTAGTGTTAATTATTTGAAGATTTTATACTGTATTAATTGAATCTGCATAAATTGGAAGAATCCTATGCACAAAAGAATTCTAGCTTTTATAGCTTGTTACTCTGTTTATTTTAATGTGCTTTTAAAATTATATCAAAAGTGATAAATTTACTAAAATCTATTTTTATAATTGCAGCCTGAAGCAGAAATAAATATCATACAAATCAAAGATTGGGACACTGATTATGATCATTAAGCAATCAGTTCATTGAGTTAAACAAGAAGAAATTCACATTTATCATTAAGTCCTTTTTAGTAGAAAACATTAAAAAGAAAAACGAATATATCCTTCAATGCAATGACAACAAAACATCGCCTTTCATTGAAAGCAAAACTCATAATCAATTATCTTTTTTAAATGCTAAACAGATCTGTTAACCCTCTGAGCATCTTGCAAAAGGGTAAAATTGTAATGTTGTTTTCTTTGCATTTTGTTTTAAATGCTAAGAAAATAAGATTCTTTCAACATTATAAAAAAAAAAAAATACTCAATTACAAATATGAATGTAATCCTTGAGAGTATTAATCATTCTTCAATGTATTTAAAATTCATTAAATCTATAGAATTATATTATCTTAAATATTGCTTGTAATACTGTGAAACCTGGAGCTTAGTGAACGGAATATTACGCCCCAAACACTTAGAAGGTTAAGTCTGATTTTGGTTGATTGGAGCAAGTGCAATGAACACTTTTGATTGTTTTTCTGTCTCTAAATGGAATGAGAAACTAGTTTTGAACTATTTTTATTTGAGCAAAGTTAAAATGGATTGTGATCTAACATAAGGCGCCAGAAAGCAGAATTTTGGTTTTCTAAAGAGAACACCTGTTTGAGACCCTGAAATAAGGTATTTCTATTGTTAGTGTCTCATAACTCAGTTCAAGAATGTAAATTATATTTTATTTCTGGGAGAAATGTTATAGAATTTCTTTCTTTTTTTTTTTTTTTCATTATTATTATTAAAAAAAATGACCATTCTATATATTAATTAATGATTTTTAATTTTAAATTAAATGTTTCAGCATGTAATTATCGATTAAGTAAATTAAAATGATGTACAATTTTTGATATATGTTTTATTATAATTGAGCAATAAGGTATATATACTAAGAAAAGTAGGTAATTTTTTTCTATATAAAAGATAGGAATGAAAAATATTTATATAAAAAACTGTGGTGGTAAAACTATTGGTATTGTAATGTAGTTAAATATTTATATTTGAGAAAACTAATCAAATTTTAGCTTAAAAAATGTCTTTATTTGTAAAAATTTTCAGGAAAAAAAATTGGGGATCTTTTTTGGATCTGAAAACTGAATTCTCTGGTAAATATTCTGTTATCTGTATCATGTAAAGAAAGTTAATATGCAGCCATTCCCAATTATTATGAGAGCTTTTTATTTCTTTTAACTATTGTTAACAAATACTCTGTAAAAAATTCTGTAATTTTAATGATGTTATGAACGTTTTTTCTGTAGAATTTTTATGTTTACCATCAAGTTTTAACGGGTACTATCTAGTATTTATTAATGCCTTTGGGACAGATATCCTGTAATGACATTTTATTTTTTAGTACCAGTATTTCTGAATAGTAGACTTTGCATTATTTAATTACAGAAATTGTAAGATTAGACAAGCTGAAGATTGCTATTTCAAAATAGTGGTACCCAAAAATAAAAACTTTATGCAGCCTATAACATATACATATGCATTTAATAAAAACTTTGAAACCAAGTTTCAATTACCATAAAAGGTGTTAAAAAAACATTTTATATTTCAGTCCTTCCATTCCATTTTCAATTTTGTACTGAGCCAGACTTGTTTTCCGCTGGGCCTCTCTTCAGATCCCATTTCCTCTTCTTCGCATATTCGTGTCTCTCCTTAATCATTTCTTGCCAATCCTGCTCCACCAGCGCATGTTGCATGCAGTTGATCGCCTTGCTCTTGCTTACAATTTCCATAATATCTCTCTTTAGGGCATGGTTACAGTTCTAGTAATTTGCTAGCTTTTTGGTATGCTGAAATTCAATTTCTAGCCCCCCCTCTGCATTGAGCATTGCTTACTTTTTCTTTCTTTATATTCTCCTTGTGCTCTTTTACTCTTTTCTTTATTCTTTGCTTCATTATTCCAATTCCCGTTATTTTTCATCCCCACTTTAGTTTTTTATGTTGATTCTGTATATGCCCGAAGTTTTCATATCATCTCATCGGTCTTTTTCATTTCTTATTCTCTGAAAGATATTCTTATTTGGCTTTATTAGTATATTGATGTTATATTTCATAGCTTCTTTTTTAAGTACATTAGCTGCTCCTTTATCATTGGGTATAGCTCTTGTAAAATGTTTTTTTGCATTTTGTGTGGTAGTTATGATCGATAGTTTTTTAATATGTTTTCTATACAACTTGCCTACTATATAAGTTTCAAAACCAGCTGTTTTTGCTATGGTGTTTATTGCCCTAATTTCTTCTCTTAATAATTCTTTATTAGAGCAAATTTCAATAGCTTGATTAACATATGCTCTTAGGGCGGCCCATTTATAACTTTTTAGTGTTTTACATTTTTTATTAATAATATGGTTAGCACTCGTGGGTTTTCTATATATCGTTCTGACTTCTTCATCTATTCATATTATTTTCACATCAAGGAAGTTTAATATGTTTTCTATACAACTTGCCTACTATATAAGTTTCAAAACCAGCTGTTTTTGCTATGGTGTTTATTGCCCTAATTTCTTCTCTTAATAATTCTTTATTAGAGCAAATTTCAATAGCTTGATTAACATATGCTCTTAGGGCGGCCCATTTATAACTTTTTAGTGTTTTACATTTTTTATTAATAATATGGTTAGCACTCGTGGGTTTTCTATATATCGTTCTGACTTCTTCATCTATTCATATTATTTTCACATCAAGGAAGTTTAATATGTTTTCTATACAACTTGCCTACTATATAAGTTTCAAAACCAGCTGTTTTTGCTATGGTGTTTATTGCCCTAATTTCTTCTCTTAATAATTCTTTATTAGAGCAAATTTCAATAGCTTGATTAACATATGCTCTTAGGGCGGCCCATTTATAACTTTTTAGTGTTTTACATTTTTTATTAATAATATGGTTAGCACTCGTGGGTTTTCTATATATCGTTCTGACTTCTTCATCTATTCATATTATTTTCACATCAAGGAAGTTTAATATGTTTTCTATACAACTTGCCTACTATATAAGTTTCAAAACCAGCTGTTTTTGCTATGGTGTTTATTGCCCTAATTTCTTCTCTTAATAATTCTTTATTAGAGCAAATTTCAATAGCTTGATTAACATATGCTCTTAGGGCGGCCCATTTATAACTTTTTAGTGTTTTACATTTTTTATTAATAATATGGTTAGCACTCGTGGGTTTTCTATATATCGTTCTGACTTCTTCATCTATTCATATTATTTTCACATCAAGGAAGTTTAATATGTTTTCTATACAACTTGCCTACTATATAAGTTTCAAAACCAGCTGTTTTTGCTATGGTGTTTATTGCCCTAATTTCTTCTCTTAATAATTCTTTATTAGAGCAAATTTCAATAGCTTGATTAACATATGTTCTTAGGGCGGCCCATTTATAACTTTTTAGTGTTTTACATTTTTTATTAATAATATGGTTAGCACTCGTGGGTTTTCTATATATCGTTCTGACTTCTTCATCTATTCATATTATTTTCACATCAAGGAAGTTTAATATGTTTTCTATACAACTTGCCTACTATATAAGTTTCAAAACCAGCTGTTTTTGCTATGGTGTTTATTGCCCTAATTTCTTCTCTTAATAATTCTTTATTAGAGCAAATTTCAATAGCTTGATTAACATATGCTCTTAGGGCGGCCCATTTATAACTTTTTAGTGTTTTACATTTTTTATTAATAATATGGTTAGCACTCGTGGGTTTTCTATATATCGTTCTGACTTCTTCATCTATTCATATTATTTTCACATCAAGGAAGTTTAATATGTTTTCTATACAACTTGCCTACTATATAAGTTTCAAAACCAGCTGTTTTTGCTATGGTGTTTATTGCCCTAATTTCTTCTCTTAATAATTCTTTATTAGAGCAAATTTCAATAGCTTGATTAACATATGCTCTTAGGGCGGCCCATTTATAACTTTTTAGTGTTTTACATTTTTTATTAATAATATGGTTAGCACTCGTGGGTTTTCTATATATCGTTCTGACTTCTTCATCTATTCATATTATTTTCACATCAAGGAAGTTTAATATGTTTTCTATACAACTTGCCTACTATATAAGTTTCAAAACCAGCTGTTTTTGCTATGGTGTTTATTGCCCTAATTTCTTCTCTTAATAATTCTTTATTAGAGCAAATTTCAATAGCTTGATTAACATATGCTCTTAGGGCGGCCCATTTATAACTTTTTAGTGTTTTACATTTTTTATTAATAATATGGTTAGCACTCGTGGGTTTTCTATATATCGTTCTGACTTCTTCATCTATTCATATTATTTTCACATCAAGGAAGTTTAATATGTTTTCTATACAACTTGCCTACTATATAAGTTTCAAAACCAGCTGTTTTTGCTATGGTGTTTATTGCCCTAATTTCTTCTCTTAATAATTCTTTATTAGAGCAAATTTCAATAGCTTGATTAACATATGCTCTTAGGGCGGCCCATTTATAACTTTTTAGTGTTTTACATTTTTTATTAATAATATGGTTAGCACTCGTGGGTTTTCTATATATCGTTCTGACTTCTTCATCTATTCATATTATTTTCACATCAAGGAAGTTTAATATGTTTTCTATACAACTTGCCTACTATATAAGTTTCAAAACCAGCTGTTTTTGCTATGGTGTTTATTGCCCTAATTTCTTCTCTTAATAATTCTTTATTAGAGCAAATTTCAATAGCTTGATTAACATATGTTCTTAGGGCGGCCCATTTATAACTTTTTAGTGTTTTACATTTTTTATTAATAATATGGTTAGCACTCGTGGGTTTTCTATATATCGTTCTGACTTCTTCATCTATTCATATTATTTTCACATCAAGGAAGTTTAATATGTTTTCTATACAACTTGCCTACTATATAAGTTTCAAAACCAGCTGTTTTTGCTATGGTGTTTATTGCCCTAATTTCTTCTCTTAATAATTCTTTATTAGAGCAAATTTCAATAGCTTGATTAACATATGCTCTTAGGGCGGCCCATTTATAACTTTTTAGTGTTTTACATTTTTTATTAATAATTATGGTTAGCACTCGTGGGTTTTCTATATATCGTTCTGACTTCTTCATCTATTCATATTATTTTCACATCAAGGAAGTTTAATATGTTTTCTATACAACTTGCCTACTATATAAGTTTCAAAACCAGCTGTTTTTGCTATGGTGTTTATTGCCCTAATTTCTTCTCTTAATAATTCTTTATTAGAGCAAATTTCAATAGCTTGATTAACATATGCTCTTAGGGCGGCCCATTTATAACTTTTTAGTGTTTTACATTTTTTATTAATAATATGGTTAGCACTCGTGGGTTTTCTATATATCGTTCTGACTTCTTCATCTATTCATATTATTTTCACATCAAGGAAGTTTAATATGTTTTCTATACAACTTGCCTACTATATAAGTTTCAAAACCAGCTGTTTTTGCTATGGTGTTTATTGCCCTAATTTCTTCTCTTAATAATTCTTTATTAGAGCAAATTTCAATAGCTTGATTAACATATGTTCTTAGGGCGGCCCATTTATAACTTTTTAGTGTTTTACATTTTTTATTAATAATATGGTTAGCACTCGTGGGTTTTCTATATATCGTTCTGACTTCTTCATCTATTCATATTATTTTCACATCAAGGAAGTTTAATATGTTTTCTATACAACTTGCCTACTATATAAGTTTCAAAACCAGCTGTTTTTGCTATGGTGTTTATTGCCCTAATTTCTTCTCTTAATAATTCTTTATTAGAGCAAATTTCAATAGCTTGATTAACATATGCTCTTAGGGCGGCCCATTTATAACTTTTTAGTGTTTTACATTTTTTATTAATAATATGGTTAGCACTCGTGGGTTTTCTATATATCGTTCTGACTTCTTCATCTATTCATATTATTTTCACATCAAGGAAGTTTAAGATTCCCCCCCTCTTCCATTTCTAATGTGAAATTAATTTTGTTATCCAACTCATTCATTTTCTTTAAAATTTCTTCCGGAATCTCTCTTCCTTTTATCACTGTGAAAACATCATTACCGTATCTTAACCAGGTCTTAATTTTTCTGCTTTGATTGTCTAGTATTTTTGCCTCTAGATCTCTTAGTTTAAATTCAGCTAAAATGCCTGATATGGGCGACCCTATGGGGAAGCCATTGATCTGCTTGTAAACATTGCCATCAAATGAAAAATAACTCTTGTTTATTACTAAGTTGCTTGATGTAACATATAAATCTGTCATTTGGTTTTCCCAAATTTTTTTCTCTAGTTTTTCATTTACTATATTCGCTATCTCCATTGTATTTACCGAGGGATACAGCTCTTTCACATCGAAACTTACAAGTATATCGTTTTTATCAATGCTTATTTCTCTGAACTTTTTTATAAACTCCTGCGTCAATTTTAGCACGTTTTCCTTAGGGAAACGCACTGGCATCAACACAGGAATGAACTTTTAATCTTTCATTTTTCTTTATACCCATCATTAACACACACATCAGTAAATTGTGATGAATTTTCTTATATCAAAAGTGGGTGATATGCCCGAATACATATCTTTACAAAGATTATCACAAATTACATTCTTTATCTTTTTTTTTTTTTTTTTAGTTTGTTTTCTTTTACTTTAACCAAAAATCTAACACAATTGTTTTATTTATAGATTTTCAATCACACTTACTTGCAAAAAGAAGTTCAATATGTATTTTTAGTAATACATTTGTAATCACTTGCAATGAACATAATAATCTAAAGCCAAATTTAAGCTAGTTCACCTTGCAACATCTTTTACTGAGTTGATGATTAGTAATAGTAGTGAATTATATATTAGTTTTTCTAAAATTATATCTTTTTTTTACAATGAATTTTCATTCTACCCGTGCTGAAAGATCAAATGTGGAACAATATTATTCCATACATACAATGTTCAAAATTTCTCCCTGATATTATCAGGGTGTTGGGCCCAGCATACCCTTCGGTTAAAATAATAGCATTATTCCTGCCACTCTTCCAAAATTAATCACCTTTCTTTCATTTCAGTTTAAAACAAGTCAGAAATTTTACATTGAAGTGCTAATGAAGTGTGTTCATACTATAACAAGTTTATAAATATTCAGATCTTAATCTTATGCAAAAATGCATGAATGCAAAATTTATTATGATTATATGTACTAAATTTAGTAATAGGGAAATAACTCCATCTTAAATAGGATGTACCATGTAATCACCATAGCAAACTGGAATTATTACCTATCATAGGATATTTTTGAATTAATTATGCATGATAGGATTTAATAGAATGAAGAAAATGTTTATTAATATCTTTTTAATTTTTGATTCGATTTTCATAAAATTTGAAATGACTTTACAAAATTCCGCAAAGATTATATATATTAAATTTCAGACAATTCAGTTTGGTAGTTTTTGTGCTGTTATATGTAGGCATGCGGGCAGACTTGATGATGACTATAAGTGCTATGTATTTATATAATTATGACATTTCCCCATAGACTATAATATAATGGAATACTTTTGAGTGTCTCTGTAACTAAACTATGAACACTACATACTTTATTTCAATACTGAACATGTAGACCTGCCAACTGCTACGAAAAAATTGTAGTTTCTACGATTTGGACCTATAAACTACGATACTACAAAAATCTGTCTTAAACTACGATTTTTTGCAAAAAGCACAAATGCATTTTTTGTTTCTTGTTGCAATGTTTATACCTCGCAGTATATTTTTCAGGAGTGATTCTATTCCAAAATTTCAAAGTATTCACTTCCGAAAGTTTTAAAAAATAGTCCGAAAATTCGGACATTAAAAAATGCTCATGGGAAAAACAAATCTGGGCTGCAAAACAAACTTCTTAACACAAAACTCTGTTTATATTAACCATGAATGAATCGTGTCTCTGTAAATATTTATATAGGAATTCTCATCCTTAGAAACCAGGGGTGCCATTTTAAGAATTTATGGGAGGGGTGGTCTTTGAGGACCAAGGTTAAAATAGAGTGCAAAATCACACGATTCGCACACGGAAAAGGAACGTCCTGCATAATGAAAAATGCTGTGCGGTATTTCCCTCTGCAAATTCTTCCACAGACCTATGATTCTGCTGCGAGTATATTTTGAAATATCTTGGAACTCTGCGATTTTTTTTTTTTCATGAAATTTCCTCAAATAAATTCGCGAATCGATCACGGAAAAAAAATGATAATTTCTTCAAACGATCATGTAAAAATATCTGGTATTTCGTCAAAGATCTCAGAAACAAATAGTGATTATCTTCAATTAATCGCTGAATAAAACTGCTAATTTCACTAAGAGTTCAGAAAAAAATTGCGAATTGCATCAAAAGATTGAGCAAAAAATCACGAATTTTGATAAACTATCATCGATGGAAAAATATTGCAAATTTCGTCAAAAGGTCATGGAAACGAGTAGTGAATTTTGTTTATTGGTCGCGAAAAGATATGGAAATTTTGCCTATTGGTTGTGATAAACTATCGAAAATTTTGACAAATGACCGTGTAAAAACATGAATTTTGTCAAAATATCGCAGAAAGAAAACGCGAATTCTGTCAAAAAATCACTAAGAAAATGCAAATTTCATCAAAAGGTCAGTAAGAAAACACAAATTTCACTGAAAGATCGAGAAAAGAAAACGCTAATTTCGTCAAAGGATCGTGATAAAAAACGCAAAATTCGTCAAAGGATCGCGGTAAAAAAATATGAATTTTGTCAAAAGTTCGTGGTAAAAAGTGCATATTTCAACAAAGGATCATGATAGAAAAATGATTTATGATTGTGGGAACAAAATTGTGAATATCCTGAAATGATCGTGGCGAAAAAATCGCGAACTTTGTCAAAATTTACTGCACTGAGCTAAAAATTGGAACCAGGCTCCCTTTTACAAATGTAAAAAAAAAAAGCTGCAAAACAAGAAGAAACTCTAAAAATCATAGAAAAATTTTCAGAGAAGAAAAATTACTATATTGACTTCAAAGAGTGAAACCTTATTCCTTTTACGAATGTAAAAAGATGGCTGTGAAACACGAAAAACCAACCAACCAACCTCCAGATTAATTTTAATTTTATGTGCTACGATTTCTCATTCTCAAAGGTTGGCAGGTCTGAACATGACATAGTAAATCTTAATAACATATATCAATTACAGAGCAATCCAACTGTATTAATGCTAGTTAGAGTTTCAACAGATGGACAGACGAACCGAATTCATAAACACTTTCAAATTACGGTGGAAAATGTCAAAAATGCATAATAGGTTGAAATTTCACTTTCAGAAATTTATACCAATAGACGGAAGCATACTTGATTACTTTTGTACAGCCCTGTATTATACCTAATATCTTTATATACATGCCACTATGTAGCTAAAATTTAATTAAGGCTAAAACACACTTAAAACTACTGAAATCACACTTCCAGAGATTATCATCCATAGTATTACCATAGTACCATCCATTCCATGTATCCAATCCTTTGTGTGGCCCTGTATATCATTTTATCCATATTCTACAAACATATCCAGAGATCTGTTTTGGAAGAAATTGTGTCCTTTAAAGGACCCTTCACAAAATTTTCCATATCAAAACAGGACCCTTCACAAAATTTTTCAAATCAAAACAGGACCCTTCACAAAATTTTTCAGCTGAAAACTAAACCTTTCACAAATGCAATAATTTATAAGGGAAATCTGGCCTGTCACTCTTACATATATAAAGAAAATATATGTATTTTATATACTTCTTAAATATCTATATTATAAAGGACAAACATATCTGTGTGTATCGCATACGTCATTCTGCGAATGGCAACACGCTGAAATTTGAAATGAAATTTCGGTTTTGCAATTTTCTCTACTGCAAATTTTTAAACTTCTAAACATCGCACAGTTTCAACTTTTACACCGTCGTATAGGGAAAAATATGTACTTTTAAATGCAATTTGTTTGAAAGCTCTATCTCAATTTATTTTTGAGATATTAATTTTTTTATAGTTTTTAGTACCAATTTTGTAATTGTGGCAACTGAAGTACTCCATTTCTATTAAACGTAAAGGGAAAATAGTCATGGTTTATTTTTATTGATTATATCCTTATTGATGCCATTTTCACATTACAAATAAAAGTAACTTTTTTCTAATTTTTTAACAGAAATGACGTCAGCCATAAAAAAAAACACGCTTAATAAATCAAAAGATTGAAGCAGATATTTCAATATTTTTACATTACGCTGATACTGAGTTTGAGACGGTAGGCAAAATGATTCAGTGAGTAAAAATTGTGTCATATTTAATACAAAACGAGCATTTTCTTTGATAAAACTCAATATTTGACCAATACTAAATGATACTATGGCAACTGAAGGCAAATTTCTAAATGGTAAATTTTCGCGGGTACTGAGATTAGAACTTAAATTTTATGCGAATGTTCACATGAAAAGTTGTATCGGACAAACGTGACTTTAAGTTTGGAAATACATTCATTAAGAATGTATTGCGCGTTAAAATACTTTTAAATTGTGAATTTGAGTAGTGCGTATGTAAATTTTGAGAATGTGAAAATAACGTATAGTTTAGATTTTATGGGGGAAATTTTTATGATGTGACAAAGCGAAATCCTTTTTTCTGATCCCGTAAAAACAAACGTAAGAGCCTCAAACATAATTACCCATCTTGATTACGTATTCTGATACAGTTTAATTGTTCAATAATTTAAACAGTTGAAGCTTTCGGAAATATTATTTTGGTAATTTTAGGTTAAAAACATTATTTGTTTTAAGAGTTAGATAACCAATGCAAGATGAATTTTTTATTGTAATTATTTTTGTAGGTTTATTATAAATTCGATCTAACAGTTCCATTCTAAACATTTTAATTCGTCGAATTTCGACGGGTTCCAACTCGTTATGTATAAAGATGTATTTTACATCGTCTTAAAAACATATAAAAAAGAATTTGAATATAATGCATAGATGCCAACATTGTAAATACTGTATCAGGAGTAAACTAGTAAAATTTCAGGAGTTTTGGACACTCATCAGGAGTAAAATAGTCACGTTTCAGGAGTCATTTCAGGAGTTGCACATAATATTTTTCGAGCCGTATTTTAAAATATTTTTTAGGTACTTTATGAATCCTCACCCCCTGACAGCTTTTGTATTCATCCATACAAACATAATTTAAATACTAATTTACTTTTACTTTTTATGTAATTAATATTTTTTGTAATAAATTTATACAAATGGAATACATTTTTTTTTTATCCCTACAGAGTGAAAAAATCCCAGCCGGCCCGGCCTACGGGCAGAGGTAGATTTATCTGTCTGCTTTTGACGAGTTTTTATTTTCTTTTTATAAAATAGCTGGTTTTATCAGAATCATGTTAAGGCGATATTAAAAAATATATTTGTTCATACTCAACAACTCGAAATTTTCTGGCACATTTTCAGATTCATTTTTAATAAAAAAAAAAAAATAAAAAAAAAAAAGAAAGAAAGAAAAAAATATGAAACATGCTGACGCGATTTTTGAAAAGATTTATAAGCGACCTGTGTTTTTATTTTACTTTCAATTAATTAAAACTTGATTAATAAACAATTATTTTCTCAGTAGGGCAATATTTTTCGTTTCTAACACAAACGCTTCGGGAAATTCTGCTCAAAATGCCCACTTTGACATCATTTTTTAAATATATTCTGCCTCTATCAAAAAATCGATCATTACTGTACATTATATAGTTTCTGAATAAGAGAATCTAGCAATTGAATGCGTTTGAGAGCAAAAATTAATTTAAAAATGAGTAAGAAAATAGACAGTTTGGATTTGAATGCACCCTTAATAAGATGATTTTTTTCTTCAACCGCTATGTATTTTTAATTTGGTTTTGCTGTAAGAATTGGCCCTATCAAAAACTTGTCTATATAAATGTTGAAGACAATATTAAGAAGATATATGACGAATTCATGGAGATTTTATATCTTGTGAATTGACGGAGTTATGAAAATTTTTCTTCTTCAACCCCCCTTTTTTGTTTTCGTTTTTAATTTTTTTTTTTTTTTTTTTTTTTTTTGCGGTACGAATTTGTCCTATCAAAAACTTGTGAATATAAAAATTGTAGATAATATTAAGGAGATGTATAATAAAATTATTAGATTTGATATCTTGAGAATTGACGAATTAAGGAATTTTTTTCTCCCAAAAACCCTATTTTTTGCGCCCCTTGAGCTTATTTTAAATTTTATCAAAAATCTGTGATGTATGAATTTTTGGCGCTATTTTTAGAAGTAATAAAAACTTTAAACTGATTTGATATGTACAAAAATTAAGACGTTATGGGGTTTTTTCGGTTTTCACAAAACCCCTCCCTATTTCCATCTGCTTTTGCCCATTAACGAACTTGACCGAGATTTTATGTCCCTTGATTTTATGTATCAGTTTGGAAGAGATTTGTGCAGAATTGCGGAAGTTATCGTGTCCAGAAGAAAGTGATAAACAATTACTTCAGGAAATTCCGTTCAAAATGTCCACTTTAACATCATTTTTTGAAATATATTCTGCCTCTATCATAAAATCGATCATTGCGGTACATTATATAGTTTCTGAATAAGCGAATCTAGCAATTAAATGCGTTTGAGAGCAAAAATGAATTTAAAAATGAGTCAGAAAATAAGTAGTTTGGATTTGAGTGCATCCTTAATGCAATGATTTTTCCAATACAATCCGCTTTGGGAAATTCGATTCAAAATGCCCACTTTAACAGCATTTTTTGAAATATATTCTGCCTCTATCAAAAAATCGATCATTACTGTACATTATATAGTTTCTGAATAAGAGAATCTAGCAATTGGATGCGTTTGAGAGCAAAAATGAATTGCAGAATGAGTCAGAAAATACGCAGTTTGGATTTGAATACCCCTTACTTAGATGATTTTTTTCTTCAACCGCTATGTATTTTTAATTTATTTTTTCTGTAAGAATTGGTCCTATCCAAAACTTGTCTATCTAGATGTTGTTTACAATATTAAGAAGATATATGATAAATTAATGGGGATTTTATGTCTTTTGAATTGACGGAATTATGGATTTTTTACTTCTTCAATCCCCCTTTTTGTTTTTGTTTTTAATTTTTTTCTGCTGTAGGAATTGGTCCTATCAAAAACTTGTGAATATAAAAGTTGTAGATAATATTAAGGAGATTTATAATAAAATTAATTGGAATTAATATCTTGAGAATTGACGAAGTTACGAATTTTTCTCCCCCAAAAACCCCATTTTTTGCGCCCCTTGAGCCCATTTTTAACTTTATCAAAAATCTGTGATACATAAAATTTTGGCCCTATTTTTAGAAGTAATAAAAACTTTAAACTGATTTGATATGTACAAAAATTAAGAAGTTATGGGGGTTTTTCGGTTTTCACAAAACCCCTCCCTATTTCCATCCCCTTGGTCTGATTTTGCCCATTAACGAACTTGACCGAGATTTTATGCCCTTTGATTTTATGTATCAGTTTGGAAAAGATTGGTGCAGAATTAGGAAAGTTATCGTGTCCAGAAGAAAGTGATATATATATATATATATATATATATATATATATATATATATATATATATATATATATATATAGATAGATAGATAGATAGATAGATAGATAGATAGATATATAAAGTTTTTAACTGAGGGTGGTTTTGGGTTCTAGGGGTCATGATCGGTGTAGATCTGCAAAAATTTTTCAGAAATTCCAACATAGGAACGATCCCAATAGGTAGTATTTCATACGAAATCTACCTAAAATCCGTGATTGATATACTAATTCTGAAATTACGTGACGATTTTTTTCTGCACAGCAGATTGGCTAATAAAGAGACTTCTTTCCACAAACAATTGACAAAATTCGCGATTTTTCGCCGCGACTGACTGACGAAAATCGCGATCTTTTGTCGCGACTGACTGATGAAAATCGCGATCTTTTGCCGTGACTGACTGACGAAAATCGCGATCTTTTGCCGCGACGGACTGACGAAAATCACGATCTTTTGCCGCGACTGAGTGAACGAAAATCGCGATCTTTTGCCGCGAAGGTCTGACGAAAATCGCGATCTTTTGCCGCGAACGACTGACGAAAATCGCGGTCTTTAGCCGCGAACGACTGACGAAAATCGCGATCTTTTGCCGCGACTAACTGACGAAAATCGCGATCTTTTGCCGCGACTAACTGACGAAAATCGAGATCTTTTGCTGCGACGGACTGACGAAAATCGCGATCTTTTGTCGCGACGGACTGACGAAAATCGCGATCTTTTGCCGCGGCCGACGGGCGAAAATTGCGGTCTTTAGCTGTGACCGACGGACAAAAATCGAAGTCTTTAGCCGCGAATGACTGAATCTTTTGCCGCTACTGACTGACGAAAATCGCAATTTTCTGCAACGAATGGCTGACGAAAATCGCGATCTTTTGCAGCGAATGAGTGACGAAATTCGTGTTTTTTGGCACAATTGACGATTTCACTTTTTTGCAACGCAGTGAATTATCGACAAAATTCGCGATGTTTATCAACGGCTGATTGCTGAATTCCAGGATATTTTTCCTCAACTGATTAACGAAATTCGCAATCTTCTGCCACGGCTAACAGCCGAAAAGCGCATTTTTGCAGAGCACGATTTTTATCAACAACCGATTGATGAATTTCACGATTATTTGCAGCGACTACTGAATGACAAAATTTGCAACTTTTTTCACTGACCGGTTAAAGAAATTCGCGATTTTCTGCCGCTAGTGATTGCCGGAATTCGTGGTTTTATCGACTAATAGACAATTTTTGCGATATATTTCAATGACCGATTGAAGAAATTCGCGAATTTTTGCCGCGATTGATCAAAAAAATTCCCCATTTTTTTGCCGCAAATTTCCGTATTTTCTACCTTATTACCGTACTACCGTATTTTAACCTACTTTTCCGGAGATGTTGGCATCTATGTATAATGATCATTTTTAATTCACAAAATTAGTACTAGATTTTTCACAAATGTAAAAAAGCTGTTCACAATTTCACAAAAACAGGACCCTGAGAGAAAAGTCTGGACAGACCCCTGATATTTTAGTATACTAAATGTAGTTCAGCGTAAAAAATGCATAACTCATTTAAAAATCACCTTTAAGCTGTTTTCGTTCATACTCAGTAACCTTTACAAATTATTTTGTATAGCCTTGTATATGATCTACAGTATTTATACACACAATGTAATATACAAAAATTAGTTAACTTAAACATGCATGTAACTAAAAATGCACTTCCAGCAGTCATTGCTAATATACAATACTTCAGATACAGTATAGTATCTGAAATCTTTTGTGTGTCCCTGTAAATACTATGCACTTTCTATTATACAAGAAGTAACTTATAGTAAACCTCAGCAATGTATGGCTGTAATATAATGGAATACTTTTGACTGTCCTTGTAATTGAACTATACATCTGATTTTCATAAAATGTGAAATGGCTCAACAAAATCCTGCAGTGATTATATATATTAAATTTGAAACCCTTCGATTGAGTAGTTTTTGTGCTGTTATATGTGGACAGACAGACAGGTGGACCAGACGACACTATAGGTGCTACATGTTTATATAATTACAAATGCACCTAAAAATGGCATCCTTACTACCTTTTGTATTAAACAATTGCTTGTATAGTAAAAATACTCATTATGGTATCTTGAAGAGTGTGTCCTGTCTTTTTAAATTTGAAAAGTGCCCTTAAAAATCTGAAAAGTATAATTTTCTCTCCAGCACTCTGACCTTTTTTAAATCTGAGGGAAATTTACAGTGTTCATTAATGTAGAAATAACATTTATATGCTCATTTTTTGTTAACTTTTAATCTTCCATTTTCTTTATACCTGTCATTTAACACACGTCAGTAAATTTGGATGAATTTTCTTGTATCAAAAGTGGGTGATACGCTCAGATACATGGTATATCTTTACAAAGATTATCACAAAGTACATTCTTTTTTTTTTTTTTTTTTTTTTTTTTAGTTTTTATTTTCGTTTACTTTAACCAAAAAATCTAATACAATTGTGTTATTTATAGATTTTTAATCACACTGACTTGCAAAAAGAAGTTACACATTGTATTTTTAGTATTACATGTATAATGTAATCAATAACAATGAACATTATAATCTAAAACTAAATTTAAGCTAGTTCACCTTGTAATATCTTTTACTGAGCTAATCATTACTAATAATGGTGAATTATATATATTTTTATTATTTAAAAAATAAAAAGTAAACTTCAGTATTTTTTCATGAATCTTTTTTTCTTTTATTAGCTCAGAACATTCACTCATATGACTGGCTCAAGGGGTAGAGTTAGATGTCAAAGTGCATTAGTTGTGGTTGGTAACAAAAATGGACTTGCAGGTAACTTGCTTTTATCTTTTATTACCCAATTAATATAATACATAATATCAATTTAAAAACAACGTTAAAAATGTCAGAATAAGCAAACATTCAGCAAACTAGTTTCGGTAGCATTTAGCGTACCGTTCTCAGTGCAAAGAATAACGAAAGTTTGCCCATTTATATAGAGGAGAAGCGGATTCAACTGAGAAGTTCATTAACCAATGGGGAAACAGAAAAATATGGGTACCAGCCAATAGGAGGATAGTATAGGTAATGCCACCAAAATATGGGGGGAAAAAAAAGTTAGTAATTAAGCAAAAGAGGATTTTATGAAATATTTCCTGCAATTTGATAAAGGGGGAATAGCAAATTCACTATTAACAATACTAGGGGATCGAACCCGAGCTCCTCGGGTTACAGAATATAGGTGAAAGCCATTTTTTTAATCTAATTATTTTTTTACATGTAATATATATTTTAGATTGCTCACTAACATCAAAAAGAATTTTTATATGAAAAATATCAATTATGCAATCAAATAAAGTCTTGAAATTTATTAAAAGCGATAGTTTCACATGTCACCACATGCCAGGAGTTATTAACCCAAGATTTTGCCTCTTACGTCAGTCTTTTTGATCATTTCGGTGCATAAGCGCATGGTTCAAGCACATGTCTGTTAAATTAGTTTCTTATTTACATTAATTTATTTATTTTTCAATTGAGGAAGTTTTAACTTTGTTATGGAACATTAGACGGAAACATATGCTGAACTTTTTACATTGTTTTAAGAGCAAGAGGATTAACCTTCCGTAGTCGAGCTACACGTGATAGAGATAAATTAAAAAATAATTTATGCTTGAAAATCTATATATATATATATATATATTACGCTATCGTACGTGACACAGAAATCTCGATTAATTGTTGGTTAATTGTAAACAATTGGCGGTTAATTGTTTAATGGCAATGCCCAGATGAAACGTATCTCATTGGTTATTGTGTAATATTTAAAAAAAAAAGTGAATAACAGTAAATAAATAAAAAGTTTAATTAATAACTATAGAACAAAACAATTTATATAATTTTAAAAAATAAAAGTAAATAAATAATTTATTAATAAATAAACAACAGCATCCGGGTTACCATATCAAGCAAAATAACGACACTTTGGCGCCAGTTAAGCACCCCGGTGCGTATATGACATTGACGTCAGAAAAAAGTCGTGCCAACGTAGTGCGTATATGACACGTGTGCCGTCTTTTATTCTTCTAATTTAAAATGCAATAAGTAAAAAAATAAATGAAGGTGCTTTTCCAGTATAGGTACTTGGCGAAATAGAGAAAAGGTCCATGGCGAGAAAAGAAATTTTTTTCTGGCAACCGATTTAATCAAAATATTATTTTTTTTTCAATTAAAAATACATAAAAGTGTCCATAATCGCAAAGAGTTCGTACTTTTATGTTAGCTGGGTGCAATTCTCGCCAATAGCATTTTTTAACTCGCCAGAAACATTTTTTATTTTTTGAGGGGTAAATTAAAACAATGCTTTGATGTTGAAATTAAATGGTTTATGGTATTACTTATTCTTTTTCTTTTTTTAAAGAATTTTTTTTTTAAGTGAAAGTCATGAATTTTAAAGATTTTATTTTTAAATTAATGTCATCCATTCTAAATAAAATGAGTGAAAGGGTTATATTTTAATCTGAATTAATGAAAAAAAAAGGCGACAGGTACAATGCTTGGCGATTTATCACCTGTGCGCCTATGCCCGACTAACATAACTGTAGGGAGTTCTCGATTCCTCTATCAGAATCTTCAAATTTGGCGAAGGATTGAGCAAGTAAATTAAATTATGAATAAAAGTAACACGATACAATGCCTAGCATACATTTAAGGGAGGCCAAATTGGTCGCCACGGGTGGCTAGTTATTTTAAAAACCATAATAACTCAGTCAATTAAGATACAATTTTCAAACAAATTGCATTTGAAAGTAGATTTTTTTCTCTATTTGACGGTTTAAAAATTGAAAATGTGTGATATTTAGAAATTTAAAAAATCGCTGACATAGCACGTATTTTAATTTCAATTTATTTTTTCAGATTTTATGAGAAAATTTATGAGTTTCCCTTTACTTTCAACCATCCATGACTTTCAACAGAAATGGAGTTCTTCAGTTGCCACAATTACAAAAAATGCATTAAAAAGTACAAAAAAATTAATATCTCAAAATTAAATTGAGATACAGCTTTCAAACAAATTGCATTTAAAAGAGCATTTTTTTTTCGTTACACGACGGTGTAAAAATTTTAAATGTGCGATGTTTAGAAGTTTAAAAATTTGCAGTAGAGAAAATTGCAAAACCGAAATTTCATTTCAAATTTCAAAGTGTTGCCATTCGCAGAATGACGTATGCGTTACGAACAGATATGTTTGTCCTTTATAATATAGATTGTCATAATTAGATATGGCATGCTTCAAGAAAGTTAAGTTGATGTATAGAAGTGGGTTTAGAGATGATTTTGGCTGAATTAAAATTAAAAGAGTGGTTCATTTCCCTGCAATGTTTAGCAATTGAAGATTTATTGGTTTCTTGTTTTTGAATATATTGTTGGTGTTCTTTAATATGAAATTTTAAACTCTGTTTGGTCTGTCCAATATAGTAAAGATCGCACTGGCAATTAATACTATAGGTACCCCATGAGTTGTATAACTCAATAAGATCTTTGAGTTTGGAAAGGGTAAGTTTATTCGTAGGGGTAAAAATTATTCTGAAGGCATGCTGTCTAAGAATTTTGGCAGTAGGAAAGCTGGATTTAGGAAAGAAAGGTAACACAATGCTACTTCTGGAAAGAGAAGAGGACTGATTTGAGTTAGCAGGACAAGGTTGCTGTAGTTTACGTAAAGCAGTATCGATAATAGAAGAGCTGTAACCTCTGTCAATTGCAATGGCTCTAAGATATTGAATTTCACGATTAAGTGAGTGAGAATCAGAACAAAGATGTATGGCATGGATTTTTTTTTTTTTTTTTTACATTTTGGTGGCATTACCCATACTATTCTCCTATTGGCTGGTACCCGAATTTTCCTGTTTCCCCATTGGTTAATGAACTTCTCAGTTGAATCCGCTTCTCCTCTATATAAATGGGCAAGTTTCTGCTATTTTTTGCACTGAGGACAGTACGTTAAACGCTACCAAAACTAGTCTGCTGAATGTTTGCTTATTCTGGCGTTTTTCACGTTGCTTTTAAATTGATATCATTCTGCGCCAAGTAGCATCTTAATAATAATAATACATAATACCTTAATATATACACAGAATATCTTTAATTCATTAATTTCGTAAATTAGTTTATTAAAAAATAAAAATATTTTGTTAATTCTCTTCCAGGGTATGCTGTTGCAAAATCTGGGTCAGCTATGTCTGCTGCCAAAGCTGTAAGTTATTTTGAATTCTAAAATTTTTGTAAAATTATTCAAATGCTCTTATTATTATTACTACTACATTTTCAGTCATTCATAATACGTTTAATTCTCTCCCCTTTTTTTAAAGCAATATCTACGCCTTTCTCTTAACTGTATTAACACTTTGGCTAGTGAATGACCTTCTCAAGATCATATAATCCTTTTCCCCATAACACAGTTTTATTACCCACTGTCATTTCAAATCTTTCTTTCTTGCTTGTCATTTACATTCTTGAGTTTACGAGTTCCACATATAGTTCATCAAATAAGCTATTATTGGGGTATAAGTGTTGAACTATCAATGAAAAGTACATTTGACAGCCAGCAGTCATTCAGCAGTTAATTTTTAAAATATAATTAATCTTATGCAATTTAAGAATATGTCACCCATTCCATTTGTATCAAACGAAACTTAGTCATAAAACTCTTCTTAGCTAATACTTATTTTTTTTTTTTCTTTATTGTACACTCTGAGAAAATAGTTTTGATCAAATAATTTTATTTCTAAAAGCATATCCAATTATGTTTGGTTTAAGCACAGTGAATTCCGGTAGTGTATGCTTCTAAGGGAGGCCATTTTTTGTCTGCATTAAACAATGTAAGTGCTTTGTGTGCATTAATTTACATTCAGTTATTGACAGAAATTAAAGATTAATTATAATTAACAGGTTAATCATAATTAATAGGTTAATCATGATTAATAATTATAATTAACTTTATAAACTAAAACAAGCAATTTTTTTTAATTTAATATAAAAAAAGTTAATGATAATTTGTTAATACAAAACAGTAAAAATATTAAGGGCAAACAAAATATGCAAAGAAATTGTTCTTCTTACCTAAATTAACTTTAATTAAAATAATATCTGCCTTTTCTTTGTGGTAATTGAACAAATGATTTTTCACCACATAATTTTCCAGTTTTGTTGCACTCTCAAATTTTGATTTGGTAATATTGGTAGCAGTCCTTTTAACAATTTTTTAATCTTTTCACTTTTTGCTGTTGGAATGTTTTTTTTTTTTCTTTTTATCATTGTCATTGACAATTTCTTGTTCTCTCAAAATCAAAAGTTGCGTTTGAAGAAATAATGTACAAAATCAGTTTTCGTTCTGCTTGATTAGTACGTGAAAAGTTTTTCCACATTATCTAATGAGTACCATGCATTAAGGGACATCTTTAATGTTAATTGCAATGAATTAGGAAATGATGGAGAAAATGAAATTGTCATCATTAATTGGAGGTACGTCTTAAGCAGAGATGGGTTAACAAGAGTCCATTGTATTCAATTTTGTTTCTTTTAGTACTTCCATATAAAAAGAAAAATTAGAGCAGAGAAAGCAGAGCAATCAGACAAACCAAAATAAAAGATGTCATTTTAGATACTAAAAAATTTGTTTGGAGCCACTACGAAAATAAGCTCTTTCAAATGAGAAAACAAATATTAAAATTACGACATCTACTTGAAAGTTATGCAGAAATGTATGTAATTTAAAAAATATATCCTGTTAAACTTGAGTAATATGAAACGCTATGTGTCTGTAAAATTTCTTGTTTTAGCCATTAATTCAGGGTTCATACTCATTAGAGCTGTAGCAAACCGCACATATTCGTTACTAAGTAACGGGTATTCTCTAAGATACGAAATACCGAATCGGTACTTCGAAATACGACTCGTTAGTCGTTACTGCGTCAATACGTAGCCGAACAAAATGAAACTAACTTCAAACGCTGCTTGCGTTTGTATAATTCATGAATGGAGCAGATAGCCGGATGCGGTAAAAGATGCGAATTTGTATTCAGACTCTGATATTTCGGCGTTAGTTGTTTACGTATCAGTGTATGCGTATCATTCTGTTAGTATCATTTATTCTCAAATCTCAAACGATTTTGATTTCGTAGGGGCTTGTTGATTCCTTCATTATGGAAAGAAAAAGAAGCATAGCTATTTTATACCCTGAGCTTGCAGTACCATCTGAAAGAATTTTTTTTTTCAAAATCAGGCTATATAGTATCTGAAAGGCGTGCTTCATTAAAACCAAAAAGAATGGAAAAAATATTATTTTAAAACATAAATCAAAGATTTCTAAAATAATAATGCGATTGACGTAAACTGTTGGTTGATAAGATGATAAAGTAATTAAAATAATGAGATAAAAGATGATAAAGTCTAAAATAAAACACATTTCTTTTAAATATTCTAAAAATTTTCAAGAAATTCTGTTCTAAAATTTACAGGTTTGCTTTCAGTGCATTCTTTATCCTATAAAAATATCTTTGTACGTGTATTTATGTTTTAAATTAAAAATATATATATATATTTTTCTGATAAAAACGAGTTTTTAGATTGCTTGTAAAAATGTTTTTATGATAACGTTTAATTTTTTTAACCTCCGGTATGCTATTTCTTTCTTCCAGCTAAGCTAATAAAGTGTCGTCTCCAAAAAAAAAAAAAAAAAAAAAAAAAAAAAAAAACACGCCCCGTTGTATAAGCCTTCCGTAAAACAAACCAGAAGTATCATTGTACGGAATAATCTCTATCGCATTTTTTTAACTTCTAAGCATCGCACATTTCCAATTTTTATACCGTCGTATTAAGGAAAAAAGTACTTTTAAATGCAATTTGTTTGAAAACGGCATCTCGATTTATTTTTGAGATATTAATTAATTAATTAATTTTATTTTATTTTTTTTATTTTTTTGAGGTTTTAAATGTCATTTGTTTAATTTTTGTAACTCAAGTACTCCATTTCTGTAGAAAGTAAAAGTACAGGAAAAATAGTTGGAAAGTACCAATTATATCTTTTTGTTGCCATTTTCTCATAAAAACTGAAAAAAAAAGGTAATTAAAATACCTGCTGTTTCGAAAAAATATAAGTTAATAACTTCTGATAAAACATGAAGTTTTTATAAACTGAACTTAATTTTAAGTATCTACATTAAAATTACAAACAAATGAAAGCATATAAATCATGAGATAGCCATTTTTTTTTTTTTTTTTTTTTTTGTCGAATTTCTTAAATAACGAAAGAAATTCTTCAGCGGATGCGGATAACGTCATTTTATATAAAATAAACGCGTGTGTTTTAAGTCTTATAACTGAACTATCTATATTTATGTACATATTTTTTTTTTTTTTCATCGGGGGTGACACTAAATTCTGAAAAAGCAGAATTACTGTTTTCTAATTTTTTTTTAACCATTTGGAAAAATGGTTATTGTCCTCTGTCAGGGTAGGAAATCAAAAACATATCTGAAGCTTTTTATTGGTTGAATCCGCATTTTATTCGTTTCCTGGTGGGTCTATACAGTAATCTGTATTTTCCCTTTACTTGCAACAGAGATGGATACTTCTGTATCCATCTCTGTGCCAAATATTTTTGTTGCTATGTTTTTAAATTTCATATTTGAAAAAAGAGTATTTTTAAATATAAATCAATAATTTCAGAAATAATAATGTGACTGAAGTACAGTGTCATTTGATAGGATAATCACGTAAGAAATTAAATATATATATATTTAAATATTTTCATATTATTCCAGAAATTAAATTTTCATAATACATAATTACTTTTAGTGTAAAATTAATAAGTAAATTTGTTTGTAAAATATTTTGCCTGTGTAATTATATTTATCATAGTTTTCGTATAAATTTGTTGAACTTTTACTCTTCCTAAATTGCTTTCTCCGATTATTCCTTATTTCATAAGTAAGAAATTATACAATTTAGACATGTTATATTCAATTATGCATCGTATTTTAATTTTGTTTGCCTTTCTTCATTAAAACGTAGAAAATTAAATGTATTTTTAACGTACAGATGGCAGCACATATTTTACGTTAAAATAGTAACGAATTCTTCAAAAGAGTCATGTGCGGTATATAATTAGATTTGATATTGCTGCAGGTTTGTAGTACATACGATGATTGTTAATACCCGGTTTTTGAACAGTAACGAAACACGAAAGTAACGAGTAACGAATACTTTCTAACGGGTAGCGAGTTCGAAAGTAACGACATCATACGGGTATTCATTTAGTCGTTACTTTTACAGCACTAATACTCATCAGGAGAATATGGGATTCATGGGAAAATCAGGGGATAAATTTTAGGTTGTAAAAATCAGGGGAATCTCAGGGGATAATGCAAAAAATTCCCAAAACCTGGGAAAACCTGGCAAAATGACGGGTTAATCTGGGAAATTAAGGGTAGTTGCTGCTGTTCGCGTGCTTTATGATATCACATCTATCTTGTCTACATCCATTCATTCACCAGAATTCACTTTCTAACATCATGAGGTTTGATAACAATTCAAGAGGAACTTAAAAAACTAAAGGACGTTTTAAAATTGATACTGACACTTGCAGCCTTCATATTATTCATTCATAATGTTTTTGAAAAAGTAATGGAATCGTGAAGTGGAAATTAAATTCTTGCAGCCAAGTTACCAAGTTTTTAAGTACAGCCCCACAAGGCATACAGACTTCATCTATTTTACACAAATTAATGTTTTTCCTTTAAAGTTCTTTTCATATTGTTTATATAGATGATATATAAACTTTATTTTTGAGATTGTCTTGGTCTTATTTTATTTCTAAAAGGTGAGTGTCATGATACTGGTTTAAAAAATGTCATTAATTGTTGACATGGAAAAATTGTATTTCTCGAAAAATACATCAGGGGATTCTCAGAGGATTTTTTCTTGGAAAATGAGTATGAACCCTGTAATTGTAAAACACATGCGGAGACAAAAATATTAAAATACACACATGGAATAACTAATTATGAAAATTATTTGCTCTTATTATCTCAATGCTATAATAGAATTTTATCTTTGAGTTTTATTTATTTTTAGTTTGTAAATAAAAACACATACACACAAATCACTGTTTTTTCATTTAACATCTAAAAATTGCTGAGTTTTAATTGCTTTTTCTGTTCATTTGAGAATTTCATTCATCTTGTTGTAAAATTTTGATATCAATCTTTTACATTTTTGTCATTTGGATGTATGTAATAAAAACGTGTTAAAATATGGAAAGCAGCAAGTAATTTTTCCTTTTCTGTGTATTCTTGTCATACTAGTACACACTAAAATAGTAATCCATAATTCTTTTTACTATTTTTCGATGCCAAAATTTTTACCAAGTAAAAATCTAGTTGGCTGAACTTCTAATGTTTGATAAAATGAATAGATTTTATCAATAATTTTGAAATCTGTTGGTCAAAACTGCTATCACAAGAGAAAATAGTTTTTGATGATAAAGAAGTCTTCCTTTCCCAGTTCTCACCTTTGCTGCACAGAAAGTTGCATTAAAATGAAAGACTAGCTGGCTTCGTCTGCTAGCGGGCCCCTCCTTTTTTATAAAATCTCGAAGCGAACGAACATCGACCCAGGTCCCCGCTGCCTACGGCACCATATAGCAGGTGTGCTACGCACGCACTGCAAACTGTTATAAAAAAGCCTTTCGCTATAACGAAAGTGGAACCTAGTAATTTTCAGTAATTTTCGCGTAATTTTCAGTTCGGAAATTTTAATACCTTTAATTTAAGGTGTATGATGTGTGGGGTATTTGCATAACTTAAAAAGTTCGATAAAAATGGCCATAGCTTTGTGGTCGTGCCTCGTATGTCTAAGATTGCATATTATTCAGCTCGGAATTTACCTCACCCTTATTTTAAGGTGTATGTTGAGGGGGTGCGTCGGAAATTTAATGGGATTTCCCTTTATCTCCCAGTAGCTAGCCTCGCAAAATAAAATCAGGGTCCAAGTTTCGTGAATCCTCCAATGATACTGCTCCAAAGCGAGCCTTGACGAAGGGTCCCATTGTAGTCAGACTGTGTGCTTTCGATAAAAAGATTCAATTTTGAACGGATTTTCCTTCGACAATGAGTCGTTAATTAGCTAATTGCGTCGGTAATTACGGCAGGATTTTTTTGAAACCCCAAAGAACGTTTGTCCGAGAAAACAACGGTGCGAATCGACGTATTATAAGACGCTCTACGTGGCCTTGGAGAAAAGTAGTTCCGCGTACAAGGGCGAATGTTACACACAGACATACAGACGTTTACGGACATTAATAGTATTGAAGTTTTTCTTGTGTTGCCTGTGATTCGTGTTGCCTCTTCCAATGACACAAAAAGCGGGACAGTGGCTGCTAAATTTGACATGAAATTACTATAAATCCTATGAAGACAGTAACTGTGGATATGGAATCCTGTCTTAAAAGTAAAAATTTCATTGACCCTGTGGTAGGAATACCATACAATTATAGCTGCTAAGACAAAAGCCTGTTTAAAATGCAATTTTTCCCCTGTCCCTTGCAATTCTGTCTTAGCCGATTTTATAATACTAAAAATAAACACAACAATCTTGTACAGTGAAACCTGTGAAAGCAGAATAGCTAAGAACTGAAACAAAAGTCCAATTTATTAGGTATAGGTCCATCAGATTTATACGGGATAGCTCAGGTGGTAGAGCATTGGCAGCTTCAGCGTAGAGATCTCTGGTTTGAATCCTGGCCCAGACATTTTTCATCCAGTTGAAAATTTACCTCTCGTATGATTTATTTATCAATTAGAATAATTGTGTTAAAATTAATTTAGTGTAATTATGTATCCAGCATTTTCTGGAGTTCCTTTACCTGTAATTTATTCTGTTGTGTTGGCTACGATATCAGACCAGATGCAATAATGAATAAGGTTAGCTGGGTGAATAACATCCACCAGATTCATCCAGGATAGCTCAGATGGTAGAGCATTGGCGGCTTCAGCCAAGAGATCCCTGGTTCAAATCCTGGTCCTGACATTTTTCGCCCTGTTAGAAATGTACATCACATACATCTAAAGGTGAATTGAGTCACTTCTCGAGTGCAAAGCACTAGCAGTTTAAGTATATGTTTTATTGTGTTTGCTATGTTTGTTATATATGTATTGAAAATGTTGTATTTTTGTGAAAAAAACAGTTTGCTTTACAAAAATGTGATAATGAAATTTTATAACATTGAGTTTACTAGTACGCTGGATCATCTAAAAGTTTGATTCCTGCAATAAATATTTAACTGTTGCTTTTACTGTATATTTTATGTATGTGTAAAGTTTTGATTATAACTAATATAGTTATATTGTTATTAATCAATTTTGAATAAATTAGAAGAAATTGTCTTTAGTATATTTTTCACTTTTAACTGTTTTCTTTGCCTCTTAAATAGTCATTTTACAATAAATGCACTCTCATAATTTTACATACTCTTATCTTTGAAACTATGCTTAAGATATAACTTATTGTCATTTATTTGTTTAGTTAATTCTCTTTTAAGCTGTTCTATTCTGAAATTATCCAATTTACATTTCAGGCAAAAAACAAGGCTGCTAAAAATTTACGTTACATCAATCGGGATGGCAATACAAGTAATAGAATTAGTTAAATATTTGACTAATAAATTAAATTATTTTTAAATCTTAATAATAGTGCTTTAATTTTTATTTTTTTTTTTTTTAGTTGTTCATGATTTCTTCACTGAGTTTGGAGCCAATAAAATATTTGTAGAAAGACGACCAGAGGGTAATATATTATTAAATAGTATATATGTTGTTGTTTTTTTAAATATATATTTATCTATGTATTTTACACCTATGAACTTGAACTTTGATTTTCATTTATTTTACTAGTAAGGGAAAATATATTATAATGCAATGTTCGAACATACTTAAGAATGATTGTACTTTTAAAATAAGATAGAGGAATAATGCAAAAATGCTTTATTTCAATAATGTAACAATATATTTTAAATTTATTGCTATATAAAAGACTCAGATATAAAACAAAATAACTAACAAAATGTAAATTTCAAGATATTTGACATTACAACTTTTTAAAGAAACCTGCAACCAAAACTTGTTTCCTATAAACATCTTATTTAAGATTGAACCTTCAGTTAACTTAGGGGCTGTGCATATACGTGGGTGGTTCAATAATTATTGTCCCTAATGTATATAAAATGTTTGTACTGCAATGGTTGATGTCGAATATCGAAGCCTAATCTCTTAAATGTCTGTATCCTCAATTTCAGAACCTTGGCTGCTATATTAACATAGTTTTGGAGGGAGGGGTGAAGTTTTAAAGACCTATTTTTGGAGGAGTTTTTAAGAAGGGGGGGGGGGGTGAAATGCTGGCTCGGAGCTTATGAAGCTACATTTGCACAGTGGGTGAGATGTGGCTACAACACTATGATCCCAAGTCTAAATGACAGTAGTCACGTCTCATCCACTGTCACAAATCTAGCCCATAAGCTAAAAATCAGTCTGTCACTCCTCCGTCAAAAACTATGTGAATGTAGCAGCTACGGTTTTGAAATTAAGCATATAGGCATCTAAGACATTAGGCTTCGATATTCCACAACAACCATCACAGTACAAATATTTTATGTACACTTGGGAAAGTAATTTTTGAACCACCCTTGTATAACATTATCACTTTAGGGGGGAGAAGTGGACTGGCATATGATATTGTAAGATATCTCTAGGGGGAAAAGGTTTTGTATTTTGATATTATCATTTTTGATCCAACCAATATTTTCTCTTTCTATTTGTAATTTGTTCTTTTCATCAAAATTTTCTCTTTTTAACTGTAACTTGTTTTTTACATCAAAATAGTTTGTTATCTTTACTTAGTCTGTTATCTATTTTTATGAAAATACAAAGTTATTATTGAAATCGCTAAACAATTACTATAAAATTATTTAATTCCAAAATATGGAATACCTCAACATTTGGCATTACTATTCTTTTGTCATATGTGTATGATTATATATACCGCTGTTTGAGACACCAAGTGGAAAGTATGTTTGAAATGATATATATATTTACCAGTAAAGAAAACCGAAAGAATGTTGTACACCTGTTTTGTTGATAAAAAGTTTTGCCTCCCTCTCCCACCCATGTGGGAGCATGCTCTTTATTACTATTGAATGCATTATGTAACAAAAATGTATTATTAAATAGTTTTAAATAGTAACTATTTCTTTTTAAAGTTTTCTTTGATAGAAAATTATTTCATATATAATTGTGATACTTTATTGACTTCTTTTTGTTTGAATCACTAAAGTATTAAAAGAACCATATCTGTATATCACTGGAAACAAAAGAAAAAAAAAATTGCAAAAATCAAAAGAATTTTTAGACATTGATAGCGACATCATTAGGGTGGGTTCAAGGAATGATGTCGTATGATGTCATAAGAAGGGTTAGGGGTCCAAAATTATCAAAAATTTGATAATGTTATACATGTATAACCCCTTATGTACAACATTTTTATAAAGTGTAGCATTTAATGATCATTCTCATTCCTGTTAAGCACCCAGCAGTATATACTTCCCTTTTTAATAGTAAAAGGAGTAAATGACTTCTATCTTTGACAGTATGTTCATTATGTTTAATTTTAAGTGCATTTGTTACATATTTTTCTGTTTTTGTTTGTCAAAGACAAAAGAGGAGGAAAGACACTTTCCAATTGAAGCATCTTTTATGTTTATATTACTACGATGCTAAAATTATGTTATGCTTTTTTAATTTTCATTATAGCAATAAAATTTATAATTACATATTATACTAAAATTACGTTATAATTCTTTAATTTTTCATTATAGAAATAAAATTTATAATAACATGTTACTATCTTCCCTCATAAAAATAATTTGTAAGCCGTTTTAGTTAATGCCTAATAAAATATTAACTTTTATGGCAAAATTTGAAAACTAGGATGTGTTTTAAATTTATCCTTTTGTTTAAATGTAAAAAAATGTAAACATAATTTGCTTCAGGTACTTATTTATTTAATTTCAAATTGAAGGTTTTCTTTTTAGATAAGCGGGGGGGGGGGGGGGGGGGGGTCTGTTGAGGGAGGACAGAAAGTAAAACTTTAATTATTAAAAAAAAAAAAAAAATCAATAAAATTAAATTAAAAATTTCGAGTTCTAACAATATACGTTGTTGATTATTTTCTTGTTACTTGTTTTGCGTCTCGAGACTTTTGCTATGTGTGATTAAAAATATGTATTTTATTTTTTAAGTAAAAATTCGTTCTTGAATGGAGAAATTTAGTAAAATTTATGCTACCAGAGTTCTTGTAAATAATTGATTGAATATTGGAAATGTATACTCGGATTCAGTTTCAATACCTAAAATACCCTTTTTCTGCCTGCAACTATCTACAAAGGTAAAATAATAAGTCTGGGGCCAAAAAAGGGTGTTACACTTTCTACATGGAGAATTAATGTAATAAAGTATCTACTAAATATTTTTCCATGTGTTGCTATAATGATTTTTCATTTGCGGTCATTATTTGAGATTATGATATTTGGAAATTGTATCTTTAAATATTTAAGTTGGCTGTTTCAAGTTTCACACATAAAATATAGAAATAGAAGTTATCATAAGTAGAAATTCTTAGGAGGCATATAATATTTAACAACAACAACAACAACAAGGCTTGTAACAACAACAACAAAAAAAAAATATATATTCACATCTAAGTTTTATGTACCTTTTTTATTGCTGTCTGTGCCATTGCATTTTATGTTACTTGCATGTTATTCACAGTTTTAAGGACTTATTATAATTGAAATATTAGAATTTTTTCAAAAATGGTGTGTACATTATTTAATTTTTTGTGTAAATACAATGCATATTTTAAAATGAAATAAAGTGCTTCTCTACTAGTTAAGGCTGAAAAAAGAAAGAGAGGCATACTTTATTTATTTATTGTACTAAATGATTGTTTATTCTTTCTAACATAAAGGTAACTTGACCAAATTAAAAATTCATTGTACTTTGAGATTCAGATTCATTCATTTTGTATACATTAAATTGAATTTCACTGCATAAAATCATAACATTTTTAAAAAAAACCAAATTGTTGTGCAGTAATTACTTTTGCAATTTTTAAGTCAGTTGCAAGAAGAATTTGAAAATTTCAAGAAATCTTCTTTATTATATTATTAGAATATGTACACATACGTAGGTGTGTGTGTGTGTTTTTTTTTTTTTTTTTTTTTTTTTTTTTTGGGGGGGGGGGGGGGGGGGTAAAAAACTAATAATGCTAAATTACTAATCGTAATTTTGATATTGGGGTTTTGAGGTTGAAAGTCATTTTTTTAATTTAATTACTTATTATTTTTTTTAATTTTTGACAGTTTGCAGAACCCTAATATATTTCTATATTTCTTTAGTTAATATCATCTAGAAACAAATTGATATTAATTTTGTTTCTTCACCAGATGTTTTTTTTTTTTTTTTTTTTTTTTTAAGGAAATCGGGTAAGAGAATGTTAAACACCTTTTTGCTTTCCGAAATATATTATTTTTAGTGAATATTTTTTCCTTAAAATATATTAGAATGTCTTAACTTTTTGGAAGATAGAAGTCTTTAATAAAGGGGAGAGTGAAGTGGAATGGGACAGAAGGTTTTTCTCTTTATGTATCATTCTAAACATTTAATCAATCACACACTAGATGAAGCAATGGTAGCTCAATCTTCAGTTGAAAAAAGTTGTTGATCTGCATAAACTTGCAATTGTATAAAGAAGAATTATTTTAGGAATCAAAAGTAAATTTGCTTTATATACTTTTATGCTTTCTGCATATTATTGACTTATTTATGCTTAGATGTAATAGTTTCTCTATTTATGGAACATATACTGCATGTTATCCATAATTTAAACTAAGCCTAAAAGCAGTATTTTTTTTTGTATACAAGAAGTTTAACATAAAAGAAGATAGGAGGAATGGGACATGCCAGCAAAGGGAGGAATGGGCAAGTCAAATTCCTTCTTTTTAATAAGATGAATGTAAATTGCTAATGTGCAAATATTTTTAGAGGGTAATATATTAATCATAACATTGATAATATATTCATTTATTTCAAAATGTAAATGAATTGAACGGATGATTTTTTAATGTCATCTGTGACTGATAATCCTGAATTTTTCTGAATTATAAAATCCTGAATGAAGATACTAGAATTTGGTATTGTGGCACAGACATTACCAACCTACAATCTTTGTTAGACTGTATTGTATATGTAGCCAACATTAGACTATTTGTGCTTTATCATACTTTTTTTTAGCTGTTCCATACCTCCCTGTTAGTGGGGAGGTATGGGACACATTTTTAAATTAAAAAATTTTTTAATTGTAAAATTGTTACTGCAAATTATATTTCTATATTGTATTCGAAAGTGTTTCACTTTGTATTCTATAAATTGAAAGTTTTGTTTTTGTGTCAAACAAAGTTGACTTCCTTATTTTTGTAAGAAGTGTCCCATTTCCTCCTATATATTTTAATCTTCTCATCATATTTTTATATGTATTTCCAATTTGCTTCAAAATCATGCTAGGCTTTAATTTTAAAAGTAATGCTTACCAACTGTTGGTATACACAATCTTTTCTAATTTTTACCTAAAAAAGAATTAATTAAGGTTGAGTGAATTAAATGATAAAATATTGCATACATCTGTATAATTCTTGGAATTTTTTTTTTTTTCCTTCTGTAGAAAATGTCTTATTCTTTGCATTCAGTAATTTTCCAATTTTAATTGTTTAAAATGCGTACAGCCAACAGAGTGAAAAAGTGTTCAAGCCTCAAACCTGGGTCATCGGTATAGCACGCTAACATTCTACTAACTGAACCACTTGAAATGATACCCAGCCTGGTACTTCTCACTATCATATGTTGGCAAGGCTACAACCGCCGCACAAGATAGAATATATATTTTTCCTGAGCCCCTGACTCTGGGGCAAACATGAAAGAAAAGAGAATCCCGCATCAATGAAATATCGATGTCAAGTATAATGACCCCGAGTAAGAGATCCCAGCATTAATATTTCAAAAATGTTGGATTCTCTTACTTTGAATTTGCTCTCTCTTTACTTACATGTTTGCCCCAGAGCTGATGGCTCACGAAAAATATTCCATCTTGTGCTGCAGTTGTAGCCTTGCCAACATATGGTAGTGAGAAGCGCCAGGCCAGGTATCATTCCAAGTGGTTCAGTTGGTAGAATGTCAGTGCCCTATACTGAGGGCTGTTCCGGGTTCAAGGCCTGGCTTGGACACTTTTTCTCTCTGTTGCATTTTAACTTG
This sequence comes from Maratus speciosus, assembly GCA_963932465.1. NCBI lineage: Eukaryota > Metazoa > Arthropoda > Arachnida > Araneae > Salticidae > Maratus > Maratus speciosus. The sequence continues at coordinate 310,541,376 of OZ010792.1, forward strand.
TCTGTATGCATTTTAAGAAATTAAAATTAAAAATATTATTGCATACATCTTTCTTCAAGGAAATTTTTAGTTGGAGGAAAAATCAATTATAAGGAAAGCTTTTTGTTTATTAAAATAATTTAATAAAAATTTAGTTTTAAATATCACTTAATATTTTGATAATTTAAGTCAGTTTGGAACTTTATTTATTTTTTCCTTTGAAATATATTATAGATAAAAACAATTAATATGTTTGAATACTTCATTCTTAAAGTTTATCCCACAAATTTTTGTGTATAAAAATATTGAAAAATGGCAGAATTATCGCATAGCTCTGAGGGAACCTCCCAGCGGACAGAATAACTCTGAAATAGCTTATCTGAAATAAACAAAACTAATCGATTTTTATAATATATTAAATAAACTTGCCTATGAACAAAGGAAATTAATTTATGGTAATTGTACACAAAATGGTGACCCTTTGAAGGAGAAGGTTATTTTTTGCCTAAAATTTGGCTATTTTAACATGCATAAAAAATATAAATTTTGACTAGAAATTAAATCTCTTTGTGAAACTATAGCCATTAGAATTATCTTGCCCTTGAACAAAGTTTCATTGAAATCTGTTAAGAACTTCGTTTGTAATCATGTCTACCAACTTTAAAAATTTTGTTTCAAGAAAAACAGCTTTGATGTTTTCAAATGAAAGTAAAATGTATATAACATCCATAAAAAATGATGTTATATAGCACATTTCGCATTTTAAACAGGCCAGCTTGCTTGCATAAATAAAAAAAGAGCTACTATAAGGAGTAGTTGGTGCACCGATTGCTGTCACTGCACAATGGGAGGCAACATTCGCTTTGGTGGGTGGAAAAAATAAATTCTTACTATCAGATCGACTTAAAATATGGAATTTCGTAATCTACAAATTATACTTTTACATAGTTACATTTGCTCAAAATCAATTTTTCAAAATTTATAACCGAGGTAACCCTTTAAATTGAAAACAAAGTATAAATTAATGTATTTATGCTTATATCTAGAAAACTATTTTATTTAAATTCTACTAACTTTAATTACTTTAGCATTCATTGAACATTACAACTGTGTATAGTTAAAAAATATTCAACATAACAAAATAATTACAACATAACAATTCACCAGCTATAAGTTAAATCTGTATTTTTCGTTTTGATTTGCATTATAACATTTTGTTAAATTCAAATTAAAATAATAATTTTTGTGAATCAGTTATTACGGTTTCTTATTTTTTTTTTATCTTATTATTATTTAACCATTATTTACTTTTTTAAAGGTTATGGATTGTGTACCCATAGGGCTATTAGATGTATCTGTGAAATGCTTGGTATTAAAGATTTGTGGGCCAAAGCTGAAGGTCCCACATCAAATACTTTAAATTTAACAAAAGCTTTTTTCATTGGATTGATGAAACAGGTAAAGATTATTTCTCTTATTTTTAACATTATATTTGCTTTTCATGTATTGTTTTAAAAAAAATCAATGCATTTGTTCTCGAAAGCTATAATTTATTTACTAGCTGACCCACCTGGCATTGCCCGGGCCCATAACTCAATTTTGTCTGAAGTATGTGCCCACTGATTATGTGAAAAATTGGTAAAAAAAAGCAAACATATTTAATGGTAAAAAGGTTCTAAATAGCTGCAATGGGAAGTAGGGGAAGGGGATATGTTTTCAAAAGCTGTGTCATTTCCATGCTAAAATATTAATATTTAACTGTAAAAATCAAAGTTTTATGTAATTTTTTTTTTTCACATCAAAATCCTGACTGAATTTTTTTTATTTTCAAACTGATTATTTCATCCTTAAATTCGACTATACCTGAACTAAATTGATACTCGATCACTAGCTAAAAGGTTAGTATATAGTATTAAAATTTCAGGGCTATTGTATAAAATTAAGTATATTTTTTAAATCAAAATACACAAAATGTTAATCCTACAGTAAAAATGCACAGACGAGACAAAACAAAAAGTGACTTCGGGGAATGAATTTTTTTTCAAATGATTAATTTTCATATTTTTGTAAATTGTTTGCAGTGCTGCAAAGAGAACTGAAAGTATGTTTCGTATTTTCTTTTTTGCATATTTTGTTTTCCAGTGTCGATGAGTAATTTTTAAATGTGCTGGAAAAAGAGAGGGAGGGATGGGAGTCACCCAGTACTTTAATTTTTTTAAATACATAGTCATTATCATCCAAACTCTTTAGGTGTTGAAAACATAATTTTTTTGTAGCCTATGTGTAACAATCCTGAAAAAATATTGATATTTAGTGTTAAAATAGCTCGTAAAGACTTTTTTTTAAAAATATTTGGTCTATTTCAGTAGTTAAAATACTTTTTGTTGTCGGAACTCTATGCGATTTTCAGCAGTCATAAATATGATGGTTATGCACCTCTTGAGAAAAAATCATGAGAAAATATCGATATTTAGTTGAAAAAGGAATATGTTTTCTTCTCACTTTATTTTTTGTTTTTGGCTTGGTTCCGTTAGCGTAACAAATAAAAAATAGTTCTTATTGTCTGATTTCTCTAATATTTGAATAGGTTTTAAATATAACTGTATCCAAAATTTTGTGAAAATATATGCATATTTAGTAGTGAAAACTTGAGCTGAAGCCAAGCGAAACCCTGCGGTTTTTATTGTTTTTGTCAAAATTTTCACACATTTTATTTTGTAAAAAGTACTTCTACTCATCCGAACATTTCGAAATTTTATTAAGTTATGTAAATCCAGCCTGCAGAGATGCTCTAAAAAGATTGTGTCAAAATACAAACTTTTAGACACTTTTACCGTAGAAAAAAGGATCGCCTCCGTAAGGCATAATGTGAAGTAACCTGCAATCACGAAGTTTTCAAAAGGGTTAAAATTCATATTTTTGAAAACAGATTGCACCTTTGAAGAGAAGAAGATTTCAGATTTACATATACATTTTTTGTTAACCGGGAGCTCTGAAATTACACCCTAGGGAAGATATACCATATGAGAGAAAAAGGAAACTGTGAAAATCACCCATTTTCATTTGTTTTTTTTTTCCAAATTGTTAACATTGGTGTTTTTTCAAACTGATTATAGCATTTAAGATGTAACAGTATGATCTTAGGAATATGTCTTCCATTTTTCTAACTTTACTAAGTGCAGAGCAATGAAAGTGAGGCTGGGTTCAAAAGCTTTTGAAAGGTCCTTCAAGTCCAAACTAGTTAATCTCCTCCCATGCCCACCAATGTTGCCAATGTAGCTGGTTTTTTTATTCATCTACCAGAAACTTCATGTTGCTTTATTTAATGCGAGGCACTCCGTGATTAAATAAAGTGAAGGTAACTATTCAGAAATTGTTTGGAAATGTTTTGAATCACTAAATTGGCAACACTATTTCGTACAACACATGGAGCTATGAGTAGAAAAGGAGTAGACATAACAATCTTCTTCTCTGGAAAGTGTTGATGCTGAAAAATAAGTTCTTTCCCCCTCTCCTGCGTCTGCCATGTTTGACTTTGACTGACAGCAGTCTCCAGGGCAAGACACGGCTAAATAAGCCAGACATGGAAGGGAGGTAGCACCGGCACAAATTAACATCATTTATGTTGACTCCTTTAATCTTCAGAGCTCCATGGTACAACGCAATTGTCTTTCGAAAAAGCTCTCATGATATGCTCAGTGACACACCGAGGGGAGGGGGGGATATAGTATGTTTTAGCAGAGGTTTATACATATCCAGGCCAATTTCCTTTCATAATACTCAGGCTATTTTTTTTTTTCTGAAAAAGAAGAAAGAATGGGAGAGAACATCCCCACACCTTTTAATTGCCAGAGTGCCGCAGAGAGATGCAAATGGTACTGATCAAGAGGGAATTGTCTACTTTTCGAATATGAATACAAATTTTGAAGTATAGTCCATGTTAAGAATTGTATTGACTTGGAATTTTCCAATGGTAACACTCACTTTTGACACCATTTTTTAGTTCTTTTGATGAAGGTAGCCCGTAAAAAGGCACCAATTGTATATTTTTCTTATATCTTTGTAGAATTAGATAAGTAAAAAGTTTGAGGATGCTCATGTTAATTCACATGATAGACTTTTATTTATTATCTTCCAAAAATTACCCGATTGATTTTTTGTTGTGGCATAATGCATAGCAGCAAAGATATTTCAGGCAATTTTTTCAATTAAAACATTTTTTGAATTGAAAAAAAATATATTTAAAAATTTTTTGAATTGTGATCAACATCAATTTTCCCATAAAATGAGACCCAATTGTTAAAAACATGGGTAGATAAGTGTACAATTCATTCCAATCCTTAGTTTTCAAGTTATAGATAAATTTTACTTTTTGATGATCTATGTCCTGTTATCAAAGCATCCGTAGAAAAGAAAGTGTGTTAGAGATTAATCGAGAAAAAAAAACATGGCATGCTCTTACTTCCGAGTTTGTTCTGCATAATTTTTCTAGTGACTTATTGGATGTTTCTGATACATCTCCTTGTAAGCTTGATTTATTTTTTTTTATTTATGGAAAACTCCTCAAACATTTTCTTTTATATCTCTGTGAAGGTTTAAGAAAAAGTATATTAATGATACTTTTTTCCGGGCTACCTTGATTAAAAAAAACTCATATGTGGTGCCAAAAGTGGGGATTACTATTTGAAAAATTAAATTTAGGGCAATTTTTATGATGTACTCAGACTTTATTTTAAATTTTATATTCATATTTACTAAGTAGACAAAATTCCGAGTTGATAGGTGCCACTGCGCAAAAATTTGATCATTAAAAGGTATGAGTCTTTCTCTTTTCTTTTTTGACGACTCTATATTTTTAAAGGAATCTTTAGAAATTTATTTTTGCTTAATAAAGGTAATTATTTTTTTAAATAATTATCTGCTTTTTTTCCTCAAAATTGACTTTTTTAATCATCTTTTTATTTCCTTCTAAGCTATTTAATTTTAATGAGTCAGCATTTGAATGCAATTGTCTTATGTGATTAGTAATATTGTAATTCTGTATACTGTGGCTTGTGAACTTATAATCTGTATTTTAAAAAAGTTTGTTTGAATATGTATGCAATATTCTTTAAAAAAGTTTAATTGTATAATAATACTGGCTAACAAATATCAAAAAATTTTGTAGGAATTGAATCGAGTCAGGCCTTATTTTAATGATTTTTGCTTGGTTCGGGCAGGGACATAATTTTCACACCTTTTCAAGATAGATTTCTTTGGACTGGGCTGTATCTGAGTCTGAAAATTTCAGCCCATGCAAACCTCTAGTATATTTATTTTACATTCTTTTGCAGGCAATCAGTGATTAGCTGAGAATCGATTAAAATTATCCAAAATCAAGCTATTTTTTACAACAGTTTGTTGGAGTATATTGTTAATTCCTTCCTGATAATTTAAGCAACATAAATCAAAGATAGTAGCTAAAGTATGTATGTATTTGACTACAGTGGGACATATACGTCCCACGGTTCGATTGCAGAATGCCACTATTAAATATTTTTATATTTGTTTTGTACAACTATTTACAAAAAAGAAAAAACCTTTAACCTCTTCGGTCCCTGGGTCCCCTAATGGGGACCTCTGTTCTTTTCCTTATAAAAACTAAAATGTCCGATTTTATTACATTTTCACATCACTTCTCAATGGGTGAATGTTTTTTGCATTGAAAGCAAACAAATAAATGGTAGCATCTAAGCTGATTCCCACATAAAATAAATGTTATTTTCCTCTGAGTTTGCTAAATGCCTAAAATGCACAAAAACAGTATGAACAAGTAAGTGAGAAATTTTCATAAGTATTTAACTTAAATCTTTTTCAATAAAAAATTTGAGGATTTGTAGATTATTTACTTGTTTAAAGCTCTTAAATTTGTGATTGCGTTAATTTAGGTTAATGGTTATTAAATTGATGTTTTAAGGGGCTTTGTAGTTTTAGATTCATATTTTTGAACCTAAATTACTAAATGCCTAAATGATCAATTTCAGAAAAGATATTTTTTCTGCCATTTACAATGTTGTATTGTTTGGAAAAAACTAATGAATAAGCATTTGTATTATTATTTTAGCTTCAGAACTGAAGGTATATTTCTCTTGAAATTGTCATAGAAGTGAACAGAAATTTTAAGTGCTACAAGGGAAAAAAAAATAGTCCCCAATTGCAGCAGTTTCTAATAATAAAAAAAATCTTAGTCAAAGGATTAATCTGTTAAACTATTCAATTAATTCATTTCATATTATGGCAGATTATGGCAGTAATGAATGTGATAATGATGAAACTTTTGACCTATAAACTATATTCTTTCTTTAATTGTAATCTGTTTAAAGTTTTTTATTTAATTAGCTACTATTAAACATGTTAATATTTTTAATTTAATAAAACAGTTTAAAAAATAGGAAAGTATCTGAGATAAAATTACTATTTTCCAAAATTTTCTGTTTTCTAAATGCCTTTAAAAACTTAACACTTTCTAATTTTTGGAAACTTTTTTAATTTAGTCACTGGGTCTGGGGGACGAGGCTTCAGCTCCCTGGCTTCCTCATCGTGTTTACACATAGATGTATGCATGTCGACAGAAACATCGATATTCATATAAGAAAAGATAAATTTTATTACGCAAGAAGGAAAGCAAATCTGTGTTGTTACATTACAAATAGTCATTAAAATAATGAGTACTTTCTCAGAATCATCATCAGTACCCGTCTCTTTACAATTAACATTCAGTTCATTGTTAAGCCTGTCTAGATTTGTTATGCACCTGGTGCTGCCTATGCTGGAATGTAACTTGCCTAAAGATTGGATATAAGCTACAAACAATCTATTCTCTTCTCTAGCATCTACAACTTTTACTGAACATTTTATTGATAAAACATTTCACATTTTATAAATAAGCATGTTTATATGCATATTTTTTTTAATGAAATAAATAACTTACAACAAAATGAATCAAATATTTAGCTATTTCATTCAAAAATAATTTTGTGTGTGTGAGGCCTTCCTAGGTGTGAGGCCCTCTGCAGCCGGCTCTAAGTGATTTGGCTGATGGAGATTAAAAAATTGACAAAAAATCCCTAAAATTCTTACCTTCCATTCTTCATTTTCATCCCACTATCTAAATCAGATTTTGGATATGCATGAGCACTCAGAAGGAAAGAGAAGTTTTTGATGAGAGTTCTTTCTGATTTTTAATGAATAACTCAGCTAAGTATCAGAAATTTAAAATTCTGAGTCTCTGCTGCACCAGAAGAGGCTCGGACTACTATCCTCACCCAAATTTTCAGCCATGTACGTGTGGTAGATTTTTCTAGCCATCACACACAGACAGAGGAAAACTTTTTTATCAGTATAGATTTATTAAATCCATGTGTGTAACTGCAAAATGTATTTTATTTCTAATCACATTGATATTTGTGCATGTTAATTCTTTAACACTAGACTTTTTTTTTTTTTAGTATAGAATTGCCTACATTCAAAGTAGGGTGTCAACGATTTTAATCAGTTGATTTAAATCAGTGATTAAAACATGATTTTAATCAACTGATTTTTAAAAAAAAATCATTGATTAAAATAAAAAAATTTCTGAACGTTTAAAATGTCAAAAAAAGTTTTAATGTCTAAGATGAACATAATTCGAAAGTTTTTACAGGTATTTTGACTTATGAATAAACAAAAACAGAGCTTTAAATAATCGTTTCTAACCTTAATTCCTGAGTATTGTAAAAAATTTAACAACAGTCTGTAAGAAGCATTGTTTTTATCCAACATAAAACAGTTTCATTTAAAAATTATGTTTAAATCTTATATAATTTGCAATGTCATCATTTCCTTTAGATAATCAATTTATAAATTATTTTATATAAAATAAACATAACGTGTATTCAATTTCTGCAAATAAAAGAATAAATTATCAGTGTCTTAGTTTCTCGTTCTACTTTTGTAATAATAAATTAATAGCAATCTCGAATCAAAGAAGAATGAAAGTGTGACATCTGTTCAACAGCTAAATTGTAAATGAATGCATAAGAGAAAAAGAACGATTTGGTATAAAAATGTTAAGCACAGCAAGAGCTTTTCGGTATAGGTTAAATAAAAGTTTTTTTTTTTTTTTTTTTTTTTTTTTTTTTTTTTTTTTTTTTAAAGCTAATAATCCCCAACTGAGAGGTAATAATGCTGTTATATAAATATTTTGAGGGTTTCAAATGTAACTGACTATCCTTATATTTATTCTGTATGTGTGTATAAATGGATTTAACTCATTTTCATAATTTTTCTGGTTAGCATACACATACATGTGTGTAAGTTTAGATTTTGGTGATTAACAGTAATTTTTCTAAGCACAAATGCAAAACGAGCTGCAAATATTTGTTAGTTTTGTTATTTGTGTTACTAACTAATCAAATTACTTATTTGCAGTTTTTATTAATTCCATAATTACTTACTGTTTCTGCCATTAAGGGTGCCACATGCTGCCCTTTTGAAATTGGCAAAATGCACCCTGCCTTAAAAAAAAATATAGTTGAATTCACCTGTAGTTGTAGCCAGAGATTTCTTGTAAAAAACTTCCCATTCAACAATATTTCTAAATTCATGTACCCAAGATCTTACAAAAATAATAGAAATTTATTTCTTTAGGGGAAAAAAAAAAAAGGATATTATTAAATCATGTTGTTATTTAATTGTGTTTTTCAATTTGTGATTCATAAAATTATTAAAAATTATGAACACTTTATTTATCATGATAAAAAATATTTTTTTTTCTTATATCATTACTAAACACATTACTAATATATTTCTTCATGAAATAGTGCCCTTTTTTGGAACTAGCATCCTGCCCCTTTTTCTTTCCAAAAAGATTACTACATTATTAAGTATCATTTTAATAATTAAAGCTTAAAAATGTATAATATGTTCCTAATTAGAGAGTTAATTGTTTAATAATTATTAATTTGAAGTAGTGTTAAAAATATTTAACATTAAATGCAGTTATTAATAATTTTAATAAATGTTAAATGTCACTAGTATTTAATAAAGTTTTACATAATTATTACAATATTAATGTATATAACGTTATTGTATGATACTAACTAACGAAACTATTAATTTGCCGTTTTATAATTTTTGTAATTACTAATTACTAATTATAATTTTATTAATTAAAGTGTAAAAACATAGATTATATTATCAATTAGTGGTTTCATTGTTTTGGAAACCTAAAACTCTTGGTAGCTATTCAGTATTTGAACGCTGGAAAAAAATCATGAAAATCCGATTTAAATTTAAAAAAAAATCCGATATTTTTTCATTAAAAAAAAAAATCATGATTTTTTTACACCCTAATTCAAAGTAAAATATTTAATTTTATCAAATAAAATGATTGTTGTCTTCTTTTAAATATGACGTCATTTACACTCGCTGAAATATTTCACCTTACATTTCAAGCACAATATGAGTGGGATGAAACAACAGTGAAATATAACACCTTTATGAAGAAAATTCTGTGCGTTTTTAAAAGCATGACGTCATTTTCTATTTAAATTTTTAAAGGTTATTTATGTTTAATTGTAATGAGAAAATGGCATAAGTAAGAATCAATAAAAATAAATGAACGCCATTGTTTATCATTTCTCTACAACAATCAAAATAATCCAATTGCCACCATTTTGAAGAAATTTAATAAAATACCATTTAAAATTAAAATATAAAAATAAAAATAAGAATATTTAAAAAAAAAAAAAAGTTAGTTTGGGCACATCTACAAATGAACAGCTTTCATTTAAATCAATAATTAGTCAAATTGATTCAATAGAAATCTCAGGGCTGATAACTAAAAAAAAACAGCCTGATCTTTTAAATATATAGATTAATGATATTTCCAAATGCCTGTGTTGTCAGTTGTCACTTAATGGCTTCTCTAAAACGTAACATAATGATGGCTTATACACATTCCTTTTTAGCACTTTTTTACAAGAAAAACTTATCCTCCTTTAATTTTTAATTGGTGGTACTAGTTATAATTTACAAATTAAATTTATATATTTAGTTATCACCATTTTATTTTCCTTTATTACAGAAAAGCTTTGAACAGCTTGCTGAAGAAAAGCAGTTGCATGTTGTGAGAATGGCAAAAAATAGAGATAATTTTCCCATGATTGTTGCATCACCTAGTAAATGTCGAACCGAAAAAGAAATTGGTCCTACAGAATTGCTGGATTATGAACTTCATCTACATAATGGAAAAGTGCCAGTAGAACGCAAAAAGTTTCAACCTTTTTATATTAACTTTCCTTCTTACATTAAAAGGAAAAAAGAACAAGAGAAACTGCGAAATCGCAGAGATGTTACAGTGCACCTAATGTCTAAATATGGTGCCTTGAAAAGTTTTGTACAGATTAGAGAGGAAGAAAGGGCTAAACAAAAGTTAAAAGATACTGTTGAAGAAACAGCTTAAAATTTCATTTATTACTCTGCATCAATGTAGAGCTATGTAAAAGAATTGGAGTATGAAATTTTATAAATTTCAATTCCTTAAGTGATGATAAATATTGATCCGAGAAATAAAAGTGTTATTTAAAATAACTTTAGTTTTTATTGGTTTTATTTCAAACATTTTTATGAAAATATAAAAGTTTATTGTATTTTAGGTACATTCGAAGATGCATGAATATAAAAGTACTTATCAGAATCTGGCTTTTTTTTTTTTTTTTTTTTTCTGTGTTTAAAGATAAATAATTTTATATTTCTTTTTTAATTATTCCCTCACATTCAGGTCACTTATGATAATTTTAATTAAATCTTTTCACAGAAACGATACATTTGTGAATTCTTTTTATTCAATAGGCAATGATTCGATAATATCAAAAACTATTTTAAAATAACCTTATATATTCTTCTTATTGTTTTTCTTGCAATTAAGACTATGATTTTGCAAAGATCATTGACAAGCTTATATTTATATATGGCATATATATTACATAATATTTATGTGTCATATACACATACTAATCATGTATACTTACTTGGTCACAAGGGCAGATCTCTTTACGGAAGAGGAAAATTAAGATTAATGTGTTTACAGTTCCACTGAACAAAACACAAAAGTACGTATATAGTAGCCTGATATGACTTTCTCATTTTGATGACCGATCAAATAATATCCGCTGTAAGTAACCATTCATGAAGCATTACTCAATTAGTACAAACATCCCATTAAAATAAGCCTTTTCAATCATAGTTGTGCAGAGAAATAGGAGCATAGATTGTGCTCAGAAAATCTTAGAAAAGTTCTCGTTCAAAAAAAGCCTTAATTTATGTGCATCAGAAAAGAATGGGGATGGTTTAGAGTCTTTCAGAATTATTGCAACACCTATTTGAAATATACTGCACATAAAACTGTTTATTTCTAAAGCAGTTTAATAAAGAATACTTTGAAGCTTAAAGAAATAAAATATTTATTTGGCACTTTTGAATAGTTACCCTCTTAAGAGCCAATTACTGGCTGTCAGACTAATTCACAGTTGCTAATTTTCTTTTGTTATATACTTAGAATAATTTTAAAAGAGTGTTTTAAAAGATTTAGATATTTAAAAAATAGATATTTAACTTTTTAAGATATTTAATTTTTTCCAGAATTTTTCCTTCAGGTTATATATATATAGTAAAACCTGTCAAGATGAAATCATAAATATTGCTGAAAAATTTCATTTTACACAAGTTTTCGTGTTATCAGGTGTATTTGTATAGTATTCTTTTCCGTAGCACTATGGAACATTTCTGTTTAAGACAGAATTCCGTTATAGGCAGGTTCCATTTTTAAAAGTTTTGTGTATTTATATAAATATACTTATTTATGTCATATGAACAGAATAAAACTTGTCAAAATAGTAATTGTCTATAACAGAATCCTGTCTTTAACGGTAGCATTACATGGTCTTAATATGAATTGAGATACAATTAAATTTGCTGAAAACCTGTCTGAAAGGGGATTTTCATCGTTCTTTAGTGAAACCTGTGAAAGCGGAATCTTTCTATAATGGAATCCTGTCTCAAACGGAAGAGTTTCAGAATCCCTGCGAAACGAACAATAAATCTTATTGAGGTAGTGTATCTTAGAAGCATAATTAATTACGCTTCTTTCTATGGAAGCCTGTCTAAAATGGAGCTTTTTACCAGTCTCTTGCAATCTTGTCTTGACTTCTTGTATGTGTAATAGAAGAATTTCGAGTAACTTTAAGAATTTAGGTATATCCTTATTTAATTTATTAATTTAAAAAAAAGAATGGATAAAAAATGTAAGGTCAATCTCTATAACTGCAACTAATAACACATTGAAGTTACATTAATATTTACCAATGAAAAAGATTCACTATGTTGTAAAAAGCTGAGCGCATACTGAAGAGTTAAATTTAATTAACCCATTTGCTGTCATCCACAAGTATACTCGCGGCTTTAATTTATTAATTACTTTGTCATATTTTAGAATTAAAGAAATTGCCTCATTTATTGGCAGAAATTTCGCTGTATTAGTAAAGCAAAATTTACCTTTCTGAATTTCTGGTAGCAAATGACTTAACAAAAAAGTTGAAAATTCTTACTTTATAGTTTTGGCAGCGAATGGGTTAAATCAAGTTTCATATTACATAACATTTGCCTACAATAAAGTTAGGATCAAGTGGTTAAGTTTAAAACAGCAATTTCCATGTTTAGTTTCTTGCCATTGAATTAAGAACTTGTGCTGTAATAGATATTGGATAAGGATTTCACGTGAGTGTCAATCGCATGAGCCGTTCATGCGATCCGCCACGCTCCTCATGGGAGTTTTTGAGATAACACAGATAGCATGAACACTAGCAACAAGTTTGATATTTTCTGATATTATCTTGCCGTGACAAATTTGAATTGAGAAATTCCCATCAAATCTCCCTCAAGGTATACCATCACCCACTTTCATGAGTAGTTTGTTGTGAAACTGATGCAAGATTGTCTTTAATTCACGAAAGTGAAGAAAGCAAAAAATCCCTTTGTTGAGAGAATAGACAATCAGCACATACGCAGAAATTGCAGAAATTTTATTCGGTAGGCACCGCTTTCTCTAAATGCTATACTTATTAAATACCAAAAAATGCTTGAAATGAAAAGTACAAATATTACTTAAACTTGTTTATGGTGACAAAACCAATGCATGCACCTTCTGACGGCGCTTTCGCATCAATAAGCCTGATCAGGTCTATAGACCCCTTCGAAGGGTTTAAACTTATACTGTGACATGAAAAGATTACTACTTTGCAGTAAGTTTGCAGTGTTTTTGATTACTTGTTTGCCGTTTGTAATAAATTTGATACAGCATGAACTTAACTTGCACGACAAGTTAGCTGCAAGTTCAAAGTGTGGTGACTTCGGCGTTTGCGTTATCTTGCTGCAGTCTTGTTATGAACTTTCAGTCGTGTCATGCTGAGCTTACTGCAACTTTGCAGGTTTTCAGAGCAAGACTGTTGCAAATTTTCTTCAAACTAAAAATGCTATGTAGGAAGGTTTTAACTTTAAGAAAAAGATCTTGCTTTTTCAGCTACAGAAACTAGTAATGTAAGAAGCACACGCATCAAATATAGTTCATGCTGGAAAAAGCAGTTTTGTTACAATTGTTTTATTCAGCCATAATTCTTTTGGGTTTCCATGTTTCATGTCTCGCTACTTTTGATACCATATTCAATCTAATAGTTGCTTCCGATATCTGGTCGTCTATAAGGAAGTTAAATTTGTGTAATAAATTTATTTGTGATGGATTAGCACTTTTTTGGAAGTATTAGAATGTGTAAAAAATGGTTCATGATGGTTTCTGTTTTTGTACTTCTCAGTCAATTTATTTTAGATGGTTCGAGTTCGAAACAGTTTAAGAACATTCTCCAAGTTCAACAGTAAGCTTCGGACGAGTCGGATTTATGCAGCTGTGGGTGGGACACTTAGGAGTTCGTGGAAGGGGGTAGCGCCCTTCTACACCATTAATAATCATAAAATTCCGAATCTTCCGATTGCACCCTTAAACAACTTGACAGGAGGATCAAGAACCTCATCTCTGTATATTTCAGCATTCACAGTTGCACTGGTAAAAATGTGTCGGTCACTGCGGCCATTCAAAATGATATCCGTCCATACCATGATTCCACGACTTTTGTATTGATGCCTTTCACGGATGTTTGCAGCCTTATTGCGTGTGATTTTCTCCCTCCATATGGTAACAGGTATGGTAACTCAACAAAATCGGGATTCATCAGTAAAGAGAACTCAGCTCCAACCCATGGTACTCTAATGGCGATTATCTCTCCATCACTTTAACTGGGCACATTTTGCTACCGGAGTTAGTGAAACACAAATCATGGGTTTCCTTGCATGCAGACTCTCACTCACAGTAAACCAGGATAGTCGAGTTCTTGTTGCTGCATCAAACTCCCTGCAATCTGAACTGACGTCAATTGCCTATTTCTTTTAGCAATCGTTGGTGCATTACAGTCCTGAGAGCCTATTGTGGTGCATTTTCTACCTTGACCCGGTTGTCTGTGGACATTATACCTGTGTCTTTAAACCGTTTCCAGGTTCTTGACATGACGCTTTTGGCTATTTTTAAGTCTTTACAGACCCCTAAGAGTATCTGTCCTGCTTCCATTCTCCCTATCCCATGAAATTTCTCAAAATCGGTCAAATGTCTTCTGGACGACATATTCCCCCTACTAGAAACGAAAGTTTTACTTAATTACACGTACAATCCTTAAAATTTGACTTCAAATTACCCATGTGCGCTCCTTTTCACACATGAACCGAAAGAACGGGCTGAGGCTGACAAATTTGCATATATTTCTGTAGCGAATGTTAATCCCATTGGACTACGTGATAACGTTGACATTCAGTTACCTTTCTGGAAGTTCCCTTAATAGAATTAAAATAAAGCACCTTTTATGGTTGTTTCGTTAATTTTTCTCGCCAGTGTATTTTGAAAGTGGTAACAAATAACCAGTCGAAAAATAAAGTTACATTTATTAATTGCAGGCAGCAGATTTAAAGTACTTGTTAATATTGTCCGTTATAAAGTAAAAAAAGATAAGGGTCATGAAACTGCACCAATGTACCGTTATTGCGTTCGTATAAGCTCGTTCTTTCCCATAAATGTCGACAACAGAACTCCATCAAAGTCCAAGATAAAGAAGTTTTGTGTTTAATCTAGTTACATTAAATTTGTATAAACGGAATAGCAGGTATACTTGCATAGTTATCCTTCTGTCTTGGGCCATTAAAATGTTTTTGTTTACGAGAGGATTCCGTGTTTTCAGAAAACCTGCCAAGAAGGATTCACAATTGGAACAAGTTTCATTTCAGATAGGTTTCAAACGTTAGCAAGCTCAAATATATAGTGTTTTTGTCAAACCTTGAATTGTTTTCCTTTGAGATAGGTCATCCTCACATATTTTCCTGTAATAGATTTATGCTCTTCAGAGGTGGTGTTATAGCAGCGGTTTCCAACCTGGGTTACATGGCGGGTCTGCTGGGGGTATGTGAAAATTATATCGGTAATGGCGAAAGTCACAAAAATGTTAGGAATATCAATGTAATTTGCATCGATTTATTATATGGTTGTGATAAGAAGATTACTAATGAAAAAAAGCATGTTTACGTTATCTTCTTGAGTGGAGGGGGGGCGTGTTATGAGAAATGGGGGTACTCTGAAATGAAAAACCTAAGAAAGGGGTACGTGAACGAAAAAGTTTGGGAAGGAAGTACGTTTTAGCAGTTTTAAGGGATACTGTGAAAACGGAAAGTGTTTATAACGAAAACCTGCCTAAAACGGAAAAGTTCATAGTCCTGAAAAAAGACATACCTTTGAATTATACCTTCTAAGACAAATACCTCTCTAAAGCGGAATTTTTTATAGATCTTTTGTGATTCTGTCTTAGCAGTTTTTACTGTTGTATTTGTATCCATGATTCAGTAAACCAGGTCTACTTTCCGGGGGGGGGGCCCCCCTTGGCTACACCATTGCTTATAAGAAACCTTCATTTGTATATTTTCATATGTTATTTTCAGTGTATAGAAGTTTTATAATATTATGAATAATATTCTGTTATAGAAAGCAAACATTAAGTTAAAATTAATGATGTAACTCTTTAAAATCTGTATTATAATGGAAAAACATGTTCGTGAATAAGGTTGATATCATATTGACAGCGGCTAGAACCCAAGCAATAAATTTCACTTTTACTACTTTCTGGATTGAAGAACAATGTCCAGTGTACCGAACCTATATGCTAAAGCAATTTTTAATTGAGATAAGTTTTTTTTTATAAGTAATACATTTTAAAACCTCTGAATAACAGACACTTTGGAAGTGCAGAATGAGCCTGCTATTCGAAGGTAAAAATGTACAAATCTATAAGTGTTAGGGAATCAAAAAAATATCCACCATTCGAAAGGTCTGGTATGGAGATGTTATTATATATAAAGTGTTATTTATATACTCATTTTTTATTTTATAATATATTTTTTAAGTAAATTTAATCAATGCCCTTTTATATATTTAACTCAGTATTCATTAAGTTTATTCCTATTTTTTCATTCTATTCTAAATAAATGTTAAGTCATTTCTTGATTTCTTCAATTAATTTCGTTCTCTTATGGGTATAGATGGCAGCACTAAACCTTGTTAAAAATCTAGTTACAATATTTTTTTCCTTTTTCACATCAGATGGCAGCAATGTTTAGGTTTTCATTGACTCAAATGCTGGCCACACGTTTTAACAGTCCTAAATCCGATTGAATCCTCACATGCTATAATATAGTGAGTCAACTTTCTGAAGTTTTGGATCCTAGTATGTAATTGAAGTATTGTGCTCAAATAATTTTTAATATCCTGTGTGAGATGTATCTTTCTTTAGATCTCTTGGTTTTTACGATTTATTTTCTTTCATTTTAGGCTTAATGCTGACAAAATTGGATGAAATAACGCATCTTCCCTATTGAATTAACCTGAAAGCTCCTCTGATGATTCTGTGGGTTATTCATAGTTTCTTATTTTACATACTGGTTCCTATGTTCGTATCTTGTTCAATTTTAGAATTTTACCAATTTGTTCATATATTTGCGATTACATCTTTATTATTACAGTGAAGTGAATTCTCAATAAGTCGAATATTCGTTTAAGTCGAAGTTTACACGAAGTCCCGAACCCTTGATTACAAATCAATGTTAAACTTTTTCGTTTTGTCGAAGTCTACATCTTTTAAGTCGATTTTTTTTCAGAAAGAGAAATAACAGTATTTGGACTAATTTCTTAATTTTTCAGCCACAGCTCAAAAATACCGACATTTTCTTTTAGATAAAACTTTCCTGCACTCCTTCGCGGGCTTTAAAGGACCAGGGCTGGCTATTTGCCGGCAAAAAAGGGTTTCTGCCTTGCCAGTGGCAGAAACTGGTAATAACCGGTTTTACCCGGCAGAAACTGGCAACAACTGGCATAAACACATTTCATGACATAATCTGAGACTTTTTTACTAGTATTAAATTCCTTAAGTACATTTTATTCCGTATAAATAACAAATGAAATATTGTGGGTAGTTTTAATTAAAAAATAAATAGATTTGTATTAGAAAAAATGAGTAATGTAACAGATAAAATTTTTGTTATAGTATGGTTATATAATTTTATATGTAAACAATTATTAGAGTATTTAAAAATCAAATACAAAACTATATCCAAATATTAAATTAAACAATGAAAAGAAAAGAAAAATATTCAATATTTGCTCAAAATAATTTTCTGTAATTTAACGTAATAATTTAATAACACTATAAATTATCTCTCATAGAAATGTTATAGTTATATGCGGATCTTGTAATTCTATGAATTTAAAAAACATTTCATTTAAATACAGTATTCAAAGGAAAAAATCTGACTTTTTTTTTTCAATTTAAGACCGTTATAAGCATAGATCAAACTTTGTGCGAATTTTAGTAAAAAAGCTAAAATCTTTAACAATGATTTTACGCACAAATAACGCACAGACACAACAAAAAACGATTATATGGGATATTTTTGTCGTGTCTGTATGTTATTTGTGCATAAAATCGTTGTTAAAGATTTTAGCTTTTTTATTAAGACTGTTAGTTGAAAATGTTCCAACCACATTTTGCACTTACAAAACAAACAACTACAAAGGTCCAAAGCAGATTTGATACAGTAATAACCGACTACCATATGCTAACTTATTTACTTCATCCTAAGTATATGGGATCAAAATCGACATATGAGCATAAAGAAAAGGCAAGGAAATTGTTTTCTGATATTAATCCCAATTTTGTGCCACATATAATATCCTTTGAAGCAAAATCGACTCCTGCCTCAGAAACATATTTCTCCAAGGAAGCCCTAGAAAATGTCTTGCCCTTACCTTCTATGTGGTGGTCATCTTTAAAAACGAATACTGGTGAAAATGAGGATTTGTCAAATTTGCATCCTCAATAATGACATTTCCAGCAAGTAATGATAGTCTTGAAAGAATATTTTCAAACTTTTCTTTCATTCAAAACAAAGAAACAGTGTGTTCAGAAAGATTAGCAAAATTTTGTCCTATGCTATGGAATGTTCTGTGGAAAAGTAATAATAGTATATTTGAGTGGCAATTTTGTTCTTTCAATATTGTAAAATAATTGTGCAAGATATTTCATTAAATTTTTTTTCTGTTATTTATTGTGCTTCAATTATTTACTTATATATTTTCACAAGAATCATAATCTTTAAGTTATTGCATTGTATTATTTATTTAAAAATACTCTGAAAAATACATTTGTTAAAATATCACAGATTTTTTTGTAAATTTCTTTTTTTACTTTTAAATAAAAATTCAACTCTAAACAATAATATAAAATAGTTAAACTTGTACAGCATCAGACTACCGATGAAAATTTCTGTTTTTCAAGTGAAAAAAAATTAGTACCAATTATTTTATAAACAAAGTATATTTATATGATAATTTTGAAACTTTTTTACAACTTTGAATAACATTCATAATCTTTAATTTTAATTTTTAACTTAATTGTTTACACATCAAATACATGTATGAATTAAGAATCATCGCACATTAAAGTTCTTATTAATATTATTTCTGAGTTTCTGCCAGTTTTTGCCACTTACTGGCAGAAACTAGTTTCTGCCATGCCGGTTTTGACCGGTTATAACCGCTGGTTTTAACCACTCTGGCAGAAACTTGCCAACCCTGTAAAGGACACTATTTTTACTTCCCCTTCCCACCTTGGACAGTGAAAAAAGTCTTCGAGTTTGCATTTCGGTGGCAATCGTTCCCCCTCCCCCATTCATTTCTCCTTATTTCTCACGCTTTTATGGTTTTTTTCTTTTTTTTAATCTTTCGATTCCAGCTTTCATTCGGGTTCTTTGTTTTAATGTTGAGTCTTGCCCTTTTAGTATTTATTGCTTTCACATCGTGATACGTTTTTAGTTGGGTCTTTTAAGATGTCAAAGCGGAAATTAGAAATTCTTACTTTAGAACAAAAAGTAAATTTGATAAGACATTAAAAACAATCCCAATTTAATGAAAAATATCTAGCCCTGAAATATGGTATCCATTTCCCATACTCTATCTACCACACTAAAAGATAAAGAACGCATTTTCAAAAGACGTAAGTCAAGTGTCAACCCAAAGTGCAAAAGGATGAATACGTGTGCCTTCCCAGATATCGAAACAGACCTCGTAAAATGGTTTACCTCTTACAGTACACAGAAGAGTGTAATTCCTTTAAGTGGTACGATGTTACATGAGAATGCTTTGGATTTCACAAAATTACTGAATGTGGAAGGATCCCCTGCAAGCATGGGATGACTGGAAAAAGTTAAAGCCAGACACAACATTGTGTTTCGGACATTAGACACTGGAGGGAAAGATCTGTCTGATACGCTGTGTGATGAATGGGAGGCGGTTTCATTATCCATACTTCTTGCAGGCTATAGTGCAGACGACATTTACAATATGGATGAAATGGGTGATTTTTACAAGTGTTTTCCTAACAAGACAATGATGTTTAAGAGATAATCATGTTCCGTTGGAAAGTTAAGTAAAGAACGTTTTAATGTGCTTGTCGTAGCAAATGCTTCTGAAACAGAAAAATTATCTTTACTGGTTATTGCTAAATACAAAAATCCTCGCTGTTTCAAACATAGAAAGTCCCTTCCGGTAGAGTACAGATTCAATAACAAAGCTGGGATGACACTGATATTGTTCGAGGAGTACATCAGAGATTTGGATATAGTGTTTTATGCAAAAAAGCGTAAAATGTTGATCTTCGTTGATCCGTGTACATCTCATGATCAACTTTTGAACTTAAAATCTATCAAGTTAAAATTTCTCCCTTCTAACACAACTTCTAAACTGCAACCAGCAGACCAGGAAATAATTAAATGTTTAAAACAGCCCTAGAGAAAAGGGTGGAAGGCAATAGAGAATGACGAAAATAGAATAAATTAAAAGCTATTAGACTGATTTCAAGTCCCTGGAACAACGATGTAAAACAAATCACTATCAAAAATTGCTTCAGTAGATGTGGCTTCTTTGAAAGCAATGCGCACTCATGTGTTGTGAATGAAAATCTACACGATCAAATTATTTCTGAAGATGACGATAATGAGTTTTTGAATATTGACGAAAATGTCGCAGTTTGCGGAGAAATTAGTGTTTCAGATATAATTGAAGCAATGAAAAAGGTGGAGAACGATCCTGAGTCTGAGGAGGAAGTAAATTGCGTTTCACCTTGAAACAATCAAGAAGCACATGCGGCAATGACGGCATTACAGCCATATCTCGAAAGTATAGAGACTGTGTGGACGATTGCCTTTTCCTTTGTTTACATACTTTCTGACGTGTGAAAGACAAAAAAGTTTCTTCAGTTTTTTTTAGAAAACTTGAGTTTGTAAGTACAGTCATGGAAAAAGAAAAAGTAAACACCCCCTACTAACTTCTCAACAAATTATCGTAGAAGAAAGTTACTGGCACCGAACGATTGGGAATAAAGTCTACTTTTAAATGATGTATATAAAATTTGTTTAAAGGGCCATCTACATATTAAAACGAACCATAACTTTGTTTTTTTTCAATGGCAGTACACAATTCTGACAGCATAAATGAGCTCTACACCTTTCAATTAGCCTATAAACAAATTTTTATGCAATTCGTGCCATAAGTTTCCGAGAAATTAATTATTTTAAAACGAGCGTATTTTAAGGGCTGTATCCAAATTGAAGTTCCGAACTCCATTGTTAACCGAGAGAGCCGTCTTCTTGATCAAGGCACGTTTAAGCGTCAATGAAACCTGTTTGATTACAGGATAGCAGAATAAATTTCAAAAATTTACTCACTTCTATCATAGACGGCCCCTTAAGCCATCATTTTGCCGTTTTTTAAGCATAATTTGAAAACTACTTGGAAGAAAAATATGAAATTTCGGACAGAACAGGTTCCCCCTTATGGTAACCCCCTTATAGGTATGGAGATGCATTATCTATATTATAAAGGACAAACATATCTGTGCGCAACGCATACGTCATTTTGCGAATGGCAACACTTTGAAATTTGAAATGAAATTTTGGTTTTGCAATTTTCTCTATTGCAAATTTTTAAACTTCTAAACATCGCACATTTTAAATTTTTACACCGACTTATAAGGAAAAAAATGCTCTCTTAAATGCAATTTGTTTGAAAGCTGTATCTCAATTAATTTTAGAGATATTAATTTTTTTTCCAGTTTTTAATACCATTTTTCTTATCGTGGCAACAAAAGTACCTCATTTCTATTGAAAGTCATTGAAAGTAAACGGAAAATAGTTGAAAATAGGAGATACTGTATCTTTTTGTTGCTATTTTCTCATAAAACCTGAAAACATAGTTGAAAATAAAATTAAACAAAAACATAATTTGAAGAACAAATTAAAAAAACAGAATTTATTTCCAACATTGTTTAAGCCCGAGAAAGGACTGATATTAAGTTATTTCATTCAATTAGTTCTACATATAATGTTAAATTTTTGTAACAAATTAGTTAAGCCAATTGAAGATTAAAAAATAAAAATAAAATTCATACAATATGATACTTAAAAACACCCTAAAAAAATAGATTCCGTTCAAATGAAATCGAAATAAATCTTAGACATTTTTTTAAGTTTTGTATTTTGCACGCATCTTATCATATTATGCACAATTGTCATAAATATAATACAAAATCTGCAATACAAATATTTTCAATTAAAAATGGAAGAAGTCTAAGATTTATTTCGATTTCATTTGAACGGAATCTATTTTTTAGGGCGTTTTAAGTATCATATTGTATGAATTTTATTTTTATTTTTTAATCTTCAATTGGCTTAACTAATTTGTTACAAAAATTTAACATTAAATGTAGAACTAATTGAATGAAATAACTTAATATCTGTCCCTTCTCAGGCTTAAACAATGTTGGAAATAAATTTTGTTTTTTTAATTTGTTCTTCAAATTATGTTTTTGTTTAATATGGTCAATTTTTCAATAACTACTGCATTCAGACGAACGCATTTCAAAATTAATAGAGAGTATCATTATCAGGCTTTGATGTATGCGGTATTGCATCACAATGTGGGATGCAGTTTACCAATGTGTAATTCAAAATGTTTCACCACTGTAGTAAAGCAGGTTGCGGTAGTTTGGACAAAAACTTCCAATCTGAACATAAAAAATCTATAATCAAATCATAAAAAATTAACTTCACTTAAATTTAGATACCCTATTTCCCACTCAGGAACGCTATGGATGTAAATGTAAATTGTGTTGAATCCTTACTGCTAATATATAACAATATTATAGCTGTGATACAGTAAAAAATAAAAGTTTTACTTAATTTTTTAAACCTTAATCTCTCGAAAGGGGTGATGTAAACACATCAGAAAATTATTACCTAAGTTTAACTTGGAGTATCTCATCTCGGAAAAAAAAATAGATTTTAAAATTTAAGTTATGTAATTCCCCACCCAGTTCGCTAGCTGCGTAAAAATAACAATCCATTAGAAACTTTTTACTAAAATATAAACTTGACCAAAGCAAAAACTTATTCTGAAAATATCCTTTTTATTTCCACTATGACGCCATATTCACCTTTTTAATTTTTGAAAAAAAAAAAAAAAAAAAAACTAGCTCAATTTAATATTTCACGTGAAAATCTTTCACCTAAAAAGAAATAAATTATCATTACGGCTTTTGAAATTTTTGCAACAATGAAGTAAAAATGTTACATTTCCTATGAACAAAATGTCCGTTGATTTTCAATGTAAAAAGCGAAAATTGGAATTATTAAGAAAAATAATGGAAACAAATATTGACCCATGTTTCTCTCTGGGTTATAATTCACCCATATGCAAAGGCTTTTTACCATTCGTTTTGACCCTGACGTCAGGTAAACGTTTTACACTTTAAATTTATAATATCATTTGAATTAGTAAAGAATAAAAAATGAGTGGCATCAGGGACAAAAAGGTGGGAAGAAAAAATGAAAAAGTTATGATCTCCATAGGCTTTTCCATGTTAAATTAACATTGAGAAGTGACACTGGAAATAAATAAGTATTGCGCTGCCGCGCAATACTTAAATATCGGCTATGTCAAGAATATTGTCTGTAATTCCGTGATAATGACGTCATATGCACACTTTTCTATAGACGAAGTTTAAGACTTGGTTGTAAAAGTAGATTGCTTTAGCGGATGCAAATGACGTCATTTTATAAAAAAGCGTGTATTTTAATTCTTAAACCTGAATTATGTTTTGTAGAAGTGCGTCATTTTCACAGTCCAGCTGCTTTCACAAAATTTCTTCACAGGTGAAAATGCTTCACTTTTGAAAATAATGTAATCAAAATCCCACACTGATAAAACGCAATGTTTTACAAAAATGTAGAGTGTCTTTATAAAAGAGAGGTGGCATGCAAATAATAGCGATTTATATTACAGAAATTGATGATTGTCGCCTGGATGGATTTGTTTCGCCGAGTTAGACAAGCAAAAAAATAATTCGTGGTTTAAAATAATATCGTGTTCCTGAAGTTTTTGTCGAAAATTCTCTCGAATAATAAAATTTTAATGCTATTCTTTAGGACATTCTACTATAATTTCATCAAAATAACATAATTTGCTTTATTTAATTTTTCCTAATTTTATATAATCTATATATTTAAAACACAAGTATGTTTTTTAGTCATCTGCCCTGATCTTTCTGCTGAACCAATTTTACTAATATATATTTTATTAAACTGAAAGCTCTTCTTTTGTAGATTTGGTCGCACTATCTGTTTTTTTAAAATATCCCCACTTTTACATTTTAATTTTAAAAGCATTTTATGAAATTTCTTCAAAATGATGAAAATTAGATAGCTTTCATTGGTGCAGACAAGAGAGAAATAATGAGGTATTTTAAACTTTATTCATGCTATTTTCTGATAAAAATTCAAAATTGTTGTTAAAAATTGTTGTATAGGGTTTAGTGGCGCAAAATCTCATTAGGAGCAGAATATTACATTAGGGGCATAATAACGGAAAATGACATACTGCTTTTGAAAACACACATTTTTCCTCATAAATTTTCTATATTGTTTTTCCTTCTGCATGTGTACTAAGTTTCAGACACTAGGCGAAATGCTTATTTAAGTGAAAATGAAGTCATATTTAAAAGAAAACGATCATTTTCTTAGATAAAACTAAGCCTTTTAACACAAATGCGTCTAAAAAACATAAATTACTCCGAAAATTTTTACTCTCCAAAATTGATATTAGAATCCCAAGTAAAGAGTGCGTATGTTCACATAGAAGATGTTGCTGACAATCGTAACTTCAAGTTTTGAGTTAAAATGATTTTTAAATGATCAAACAAAATACAATTTTTTTTAAAAAAATGATGAATATGGATATGAGAAGTGCATATGCAAATTTTGAGAAGGTGAAAATTGCTGTTTTCATTCCGAAAATCCAAGCATAAGAGCCTCAATTCATAACCACATCCTAATAACTGATCTTTATTATATTTTACTGATTATGTATCTATATTATAAAGAACAAACGTATCTGTGCGTAACGCTGACGTCATTTTCCGAATGGCAATACCTCACGATCAAATTTCGGTCTTGAAATTTTCGCTATGGCAATTTTTCAATCTTTTGACCATCGTACATTTTCAATTTTTGTCGCATAGGGAAATAAATGTACTTTAAAATGCAATTTGTTTAAAAACTGTATTCATTGACTGATGTGTTATATTTTCTAAAATAATTTTTAAGCATGATTTTTTTAAAGTTTATCTTATCACGTGCCGGTTTCAATGCATAAAATAATAAACAATTTGCACATAAAGCAACAAACATTTTTCAGCATTTGTTTCTGACTATTTTTGCATAATGAAATTAATACTTCCTTTATAAGCAAATAAAAGAATAATATTAAAAAAAACTCCACCAAACTAACATATTTGTGAAAGACAAATTAACGAAATTAATAATTCTTTTATAAACAAATAAAAGAATAATATTGAGAAAACACAAATCCCATCAAAAACATCTCATGTAAAAAAAAGCCAAGTCTCCTGACTCTTTGACCGTAAAAAGTTCTGAGATCATGTGTAGAGCCAAGCTTAGCTCTCTTATTAACTCTGATATTTTAATTCACAAATTACTCCTAGTCTCTACACCTTTAGTAAATGATTATTTTGTGACTTGGCAATTACGCAGCACAGGAAAGTTATTACGCAAACACTTTACTTATGTTTTGAATTGGGATTAGATTATTTGATTAAGGCTGAATATGAACACGAGGGATAGAAGAAGTCTGAAGGAGGGATGCACCGATTGAGGGTCTTTGTAAAAGAGGGGTCTGGCTCGTATTCACGTTACATAGGAAGAAAATCACCCAAAACTCCGGACATCAAGTTTGACCAGTAGAGAGTTTTCGCATCCAGGCTTACAATGTAATGTAAAATTATTTCCATGCTACAAATACATATATGTTCAGTGCTCTTATAGAAACTATTTTATGCAAAACTTTATAAATAAACGTTAATATTAAAATGTAAACAACAGTCTTTACATTCTCGTGCTGCGTCATTGCCAAGTCACAAAATAATCATTTACTAAAGGTGTAGAGACTAGAAGTAATTTGTGAATTAAAATATCAGAGTTAATAAGAGAGCTAAGCTTGGCTCTACACATGATCTCAGAACTTTTTACGGTCAAAGAGTCAGGAGACTTGGCTTTTTATTTACATGAGATGTTTTTGATGGGATTTCACTTCTTTTTGTAAGGAGAAAGGCCAAAGAATGCTTTTCCAGTAGCGTCGATTTCAATTACACTATCTTTAACTTCATAGACTTTATGGCTCCTGATTGCTTCGATGTTCCGCTTTTCCTAGAAAAGCGAATTGGCATATGTGCTACTGTTTGAAATCCATTCATTCAAATTTTCTAGTAACTATATTAGTTTTTGTTTCAATTTATCAGCTGTTCAATCAAAGTCCTCCAAAGTTAATTCTACTGTGCAGAGTCCATTTTATAACTTTGTTTGCTTCCAGTCTATTTCCCATATTTTTAGTTATAGCTCTCGTAATGTTTTCTAAAGTGTTTATTTTAAACTGCAGCTTACCTCTAGACCTTTTTCGTCAGTAAGCTCCAATATTCATACCAGGGTGGGCAACAGAACAGCGCGCGACTTCTTAGCGAGCTACGTCTTCCCATTTCAGAGTGTGAATCGTTGTAACATTTTAATGTGTGTTTTTGTTTTCGAAAATGGTTTTGACGATAGAGAGCTCTAGCTTCTTGGAGCTGTTGAGAACGTGATTTCTCGGAACGATTAGGCCTTCCCCTTTTGACCTCAATAGGTCTTCTATTTTTTTTTCTCTAGTTGATTTCTCTCTGTGATAGGTATTCATTTGGAAAAATAATAGATTATTGCTAGCTGTTAAGAAGAGGAAGTAGAACGTCAAAGTGACCTCCTAAGAAACTAATCCCAGCTAATCCCAGTGCGCAACCACATACTCAACTATAGCACATCTGATATCATACGACTAGGCTATGTTACCTAGCACAGAAAAGAAAATATAGATGAAACAGATATGAACGATCTCCAGATGTAGGAACTACTCGATGAGGACTTTCTTCGCTGTGATCAAAATATAACATTTCAGTTTTTTCCTTTCAAACTTTCTTCGATCAACAATGTCTTTTGTTGGAATATCATACAATTTCGCGTTTCCCTTCGTTACCGCGTCTTTTCAGCAATTTTGCAGATGCACACTGACATCTAGAATTCAAATTTTACACAATAAAAAACTGTGTCGCCAAAATTTGAAATTCAGTTATTCCTCTTTTCGATATGTAACACTTACAATCAGGTTATTTTTAGAAACAAGTAGGTGAAAGAATTTTACACAAAAGTTTCAATCCTTCATACTTTCGAATTTAAAGTAAATCGTAATAATTTTATAATTTAAATGATTTTAGTACACAGTAGACCGAGCATAGCTCGGTAGTTTTTTTTTTTTAAATATTTATTTTGTTTTAGTAAATGTAGAAATGTGATAGATACTATCTGCAAAATATCAATAAGTTGCGGAGAATATAGCGGAATTTTTGTTAATGCGTCTCCTCTTAAGACGTATCTCCGGTTAATGCGGACAGTTTCATTTCCCCATCATATTTAATTAATGTTAAAGGCATTGTTTATTGCGGATTTCGGTTACAGATGAAAAATGGCTATTTTGTAAATATGAGGTAAGAATGACAGCAAAATTCTCTTGCTTTTAAAACTGCTGCTATTTTTGCGCCATGGTCTATTCGCATTGCATCAAACTATAGCGATGTTTAAAATAATATGGTAGTGATGCTAAATATAGCAAAAGTATAAGAGCTGCTATCTATCAAGAAATGTTAGCATATTTGCAGAATGTTTATAAAATATTTAAATTCACTAAATTAACATTTGGTAAAATAAATTAATTTTATTTTGGTACTATTTGAGGCACAGATGTCATATTCGCCCCATATTGGCGCGTTTTTTTTTCCGACGCTGATTTGGCGAAAACATCAACAGCATAAACAACAACATCCGGGTTACCAAATCAAGCAAAATAACGACACTTTGGCGCCAGTTAAGTATACATTGCGTATATGACATTGGCGTCAGAAAAAAATCGGTCCAATATGGGGCGAATATGACATCTGTGCCCTATTTGATTATCCCGTCGATCAATTTCGCCAAACAATTCGCCAAATTATACAAATTGCCGTATTTTTATTTTAAATAACGAAAAAACAAATAAATTAATAAAACCTTAATGAAACTACAAGTAAAAAGTCGAATTAAAAATCATTTGATGACGTAACAAACACTTGTATGGTGTTTAATGTCAAGTGAATGCGACATTTACGATCATCCATTATTAGCGTTTAATCTTATAGTTTGGCGATAGTTTTTCGGTCGACGGGATAATCAAGTAGTACCTTTATTTGTTCTAGTCAATTAAAACGAATTTTACTGCATTCAGGACCCAGCTATTTCGTGCTCGATTTAGTATAGTTGAAAAACCGATGGTTTAGTTGACAAACTGCGTTTTATCATGTTGATAATCAGTGAGCAACAGTATTGGCAGCAGTTCCGAATACGGAAAATAAAAGATTTTTGATTTTTTTTTCGAATTTTCCAAATTTTTTAATTTTTCCTTTCTTTGTATCCCAAATACTACCTTCTTACCAAATTTCAAGTTTCTAGGGCTACAGGATGTACCTCAGATTTTTGATAATCGGTGAGTCAGTCAGTCAGTGTCGAAAAAGCGAAACTTTGAGTTCATATATTTTCTGAACTAGAAAAGATGGAAACGCGGAAATTTTACCATTTGCTTCCGTTTGAAGAGTACTTTTAGAAAAACAAAGTTTCAAGTTCCTGGGAAATTCCGGCGAAGGGATATAGGGCTGTCAAAAGTACCCTAAGTTGCTTCCAGAAAAGGATGCTTACAGCTGTGCTTTCTCGACTTGGCAGGAGCACTGCCGTGCCCCCAGATCTAACATATTTGTAATCGTACAATTTAAATTTTTAGATCACCAAATAGGATTTTTTTTTCAAATTGAATTTGTTTGCAAAGTTCATCTCAGTTTACTGATTGTCTATGGTTTTAAAAACAATTTTAAAGCATGAAATATTTTTTAATTTATCTATATCTCGCGGAGCTCGATGTCGAAAGATTTATGCGTTTGCACTTAAATCAAAATAAAGAGTATGATTTTCTTACGGCTAATTTCCATTAAAAAAAACTTCCCTATGAATAAATAAATAAAATAACATAAATAAAATACAAATTTGCCAGACATGTATAAGCTCTGTAATTATCAATGTTAGGAATTGAAGTGAAATGAAACTAGTGGCACGCGCTGTGCGTGATGTTGGTAATGTAAATTTATTGATGATGCGTAGTTAATAGGAGTATTCCATGAATGTATGAAAACTGTTGAATTCGCTTGAAGTAAAATGAAATATGTTTTTATTGTCGGAATTAAATGATTATTTTATACTATAAATGGCTCTTTGTATGAGTTTGAACCCAGATTCTAATTCATTAACGCCCAGCATCGTGTAGATGCAACTCGCAAGAAGCATATAAGAAAGTTAGTAGTATTACATTTTAAGCTAAGCCTATCTTTAGAACTCTTAACATATTGGTACCCTCGGCGGGACGGGCATTTTTGAATTTTGAATTTATTTGAATGAAGAGATGAATTTGAATAATTTAAAAACGCAAAGAAAAGGACTAAGAACTACTTTTACTGTCACAGTTAATAAAATTGAGGCTGAATTATCTAAAGAAATAAATGAATTCAAAGATTTCTCAGTTTTAAAAACTCAACTCATGGACAAGTTTCAGAGGTTAGCACATGTCAAAGTCAAATTTCGGAAATGTTGCAAGAGGAAGACGAAAAATTGTTCACGGAAGACTTTGAAAGTGAAGAAGCATGTAGAGAGAAATATATAGAAGTATGCTCGCACATTGATGAGAAAATTGAATTATCTTCATCTCCTAGTGAAAGTGAAAGAAGAAAATTTAAACTACCGAAAATTGAGCTGAAAAGATTTAATGGCGAACCAAAGGAATATTTATCTTTCTGGAGTCAGTTCAAAAAAATAAATGAAGATGCCTCTATTGCTGATGAGGATAAGATGCAATATTTATTGCAATGCATGGAACCGCAGTCAAAGGCAGAGCGATTAGTGAAGAGCTATCCGGCAACTGCTGAAAACTATCCAAAAGCTATTGAACAATTAAAAGAAAGATTTGGCCGAGATGACCTGCTTATTCAGATTTACGTAAGAGAACTGTTAACCCTCGTAATGAGAAATGCTACAGCTGGAAAAATGAAAGTTGATTTGGCTTCTTTATATGATGAATTGGAAAGTAAACTCCGAGCCTTGGAAAGCCTTGGTCGAACACAAGAGAAATACCGAGATTTCCTGACACCTTTAGTTGAAAGTTGTTTGCCTGAAGAAATTCTTTTAACTTGGGAAAGAAGTCGAAGTCACAATGCAGCTGTCAGTAAGAATTCCCGAACCTTAGAGGAACTGATGGACTTTCTTCGCCAAGAAGTTCAGGGAAATGAAATCGTTTCTCTAGCAAGGAAAGGTTTCGGACAAATGAATATAGGCAAAAGAGACCCTATATCTGAAAGTGTAAAGAAATGTGACTTAGCTACCGCATCGGCGTTAGTGAGTATGGAAAATATAGGTAAAAAAAAATAATTGTATCTTTTGTCAAAAATTTCATCAAAGTGAAAAGTGTTTTAGCGCTAAAAAAATGTCTTTAGGTGATAAACAAAAATTATTGTTAAAAAAGGTGCCTGTTTTTCATGCTTACAAAAAGTTGGTCATTTAAGTAGAAATTGTAATATTAAATCTAAGTTAAAGTGTACCTTTTGTAACAAACCTCATTTTGAAATAATGTGCCCAGAGCAATCTAGAAAAAGTGGTACAGATGTCATATTCGCCCCATATTGGCGCGATTTTTTTCTGTCGCCAATCTCATATAGGCAACAGGTACTTAACTTGCGCCAAAGCGCTTGATGTGGTAACCCGGATTATGTTGTTTATGCTCTTGATGTTTTCGCCAAATTGGCAACCGAAAAAAATCGCGCCAATATAAGGCGAATATGACATCTGTACCGAAAAAATAATCAAAATGATACTATTAAGTCAGAGAATTCTCTTTCTAATTGTAATAGTAATGAAGTTGTTTTCATGCAGACACTTGGCGTGCGTATTCGGTCGCACGGTCGCCAAAGTGTTGTACGCGCACTTTTAGATACTGGGAGCCAAAGTAGCTATGTTAGCGAGAGAGTAACGAAATTATTAAAAATGTGTCCTCTGAGAAAGGAAACAATTATTCACGCATAGTTCGGGGGGAGTGAAACCAAGCCCAAACCACATGATGTGTTTTCCGTAGAAATTAGTGAACTAGAAGGAGATAACGCGTTTAGTTGTGAAGTATTTTCCGAAGGAAAGATTTGTGGATTTGTCCCTAAAATTAAAGATTATAGAATTTTAAATGAGCTGAAGAAAAGACAAATTAATCTGACGGATCACTTTTGTAAGGAAACCGAAATTGATGTTTTGATAGGGCAGATTTGATAGGAAGATTATTAACAGGTAATTTAATTCAATTGAATTGCGATTTGACTGCCATAGAAACCAAGCTGGGTTGGACTGTAATGGGAAAACAAATTTCTAGTAAGAAACATAATATTCTGACAACATTGTCTATGCATGTTAGAAATGTTCCTTTGAATGAATTATGGGAACTTGAAACAATAGGAATTTCTGACCCCATTCCGAGTTTTGAAAGGAAAGAAAATTTTGATTTAAGCGATTTTGAAAATAAAATGAAAATTCTTCCCGATGGCAGATATGAAATAGAGCTTCCATGGAAGTTTGATTCTAAGAACTTGACAGATGACAAAATTTTAACTTGGAAGAGACATGAAAAAATGATTAATAAATTGAAATGCGGGGGATTTTTCGCTGAATATCAGGAAGTATTTAGGGAATGGAAAAAATTAAATATTATTGAGCGTGTCCCAGAAAATGAATTAAGTAATAAATGTCATTATTTACCGCATAGTCCCGTAATCAGGTTAGATAAGAAAACTACAAAGGTACGCCTTTTATTTGACGCGTCTGCTTCTGAAAGAGGAAAACCCTCCTTAAATGAATGTCTATATAAAGGAATTAATCTCATTGAAGTAATACCTGATATTCTTGACCGTTTTAGAACATATCCTATCGGTATAATTGCAGATATAGAAAAAGCTTATTTAATGTTATCTGTTATGCCTAGAGATAGAGATTTTCTTAGATTTTCTTTCCCATGTAATGAACGGCAATTGATTTATAGACATTGAAGAGTTGTATTTGGTGTATCTTCCAGCTCTTATTTATTAAGTGCATCCATAATGCATCTATTAGAAAATAGTCCCCCTGAATATAAAGAAACTGCTGAAAAATTGAAATGTTCGTTTTATGTAGATAATTGTGTATCAGGTGTTTTTAACATTGATGAAGCTGAAACATTTATTGCAAATGCAAAATTGTTAATGTCTAAAGGGCGTTAATTTGCGTTGTTTTGAAAGCAATGTAGCTTGCAAGAATGTCGATAAGAGTTCTGGGGATACTTGTTAGAGCGAAGTCTAGGGTTGCTCCTCTCAAAACTTTGAGTATGCCGCGTTTAGAACTAATGGCTTGTTGTATAAGTGCTCGACTTGCGAATTCTGTCATCAAAGCGATCAATATGCCAAATCTGAAAATAACATTTTGATCAGTTTCTACTACTGCACTTTGGTGGATAAAAGAACATGGAAATTGGTCGATTTTTGTGAGCAACAGAGTTAAAGAGATTCGGCAATTGACCAGAACGGAATCATGGAAGCACGTTCCTGGAAGTTTAAACATAGCTGATATACTATCGCGTGGGTGCTCTCCACAACGAATGCTTTGTTCGAGTTGGTGGGAAGGTCCTAAGTGGTTAAAGGAAAATCCTGGGTGTTGGCCAATGGGCGCGATTGACTGTCAACCTAACGAGGTAGATTTAGAAAGAAAGAAAGTTAGAATTATGAATGTTGATCTAGCTAAAGACGCACCCCATTGGCTCTTAAATAATATATCTAATTATGACAAAATGATAAGAGTATTTGCTTATGTTTTGAGATTTGTAAATAATTGTCGTAAGATTTCTGATAAAAGTGAAGATTTGAATCTTTCTCAAAATGAAATTCAGAATTCGGAAAATCACCTAATCAGTTTAGTCCAAAAGTATTATTTGTGCAATAAAATGTCTGTGCATAATATTGTTACTTTCGTAGATAATAATGGAGATTTAAAGGTAAAAACTAAAATAACTGAAAGAAATGATCAAGAATCATTTTTGTATCCAATATTGTTGCCAGATAAGTGTGAATTTACTAAACTGTTGATTAGATCTGTACACCAAAAGAATTGTCATGCGGGAATAAGAATAATGCAGTCTTTTAATAAGAGAAAGATTTTGGATTATTAGAGCTAGAAGAGCCATCAAAAATGTGTTATTTGATTGTATTCCATGCAAACGCTTTAAAGCAAAATCCTTGTCAAGCGAACCGACGCCTTTACCACCAGATCGCGTGACGGATTGCGCTGTATTTGAAATTATAGGAGTGGACTTAGCAGGGCCTCTATTCCTGAAAACTGGCGAGAAAGTTTGGATAGCGTTATTTACTTGTGCAGTTTATCGTGCACTTCACCTTGAATTGTTAACTCGTTATTTTCTGATGCATTTCTTCTAGCACTGAGGCGTTTTATAGCTAGACGCGGAAGACCTAGTACTATTTATTGTGATAATGGAACGAATTTTAAGGGAGCTTCCAATGAACTTTCGAAATTAAATTGGGATAAAATTTTAAGAGAAACTATGACGCATAAAATTGTTTGGAAATTTATACCTCCCACCGCAGCTTGGTGGGGAGGCTGGTGGAAAAGGTTGGTTCGTATTGTAAAAGAATTGTTAATACGTACTCTTGGTAGATCAGTATTGACTTATGAAGAATTGAATACATTTGTATGTGATTGTGAATCTGTAATTAATTGTAGACCTCTAACCTATATCTTTGAGGACCCCCTAGAGCTAGTTCCTCTTACACCCGCTATGTTTATTACTGAAAACAAATGTTTTAGCAATTCAGATATTATCGAATTAGATTCTCGAAGTTTAAGGAGAAGGGCAAATTATAGAGCTAAACTTCTTACCGATTTTAGGCAACGCTTTAGAAAGGAATACCTCAGTGAATTAGTCCAAAAACATACTGAAAAACCGCACGTGAGCCTCGATTGGGGAAAGTAGTCTTGATTGGGGATGATAATAAAAAGCGTTTATTTTGGCCTTTAGGGAAAGTGATTCAGTTGATTCCTGGACGGGATAGTAAAATCCGTACTGTTAAGTTGAAAACGCAGCACGGCACGGTTTTACGTCCGGTGCAGCGCATCTTCCCTTTGGAAATATATTCGAATGATACGAATGAAATCGCATTTAAAAAGTTGGGTGAAGAGAAATCTAGTTCTAGTGAGTGTATTAATGATAAAAATGCATCTTCTCCTGATAGTGTCTTAATTAAGAAATATACCTCTTCTGGAAGATGTGTAAGAGCTCCGAAGAAATTAGATCTTTTTAATAACAATTGTTATGTATTTGAAACTCTCCCCAAGTTTCAAACGGGGGAGGATGTTAGGAATTGAAGTGAAATGAAACTAGTGGCACGCGCTGTGCTTGATGTTGGTAATGTAAATTTATTGATGATGCGTAGTTAATAGGAGTATTCCATGAATGTATGAAAACTGTTGAATTCTCTTGAAGTAAAATGAAATATGTTTTTATTGTCGGAATTAAAATGGCTCTTTGTATGAGTTTGAACCCAGATTCTAATTCCTTAACGCCCAGCATCGTGAAGATGCAACTCGCAAGAAGAATATAAAAAGGTTAGTATTACATTTTAAGCTAAGCCTATCTTTAGAACTCTTAACAATCAGAATATAAAAGGATGCCATAAGTCGTAAAATCTAGGCAAATAACTCTTAGCATGCGGCTAATAAGAAAATATCGCTTTTGATAAATTTCAAAAATGCATTTGATTGTGTAATTCGTATTTTCCATATGAAAAATGCTTTTTTAATGTAAGTGGTCAATCTAAAAAATTTATTGCATATAAAAAAATTATTAGTTTTCAATTAAAAAAAAAAAATGTTTTCACTTATATTCTTTAACCCAAGAAGCCCGGGTACGATCCCCTAGTATGTATAATAGATATATAGGTTTTTTGAGAAAGTTGGTCATCGCCACCTATGGTCCAGTGGTCAGCACACGAGCCTTCCATACAGAAGGACCCTGGTTCGATCCTGGGAGCGGCGAAAAATCAAGGGATGTGATGGTAAGCTCGCCTCCGCGTGGCGAACTCGTAATCTGGGTAATGTTTATTTTTAGTAGTATTTTTATATTTTAGTCTCCCATTCTTCTTTCTTCTTGAGTGGCGCTTAAAATGCCTTGATCAAGAAGAAGGCTCTCTCGGTCTTAAAATACCTTGATCTAGAAGAGGGCTCTCTCGATTATTGAAAATTAATTCATTTAATTTAATTGATGAATTAATATTTGAAAAAACTGGATTAACATCAAGTGTCATCCACTACAAGTTAAAAAAAAAATATTTGACCTTGATTGGATGAATAATAAGTATTTTATTAACGAATGAAAATTTGAATAAGATATATATAGCGAGAGTGTGAGCTAATAGTAGAATTTGAAAAAAAAAAAAAAAGCTTCACATTGAAGAAAAACAATTAAATAGTTCGCTTTTTACTCAGTCGGTTTTTTTTTATTTTTTAAATTTAATTGTTTATTCTCTATCTCGCCAAAGCCCATATAATAAAAATATACCAAATACTCTTCAATCTTTTGTCTGATACTAAGTAATCATAATAATGTAAATAACTGTTAGGCACAGATATCATATGCATACCTGGTTTTTGCGCGATTTTTTTCCACACCAATTTGGCGAAAACATCGTTTCCGAATACCAGTTACATATATATATTTAAATTATTTTCCATTATTTTAAATGGAAATAACAATAAAGAAAAAAACTTTAATTAATAACTATAGAAAAAAAAAACTATATAAAAAAGGTAAATGAACAATTTATTAATAAATAAACAACAATAGCCATGTCAGGCAAAATAACGCCATTTTGGAGCCCGTTAGTTCCATGAAGCGTATATGACATATATGCCAACAAAGCTTCCAATAATATAGTAAATATGCCATTTGGCGGTGACTTGATTCTCAAAAATTATATAATAATAAAAATAATAAATAATAAATAATAATAATATAAAACTGGAATTCAGACGTTAATTTATGTGCTTTTAAATATCTGGGATTAGTCCGATACCTTTTAAAATATCACCTAATAGAGGGGAAAATATGAAGAAATAACAAATTAAAAAAGATTTGCCTTTTTTTCTCAGCAAGCAATTTTTATTTCAAAATGTTGAATTTTTTTATAGTAATAACACATGATTGCATAAATTTTCTTAAGAATAATTTTCAGTTCCTAAATTTTTAAATAGTGAATTTTCGGCACTACTTAGTTATCTCGTCTACCAATTTCGCCAAATTATATAAATCGCCAAATCACTCGTCAAATTATACAAATTGATATAATTTTTATTTTAAATAATGAAAGAAGAAATAAATTAGTATAACATTATAGTCCAGCCAATAGAGACCGTATAGGAGCTTACCTAGCAAAATTCGTGGTAGTTCTGGAAAAAGGTTTACTATATGTTTTTGGGTCGCTGAATCCGAATTTTTAACTTCCCACCAAAATTTCCCCCGGCAACCCCCCCCCCCCCAAATTTTGGTAAAATGCCCCAAAAAAGGTTTTTATTAAAAGAATCAAATTTTTTATTGTTTTAGTGAAAAATTATCTAGAAATTCAGAAAGTAGACAAAATTTGCAACAAATTAGATATATGACATTATGACTTATGATGAAGGGGAAGGGGGGATCTGCCTCAGAACATGCGCGCGGTGCTGCGTGAACTAAGTTGCGCAATTCCACTTAACCACTCACACGTTTACATTCGCCCTCCCATCTCCCCTCCGAACTTTCTCTAAAACATTTACTTTAAGATTTTTGGGTCGCTGAATCCGAATTTTTAACTTTCCCCAAAAAATTCTCCCCCCCCCCCCGAACCCCCCCCCCCAAATAGTTGTTTTTAACTTAAATTTCTTATTGTTTTAGGGGAAAAACATTACGAAATTCAGAAACTAGACAAAATTTGCAACAAATAGGATACATGACATTATGACGTAGGATGAACGGGGAGGGGGAGGGCTGCCTTTGAACATGCACTGCGGTGCTACGTGCACTAAGGGGCGGTCCTTAAATGATGTCACACTTTTTTTCAATATTTTTGAAACGCCTCCCCCCCCCCCCCTTTGTGACAAAGTGTCGCACTTCACCATACCCCCCTCCTTACCCCCTTGTCACATGTCATGCTATATTACATAAACATATACTTGCAGTTCAGGTACAAAGCACTACGTTATAGATCATATTTCAAACTTTATTTTTAAACTTTAACTTTGTGTTTTAACGACATTTGTGAGCATAACAATAAAAATCATTCATATATTTATTTTGTATGAAATAAGATTAAGGTTTATAACAAAAACATAATATGCAATAGTAATAAAATATTAATACGAAAGAACAGTTGAAAACAGTCGTATTTTGGAATTTGAAATGGAATTTAATATATTTGGCTTTAAATCTACTTTATAAACACAAAATATTTTAATTTCAAAATAACTTCAAATTTAAATCTGCTGATTTTTAATGCTTTTATTTTAACCAAAATGTGTGATGTCACATTTCTTCTTATCCCTTCTCACCCCCTTGTCACAAACTGTCACACTTTCACTATCCCCCTCCCACCTCCAAGCGTGACATCATTTGTGGAAGCCCCCTAAGTTATGAAGTCCAGGCAATAAGGGATTGTACCTGGCAAAATTAATACTAGTTCTGGATTTCGACTCAGTTTATATTATTTGGGTCGCTGAATCCGAATTTGTAACTTCCCACCAAAATTTCACCCGGCAACCCCCCAAAAAATTGATTTTTTGAAAAAATTTGGTTTTTGAGAAAAGAGGGCAGGGAATGTTCCGAGGCAGCCCCCTCTCTCCCCGTATATCCTACGTCATAATGTCATATATCCTATTTGTTGCAAATTTTGTCTACTTTCTGAATTTCGTAATGTTTTTCCCCTAAAACAATAATAAATTTAAGTTAATAACAACTATTTTGGGTGGTTTCGGGGTGGGGGGGGAAATTTTGGGGGTAAGTTAAAAATTCGGATTCAGCGACCCAAAAAAACTTAAAGTAAACCTTATAAGGAAAGTTCGGAGGGGAGATGGGAGGGCGAATGTAAACATGTGAGTGGTTAAGTGGAATTGCGCAACTTAGTCCACGCAGCACCGCGCGCATGTCCGAGGTAGATCCCCCCTTCCCCTTCATCCTAAGTCATAATGTCATATATCTAATTTGTTGCAAATTCTGTCTACTTTCTGAATTTCTAGATACTTTTCCCCTAAAACAATAAAAAATTGATTTTTTTTTAATAAAAACCTTTTTTGGGGGGCTTTTTACCAAAATTTGGGGGGGTTGCCGGGGGAAATTTTGGTGGGAAGTTACAAATTCGGATTCAGCGACCCAAAAAACATAAAGTAAGCCGATTTCCAGAACTACCATTAATTTTGCTAGGTAAAATTCTCTATTGCCTGGACTATTAAAAATACAAACAAAACGTCGAAATAAAAATCACTTGATGGCGTAAACACGTGTAACTTTGTTCAAAGTCCAGTGATTGTGACATTTACGATCAACCATTATGGGCATTTAATCTTATAGTTTGGCGATAGATTTTGGGTCGACCGGATAATCAAGTAGTTTCGAATTTTCCTATATGTGAAATTGGCGTTATCGCCAAAGAAATAAACAATAATATTTTCTAAAAAAGGATAATAATCCTTGATCTGAGTTGGAGTGCATAAAAATCATATGCTTCCGTAATTACGGTGAAAAGCTTTTTAAAAAGTATGAACTTATTTTATAATATGTATGTGTGGCAGAAATTCAAACTAAAATTCAGATATTTGATTCCATTTTTAAAATATTAACTGATATCTATAACTTATAATTGAATATATAAATGTACTCCAAAAATGATCTAGGTCACTTGAAAAAACACCATTAATGTAAGTTAATGTCATGCTTATGAATCTTTGGCTTTTAAAAAAATTGGCTAAACATTGTTTGGCAACAAACATAAATTAGAAATCGTAAAGAAAGAAATAATATGTAATTAACAATTACAGTAAATTTTACAATTACATCTGTTTATTTCTCCTCTAAATCACATGATGTGGCAGTTAGATAAAAAGAAAAAGGAAAAGAACTAAAAATAAAAAAATTGTAATTCAAAATTAGTCTAATCAAATTTTCAGATTCATTTTTTTAACATAACGCAGGCGATAATTCGCCAAATATTGTATCAATTGTAAAATTTCACAATGAATTATATTTTGAGCATTAAAAATATTTATTTCATGTTTAAATTAAATATTTTCGTGTTATAATATTGTGTCTCATTAAAACTTTTTTTGTTGTCTTAACTAAATATCAGTATTTTTTTTTCACTTATTTGCGAAGTATTTGTATTATTTTCTAACGGACGGATAACTATTAATTCTTTAACCAACAAACCTTTTGCCAAAAAATGACCACTGCTAACCTTTACGTTCAAAATAACAATAAAATACGAAATTTATTACCAAAAATCATAGTTATCCCTGTATATTTTACTCATAAACCACCGCGTGAATATTCTCTATCGAAAGACATTATTTGCAAAAAAATCCACCGTGTAGATTTTGAAAACACTCGAGCGGAACTTTTAGAGCTTACTGCTTTATGATATACTAGCAGACTATGCCCGCTGCGCTGGTCAATATTTTCAAATAAACCTAGGATTAAATGAAATGGTGAATTCGAACTTGTATTAAAAATATATATGTATGGACTTTAGCTTGAATTGTCCTTCCGCGTTGCTGAGAAGATGCGAACGCCATTGTGATATTATATTACCTTATGCGTTTGACAAAATTTAGCTATTAAAAAGTATTTTTAGATGATTATTCACAATGCACTTTTGGTAGGGAAATGAGACCGTCATGACAATAGGAATTTAAATGTTCTCATACCTGACAGTATTAAATTAAAGATGCATTACAATGATTGCAGAGATTGACCATTGAACATGAATAATGCTCGTGTGGTTTATTTTCTTTTATTTTCGTTTGTTTGTCCTTGAACTCCTGGTCTCCCAGCTCGCGCAATATGTGATTCTGGTAGCTTAAATAAATCTCACTGAATGTTAGTTATTTCTTAATAAACATGCTCTTGTGCTACTACTGTACTGTCAAAAAAGTATTAAATTATTTACAGACAAAGAAGAAAGTTTCATATTTAAAAGAAAAGTTAAACATAAAAATGTGTATTTTTAAAGCTGAATTGCTTGAATAAAACTGAAATGACGTCATTTTCATTGTCTTTTCATTTTGTAGACCAGTTGAAATCTTGTAACCGTTAACCCAGGAAAAAACTCGATGACTTAATCTTGCAGAAAAATAAACCTTATGCATCCAATAAAATCTTTATAATCATCCGTAATCGACGTCATTGTGAGGGTTGACTTCAAACCTTAAAACTGATGTAACAATATTGTTGCACATGTACCAGCGTTAAGAACTGACAATGATAAATAAAGTTATTTATTGTATGTGTGTCAGTAAAATATTTATATATACCTTTAACTGTTGAATGCAGGCATTATTTATGTGTGTGTTTTAATATATATTGTAGTATGTGTGCTTTATTATAAATAAAGTTAGTTATACAAAAAGTTTAACAATATGCATTTTGGCGAGTACCTGAACCGAAGATTTATTTTGCACTTTTCTAAATAGCATAATAACACGGACAAACAAATAGGCCTTCTATGTTCTTTATATTTAAGAGTAAATTAATCTTCCGTCTGCTGTGTAAATAACCCAGATTATGAAATAACTCTTAATTTGTTGCTATGTTCAGCTGCTAGGGTGTGCGTCAGGACAATTCGCTTTATAATGATCGAAATTTGAGGTAATTTAATCCTATCTTGGCTGAAATGATAAGCCCCCAGACATTATTCCATTTGCCACCACTGGAATCTCTAATTGGGATCGCTAATTTCAAAATCTGTCTAATCTTTTGTAATTTGATACGCCATCCAATGCGCTAATTGGCGGCTTACACGATTCCGTAAGATTAGTCCAATATGTTCAACAAAACATTTCAAAAAGAATGTTTAAGCAAAAGAAAGTTATGCAGAAAAAGTTAAAAAGAAATGACAAATTAGCAAGTAATTGTTATTGCAAAATATTGGCTTTTTTTTTATAGTACTAACGTATGATTGCAGAAATCTTCTTAACAATATTCTTATATCCTAACTTTTAAAGCAGTGAATATTCCTATAAGTGAAATTGACAAAATGTTCGGCATGTTAAAAAAAAAAAAAACATTATACCCAATAAGTAATGATCCGAGTTCGAGGATATAAAAATCACATGCTTGAGGAAAACAAAACGCATGTTTCAATAGTAACGGTATTTATTACATAGTATGGTAAAAAATATTTTAAATCTCTGAAAGTAAATTATTTTAGCACTAGCCGCCTTCGCCCGCTACGCTGGTCGGTTTTTCTAAAGAAATCTTGAATGAAAGAAAATATATCTGTGTATTTGATCATGCGTTTTAAAGCAATATGGACATTTACCTGGTGTATCCAACCGAATTGCTGAAAGCAATATGAATGTCATTACGCTATTATATCTTTTATTGAGTCATACAAAATTTAGACTGTTAAGGACAAATTTCTTTAGTTGATCTGTTAGTGTAGAATTCGGAAAAGAACAATAGAACACTATGTAATATACTAAAAGCGTTCATGAAAAATTATCAATGCAAGTCTCATCAGAATCTGTTAATTGGACTTATTGAAAAGGCTGATCGTTCATAATAATTGTGTTCGCCTGATTTTAGAACTTTCATCTATAATTCTACAATCAGGCAACCTAACAATCAAGCAACAGCAAATGATATGTGCTTTATACGAAAACATTCACTGAAAAATTAACTAACCGATCAAATTGCATCGAAATCCACTTAGCAGAATCTTTTAAAGTGAAAAATATACCGAAACCTTCCCTAAAAATGATCTAATTAACAGTTTAAATCCCATAAAAATTCATTCAGTGGAACCTTTAAAAAAAGCAAATCTTACAAAATTGGGTTCATCTGATTTAGACCTTTCCCTATTATTATTTAACTAAGCAACGTAGAACGTTATGTTTTATACTAACATCTTTTCTGAAAAATTATCTGACTAACAATGTAAGTCCCGTCAAAATCTATTCAGCAGAACTCAAGATATAAGCGGCCGGAATGAAATTTCTCTTTGCATTATATATATATTGAGATAGTTAAATATAACTTTCATAATCGCGTTAACTTGATTATAGAACTCTCTGGGAGGTAGGGGTAGGTATATACTGCATCACTTCTGAATTTTTGTAAGAACTCAGCTCAACTTCCATAACTATAGCATATATACTCTCTAGTATACCCTATCTCTGTAGCGTATATCTTCCAATTTTCTTTGCTGTACAACTGAGAACTTTTTCCGCATAGCTCCGTAACTAAGCAACACAGAATGATATGATAAATATTGAAAAAATCCCTGAAATATTATCTAACTTACTGTGCATTTAATTGGTTGACTTGAAATCTTTCATAATCGAGTTCACCTAATTTTAGAACTCCCGTAGCAACTGAGAATGATGGTTTTAGGTAGCTTTCTTTACAAAAAAGCTACCTATTGCAGCCGTTCGGAGGCAAGCGATTTCAAAAAATTTTGGTATATTTTCATCGATCATGACCCCCAGACCCCGAAACCACCCTCAGTTCAAAATTGATATATATATATATATATATCTGACCTATGTCACACTGTAACTCCCGTAATTATGAACCGATTTCGATGTAATTCGGTGTGTACATAGTACATACCAATCTCTCGACCGAGTTCGTTGGCCAGCTTCATCCGCCGTTTTGTTTCAAAATGGCGGCCATTTAAAATTTTTTAAAAAAATTAAAACTTGAAATGTGGTACCAAAAAGTTAAAAATGGAAAAATATTTTTTTTTTATGTATTTGACCTTTATATAAAGATTCCGGAGCAGTTTTTGTTTCGTCTATATCTTAAAAAATGGCTGAGTTATAGCATTTTGAATTTCTAGCGTGGCTGACATTTTGAAACGTCCTGAATTTTGTCACGCGATAACAGGCGTATTTATGAACCGATTTGGATGTAATTCGGTGTGTACATAGTACATACCAATCTCTCGACCGAGTTCGTTGGCCAGCTTCATCCGCCATTTTGTTTCAAAATGGCGGCCATTTAAAATTTTTTTTTAATTTAAAATTTGAAATGTGGTACCAAAAAATTGAAAATGGAAAAATATTTTTTTCTTATGTATTTGACCTTTATACAAAGATTTCGGAGCAGTTTTTGTTTCGTCTATATCTTAAAAAATGGTTGAGTTATAGCATTTTGAATTTCTAGCGTGGCTGACATTTTGAAACGTCCTGAATTTTGTCACGCGATAAAAGGCGTATTTATGAACCGATTTGGATGTAACTTCGTTTATACATAGTACATACCAATGTCTCGACCGGGTTCGTTGGCCAGCTTCACCCGCCATCTTGTTTTAAAATGGCGGGCATTTAAATTTTTAAGAAAAATTTAAATTTGAAATGTGGTACCAAAAATTGAAAATTGAAAAAATATTTTCTTCTTATGTGTTTGACCTTGATAAAAAGATTCGGGAGCAGTTTTTGTTTCGTCTATATCTTAAGAAATGGCTGAGTTATAGCATTTTGAATTTCTAGCGTGGCTGACATTTTGAAACGTCCTGATTTTTCTCACGTAATAACAGGCGTATTTATGAACCGACTTGGATGTACCTTGGTTTGTACATAGTACATACAAATAACTCGACCGAGTTCGTTGGCCAGCTTCATCCGCCATCTTGTTTCAAAATGGCGGCCATTTAAAAAAATTAAAAAATAAAAAATTT
Source organism: Maratus speciosus (assembly GCA_963932465.1). Lineage (NCBI taxonomy): Eukaryota > Metazoa > Arthropoda > Arachnida > Araneae > Salticidae > Maratus > Maratus speciosus. Next base: position 310,585,790 of record OZ010792.1, read on the forward strand.
AAATGAGATACCAAAAAATTGGAAAATGAAAAAGATTTTTTTTGTATGTGTTTGACCTTAATATAAAGATTCCGGAACAGTTTTTCTTTCGTCTATATCTAAAAAAAAAATGGCTGAGTAATAGCATTTTGAATTTCTCTTGTGGCTGACACTTTAAAACGACCTGATTTTTGTCACGCGATAACAGGCGTATTTATGAACCTATTTGTATGTAACTTGGTCTGTACATAGTACATACCAATGTCTCGACCGAGTTCGTTGGCCAGCTTCATTCGCCATCTTGTTTCAAAAGGGTTGCCATTTAAAAAAATTAAATTTAAAATTCAAAATGAGGTATTAAAAAATTGGAAAATGAAAAAGATTTTTTTTTGTGTGTTTGGCCTTGATACAAAGATTCCGGAGCAGTTTTTGTTTCTGAAAATTTGTTCTTTTGTTGATATCTTAAAAAATGGTTGATTTATAGCACTTTGAATTTCTAGCATGGCTAACATTTTGAAACGATCTTGTATTTGTCACGCGATAACACACATATTCGCCTATTTCGATGTAAGAAGGCATGTGGATAGTATACATCAACACCTCGACCAAGTTCGCTGGCCAGGTTCATCAGCCATCTTGTTTCAAAATGGCGGCCATTAAATTAAAATATATATATATATTTAAAGTGAGGTGCAAAAAAAATAGAAATTGAAAAAGGTTTCTTTCTTAAGTATTTGATCTTGATATAAGGATTCAGGAGCATTTTTTGTTTGTCTTTACCTTAAAAAATGGCTCAGATATAGCAGTTTCAATTTCTATTGTGGGTGACATTTTGAAAAATCTGATTTTTTGCATGCGAAAGCACTCCTATATATTAACCGATTCCGATTTGAGTGAGCATGTGCACAGCAATTACTAAGGTCTCGACCAAGTTCACTGCTTAGCCTCATCCACCATGTTGTCTTAAAATGACAGGCACTTTAAGAAATTGCCGAATTTGGCAGCCAAATATAAGTTACTTTAAAGAAAAGCAGCTTGGATAAAGCTGACTAATTTCGCGAAATTCTCATTCATTATATTGATAAAAATTAGTATTGAATCTCCCATATTCGGTTTCCACTAAATTGAGCTTCGTGTGTTTGCATGATATAAGTTGGCTTTTTAGGTGCGTTCGTAATTATATAAATACTTTGCACCTATAGTCGTCGTTCAGTCCGTCTGTCTGTCCGTCCGTCTGTCTGTCCGTCCGCATATAACAGAGCAAAAACTACCCGACCGAATGATCTGAAATTTTTAATATATAATTGCTGCAAAATTTTGTCGAGCCATTTCCAATTTTATGAAAATCGGATGTATAGTTTAATTACAGGGACAGTCAAAAGTTTTTCTTTACATTACGGCCAATGGGAAAAATTATTGCAAGTGAATTTTAATGATGTTACAGACTTCCGAATGGTCTGAAATTTTTAATATATAATTGCTGCAAAATTTTGTTGAGCCATTTCCAATTTTATGAAAATCGGATGCATAGTTTAATTACAGGGACACCCAAAAGTTTTCCGTTACATTATGGCCAATGGGAAAAAATTATTGCAAATGCCTTTTAATGATTTTACAGCCTTCCGAATGGTCTGAAATTTTAAATATATAATTGCTGCAAAATTTTGTCGAGCTATTTCAATTTTTATGAAAATCGAATGTATAGTTTAATTACAGGGATCGTCAAAAGTTTTCCGTTACATTACGGGGAATGGGGAAAAAATTATTGTAAGTGCATTTTAATGATGTTACAGACTATGCACTTATGAAGCGCAAAAAAATATACATTCAGTACAATATGGGGTGCAAAAAATAATTATAAAACTAGTTATAGTACGAACGCACCTCATTTGCCACGTTTGACGAGCAATTTCCAACTTGTTTTAAATAAGTATTATGAAAGCTACCTCTTCCTCCCGGCACTGGCCGGAAGGACTTTTTACATTAAACCATTTATAAACCAAATTTACTATTTAACAGTGTAAGTTCTACAAAATTCTGTTCAGTAGAATCTGAGTTATAGTCATATTTACAATATTTATTGCTCATTAAACCTTTTTTCTTTACATTTGAAATAAAATCAGTAACTGTTTTGGTATTTCCCTGTTATGCCAACACCATTGTCACCAAGCCTAATAGTTGGCACAAAAATGAAATGATACATTTGAAAAAAAAAATAATTTTGTTGATAAAAAAAAATGAGCATTTAAAAAATATAACTTTTGAAAATTACAGGCTTTGACCTACCATTTTTTAAATCAATAAAAATAATGGTACTACTTGGTTATCCCATCGACCAAAAATCTATTGCCAAACTATAAGATTAAATGCCAATAATGGTTGATCGTAAATGTCACATTCACTTGACTTTAAGCAAGTTACACGTATTTACGTCATCAGGTGATTCTTATTTCGACGTTTTAAATGTATTTTTATTAATGTTATACTAATATACTTGTTCTTTCGTTATTTAAAATAAAAATTATGTCAATTTGTATAATTTGGCGAGTTGTTTGGCGATTTATATAATTTGGCGAAATTGGTCGACGGGTACCAAAATAAATACTTAAAGTATAAGAATAAATAAATATTTTGCAAGTAATAAAATATAGTCAATTTAAACTGCAGTCTTGAAATTGTAAATGTCCTTTACTACTGAAGCATCGCGTACGTAATACGTATGTCTCACATTTCAGTAAACATTGCATTCTTTCAATAAGGACATTCGTGGTTTTCTGAACAAAACATTTTTATATGTATAATTCCTAACTTCTGAAATAATATTATTGTAGCTTTCTCAACATCAGATAACTGCGAAATGGTAAAATCTATATCAGTATCAGTAATAAATATTTTCTATTCAAAAAATAACAAATTAAAAAGTTTTGCGAGAGTATGATGGAATAAAATAAATTCCATCATTAAAAATTCCTGCATAAAAATGTTCACGTTCAATAATTAGCAAATGTTAATGTGTGGCACGGTTTGCAATAAAAATCGTTTGCACGATTAGGGTTGAAGTAACTGGCGCGATACCATACATTTTGGCATGGTATCGCGACGAAAATTAGAACGGAAAAGTACTACGGTTTTTTTTATTATTATTTATTTAGTTTTAGTTTTTGAGGCGTTTGAATTTTTTTTCTAATTGATGAAGTTGTTTTTATTTAACCAAAAGGATTGGTTAAAAAATTATTCAATTTGAATTTTTTCACTTGCTATAGTAACATAATGAAAAGAATGAGTTTTTAGAAATTATCACTTGAAAAATTCAGATTTTGGCGCCAAAGATAGTGCCAAATTAGAAAAATATGAAATATCTCTCGAACTGTTGGGCTTAAAAGAATTTAGTTAGTACCATTCGATTCAGCATACAAAAATACACCAAAATATGTTATCAGTTGAAAAATAACTATAAAATCAGATTTTTAAGGAATTTTTTTAAAGTTCGTTCTCCTTTTCCCCCCCCTTAGGGGTGGAAATTTGGAAAATCCCTTCTTAGCGGCACTTTATATTATAAGAAGTATTTTTACCCCGATTTTTAAGATTTTAGGTTCAGTAGTTTTGGCTGCGCGTTGATTAATACAAAATCCAGACTTTCTTTTATATATATAGATATGTGTGTAATATGGCAGACATTTACACTAAAATTTAATTGCTTGACTACATAGTTATAATTTTAACTGCTTTTATATAATTTCCGCTTGAATATAAAAATGTTTTCCAAAATGCTCTGGTAAACTTAAAAAGAAAACACCATTATTGCGAACTTCTCTCGGCTTATTTCACACTCCTGTCTTATTTGGCTTAAAATTGCATTGCTTGGCGACGAAGGTAATAAATAAATATCATGTAACTTGTGTAGATGTAAATATCGAAATATTATTAGCTACAAATATAGTGTCATGCATCTGGCAACAGAAAAGTTGTTGTAAAAAGATATTTTTATTTATGTTCGACGCAAAATGTCAATAAAAGCTTTTTGATATTAAATTAGTAAATGTTATTAAATGTTATTTAAATTCGTAAAATGTAGTAGTAATTTAAATGTGTTAGATATTTAAATTAGTAGATGTGAAAATACTAATAGTATTAAAAGAACTCACGCGATAAACCTTCTGAGAAACAGCTACCTACAAAATCACTAATACAGCCATTTTTACAGATACCTCTAGTTTCTTCTGTAAATCATATGATGGGAGAATTATATAAATAAATTGACAAAAAAAAAAAAAAAAAAAAAAAAAAGACTAAAGAATTTTACTTAGCCTTTATTTCATAAAGTTTTCAGACACGTTTTTATTAACCTGGCGCAAGCGATAAAAGAACTAAAAAGAAAAAAAATGTCATTCAAAATTAGTCTAATCAAATTTTCAGGTTCCTTTTTTTTTAAACCTATCGCAAGCGATAAATCGCCAAATATTGTACCAATTGTAAAATTTCACAATAATTTATACTTTAAGCATTACAAATATTTATTCCATGTTTAAATTAAATATTTACGTTTTATAATATTATGTCTTATTAAAACTTTTTTTTGGTTGTTTTTTAAATTAAATATCAGTATTATTTTCATTTATTCGCGAGGTGTTTGTATTATTTTCTAACAGATATAGCCATCTTAATCCTTTAATCAACAAACCTTTCGCCAAAAGATAATCACTGTTAACCTTTTCGTTCAAAATAGCAGTAAAATACGAAATTTATTATCAAAAATCATACCTATCTCTGTATATTTTCTCATAAACCACCCCGGGAATATTTCCAATCAAATGATACAATTTGGAAAAAAATCCACCGGGTAGTTTTTGAAAACACTCGAGCGGAACTTTTAGAGCTTACTGCTTTATAATATACTAGCAGGCTATGCCCGCTGCGCTGGTCAGTATTTCCAAATAAACGAAATGGTGAATTCGAACGTGTATTTTTTTTTTTAATGGACCTTTAGCTTGAATGTCCTTTCGCGTTGCGGAAAAGATGCGAACGCCATTGAGATATTATATTACCTTATGCGTTGGACAAAATTTAGCTATTAAGAAGCAGTTCATTTAGTTGATTATTCGCTGTGCACTTTTGGTAGGAAAATGAGACCGTTAGGACAATAGGAATTAAAATGTTTTCCTATCTGACAATATTAAATTGGAGATGCATTGCAATGATTGCAGAGATTTACCATTGAACTTGAATAATGCTCGGGTGGTTTATTTTCGTTTGTTTGTCCTTGATCTCCTGGCCTCTCAGCTCGCGCAGTAAGTGATTCTGGTAGCTTAAATACAATCTCACTGGATGTTAGTTATATTTCTTAATAAACATCCTTTTGTGCTACTACTGTTTTCCCTCTTTAGATTCTAGCAGAGTAAATACTGTCAAAAAAGTAATAAATTATTTGCAGACAAAGAAGATTGTTTAACTTTCATATTTAAAAGAAAATTGAAACATAAAAATGTGTGTTTTTAAAGATGAATTGCCTGAATAAATCTAAAATGACGTCATTTTCACTGTCTTTTCATTTTGTAGATCAGCAGAAATCATGTAACCGTTAACCCGGGAAAAAACTCGATGACTTAATCTTGAGGAAAAATAAACCTCATGCATCCAATAAAATCTTTATAATCATCCGTAAATCAACGTCATTGTGAGGATTCACGTCAAACATTAAAACTGATGCAACAATATTGTTGCACGTGTACCAGGGTTAAGATATGACAATGATAAATAAAGTTAGTTATACAAAAATTTTAGAAATATGCATTTTGGTGAATTCCTGAACCGAAGATTTATTTTGCATTTTTCTAAAGAGCATAATAACACGGACAAACAAGAAATCCTGCTATTTTATTTATATTTCAGAGTAAATTAATCTTCCGTCTGTTGTGTAAATAACCCAGATTATGAAAATAGCTCTTAATTTGTTGCTGTGTTTAGCTGCTAGAGTGTGCGTCAGGACAATTCGCTTTACACATGATTAAATTACCTGGAATTTCGATCAATCTAGGCAGAAGTGATAAGTCCACGGGCATTATTCCATTTGCCACCATTTAGTAATCGCTAATTTCAAAATCTGTCTAATCTTTTGAATTTTAATACGCCATCCAATATGCTAATTGGGGGGTGACACGATTCCGTAAGATTAGTCCAATATGTTCAATAAAACATTTTTTAAACAATGGTTAAGCAAAAGAAAGTTATGCGGAAAAAGCTAAAAAGAAATGACAAATTAGCAAGCAATATTTATTGCAAAATGTTTATTTTTATAGAAATAACGTATAATTGCAGAAATCTTAACAATATTCTATTATCCTAACTTTTAAAACAGTGAATATTCCTATAAGTGAAATCGACAATATGTTCGGTATGTTAAAAAAATAACGTAATACACAATATTCAATTAAAAGTAATGATCTGAGTTCGAGGATATACAAATCATATGCTTGGGGAAACAAAACGCATGTTTCCATAGTAATGGTATTCCACATTATGGTAAAAAATTTTAAATCTTTGAAAGTAAATTATTTTAGAATATCTGTGCATATGGAAGACATTTACACTAAAATTTAAATGATTGCCTACGTAATCATAATTTTAACTGCTTTTTATATAATCTACGCTTGAATATAAAAATGTACTCCGAAATGCTTTTCTCTCGACTTATTTCACACTTTTGTCTTATTTGGCTTAAAATTGCATTGTTTGGGGACGAAGGTAATAAATAAATAGCATGTAACTCACTAATACAACCATTTTTACAAATACTTCTAGTTTTTCCTGTAAATCATATAGTGGGAGAATTATACAAAAATAATTAAATTGACCAAAGACTAAAGAATGTAACCTAAGATTTTATTTCATCAAGTTTTCAGACACGTTTTTATTAACCTGGCGCAAAGGATAAAAGAGCTAAAAAGAAAAAAATTTGCCATTCAAAATTGTCAATTCAAATTTTCAGATTCATTTTTTTAACCTATCGCAAGCGATAATTCGCCAAATATTGTAGCAATTGTAAAATTTCACAATAATTTATACTTTAAGCATCACAAATATTTATTCCATGTTCAAATTAAATATTTTCGTTTTATAATATTATGTCTTATTAAAACTTTTTTGTTGAATTAAATATCAGTATTTTTTTCATTTATTCGCGAGATGTTTATATTATTTTCTAACTGATATAGCCATCTTAATTCTTTAATCAACAAACCTTTCGCCAAAAGATAATCACTGGCAACCTTTTCGTTCAAAATGTCAGTAAAATACGAAATTTATTATCAAAAATCATAGCTATCCCTGTATATTTTCTCATAAACCACCCCGGGAATATTTCCTATCGAATGATACAATTTGGAAAAAATCCACGGGTAGTTTTTGAAAACATTCGAGCGGAACTTTTGGAGCTTACTGCTTTATAATATATATGATATGATATAAGATAAAGCAAAAACTGCCCATGAGTAACACTGATGTCTTTTTGACAATGGCAATGATTCAAGTAATTTCACTTTTTTGCAAATTTTATTAAAGTGAAATGGCTTTACGATTGATTTCTGCCATGTGGGAATACGAAAGTACAAAAATTGCTTTTTAGTGTAGTTGGTGGACAGTCAGACTATATTAAATGTTAAAAATAGTTTTCAATTGAAAACTATTTTCATCTGCATTGCGTACATTAGGTAATCTGTATATGACATCTTTAATTCTGGTAACTTGGGTTTGATTGCCTAGTTATTTATAAAGAAGCAAGTTTCAAAAAAGATGCACAAATCTTTGTGACATTTATATAGAAAGAATTTAAAATAAAGAAAAAACAAAATAAATTTTTAAATTAAGAATTTTTAAAAATATTACAAGCAGACATGAAAGAGCTCCTCCTATAGGTAGAATTTCACTTTTTTAAAAGCAAACTTGGACATTCTCCGAATTGATGCAAAAATGCAAAGCAAATATTAGAAGCATATTGGATGGGGGGGGGGGGGGTCTAGGAAACTTAGACATTTTGTCTACTCAAATCCTTGAAGTTTGTTTCTGAATTACTGTACTGTCAAATCAAAGGTGAGCTTTTATTATAAGCATCTGAAAGTCATGTCAAGTTCTTCAACTAGGGAAAGGAAGTTTCGATAAGGTTCTTTTTGGAATAGGATATTTTATTCTATTTATAAAACACTTCTGGGTAATTTCAGTGATATATTTTTGAAGATGTATTTCTGGAGTAAATATCAATTTGACGTGCATATATTTATTTATTTATTTATTTGTAAGTAAAGTCTTAAACAGTCAAATCATTCAAAATAATACATTTATTTTGAATAATTAATCTCTGTGCTTCATCAGTACATTTGGATGGATTTATACTTTTAACAAACTGTTTCCAATTTTCTTTTTTGATTTAATGAATTTATACATATTTTTGTTTAATACTTTCTAAGTTACAAAAAGAAAATAACAAAACATATTAATATAATAAAATGAATTATAAGTGTATAACTTAAAATATGTCTAGATTATACGAGCTTGGCCTTATTGTATGGATTGAAAAAACTTTCCACCTTTTTTCCCCCCGATTTCACACAAGGCTGGTACATCATGAATCATTACAGGATTACTAGTAATTATTTAGTACTGAAAAAATCTGTTTACATATTTTGTAATAAAAAAAGGAGGTATTGTAATGAAGGAAAGTCTGTTTTTTGTAAACAGATTCTCCTTTAAGGAATATGAAACTGTAAATTTTATTACAAAATATTTTTGCAGCCTTAGACCTTGCACTCATAAAATTTTAAATTATCTGTGAATTTTTTTTTCTACCTGTACAAAAAATGAATAATATAATGTATCTTAATATTAAATAATTTTTTTATGACACTTTCACAAAGAATGTTATCCTGTAATACCATAAAAAAATAAAATAAAATTACGATAAACTAAAATAAAAGTTGGTCAAAATAAGCTGTACTTTCAATAGATTGTTTCATTAATCATTATGTTTGCATTAATTACTGAACTCTTAAGTATAAATATACAGGGTGTCCGGTCTCAACGGTGTCCAATGGCTAATTCCTAAACCGTTAGTCATAGACATAGTTCCAATTACAAAAATGTTTAAAATCAGGTAAAGAAATATTTTAAAAGCGATTTTGGTCAATAAAAACATTTCTTAAAAAATTACGAAATTTAAATTTTTATACGGTCCCTCGGTCCTATAAGTTATATTTAGTAAAATTTCCCTTTTACACTGAGAAGTAATACACAAAAAGTCCCGTTATTCTACTATTAAAATTGACAGAGTAATAGCTGTTTAAAGTTGGAGCATATTTTTCGCTGCAAATTGGGGGTCATTCACAAATTTAGTCGAAATATAATTTCGTCAGATATATTAAAAAATGGTTGAGAGTAAAATTAACATTGCAATATAAATTTGATATCTTTAATCATTCTGACATATTAATGCTAAATATACAATTTGTAATAAACATTTAAGAAGAAAGAAAAAACAGAATTTTTGTTAAATAAAGTGATGCTAAATTAACAGCCTCAATTCTTTATAAAATGACACGTATTTTAAAATATTAGATTACGCCAGCCTGCAAAAGTTGGGTTATGTCAAGTTTTTTAGCTTTTGAAAGTTGATTCTTATGTATTCGGTACCAATGAATCTGAAATTGACCTTCATTTTTAACCATCACATCAGGATTTTTCGCAAAATTAAAATTAAAATTGAATCTCCTCCCACATCTCATCGGACCACTCAGCTATTTAGCTGTAAGAATCCCAAGATAAGCAAAAATATCGAATAAATTGTTGAATAAAATAAAATAAAACAAAGCAAAAAAAGTTTTACACATGTTTTATAATATGAGATTTTCGCTATATTTTAACTTACACATTTACGATTTGCAAAAATATTCTAACGTGATGGTTAAAAATGAAGGTCATTTTCAGATTCAATGCTAAAAAGTACGTAAAAATCAATTATCAAAGGTTAAAAAACACAACCATCTCCTCTAATTTATTGTATCCGATTTTTGTTTAAATTTGACAATTTATGATTTGCGAAATCTTCTGACATAATGGTTAAAAATCAATGTAATTTTCGGATTCAGTGCTAAAAAATACATAAAAGTTAAAAAAAAAAAAACACCAACAATCGCAGTCTTGTATTATCTAAAACTTTTTCTTAAACTTCTTGGCGGGAATCTATCCGAAATTTTTTGTGTTATCCTATAAAATAAGTATAAATTGTAACCACCGAAAATCATAATATTAGATTGTTATTGGATTTGCGCCAGTATGTAAAATGTAATCTCGATCGGATATTTAAAAGCGAGTTAAAGTTCGGGTACAAATTTTGAACTGGAAAAACATACATATGATCATTGAAGTAACATAAAAACTCATAAAAATACCATAATTTTTGTTAAAAGAAATCATAAAAGAAACAGTCTCAAATCCTGACAAAATAAAATATATGTTATTTTAGCCAATCTGAAACTTTATAAATGTTAACTTAATCGTAATACTTGTACGATTTTTTTCAAAGCGCAGATACACATGAAATAAGATCTTCGAATACTTTAAGCACTTGGTATGTGATCCCTCAAAGTCAAGCCGAACTCATTTGTTTTCAGCGCAGAAAAGTGGCATAAGTCATGCATTTTTAAAGTTGCATAACTCGCTCAATTTTAGAGTTATATGAATTTGACTTTTTTTGTCTTACTTGTCAGTATAATAAGAAAATTTTACTAAATATAACTTATAGGACCTGGGGACCGTATAAAAATTTAAATTTCGTAATTTTTTAAGAAATATTTTTATTGACCCAAATCGCTTTTAAAATATTTCTTTACCTGATTTAAAACATTTTTGTACTTGGAACTATATGTCTATGACTAACGGTTTAGGAATTAGCCATTGGACACCGTTGAGACCGGACACCCTGTATAACATTAACACCTTGTAATAATACTTCTTTTAATTACTAAAATGCGCAATATTAAAACTTCAAAAACAAAAATAGTTTTATTTAACTGTGTACATGTTTCGACTATCCGAGCCATTTTCAAAATAAAAATATTCAAAAAACGTACAATTTATGATGCAATGATTTGAAATCCCATCATTCAATTTTTCACTTATTCTTTCAGACTATGCTCATTTTTTATTTTACTTGGATGTTTATTTCCAATTTCGTAACCATTGAGTAACTCGATTATACTACCTATCTATTATAAGAGAAACCATACAGATTCTATAGCATGTAAAAATTCAATATGATGCAGCATCGCATCAATTAACTTACCAAAACTGTGGCTCTAACTTCACAATGGTTATGAAAATAGAAATAAGCATCTAAGTAAAATAAAAAATAACGTGCGTAATCTGAAAGAGAAGGAAGATTTGAATGATGGGGATTCAAATCATTACATCATAGATCGTGCAACTTTGGAATAATTTTATTTGTTTTGAAAATGGACTGAGTCAAACCATGTAAACAGTCGAATAAAGCTATTTTTAAGTTATAATATTGCACAGTTTAGCAATTAAAAGAAACATATTCTTAAGTTTAGTTAATGTACAATGTAAAACAAAGTACATTTACTTCTTTTAATATTTGGACAATAGTTTATTTGTACTGGTCAAAATAAATATATATAACTGGAAAGAAGTTTTCACATTTAAAAAAAGTACACGATAGTTCAGTTCATAATAAAAATAAACTAATGTACAATATGAAATGAAAGAATCTGCTTTTTCAGCATTTGAATATTATGAGGATTAATCAATAAATTTGGTGAATCCAAAGCTTAAGTTTTAAATAAGGTAAAAATTTATTTTTACTTTCTTCTATCTTCAATAGAAGAAAGTATTGTAATCTATTTTTTTTTTTACTTCCTGTTTTCGATGGATTTACACGTTTTAGGGGTCAGATATCCCAAAAAACATGTTTATAGAAAATGTGTCTGTCCGTGTGTCACCATTGTACCATCAAAAAGTACATTAAGTTATGCATAGAATTGAACCATTTGAGTTTTTAGCTATGGCAAGCAGGTCCTCCCTTAATTTGGAAAAATTGACGGAAGGGGGCACTGCAATAGCAATTTTTGTGCCATTTTCATTATTGTACCCTCGAAAAGTATGAAGTTATGCATAGAAGTGAACCAAATTTTTTTGTGTATGTTTTGTTTTTGGTTATGCCAAGCAGGTCCTCCTTGAATTTGGAAATATTCTGCCGAAAGGGAGCACTGTAATAACTTTTTTTGTATAATTTTCTTGATTTTTCATAGTTCTATTGTACACCAGTGGCTTGTAAAGCGACGGGAATGATAAGCCGGCTATTCGCGAACAGCTGATGTACAACAGAATAACGGAAAATATATTTATTTTAATAAATATGATCGAGATGAACACGTGTTTACTCAGATTGACTGAAGCAGAAATTTACGATGAAAGTCAACGTTGGTATGGTATTGAGCTAATAATATTAAAGTATTAACATTTGTAACTACATTTTAAAATATTAAAATGTATTAGAAGAAAGTTTTGGGATTGGCACATCCAACTAGTTTTAAATTAAAATTGCAATCCTTGATTTCTCGAACTGCACATTATATTAAAAACTAAATTAGAAATAGGATAAGAATTTTTGCCTGGATCTGAAAATTGAAATTTTTAGTTAGTAACCAGTAAACTTTCACCTTATCTTAAAATTTTAATTCTTGTTTAGTTTAATTAAAGTTAAGCATTAGGGTGGAGCGAAACAAATTATTTTTTAAAAATCAAAAACGGGTAGGTGCCAAAAGTTGCATTTATACTAGTACATCAGCTGCGTGAAATTTTACCGCTGAAAAAAAATGGCTTGAGTCTGCGCTTTTGGTCCAAAAGTCGAAATTTTGGGTAAAATTTGACATTTTTTCAAAAAAATAAAAAAATTTCTATAGAAAAGATTATTACTTAAATGTGTTATTTAAACCTTTATTATTAATGATTTAACATATTTAAACGATAAAACTGTATCTTTATTCTGTATAACTGGAGCAAAACTGACAACTTTTGGTAAAAAAAAAAAAGGCATTGCCACTCTGTTGTGTCATGCAACTAATTGTTCTTTAGAATACAGCTATTACCTAGTTGCTTTCAAAACTACCCAGGAGCTATCACGTGGAAGTGGCTGCATTTCATGTCACAGCAGTGCATAACTCGACCACCCTACCGCCACAATGTTTTATTTATACATTGAATTGTGATTTTTTATCAAAGACTGGCGTAAGTTTTCTAATTATCAACCTAGTCTATTTATCTTTGTATCCACAGACGTTGGATGATGCTGCTGTAACACTCCTTCACTTATACTTATACTGTTTGTATATGATAAGGCAAGCAGAGTAATGCAGTGGAATTAATAAAATCTATTCAACACTCTATTATCGTCACCAAAATTGCATCCAGTTAATGTATAGTGATTTGGAGTTCTATTACTACAATATTCTACAATATTTAGATATTTCATCTTTTGGTATGCCATCATTTACTCTATCTCTTGCATTTTTGTATGCTGAGAAGCTTGCTGTTTAATATGATGGCGATCATCAGAGAGCATTGTAATAAGAATTTGCTCTCGATGAGCAAAGCAACCATTATCCTAAATTTTTTTAGCATTTGTTTTATGCCGTTTTCTGTGATGTTTAGTAGCCGAGTAATTTCCCATAAGTTTTTAGATCCATTTTTTAGATGTGGATTACATTTGGTGTAAACCATCCTGCGGCATAAACTTGGATTACATACTTTGTGAATGAACCTACAGACTGATGGTCAAACAGTGCTTATATAAAAGCGAAAATTTTTATTCGCCTATGTGAACCATCTTGCGTAGGACATGTTTCTTGGGTTCCTATTCGCTAGTTCTTCTGAGCAATATATTGATGAAATAACTTTGCAAATGTCTAACAGGTATTTTTGGTCTGTGCTGGGTACCCTTTTCTCGATTTCAGGAAATAATGTTTCAAAATGTCTCGCTATGGCTTCAAAAATTGAAATAAGAAGGGAATGGCAGGTGAACAAAGATTTTTCTATTGGTCTGGCAAATCCCTGTGGGTTAGAATATAATTTTTGCCAGTGATGTTGTCTAATAAATGATGCAGAGGAAATTCACTGGACTCTGAGGTGGCATGTGTAATGGTTCATTGTAAACATGTCCCACGCAGAATGGATGGCAACGATGAACAGAATTCTCCGCCTTTAAATGAGCACTCACTTCCCATCAGAGTGTCTATGTTCACTCAAAAAGTACTATGCAATCCAAGTTTGGCCCCAGGATGGTTTAACATCAAATGTAATCCACATCGAAAGAAGGAATCTAAAAACTCATGGTAAATTATTCGGCTACTAAATAACACAGAAAACTGAATAAAACAAATACTAAAAAAAGTTATTTAGAACAATGGTTGCTTTGCATACGCAGAGGAAATTCTAATTTCAATGCTTTCTGACGATCGCCATCACATTAAACAGCAAGCTACTCAGCACATAATAGTTGAAAGATGAGAGTAAATGATGGCATTCGCAAATCTGAAATATCGACAATCAACTTTGAAGCGAATAATTATATAAATCAAATTGATTGGAAAATTGTTGTGGTAACAGAACCCCTAATCAATGTGAATTTATCGGGTGAAATTTTGGTAAAGATAATAGACGGCTGAATAGATTACATAAATATCATTCCCACTGCATTACATTGTTTGCCTTCTCTTACAAAAGCAGTAGAAAAATACGTGAAATAGATCACAGCAGCAGCATCCAAAGTCTGTAGATACAAAAAAGAGATGGACTGGGCTGATACGTTTAAAACTTATGCCATTATTTGATAAAAAATCGCAATTCAAAGTATAAATAAAACATTGTGTTCAGATGGTAGTGTGGTAGAGATAGATGTCCTAGGAAGTTTTGAAAGCAACTAGTTAAGAGTTGTATTCTAAACAACAATTCGTTGAATGACACAACAAAGTTTCAACGTCCCTTTGTACCGAAAGTTGTCAATTTTGCTCCAGTTATACAGAATAAAGATATCGTTTTTCCGTTTAAATATGTTAAGTCGTTCATAACAAAGGTTTAAATAACACTTTTAAATAATAACCATCTCTACAGGAATTTAATTTTTTTGAAAAAATGTCAAATTTTACCCAAAATTTCGATTTTTGGACCAAAAGCGCAGACTCAGGCCATTTTTTTTCAGCGGTAAAATTTCACGTACTTGATGTACTAGTATAAAGGCAACTTTTGGCACCTATCCGTTTTTGATTTTTAAAAAACAATTTTTTTCGCTCCACCCTAGTAAGCATATTACAATTCTTTATGTATGTTACAACTGTTAACAGAGCTTGTACTAAACCTGATCACTTAAAATGTGTGGTCCAGAGACCAGCATGAGTATACAAATTGAAATTTTTAATTTGAACACTTTGATTAGAAAAAGTAGCTAGTTTATAATAAAATAGCTGGACATTTAGTTGCTACCTTTTTTTTTTGTTTTAATTGCCATATAGAGAGTGGTGACTGGATGTTTTTATCTCTACATTTGGTAATATACATTTCTTAAATAAAACATTGCAAAAGCAAATATATATTAAACAAAAACATAATTTGAAGAACAAATTAATAAAACAAAATTTATTTCCTGCATTGTTTAAGCCCGAGAAGGGACAGATATTAAGTCATTTCATTCAATTAGTTCTACATTTAACGTTAAATTTTTGTAACAAATTAGTTAAGCCAATTGAAGATTAAAAAATAAAAATAAAATTCATACAATATGATACTTAAAAACACCCTAAAAAAATAGATTCCGTTCAAATGAAATCGAAATAAATCTTAGACATTTTTTTAAGTTTTGTATTTTGCACGCATCTTATTAATTGATGCACAGTTGTCATAAACATAATACAAAATCTGCAATACAAATATTTTCAATTAAAAATGGAAGAAGTCTAAGATTTATTTCGATTTCATTTGAACGGAATCTATTTTTTAGGGTGTTTTAAGTATCATATTGTATGAATTTTATTTTTATTTTTTAATCTTCAATTGGCTTAACTAATTTGTTACAAAAATTTAACATTAAATGTAGAACTAATTGAATGAAATAACTTAATATCTGTCCCTTCTCAGGCTTAAACAATGTTGGAAATAAATTTTGTTTTTTTAATTTGTTCTTCAAATTATGTTTTTGTTTAATATGGTCAAGTTTTTCAATAACTACTGCATTCAGACGAACGCATTTCAAAATTAATAGAGAGTATCATCATCAGGCTTTGATGTATGCGGTGTTGCATCACAATGTGGTGTTGCAGTTTACAAATGTGTAATTCAAAATGTTTCACCCCTGAAGTAAAGCAGGTTGCGGTAGTTTGGACAAAAACTTCCAATCTGATCATAAAAAATCTATAATCAAATCATGAAAAATTAACTTCACTTAAATTTAGATATCCTATTTCCCACTCAGGAACGCTATGAATGTAAATGTAAATTGTGTTGAATCCTTACTGCTAATATTTAACAATATTATACCTGTGATACAGTAAAAAATAAAAAATAAAAGTTTTGCTTAAATTTTTAAACCTTAATCTCTCCCAAGGGGTGATGTAAACACATCAGAAAATTATTATCTAAGTTTAACTTGAGGTATAAATAGTTCTCAGCTCGGAAAAAAAAATACATTTTAAAATTTAAGTTAAGTAATTCCCCACTAAGTTCGCTACCTGCGTAAAAATAGCTATCCATTAGAAACTTTTTACTAAAATATAAACGTGACCAAAGCAAAAACTTATTCTGAAAATATCCTTTTTATTTCCACTATGACGCCATATTCACCTTTTTTTTTTTTCAAAAAATTAAAACTAGCTCAATTTAATATTTCACGTGAAAATCTATCACCTAAAAAGAAATAAATTATTATTACGGCTTTTGAAATTTTGCTACAATGAAGTAAAAATTTTACATTTTCTATGAAAAAATGTCCGTTGATTTTCAAAGAAAAAATTGGAATTAAGAAAATTATTTGAAAAATGTAAACAAAAATTGGCCCATGTTTCTCTCTGGGCTATAATTCACCGATAAGCAAAGGCATTTTACCACTCGTTTTGACCCTGACGTCAGGCAAACGTTTTTACACTTTAAATTTATAATATCATTAGAATTAGTAAAGAATAAAAAATGAGTGGCATCAGGGACAAAAAGGTGGGAAGAAAAAATGAAAAAGTTATCTCCATAGGCTTTTCCATGTTAAATTAACATTGAGAAGTGACACTGGAAATAAATAAGTATTGCGCTGCCGCGCAATACTTAAATATATATATATTCCAGTTACGCAACCCTTTCTTCCGAAATTGAATATATTGGACATATCTTGATTTATATTATACTTTTAGAAAGCACATTAAAAATTACATTTTCAACTTTAGAATTTTCAGTATACAGTTTTAAAAACGTAATATTGAATGATAATATTATCGGGCATTGTAACACTCTCAAGCATGAAAACCTCATGAAATTGTACTGAAAGCAACTTCCAGAGAGCCATGCATATTTTTAATCACATACATCTCATACAAAATTTAATAATTCTTGTGAAATACATGAATAGATGGTAGAACCTATTCAGTTGGAAAATCCTCTTTTGACATTTGTTTCTGTTCTACACATAATTTGGAAAAAAATCCATGCATGAGACGACTGAACAAATGTTTTTTGATTTGGCACGCATGTTTGGTTTATCCATCACTACGCATTGGGCTAATGCAAACAATCCCATGTAAACATATAGAAAATCTTACTTTTAATCTATCAAGTAACATATATATTTCTTTTTCTGAAATTTATTTTATTTAAAACATTGGTAATTAAATCATGAGAGTGAAAATTAAATAACTATTATTAATGTCTTCTTAAAAATTTTATTTGAGATATGAATTAAAAACTCATCTCAAATCTAATAATTATCTGTTTATTTTTTTTTACTCTGGACTTATTTTCTTGCAAATTATGCATCAGTGCATGTTGTCTTGTTACATGTAAATGTGTGGATAAAATGTGCAGCAAATGCATTGATATCATGTTTATGCTTTTAAACTGTTCCATTTTAATTCCATAATTATTTTCTCTTACCTGAAATTTCCATTGGAAATATATTGGCTTTCGTATATTTTATATATGCTTTAATTAGTTATGTCTTGAGTTCATATGATAATTCAAGGCTTCATATAATTGATATTGATTGATTGCAATTTTGAAACATTTCATATCACTGGCATGAAAATGAAATTTCAATCACGTGTGGGTGGATGGAATCTCATGTTTCATATAATTCAAGAAAATTTTAAATTCATTTTTGTTTGATTCACAATACTATTGTAAAATTTTATCTTTTTAGATATATACTAAACAGGTAATCTTGTTTTTAAAAAAGAAAGATGAAAAAACATTTTTATTTGAATAATAAACAAATAATTTTTAAGCAGATTCAGCTGTATAAGTTTCATTTTGCTCCCAACGGAGTTTTCTTATTTGGTTGCAAGTCTTTTGGCTCATGTGGATCAGGTAGCTTTTCTCTTGTTGGTTTTGCTCCCCAAATTTGCTTTGCATATTCCGTTATTGTCCGATCACTTGAAAAATAACCTGCACTTGCAATATTCTTAATAGCCATTCTAGTCCATTTGTTGCCATCCTGAAAACAATTTATTTGATATTCATTTCACATAAAATAAATATGGAATAAAACTCAAATGCAACTTAGTTTGTTCTGAAGGAAGATTTGGAACTTGCTGAAATGCAGAATACTAAGTGTTTCAGCTTAACTGAAGTTCTTCCCCCTCCCAATTTTGATTTGGGTTTAAGAAGCGGCAAAATTTCAGTGACATTACAGGCTAGCAAATATATAAAACACTTAAAATTAAAAATAATCAGAAACAGATTTGGCTTTAGTAATCGAGGGGTGCAGAAAATACTACTACTTCCAACATTTCTCCCAATCCACACGAAAATTTCCCCAAAATTTTACGGTATGTTATAGGTAAGTGCTGTATTACCGTAGGTATAGAAAATTTATTTTTCAAATATTTCTCAACTTATGCGCGAGTATATATGGCAGGGGTGATTCTAAGTGAAAAAAAAAATCCTTAAATTCAAAGCAAGTTTTCTGAAAGGTTACAGCAGAGTGGGGGGGAAATCCACTCCCAACACTATGTATTTTTCACGGCTTTTCATGGATCTTTTCACGGCTTTTCATGGATCTTTTGACGCAATTCGCGATCCTTTGACGAAATTCGCGTCCGTTTCGCCATCTTTTGACGAAATTCGCGTCCGTTTCGCCATCTTTTGACGAAATTCGCGTCCGTTTCGCCATCTTTTGACGAAATTCGCGTCCGTTTCGCCATCTTTTGACGAAATTCGCGTCCGTTTCGCCATCTTTTGACGAAATTCGCGTCCGTTTCGCCATCTTTTGACGAAATTCGCGTCCGTTTCGCCATCTTTTGACGAAATTCGCGTCCGTTTCGCCATCTTTTGACGAAATTCGCGTCCGTTTCGCCATCTTTTGACGAAATTCGCGTCCGTTTCGCCATCTTTTGACGAAATTCGCGTCCGTTTCGCCATCTTTTGACGAAATTCGCGTCCGTTTCGCCATCTTTTGACGAAATTTGCGTCCGTTTCGCCATCTTTTGACGAAATTTGCGATCGTTTCGCGATCTTTTGACGAAATTTGCGATCGTTTCGCGATCTTTTGACGAAATTTGCTATCGTTTCGTGATCTTTTGACGAAATGTGCATTTATTTCAGGATCTTTTGACGAAACCTGCGGTTCTTTCGCAATCTTCTGACGAAATGTGCGGTTATTTTGCGATCTTGTGACGAAATTCACGTTTTTAGGGTTCCGTACTTAAAAAGTAAAAACGGAATCATAAGATAACTCCTGTGTCTATCCGTCTGTCTGTCACACCAATTTACTCGTAAACTATGGCACGGGAAAGTTCAAATTCGGGGAAGTAATAAAGACCATTGACCCACATATTTTCAGATTAATACACATTCATAAATATATTTAGTAAAAAAGTAGAGGGGTTAATTATGCTACTTGAAGAAAAATCTTTTCTTTGTATATCATGTGGGGGTATCCTGTGAAAGCTTTTGTAACGCTTAACTCAAAAATACATTTTTTTTAAATTTTAGGTATTATATTTTTAAAGATATTGTTGAAAATGTAGCGCAAAAATATGTCCCCCCCCCCATCTAATTCCGAATCTACTGAAACTAAAATTATGAGAAAGTTAGAGGTAGTAGACGTTAATATAAACCTTGTCGGAAAATTATAGCGATTACCCTAGGTCACATAGTTTGAGAAAATCGCATTTTTCCGTTACACATAAATTTCGATTTACAGGCATTCAGAAAAATTGTTGAGCATCGCTGAATATACCTATCGTTTCAGAAGAATAAAAGCATCGTTGATAATAATTTTCGAAAAAAATAATCGGTAATTAGCCGAGATATTAACCCTTAAAGGTACGGTCAGTTTGGACATACACAAGGACAGGGGCGGCTCTATGCCTAGTTAACAACTTTTAATGATATATATGTGTGATGTAATGTCCAGTAACAGTATAAAAGCAATAAACGTCAAATTGTTAAAAACATACTAATTTAAGGGGTCTCTGGACTCTAAAAAGTGGAAAAAATGAAAACCATTTTCAACATTTAATGTCTTAAAATGTATATGATTTTAAAACAATTTTAATTGGGATGAAAGATAAGTATGTTCTTTCGTTTCATTTATTTAAAAAATTGCAAGATACAGAATTAGTATTTATAGGGGGCTCGAAACTGTTGCTCGAAACAAAAAATTGGCATAACAGTTTACGCGCAGGATTACAAAATAAATACAAATATTGCAACTAGAATGAAAATTTTGGTGCTTACTTATACTTCAGATTGTAATAATTTCCCTGAACTTAAATTTGTATTTAAAGCATTTTTATATTTTTAATGCAATGTTGCATTTAGCTAATACAAAATTTTGAAAATTTCAACAGTAAAATCACCTAAAAAAATATTTTTTTGGACAATAAAACGGAAATTTTAGATTCAGTTTATACAGACTAACATGAAATATATGTTTTGAAAATTTCATGAAAATATATTCGGAAGTTTTTGAGGTATACTGCGCGTTATGCCCCCCCAAAAAAAACGCCATTTGTAAAATAATGACTTTAAAGTTTCGGAAACGCCGCTTCAGCTATTGAGCGGATATAAATCTAAAAGCCAAAAACTTCTGTTCTAATGGGAATTTCAAGGAAACAATTATATCAAAATATTCAGAAAATATAGTAGTTTAACGTCTAAAAAATTTAAAATTTCTTAAATTTTGAAGCTTTAAGAGTCCTGCGAACACTTAATCATTTCCGGCATGGAGTAATTCTATTTATAAACTTATGAAATAACGAACTGACACCAGAATTTATAAACGAATTTATTAGAAAATGCGAACTTGCTTATTTTCACGTACATGATAAAAGGAAAACTTTAATTAAATATTCTTGGTGCCGTTTGTTTTGGAATTAAAATTAGGTGTCCGTTTTTTTAAGGACATCGCCCTCGAAAGATTTAATTAGAATGAATCGCATAAATACTGTGGGATTCGAGATAGTTTACGTTGATTGTATCTCTCAATATACGCCTCGAGTGACTTTAAAAGTTAATTAAACACCTATCTGTAAAAAAGCGGCACTGACCAAGACGGCGTTGCAATTTGAGACATCAATTCGAAGCGCGCTTAGCACAATGCCAAATTTAAACTTTGAACAAAGGTTTTTTTTTTAGCTACACTGTAGAAATAAAGGTTATTACTACGCTGAATTTAGTTTCATGAAATGCCAAATGAAGTTTAACCATGCACTGCTTTTATTGTCAGTACCGAATTAAGTTCATCATAAACAGATTAGGATAATATTAAAAAAAGAGTTACAAGAATAGCTATATTTGATATTATTTAGGTTCCATATCTCTTTGAACTTTCATGGTATACCCATTTACACTTTTCTAATATATACAGTTATACCCAACGTTGTAGTTTTTTTAGTCTTAGTATTTTTTTAGCAACTTTTTTTTTTTATATAATACAATTACAAATTCATATATTTATTCTACGGAACCCTCTGTGCGCGAGTAATGCTTGCACTTGACCGTTTATTTCCTTAATTCTTCGGCAAAATTCGCGGTATTTTTATGTCCGAATTTTCAGATTGATGACATTTTTTTTTTTTCTCGGAACCGAATGTTTTAAACTTTCGGAAAATTCGGAATATAATCACCGCTGATATACGGCACATTATTCTGAGATCGATTTTGTGAAGGTCACCATACGGATCGTTTTATTTGTACTGAAATTGTTCTATCTCAGGGAATTATGGAATTCGTTAAAATCGAAATCAATTGTATATGTTTCTAAAAAAATTCCCCAGGGGGTTACAATTTCCCCCGATCCTAGATCGCCGGATCGGACATATTCTGCACCCCTGTAGTAATCTTATTTCCACTGTCTTATGTGAAAACAAAATGAAAAGCAATCTAATTCTGTATTATCTTATCCATGTTTAATCTGGGAAGTATATGACTACTAATATAGGTTGTTTTATTTTTATTTTTATTTTTTTTATAACTCAGCTGATATAATGAGGAAGCCTACTCCGGAACTTTTTTAATTTGTGACAGTCATATAGCTTTTCTATTTTAATCCACATATTTTATCAAACAGTTTTTAAATCCCAGAATCAAAAAGGAATAAAAATACATGTGTAAGGAAAATAATTTAATAGTAATGAAGATATAATTTAATAGAGTTAGCTAACAGAAATAATTTTTAAATAACATTTTGTATTATTACTGTTAATCATGTTTCTGATAGTTTTCCTTAGTTTTTTTTTTTATAGAATGCGGTCAACGGGGAAAATAGACAAGTACCAAATTAATTTTAGTTACTTTATTTTCTTTATATGTTATTTTTGAAAAAATGCCTAGAATTCTTGTCCTCAACTCTTTCCTCTTCAGGTACTTCATGGGATTTTTTTTTCTATTAAACATGAAAAGCAAAATTTTTATGATATGAAAGAATGATTCACTTTAACGTTATTTCATTGTAAGAAAGAAAAAAAAAAAAAGAATATTTACTTGATATGTTTTATTGACATTTTCTTGGCATTTAACATATTCTTCATAATCAGCTAAGACATAGAACCTGTAAAATAATACTACTTTTTAGATATTGCTAAAATGAGGGAATTTCCAATTTTGAAACAGTAAAAATTTTAAAAATATGAAATATATCATGTGTAAACAAAGTATTAAAAATCAGAAATTAACTTTATTTCAGAAAAATGTGGATGGTGTAGTTGTAGTAAAAATATTTCTGTACTTTTTCTTCAGTTATCAGCATTTATATCAGAATTTAAGCAGAAGTCAAAATTTCTTTACTAGTTAAGAAAAAGAAGCAACAGCTTTCACAAAACTCTGAAATACCACTAATCTTATGCATATGCATTTCCTCTGTTTTCTCAATGTGTTTATATGTTTAATTTTTATACACTAAATATTAAAACATTCACAGCATTTTCAAAAGACCACTTAAAAAAATAAAAACTTAAGAAAAGTTCTTAAAATGAAAAAGGAATTCAAATCTGTGTTCACCATAGAGATGAATTTAATTCTATTGCTGTTCATCATTATGATCAATAAATAACAGGAACAATTTTTTTTTTCAAATAAGCATTAGTGCTACTATTTTGTTTCCAAGCAAAAAACATTAAGCTGCATAGAAATAAAAATGTAAAACAAGTGGGTATGTGTGATAGCAGATCGCACAGGAGGTTTTGTTTAATATCCCTTTTAAAACTTTATCCTTAATAAATCAAAATTGTTATTTTATAATTATTAAACTGTTACATAAATGGCAGCACCATTATATTTAATTTTAAAATAATGTAAAAAATATTTTTTGACCAAATTAAAAATATCCAAGTAAAACGTATTCAAATAAAATTTAAAAAATCTGAATGTTTTTAAATTCAGCAATTTAAAAAATTTAACGGAGGTAAATAAATTTTTTTAAAACAAAAAATTGTTTAAAACATATTTAAAATGCTGAAATAATTCCGAAAAAAATCCATATTAATTCTTTCACTTTCCAAATACTCACTAGATGGCACAAAAAAAAAAAAAGGATGTTAACATTTATTAAAATTCCAAAATACCCTTAAAAATGGCTAAAAAATACAAAATTTCTTTTGATTAAAATCCATCGGACAATTAAATGTAAAAAAAAAAATTTAAATTTCAACTTCCGCCGACATGCTTCGAACCCGGGACCTTTAGGTTAGAAATAACAATACCACAGGACTACAGAGTTCAGAAAAAGATAACTGAAATTAAGATTGTGTTTTGAAATCGCAAAAATGGTGGGATGTCATTACATTATTTAATTAAAATAACTTTTTCAAAATTTTATGATTTTGGCAATGAGAGAGGGTATTCAGCTCTATGTAGAACAAATTTCAAGTCTACAACTTAAACACTTTCCGAGTATGAGCGCTGTGACTGACAGACAGAGAAGCGGGATTTCGAGAGATGAACGAAACCATATACAGTAAAACCTCCCTAATGCGACCAACTTTCCGTTCCAATAAAAATTGATCGCTCCGAGAGGTGGCCTCTTAATGGAGGTCATGTTTAAATACAGATTTTAATTGGCGAAAAAAAGGTAACAATGTTACTAAAATTTATTTTTCGCATTAGGAAAAAATATGAAAATTTAAGTATCAAAACAAAAGTTAATTACATAAGTTAATTACTGCAGAGTTTAAAAAATGAATACATTGACGTTTGCTTTGATTTTATCTTTCATAACTTTTATTTCAAAGTCCTTTCAAAGTTCAGTAAATAAATACAATTTTTTTTTTTTTGGGGGGGGGGGGGGGCAAATAATGACGATTTCGTTAATTTATCTATTTCTTTCAGAGTTTCCTGGCAGAATAGAGCAGGGCAGTTTACTGACCATCATTCTTAATTTGTTATCAGAGTTAAATTCATTGCCTAAAAAGGCACAAAGGTGTTTAAACAAAAGTTACCAGAATTAAAAGAAATCCTAAACTTAGTTTAGAAGTTTGATTGAATAATGCGCTCTCCAGAATTATTTTTCTATAAAACCTTCGACCAGGAAAAAACGGAATTTTCTTCAAAGAAATTGGTCACTCATGGAGGGAATTCATCTGGGATGGTCTCTGAATGGATGTAAAATTAGTATTGAGCCTATGGTAATAAATTTCATTCCATGAAAAAATGGTCGATCAGGGATGTGGTCACACAGGGAGGTTTCAGTGTACTAATATAACAGGGCACAGAAATGGTAACCTTTTCTTGAAGCAGATATGTTTCCCACCATCATGTGATGGTAGGGGGATAGCGTGCCAAGCCAGTTTTCCCCCTCCAAACAGTGTTGAATTCAGACATTTTTCCCCGGGAGGGATTTCTGTGGCTTCGGGGGGGGGGCGCATTATAGCATTCCGGAGGGGAAATTTCACTTTTTGACCATTGAAAACATCTCAAATCTTCCGGGGACATCTCATTGCTCCGGGGGGAATGTCCCCCCCCCCCCCCCGGGCCATTCCCTGAATTCAACACTGCCATTGGAATTGCCGCTCTCACCGAGAGTGGTATGTCATCTGCGTGCATCGGGAGTTTGACAGCAGAAACAGAACTTTGCCAACAAAGGGATCACCGCCAAAAAATGACAACCTTTTGGCAATGAAATCGGAAACATGTTAGCTTCAAGTATCTTGGGAAAAAACAATGGGATCTGTTCTCTACATACTTTCTTCCTCTATGAACGAAACCCTAAAATTTAGTTTAGTTTTTATAATGAAAAAATATAGAGAGGTTTACATTTGTGTACCTCAGATCCAAAAGTTTAAACAGCTAAAGCTTCTTTTCTAAATCAGTAGTAATCAGCGAAATTTATGCACATTCTATTAAAGGGGAGAAATGTCGATATTGTTCAAACATACCATTTGTATGCGAAAATAATTGGTACTTCTTCAAAGTCATTTGTGCATCTTTGTTACAAAATATGATAGGATAATGCTTAGGCATGTCATGATCATGTGAAGGTTGTTTAGCAAATGCATTAGTAAAATCAGTAGCTGCCAACTTTCTGGGGGTATTTTTACTATAAAACAAACCAGAAAATTTATTTAATAAAATTATTTAATGCATCTTGATTCTATGAATTAGTCATTTGATTTCATTTATAAAATGAAAATTTCTGGTTCAAAGCATGTTTGTTTCATTTATTTAAAAAATGGAAGGTTGGCAGGTATGTAAAAATGCTGTAACAAGAAAATTGTTTTATTTTTGCATTGTGGATACTTTTTTCTCGAAATGCGATTACAGCTAAAACATTGATTCATACTTAAATTTCATTTGTTTAAGAAAATCTCTGCTCAATGCAACAAACAAATATTTTCAATTCTTATAATAAAGTTTAATCTCTATATCATACAATCTTTTGTGTTTAAATTCTTTATCTCACGAAATATCTATGTATATATTATCTTTTCTTAAAGTAGTGATGGGCAATTAATTAAAAATTCAACAATCGGTAAGAATCGCCATTCTACAAAATAAATTTCTTAATTCTACTATTGAGATTTTCTACAATCTACTGTCACACCGATAAGCTAAAAACAGCGATTGCAAAACTTAGCAACCAATCTGGCTGAAATTTTTTTTATTGTAGTGTCGAGTATAGATCGGCAATTGCTTGGTTCGGCCCTTAGGGCCATTTTTGTTGAAAAGGGAGACATCGGCAATAACTTAACCTCTATTTGTCCAATTCATTTTATAGGTGCCCCTGAAAATTTCTTCCTGTTGCCCTCATGCCATTTAAGTTATCACGATTTAAATTTTCGCCGCCAGAGGGCGCTTAATTTTAATTTCTTTTCTAAATCAGGGTTATTTTCAACCATTCCTCGGACATTTTTGTTCAGTCTCCTTGGTACAAAATTTTAGTCCTCTAACTGCAGGGGATGCCCATTTTCCCTAAAACCATCTTTTAAGCTTTTTACCTTATGTTCTTCTTGTGTCCCCCCCCCCCCCCCCGTGTCTTCCTAGTTGTCGTACTAGTCATGTATTCGTTCATACTGCAGCTGATTCTTATGTTTTTTTTTTTTGGGGGGGGGGGGGGTGTCTTAATTTGAAGTGTATTATACACTTCACATCTTCAAAATTAGAGGGAAACAATGCTGTTTAAAAGCTGAGACAAACTGCTACTTCTTTAAATTACTTTTTGTTTCAGCATATTTAAAAGAAAGAGGGAGAAAAGCGACAAAACGTTTGTAATCTAATTACGACATCTTTGATAATTTTTTCTTTTTAAAAGAAAATCTAAACTACGTGTACCTGTTTTCCTAATGATTTTATTGTGTGAAATTACAAGATATTATACTAATTCGCATAATAATTAAAAAAAATGCAATAATATAATTAGAACTACACTAATCAGTAGTTATTGAATCAAACCTCTTGAAGTAGATTTAAACTTTTTTTTTTATTCATGAAAAATTTATTTTAATGAACTTATTTATGAAGAAAAAAGCATAAGAGTTATAAATAAGATATTAGAGTTAACCTTTTAGAATAATTTTGAATAAAATACTCAAGGAATGGGAACCATCTTTTAAGATAAAAAGGTCATGAGCATAGTTTCGAAATTACAAAGCAAACATTCATTAGAAACATTTTGAACATCTTACCTGTCGTATTTTAGAAGAACATCAACTACATCTTTAAACTGATCTACATTTTGTGGAGAGAAAAACCCACATTTAATTTGATCTATGCATCTTTTTAATTCGGGAAGCTTTTCATAATATTCCATTGCATTATACCTAAAATATAGGATGGATAAATATCTTAGAACACATTATAAACATTTATACACTGGTACATTAAAATGCTTTAATGTTACTTAAATGAATAATTTAAATAATGGCTCAATAATAGTACATTTAAAGTTATAATACCTACATTAATACCAGAGTTCTTTAAGTGAAAATAAAAATGTCCCATGAAATTATGTACGTTTTGAATGAGTTGTTACTTTAATTATAATTACTTTATTGAACAAAAACTATATTATAAAAAGTAGACATCGCTGATTTTTTTTTTTTTGAACCCCCGGTACGGTATGCTATTTCTTTCTCCCAGCTTATTTTGTGTGCCGTCTCCAAAAAATAACGTTACCTTGTATAAGCCAGCCGTAAAGCAAAAGCCGATGTTTCATTGTGCGATTAAATACTCTACAGCATTTTTTAAAACTTCTAACCAATGCACATTTTCAATGTTTATACCGTCGTATTGGAAAAAAAAAGTACTTTTTAATGCAATTTGTTTGAAAACTGCATCTCCATTTATTTTTGAAATAATATTTTTGTAGTTTTTAGTGACATTTGTTTCATTTTGGCAACTCAAGTACTCCATTTCTGTAGAAGGTAAAGAAAAAATAGTTGAAAAATAGCAATGATATCTTTGTTGGAATTTCCCCATAAAAACTGAAAAAATGTAATGAAAATACGTGCTATTTTGAAAAAAATATAAATGAATTTATGATAAAACATGGAGCTATTATAAACTATTTAATTTTAAGTATCTATATTAATGCAGATGACGTCATTTTACATAAAATAAAAGCGTGTGCTTTAAGTCTTAAAATTGAAATATGTTTTGCACTACAGTAGAGTTCCGATTATCAGAGTCCCGCTTAACCCAGTTATTTTCTTCCGATGGACTGGTGGCTTCTATTATGAAACAGCCATTATAAATGAAGCGTTTAGGTGAAGATGAAAGAGCAGTCGTAAAAAGAACAGATTTTCTGGTCAGAATAAGGGGGGGGGGGATGGCCATAATTTTTTTTTCAAAAAGAAATTATGGCCATCCCCCCCCTCCCTTTATTCTGACCAGAAAATCAGTTCTAACTTTCTACGACTGCTCTTTCATCTTCACCTAAACGCTTCCTTTATAATGGCTGTTTCATAATAATAGAGACCACCAGTCAATCAGAAGAAAATGAAGTAATGGAAATGTCGGAGGCGACACTAAAGATTCTGAAAAAGCAGAATTCCTATTCTCTTTTTTTTTTTTTTTTTTTTTTTTTTTTTATAATGATGCAGAACCACTGCTGCGATCTTCTTTCCTTCACATTTATTCTTTTTTTCTTTAGTATTTCACTAATTTCTGTGTGATTTTCTGAAGATTATTTTACTTCAAAAATCATGTGTTGTAATATCAGTTGATATCATTTGCCAGTGCACTATAGTTTAAATCTTATAACTGACAGGGGATCTAAGCCTAAACAATCATCCACGGAAGATAATCATATACTGCAATAAATCTATTTAACGAATATGAAATATGATCTCATGAAGATTGCTTTAAAAAGGTATTACTTAAAATAAAATGCAGCGAAAGTGTAAATTAGTAACTCACCCTTTTCTTTCGAGAGCCTTTACGTCATCAACTGTCATACCAAATATAAAAATATTTTCTGCTCCCATTTCTTCCCTCATTTCAATGTTGGCTCCGTCCAGCGTACCAATCGTCAGTGCTCCATTTAGCTACAATAAAAAATTTTGCAAGTGAATTAGAAAAGTTGATTTAACTGTCTACAATCGTTTTAACACTTAAATAAATGTGTTATAAATGTGTTTTATGCTACAGTTTTTCTTCCCTAGAAACTGCAAGAACAGTCGAAACAATTTTTACAAAAGCAGAAATTTAATTTGTATGTTATCTCAAGGGCAGAAAGTTTCTTAACGCTTTTTTTTTCTTTTTTTTTTTTTTTGGGGGGGGGGGGGGGGCATGCGTATGCTTACCGAGTGTTAAATAAAAATTATTCATTTTTTTGTAAATTATTTAATTTAACCTTGCTTCCTTTCCCCTAGCAATAAGTTTAATCAAGGTTTACTACATCTGTTTTTAATTGTCTGAGCGAAGCGAAGGCTAATACACGGCGCAATATTACTTTCAGATCACAAACAGCTACGATGGATATTAAAGCCATGGCCTACTAAAAAAAAGCCTAATAAAAACCTTTCGTCAAGCATAACTCAAAAAATATTTGTCGGATTTAGCTTCTGATTGCACCAGAAGGTACCTATGAGCGTAACCTACTGAATGCACCAACTATGAAAAATAAGTTCCAAACCGTTTAAAAATTATATTAAAAAAACTGATAAAAAAGCACAATTTATCTACATACGTCACGGAAATTTAGTGTACATCATTTTCACTGGCTGGATGTTTTCGTAGAAAACCAAATTACAGCACATGGGACAAAAAATAAGCACGCACTAATATTAAAGTATAATAAAAGCTATTTAAACAGGAAAATAAATAGATTTTTTTTTTCTGTTTAAAAGAAAAAAGCCAGAATATCTTAGTACTGCTTGGCCACTTTTTAAAGACCGACCTTGGCATACTGCCAAAATAATGGACCTTTCCGAAGGTAGGGAAGCATTAGGAGGAGACGAAATTCAGGTTTCTCTTAACCCGTCTGACCGGACCGCTGACCACATGTCATTTCCACACTGGCTGTTGTACTATACTAGCGTCTCTTTCGTGCGCTATTCCCTACCTGAGCGATGGATAGCGGTTAAGTCCATTCTAAATGCAGGTGGGAAGGTTGGGAGAGCTCAGAAATTTGCTCCGCAAACCACGTGATGTTTGCGTCATCATTGTTTATATTCATATTTACTACTCTGATTTCGGCGTTAAGATATGCAGCTTCTTAAAATCTTGTATATCGTCATTGACGACTATTTTATTATTAAAAACATCGTAGATATAGGAAGGTGTATTCCTTATTCCAAGAAAAACATAATTTATAAGAGTTTAGAAAATGCACATTTAAATATTCATCCTCATCAAATAAAATCAGTTTTCCATCTTTTTAAATTTATATGCTCTAGTATTTTATTTTTGCAATTTTTCTGATCATAAAGATATAATTATATTTAGATGATGATAAAAAGGTATGATTGGTAAAATATTACGGCTAATTTCTTTGCCGATCTAATTAATTTCATTAAAATCCTAATTATGTAAATATATGCTTAATAATAAGCATTTCTTAAAGTGATAAAGGCTGTTGTTTTTAAAAAGTGCTTTTAAAGAAAAAATCAAATAAATATTAGTTATTTGTGATTATAATATTCCAATAATATTTATTTCAATTTATAGAGTATAACGTGGTTTTTTGTGAATGATACAAATAGCTATTTTATTTCTCTGTTAAGGTGATGATTTTAAAACTAATGTTAATAAAATTATTGAATTAAATTAATAAATTAATTTATAGGGTTTGAAAAAAGTTGTAAATGCGAAATTTGGATAAAATTTTTAAATATATTTTTAAAAACAAAAGGTTTTTTTAAAGTCCATACTTAAGAGCATATTATAGTTGTTTTTTTATTTTTAACACACTCTTAAATAGTTATCAAAATTAACTTAAATAACTGATAGGTTTCTTTCATTAAAAATATTTATTTTTGCAAATTATTAAAAACTTGTGAATGGTTATGAGAAATGTTTTGTGTATGAAATGTACTATTTTTATATTAAAAAAAAAAATCATTTACATATTTAAGTAAGATTTACCTAAAGGTATTGGAATGTAATTGCTAGCTCAAATTATTAGAATGTAACTGTCAATATTATTGTTTTATTTTTTCTCCTTTATTAAGCATAAATTTAAAATCTTATTATGAAAAATAGGATTCTAGAAAATCTTTAAACTTTTCTTATTTTTTAACAAGATGCAAGAAAAATGCATAAAAAAAAACTTCCCTGAATTCTTAAACAATAACTAAATACCATTTTTCAATGACTAGCCTTAAAATTTTCAGTATACACACACACACACATATATTTAAATATAATTCAACATTTATTCGGTATTCAAACATATTATCACCCCCCCCACACACACACACACACACACCTCTATCTTTCATACCTTATAAATTGAATCATTAACTTAATTCAATTAGTACAGTATAAGAAATTTAATTCTCCAACAAAATATGGTTCCACACTGTCATGTTTTTGATTTAATGTCGATACAAGGCAGAATTAGAAATCCGTCTTTATCTTGATTTAAACCAGGTCGTAGCTGAAAATTTGCACTCTTTTTCTAAATGTTTTCATCATTTGAGCACTACTATATGGCAAAATAGACTTTAAAATCCGAAGGATCAAGAATTAAAATTAAAAATTCAGTTCTTAATTCACGAATTTGTTATTTTCAGTATCTTAAGTTCAGATTAATAAAAGATTTTAAAAATAAAATAGAAAATTTAAAATAAAATTGAAAAGTAAAGTTTAAAAAAGAGAGGGGGGGAGGCGGAGGGGATATATTTTAATGCCAAATATTAAATTTATATGCTTTAACATTGAAGTTATATTTAAGTATATGTACTGCAATTTATATGCATAAATACTTTTCTATCCTGAAAACCTAAAAAAAAAAAAAAACCTTCTTCATCTTGTTTTAGGTCAAGCATCTGTTAGTACATATTAGCAAGTTTTATTTATTTGATATTTATTTCTTTTATTGTTTTTACTTTAAAAAAATTTATTTTAGATTTACTAGTTTATGATATCATACAATAAATTGAAAAAATTACGGCTATTCATAGAAAAATCATAATTAATTATTATTATTATTTAAGAATTCAAAGAAAAAATTTTTAATTCATTATTTTTGCATCTTGTTAAGAAACAAGAAAGGTTTAATTTGAAGAACTCCTTAGAATCTTATTTTTCATAATAATATTTTGAATTTATACATAATAAAAGAGAAAGGGAGAGAGAAAAAAATAATATTAAGAATTACTTTATAATAATTTCTAATACTTTCTAATAATTAATTATTTTCCAATATCTTCATCTAAATCTTACTTAAAGCTTGTAATATACTTATTGAATTAAATTAATGAATTAATTTATAGGATTCTTTAAATGTTGCAAAATTTCGATTTACATTTTTAAATATATTTTTAAAAAATTATTGCTATTTTTTTTAAGTCCAAGTGTAAGAGTATGATTTTTTTTTTTCCCATGTAAGGAACTCTTAAATAGCTATTTATCAAAAATAACTTAAATTTAATTGTGCCTTTTTCTGTTGTTGTTGTTTTTACATTAGAAACAATTTTTCTGCACTAAATTATTAAAAACTTATGAATAGCTATGAGAATTCTTTTGTATAAATTTGTCTTTTTTATTTATAAAAATTTATTATTTATTTAAGTATGATTTAGCTAAAGGTATTGGAAAGCAATTGATAGCTAAAATTAATAAAAAGTAATTGTTATCATTTTTTTTTTGTCTCCCTTTCTCTTTTATTTAGTATAAATTCAAAATATTATTATGAAACATAAGATCCTAGGGGGTTCTTCAAATTAAATTTCTCTTGTTTCTTAACAAGATGCAAAAATTATGAATTTAAAAAAGTTCTTCTTTAAATTCTTAAATAATAATAATAATTAAATAAGATTTTTCTATGATTAGCCATAAATTTTTCCATTTACTGCATGACATCATAAACTAGTAAATCTGAATAAAAAAATTTTTTTAAGTAAAAAAATAAAAGAAATAACAAATAAATAAAACATGCTATTATTAACAGATGCTAGTCCTAAGTCAAGATACACACATATATTTTAATATAACTTCAATGTTAAAGCATTTAAATTAAATATTTGGTATTAAAATATACCCCCCCCCCCCACAAACTCTCTTTTTATTTATTTATTTATTATTATTATTTTGTCACAGAAAGAACATATTATAATTTTTATTATTATTATTTTAAGAATACAATGAAGAATATTTTTTATTCGTTGTTAAGAAAAAAGAAATACGAAATTAATTAAAAACCTTTCTACATGTTATATTTTGAAGATTAGTCAGTAGATGGCGCTCGTTTCTAAAGTGGGAGGAGCCTTCAGTTTGTTTATACCTAAGCGTTGTGCGATTTAGCGTTGACCGCAGAATTCTGTCTACCCTTCCCACCTGCATTTAGAATGGACTTAACCGCTATCCATAGCTGTCGTAGGGAATAGCGCACGAAAGAGACGCTAGTTTGTACTATTAACGTTATTTCTTACTCGCCTTATTCTGTTTTCTATTTTCAGAAAAGAAGCTTTTTCCTTTTGATTTTGTATTTGCTTTTACTTCTATAAAATGAATATTTTTGAAAAATGGGCAAGGGAAAAACTCATCCCAAACTTGCCAAAAAATTCTGTTGTTGTGATAGACAATGCGCCCTATCATTCAATTCAATTAAATAAGCCTCCGATTTCTTCCCAGAACAAAAGAGAAATTATGGATTGGTTGGAACTTAATAAAGTCTCATATTCTTCAAACATGCGAAAAGTTGATTTAATGGATTTAGTGAAGTTGAATTCCCCTGCTACGAAAACATATAAATTTGACAATATGTTAGCCGAGCATGGGCATTGTGCGTTAAGATTGCCTCCATATCATTGTGACATAAATGCGATAGAATATGTATGGGCGGATATGAAGAATTACATTCGCGAACGAAATATCACAGCAGATTTAAATATGGATCAACTATTTAAACTGACGAAACTTTCCCTAGAAAATGTTGATGCTGATAAATGGAAAAACTACTGCTTGCACATAGAAGAATTAGAGAATGAATATTGGAAAAAAGACGGCATAATAGAAGATATGTGTGATCCACTAATTATTTCGTTCGACGATGATGATGATTCTGATGACGTTGAAAGTGATAGTGAATAAAGCTCCCCCCCCCCCCTTTTTTTTTGAGGAGAGGTCCGTGATGATATTATAAAATACAAGCATTTTTATGGCTTTATTTTTTTCTGAGACCCTCTCTTCTTTTTTTTTTTCTTTGGGGGTCAGCTTCTGCATATATATATATATATATATTTTTTTTTTTTTTTTTTTTTTTAGTTAAAAGAATTTCTACATGAATTTATCCGAAAAATAGATTCAAAACGCGAACATTGACTACATTTATATAAAGATTAATTACTTTTATGGTAAAGTAGAAAACGCTGTTCGATTTCGGGATATCTAAATAAGCAGGGCCGAAGCTAGGGGGGTGCATATGCCCCGGCCCCAGAACGAAAGAGGGAGGGGGGAGAGGAAATGAAGACTTTGTTTGTCGTTTCATACAAAAATGTATATATATATATGAAATACCAAGAAACTCGCAAGCTAATGTTAAACCTATGGGAGCGCTCTTTTCAAATTTGTGTAAGGGAAAGTAAATTTAAAAAATAAAAATTCTGCAACCAAAATCGAAAAAGTAAACACTAACCCGGTTAGAATTTAATCTCAGCTATTCTAAGCAAAAAAAAAAAAACAACAAAAAAAATCATTTGAAACTATTAATATGCAAGTGAGAAATTTTAAAAAGAACGCTCTCATAGGTTTAACATTAGCGATCCAGTTTCTTATCGAGACTAGTGTAGGCTCTTAACGCTCAAGCTAATGTTAATCCTATGGGAGCATTGTTTACACATTTCTTGTTAGCATTTTAATTATTATTAAATGATTTTTATTTTTTAATGACTTTTCTTTCTTTCTTTGCATACTGTACCTGCGGTCGATAACTTTTATTGTGCATGAGAAGGGGGGGGGGGCAAAATCCATGTTTCCCGGGCGCAAAAATGACTGCACCCGGGGCAAACATGACTAGTTTCGGCCCTGTAAATAAGAAAAACTGCAATTTCCCCATATTTACGGATAAAAATGTCTCCGTATAGGTATAAGGAAATTGAATTTGAAAACAGATTAAAAAATATTTCAGTGTATTCATATTTAATAAGAAATTTATACTTATAAGTGTATCCTTTAACTTTAAGGAATAGATATTTAAAATATTAATTTATTTAAGAAAAAATAAGTTACAATGACATACGTAAAAATGCAGTAAATATGACAGTTTTTTTACTTAACATTATTTTTGTTAAATAAATTATTTATATAACTGAAAATTCCATCCTTATTTTTATTTTTTTTAATGCACCTTAAAGAATAATTAAAACCTTTCATGGCGGTGTTTATACCATTTAAAAATGTTTCATATTTTATAAATAAAAATAATAAAGTTTATATATCTAAATTATCCTAACATGTTTCTTTTGATTGAAGATATCGTCTTCATCGAAAAGAAAATAACGCATTATTATTAGATAAGAAGAAGAATCCTTTCTACAATCTTGAAGACAAGTGAATACGAAACTAGTCCAGTAGTATTTATTCTCCTCCCCATTCCCCACAAAAGCAATACTAGGGGAACCTCCCTTTTCATTGCTCTCAGCCCTATTTTGAAGAATAGACTAGTCCGTCTTAGACCTGTTACTCACGTGACAGGTCTTTAATGCTTGGCTCAGCAGTATCTGATATTTTGCGATAATCTCTAACATAATTTTTTAATTACCAATAGAGTCTTTTATATTTCGCTTGTGTAAATAAAAAAACAATTCTTGGATGATTAAATAAAACATTTTGATTATGGCATCGCACCACGTTGGTGCTATTTTTTTCTAACGCCAGTATGGCGAAAACCTCGTTTTCGAATATCAGTTGCATATATATTCTTAAAAAGGGAATAATAAATAAAAAAAGGATTTATTAACTATAGAACAAAACACTTTATATAATTTTAGAAAATAAAGTAAAAGTAAATAAACAATTTATTAATAAACAACATCCGGGTTACCATATCAAACAAAATGGCGGTTTGTCGCCAGTTAAGTACCCCGGTACGTAATATGACATAGCCGTCAGAAAAAAATCGTGCCAACGTGCTGCGTATATGACATCTGTGCCGCAATGGGTACATGGTATGCGAAATGAAAAGAATATGTTATAGAACATCTTCGTACAAGACAAATAGCCAATAATCTGCATTCAGATACACGGGCAAGGTTGCTGTCAAACAAGAATAATACTAACATCATTGTTATAACTGTATAAGAGTTATAATATTGATGATATAAAACTGGGTTTGAGCAAACAACCACACCAAACCACACAATGAGTATTTTACATATGTTTTGAGTGAAGCGCGATCAACAAGGTACTAATTAATTATACAAGCAACAGATATATAAACAAAAGTTTAAATTCAAATGTAAATATTTGCAGTCTCCCCCCACCCCTCCCTCCCTCAAAAAAAAAAAAAAAAAAGTTACCGCGATGAAATTACCTTGGCGTTAAGTGATGCTTTTTAAAATACGACATTGGTTGCAAACCAGATTACGGAACATTCCTATAACATTTGAAGTAATCACGGTACTTTATTTTTAGCAGGGTTAAATTTAGACAAGAGCATTTGTTTCATCAAAAGCAGCTTTTTTTCTCATGTGTAATTTAGAGACAATTCTTTGATGGTGAAAGAAAATGTTTTGACTTATTATTATCGCTTATTTTTTTTTTTTATTATTTACTTGTATTTTAAATCAAATTAGTCAAAATCTTGTTTTTTAAATGTATTTAATTTGTGTATTTCAAACTGAAAAGAATGCATTACGAAAGTTGACAATTTATCTCTAAGAGGCTTATTACCATGTGTCTAAAAAATACCCTTCACGATACTTACTTCGCTTTTATATGCGCCTTGGTGCTTTTTTATTTAGAAAGTTTGAGCCAATTCGGGTTTAGGAAAGTGAGATGTTTAGCCAAATGATAATGGCTATGAAAATAAAATTGAAATATTAAACTGTTTATGTATGTACAATATTTTAAAAGTATATCTGCTAAGACGTATTAAATAAATTATTTATGTTTTTATCTAATAAACGTTAAACGGCTCCTGTATCTACGTGTATGCTAATTTTAAAAAGCAGTAACATTTGTGTGTTTGTGGAGTCTAATCTTTGAAACTACCTAGCCGATTTAATAAATAATGGTTTGAAAATTTTGGTGGCCATCTCTGCTTCAACAAAGACTACATTTTATGTCAGTACAACAACCTCCATGGGTGCAGGAGCAGAAAAATTCTAAAATTGCGAATTCTGTGATATTGTTTGGGCTAGAAATTTCAAATTTTATGCGGTGGTTACTTCTACGATGTAAATACTCGCTATGAAATCTTTCTACAAGGTTCGAAATTTTAAAGTTAGAAGTAAACGTAAAACGTTCTAGAAAGTTTCTAAATCATGATTTATTTCGAATTGTTAAAGAAGAAATTTTGAAATTTCACATGACTTACTTTTAAGACGTAAATGCCGCTCAATTAAAAAACCAAAAAAAAAAAAAAAAAAAAAAAGGGTGCACCATAAAAAAAGACCTAATCTGCAATTTCTGTGATACTGTTAAGGCTAGAAGCTTAAAATTTGGCATGGTAGTAACTTAAGGTCTAAATGCTCATTATATAGAACGAATTCAATCTGCAATGCGCGCATTAGAACGAATTCTAAAAAAATCGAAATTAAGAAGTCTAAATAAAGCGGACAAAGTTCTAAAGATGATCTAAATAACGAAGTACATGGAATTATTAGGTATATAAAGATGAAAATTTGCACGAATGTTGCTTTTAAGATGTAAATACTCGCAATAGAACAATTTCTAAAAAACTGGTTATGTAAAATGATGCAGGAGCAAAAAACTTTCGATTTTTTTTTTCTGTGCTACTGCTGACCTAAAAACTTTTTATCGGGTTGAAATTTTTTGACGGGGTACTTTTAAGATGTAAATGCTCTCTAAGAAGGCTTCTAAAAAATACAAAATTTAAAAAGATGAAATAAATGGTAAACGTTCTAAATTACCATTCATTTGCAATGTTAGGTATAAAAAATTTAAATATTTAATAACAATACACCCCCCCCCCCCAAACATGCAATTCAAATGCAACAAAACGGGTAGCTATACGCATCTAGCATTGAATAAATTGTGTAAATATTGAATAAATGTCGGTATGAAACAGCGAATAGTTTGCACGAAAGTACTCGTCAAAACGTTACTTCTCTGGGCTTCTCTCTCTCTCGCCAAGGGTGTTTGTTTAAATTTGATATGCATTTTTTTTTTCAGTTTCACTAATCTGGAGATTTTATCATAAAGGTCATTTTCTTTTTTCATATAGTAACTTATTCGGGTAATTTTTTAAATCGAGTTAATATTGAAGTATTTTAGCTTGCATGATTTGTTGAAAAAATATGTACCGATTTGTAAATTACTACTTGAAATGATATTTTCACAGCTCAAAGGTTATGCAAGACGATTTTTATATAGTAACTTATTCAGGTAATTTTTTTTAATCGCGTTAATATTGATGCGATGATGTGCAATTTGTTGAAAAAATATGTACGGATTTGTAAATTAATGTAATTTTATGCATTTTATATAATGTGAAGTAAATGTAATTTTATTTTTTCTATTAATTTTAATCTATTGCGCACTTCAAATTTTATACTCATGCACGGCTGTCTTGCAGGTTTGCTTTCCATTTTTTTTAACAGTGTATATTTTATATAATTATTATATATTATTATAATAATTACAATTATTATAATAATATATTATATATTATATATTATTATAATAATATATTATTATATATTATATATTATTATATATATATAATATTGTATTTTGTAATTCCACCATTCAATTTGCTCATTTTCATCATTTGAATTTGTGGCAGGTCTGTTTGATAAGTATCGGACTTATTTTTTTCCGCGCGCAATAGTCATTCTAAGGCGTCGCCACTGTGCACATTGAAATGAGTGCTTAATGCGCATGCCTCAATTTTTTTTCATGAATTCCAGTGAGCCTGTCCTTGCCTGCTTCCGCCGAATGAGGTGCTATCATTCGTGTGCGTTGGATTTTGAATTCTCTTAAAATAATTGAATGGGTTTAACAAAGGTACTGCATCAAATTCTGTCAAAGCTTGATCGTCAAAGCAAAACAATTCGTAAGATTCATCAGGTGTCGTAAGTTTCATCAATTTTCCAGCTCATTCATCGCGCCTGATTCAGACTTTCGTGGCAAAAGATGGAATTCCAGTCGGTCGCCAAATTCCATACTCTTCAGACATGGCTCCTTGCGACTTCTTGTAGCTTCCGAAATTGAAGACGCCATTAAAAGGATCCCGTTTTCAGAGTAGAGATGAGATATGTAGAAGGCGACGGCGGAGTTGAGAACCATTCCAAAAAAAGCCTTCTAGAAGTATTTTCTGCAGTGGAAAGAACGGTGCGCTAAATGTTTGGATAAGCAAGGGGCCTACCTCAAAGTGGATAAGGGTACCAATCCTGTCAGGTAACTAATGTATTTTTTTTTCGGACAAAGGTTGAATACTTTTCACACAGGCCATGTATTGTCAAATAAAGATAGTATCTCATTTTCTATCCTTGTACTTATTAAATTATCTAATCAGTAGCACCGCTTAGACCAATCCCTCTGAGGGAAGTCCTAGTCTACTATATGGTTTCACTGAAATTTTACAAAATCTTAAATATTTTGATTCTACAATTTTATCATAAACTAAAACATTATTCAAATTTCTAAGTTACATATACTTGAAATATTATAATTTGCCCGTTCCCTTTTTTTTAATTTCAAAATGAAAAAGTATATAAAAACAAAGGGTAAAAAACCAGATAGCTTTAATTTCTTTATTGCTGCCACTTATGAGACAAATGAGAGGATTCAAAATTTCAAAATAATTCCCGCAATGTGACTGTGCAAATACTACCTGTTTGGGAGAGAAGTATTCACCAGTGTTTAATACAGACACTTTTCTCAGGGGGGAGATTTCTGTGGTTCCAGGGGGGGGGGGGGAGATTTCACTTTTTGACAATTGAAAACAAAATCTCAAATCTTCCGGGGGATATCTCATTGCTTCGGGGAGGGGTGTCCCTCTCCTTGGCCACCTCCTGAATTCAACACTCGTATTCACTGCAGTATTTGCGCCATATAAACCCTGCCCGCAAAGGATAAAGCAAAAACTTTAATTCGACTGCTGTAAATAAATGTGTGTGCTTGTTCTTACTTTTCTGTTCACATGTACCATCTGAATATAGTCTGTTTTGAAAATTAACATATCGGCTTATACATTACACCAAAATTTAATTTAAAAAATAGTATTTTTTAACTGATGTTACTGGTCTCACAGATCGCTGCTTTTTTATTTTTTATAGTTTAACTTGTAACTTCCAGTTTAACTACAAACGCTACCCAAAATCTTTCGTTTGGTACTTTCGTACCATCACTAGAGACTTTTGAACAGGTGAATTTTAATTATAACAGTCCTGTACAAAAAGTTTAGTACAAAACCACCATCCCATGAGTTCTTCGCGCCTTTTATTCATCATTCGATGGAGCGGTCTCGCAGACCGCTTGACACTAGTTATGTGACAATTTCTAGCACATCAGTTAAAGGTTAATTTCTAATATAATAAAATCTATAAGTAAATACGTATTGCTCTTCAAAAGTATATGCAGATTGAGTAAACAGGGTTGATACACTACATAGAAAATCTGCAAAAGCCAGGCAATTTGCAAAATGACCAAATACGAGGGCAGTTTGACATCTCCGTGATTTTAAAAAAGTGGCTGTCTAATCGCATTCTTATTATGTTTTCAATTATTATCTGCGGCAACATTTGTGCAATTTGCAGACAATATTTTAAATACATTGTGTTCTATTGGATTCAAAAGCAAGTGTTTGTTTGGATTATGGAGATAAAAGAATTTCGTGTTTTGATAAAACACTATTTTTTGCGCGGGAAAACAATTGTCGAAACCAAAGGAAAGTTGAAAAAATGTTATGGAGACTCTGCTCCATCACATGGTATGGTTCACAAGTGGTTTACGGAATTTCGTCGTGGCCGTACGAGCACAACAGATGCAGAACGTTCTGGACGTCCAATTGAGATCACGACTGAAGAAATGGTCAACAAAATCTATGATATCGTGTTAAAAGACCGCCGTGTGATAGTGCATGAGATAGATAAGAAGATAAACATTTCAAATGAATGTATATTCAATATCTTGCATGAACATTTGGATATGAAAAAGATATCAGCAAGATGGATGCCGCGATTGCTGACAGTGGATCAAAAGCAGACTCGTGTAACCATTTCAAAGAAATGTTTGGACAAGTTCGAGCGCAATTCAAGCGAATTTTTGCGGCGTTATGTTACAGTTGATGAAACATGGATACATTAGCATACACCAAAAATGAAAGAACAGTCCAAACAGTGAACTTCTTCTAATGAACATGCTCCGAAAAAGGCAAAAACTGTTCTATCGAACGGAAAGATTATAGCCACAGTTTTCTGGGACTCAAAGGGCATCGCCCATAATCCTCATTGACTATCTGGAGAAATTAAAAACGATCACCGGACAATATTATACCGATTTATTAGACGGTTTTAATGCAAAATGGAAAGAAAAGCGGCCCCATTTGTGCAAAAAACTGCTTTTCCGTCCCGACAATGAGCCAGCGCATTCGTCTACAATCGCAGCCGCTAAACTTTGTTGCATTACGATACGAATTGCTTCTTCCACCGTACTCTTCTGACTTGGCCCCCAGCGACTTTTTTCTTTTTCTAAATTTTAAAAAATGGCTTGGTTGAAAGCGATTTTCTTCAAATTCTGATATCATTAATGCCACAAATGCCTAATTTAAGGAGTTTGAGAACTCGTATTTTTTGGAAGGATTAAAAAGTTAGAACATCGTTGGAAAAAGTATCATTATGAAAGAAGATTATGTCGAAAAATAAAATGCATATTGGTTTTTTCATTTCAAAGTCACGGACTTATCAAACTGCCCTCGTAAGTCATGGAATTTTAATATTTTATCTAAAATCTGAAAAAGTCAGGGAAATTGATAAAGTTTCATGCTGATCATTGAAACAAGTGGGAAATTCCTGCTGAGAAAATTCCAGATTTTGTCAGATTCTAGTTTAGAAAATTCACCTACATTAACACCCTCCCCCCACCCTACTACAAATTTCTCTTCCCTACTCGTATCAGTTCATAAATATTAAAAATTTTAAACTCGTTAACAAACTAAGAAAAAAAAGTCTGCAGTATTTTTTATTTTGAAATAACATAAAATATAATCATCTCAAACATCATCTCTATTTCAGTTAAGAATATAGTTTACCTGAACTTTAGTGCTACAGTTGCTGAAGTGAATGGTGTCTCAATACAAAAATGTACAGCAAGTTTTTACAGTTTAATCATTAACTGATGTTACCGGTCTCGCAGACCGCTGCTTTTTTCAATTTTTATAATTTAACTTGTAAGTTTCAGTTTAACTACAAACACTACCGAAATTTTGTTCCGTTTGGTACTTTAGTACCATCACTAAAGACTTTTGAATAGGTGAAATTTTATATAACAGTCCTGTACGAAAAGTTTAGTACAAAAACTCCATCTTATGAGTTAATGGCGCCTTTTATTCATCTTTCAATGGAGCGGTCTCACAGACCGCTTCACACTAGTTGTGTGACAATTTCTGTCACATCAGTTAAAGGTTAAAGAAGCTTCATTAGAATGTAACTGTCGTAAGTTATTAAGGAGA
The DNA here is from genome assembly GCA_963932465.1 of Maratus speciosus. Classification (NCBI taxonomy): domain Eukaryota; kingdom Metazoa; phylum Arthropoda; class Arachnida; order Araneae; family Salticidae; genus Maratus; species Maratus speciosus. The sequence continues at coordinate 310,629,480 of OZ010792.1, forward strand.
GTTCTTGAGGGCTGAAAATAAAACACTGAAAAAGTAGCAATTTTAACGAAAAATGCATTGTCTTAAATGCCAAGCTTAACAAACAGGAGAACCCTTGAAGTGCGAACCCTAGTAGAAATAGTTCAAAAAAGAGTAGAAAATGTCGCTGGTTGAATGTGCCACACAAAGTGGAGAACACAAAGTGCCCGTGATAGGTGAGCGGCAACTGTTGGCCATTACACAACTGATCATCATTGTTCATATCGATGGGATATTTTTAAGCAAGGTGAAAAATATTAAATATATAAGTAAAATAAATGTTTACAAATGATATGTATTTAAACACTAAACGAAAGAAAGCTCGGTACTCTACATTTTAAAGTGTTGAACTAAGAGCCCAAAAGGAGCGAGTGGAAAACGTTAGTACCAGGAGTTTCTTTTTTCGCTCTCTTGAAAAAAATTCTCTTTCGGACTTTCAGCGTTCTTCATTTTTAGTCTTCAACTCCTATTACAGCTGTGAGAGCAAGGTGGTTATAAATGGGGGGGGGGGGGAGGGAAATTCAGGAATAGAGTTTATCACTATTTTCAATATTTGGAATAGAATTTATTGTTTTTCAATATTACAATATTTACTTTTCCGTCAGCGCGTCTAAGATACAGTACTCCACTACAGTAGTATTTTCTTAAAATACATCTCGAAAAGTCAGGGAATTTCTTCCTCCTGTAAGAGTAGCAACACTGAATAAAATAATTCGCACTTACATTATCCTTTAATCTCGTATTTTCTATTACTAGTATGAGATTGGTTTTTATTGCAGCTGAATAAAAGAGCGTAAACCTCTTGAATCTCTAAAGTTTAATTTGAATTTATTTTTTAGATCCCCAAACAACGTCAATAGATTAAATGATACTGACAAATTAGATGTGAATAGAATTGCATCCTTCGAGCAGTCCTATCCAACATTTCAGATCCACAAAGACCCTACAATTCTGAAACATCACGTATACACACATCTTAGTAAAATTAGAATTGTATTTTTCTGAGAAGGGGCCGACTTCAAATTAGGCCAAATTAACGTGTTGTATAGACATTTACTGGAACAACATGAATTGCAGTCATGAAATTAGGCGTGATTTTAAGAAACACTGAATGTTTATAAAAGAGTTTTCTTAAATCTATTTTCACTTTTATACTTATCTAAAACAGATTATTTTTTATGTACTAGTAACAAGGAACATTGGATAGTCTCTGCTTTAGAGCAGAGATTCTCAAACTGTGAATCACGATTAGTGTTGTCAGATCCAGAGTCACAAAAATCGGGACAAGGATACAAAAAAAGGGGGGGGGAATTCTAATTCGGGACATAAAACTATAGTAAACCTTATTTAAACAGAGCATGTCTATAACGGAATCCTTACGGTACCTATCCTACCTTACAGTAGGAATACCATAGGATTATATCTTCTAAGATGAAAGCCTGTTCACAATGGAATTTTTCCGCTGACTCTTGAGATTCAGTCTTAGCAGGTTTTATTATACTAAATAAACATAGCAATATTATTCAGTGAAACCTGTAAAGGCGGAATCGTTAGGAACTGAAACAAAATTCCAATTTAGCACATATAATTGTATAGCGTTCCTATCGCAGGGATAATTATTTACTTTTGAAACATAATTCAGTTATAAACGGGTTCCGTTCATTCTGATTTTATTGAACATTGTACAGTCAAACGCGTGAAAACAGAATCGCTAAAAACCGCAAAAAATCCGTTTTAGAAAGGATTCCGCCTACGCAGGTAGATTTGTAAGTTAATTCTTTAGAAGGGACTATAAGTTTTCTTGTTATAGACAGGTTCTGTCTTCCCAGGTTTTACTGTATGTAGTTCCCCTCGATGCAGACTAACGAATAGCATGGTAGTAACAGAAATTTTAAAAGAATTTGTGCATCCTGAGAAATCGGGCTTTTGTCGTCCCGCTCTGCGATTCAGCGGGACAGGGCTTCCTGCCCCTGAAAATCGGGACATCTCGCGTAAATAGGGACACCTGGTAACAGTAGTCACGACCCTGTAATGGATTAGATTATTAGAATGACAATAAATTTAGATGACTTAAAATTGAAGTTACCATGAATTTCATATTTCCTGTTCCAGATGCCTCAGTTCCAGCTGTAGATATCTGTTCACTGAGATCAGCTGCAGGAATGACTTTTTCTGCTAAAGATACTCGATAATTTTCTAAATATATCACTTTCAATTTATTTCCAACAATGGGATCATTGTTGACTACTCGAGCTACATTGCAAATTAACTTGATTATCTGCTTTGCCATGTGATATCCCGGAGCAGACTGAAAGAAACAGAAAACATTAGAATCTGAACTATTTCATCTCGGCTGCACAGTTAAGTTTATAATTAAGGGGGCCGTGGACCTTCAGTTTTGAGAAAAAGAGACTAAAATATCGTTTTTTCTTTTTTGGTTTATTAACACACTTCAATCTTAACTATCATTTGCAAAAAAAAAAAACGCATGCAATTGCAACGATTCCTATTGAAGTTACAAGCATTTCAAATTTGTACACTAATCGAGTTACACTATAAAAATAAAATTTTAAATCGCGTTCTCAAAATGAGAAATTTCGTCGATTTAATATATTGAGAATGTTAGTTATTTTTATCTTGTTTTCATAATATTGAGCATTATTGTTTGCAATATGCTACATTTCAAAACTTAGTATTAATATGCATGCATTATTGTACATAATAGGAAAATTTGGTAGTTATATAACTTTTCGTGAAATTTCAAGAAAAAGTAAATATTGGAAGTTTATTTTTTCCCAATATATTAGTATAATTTTAAAAACTCATAGCAAGTTTTGTTGAAATATTATAAAGCTACCATTTAATAAAACATGTCCCTACATTGAAATAAATGCTCATGGTACATTTTAAATTAGAGTGATTAACATATTTTAATTAAGTTAATTACACACATTTGACTAAAATGGATTAATTTACTTAGAAAATGTATGAATAAATATATGTGCAAAAATTTCGTACAATTGAGTGAAAAATGATAAACATGGTTTTAAATTAGATGTAAATTTCCAACTGGGCGAAAAATATCCGGACCAGGATTCGAACCCGGGACCTCCCTGGCTGAAGCCGCCAGTGCTCTGCCATCTGAGCTATCCCGGACGATTATGGTCGAACTTTTTCACCCAGCTAACCTTGAAGATTACAGCATCTGGTCTGAAACCTGGTTCAGCTCAACAGAATAAATCTCAAGTAATGGAACTCCAGAAAACGCTGGATACGAAATTACACTAAATTAATTTTAACACAATTATTCTAATTGGTAAGCAAATCATATTAGATGTAAATTTCCAACTGGGCGAAAAATGTCCGGATGAGGTCCGGACCAGGATTTTTTCTGGAGTTCCATTACCTGAGATTTATTTTGTTGAGCTGAACCAGGTTTCAGACCAGATTCAACTTCAAGGTTAGCTGGGTGAAAAAGTTCGACCAGAATCGTCCGGGATAGCTCAGATGGCAGAGCACTGGCGGCTTCAGCCAGGGAGGTCCCGGGTTCGAATCCTGGTCCGGACATTTTTCGTCCAGTTGGAAATTTACATCTAATATGATTTGTTTACCAAGTAGAATAATTGTGTTAAAATTAATCTAATAGTTTTAAATGTCCACTGTCCCTTTAAATGAATTTGTGTAAATAAAGTTTTTAAGTTATATTCGAGATACAGGCTTAATTGTGTTCTCCTGTGATAGTAGCATTTAATCGTAATCTTCGTTTTTAAATTCTGCTTTTTATAACTGGAAATTTTAAGTCTTGAAATATCATTAATGTGTCAGATAATTGTTGGTGTAAACGATTTAGTAGATGAGTCGGATACAGAAATATATATATAAATCTGGGACTAAGGTTGGGAATAGACAAAATTGCCCGAGAAAAATCAAATTACCGTATATCCCGGCGTATAACACGCATCACTAATTTGAAAGTATATATTTTTATTTCAAGCATATACTGCTGTATAACACGCATCAAGTTTTCCCACACGAAAACAAACCAGAAATATTTGCTTTCCCCCATTTCAGATAATGTGTCTTTTCTTTGCGACATGTGAAATTACATACATACGGAATTAAAACATGCGACATAACGGAATTTAGAGTAAAGAACAAACGAATCTAATACAGATTTGGCAGTAATTCCGTGGGAATCGACTTCGTTTGTTCAATTATTAGATGTTTCCATAAACAAACTTTCCAAAGAAAGTTTAAGGCGGCAGTGGAATACATGGATGCTAGAAGGAGTAAATATGCGGCAAGCGTCATTAACGCAAATGTGCGAATGGATTATAACACCATGGAATTAAACCAAACCTGTACCGAGGATGACTATTTATGGCTGGATGAAAGCGACAGTGGAGAAGATGACATTCCCGAAAATATAAATGAAGACGAGTACAATGAACTTTTCATGGTATCTGATAAGGAAGATGAAGTTTTTTAGAAAATATATATCGTAAGTTTCTTTGTTTATATTGCTATATAAATTGATATGCATTTAAATGTACCTCTAAAAATGTGGAAATTTTTTCCTTATGATTTTACATCAACCATTTTATATTCGGCGCACAACACCCACACGGAAAAATGGAGTCATTTTTTAGGCTTAAAAGTGCGTATTTATACGCCGAGATATGCAGTATTTCTTTGTTCTTGTTTCCTCCCCCCCCAAAGATTATAGTCAGTTTTAACTAGTGTTCGATCGAAACAAGTTTTTAAGACAAATCTAATTTCGGTTATCTGCCTAGTTTCGGCTTAAAACGAAACTGTCTTAAAATAAATTTAAAGAAATTATATACATATAATTACTCGTATAAAGAAACATTTCTAACATACATACATACATATATATATATATGAGCCCTGTTTAGAAACTATCTCCAAGATGGCTTTTTGTGCCTCTGACCGAAAGTTCCTAATTTTCGTATGAAATAAGATACAATTCATCAATGACACAGAACGCTATACAAATTTAATTAAAAAAAAAATGTTTTATACTGTACCTTTCCACCGATCATCACAGTTCGTGCTACAAAATTTGCATTTGGATTATCTTTGATTCGATTATACATGGTAACAATGTGGAGCAGATTCAAAAGTTGCCTCTTGTATTCATGGATTCTTTTCACTTGCACGTCAAACATCGAAGCGGGATTCACTGTTACTCCATAATCTCTTTGTATAAGGGCCGCAAGTTTCATTTTATTTTCCTGCACGTAGAGAAATACAAAAACAAAAATATAGAAACATTTGTATTTATTTTAAATATTTATCTAAAATGTATGACTGCGGAAAAAAATACTGTAAATATTAGAGGATACCTTCCAAGATTAGCTGGTGGTTTCTACAACCAAACCTCGGTTGGTTCGGGCCTCTCTAATCCCAGCCGAATATTCGGCTGCTTACACCCCCGTTATGGTCTCAAATCTTTAATCATTTTTTTAATACGAAAATATTTCCAAATCATCCGGATTCCTTTAACAAATTTGAAAAATCCGTCGCAAAACCCGAAAAAAAAAAAATCAATTTTATTTTTAAATTAATAATTATTCTAAGATTTAAAAGAAAATTGGATGAGATTCTCACATCACCTTATTAGTATATGACACGTTACCTCCCCGCTTCCGACAACTATTTTAGGGGGTTTTCGCCCGGGAGATAATTAGTTTCACTCTAATAAGACTGTTTCAAGCCATAATAATAAACTTCTATCAAATCGTTCTTTTAACTTTAGTGTTTGTAAACTGAAAAAATGATTTCTTCAACATGGATTTTACGAGTCATTTGGAACTATTTCTAAATTTCGCAATTATTTCCCCTTTCCTTTTCCCATGATTGAGCGTAAGTACTTTTATATGTGCGCTATCAAAGTAAAAATAGCTATTCTTAAACTCTTACGAACCCTTATTCAATTTCCGCTGTCTTCACGGATCTCGGGATTTTAGAATGAAATTAGTGATGTTTAGAATATTGAATAAATGATAATAGTGATGAAGTAAAGCATTTTAAGACTAAATTGCTAACGATTGAAAATTTTTCGTTTTAGACAGATTTTTACTACAGTCTTTCGCGGGACGGGAATAACCTGACACTGAACTCGAAAAAATTTTGTGACCTGCAAACCAACCCAAACCCGAAATGAAAGCAAATCCACCCGTAATATTTATGGAAAAGTACTATACCGTTATATCTCTAAATACATATATATTTTATCTGGAAAATATTGAGTACTTTCTTTTGAAAAATCGGGTCAACCGAATCCAAAATTTCAAGAATCAAAACCCAATCTGAAACATCTAAAGTCAACTCCACTCTCAACGAAAAAAATTAGCGTCTGCCAAATTCGTTCTGCGGGTTGAATCGTGTTCAGATAAAATCGGGTATCCCGATCCGATTTAGTACTCTTGGTTTCCGCCTTGGAAGGTATAATCAAGGATCGTACGCTTCAGGGAAATTTTTCAGGACAAATATTAGTATTTTATAGAAAAATAAATCTAGGTTAAACGTGCGAAATCTCTTTTACCTGACTGCCAAGAAGGGTTGTGTGTTTCACGCGTATCTGGATTTCTTTATACCCTCGAAACATCTCAACGGCTGAATGGATTTTGATGAATGAGGTCTCTATCGATTAGTCTTAACCGTCCGATGGTTATAGGCAAGGTTTTGTTTTTATAAATTGAAAATGGCGGTAGAGACTAAAAAAATTTTTTTACACACCATATTGAGTGTCATATCATTGGATAGGTCTTTCAAAATGAAGACTGTTTTTTTTTAGACTATTTTACAGTCAGATGCTCCGTTTAAATATTACACAACCTGGAAGTTGTGTAGGTAGGATCTCTAGCTTTACTGCAACTCTACCATTATAGACGTCTAGAGGCCTCATCAAAACAGTGTTTATAGATAGGAACTAACAATTAAACGCAACTTAAAAGTCATCAGTACAATTTAAAAAAATAGATAAGTAATACAAAAAAAAACAGTTTCACATTGATGAGAAATAATTGGTTTGCTTTTTACGCAGTTGGGTTTTTTTATTTTTTAAATTTAATTTTTACTTGTTAAAAAGAGATTTTCTATAAGAAAATAGTAGTACCGAAGAATTTCCTGATCTTGACATTTCTGGACAAGTACGACCCCTGTATAATTGTGTAATATCCCTTTAGGCATAGTACTGAGATACATTTTCGTTTAAGACAGGATTCTGTTATAAACATGTTCCATTTTTACAGGTTTTACATTCGTTCTTAGTTTTTCCTTTCATTTTACTCGTCTTTCACGCTCTACATAAATAACTATTATGCTTTTGCCATCACAAAACTATATTATATTTAAATACTATAATATACTTACATTTTTAACTTGTTGCACTTTCTGAACAAAACTAGTTATTTTTACCAAGGGAGCTATTTTCTTCAGCTGTTCAAGTTGTGTTATCCACTCATCTCCTATTTTCTTAAGAGGAAAAATAAAACATTAATTGTAGCAATATGCCTATCATATTAGTTTGCTAATTTTCAAAGGTTATTTAAATGTTTCTAATATATTGAGTTTGTATCTTTATACATTGAAAACAATTAGCACAAAGAATGCAACATTCATAAAATTCTCAGCAAAAATTGAATCAGTGACTTCAAAACCCCCATAAGTCCAGAATTAAGATATTTCAGGAATAAAATAAAGTCATGCTGCACACGTTCACACAAATGTTAGATTTTTAAAGAATTTTCCTTTTTAAATTTTTAAATATGTATATTTTATCAGTTATTTATTTTCTATGAATTAAAATAATAAAAAAAAACCTTTGAACATATGTTGTTTTTCCAGTCAATGATATTTAGTGACCAATAAATGGTAGAAAGAAACAAAGATATATTTTTGTTATATATTTGACAAAGTAGACAAATCATTTACATCTGCATCTTTCCTTAAATATTCGCGCAAATCTATACAAAAAACATCCCGCTCGGCGTATTTTGTACGTCAAATATGTATTTCTAAATTCCTAAGAATAATAAAGTTTTTATAAGATTAATCTTAACTTAAATACATTTACCATGTAGTACGATATTACTCAAACCCTTAACATAATTATAGGGACATATTTTCAAGCTATTTAAGTTTGTAACATGCATATTTAAATCTAACATACAATGACGCACAAACTACACCAGCGCGGGTAAATAAGGGTTAAGGATAGACTTTAAATGGGGTGCCAAATATGACGGATTTTGATTATTACTATTTGTGAATCCTAATATTTGCCTTATTAAATTGCAGGATTTAGAGATTAAATAATGCGAAGATTACTATTCAAAAATAGCGGTATTAAAAATCTGAAATCATTGGAACCTATACACTAAGGTACATAGCCATATTCATCATCGTTTTTGATCACAGTTTCTACTTTTTCTGTTGTTGGTGATTGGTATTGTCATTGACCACGCAAAGAATTGGATATATGGCCGTCTATGGATGATAATTTTTGGAAGTGTGATATCAGTAGTTTTAAGAGTGTTTTAGTGTGAAATTTTAGATAAATAGTGGTGTGTATATATAAAGGTAGTAGGTAATGTACATGGCTGTAAAATATTATTCAAGTATGTTTACGTCTATTGGTATAAATTGGCGAGAGTGAAATTTCAACTTTTTTTTTTTTAAGCTAAACTAAATTATCGCATATTATATATACCAACCTGTAGATCAAATACAGGGCTGTACACAATAATCTGAATACATATTTGGCTATGGACGGAAATTACTTAAACAGTTTTAAATGTTTTATACGTTTTCTAAAATGTTTACTTGAAAATCTTATTTACCATCCTTTTTTATAAATAACGATGTTTTGTTAAAGTATTTTCGAAGTGTTAGAATCTATGCTTAACGCATGATTTTTCTTTCTTGTTATTAATGCACTTGATTTCATTATTCATGAGATCGTGATTTTTGTTTACAAGTTTTCAATTAAAAAAATATTTTGCGAAAATATTTATCATTATAGAGCTTGAGAATGTCACCGTCTGAGCGATGAAACATGTCGATTTTAAGTGTATTTTTAATCACTTTTAGCAAGTATTAACTTAGTTTGATGATTTTAAGGAATTTTTATATATAATTTTACTACATTAATCGTTTAAGTGAAATAAACAGTTTGCGTCCTAATCTCATTTATGATCCATATGCTACAAAAAGCTTCAAAAAGAAACAAGTTCAGCTATTTTTCCCTTTTGAGAAATTAAAATACAGTCAAAGCCCGCTATAGTGAACCCTCAAGGGACCTAAATTTCGGTTCACTATAACCGGGAGTTAACTATGTCCGTTCCGCAAACAATTTTAACTAAAGGGTTCGGAATTCCTCCCTCGAAATACAAATTATTTAAATAAATGATCTATAAAATGAAACAAAATGACTGAAAAATAACAAAAAGCATGTAAACTTACTTTCATTATTTTTTACTATACGTCTTCCGTACAAAAAATATTTATAATAATCTTTAGCTGATGAGAGGCTGATTTAAGAAGAAAAAAATATCCGTTCTTTTGTCGAAGTACCGAAATGCTCTCGGCTCTATATTTTGTGTGTACAAAAACTTGCTCAGTACTTTAATTGCTGCTTTGGCTTATAATGAGTACACATTCCTACGCGTCTGCTCTAAATTTACGGAAATGGTTTGGTTTGTATTTTTGACGGCCAATTATCAACACGTGGGATATAGGCTCTGGGGGGGGGGGGGGGTGCCCTTCGTGGGGGGTCTTTCTAAGGGAACCTAACCCGTATTTACGCATGGGAATCCACGGTTTCGAAGAAAACTACGAAAACTTCGAAACGCTTAGGCCGACGGGTGCGATTGGGTTCGAACCCAGCACCTCCCCCGTCTACCAGCTTCGAGAGCAGAACCTCTCAGCCACTGGTGGGGCTTTACGGAAATGGATATTACACCCACTGAACTCTTACAGGTGTAATATCTGCCGGAGATGGCCTTTGTTTAGGGAGGGTGAAGGGAGATAAAAGAGGGAAAACAAGATCGCTACATTCTTATTGCTATATCCCAGTCTATGGATGGTTTTAAAAATCGGTGTATTTATTTATTTTGAAGTAGCAAATTCAAAATTATTACAAAAAAAAATCAGCCAAAGACAGAAAAAAAGTTCATTAGACCCAACCTCATTTTTTTGGAGGTTCATTATATCCACAAAAAATAACATACGAGTATTGCATGGCACAGGACAAAACATTTCGTTCATTATATTTGGGGTCTCATTATAAGCCATGTTCACTATAGCGGGGCTTAACTGTACTTTTCTTTTTTGTTGGTTATGTGTGGCAGGTAAAGGAACTCTCATCAAACACAGGCAATCAAGTGCCAATTAATCGTACAAAGGTGCCAAACTCCCACCTAATCCTCTGTAATATGTGAATTAATTTTGACCCAATTTAACAACGTTTCAAGCCAAAAAATTTATCTGACGGATATTTATTTTTAGTTTGCTACACTGTAAAAAAAATCCATGGACTTTCCGTTTTGGAAAAGGCAACTAGTTGCCTTTTCTGAAACGAATAGATTCTTTTGAGAATGAAAAATTTTAATTTACAAACCCATTAGTTTCACATCTGCAATGAAAGTAATCTTTTTGGTAATAAAGAGGCCAAAGGCCTCTTTATTAAGGAGCCTCTTATATTCCTCAAAGGCCTCTTTAAAGAGGCCAAGAGGCTTTTTGGTAATAAAGAATTTTTGGAAAAGGCAACCAGTTGCCTTTTCCAAAACGGAAAGTCCATGGATTTTTTTTTTACAGTGTATGAAGAACTTATTATATTCATTTCTTTAAAAAATTCTGGTGCGAAATGTATTAAACCAGCTTGGCACCTCTGATAGTAACACTTCCACATTCCCCTTAATTTTGCATATTCATTTATACATTTCCAAATGTTACTTTACATTATTGTAGCAAACAAATGCTCATTTTTGAGACAGATTTAAAAATATCGTGATTGAAAATCAATATAAAAAAATCAATAAATCGAGTTTGTTTTAAAACAAATTTTATTTTAAAACACATTTTTTCTCCTATTCAATAATTTAGAAATTAAAATTATGATATTTAGGAACGGATATATTTATGGTAAAAGCAAAAGCGATAGCACAAATCGTTGCAACCATCGTTATGACGTCAAAGTTAGTGTTTGATATGTTTTTTGTATTATAAAATAGATATTTATTTCGTCTGAATTATACTTACTTCCGCAATAGCATCGGCTAATTCAGGATTGCACAGTACCAACCAACGACGAGGTGTTATCCCATTAGTTTTATTTTGAAATTTCTGAGGGTCCAATTCATAGAAATCTTTAAACCTGTAGATTAGATAGAGAAATTTAAGTGAGCTAATTGACGAAAATTATTACACGTATTGTTTTATATGTTTCCGTATTTTAAAGAATAAGAAAAATGTCCAGTGATATAATTTAGTAATAATTATATTATAATTATTTGAACTATAATAGATAATTTAAGAATTTTGTGCTTAAGGGGCCACTTCACTGAAACTCCCCGATTACAAGATCCTTGTTAACCTATATGGAAAAACTAAGAAGTGCGATTACTCATTACCTAATATAATTACTAACTCTAAGCTCTGGTGGGTGAATTTCTTCCCACTTAATTTTAAACCCTAAATTTCATAATGGTACCGAAATTTGCGATCAAATTTATTTAAAAATAAGTACATGCATAACTGTGTACATAAACTGAAAATTATTTCAAAATTCGTAGGCCATTGTGACAAAAATTAAGTGGGAAGAAAATCACCCACTAGAGGTTAAAAAGGGTTAAAATACGGTTTTTATCATCCGAAAATAGACGTCATATGCAGACGATGTGTATTTTTAAAAATTATTTGCGTAAATGTTAAATATTTAAGGAGGTTATAAAATTTCGTCAAACTGAAATTTCAAAGTTTATAGGGATTTTTTTTTTTAATACTTAAAATTTAAAGAGAATTTTTTAAAACGCACGTCGCCGGCATATGACGTCAACTTTCTGATGTCGAAAACCATATTTTAATAATTATATTAGGTAATGAGTAATGGCGCTTCTAAGTTTCCCCATAGGTTAACGTGGGATTTCCCCGATCAGGGGGTATCCGTGAAGAGACCGCTTAAGAATGCTTAATCATTGCAAATTATACAGATAACTGTAAAACTTTTTGAAAGTTTGTAAAATTAATACTTACACGGTAGTTTTTAAAATGTTAGAATGAAGTTTTGCAACTCCATTCACAGCATGGGAACCAACAATTGCTAAATGAGCCATGTTGATACACTTCACTGGTTCTTCCTCAACAATTGAGAGTTTCCTCATTTTATCAATATTACCTGGGTATTTTTCTTCCACCCTCTATCAAATGCAAAAAATCCATAATTAGGCGCAAACATTTGAAATCTGTCACACACATTCATACACATTAGTTGCTTTTTTAATATACAGAATGTCCTCAATTCTTATTCAAAAGCCAATTCCTAAACCGTTAGTTTTAGAGGTTAATGGAAAGAAAAAAACGTTGATTTCCACTATAATGTATTTTTAAAGTCTTTTTAGATGAAATTATTTCGTGAATGTGCCAGAAATTAGCCAGTATGAATTTAAGAGTAACCCCTGACAGGTAGTGTTAAAATCGTAGATAATGCGTCGTTTCCTCTAACAAGGCAGGTCTCCTGAAAGCGCATACTCTAAGTATTTTGAAAAAAATGTTCATGTAACTACTCATGTACATTATAAAGTACATAAAATGGAGAGAGGATTGTACTTTGTGTCAATATATTAAAAAGAGAGAAACAACGTTTACAAAACAGAAAAGCAAGTAATTTTAAAAAGCACAAAGCTATTTCGAAGCCTCTAAGGCCCCATCATCAGTGCTTATAAATTAAAGATAAAAATAAAACTATAGAATAAAAGAGGGGGGGGGGGCGGAGCCAGAAGGCACGCCTCACATCTCGACCGTCAACAGCGAAATGAAAATCACTTGACAAACAGCCACGGAGTCAGTCTCACGCGCACACAGGGAGACCAATCAAAAACCGCCCAGATGCTCCGGGAGAGTTCAAATAAAGCAAAGAAAAAGGGGGGGGGAGGGAAGAGAACGAATTAAAGAAAATTAAACTATAAATTTGAAAAATTGGGCGTGCTGGACAAATAGTTTACTAAGTTGTTTGAATTTTTCCATATGTGTTCTTGACTTTTGGGAAGCCTACCATAAAACTATCCTTGGAAAGCGTGGCATAATAAAATTACAGAAACACTAAAAAAGATGAATTTCAGTCAGAGCAAATTTGACTCATGCCTGTTTACGCGAAAAAGGGGCGATAACACAACATACATAAACATATGTAGACGACATTTTAATTGCCGGAAAATACGAAATAATAGAAGAAGTAATCGCGAGCTTAAATAAAGAATACGAGCTAAAGAATTTAGGTGACATCAATAACTACCTATCCATGAACATTAAAAAAGTAAATAAAAATTACATGATAAATCAAACTCAGAAAATAGAGGAATTAATAAATTTAATTTGCACACTGCAAATAGAGACGTCTTAAATTCAGACACATATGTGACTGAAAAAGAATTTCAGACACTTAAGTGTCTGAATCTGAAAATTCAGACATAATAAATGTCTTACTTTAAGACACATAAGTGTCTTACTATGATCATGATGTAAATGAACAGGAAAATATGTCTTAATTGTGATTATATGTCTGAAATTAAGACATTTAGAAATTCAGACATTTAAGTGTCTGGATATGATATAATAGCATCATAACTATGACGATTGTGTCATTATATTTTTCAGCACCACCAGAGAATATTTTGGATAAATGAAAAATGTTTAAAATACAGTTCTGCACACAAAATTTGGTATTACTTTATAAAAGAAAAAATTTGATTAGAACATAGAACGTGTGTCAGTATTGTACAAATCCATTTATCAAGTTTTGGGACTAAGTTAATTTTATGATGTATTAAGTTATTAAATTATTACTTTTCACAAAATTATAAAGTTTTTCAAAAATTACTTACACTCATGGGTCTACGCCGGAGAATGCGGAAAACTACCACTAAAAGAGTAATATATATATATAGCTTGAAAATTGAAATACTAAGATTTGAACGCGAGCAGAAAAAAAATATAGGGTTGGTTGGTTGGTTGCGTTTATGACGGCCAAATATCAACACGAGGGATATAGGCCCTAAGGGGGGGGGGAGTGCCCCGTGGGGGTCTTTCTAAGGAAACCTAACACGTATTTACACAAGGAAATCCAAGGTTCGAAGAAAACCACGGAAAACTCCAAACGATTACGTCGACAGGAGTGATGGGTTTTGAACCCAGCACCTCCCGTCTACCAGTTTCGAGAGCAGAACATCTCGGCCACTGGTGGGGCAAGAAATGTAGGGAGGAGCAAGACTGAGGAACAGATATGCCTGTAGTCTACTACCTAATTCGCTTTTTAAAATGCAGAACACAAATATAAAATAAGCTAAACTAAGAATATTTTGTCACAACTCCCCATGCAAGACAATTTTTAAACATAAAAGCAATAGAACAAATTTACAATTAAGAAATATTAGATATTCGGAAATAAATTTGTAACAACCTTTTTCAAAATCAAGAACTGAAGCAGTTTTTATTTGGAGGGGAAGGGAGGTGGGGGTTCTGTCTTCCTGATCCTTGAAATATAGCACCACAAATAGAAAACCTCTGTTTTAAATAGAAACACGTGAACGTTAAAAGGCGAGCAGAGTTAAATTTTCTCTTCTATGTGGGTTTTAGGAGTGTTTGATTATTCTCTAAGGCACTGGGACGAATGCATTTTAATATTTTCTTAATAATCAAATATAAAGAAAATTTCATTAAATTTCAAAATCTCCCTTCGTAATCCCCCCCTCCCCCCCCCCCACACACATGGACCTACATTACTACTCAAAAGCTTGTAGAAAAATAAAGTTTTTGATACAGATGTACCTGCTTAAAATAGTAAAATAGAAAAAAAAATGAAAAGGTTTATTAATAATATTGTTCGTAAAAAAGTGTTTCGCATAAAAACAAAAACCCCAAATTTTATTATTACTAATTTCTATTGTGGAACATTCGACAACTTTCCTAAATGGCAAATCTTTCCATATCGCAGAGACAGAGATAGGTAAAAAAAAAAAGAAGAAGAAGCGTAGAATTAGCCGCGCATGCGTAACTGAGACAGTGTCGAATGTAACAGCGGAGTGTTGAAGCGAGAATTCTTTGAGTATTTACAAGTCTTAGCACTTTGTTTTTTATTCATTTTTCTGTTCGAATAATTATTCCCCGCATTTTAATCGTGGAGTTGTACCCTTTCTGCATCCTGTCAGTGTTTTTCGTGGTTGTTGCGTGGTCTCGCACTGTTCATTTCTTCTAATTTCGAACGTTTTAAAACCGCTAAGCCTACCATGTGCCCAGCTTTACAAGCATGGCCGTCGAATCAAGTTCACATCCGGCTGCATTAATTCCGAGATACTTAAGAATGAAAAAACCTACTGTATTAAGGATATAACATTTTTATCGAAAACCTCAATGGAACCATCATCAGTTCTCAAATCGGACCTAGTAGCCTAAATCAACGATTTCTTAATTAAATATCAATCTCCAGAAACAGTAATATTAATCATTCTCTCATGCAACTTTATTACGGTGGATTCATAATTTAAAACTTGTAGTGAGGCGTAAATGTTTTTGAAGACAAGCATTTTCCTATACAATAATAAAGTAAAGATCCCTACCGCCACAATCTTACTAACTGTGCTTGGCATTATTCTACCTGATTATTTAATATTGTGGTATCAATATCAAAGATTCACAGTGTTTATTAATAATGTTTTAATTTAAATAAAACATGATAATGCATAAAAATATGCGTTAAAAATTCTTCTATTGGATTATTGTATTTACAGGTAACTCCTTACTGGTTTTTATTTTTCTATTTTAGAATGAACGTAATTATTTAATAGGTATATTAAAATAATATATTGCACTCTTAATATTAAAGTTTATCATGCTAATTTGTTTAAATTGCTGACGCTGTCTCTTCTTAAAAAATCTCTTGAGAATTAATAAAATCTTTTAAAATTTTACAATTGTATGTTTAGTGTGTCAATTTTACTTTTTTTTATAATTACCTATGTGTTGCTTAAATGATAATTTTTTTTTTATGATTGCAAATAAGTAGTATATACCTATATCTTGATTATTAGTGAGAATTTTCGCATTAGTAATTAAGTGTAAATAATGTGTATTAACAAATGATTATTTTTATACTTGTTTATTCCCGTTCAGTCACGCGTTTAATAAGAATTAAACTTTTTTCTATAACCATGCTTCGTGTGTTAAATTTTAAGTGAATTTTGTGTTTGAAGTTCATGTACTCCTTCAACTTTTCCATAAGATTTTAATCCTATATCGATTAATATATGTTTTTTATATGGCGATAATGGTCCTTGTTATCTCGCAGAATGTGAGTATTGGCCGGGGGCGGGGAGGAAGGATATATGTTGTCATGTGTTAAAATTAATTTTCTTTTATTATTATTATTATTATTATTATATAGTAAAGAACAGAATTTCTTTTACGAAACAGCATTTCTCTAAGTTTTTGTAGCCTTAAGACCTTTTTCATCCCCCCTCCCCCTAAGCCAAATTTTGGGTAACTGCAAAGGAAAGTTTGTTTATAGTCTAACAGGAGGGGTGGGGGGGAGTGGTTGTCACTCAAAGTGTTAAAGGTACTTAGTTGAATTTTATGTAGCGGGCCAGTGATGATGACTGTTGACCAGTGAACTCTCATTCTTACTGGCCCTTGGGACCAGTACTCCTATCATTGAAATATTTTTTTTTTTTCATATTGATAAATTTAGAAATTCATATTGAGAAATGTTATCAATCTTTTTTTTCGCTTCATACAGTGGATACAAGAGCATGAAAAGAAATCACAAAAGCATAAGAATGAAAGTTTTTATGAATTTCAGAATAGTTTATAAGTTTCAATTTTCCAATGTGAAATAAATCTCTCCTATAGTATTCAACTGAACGACTATTTTTATTTATTTATTTTTAATTATCTTTATGAAAACTTGTTTAAAAATAGAAAATTATTTATGTATATTTACTGTGTTACATAACATATTTAACCTGGAAAGATTAACACCAGGCCTGACAGACCCAGAGTGCGTATGGTTTTTACAATTGTTACCATTATTTTTTGTTAAATAATCTTCTAATTATTTTATCGCAGAATTTGTAACAATTGTCTGCGACTAAATAAAGTGACGATTATTATTTGTATTTATTGGTGACAAAAACTATTCACACCCTGGGCATGCGCCCGTCCTCCTGCGTTAAATTTTAAAATGGAGCCATATTTAAAAGATGCTTTAAGCAAATAATAAAATCTGTGTAATTAATCCAATATGCGCTAAAAAAATATTTAAAAAATCAAGTTGAGTATCATACACAGAAATGAAAAAAAATATGAGAAAAAAAATTATATGGTTATAAGTAAGACCCATTCGCCCATGACAGGGGAAGATACTTTTCTAATTGTTTACCATCTGATTGGTGAGTTATGTAACTTCGCTGATATTTAAGATTCTGTGAAAGAATGTGCTTTGAAGATTATTCTTTTGATTATGTTTGCTCCGTGTACGTATATATTTTTTCATATTATTCAATTTTTTAATTTATGCCTAAATAAATTACCGTATATACTCACGTATAAGTCGAGAAATTTCTGACAATTTTCGGTAAGCAAATTTGGGGGGTCGACTTATACGCGAGTCAGTTAAAAAAGCAAAAACATAAATATCGAATACTGCAAAATTATGTTCTTTTTATGTGTAAGAATAAAAAAAAAGTACTATATAAAATATATAAATGATAATAGTTTATCATTTAAATAAATTCAATGATTTGTTTTTATTTACTTACTACCTTCTCATTGGCAAGTGAAATCTATGGTTTGATTTTGTGCAAAATTGAAGTAAAAAGTTAGGGGGTCGACTTATACGCGCGTTTTTGATTTTTTACAGAATTTGCATTCGAAAGTTAGGGGGTCGACTTATACGCGAGTATATACGGTATTTTTATTACGATGTTTATAGGGGAAAATATTTTTAGAAGTTTCTTTTCACCTCAAAGATTTTTTTTTTTTTATCTGAATGTAAAAAAAAAAAAAAAAAAAAATCATGAAAATTAAGAATAAAAAGAAACTAATTTTCAAAAAAAAAAAAAAATGAAATAGGATTTTAAGTCTATTTTTTATGTTTGTGTTTGATAATGTAGCATCTCAACGCAAGTTATCTTTGTTGCATTTCAATTTTGTTTTTATATGATTAAAAAAAAAAAAAATGTATAAATGCACATTGTAATGCTACAAATTAAATAGAGTAACTTATCAAGTAATTAATTGGTTGGTTTGCATGTATGGATATTTAGATTCATATGATTTAAACTTTAAAGTAACTTTGCGAATATTATTGATTAATGTCAACCGCTGGACCTAGAATTTATTTAGAGCATTATTCCTACACTGTAACAAAAAAACTTTTTATTTAATTAGAATGCGCCTATAAATGAATATAATAGCAAAACCTCTGAATAGCGGACGCTTCGGGAGCACGTAATTAATCCGCTATTTGCTGGTATCCGCTATATATAGAGTAGAATTAACTGATTCTATGATTTTTTTCTTCATTGTTTTTCTTTTTACACTAGACTGCTTAAAATGCTGTACAATATATACATAGACTGCTTAGCAAATTTTAATATATTTGGACATTTTCCCAAAATTCTTTCTTTTTCTTTTTTTTCTTTTTCTCACTTAAAAAAAGGGAGTTCATAACACCAGCCTGTTTTTTTTTTTTTTTTTTTTTTTTTTTTTTTTTTTGAGATATTAATATTTGTATGACAAATTTAAAATATTCAGAGAAAGAAAAACCTTTAATTTATCATTAATAGTATTATTTTTGAATTATTATATTTAAACGTTAAAATATTTCAAAGCACACTTCAAGGAAAGAAACTTGTACTTTCTACTAAGAAATGAACAGAATAGTACAAGATATTTACTTTATATCAATTTTAATTTGGTTTCTTTCTCAATGTAGTTAACAATATACCAATCATGTGGATAAGAAATGGCTTTAGTGACTGCCATTGCTTGTGTGATTACAAATTTCGTGGGGAGCAGAAATGAAAGATATTTATTATAAAGGATTTCTGTTTCCAGTTATATTTACTATATTATTTATCGTTTAAAAAGTGTCAAATAGACATGCTGTCCATCCAGAATCCTATAACTACTGTTCATCTCAGCCGCCGATGTGTGATTGTCAAATTTTTCAGTATTTCTTGGTAATGATAAATACATGGCTCGCAGCGTTCCTAAAATTTTCGCATTTTGCTACCAGTATTTAAAGTAAAACTTCTTCGTGTTACATTCCTTTAACATTTATAATAGAAACATACGATAAAGATTATCTTTTTAAAATAGTGGTAGCAAGGATGAAAATTTTAGGAACACTGCGAGCCCTGTAAATAGTATAATAATAAAAATGAAGGAAGAAAAAAAAAGTAAGAGTTTCATACTCAATTTTGAAATAAAAATGCAAAAACTGCTTAAAATAATTCACTGGGAATATCTAATTTCAATGGGAAAAAATTGTACAACAAAGCAGGGATGGGATTCTTTCTGAAGAAATGAATCATTTTTTATAAATGGGAATAATTTGTTACCATAAAGCAGAGCTGATTGCAGCATGGGCAAACTGGGCTGTTTCTATGGGCCTTTAGCTTTACGGACCCCCAAATTTGGTATGCAATATCCATAATTCTGACATTTTAAATTTGTTTTGATCTTATACTTATTTTAATAAATATTTTGTATTTTTAGAGCATGGTTAGGTTAAAGAAAAAGATATATTTATCCAAATATGTATTGATAGCATCGAGTAGGCTTAATTTTTTTTTTCTTTTTTTTTTCTTTTTTCTTTTTTTTTCTTTTTTTTTTTTTTTTTTTTTTTTTTTTGTAACAGTATATCAAAGCTGTGGGGACGGGCGCGAATGAATATTAGGTCTTTGAAAGTTCGCACTAAAAGTAATAAACATTTTGGATGCCGTAAGGCATATATGATATCACATAGATACATATTTAGGTGAAAATATATAGATATTAGTCTATTCTAAAACTACAAAATACTGATTACAATCATCATAAGGTCAAAAATGATTTGAAATATCAGCTTTATGAAAACTTCGTACCGAAGCATCCCAGTTTTACCACGCTGCAATCAGCTCTGCTTTAGGCTAATGTCAGACGGACGTCTTTTTGCACGCTTTTATCCTTACGTATTATCCCTACACAATGCTAGCGGGATTGTGTAGGGATAATACGCAAGGGAAAAAGCGTGCAAAAAGACGTCCGTTTGACATTAGCCTTATGGTAACAGATTATTCCCATTTATAAAAATTGATTCAATGTGGTCAAATATGGCTGCGTATATGGCTTAGAATGAAAAGTGGTCAAAGATGGCTTCCCATTGTTGAAAAAAAAGGCTCAAAGATGGCCGCAATTAAGACATTTGAAATGTCTGAAATTCAGACACAAGAAGTGTAAAAATTTTAAGACGTTTTAAAACGTCTGAAAATCGAACACTCCTGTTTCAGACACTTAAGTGTCTGAAATTCAGACGCAAGAAGTGTCTTAAAATTTTCAGACATTTTAAAACGTCTGAAAATTGAACACTACGTTTCAGACACTTAAGTGACTGAATTTCAGACATTTCAGTTTACAGTGCAAGACGCAAAAACATGTAGCACACCCATGGAGACAAATTACACATGCTTTAATGATGAGGATAACATTTTACCAAATAACACATTATAGACAAGCTATACGAGCACTTCTGTATCTAGCAACTATAAGCAGACCTGACATCTGTGCAGCAGTAAACATTCTTAGCAGAAGAAATGAATCACCAAGAATGAAAGACTGGAATGCAGTAAAAAGAGTGATAAGAAGACTACAAAAGACTAGTTAAAGACTACAAAAAATTATAGTCTAGTTCTAAGCCGAGAAAAGAAACCGATACTTGAAGCTTATGCGGATGCAGATTAGGGAGATGTAGATTCACGAAAATCAACGAGTGGGAACCTATATGTGTTAGGGGAAAATGTCATACAATGGTCGACCAAGAAACAATCCTGCATTGCATTATCATCGGCAGAGTATGTGTTTGCAGCAATTGAAATAAAGTGGCTAGTCAATTTACTGAACGAATTGAACATGAAGCAAATTTTACCTATAAACCTATATGAAGACAACCAGTCCACGATCAAGATGATAGAATTAGAAAAGCACTCAAGTAAAATGAAACATATTGAAATAAGATACCACCTGAAGAAAGTAACTAAAGAAAGACGGGACTATCAATCTAAAGTACTGCCTAACCAAATTGAGGATAGCAGATCTGTTTACTAAACCAGATCCCAAACCTGTTTTTCAAACCCATAGAAGGAACTTAAATTTGCGTGACAGTGAAACTTCAGAAATTAAGGAGGGGTTGGACATAAATCATAAAGATGAATAACTGTGTTAAAAATAAACTAATTTCCTCAGTTACATAAACAATATAACTTTTCAACTTAGCCACAAATCTCTTTGTAGTGCTAAGGAATTTAACCTTAACATTCCTGTAAAGATAATGATTTGTTAAGTGGATAAATTATACTCAAACTACAGTGGACTGATTTATTGTTATTATGTATCTTGTAAACATTCTTTTATTCTGAAAAATGTAACTAACCAGAAAAGAGGCATATAAAAATGCTCTCTTATTACAATTTAAATAGTGTTAATTAAACAACATCTAAATGTCACTGCATCTTCATTTAATATTGAAATAATTTAGAATTTCTTTACTTAAGCGAGGCATAAAAAGCCATGCATTGAAGAATATAACTAATATAATTACATCTCCAAATATAATATGAAAAAGTGAATCATATCGTCAACTAATAAGTTTGAATAAATAGTAAAATGTGGATTTACACCATCAACGGATAAGTATCCTGAAAAAGGGTAAGTCCCAATTTACATTACTTACTCACGCCTATTTAATGGGGTTGAAAATCCTATCAGGTACCTCCGTCTGTCTGTCCGCATATAACAGCGCAAAAACTACCCAACCGAATGGTTTTATATATATTACCATTATAGAATATTACAAATCAATTTTTAAATGAAATTTATAAATTGAGTATCAAGACATGATAGACATACATATTAAAATGTATCAACAATTATTAAATTAACTAATCACTAATGAACTTTATAATAACTAGATCCAAATATATAAGCGTCGCAGAATTTTGTCGAGTCATTTCAAAGTTCATGAAAATTGAATCTAAACTTAAAGATATTAATAAAAATTATCTTCATTCTATTAAATCCTACCATACGCCAATAATTCAATGTTATCCCATGATAGGTAATGATTATAGGTTGCCATGATGATCACATTATTTCCGTATTACTGAATTGATATATAACCGTGATAAATTTTGTATTCAAACATTTTTGCATAAGAGTGCAACAGCTATGCACCAAGATCTGAATATTTATAGAAACTAGTTATAGTGCTAACGCACCCTATTTGCCACGTTTGACGTACAGTCGTGGAAAAAAAAAAGTAAACACCTACTAACTCCTCAACAAATCATCGTAGCAGAAAGTTACTGGTACCGAACGATTTGAAATAAAGTTACTTTTAAATGATGTATATAAAATTTGCTTAGGGGGGCATCTACATATTGAAACAAACCACAACATTGTTTTTTTAAATAGCAGTATACAATTCTGACAGCATAAATTAACTCTACACCCTTCAATTAGTCTAAAAACAAATTTTTAAGCAATTTGTACCATAAGTTTCCGAGAAATTAATTATTTTAAAACGAGCGTATTTTAAGGCCTGTATCCAAATTGAAGTTCGGTACTCGATTGTTAACCGAGAGAGCTCCCTTCTTGATCAAGGCACCTTAAGCAGTCAATTAAGCCTGTTAGATTACAGGATAGCATAAGAAATTTCAAAATATTTTGGTCACTTCTATCATAGACGGCCCCTTAACCATCATTTTGCCGTTTTTTAAGCATAATTTGAAAACTACTTTGAAGAAAAATGTGAAATTTTGATTTCCATAAAGCAGGACTTAATAAATCTAAATCCATCAAAAAAATTGTAGGTTGCAATTCATAATTTTTTGTAATATTAATTTCATAATTCATATCAGAAAATTATAAAAATTGCAAATTCAACGTATTTATGTTTGGGTATATTGGTATTATTGCTACACAAAAAATTAGAACATTAGGATAATAATTTCAGAAGTTATAAATAAAAATATGAAAATGTAATTTAACATTAGAAGCACTAAATTTTTAATGTTTAATTCAAAAACGTATCATTCAAATGACTTGAAATTTGGTGTCTAGGCATAGTTTGAACAAAAGATTTGAAATATCTCGTTAAAATTGGGTATTGCCATTGAAGAAAATGAAGTTTGGATTCGTTTTAATATGTAGATGCCCCCCAAAGCAAATTTTATATACGTCATTTAAAAGTAGACTTTATTTCCAATCGTTCGGTACCAGTAACTTTCGTCTACGATAATTTATTGAGGAGTTAGTAGGGGGTGTTTACTTTTTTTTTCCACGACTGTACAATTTCCGACTTGTTTTCATGGCTGCAAAACAGAAAGTTACATAAATCTCATAAATATTATCAAAATATGAAATTTTAAAGTAAAAAATTACTTATGTTAAAAAAAATATTTTTGGGGGCCTCTAGCTTTTTTTTAATGACAAAATTTACAAAGTTTATTTTGGCAATATCGATGCAAAACTACTCAAATGATAAATAAAACTTTGCCATGGAAAATTAATTGCAGTTGTGTGTTTAGATCTGTATCATTATTTTTCGGTAGATCAGTACGTTATTACGGTAGATCACACGTTATCTTTTCTCATCCTTTAATTCACATGACCATTTCACTCTTTAATGCAAAATATTCTTATTTTTCTTACATTACAATTAAAAATTTCCTATATGCATAAATTTATAAGTTCTTTAATAAAAAATTTCCTCGCCAGAAATATAGTTTTACGCAAATAGTATACTGCAAAAAGCTTACCTTTAAATGCTGAGCGTTTATTTCATAAATGATTTCTATATGCCGTGGAAGTATGTTCTCCAACATTGAAGTGGGCCAGCGTTCTAAAGCTTCCGGTAAAATTGTGTGGTTCGTGTATGCACAAGTTCTGGTTGTTATAGACCAAGCCTGCATGAAAGAAATTTTTATAAAGCCTCGTTCACAACAAAAAATTAAAATAAATTTTAAAATCAACATTAAGATTTCTGTAATTTTTATTCTTAACGTGTTTCCAAATAATGTACAGATTGTATATTGCTTTAACAATGCAAAGAATATCTACAGACTTTTTATTAAAGCATATTACTGAAAAAGTAACTGCGAATCGTAAAAGGATCATAATAAACAAAAGTTTTCGCTTATTATATAAATATCTTTGAAACATGTAGTTTCATCAAAAGTGCTGTATTATGTTAGGAGGTACTCATGTCTGTTGAAGACAAAGAGACAACTTCAGTCACGCGAAAATTCTCGCACCCTAATGTTACATCTACGATAGCTTCTTTTAAAATGTCTTGTTCGCATTTGGATTTTTTTTTTTTTCGTTGATAGCTGATGTCAATCTTTACAAAAAGGTCCACTTACGCTTTCAATTTTGGTTGAAGTTTATTTTTTTTTTTTTATTTTTTTTTTTTAAATGAGGACATTTTAACTTACAAAACTGGTTCCGATTATTTAAGTTTCATAAAAAACTGCAACCAAAATCAAAAGTAAACTGTATTTGTAGAGATCGACCCTAGCTATCAATGCAAATATTCAAAAACATCGAAGTGCAAACGAGTTATTCCAAAATCTCCTATAGGTTTAACAGCTTGCGAGTGTCTTCGCCTGACTGAATTAGTCTCTTAAAGTATTTTGTAAAGCAATATTTAATCTGTCACTGAGCTTTCTCTGAACCCCCCCCCCTCCCCCCCCCCCCCCAAAAAAAAGAAAAAGTATCAAGTTCTATAGAAAAAAAATAACGTTTCCACCAACATTAGGTTCATTTGGAAAGATTTTCGTTTAAAAATTAAAATCACAATGGAGCGGGCGAAGTCCATTCGGGTTTATGCTGATAAAGCCAATGGAACCTCAACCCTTAGGTTAGTTAAAAAAAAAAGGGGGGGGGCGAATTTGCTTAGTTCTTTTAGAAAAACCAACCAGCTTAGTGAGTTATATTAAAAGTAATTCCTGACCGGGTCTGGTTCTGGTAGAAAATATATTTGAAAGTGGCGTTATGCTCTTCTAATAAATGCGCTCATGCACAATTATTTGACATTCAAAATAATAAGCATAAATTGGAAGATTAACTAACTTTGGTTTTGAATAATCTGGAATTTGCTTATGTTTTAGTTTTCGGTCATTTCAATACATTTTACACGCAGATTTCCACTTTTACAGAAGTAATTTTTTTTTCATTACATGTTGGCCAATATAATTGCATTTTGTAGTTGTATAAGGCTTAAAGTGTAGCAAATAACTATGAGGCCCGCGCTTAACGTTATTTAAGATAGCAGACCTGTTGAAAGATGCCAAGGTGTACATATTTGTAACCTTGGCATCTGGACACTGTTACTGGACACAAAGATGCAATTATACTTATAAGAACAAGGAGAGCCAAACAATTTTCTTTATTATTG
Source organism: Maratus speciosus (assembly GCA_963932465.1). Lineage (NCBI taxonomy): Eukaryota > Metazoa > Arthropoda > Arachnida > Araneae > Salticidae > Maratus > Maratus speciosus. The sequence goes on from OZ010792.1 coordinate 310,655,449, forward strand.
TGTTTAATAGATGTCCTTAGCTAAGTTAATGCTGCACATTGGCTAAAATCTGTTTGTGAAGATCTTTAACGAATTCCATATACCACTTTCACCACAAAAAGCATTATTTATCACAAATAATTGTTTATTAAATATGTATCAAAAAATATCATAGTTCAAAACTATTTAAAAAATTACGCTAGATCTAAATGGGCATTTAGTGATTGTGTGGCCACTTATTGAGTAAATAAAACCATTGATAAAATCCAAAATAGCAAAATTTTAGAAACTAATTACTACTTGTAACGGTGGATACACGAGGTAACAAATTACAAAAATAACAGAAAAGTTAGCAACACCAAGTTAATTTAGTGATTTTGTTCTCATGTGTTAGGAATGATGTTTATAATTTATTGCACCGACATTTTTTTTAAAATTAAATAAATAGCTAATTTTGAAGAATAACATTTATAATCGATGTTATAAAACCAAATTAAAATTACCCAAATCAACTTTAGTGATTTTTTTTATCCTAATATCTTAGGAATGATTTAAGTTTACTATACCAAAAGTTTTCTTAATGAAATGACTTTAAAGCTAATTTTAAAGATTTATATCTGTATCTGGTAACAGAGGTTACATTCAGAAAGAAAAAAAAATTCTGAGAACACATTTTATTTGGTTTACCTATCAGTCTAATTATTTGAAAGTGGTACCAAATGTGAATTGATTTTACTTGTAATCATTCTAAAATGACAACATAAAGGTGGTGAATAATTGGTAACAGAGGTTACATAGAGAAAAAACACCTTCCCGAGAAAAATAAATTTGTCCACCATATCTGATATTCATAACAAATATTCAAAATAATTATTCTCACAACTTGCTTACTTATAAACATCATTTGCGTTGTGTGGTACACTTTTGTGACATGAATAGAAATAAATTATATGTGGTAAGAACGGTTACATAACCCTTCAAAACGTTGGGACACTCACTTTTTCAACAAAACAAACTTTAAGAATTAATGTATGTGATATTAATTATTATAGTATGTTCTATTACAAAAAAAATGCTAGTACATGGAAATAATGTTTTAGTATTAAATAAGCAATATCTTTCAAGGAAACTTCATCTTGGGACAGCCCAAAAAGTAGGTCATGAATTTTTAAATATTTTTTGTTTAGTAAATAAAGTCTTAAACATACTACTTAATGTATTTTTTTTTAATTAGCAAATAAGATAACATTAAAAATGGTAATGACAGTGAGTAAAAACGCTAAATAGTTTAAGTAAAACATTCTTCATTTTCCGGACATGAAATCTGCGTGTAAAATTAAAACGACTATTTTATAAGAATTTAATACATTTGACCGGACGTCTATTCAAAGTTCGGAAAATTTATTTTTTATTATAGATTTTTTTTTTCAACAACGTGAATGCGAGTATGAATCCTTTGGATTTCTTTTTTAAGATAAAATATTGAAATTATACAAAGCATTCATTCTCAAATTGGAAAAACAAAAATTAAGATAAAAAAGTTTTTAACCATAGAATAACACACTGGTGTGTCTCAAAGTTTTTATTTTCTCAATTCCTAGAATGATACACTGTGAGAGGGGGGGGGGGGGGTGGTCTCTCAAACCCCACAATTTCTGACATCACTCGCAAATTGAGTATAAAGGTATCCTTTTTGTTCCAGTGGATTGACAGCTACAGTGCGTTAAGAAATTATAAGACCACTAACGAATTTCTGAAGACGACAATATGCAAAATTTAGCGTGTGTATTTAAAATTTATCGTTAAACATTTTCTGTTATAATTGGTACACTAAAATTTAAGTTCCATTTTATTAAAATCTAAAATTTTTTAAAACGTAAATAAGGTGGCTTAAGAAATTATAAGACCACCTGAGGAAATTAGCATATTATACGTCATATGAGAATCATAATAGAGAGTATGAGAATCATACGTACATCATACAGTGATGTAAAATACGAGTATTTTTTAAGGGTAAATTCAGAGGGTATATACCCAGGTAAATACCCAAAATGGGTATTTACCTGGGTATTTATTCTTCAATTAAATATAGCCGTAAAAAAGCTTATATTGGTATTATTTAGGATGGATTAGTGAAAAAGACAGCAAAATTTAAAACTTTACTTTTTACAATTCTTAAATTTAAAGAAACTCAATATTTTACATTTAAATATTCAATATAAATGAATTTTTTTAATTATAATGAAGAATGTAGAAAAGCTAATTTATTGAGAAGAATTTTATTAAAAAAGTTATTAAATTTGTGCAACAGGTGTGCTTAATACGTACGATACCACTTCAACAAATGTATTCAAGCAACGTAGGTTACTTCAATAAAGAGGACATATTTTCTAACCCTTCTCACAAGGCTTTTCTTTCTTGGATACAATTTTTCTCTGCAAATAATAACAAACGTCGTTCCATATGCTGACCAATTTTATAAATAAAGGTTAAACTATCAAGTATATGTATGACGGTTTTGAGGTGCAGTTGGTCAAAAGAAAAAATGAACTCATGCATGTTAACCACCAAATTTCAAATAAAACAGATTAAATAACCATTCGACGTCAAATTATGTATCATTTCATTTCACATAAAAAAAAAAAAAAAAAAAAAAAGCTTGGCGCTCGTCTTCATATTGAAATTGTACCAAACTCTGAAATGTTCGACATGAACACCTAATGTCGACATATTTGGCTTTGTCAGCAACTTTTACTTTAGTGTACCGAACGTGAAATCATTCAGTCAAGTAGTTTGGGAATTATGAAGATTTAAAATTCGGAACTTCTAGTGTTAAATTCCTTTTTTATCATTGCAAAACAGATTGCAATGCAGGTAGTTTTTAAGCATAAGTTTACAACTACTTTGCAGAATAAGCAATAATTTTATAATTCACATAGTCTTTAGAAACTTTGTTTAAAAAAAAAAAAAAAAAAAAAAAAAAAAAAAAAAATAGGTTATACTTCACATTTTTTGAGCAAATATTTTAAATTCACTTCCGAAAAATATTAAGCGCAACTTATGAATTTTTTTAGCAGAAACTGATTTTTTTAGCGTCAATTATTATAATATAAAATTACAGCTCATTCCACCAACTAGTTCTTGAATACAACTAGTTCTTAAAAAAATTACTTGTGTTGCCATCTGTTTTGCAATAATCACAAATGAATTCAATATTAGGAGTTCCAAATTTTAAACCTTCAGAATTACCACGCCATTTTCACCGACTGATTTCCTATTTAGTATTCTAAGGTCAAATTTACAGGAAAAAGCTAAATATGATGTCAAAATTAGGTGCTCGTATTGAAAATTTCAGAGTTTGGTCCAAATTTCAGTATGAAGATTACTCAACCAGCACTACAATATCAATTGAATCACAATTTCCAGTCAAATGGCTATTTCTGTTTTTTTTTTTTTCAGTCTGACAATTTGGATATTAAAATATTTCTTGATCAACTGTACCTCCTTGCATCAGTCGATTTAAAATATCTTTTGGAAGATGGCGAGGACCAATGGTAGATTTTTTTGTAAATTTATCTTGAATAAGTTTCTCTTTGTGCAGTAAAGATACATGAAGTAGCTATACAGGGCGATTCAAAAAAGATGGGAAAAATTTTAAGAGGTGATAGTACACACCCAAACAAACATTTTGTATCAAAGAATGCATGGCCGAAAACTAAACGTAAAAAAGTTAGAGGGCGCCAAAAGTTATGTTCTTATACGAGGCAAAAACACACAATGAACGATTAAGTTAAGTTACGAAAACAAATTTAATGGCATTTGATTACAATAAGTGCTCAAAACATTGACCGGCAGCTGTTATGCACGCAGTACAACGGCGAAGAACAGATTGGCGAATTTTCTGAAACACACCAGGCACCACCGCGCTCGCCAGATCTTTCATGTCTCGATTTTTTTTTGTGGGGACAGCTAAAGGCTCTTGTGTATGAGACTCCCATTGAATCCGCAGAAGAACTTGTCGCCAAGCTTTTGGCTGCTGTAGGTGAAGTTCGCGATATACCTGGTGTGTTTTAGAAAATTCGCCAATCTGTTCTCCGCCGTTGTACTGCGTGCATAACAGCTGCCGGTCAATGTTTTGAGCACTTATTGTAATCAAATGCCATTAAATTTGTTTTCGCAACTTAACTTAATCGTTCATTGTGTGTCTTTGCCTCGTATAAGAACATAACTTTTGGCGCCCTCTAACTTTTTTACGTTTAGTTTTCGACCATGCATTCTTGGATACAAAATGTTTGTTTGGGTGTGTACTATCACCTCTTAAAATTTTCCCCATCTTTTTTGAATCCCCCTGTATAGATAATGTATTATGGTGTTAAGTTTTTCATGTACTAAATGAATCTGGTGTTCGTGTGATTGAAAAGATTCAATTAGTTCTACAATTGGTTTAAAAATGAAAATCTTTTGCTAAACGAATTAAAACACATCTAAAAGTTCTCTCTTTAGCTGATAAGCTTTTTCACATTGCCATATTTTGTAACAGAAACTTACCTTTTATGCTTTTAATTCTTTATAGTACTTTGTGATAAGAATTTCCCACCATTGGTTAATTTTTTCATTATTACTTTCTAAGTGTTAATGCGTGTTATTGGTTCTTCTGTACATGTTAATGTATACCAGCATTCCTACTCATTTTTCATACGTCCTGGTACTATGGCAGTCTTACTTTTTCGTCCGCTGTTGGACCATGAAAACTTTTTTTTTTTTAAGTAAATCATTTTTTCCCTCTTCTAAGTGCCACAATCGATATGGTGTACATTCCACTTGCAGCATACTACAGCTACGACAGCAGAAAGAAAACTTCTGATCTCGTACTGATTTGTAGGACGGTCTTTTTGTGACTGATGAAGAAAGATTTTTGAAACGCATTGCATTAGTTTATTTAAAAAGCGCTTTTCTTTGGCATTATGAAACAATGCTTTAGAAGTTCTTATTTTTTTTATGTTAAAAATAAGAGTTGGAGCCCGTCGAAATTCGACGAATTAAAATGTTTAGAATGGAACTGTTAGATCGAATTTATAATAAACCTACAAAAATAATTACAATAAAACTTCATCTTGCATTGGTTGTCTAACTCTTAAAATAAATAATGTTTTTAACCTAAAATTACCAAAATTTTATTTCCACAAACTTCAACTGCTTAAATTATTGAAAAATTAAACTGTATTAGAATACATATTAAAGATCAGTAATTATGTTGAAGTTATTGATTGAGGCTCTTATGTATGTTTTTACGGGATGAAACATCAGTAAAAAGGATTTAGCTTTGTCACATCGTAAAATTTCCCCCCAAATCTAAACTGTACGTTATTTTGACATTCTCAAAGTTTACATACGCACCACTCAAATCACAATTTAAAAGTATTTTAACGCACAATACATTATTAATGAATGTATTTCCAAACTTAAAGTCACGTTTGTCCGATACAACTAATCATGTGAACATTCGCACAAACTTTAAGTTCTAATCTCAGTACCCGCAAAAACTTACCATTCAAAAATTTGCGTTTAGTTGCCATAGTATTGGCCATTTAGTATTGGTCAAATATTTAGTTTTATCGAAGAAAATGTTCGTTTTGTTTTAAATATGACATTTTTATTCACTGAATCATTTTACCTAGCGTCTCAAACTCAGTAACAGCGTAATGTAAAAATATTTAAATATCTTGTTCAACCTTTTGATTTATCAAGAAGAATGTGTGTTTTTTTTTAATGTCTGACTTTGACTTCATTTTTTGTTCAAAAATTAAAAAAAAGTTAATTTTATTTGTAATATGAAAATGGCATCAATAAGGATATAATCAATAAAAATAAATAAACCATGACTAATTTCCCTTTACTTTTAATAGAAATGGACTACTTCAATTGCCACAATTACAAAATTGGTACTAAAAACTATAAAAAAATTAATATCTCAAAAATAAATTGAGATAGAGCTTTCAAACAAATTGCATTTAAAAGTACATTTTCCCCCTATACGACGATGTAAAAATTGAAACTGTGCGATGTTTAGAAGTTTAAAAATTTGCCGTAGCGAAAATTGCAAAACCGAAATTTCATTTTAAATTTCAAAGTGTTGCCATTCGCAGAATGACGTATGCGTTACGCACATATGTTTGTCCTTTATAATATAGATTTAGAAGAAGAAAATCTATTTAAAACAAACTTTGAAATTCCCCATTTAGTTTTTTCTTGAAATTTTAGAGAATTTATTTTACCTTTTACATCTTGAATTCGATTGAACATTGAATGCAAGTAGTTACTTCGTTTGATTGTCCTCATTATATCATATCTTAAAATATCAGAACGTTGTTAATGGAAACTATTTGCAAATCCATTACATCGGACGAACGTGCAGGGTTTTCCCTTCTTAATATAATTGAAAGCTGGTATTTCAAATATTCTAACTTACGATATCCAGAATTTTTTCAAGATGATATTTTAGAGTGAAGTATGAAAATACCCAGTTTTTGGGTATTTACCCAAGGCTTGGGTAAATACACCAAAAATAAATACCAACTTGCTGGGTACTTACCCTCTCCCACATCACTGACATCATATGAGCATGAAACGTACGTGTTTGTATATCGTGAAACTGTTCGTGAGAAGCAAACGTGCAGGTTTAGATAGTGTTATTTACGATATATTTGAAGATGCTGCCGGGTAAAGAGTTGTCTGCGGCCGAAGTAAGAAAAATTTGGTTTTATAAGGGTGCTGGTAAATCTGAACGAGAAATAGCTCGGTTAATGAAGCGTTCTAAAACTGCCATTCACAATGAAATAATTAGAAAAAAAAGGATTCAAATAAAATTAAACGATCTGGAAGCAAAAGGATTTTGACAGCACGGGAAGATCGACAAATATTTCGATTATCAACTCAAAAAGGTCTTTCAACTCGGGAAATTTCGAACCGTTTCAGCAAAATAACCTCACACGTAACAGTTTAGAAGAGTTTAAAATCAAATAGTAATGCAAAATGTATGAAACTGTTGAAAAAACAGAGGTAATGAAACATCTGAAATGGGCTAAAAATGTCATGTCATGGGACGAGAAATGGAAACAAGTGATATTTTCAGATGATTTTTTTTATCTTGATGATCCGGATGATTATAAACACTATTGGCATGATTTGAGGAAGGAACAGAAACAATTCTTCTGTCGACAAATGGGAGGAGGATCAGTAATAGTTTGGGGAACTTTTAGTCGTGATGAAATTATGAGATGTAACCCGAATTTCGGGGCGTATGAGTTCTGTGCAATATCAGGCTCGGTTATATGATCATATCATTTGATACCATTTGGACCTTTTTAGAGGGTGCTAACTGGATGTTTCATCAGGACAATGCTCCTTGCCATGTGTCTAAATCCACCCAGCACTGGTTTAAAAAAGGGAAAAATTCATGTTTTGTCATGGTCAAATCGAAGTCCAGACTTGAACGCTATGGAAAATATTTCGGGCGTATTAAGTCGCCAAGTTTATGCTAATAATAAACAGTTTTTATCTGCCAATGAACTAGAAGTGGCTATTGTAAAAGAATGTCACAATCTTTCTGAATCTTTACATAATCACCTGGTCACTTCTATGAAAAACAGAGTGTGAGGTTGTAAGAAAAAAAATGGAGGACCAATATCGTATTAATTTACACATTTTTGTTTTTAGACAAGTGGTCGTGTAATTTGTTAACAGTATATTTTTTAATCATTGCTCATATTTCTGTTAACATACTAATTTACTGCATTATTCAAATTATTGCAAACTAATTTTAATAAATATGTTGTATTTTGATATCATGTATTTAAACTATAATTAGAACCTTTATTTACTTCATAATTTTCAAAATAAAAGTGGTCTTATAACTTCTTAATGCATTGTATTAAACACTAATTTCGATATCGTTTGGAATCGCTGCGAACTTTTGAAAAGCTGGATTCCTTTTGGGTTTTGTAGATCCCAGTGTGTTAGATTTGTTCGAAAAATATATGGTCATTCTATGGCTACTACAATTTTTACTAGGTGTACTTTTGCCCGTTTTTGTTTTATTTTTTTTCCCTATCGTTTAGTTTATATACAACTACCGCAATTACGTTTTTATCACTGAAAAAAAAAAGTTTTTGGGTTTTGTAGACCCAAGTATGTCAGATTAGTTCATAAAATGTGTCACTGTAGGGTTAAGAATAATTTATTTTAGCATCTTTGATTAAACCATACTTTACAGTTTAACCCCTTGCATGTGGAATATATTTGAGATAAACGTACCAAAAATGGAATTTTTTTTTTTCTGTGAATGGTTGGAATGGAATTAGGAAAGAACTGCAAAATTACAAAAATCCGACAAATGGCGTGAAAATGCTAACTTTTCGCGGGAAAGTTTTGCTATATTTTAGGAAAAATGGTAATTATTATGCATCGGGCGAACTGAGTTCGTGCTTCACAGAACTGAAACACCGATTTTTCTCTTGCCCGAACTCAAGTCGGGCATTCCAAAATTGGCGCATTTGCGTTGCCCGAACTGAGTTCGGGCGTCACAAGCAAGGGATTAATGTAAGCAGGCAACAGAAATACATCTAACAAATTTAAAGTTTTCAAATTTCTTAAGAACTAAACGTTTCAAAAGGTTACAAAATGTACATTTCTACTATTTTAGAACATCCTGAAAACATTTAAGTAATACCTTATAAATTCATTTATTTACATAAATGATAAGCTCGTGGGTAAGCCAGAAAAAATCAAATAAGAAAATGTTTTAACTATGTTGAAAAACAGTTACGTTGGAAAAAAAAATTACAAGTTTAAATGACTATAAAAAAGTCACATTTTTATGAAACCAGACAAAGTTTTCATTGTAAGAAGCAGAAAATGTCACCATACCTTATCCCATGATAAGCCTTCTATGTCGACCAACATGCGCATCAGTTCTGGAATAGCTATAGCTGGATGTGTGTCATTCATTTGAATGGCTACCTTGATAGAAAGTGGCAAAATATTAATAAATTATGGAATAATAATTAAAAGATTCAACGAATTAAAAATAGAAAATACATCATAAATGTATTAAAATATAGTACAGAAACGTAATTATACAAATAGATTCACTAAACAGCTTAATAGATTTTTCTTAAACAGTCTTACGCTTTTGGAAATACATTGTACGTATGAAAAATGATAATCACATAACGTATGTAATGAAGTGCATTGAACAAAGAGTCTCTTTATAGCAGCAAAATTAAATAGAAGCACCTTTATACGTACATAGACCTTTCAAAACTTAATTCTAGTTTTCCTAGCTGAACGAAAATAAGATTCATTACTGAACATAATACTGTTTACTTTTTAGAATACGGCTGGTTCAAATATGGGTCAGAAAGCATAATTTCTTAAAAGACGGGAAAGGTTTAAATATCTACCAAGCACTTACTTTCCCCTCAGTTATTTTCCTGTGCGTTGCGGAGCAGGACGTAGGGGTTGCTCTAAGGTAGCGTTTGTTTGCTTTTTTCATATATGTCATTTAGCCTTTTTTTTCCAAGCCTTCTGTGATCATCAACATGAGGCGCAGATGGACATATAAACAACGGTTCCAAGTGACTTCAGACTTCTAGACATCCCATAAATCATAAAAGTTGAAAAGCAGCGTCACCACATCAAAGATTTGGCAACCCGTGGGTTCTGTCAGTTTGAACTTTAAAAGGCCCAGTTAGACGTATCATTGAACTACTTTCAGTATCTGCGTCTTTTCTTGTGGTCACAGGTTGTTTTCCATCTTTAATGGCTTTACAAGGAAACTGTTGGACATCCTGCAGGAGAGAGAAGTTTTCTTCAAGTCCGATCTAATCTCTTATTTCCTTTTCATTGTTGAATCTCCCGTCCTTTTGTTAAAAAAAAACAAAAAAACACACTTTACTGCTTTAGAATGAGAGGGAGCACTTTTCCTTTCTAAACGCAACGGTAGATTTCTAAGGTGGGGGGGGGGGGATTCCCCAGTTGAAGAAATCCCTTTACTTCATGGGTGTGAAAGCCACCCACTGCCTATTGTTGAAAACAGATACTTTTAGAACAAAAGCGGAGAAATTAATAAATAGACCTCACGAATCCCCAGTCTTCATATGTACACACTATTTTTTTTTCCAAGTGTTATGTCCCAAATTTTTAAATGCCAGAAATTTTAGATTACATTTTTTATATAAACATTTATATAAAACCACAGTTTCACAACCCTGCTTGTATCATTACCTTCCTTTAAATTAAATACTCTTTAGCTCGTATGAAACTTGCATGAAACTTGATATCAGTTTTAATAAAAAAATATTGTGCAGTTGTCTTCAATTATTTCAACGTAGTCTCTTGTAAAACTTACAGAATTTTGAAGTAAGATAGCAAAGAAAATGTTTCAATGGAAATTACAAGCAACAAATTCTGGTATTAATGGAGATGTCATTTCAAAGAGTAGGGGAAAAAAAATCATTAAATTCAAATATCTAAATAAATATAGTCTGCAGAAAAATTTCAACGTAAATTAACTAACCTTGTCTGGAAAGCTATCGAAATTGTTTCTCACTTGAACTCGAGACCCAAATTTGGAAGATTTAAATCGCCTGATGATATCTTGCAGAGTAGCGGCTACCATGAAGTACTCTTGCTTCAACCTGAGCTCCTTACCTTCAAAAAACTGCACAAAGAAAAAAAAAAGATTAGTATTTAAATCAACTTACATGCTTTTTTTTTAAATGTAGAATTATTTTTTAAACTTTTAATCACATATTTGTAAAAACGATTTAAATTTCAGTAGTTTTAAAACAGCAAGTCTTCTCTTAATATCGGAAGCATTGTAATATTAACATCTATAACATTAAAGAAATCGTCTTTCTGTGCGACGATAATCTAGAGCTGCGAATAGAAGTCCCACTGCTAGTAAATTCACAAAGATGCTTGAATAGGAAAACTGATTTTCAAGAAAAAAAAAAAAGTTATTTTAAAATTTAAGTTATAGAAGGAAATTTTTAATTTTATCCCCCCCTCCCTCCCCAATATACAAACCTTTTCCATATATATCCATTTATATACATAAAAAAATATTTTGGCCTTTGTCGATAATGTAGCGCTGCTAATCAAGAGCGCACTACTACGAAATTAGATACAAAGATGCCGGAGAAGGAAGATTTTATTAACAACTGATTTAGACATTTTAAGATTTAAGCAATTGAAGGAAATTTTCAATTTTTTACTTTTTTCCACCCAAATAAAAGTACAACCCTTTTTTAGAATCCAAATGTCATTTTTTAATTATCAAAAGGAAATATTTATCTTTGTAATTATTAGCAGTGGTTATTCTTTCTTTCTCATACGAACGAAGTCAATGCGTAACAGTCACAAAAGTAAAATTCTCTGAATTTATAAACATACTAATGCTACAGAAATGAGTTTTTACTGTGTATTAATAGGTCTGAAAGACAGTTTTAATAACGATGTTATTGTTACTATTCTGATTCTAGAAATGCACGCTCTCATAAAATTAAAAAAATGTCAAAAAAGGTGTACTTAAAATTTAGACAATCCAGTTACCTTAGAATTTAGAAAAAATATTTTTAAGGATTCCAAAGAGCTGGTAAATGTAGACTACTTACATTATCATTGGGATATAAAACCCTTGAAATATTTTCAGCTAAGTTTCGATCCAGAACTGCTTGAATGTAGTCACCATTATTGACTGAAAAAAAAATTCTTAATTTTAAATTTCATTATAAAAGCATGTAAAAAAAAAAAAAAAAAAAAAAAAAATGTTTTAGAGTTTATACATTTAATATATTTATTCGATAACAACATTATAGCTTTAATGAATTTTTCATTTGCTAAAAAAATACGCTTATAAATATTCTGAAATTGAAATTTCTTTCTGAAAATGAACTCCGTATTTTTCGTGTAAATTTTGTGGATGAAAATGGTTATAGCTCGTATTTTATTATAAGACTTTCTTTTCCAGCGGATTTTCTTGAAGACTGCATAAAATCCCACATACTATACAAAAGCTCTGCATAACCAAGGTCGTAATTACAGGAAACTATTTCTTTTTCAGTTTGACATACATTTACTACGCATTAAAATTATTAATTTAGAGTATTTTCATCAATATCCTGCAATTTTTTGTAATTTAAAACAATGGTCTATTAAAAAAATAGCTTTAGAAGTCAGATATACGGTACGAGGTCCGAATACTTATGAGACAATCTATGTCTAATTAAGAGATACTACACTATTTCATAAATTTATAGATATCCGTTGTTTACAATTTGAAAAGGTTTTAAATATTTTTCAAGTATTTAATTTAAAAGTATTTTAGGATGTAATTATGGGCAGACAACCTAAATGTAGAGCAAGTTATAATTATGAAACCTATTCATAATATACATGGTGTTATACGATAAATTTTAAGATGCAAACCTCACTAGCAAACGACTATTTATTAATTTTGTATACATTTTTGAAATGTGATTGAACTTTTGGGACACCCTGTACATTCAAGACTTAACTCTTATAGAAAAATAATATTAGCCCAGTGTTGTTTGTATCGGCTGTATTTACGGCCAGTATAGGCATGGAATATTATCCAACATCGATTTGTTTTTATATTTGACAAGATCGATGCGATATTTTGCTATTTCGTTGACAATATTTTACCGGTATAAAACCAACCGGTAAAAAACAAATACTTCAACAAAATTGACGTTTCACTGCTCATATTTCCGACGTATAGAAAATTTTTCTGCAATATTGGCGTTTCATTACCCATATTTCAAATGTAAAACCAATATTTTTGGTAATACAGTCGAGTCTCTCTATAACGAAACTCCATACATGAAATTTCTCTATAACGAATTTTTAGTAGGAACAGTCCTTTTCCCCATGATCTCATTAAAAACAGTCTCCATATAGCGAAATATCTATCTCCATATAACGAATTTTTTCATAAAATGTTCTTTATTTATTGTTTTAAAAAAGCTTCCAAATCACATGGAATCAATTTTCCATCACTGATTAGTGATTTATCGTTCAGTGCTGAGTTTTTTTTATCTTACTTTTCTACCTTGAATCACCTTGTTTTTTATGCCCGACGAATTCTCCCCCCCCCCCTCCCTCCCCCACACCTTCCAACATACTTCTTAAAACAGTGTCGATTGGATTGTTACACATATAAGAGCGGGATCAGAGAGGTAATTGAAGTTTAAGGTGAATGAGAATTCAAATGGAGGAAAATGTTCCCGATACAATTTTTCATTCCTTGCTAAAATGTGAACATTTTTTTGAGAGTTAACAATTTTAGAATCAAAACTGCGAAAAATTACAGATTTCTTCGTCTAAAATTAATGTAAGTTTTCCTTATGTGATTTTTATTATGCTTTTAAATAAATGTCTGTTCTCTTTTTTGAAACTGTTTAAATAATTCAGAAATGCAATATTAGGTTAATATTTATAGTTAAACATTTAAAATTCTTAATTAAACACCTCAAAAGTAATTTTTGTTCAAAATTTACACATTCAATAGGAATTTTTACTCATTCTCTATATAACGAATTTCTCCATATACCGAATTTTTTACTGGATTTCGTTATATAGAGACTCGACTCTAATTTCATTTTATTGCAAATATTTGCAAGGAATATCTAATTTTTAACCTTAATCTAAAACTTAACTAATTAACACTGCTATTTCATTGAAAATATTTCCGCCGAATGCAACACTTATCTTTACTTATCTTAATATTATGCTTATACTATTTTAAGGCTGGTACACGTTGAGAAACACAGGGTGCCCATAAAAGAATGCCCCAGTTATAAATCTTAATAGTATCAACTGTAAGCGTTGTAGAGTATTGGTTCAATGTCGCAAATAAAGATGAACTCAGTTTTAAATAAGCGCATGCGTGAGTACTGCTTTGTTATTGACTTGCTTGCAGTGCCTCATACGCAAAATGGCGACTCCTGGGTGTAAAGCGTCATTTCTTGGCTGAAGATTAAAAAGCCCTTAGAGGCAAGCGATTTTTTCCTCTGGGGCTTTATAAAAGATCGTGTCTATGTTCCGCCGCTACCTACTGATTGGGCAGAGCTGAGACACAGAATTGAAGAGGTTATTGCTTCCATTACTCCGGACTTATTAACCGAGAATGGCACTTTAGGTTGGATGTGTGCCGTATAACGAATGGTGCACATATTGAACATTTGTAAGAAAAACTAGGTTAGCTTACCTTCAATTCGATGTATGATTTGATGTAAATTTTCTAAACTATTATAATGCAACATTGAAACTGGGACATTATTTTATCTGCACGCTGTAGTATTAATAATTACACAGCCATATAAATCTTTTGCAAGAGAAAGAAGAAAAAAAATATACATATACTTACAAAATCTGAGATTAAAACTATTTGGAGATTTAGCTGACCACAGACGTAAAGTATTGACAACATTATTCCGGAATCCTGGCACAGGACTATCATATGGCATTGCAAAAACAATCTGTAGAAAATAATTATTCCAAATGTTACTAATTACTGTGGTATATAGTAACAAAACATCTATTGAAGAAAAACAAAATTTTAATTAAAATAAATTAACTTGCCTGTGTGTCTACCCACTTTGAGCCTTTACTTGTTTTTTCAACACGGCCATAAAAGTTCACTGGAAGCATGTATTCTGGTCGAGCTTTCTCCCATGGATTTCCGAATCGTAACCAGTCATCTGGTTCTTCAACCTAACAAAAAATTTCAATAAAAATCTAATAATTATTCCTTAACTGTTTTAAAAGTATTTTAGCAACTATGTATTTTAAATTGTGATTTTTCAAAAAATTTTTTTTGTCAATTTCCTGTGTCATTTTTTTTTTCAATTTCAAGATGTGTAAAAACTTCTCTAATGAAATGCTTATACTGTTACATGTTAGAAAAGAAGATTGGGGGAGGGGAAAAGGATTGTAACATTCACATTTAACAAATGTTTTCCTTTAAAATCATTGTAATCACGATTGAAGAAACTAAGCCAAATGAATTTGGAAAATATAAGGTTTGTGTATTTAGAAGAAAAAGGAGAGCACATAGAAATTTACTTTGTATTTTGAATGAGTTTGTGGTTTTTTTTAAAGCCGATTATGTGCACGAGGAATATACACAGAGAAGAAAGAAGGAGGGAGGGGTATTGCCTTCTATGGGGGTCTTTATAAGAAAACATAACACATATTTACGGAAAGCAAGGATTAAAAAAAAACACTTAAAACTGAACGGTTAAGCCGACTAGCGCGATATGGATTTGAACCCACCACCTATCTACCAGCTTTGTGAGCAAAACCTCTCCGTCGCAGGTGGGATTATTTTGAAGTTTTAAAAAGTAAAAAATCGTTAGCTACATATTGGTTGTGAAACTTCCTTCTACTATTGCATTTATGTTGTACTTAAAAGTATTTAAACGTTTAACCGCATCGATAAATATTAATAAAAAAATGATGCAGTTTTCTTCATTTGTAATAAGTTTTTGAAAATTGTTGATTCATATTATGGAACGTATATGTCAATACAGAATCTGCGTGGACGAAAATTGGCCCCTAACAACATTTATGTTAACGAAATTTCAAGTCTAAAGGCGAGACTAAAAATACTAGTGGCCACGATTTTATACTAGTTGAAAATCCTTTATTCATCGCTTGAACAAGTAATTCGAACTTTTCTTTATTAATTTCCTATTTAATATAGTTTACATATAAGTACTTATTGGATTTTCATAATATATTAAAACCATTATAATTTAATAAAAGTATTCAAGTTGTATCCGTGATCTGATAAAAGTTGTAAAACTTTTAATAAAATCATATATAGAATCTGAACCAACAAGACAACTTTACATTATAAAAAAACTATTGTAGGAAATTAAAGATACATAGTATTGAAGTTTAAAATAGTATTTCATTCTAAATTAACAAAACAGTTTTCTTCTAATAGAAATAGAATCTCATATGTTAAGATAATCATAAGGTAAATTATGGGATTGAGAGGAAAGGATTTTTTCTTTCGGATAAACACGAAAAGGAATTATTTGTGGTAGATGATAATTATAAATTTTTCGCGAGAGTAATTAGAACGTTGTCTCGTGATCCGAAACGATCATGTACTTACGTGGACTTCCTTAGTCGCCAGCCTCAATCTTTTTTGGTCGCCATTGGTAACCTGGCGACAAGAAGTTTAAAGAGGAAAGCTACATTAAACTGAGACATTTTCACAAAAAGGAGAATATAAACGTAATTGCGTGATATCACTGGGGAGTGGGAGGGGTAATGACAACTATTTATAAAACAATTACTAGACCTACGCGTCTCCCCCCCCCCCCCTCCCACATACTGTGAATAGCCAAGTAGATGTTTACATAGTTCTCTTTGTAAATCAAAATTCTTGTAAAATTTTGTTTGTGTTTTAGTTTTAACTGTATTTTCTTCTTTCTATTATTAGCTTACCTCAGGTTAGGAACCACTTCTCTAAACGATGAACTCTTTTAAAGCGACATGGCTCAAAGTTGTTACACAAGTTGCTCTGCGTCATTTTATACGGATAACATTAAATGGAATAAAATATATTAAAACAACATTTCAATTATACGTTAGTCAGTATTTCACATAAATTTCATTCAACTGGAAAATGAATTGTTAGTTAAAGTATTTCTTTTATTGTTACTTATAGTTATTAGCCACCATTTCAGATTTAATTTTTCAACTCATATGAAGTTGTGGGATTTTTGGGCCATCGAATGGGAGCATTTGGGTTAAGAGGGCTCTTCACTCACCTGAAAATACTAGTTCGCTAATGTTACAACCTATGGGCAGGTTGTTTTCGAATTTCTCGTTTAAATTTGAATATTTTTAAACAATTTTTTTTTAATGGGATAGCTGAGATCGATCTTTAATAGGGTCACTTTGCACTCTTTCGATTTTGGTTGCAGATTTTTTTAATAAAAGGTATTTTCACTTTCGAAACCGGTTCCGAAAGTGAAAATATCTTTATTAAAAAACTCTACAACCAAAATCGAAAGAGTTAAAAAAGAGCCATATTAGAGGTAGATCTCAGCTATCCTATGCAAAAAAAAAAAAAATCGATTACTAGTCCCATTTTGGTGTCAACAGGAGTAATATTTTGGGGGTTGTAGAATTAATAAAAGTATTTTTATATGAAGTCGAAGTAGTGCTCCGACAATTAAATATGGAATATTTAGCAGGAAGGTAGTTAAAAAAAAATTGAACTCGTAAGAGTGCGCAACAGGCGATTCTTTACTTTAAGATTTCAAGGTTCAGATACCCCCTTTTCCTTTTCGGAAATAAAATTTAATGACAATAACGAACCTGTTCATAGTTTTTGATTTTTTGAGAAAATATCCCATATTCATATCGAATGCCGTATCCATAAGCTGCAAGTCCGAGAGTAGCCATTGAATCTAGGAAACATGCAGCTAGACGTCCTAATCCACCATTTCCTAACCCGGCATCTTCTTCAATTTCTTCCAGTTCTTCCATGTCCAAGCCAAGCTAAAAGAAGAAAGAATAAAACATTCTTTTTTAAATAAAGATGGGGTTTTAACTAAAAATGGCTAAAATTCATATAAATAGAAATTATTTTTCAATTTAACAAAATCTTTTGGGCTTGATTAATTAAATATTACATTAGAAATTTAATTTCCATACCTTTCAATTCAAAAATAATAAAGACAAAAGCTGGAGCATATGTCTTCTGAAGTTAGTAAAATTTAAAGTATATATTCGTGTGAGTATAAGTATCAGCTACATTTTATGTAGAGTCCTGGATCAGTTTGACTAATATTTTCGGTTTATGAGTTGGGTTTCATTTCTTGCCTGTCGGGTTCGGCTATACTAGACTTGTGTTTTTTTCCCTATCTGAAACAGATTTAAATAATCTTTCTCTCATATTATATATAACAGTGGGCAAACTAAAGTTAAGAAAGAATCAAATAATGTTTGAAAGATGAGATTGCACGCGCCCTAGCAGCGAAATTTGGAAGTTATGGATTTTATCCCGAAAACCATGAGATATCGGAAACAAGTCAAAAAAATTTAGTGTCCCATCGGATTTAGTATGAAATGATAGTTTATGTAGGAAAATATATTTATGAGAAGACCTGGAATGAAAGTTTTTCAACATCCATTCACTAATTTAATCTTTAACTGATGTTACCGGTCTCACAGACCGGTGCTTTTTACAATTTTCATAGTTTAACTTGCAAATTTCAGTTTATCCACAAACACAATTGGAATTTTTTTTCGCTTGGAACTTTAGTACTAACACCAGAGACTTTTGAATGGGTAAATTTTAATTATAACACTTCCGTGCAAAAAGTTAAGTACAAAAACAACATCCTATGAGTTAATCGCGGTTTTTATTAATCTTTCGATGAAGCGGTCTCTCAGACCGCTTCACACTAGTTATGTGACAATTTCTGCGACATCAGTTAAAGGTTAAATACGTCAATAATATCGTACAGAAATATGGCATTATGAGGCAAATGCAGATTTACTAATTAAACTAACACTTGTAAAACAAGGAAAAATTTATTTTAATAAAAACAACACGCTAATTTTGCGTAATTTGTTCACCATCTGCAGAATGCATGTGTATGCATTAGAGTGCAAGTGTATTGTTGCCGATGGTGGACACATTGAATACTCTTAGTTTGATTATATGAGGTAAATAAAATTATAATTTGCGTACATGTGTTACTTTTATTTGTAACTCTGCATCTGCCTTATAATGTCACTTCTGCACGTGATTACTAATGCCAATGGTCATTAGTTAATAAAACATTTCAGAACTAAGTTATTTTTATATGCAAGACGTTTTACTCTCAATCGAGGACGGTCTACACTTTCGTAATTCAAGCCTTTTTTCTGTGTCTCATAGTTTTCGAGATAGAATCGATAACTTCCAAATTTTACTGCGCTTCAGTCACTCACGTATGATAGCGCATAGCAGTTTTTTACTAAAGGTAACTGGTTGTCCCATAATTCTTTGTCCGTTCAGACATTATTTGAGCGTTTCCCGACTTGTTTACATCCTGCGTATAAATATACATACAGTAAAACCTCCATAACGTGTATCTATTCAGCGGACACGTTTTCAATACCCAACATATGTATGTTTTTGCCACAGAAAAAGCGGACACCTATAAATAGCGGACTAATTCCGCGGTAAAGTATTTAAAGTTCAGTTCGACATTGGGCACTTTCGGATAGTCAAAAATTCTTTTTAAAGTTCAGCTCGGAATGACCAAGTTGATTAACCCGACCAGTTCAGGACTATAATTCGGTAAGATAAGATAAAAGAAAACCTAAATGATAAATAGGGAATACAGCATATTTAGAAGTTACGAACTTTCACAATGTCACTTTTTAAGGAAGAAAAAAAATGCCTAAAATATATATTCGAACTTAACATGTAGAGTAGGTGGCGGTAAAGATACGCACGGGCAAAGATACGCAGTGGCTGATTTAATATGAAGAATCAATTCTACAATCATGAACGCTAGGTGGCAGTTTGGTCTCAAGTGCAGTAGTGTGTTCAAACCTTGTGAAAAAAGTAGCAATACGTGGCAAGAAAATGAGGCAAGTTTAAATTTCGAATTTTGATCTAATATTTTTAGAATTTAACTTCATTGTTTTGCTGACAATACCTTGAATTTTTACATATCCAAAAATTCAGTGGAGACCGGAAGCTCTTTAGCTTCTAAATGCTGTGTAGTTTACCTCGATCGCATTTGTTTAAACTTGCAGGTAGCCGGTTAAGCAAAATACTACAGAATAGGGTAAAGATATGCACAAGTTTAAGATGCGGGGCTTTGCCCTATCGTTTTAGCTAGATTTAAAGCTTTCCACAATTACATTGTGGAAAAGTTTTATTTTTTACAAGTTAGTATTATATAAAATATAATAGCTAGTTAACTAATATAAGGTAGTTAAGTACCTTTTCGTTTTTCTAGTTAAGTTTTTTAAAATATAGAATGTAGGCATCTACTTTTAAAAATATTCTTGTTTCATAAAACGCTTTTGTTTTAAGCCTTAACTCCTGTTAACGGTCTCGCAAACCGCTGCTATTTTCAGTTTTCACAGTTGAACTTGTAATTTTCAATTTAACTATTGATGTTAGCTTAATTTTGCTTCGTTTGGAAATTTAATCGTATCGCTAAAGACCTCTAAAAATGAGAATTTTTATTATAATTAGGTCTTTACATAAAGTTTAGCGCAAAAACAGTGTCTTATGAGTCAGTCAACCCTTTTATTCATTCTACGATCAAGCGGTCTCTGAGATCGCCTACAGTATTTATGGAACAATTTTTGGTCACAGCAGTTAAGGATTAACTTCCGTTTGCGGTAATTTAGACCGCTGATTTTTTTTTCGGTTTAACTTTTAATTTCCAGTTTAACTATAGATACTAATGGAATTTATTATAGATTCTAGTTTAACTATACATATTAATTTCTTTAGGTGTCTAGCACTAACGCTAGAGACTTCTGAATAGATGATATTTGATTATAGTAGTCATATACATAAAGTTTAGTACAGAAACAGTATCTTATAAGACAGTTGACACTTTTATTCATTCTACGATCAAGGGGTCTCTGAGCTCACTCACAGTATTTATGCAACAATTTTTGTCACAGCAGTTAGAGGTTAACTGCCATTTGCGATCTCACAGACCGCTGGGGTTCCCCCACGGTTTAGCCTATAATTTTCAGTTTAACTATGAATACTATTGAAATTTACCAATGCTTTTAGATAACACATTCGTTTTAATGGAAATGGGGCAAAAATACGCACTGCGCATCTTCTTCCCACCACTGCGTACTTTTACCCCAACCAATGGGGCAAAGATACGCAGAGCAATGTTTTTAAAAAATTGCAATTTCTCACGGAATTATAATTTGACTGCGTGTCGGTTGATTGTGACACTTGCCTAAGGTTCTAATCTAACAATTTAATCTCTCGTTACATAGGTTTAGACCAAAGTGTGCGTTAAAAATCAAAATTTATGGAAAGTGCGTACCTTTGCCCCCACCTACTCTATGTATTTACAAGTTTAATCCTCGAAGTAAATGAAACATTATATTTCCATTAATATAGTTCCAATTTTATGATATTTCCAACTTAAAGATGGCATAGAGAACGTTTTATGGAAGTTCAAGACCTACTGATAAAAATCTCATTCTATGTTAAACTAGATGAAAAGCCAGTAAATAAGATTTTTGATAAAAATATTTTAAAGTTGTTACATAAGAATTTTCTTCCATTATATTATCTAAAATAAGATGCCAAATACCATATGCAATGAAAATAATGCACACAATTATAATTTATAAATAATATTTGTTTTAATAACGTTTAAAGATTTAAAAAAAAAAAAAATGCTATCATTTTCATTTATTCCGATCTCTAGATTTCGAGCTCACTTTTATACTCTGCGTCTAATGCTGTTTCCATTAATCGAAAATTATCCAAATGATTTCATGTATTTGAGCAGTCAGAGCCACATTAAATAACATGCAATTTTGATAAACGAGCGAAATAGAAGTTCCAGTGGGAAGCGATGAAATAATATCAGAGGAATGAAATTTATCGATTTAATTAAATACCTTTCTTTAAAAGACGATACAATAAACATCTCACGAATGAATAAACAAGAAAGATAATCATGCGTTAAGCATAGATTATGAAACTCTTTCCAACACTTTCTGAATGCTTTAACAAAAATTCGTTATTTAAGGAAATAAGGTAAATAAGATAACTATACCATTTTAGAAAACGCATAAAACATTTTGAAAATTGATTTCAGCAATTACCTTCTAATAGTACCTTTATTACACACTACAATTTAACTAAAATTTAATTTAAACACTCTTAAAACTACTGAAATCACATTTCCAGATATTATCCATAGGCGGTTATGTATCCAATTCTTTGCGTGACCCTGTATATCATTTTATCTATATTCTACAAACATTTCTTAGTAAACTAAATGCAGTTCAGCGTAAAAATGCATAACTCCTTTAAAAACTACCTTTAAGCGATTTACGCTCATACTCAGTAGCCCTTACGAATTCTTTTGTGTGGCCCTGTATATGAACTATAGCATATATACACACACCGTATAGAATGCATATAGTGAAACATAAATGCTCATATAATTAAAAATGCATTTCCAACAATCATCGCTTATGTACAGTACTTCGGACACAATATAGTATCTGAAATCTTTTGTGTGTCCCTATAAATGCTATGCACTTCTTATTATGCATGAAATAACTTATAGTAAACCTCAGCAACGTATATCAATTTCATTTATAAGAAATAGTTTTAACATAATTAAAATACGCCGTAAACAATTTCCCCCTATACCATTACGTAACGAGTTCTTTTGTGTGGACCTATAAATGAATAATAACTATAGTCATACACATACATATTCTACAGAATATGTATTTTAGTGCACTTCGTAAATGCATATCAATTTTATTATGTTTGAAAGCTGTAACATCTTTAAAATTTATTTGAAACGATTTTTTCCCCATTTTCTGTAATGTAACGGAATACTTTTGGCTGTCCCTGTAAATGAACTAAACATGCTACAAACTTCATTTGAAATAGGGATCGTGCTATGGGGAACCTTAATAACATCCAAAAATTTCATAGCAATCCGAGTATATTTACGAGAGTTAGAGCGCGGACAGATGGACAAACAAACCGAAATCAAACACTTTTTAACTTTATTGGAAAGTGTTAAAGGGCGATTCCGTGGAGAGTGTCACACACGTAACGCAGGCTTTAAATTGCATTTATTCAATTATTTATTAAATTTTAATGTTAATTCTGATTTTAAGTGGTATGGTAAATAAGTTATTAGCATATTTTTAAATTTAAATGTGTGGCAATAAAACTCACAGAAGTATATCATTTAATTTCATTACTCAAAATGTGCTTTTTTTCTACTTCAGAAAAAAGCACATTTTGTGTATGAAATTAAATGATATATTTCTGTGAGTTTTACTTACACACATTTAAACTAAAAAATATGTTAATAACTTATTTACCATATCACCTAAAATCAGAATTAACATTAAAATATAATAAATAATTGAATAAATGCATATTAAAGCCTGCGTTACGTGTGTGACTCTCCGCATGGAATCGCCCTAAAAAAGAAAAAAAATCTATTCACGATGAGCAAAAACCATTAATTACAAGTGCTATCTTAATTCATTAAAAGCGTTAATGCTGTTATCACTTTTTCTTTTGTGTAGGAATTACTTCAAATACATTAATTTTAATATTTTAAAGCATTATTCAACATAAGATTTAATTTAATAAACAATCTTCATATTGTAAACTATATTATCACGCAAAACAAATTTGTGTTTCTTTTTCACATTCATAAACTTAATTGAACATTTTAAGCTGTCACATAAAAATATTTTAGAGAATGAATTTCATAGTACTATCTTATGAACTTTCAGTATATGTAATCGATTTTGTTGAATATTTAATTGCATATGCGACCTTTACTATGTTTCATTAAAAATAATTAAGTTAGTTTTATTCATTAAATTTAAATACTGTTAAAAAGAAAAAAAATACAGTAACCAAATTAGTTTTTTTCTTTTCGTTTAACCCTTAATCACACACAGGTAACAAAATAAATGCACTAGTTCATAGGTGAGGTGCATGCGGACCCAGTAGAAGAAAATTATTACTAAAATTGTATTACATTAAATCAAAGGCAGATATGTAATAAAGCGATCCTATAATAATGTATCTGGCCCAAAAAATATTGAGATTAACAGCATTTATTACACATTAAATTAGTATGCAATGAACATACTTTTCAGATTTTTCATACAAACAAAAAATTGATTCGGGGTCCGAATGCACCCCAAGTGAGTGGTTAAGGATTAAGGAGGAATAATCATGCATAAAAGCATGAAATATTTTTCTACGAAATATATATGCAATTATATACATGAAAAAGTAAATTTATCTCCTTACTATTTCTATCTCCCTTCTGGTTTAAATTTGAATATTGTTAAATGATTTTTCTTTGCATAGGATAGCTGAGGTCGATCACTAATATGGCTATTTTTTACTTTTTCGATTTCGGTTGCAGATTTTTTTTTTAAATAAAAGGTACTATCACTTTCGGAACCGGTTTCGATAGAAGCAGTATCAGTTAAATCTGAAACCAAAATTGAAAAAGTACAAAATGGCATTATTAGAGATCGAGCTCAGCTAACGCGTGCAACAAAAATCGCTTAAAAATATTCAAATTTAAATGAGAAATTCGAAAACCACCTGCCCATAGGTTTAACATTAGGAAGCGGGTGTTTTCAACAGAGTGAAGAGTCCCCCTTAAGGGTTTAAGGAGGAAGAATGATGCATAAAAGCATGAAATATATTTCTACAAAATATATATGCAATTATATATATATGAAAAAGTAAATGTATCTTTTGACTATTTCTATCTCACTTTAATATGTTATTACTATTCCCATTCCATAGATAATCGTTCTTTAAAAAATCTGTGCTGCACATAGTGAACAGTTGTTTAAGTTTATAGATTGTTAACATGTATTTATAGTATGTGATTTTAAATTTTATTAACATTTTAAATATCATAACATTCAAAATCTCATTTAAAACAGATTTCTAGAAATATTCTAGAAATATTTTGTATGAATTATATCAATGAAATTATTTTTTAAATAACTTCATATGAAATATGTCACTTACCTGGTATAGAGCTTCATCACAGGTACTTTGTATTCCTAAGTTGACCATAGTATTTGTCAAAGATCTGCCCACCAAGTACTCCAGTGACAAGTAATACACTCTCTAAAATTATAAAAGATGCATTAAAAGTAAATGAAGTCAATTTAAATTGTAGAAAGCAAATTGAATTGTTTAAAATCACAAAAATATCAATTTTCGTTCTTATGTATTAACTTTCAAAGGTGATTCCGGGGCGGTTCGTAAGAAAAATCTAAAAAGAAAATTTTTCAAAAATAATATTGGTATTCAGTTGGCGGACCATTTGGGAGCCCTGCAATGCAATTAACCATCTCTTTAATCTCTTACATGCTCAAACCCTAATAGGTATCATGATTTAAGAGAGATGTTCCGATTTTTAGGGGTTAGAAGGCACGTCCTCTAAATCATTGTACGGGACGTCAAATGTTCCGATTTTCAGAGTACAATATCTATATATTTAAAAATGAAAGTTTTAAATTTTCACAGGTATTAAACTATTCCTTATTCTGTGTTGAGTTCTTAAGGCACCAGTAATAAGAAAAATAAGCAAGAGTAATTTTTATAGACTTTTGATTTCCATTGGTGGAATATTTATGGACAAATTGCCTGTGAAGACTATACATCCTATGGAAATAAATAAAGCTAAAGATTTTGTTTATAGAAGTGGTGGCAAGAGCGGCATAGAAAATTTCAATGTGATATCTAAGGCATTGATTAAATATCTTAAACTATAGTCAGTCAAGACTTAAAATCCTTACTGTTATACGTGTATTAAAGTTAAGACTTTAGACATAATCGCTAAGTGATCAAAACCCAGCTAAAGACTAACAGTTCGAAGGCGTAGGTAAAAAAAAAAAAAAAAAAAAAAAAAAAAAAAATATATATATATACATAACATTTGAAGTTGTTTTAATATTTCAAAAATATCTGTACCTTTAAAAAAAATCCCTGCCGGCCAGGCCTACAGGCAGAGGTAGATTGCGAAGTTAAGTATACTAATTTCACCAACAAAAACTAAATCATTATTAGATATAAATCCACTTTATCAGTTTTATCTGTCTGCTTTTGACGAGTTTTTATTTCATTTTTATAAAATAGCTGGTTTTATCAGAATCATGTTAAGGCGATATTAAAAAAAATATTTTTCCACGCTCAACAACTCGAAATTTTCTGGCACATTTCAGATTCATTTTTAATAATAAAAAAAAAATATGAAACATGCTGACGTGAGTTTTGAAAAAAATTATATAAGCGATCTGTGTTTTTATTTTCTTTCAGTTAAAACTTGATTAATAAACAATTATTTTCTCAGTAGGGCAATATTTTTCGTTTCTAACACAATCGCTTCGGGAAATTCTGTTCTAAATGCCCACTTTGACATTTTGTGAAATATATTCTTCCTCTATCAAAAAATCGATCGTTACTGTACATTATATAGTTTCTGAATAAGAATCTAGCAATTGGATTCGTTTGAGAGCAAAAATGAATTTAAAAATGAGTAAGAAAATAAGCAGTTTTGATTTGAATGCACACTTAATAAGATGATTTTTTTTCTTCAACCGCTATGTATTTTAATTTGTTTTTGCTGTAAGAATTGGCCCTATCAAAAACTTGTCTATATAAATGTTGAAGACAATATTAAGAAGATATATGATAAATTCATGGAGATTTTATGTCTTGTGAATTGTCGGAGTTCAGAAAATTTTTCTTCTTCAACCCCCCCCCCCCTTTTTTTTTGTTTTCGTTTTAATTTTTTTTTTTTTTTTGAGGTACGAATTGGTTCTATCAAAAACTTGTGAATATAAAAGTTGTAGATAATATTAAGGAGATGTATAATAAAATTAATTGGATTTGATATCTTGAGAATTGACGAAGTAAGGAATTTTTTTCTCCCCAAAACCCTATTTTTTGCGCCCCTTGAGCCTATTTTTAATTTTATCAAAAATCTGTTATGCATAAAATTTTGGCGCTATTTTTAGAAGTAATAAAAATTTTAAACCGATTTGATCTGTACAAAAATTAAGAAGTTATGGGGATTTTTCAGTTTTCACAAAACCCCTCCCTATTTCCAACCCCTTTGTCCGCTTTTGCCCATTAACAAACTTGACCGAGATTTTATGTCCCTTGATTTTATGTATCAGTTTGGAAGAGATTTGTGCAGAATTGCGGAAGTTATCGTATCCAGAAGAAAGTGATATATATATGTTTTTTACTGAGGGTGGTTTTGGGTTCTAGGGGTCATGATCGGTGTAGATCTGCAAAAATTTTTCAGAAATTCCAACATAGTAACGATCCCAATAGGTAGTATTTCATACGAAATCTACCTAAAAAAAATATGAAACTTGCTGACGTGATTCTTGGAGATTTATAAGCGACATGTGTTTTTATTTTTTGTTCAATTAATTAAAACTTGATATATAAACAATTATTTTCACAGAAGGACAATATTATTCTATTCTAACACAATTGCTTCGGGAAATTCCGTTCAAAATGCCCACTTTGACATTTTTTGAAATATATTCTGCCTCTATCAAAAAATTGATCATTGCGGTACATTATATAGTTTCTGAATAAGCGAATCTACCAATTAAATGCATTTGGGAGCAAAAATAAATTTTAAAATGAGTCAGAAAATAAGCAGTTTTGATTTGAGTGCATCCTAAATTCAATGATTTTTCCAACACAATCCGCTTTGGGAAATTCGGTTCAAAATGCCCACTTTAACAGCATTTTTAAAAATATATTCTGTCTCTATCAAAAAATCGACGATTACGGTACATTATATCGTTTCTGAGTAAGAAAATGTACAAATTGGAAGCCTTTGAGAGCAAAAATGAATTTTAAAATGAGTCAGAAAATAAGGAGTTTGGATTTGCATACACCCTTACTTAGATGATTTTTTTCTTCAACCGCTATGTATTTTTGTTTTTGCTGTAAGAATTGGTCCTATCAAAAACTTGTTTATATAAATTTTGTACACAATATTAAGAAGATATATGATGAATTCATGGGAATTTTATATCTTGTGAATTGACGGAGTTATGGATTTTTTCTTCACCTTTTTTTTCTTCTTTTTGTTTTCGTTTTTAATTTTTTTTGAGGTACAAATTGGTCCTATCAAAAACTTGTGAATATAAAAGTTGTAGATAATATTAAGGAGATTTATAATAAAATTAATTTGAATTAATATCTTGAGAATTGACGAAGGTACGAATTTTTTTCTCCCAAAAACCCTATTTTTGCGCCCCTTGAGCCCATTTTTAATTTTATCAAAAATCTGTGATGCATAAATTTTTGGCCCTATTTTTAGAAGTAATAAAAACTTTAAACTGATTTGATATGTAAAAAAAATAAGAAGTTATAGGGTTTTTTCTATTTTAACAAAACCCTTCCGTATTTCCAGCCCCTTGGCCCGATTTTGCCCATTAACGAACTTGACCGAGATTATAAGCCCCTTGATTTTATGTATCATTTTGGAAGAGATTTGCGCAGAATTGTCTAAGTTAAAGTGTCCAGAAGAAAGCGATATATATAGATAGATACATAGATAGATAAAGTTTTTTACTGAGGGTGGTTTTGGGTTCTAGGGGTCATGATCGGTGTAGATCTGCAAAAATTTCAGAAATTCCAACATAGGAACGACGCCAATAGGTAGTATTTCGTACGAAATCTACCTAAAATCATAATATTAGCGAGTTTCCTTTACTGTAATGCTGTTAATAAGACGACTGGCACAAAAATTTCAGTTTGCGTTTCTCTTGCCCTACTGCAGCTACCAAAACACAGCGGCTCTTAAAATTTTGTTGAGTAAATATTTATGAAGACATAGTTGCACAGAAACATTTGTTATTTACTCCAAAATAACCATGTTTAACAAGCTTCTTACTACACCCTATAGATATTATTTAATTCAATAAATCAAATACGGTAGAATTTTTTTTAAATTTGTATATGTCCCGATCGAGAAGCTGTTGTCCCTTTTTTTAGCATTGTGTACCTGCCAACACTACCTAGCACACGCATGAAGATATAAACTAGTGCTCGCGATTATACGTATAATACGTACACGTAGAAAACAGTTTTCACCAAATTATACTTATCCAAAAATCCGTATCGGTACAATACGTTTTATATGTATAATCGCGAGCACTTATATAAACTTGCCTTCTCTCACCACTGCTCGATGGAGTGTTGATCAAGGAGCATTACGAGTAACTAATGCTATCAAATTCAATGTTTCAACGACCGAACGTGTCCATAAGCGAAGCAGATCTCGATCTGACTGGCTCAAAAAATACCGTTTTAATATTTCGGTTAAGAACTAATATTTACTTTTAGTAAACAAATCATTTTCAGACCTGCATTTTTTATTCATTTTTGATCGTTAAGCATTGACAACAAAAGTAAATGTATTCAAAAGTAAGTTCTTATGTTATTTATCTAAATAACATTAGTGACACTTCTTGCTTGTAATTAAAATATCATGCAAAGGAATGTTGACCGTTGGATAAAACCTGCCGTAAGAACCATTTTTATTTATTATGTGAAACTTTGAAATTAAATAGTGACAAGCGAGGATGGCCGAGCATAGCTCGGTTAAAATTAGCTTTATGTTCAACTCTATAAAATATTCTCACTGTATCATTCTCACTCTATTATTGCTTTAAAACATGTTATATTATAACGGTATTACTTACAAAAACAATATGAAAAGTATGCAGTACATGTTTCTAAATTTTACACTATTTACACACTTATAACGGAAGGACATCAATCCAAATTACATTTTTAGCTCACCTCTGATTGGTTTAACCATGTATCTCGAGTCCTGTTAAGAATTTCTAAAAAAATCTTTCATATTCTGAATGCTTATTTTTTCGACAAAAACAGCCAAATTTGGCGACATTCTCACATTTGCCGCCGAGTATGTTTTGGCATTCGTAATCTTGAAAATCGATTTTTCGGCCAAATTTTCGCGGTTTTGTGACCATGACAAGTAGTGAACCAAAATGACGCACTAATCAAATCTGCTCGAACATGGGACTTAGCTCAGTGATCTGGTAATTAAAAGCGGTATGATACAAAATTTAGTCAAAATCATTTAAGCCGCTTTATAGATGAAATTAGCTTGACCCGCAGTGATTCCAAAATGACAGACTAATCTAATTTTCTCGAACATGTGACACAACCGCGTGGTCTTCTCGAGCCCGAAAACGATAGAATACAAACTTTAATCAAAATCGTTAGAGCCGTTTTCTAGATAAAATTAGCTTGACCCGTTGTGACACAAAAAGGACCCACTAATCGGAATTTCTCAAACATGTGACCTAGCTCAATGGTCTTGTACCCGGAAACGGCATAATACAAAATTTTGTCAAAATAGTTTGAGATGTTTTTTAGATATAATTAGCTTGACCCTGACCCATTGTGATCCAAAATGACCCACTAATGGAATGTTATTGAACATGCGACCTAGCCCAATGCCCATCTTGATCCCGAAAATGATAGAATACAAAATTTAGTCAAATTTATTAGAGCCGTTTTTTAGATAAAATTAGCTTGACCCGCAGTGACCCCAAAATGACCCACTAACCTAATTTTCTTGAACATGTGACCCAGCCCAGTGGCCTTCTCAAGACCGAAAACGATCTAATACAAAATTCAGTCAAAATCGTTAGAGCCTTCAGATAAAATTAGCTTGACCCATAGTAACCCAAATATGACCCACTAATCGAAATTTCTCAAACATGTGATCTAACCCAATAGTCTTCTCGTGCCCAAAAACGGTGGAATATAAAATTTAGTTAAAATCGTTTGAGCCGTTTTTTTAGATGTAATTCGACCCTGACTTTGAACCCTGAACTTGAACCCTGACCCTTTATGATCCAAAATGACCCACTAATTCGAATTTTCTCGAACATGCGACCTAACCAATGGTCTTCTCGATCCCGAAAACGATAGAATACAAAATTTAATCAAAATCTTTAGAGCCGTTTTCTATACAAAATTAGCTTGACCCGTAGTGACCCAAAAATGACTTACTAGTCGAAATTTCTCGAACATGTGACCTAGCCCAATGATCTCGTGCTCTGAAGCGTTAGAATACAAAATTTTGTTAAAATCGTTTGAACCGTTTTTTATACACAATTAGCTTGACCTTGAACCATTGTGACCCGAAATGACCCACTAATAGCATGTTCTTGAACATGCGACCTAGTTCAATGGTATTCTTGTTCCCGAAATGGGTAAAATTCAAAATTTCACCAAAATCGTTAGAGCCGTTTTCTAGACAAAATTAGCTTGGGCCAGTACTGACCCAAAAATGACACACTAATCGAATTTTCTCAAACATGTGTTCGCTGTTTCCTTAAAAGGAACCTACTTTCAGACTGGCAACTCTACTGGGATGCCTCACGTAAAGGCAGGCATACCTATTCCCTAATCCCAAAAGTCTCCTATAATCTCTTGGTTTTCTCCCATCCCACATCAGCTTTCCTCTCCGGTCATGGTCCATTTAGGACATACCTAAATTATTTCAAACGCTCTGGCACTGACCTCTGCGAGTGTGGGGCTTTTGGGTCCCCAGATCATTACTATTTCTTCTGCACACTCACAGTGGCCTGGCACCTTAGGTACCCTAACCCTCGTCCAGATACTTGGCTCAAAAACATCTTATTTCGCCCAAGACTACTCCGCCATTTGGCAGAAATATTTCACTTCCTTATGGACCTGACCAATCTTGCTTCCTAGCTGTTCTGCATATGCATTCCTGAGACTCGCCCTTTGTCGCGTTAAAGCCTTTGTCGAGCTCCTGTCAGTCCTAGAGCCCCTTGTCGTCCAGGAGCAGGTCTCCGGCGCACATACCATCTGGACGACGTGGTCCGGAATCATGATACAATCCTCAAATTTTCTTTTTTGATTAATGGACTTTTATCTCCAGCATCAACCCACCACTGCCTGTCGCGTAGGAGCTTTGTGCTCCAGCGGCTAGTTTTTATGTATATCTACGTGTTAATGTAAATTTTTTTCCCTCGTTGGCATGTGCCTTTTGTCCGAGGACTGGAACTATAGTGAATCCCCGCATGTCGCGGAACTTTCCGGGTGGAGCAAATAAGGTCTACACCAGATCCTAGTGATCTTGCTCCACTTAGGCATAAAATGGTCTTCTCGTAATCCAAAACGATAATATACAAATTTTAGTCAAAATCGTTAGAGCTGTTTTTTAGATAAAATGGGCTTGACCCATAATGACCCAAATATGACTCACTAATCGAAATTTCTCGAACATGTGACCTAGCCCAACAGTCTTCTTGTACGCCAAAACGGTTGATATAAAATTTAAAATCGTTTGAGCCTTTTTTTAGATAATTAACTTGACCCTGACCTATTATGACCCACTAATCGAATTTTTTCGAACATATGACCTAGCCCAATGGTTTTCTCGTGCCCGAAAATGGTAAAATACAAAATTTAGTCAAACTCGTTAGAGCCGTTTGTAAGATAAAATTTACATACACACAATTTTTGCTCGTATTACAGTATAAGATAGAGTAAACTATTAACAGCACATTATCAAGCTAATGACAAGTTTTTAATTGCACATTTAAATTCAGATACTTTAATAAATGTTTTAATAAACATTTACAACCTGAATTCAAAAGTTCTATATTTTGCTGCTAAAAAAACAAATAACGTTCTTTTAATAAGAACTGTTACATTAACTGCCAAATTACGAAGAAATGTAGATTGTGTTAGAAGGATGTACGGTTCTCCGATAAGGGTTTTTAGCGCTAGGTATCAGTTTTTAATTGCATATTTAAATTCAGATACTTGAGCAAATGTTTTAATAAACATTTATAACCTGAATCCAAAATATCTATATTTTGCTGCTAAAAAACAAGTAACGTTTTTCTAATAAACGTTACATTTACTGCCAAATGAAGCGGAAAATAGATTGTATTAGGAGGATGTACAGTTTTCTGATAAGTGTTTTTAACGCTATAAATATTAGAGTAAATGAAGACATCAAGTCTCACAGAGTCAACCTTCTCCAGAAAATCTTATAAGTACTTACTCAGTATATTTTAAGATAAAATAAAAAAAATTACTGTCAATAGTAAAACTGAACAGCAACTTATAAAAGCAACCTATGAATCAACGCATTAAATATAAAAGGGAGGGGGGGGGGATCGAAACATTTTCTTTGACTAGATGAGTCGGATCGGTTCAGAATCACAATTCAGAATTTCAATTGATCTTTTTGGAGCGGAGATGCAAAGAAAATTCATTTTGTTGCAGTGATTTTTTTTTCTTTTTATTTAGAGGATAACTGGTGAAGGGAGAGACGGATCGATATCAGTGTCGCCGTTCTCCGTTTCATTAACTGCCAAATTAAGAAAAGTAGATTGTAATAGAAGGATGTACGGTTCTCCGATAAGTTTTAACGCTGTAAATAATAGAGTACTAAATGAAGATCGATCAAGACTCGTATAGAGTCAACCTTCAGCAGAAAATCCTCGTTCAGAAATATCAACGTTCTTCTAATAAGAAACGTTGCATTAACTGCTAAAATTAAGTAGAAAAATAGATTATATGCACAGTAGATAGTATGCGCAATATAATTTTTAATATACAAATATCAAGGTTACCACTGATCGTAAACTGATAGACAACTATTTTTATATTTTACTTGCACCACAATTTTCAAGCTAAAAGTTGTGGTAGATTTCTATCTTTTTTTCTTGCACATGTTGTAGAAACAATTTTTTTTAAAAGAATAGTGGTACTAATAAAATATAAAAATAGTTGTCAGTGTCACCCCCCTCCCCTGATATATTAAAAAATACTGTGTATCATGGAGAATGGCAATTTTACGCTACCATGGTACAAGTCTTCACTAAGAAATGTCAAAATTAAAAGAACCATTCCTTTAAGGAAACGTGCTGTATCAATATTCAATTAAATATTCAATTTAGTTTACGATCAGTGGTGATCCTTCATCCAGAGGGCCTGTGATAAATTTATTGCTTAGATGTTAATACTCTACATTAATATGAATATTTTTATTTTAAACAATGCTTCTTCAAATTTATTTCTATGTAGCGCTCCTTTAATAATCGTAATTTTTAGTATTAGATTAAAAATTCAATGTGATTTAGTGAACTACTTTTGTAAATTTGACGATGTAAATTTTATTCGTTCGAATTAGATTGCTTTTCAATGTGATACTTACTATGATTTAGGCAAAATAAATATCTTGGATTAAAATATTTTTCATATATAAGCTAACAAAATTTAGTGCAGGTTTATATACAATGTTAATTTAATGGAAACCAAAAATTGAAATTAAAAATTAGTTTCGTGGTTGTAAAGCTGCTTGCAACAGTTGTATTAATTTTATTAGGATAGGTTGAATTAAAGCGTCTTTAATAAAAATTTGTATTGATATATATTATTAATGGGATATATGAATAAGCGTGTAAAGAATTAATCTTGAAAAGTTAATTTTAATAGAATAAATCTAGAGAAAACTGTAACACATGAAAATATAAATAAAAAATCTTGAAATTACAGCATCGGAAAGACTTCCATTTAACAAATAAGTAAATTTGTAAAATCTATGCTTAAAAAACCACCAGTGTCATATCACTCATGGAATGCATTGTCATCACATTACTTTCAAATTCATCTTTTTCCCCTCCCAGAGCTACAGCTATGTCCTAATATTCTTTTTAATACTCCGGAAAATTCGGGGAAGAAGTTTCTGTAATCATTTTTATTCTAAACAGTCCCCCCCCCCCCCTTTTTGTTTTTGCTAATGTGTTTTCTTTTTTTCACTTGGCTGTTTTTTTATTTTCTCATATCTACCGATGATAAGACTTCAAGAAATGGAAACATAAGACTTTTGTTGCTTTAAAAAATCAATTGAACCTTAAAAAATACTAGATAACTGATAAAAGCGTTTAAGAAAGCCAAAGAACTTCGCTTTGCCGGGGAAAATGTGGATTTCCTTGGAAAACTAACTTATCTTTCAGCTGTAATTTTCCAATCTGAGCGAAAATATGTCCAGACTGGGACTCGAATCCAGAACTAATGATGGGTAGAATGAATGATTTTACTATTCGAATGAATCATCTGAGCATGCGCAAAAGCATAGATGTCAACTTTTTTTTATTATTCAATTACTACCGGAAATTTTGTATCGAAAAAGAAATTTCAAATTTTAATTTGAATTAATTTAAGAACACAAATCTAAAAAAATTGTCTTCAAAATTTCGGAAGATTATTGATTAAAATGTTTTCGAACAATGGAACAGTGTTATCAGATTGGGGATTTTGTCCCCCATTTTGGGGAATTTTGAGCCTCCGGGGGAATTTCAGGACAAGTAGTTCGTAAGGAAATGTTTGGGGACTATCAATATTTTGGGGAAAAACCTGGGGATTTTTTTTTTCACTATTTTACTTAAGGGGGTCCGGGGGCACAAAAATCTTCAAATTTCGCAAAAACATTTTATTTTATTAAAAATTTGTTTTTTCCTGCTTAAAATGACATTAAAAACCATATTTCTATCTCACTTAGAACAAAAAATATTAATTTTTTCGTTTTGGTTTGTTTTCAAAATCTAGCTTTCAAGCAATGGCTGTCACGGAAACGACTTCTTGTAAAAATGAGTTTTCCTTCATGATAGATTTTTTCACCATTTCCCGTATTTAAATTCTTATAACTCGAGAACCGTTAAAGATAAAGGGTTCAAACTTGGAACATATCTTTTTCAACTGTTTTACTTTAATTCTGATTCAGCATATTAAAAAAAAAAAAAAAAAAAAAAAAAAAAAAACATTTACTTTTGGAAATTTTTTAAAAAATTGCACCACTTTTCTTTAAAATTTTTCGTTAAATATTTAAAATTTTTTTTATAAATTAATATTTTTTAAAATGCCGAATCAAACTTAAAATTTGCATATTTCTGTTTATTTAAATGAAAATAATTGAAATTCTATAAATAATATTTCGAGTTATAAGGATTTTAAATTACCCTACTTTAATCCTTCTATATATAAAAAAAAGTTTTGATTTGGAAATGGACCAATGAAAATCTGCGTAGGTATTCCCGGCAGATCGGCATCCAATTTGAATGCTTAAGCATGGCCTTTCTTTGTTAATATATAAAAAAAACTGTTGCATACAAAAATATGAAAATCGGTAGTATTATAGAGAAATGTTTGATAAACACGCTGGTGCAAACAGTTTTCAAATCGAAGAATTATTTTAAGAGATATTTAATGCCAAAGTTGGACAAAATCGTTCCATTAAGAAAGTTTTATAGGAGCAAAAACTGTACATAGGAATTTAATCATTTTTAGATCATTTTATGCGTCAGAATTTCCCGGTGTGCAGATTGCATTTAGTTTTTAAATTTGACTCATCTTTTGAGGTTTTATTTCTATTTTAAATTCAAATTTCCAGCATTTCGAGAGATATTTTTTACACATTTTAGAAAATTGTATTAATTTAAACTGTTGCCAACTGTATAAACAGCGCAAACAATAATGTTTGCTTCAAATTAAAAATTTATTTTACACGTGACTATTATAAACAGAAAATATAAAAAGCAGGAACTCATTGAAAATTACTTCATAAAAACTATATTTACACAATTTTAAAAGAGGAAGAATATAGTAAAATAATAAATTCATTAACACGCGTTAGAAGTCTTAAACAGGAGAAGTTACGTCACATTTACTTCACATTACACTTATTACGTAAAATGAACAAAAAATAATATTGCAAAACAGTTTAAATTTAAAAATTGCGCGAGACATTTGATATTTTAAGATGATCATATTTCATTTCTAACAAAAGTATTTTTACGTGAATATTAAAAAGAGAAAGAAAAATTTCGTGAAAATTACGCCAGATTATAATTGTCAGATTCAAATTATAATTCAATCTTCCGAAATCTTTTTAAAGCCGATCAAATTAGCGTGCTGTTAGAGTGTCTGAACGGGAGATTGACGAGCGTAGCTCGTAGGGGGGAGAGCCCCCTAGTAAATTTTAAATTAAAATTAAAAAAAAAAAACGAGAAATTTTATTATGCGATTTTGTTTACAAATGACAAGGTTAGCCATCACAAAAAATTCAGAATTTTAACTCCGTAAATAAAAATTATTCTAAAGTATGTCCCGGACCCACTTGAAGTATATTTTTAGTCATCTGACAATACTGGATCTGTCTCGAACTCTATTTTGATTTAGAAAATGAAAATAAAATCCAGAAATCTGAGAAACCTTCACATTACTGTATCTCCAGGACTTATCCGGAGCGTTCTTTTGCCGTGCTTTTTAAAAGATTTAATTAAATATGTGAAAAGCATCTATTTTTCTTTTATTATTGAGGAAATCACAGTGAGTGATATAAACGAAGTTGCTTAGCATTAACGATTAGGTACTTCTGTAGGGATGACAAAAAATTAAAAACAATGTTTTATAAGTCAGAAGCAGATTATGCCAACACCATCTCAGATTCATTCAAAATCCCAGCTGATTAGAAATGGTCTAAATCTTGAAAAAGTTATCTAAAAAAAGCGCTGATGGAGCTAACGTAATGATAGGCCAGCATCATCGATTGGCAACAATTTAAACACGTTTAGACGAACTTTCACCGTAAAATGTATCTCTCACCCTCTTCGTTTTTAGCTGCGAATATGCACGGAAAATTGTGCCGAGTTTAAATGTTTATTTTTTGTAAATATTATTATTATTATTATTATTATTATTATTTTTTTTTTAATGCTTGATTCAGGGGAAAAAATAAGGAGTAACTTAGTTAAACATTTTTTGTAGCTGAAAATTGAAAACTGACTTTTCAGTAGAAACTGCGTTGGGGACGTTTTCGGACACCCCCCCCCCCCCCACACACACACACACTCCCTGATTTTATTGCAAGGGCTTTAGGGAGCCTTAAAAAATTGTTTAAACGTGGCTGGTAGCCACAAAGTAAAATAACTATAAAAACTAAAAAAGTAAAAAAATAATTTTAAATTTAAGTTATAATAAAATACAAGAAGTATACAAATATAGAGTGAAGAAAAAAAAAATTCCATTAAAGTTACCGGGGGTTACACCCCATCTAAAAGACTCTTTACAGAGACCATAAATTAAAATTTAACAAATTTAAAATGCTATAAGACAGCAAATTAGCAATTTTTTTTTCTATATCATAACAAGGACAAGAATAGAAAAGATTAAGGATAGTGGAAGAATGAGGAAATCTCAATCTTCATCGTCAAGTAAAAGCGAATATTTAGGGCGTTTACGGTTGGAGGAGTCTGAGGCCTCATAATCTGGTAATTCCGAGACTCTTTGATTAGGGAGGTTATAAAGAGTTTTGTAGAAGTTTTTAGAGAGTTGGTTAATACTTTTTTTAAAAAATGAAATAGATACTTACGGATAGTGGTATTACGAAGGTAGCGATGCCCATTTCTAAAGATACGGATGCTTTTATTAGGAGTACGGTAAAGGTAGTTCATATTGGTTTTGCATGCAGAATCCCCGATTGGACAGGCATAGATGAGTACAGATATAATGAAAGCATTATATAAGTTCATTTTTAACCTTTAACTGATGTCACAGAAATAGTCACATAACTAGTGTGAAGCGGTCTGTGAGACCGCTGCAGCGAAAGATGAATAAAAGGCACGATTAACTCATAGGATGGTGTTTTAGTACTAAACTTTTTGCACAAGGCTGTTATAATTAAAATTCACCTATTCAAAAGTCTCTGTTGATAGTACCTAAGTTCCAAATGGAACAAAAATTTCGGTAGTGTTAGGAGTTAAACTGAAAATTGCAAGTTAAACTAAAAAAATTGATAAAAGCATCGGTCTGTGAGACCGGAAACATCAGTTAAAAGGTTAACAGTGTGCCACTAAAGGAAAATTTTTCGATGGCTGGCAACTATCTTTTTGTTGCTTTTCTTTTTACGAAATTTTTGGTGGCGATTGATTAAAAATACATACAAAAGGTTGGAATTTATGTTTTTCCTCACGGACAGCATGTTTTTACTCATGGCTCTTGGCAGAAAGCCAAGGGTTATCGAGTCCCCGGACACATTTTCGCTCAGAAGGGAAAAATACAACTAA
Organism: Maratus speciosus; assembly: GCA_963932465.1. NCBI lineage: Eukaryota > Metazoa > Arthropoda > Arachnida > Araneae > Salticidae > Maratus > Maratus speciosus. The sequence continues at coordinate 310,694,452 of OZ010792.1, forward strand.
TTTGAATTATTTACAATCGTATGATTGTATTTAAAAATAATTATCTTTATTACCGATATTTTTTAGTGGATAAAAAAAGTTTTAAATTTTACGTAATTAATGTGCATGCGTAAGCGTAATAAGTAGCAGTTTTTAGTCAATAAGAATTATTTTTTTAAGTATTTAATTTAGTTTTCCTGTTCTTATTTTTAACGCGTACCTAATTCAGAACCCTCACATCAGGATGAATTTTATGTCATTACTAACCCTTAACTGCTTTGTCAAAAATTGTTCCGTAGCTACATGGAACTATAAATAAAGAAATGAGCTTAATTATGTTAAGGCTTTATTTTTTATATTTTGCGGATTATAATTTAGTAGCTATCGAAAAAAGGTACATGAATGGTTTTCTGAATGAATTACGTGAATGACTGTTTTACATGTCATTTCGTAACTGATACCGCCAACTTCAAACCACTGTTTTAAGAGTTTTTTTTTTTTTTAGGTAAAGATATTTTTTTCAAAATTCCGAAGGTTTTAAACTTTTACGAATTTAACTTAAGATGAAAATCTAATTGAAAAACATTAAACCATTCTTAGTCCTTTTCGTAAAATATCGAAGTTTAAAATCGTGCTATTGGTTGACCTTGAACTCCTCTAGCGACAAGGCTCCTGCACATTCATTTGTTTGCTCTCCCCCCCCCCCCCCCCAAATCCTCGCACTTTTAGACATGCTTAATTCTAATACATACACTACACACTGTTATTCGCTCTATATACGTCATATTAAATACTACGCATATTTCAAATACAATATGTCAATATTGGAGATAATAAACAACATTTCATCATTTACGAATAATTTTTGAAATATGCTAAAATACAGTCGAAGCCGGTTAAGACGCTCACGGTTAATACGCGATCCCGCTTAATACGCGGAATTTTTCCGATCGCTTGAACATCGATCATAAGGCTAATGTAAAAAAGATCACGTTTAATACGAGAACGGTTAATACGCGATAAATTTTCGGTTCTTCGAGGGGGAAAAAAATCACGCTTAAGACGCGAATTCATTGGTCAAGATGTAAATTCCTTCTCTTTTCTCGAGTGTTAGCAATTTAGCGGATTTTTATTATTCAGAAAAACACACTGCTTCCTAATAGTATTTAATTTATTTAACAACAAATTAAGGCAAAAAATTACTAATCGGAAATAGTGGTAGATATTTAAATAATAAAAAACCCCGCTAAATTAGCAAAATTGCAATACTTCTGTTTATAGCTTCGTGTATGTTTTTACTGTAGTAGATATAGACGAATTCAGGTTACTCAGATACGTCATGAAAATTATGATTAGAGATGTTCATACGTGTTGTTAGAGAGGTTTTAAATGTACTTTATATCGATACTATGTTTTAAATTGCATATTACAGGCAACACAAAATTAAACTCGTAAATATTAAATACGACTGCGATTGGATAATTCTTTCATGTTTACTTTTTGCTATAACATTTTATAAGGAGAGTTTTTCTTATTACTATATTAGTAATGAAGGACCGATTATAATGGTACTCATAATTACAAGTACTAAATATGATTTTGAAAACTGGGTTGTGCTTCAAAGATTGAATTTTTTTTTTTCTTCTCTTTCAAAAAAATGAGTCTAGTAGGAAAATCATTTTTGGTTGCAATCGACAATAAAGTCATGTTGAAATCCATATTTATTTTCCGCTATTATTCCAGTTTGTCCTATACGAAGAAACTATGCGTTAAAGTGGAATACAATTAAATTTCAATCTGAATATAGGTAAAAGACACAATTTTCGACCGTAAACGTATAAATGAAAGCTCTGAAGTTCATTTAGATGATTAAATGTATAAATAAGACGCATTCCTTCAACATTATACAAATCCCGCTTAATACGCGATCCCGCTTAATACGCGACTTTTGTCCACTCCCTTGAAAGGCGTCTTTAACCGGGTCCCACTGTATGTGCTTTTTAAGTTAATTTGTTCGTAGCAGCAAAAGTTCATCCAGCAGGAGAGAGAAAATAAGTTCTCTGTGGAAGGAATTAAAACAATTTCCAGCTTTCTCCTAAGTCCACTGGGTTACAGCCCATAATCAAGAGGTTAACCCTTTCAGGGGCAAAGCAATTCGATTGCTAAATTGTAAAAATTAATGAATGACACCGGAATTTGAAAACGAATTTGTAAATAAGAAAGAGCTATATTTCACATACATAATAAACCGATAATTTTTTTATTAAAATTCTGGTGGCATTTGGGAATTAAAATTAAGTGGTTTCATAAACATGCCAGCGCCCCTCAAGGAGTTAAACGATAATTCTCAAAATAGCCAAAATAAAGACCTAAAATAATTGCAAAAACATGGTAAATGCCTCAATAATAATAATAATAAATACATGTAGGGTAGATGTGCCAGTAATGGACACCCCTTGATGTTTTTGGTTCATAAAAAATAAATATTTAGCTTTAATTATTATTTTTTTACAATTCCCCCTTGCATGTTTTATAAAACTGGGTTATTGTTGACACTTTTAATCAAACCAATCAGGAAGCAGAAAATAACATTTCAAAGTTTTGCTATTTTTCTGTAAAAATCTTAATGAAGAGGCTAAGAGCGGGCTTCGTTTAATTCATATTATTTATTTTCTTGCAAAATTTGAATGTTTTTATTTGAGTAGCAATACAAAACTTAGAATTTTATATATTAATGGTCATTTACAGAATTTCATTTATTTTTAAGATTTTAAGAGGGGTGCCCATCACTGGGATGGTTAATTAGTCATTTTCCAGTAATGGACAACTCGTGTAGACATTGCTAAAAATGCAATTTCAGTAATGTTTATAGTGCATAAAATATTTTGGCTTAACTGCAAACCTAAATAATCAAATTTAATTTTTAAATTATACTTACCAAAGTGTAATAACACCAAAACTTATATAATAGCTGCTTTTAAGTTATTTTATGAAATTAATAAAATTCCAATATTTTATTTTTTTAATGTATACCTTGCATATTTTACAATTTGGCAATCAAACAAGCCAGGAAGCAGAAAATATTGTTTAAGAGCTCAGTCACAGAGGGGCTCATAGGACTTAATCCCTCTCCGTTTAAATAAAAACAAGTTACAGAAGTTATTAAAAATATATTTTCTGTCTTAAATGCTTCCTTATTCACCTCTGACAAGAAGAAAAAAAAGTAATACTATTAATGAAAGTGTTAGGTAATATTCATGAAACTAGTAAATCTGCAGATCAGTGGCCTCAAACATCAATTCTATAGTTTTATTTTGAAATTATTTTATTTAATATTTAAAATATAAAATATTTAACTCACAGTATCATTTCTTTCATATATGTAATAATTATTATAAATGATATCAAGTAGTCTCTGGAAGATTAATTGTTAAAAATAGTGAGACAAAACTAAACACTAATATTTCAAAACTTTTTTTTTTTTTAAATTACGTTTTAAATCCCTCACTGTTTCAATAATTTGATAGCTGAAATTGCTTGATATTTAGTATTTTAAACAACCCATCTGAAATAATTAAAACATCGATCTTCTGATCATTACAATAGCTGATGCAAACAGTAAATGACTATCACAAATATTTTAATTACTGGTATCCTAATTGTTAAATTTATTTGAAAATAACCATTTTGTTTCATTAGTATGTATTCATTAAATTCTGGTTCTAAATACAGTCAGAAACAATTACATTTATTACTTTTTATGGGGTGTCCATTACTGGGCTTTCGGGTGTTTTGATATACAGTCGAACCCGGTTAAGACGCTCACGGTTAATACGCGACTTTTGTCCACTCCCTTGAAACGCGTCTTAACCGGGTCCCACTGTATTTCTATTATTTAAAATTAAATTTTGATTCATATTGGAAAATGAGACTATAAGAATGTACATATTGTTGATAGATTAATATAATATTGAAAAAACTAGAATGTAATAATTATAACTTAATAAAAAAAATATTTTAAAAGAAATTCCTTAAGGGTGTCCATTACTGGCACATCTACCCTATATAAAAATTAGAAGCAGGGTGGATTGATAACGTCGTCTGTTCTGGCTTCAAACTCTTGATTAGCGATTTAAGCAAAACTTAGAAGTAGAATTGTGAGTTTAATGTTCAACAAAAATATTAAGTGTGGATGCTCATTTTATTTAGAATTTTAAGCTCTACAAGATTTATATTGACTTTTTATTTATTTATTTTTTTTTTTTTTGAGATAGTGTTACCGTAATTAATAAAAAAGTGTTTTGCGAATATAAAGTTGTGTCGCATTTTCTAACGCTCACCTAGTTAAGGGGGAGGGACTTTGTACATTCATTCTACACTTAAACTAAAGAGATTAAAACAATTCCCAGCTTTTCCCTAATTAATTCCGAATTCGGCCTTTTTTCCCTCCCCTACCACTGGGCTATAAAGAATTTAAACCCGATATATTCATGAGGAAGATAGTAAATAAACAAAAATTTCCATCGGGTCACTTTTTAGCCCCACCAGTGGCCGAGAGGTTCTGCTCTCGAAGCTGGTAGACGGGAGGTGCTGGGTTCGATCCCAATCGCGCCCGTCGGCCTAATCGTTCGGAGTTTTCGTGGTTTTCTTCGAACCTTGGTTCTCCAAGCGTTAATACGGGTTAGGTTCCCTTAGAAAGACCTCCACGAAAGGCACTCCCCCCTTAGGGCCTATATCCCACGCGCAGATAATTGGCCGACATAAATATAACCATATAACCTAACCATCGGGTCACTTCATAATAATGCTGTTAAGTTTGAATACACCGAAAATTCCAATTATCATTCATTGTATGTACAAAGCAAAATTTTGCTACAGTTCAGTTTTTAACTAACATCATAATGAAAATACCGGTTAAGCAAATTTTTAACATTCAGCACGTTTGCTGCTAAAGCAATCTCTCCGAAAGATATTGCTTCCTCGAGTAAATTTTAATGACCACTTGGTAGTTACTGTTGTGTTTATTTACAATCTTAGAAAACCCATATCAAAAATATTAACTTTTAAATGCTGTTAATTTACAGTTAAACATCTTTTCTTTAACAGTCATAAAAATAAATTGTGGGAAAAACCCCATATTTTCATTTTGGATTGTAAAAGTTTAAGATAAAGGGAAAAAGGCCTCATAAGAATGCCATGCGTAAGGCCCCAGATATTCTGAATGATGCGCTGTTCATTAGGATGAGGGGAACCAAGAAGTTCACCTACAAGGCCTCTTTTTCCTTTTTGAGCGGGTCCCCCTGAAAGCTTTTTTTAATGTGTGTGTGGTGGGGGAGAGAGGGGGAGGGGAGAGAGATGATGGGTTTAGGGGAAGACGGGGTACAATGAAACAAAATTTACTAATTTTTTTTTCCTATCCACAATTTTGCATGCACAAAAATACAATTAATGCATATTTTTAATCTTGTATTTTCCCCATCTAAATAAATTTTTATTAGGTTCTAAACAATATCTTTATGCTTGAAAAATAACAAAAAATAAATGTCTTACAGTGTTTTATTGTACCCCGTATGCCGGGGTGCAATGAAACACATACTGGGGTACAATGAAACACTCCAAATGATGATAGCAATTTTCACCCAGTATAGTTTATTTTATGAAAAATGAGATAAATACAAAAACAAAACTTCATTAATAAGGAACTTGATAAAAAATATTATAGTCTAAGATGAAAAATAAGAAAATTCTATTAGTTTAAGAAATACCTTTCATTTTATATTAAATTGGCTCAAGTCAGTTTCAAAAATTAGCATTTCTGCTTATATTTCAGTTGCTCCTGAAGGAATATGGGGTGGTAGTTTCAACTCAGTTTTTTTTTTTTTTTTTTTTTTTTTTTTTTTTTTTTTTAAATGCAAGTTTTTAAAAAAACAAACAAACTAGGTTAGTCTTTTTTTATATCAAGTACTTCACATTTGACTTCATTTAAATGTATGATTTCTCCAACGGTATGTATTTCCTTATGTTTCCATTTATACGGATACTGCTTGTGCCATACATGTTGTGTGTGGATATCTCATTCTTAGTACCTCGATGACCAGCTGGGCATGGAAAAAAAATCTGGATCATCATCAGAGTCTGTAGCAGGCAGAGTTTGTTTTCAAAACAATCTCTTCTTAGCTTTTTTTCTCTTTCTATTTTTTAATTGCTTAACAAGAGCATTTTTTACTGACCTGGTTAGAACAAAACTCTTTCTTTCTGTTTTCCTACTCTTACTTCTAATATATTCTATTTACTACTTTTAATACTATAATAAAACATGTTTCATTGTACCCCGCACTGAGGTTAATAAATAAAAATTTATTTTCAAACTTCTAATATTTATTTATTTTTTTTTTTTAGTTTGGTTTTGGAGGTATGAAGACAACAACCCAAAGATAACAATGTATAGAAAAAATAATTATTACATATAACAACAACGAAAAAGAAACAGAATTACTTTTAGTAAAGAAAGTTACTTTCAATGGTGTAAAAGCAATAATCTTCTATTGCTACTGTTGTAGAAGTGCGAATGTATCCAAATCACATCAGTAATTGGAACATATAGTTGTAGGGGAAGACGGGGTACAATGAAACAAATTTTACTAATTTTTTTTTTCCTATCAACAATTTTGCATGCACAAAAATATAATTAATGCATATTTTTAATCTTGTATTTTCCCCATCTAAATAAATTTTTATTAGGTTCTAAACAATATTTTTATGCTTGAAAAATAACAAAAAATAAATGTCTTACAGTGTTTCATTGTACCCCGTATGCCGGGGTACAATGAAACACATACTGGGGTACAATGAAACACTCCAAATGATAGAAGCAATTTTCACCCAGTATAGTTTATTTTATGAAAAATGAGATAAATACAAAAATAAAACATGATTAATAAGGAACTTTATAAAAATATTGTAGTCTAAGATGAAAAATGAGAAAATTCTATTGGTTTAAGAAATACCTTTCATTTTATATTAAATTGGCTCAAGTCAGTTTCAAAAATTAGCATTTCTGCTTATATTTCAGTTGCTCCTGAAAGAATATGGGGTGGTAGTTTCAACACAATGATTTTTTTTTTTTTTTTTTTTTTTTTTTTTTTTTTTTTTTTTAAATGCAAGTTTCTAAAAAAAAAAAAAAAAAATTAAAACTAGGTTGGAGTCCTTTTATATCAAGTACTTCACATTTGACTTCATTTAAATGTATGATTTCTCCAACGGTATATATTTCCTTATGTTTCCATTTATATGGATACTGCTTGTGCCATACATGTGTGTGGATATCTCATTCTTAGTACCTTGATGACCAGCTGGGCCTGGAAAAAAAATCTGGATCATCATCAGAGTCTGTAGCAGGCAGAGTTTGTTTTCAAAACAATCCCTTCTTAGCTTTTTTTCTCTTTCAATTTTTTAATTGCTTAACAAGAGCATTTTTTACTGACCTGGTTTGAGCAAAACTTTTTTTTTTCTGTTTACCTACTCTTACTTCTAATATATTCTATTTACTACTTTTATTACTATAATAAAACATGTTTCATTGTACCCCGTCTGTAAGTGTTTCATTGTACCCCGCACTGAGGTTACTAAATAAAAATTTATTTTCAAACTTCTGGTATTTATTTTCTTTAGTTTGATTTTAGAGGTATGAAGACAACAACCCAAAGATAACAATGTATAGAAAAAATAATTATTACATATAAAAACAAGGAAAAAGAAACAAAATTACTTTTAGTAAAGAAAGTCACTTTCAATGGTGTAAAAGCAATAATCTTTTTTTGCTACTGTTGTAGAACTGTGAATGCATCCAAATCATATCAGTAATTGGAACTTATAGTTGTACAACATATATATAAACTGCAACTCTCTATGACAAATTTTATTGATTTTACAAGTAATGTTTCATTGTACCCCTTGTTTCATTGTACCTTGTCTTCCCCTATAACACACATATATAAACTGCAACTCTCTATGACAAATTTGATTGATTTTACAAGTAATGTTTCATTGTACCCCTTGTTTCATTCTACCCCGTCTTCCCCTACACATTTGTATTTTTAAGTAAAAAGAAAATCTTGTTGGATCCTCCAATCCAAAAAATGTTAGGGTTCGAATCCGGGTATAAACTTTTTTCAGATTCTTAAAATTAACATTTAACTGATGTTACCGATCTCTCAGACCGCGACTTTTTTCAATTTTTATAGTTTAACTTGCAATTTTCAGTTTAACTACAAACATTACCGAAATTTGGTTTCGTTTGGAACTTTAGTACTATCACCAGATACTTTTGAATAATTCAATTTTATTTATAACAGTCCTGTACAAAAAGTTTAGTACAAAAACACCATCTTATGAGTTAATCGTGCCTTTTATTCATCTTTCGATGGAGTGGTCTCACAGATCGCTTCACACTAGTTAGTTATATATGGCAATTTCTGTGACATCAGTTAAAAGGTTTTTAACGATCCCTATCTGGGAAGGGTTTCGAACAATTGTTACTCATAATTGAAAAAATTCGTTGTGTTAGGGGAGACCGGGGGAATGGCGACACGTTAAGGGAATTTAATTTTTTTCACCTAAAAAAAATGTTTATTTTTTAATAGTAAAAATTCTAAAGCTGAATCATGATCTTTAGTATCTGTATAAATTTAACCGTAATCATAACTGTAAAGTAAGCATACATAAAAAAATATTTTTTAAACCTCTGCACAGCGGCGGGATTACCCAGGATACTGGGGTAATTCCGCCACTGTACCGGGGTAATGCCGCCACTCTTTAATGACCTAGTATATGCATCAAATGGATACTAGGAAACACATAACCTACTGAAAATAGTTAGAAAGCAATGTAATTGAGCAGAATATTGGTTAAGGTTACAATTTACTTCATATTGCAAAAGTCACTCTGCTGAATCGGCTCCACTACATTCAAATGAGGTCATTTCTCACCCGATTTGCATGGTTGCGGCATTACCCCGAGAGGACAATATGGCCGAAATCTCCAAGCAAAGCCGAAAGAAGAACCGAATTTGTTCAACACATTGCATCAAAATATCGGCGAATGCATGTAGATTACGGGTCATATTGTCTTAAATACCTAATGTTAAAATAAAAGGTGCTTATCTCTACTCATTTGAAGCTCCAAAATAATAAGCAACTAGATAAAAACTACATTTTTCACTAGAACAAACGAACGATGTGCAGCAAAGTGACTCTCACTTTAGGCACTGTTTCTATTGTTGGCCGCTATAGTGCAGGCACATTCACTATCTCAAACTGCCGTTAGTTTTTAAACTAGGTGGGGTGGCGGCATTCCCCCCGGTCTCCCCTATATGTTCATAAGGTAAGGGGTAAGGTTTAGTCAATGCATGACACATAAAAACCAACCTAATGAAAATCACAACCAACAATAATAAAGTTAGTATTTATGTGTTTAAAGGTTTCATAAAGGAGCATTTTCCTTTAATCTTTGGAGGGAAAAAAGAATAGGGGGTGAAAGAGCAGTAACATACGTACTACTCTGCTGTTATCACTCTAATTTTTTCTTTTATTGATTTTGTGTTGAAATAGGGGCTACTACTAAGAAACCTTGAAACATTTGAATGGTGAACATTTTCTGCTTTACTTTTTTTGGAAATCCCCGAAATCCCCCCTTTCGCTAGGGCAGTGAGTTAATGTCCTTATATTAGTAGAGCCTACATGTATTGAATCTGCTAGACTCGCTCAGTATATAATTAAAAGACAATAGTAAGCAGTGTTGTAGTCGCAAAAAAGTCAGAAAGTATACGCTATAGGCAGAGGATATACGCTAGAGTCATGAACATTCATGGATACAGTATACGCCAGTGCTTTATTTGAGAAACAGAGGGTATACGGAGCTTCTAAAAAAATCCATATGCCGGTATATCCTCCACTACAACCTTTATAGTAAGTAAACAAAACTCACCTTCGGATCAGATTCATAATAATGTTGTTGGGTTCGAATCCACCGGCTAACCAGATTATCCTTCACTGTATGGGCCAGAGCAAAATAATAATCTCTAGGCGTTGCTACATTTCTGTCTTTGACTAACGTATAATGCAAATGCCTATTAAACGTCCTTTTAACATTCAGCACGTTTTCTGCCAAAGCGATCTCCCTGACGGAGATTTGCTTCCTTTTTTCTTGGTCTGTCCTCGGCGGAGCTGACATCTTTCCTGTTAAACACGGATACAAGTTTCCGTATTTATATAGAACAAGCCGCGGACGGTTTGCCGGCGATCTGAGCCCGGTATTAAAAGCGACCTTCGCGTGAAAATGTTTGAGGTTGTTGTTTTTTCAAGCTCTCGCCAAACCGGTATCGCCAAAGGAATGAGATAAATATGAAAGAGAAAATATGATATTATTACGGAATCGATGTTGTTCTTGTAGTTTTAAAGATCTGAAAGTGCGGCATATTAATTTTCTTTAAAAATACACATAATGTTACTTTGCGATCGTTTATGCTGAGGATATGACTATCAGGTGACGTAATTTTCGGAAAACTATCTCGCACGCTTAATCGCAAACTGACAGAGCAGCTGAAATAATACAGTTTTTCAGAAAAGGCGAAAAACGCTTTAAGGAGCGAATAAAAATTTTCTTTTATGTAAAACTGGATCAGAATTTCATTCGTAACTTTTATATCGTCCCCCCTCATGCAAGAGAGCAGTAAGCAAATTTCAAATTTCAAATTTTAGGAAATTTTATTTAAACCTTTACTTTGTACTCTCATAATTTTACTGTTGTACTTTCTTATAATGCTTTGTAATGTTGTTTTATGACATGTTCACTTACATTCTTGTTTCTAGAAAACTTTGATAACAAGAAAAGAAAAAAAAAAAAAAAAAAAAAGAGAGAGAGAGAGAGGAAGAGAAAGGCAGAGAAAGGTCCAACCAGCTAATAAACTCCAAAATTAAAAAAAAATATATATTAATTTTTATGCCATAAAAAGAGCAATATTTAGAGCTAAAAGTAAATTAATTGTCTAACTAAAGTCATATTCTGGTCTGATTGTATCGTCACCTGAACCTGAAAATTCTTCTTAAAGTCAACTCGAAATCCGACCCAAACATAACGCGCTTCATCCCAAAACTGACCCGAATCCGAAAAATCCAAAATCTGAACGCGACCCGAACCCGAAATGAAAGAAAATACATCCATATTTTATACAATTATCGGAAAATATGGGAAATATACATATACAGTGTATTCAGTCTCATATATATTGAAATTAAATTATTGGAAATATACAAATACAATGTATATACATATACAATTATGGAGAAAACCCTATTTATACAATTATGGGAAAATAGTCTACAATTATATCTCTAATATCAATTTTAACTTTTTCGTATAAAAATGGACATTATAGACTCATTAATATCCAAATATATAATTGCTTTCATTAAAAAAATATGTAGGGCGAGAAAGTTTAAAATTTGGGTCGACCCGCAATAATCAAAACTCAACCCGAAACTGACCCGAAGCCGAAACATTTAATGTTAACCCGACCTGAATCCGACTCACACCGAAAAAAATTAGCGTCAACCCGACCCTTTGTGTAGAGTTGGGTCCGATGGTGGACTCTACTTCTCACATGAGCCAACTGATTATCTAAAGATTTTTACACAGTAGAGTTGTATAATGCCAGATGCGAGAAACGACCATGCAGTAACACGGGTGGGTTTTGGGCGCTTGGGATAATTCAAAATATTAGGCCTTTTTATCAGAGGTTTCGTTAGATTTTTATAATATGATTCTTTATACAGTAATTTTCTTGTGCCCATAAAAATTGAGTCCATCATATGCTACGCCACTGATGAGATAAACTTTCTTAACACGTTAAGCGCCACGTCAGCCACCGGTGGCTGACAGCGAACTTTCCGTTTAAAACGCGTCATTCACCGATGGCTGACATCTAAAATATGATATAAAACTGAAAAAATATACATTGTTTTAAATAATTACTGAACAAATATTTAAAATTTACCTACCTTTTATTTATTACAGGATTATACTTTCTTAAAAATTACTTTAAACATTGTAAATTTTCAGCGCTTCAGTGTCAGTCATCGTGGCACGGGATTCTTCGCGCACTTGAAAACACCCGCTCCGTAATGTTAATCCTATGGGCATGTTATTTTTGAATTTCTCGTTTCAATTTTAATATTTTTAAACGATTTGTTTTGCATACGCTAGATGAGGTCGATCTTTAATACGACCCTTTTTTACTTCTTCGATATTGGTTGCAGATTTTTTTTTAAAAGGTACTTTCAGTTTCCAAACCGGTTTCGAAACTGAAAGTACCTTTTTTAAAAAAAATCTGCAACCAAAATCGAAAAAGTAAAAAAGAGTCATATTAAAGATCGACCTCATCTAGCTTATGCAAAAAAAATCGTTTAAAACTATTCAAACTGAAACGAGAAAATCGAAAATAAACTGCCCATAGGATTAACATTACGGAGCGGGTGTTTTCAAGTACGCGAAGAATCCCCTTAAGACATTTGTTCATTTCTAACGATATTTAAACGAGCTTTTGGTAAGAATATTCTTATACTTCTTTATGGCAGTATATTTGTGAATTACTCATACAGATAAAGCAAAAATAACATTTTGAGTTGTGTCAGTTTACGAATTAGTATTCGATATGTGAAATAAAACAAGAAAGAAAAATCATGCATCAAGCATAGATTATGAAACACTTTACAACACTTCCAGAATCTTTAACGAAACTTCGCTGTTTAATAAACTAAAATAAATCTAAATATTTTAGAAATGGTATAACACATTCAAAAATCTGATTTCAGCAATTACCGTCCATTTCCGGAAAAGTAGTCCAATTCTTTTGTGCAGTCCTGTATTTAATCTACAGATTTCTATATATTCTACAGAGTAAGCTAAAACTTAGTTCAGTAAAAAAAATCCATAATAGGTCGAAATTTCAACTTCATAAACTTTTACCAATATATGAAAACATTCTTGAATTCATTTGTACAGCATTGTATATTACCAACAGATTTTCCTATGTGCCACATAATACTAAGCTAAAATTTACTTCAGGCAAAAACATCTTTAAAATTACTGAAATCACATTTCTAGACATTATCAATCCTAGGAGACCACGCATCCAGCTCTTACGTGGCGTTGCATATGATCTTATTTATATTATATAAACATCTTTTAGTATACTTAATATAGTTCAATTTGAAAGTACTCAGTTAAAAGCCGCCTTTAAGACATTCACGCTGATACTTCGCAATACTTACGAATTATTTTGTGTCACCCTGTATATAATCTATAGCATTTATACACACCACATATACTAAGTAAAATTTAGTTAAACTTAAACACGCATTCCATAAATAAAATAGCACTTCCAGCAATTATCACTAATAGACAGTACTTCAAATACAGTACTGTATCCGAATCTTTTGTGTATCCATATAAATGAACGATAAATGTATGCACATTATGTTATACAACAAGTAACTTTTAATATACCTCATAATGTATATTAATTTCACTATCTTTGAAATAGTATAACAAAGCTAAAATACGCTGCAGATAGTTTTTCGTCGTAGACCATTATGTAACGGAATTCTTTTGTGTGGCCTTGTAAATGAATAATAAATGCTTTGCATCCCATACTTTACAGAATGCATGTTTTAGTGCACTTCATAAATGCATATAAATTTCATTATGTTTTAAATAGTCTAACATCATTCTAATGAGCTTGTAACGATTTTTTCCAATTGACCGTAATGTAACGAAATACTTTTGACCAGTCCTGTAATTGAACTTTAAATGCTGCACACTTCATTTTCATTAGCGATCGTGCCACAGTAAACGTCAATAATATACAAAAAAAAAAAAAAAAAATCAGGACGATCCGAGTATATTTACGAGGGTTAGAGCTCGGTCAGTCATAAACACTTTTAGACTATGTTGGAAAGTGTTAAAAAACAGCACACAGGAGTAACATTGTCTTGGAATCACGGGCATAATAATATGGAAGAAACGTAATCATCTTTTTCTTCTTATTATTTTTTTAATAACAGTGTCGTTTTATTAAATATAATAGGCATTTTAGTATAAAAAATGCGTTATTCATATTTAAAAACCATTTCAAATAAAATTAGTGATATTCAAATAAGATAAATAAATTAAAATTAGGACTTCTGATCAAGTTTATAATACGAATGACTACTAAGAGATTCTTATATTTCTTCTTATATAAAAAAAGAATGAAAAATCAGGCATCGGGCATAGATTATGAAACACTTTCCAACATTAACAGATTATTAAGAAATTTCATTTTTTCATGCATACAACGAAATCGACCGTAGTCCATCCTGCAATACAAGTTTTTGTGCGTCTCTGTACAAGAACAATAAATGCTTCACACTCCACAATCTATAGAAAACATCTCGTAGTGCTCCATTTTATTTGGATCGTTGAGGTTTATAACTTAAAAAAGATCTAATTCATAACGCGTGAAAAACAAACAACACCCATAAAGGCGCAGTGGTTGTACCTACTAAACCTTTAACTTCTCAGCGGGCACGATGTTGCCAATTTTACAACAAAAGTGATTTTTCGGAAAATGTCTTCTCATAAACGACATCGAAACTGATTTTCAATTTTTATTACTGATATGTATAATGACTCTCTTTGTATATTTCTTATTATTGTTATGAAAAATGTTTTATGAAATTTTCTACATATACAAATGGCGTATGGTAAAAAAACGCCGAAAAAAACCGAAAAAACTCTAAAATTTCTCAAAAAATCAAAAATTGAAAAACGAATTCCGAATAAACTTTATTCAAAAGAAGACAAAATTTATTGGGCTAAAAGATTGAAATCGGATTCCTTTCACGAATGTCGAAAAATCTCAGTGGAATGGGAAAAAAAACAAAACAAAAAAAACAACAACAAAAAAAAAAACGCGAAAACTTAAAAAATCATTGTTACGAATCCCGAATAAGCTTTAATTGTAAAGAAAATAACATTTACTTTTACTAATGTCGAAAAATAGCTGCAAAACGAAAAAAAAAAATTGCAGAGGAGAAATTTACTACATTGGGCATTGGGGGTACTTCGTGTAACCGAAATTCTTTTACAAATATCAAAAAATCGCCGCGAAACACTGAAAATTGCATTGAAAAATTCTAAAAATTCAAAAATCGCGGAAAACAAAATTGATTACATTAGATTAAAAGTTTGTAACAGAATTCCTTTCACGAATGTCAAAAAATCACCGCGGGTTGCGGAAAAATTCTAAAAGTCACGTAAGAATTTCGTGAAAAATTCAAAAATCGCTATACGAATATTGAATAAACATTATTGAAAAGAGAACAAAATTTACTATTTAGGGCTGAAAGATAAACCGGACTCCTTTTACCAATGTGGAAAAATTGCTCCAAAACGTGAAAAACCCCGAAGAATCGCATAAAAAATTAAATTAAAAAAAAACATTAATCAAAAAATCTAAAAACCGGCTTCATGTGTATAACTTCAGGCAGACCTTACTGTCAAAACTTGTAGCTCCGCACGCAGAACTTTTCAGAACAGTTGACTCTTCAGAACACAGCATGCAGAGTAACAGACACACCTATAAACTTCTATTTTTATTATTACACTGTGAAAAATGAAAAGTATGCTCTCTGCACCAGTAGTGGGCCTACTAAATTTTTGATGCATCAGTAGTGGGCACGAAAAAGTGAGCCACTCAAGTCTTGACTGTGGTGGGTACCATACAGAAGATATAATTTGTTTTATAATGTCAAAACTAAACATGCACAGAAAAAGTATCAAGGTAACAATAGTTAAAAAAAAAAAAAACTGTTCACTGTTATTTTACACATTTTTATGGACAGAAAAAAGTTTATTTTAATAAAAGTTTATTTAAAATTCTGCTAAAATATCGTTAATGTCATTTGCTTAGTCAAAAATGTTTTTTTGTATTATATTCTTATTCACGCTACAGTGTACATATTTTAAATCTTCAACATTAATAAAATATTATTTAAAATTCATTAAATTTTCACTATATATTTTTACATTTTTGAAAAAAGATATATATATATTTTTTTTTCATTGAGTTTTTTTTTTTTTCATTTCTGATTTATTAAAGATTGCTTTCTCTCCCTCTCTCTCTGTAGAACTTGTAATTTATATTATACTAGTATATCACTCCTGTCAGAAATGGCAGAATGTTGATCTGTGTTTTATTTTTATAAGACTTCTTCATATAAACAAACAGTATGAAGATATTTATTATTGAAAAGTTTGTATTGTAGAAAGGTACATTTTAAAAATGACAAATGATTTCTAGCAATACAAATGATAATATTTTCTTTACCCAGTATTAAATTTCTAAAATAGTTCAATGGTCAATAAAGTCTCCGATTCTAATCTTTAGAATTAAGAAATGAAAATTCAGTGATAATTACATCATCTTGACACAATCGTATCAATTTTTTCTCCTTAGATTATGACGTTTCAAGGTAAGCATAACGTCACCGGCGCAAACTTTTCAAACATTCTTTATCTACGTATTTTAATTCTTAACCACAGTTTGTTCAAGTAAATATATATTTTCTATTTAATCGTAATGAAAAAAAAATTAATAAAGTCATAATGCATAAAGATAAAATAAACCCAATAGATAATATTCTCTTGATGTCGTGGAATAAATGTGAATCGCTTATAAAAATAAAGTACACGTGCATTTATTATTATTATTATTTTTTTTTATTATTTATTTATTTTTTTTTTTTTACCGGGACTAACTGATGAATTAGCAAATAAAAAAATAGTTCCAAAAACGTGACCTGATTTAATAATTTTCATTATTTCTCTTTTATCTGAAACAATGAAAATAATCCGATTGCAACCATTTTGAAGAAATTTCATAAAAACCTTTTAAAGTTAAAATATAAAAATGGTAATATCTCTATTCTAAAAAAAAAGTAACTAACGCTGTCACCGCCGCTGTTTATGAAATTTTTTTGACCGGGGGTTTTTCTTCCTTAATATTAAGAAAACTACTGCATACAAAAATACGAACATCGGTGGTATTATAGAGAAATGTTTGATTGATAAACACGCTGATGCAGACTGTTTTGAAATCGAATAATTATTTTAAGATATATTTAATGTTAAAGTTGGTCAAAATCGTTCCATTAAAAAAGTTTTATAGGAGCAAAAACTATACATGTAAACTATACTAATGATATAATTTTTTGTAAGGATAATGCATTAGAAGTTTCCGGTGTGCAAACTGCATTTAATTTTTTGAATCATTTTTTGAGGATTTATTTCCATTTTAAATTCAAATTTTCAACATTTCGAGAGAACTTTTTACATTTTTTAGAAAATTGTATTATTTCAAATTGTTGCCAATTTTAAAACTGGCTCAAAGAATAATATTTCCTTCAAATTTAAAATTTATTTACACATGACTATTATAAACATTTTTTTTTCAAATTAAAATTAAATGATTACGCATTAAAAGCAGGAAAATATTGAAAATATTCAATACGTCATAAAAACTATAATTAGACATGAATTTTAAAAGAGAAAGGAAAATGTAAAATGATAAATTCATTAATGTTCGTTAAAAGTCGTAAATGGGGGGATTTGCACCATATTTAAAATGGATAAACAATAATAATGCCAAACAGTTTAAATTTAGACATATATTTGCGCGGGTCATTTATTTCATATATTGAGATAATCTTTTAAACTATTGTTGTGAATCCTAAGACAGCGCAAATAATATTTCCTTTCTAACGACAAATGTATTTTCACGTGAATATTAAAAAGAGAAAGAAAACTTTGGAGAAAATGAAAATTACGTCAGATTTTAAACGATACATTTAAAATGTCTCATTTAAACGAACTTTCTTATAGCGTCGTTAAAAAATACCGGGAGGCTAAGACTCTGTTTACTTAATTAATTTTATATTAGCCTATTTTCAATTTTTTTCGCTGATATGATTTAATCAAAGACGAAAACAGCCCGTTAACAGGGAGATTGCCACTGTTTTTTTTTTAATTATAATTTAGTCTTCAGAAATTTTTTTTAAGCCGATCAAATTAGCGTGCTTTTAGGGTTTCTGGTGTCTTAAGCCGATGAAATATTGAAAATATTCAATACGTCATAAAAACTATAATTAGACATGAATTTTAAGAGAGAAAGGAAAATGTAAAATGATAAATTCATTAATGTTCGTTAAAAGTCGTAAATGGGGGAAATTGCATCATATTTAAAATGGATAAACAATAATATTGCCAAACAGTTTAAATTTAAATATATATTTGCGCGAGTCATTTATTTCATATATTGAGATAATCTTTTAAACTATTGTTGTGAATCCTAAGACAGCGCAAATAATATTTCCTTTCTAACGACAAATGTATTTTCACGTGAATATTAAAAAGAGAAAGAAAACTTTGGAGAAAATTACGTAGATTTTAAACGATACATTTAAAATGTCTCATTTAAACGAACTTTCTTATAGCGTCGTTAAAAAATACCGGGAGACAAAGACTCTGTTTACTTAATAAATTTTATATTAGCCTATTTTCAATTTTTTCACTGATATGATTTAATCAAAGACGAAAACAGCCCGTTAACAGGGAGATTGCCACTGTTTTTTTAAATTATAATTCAGTCTTCAGAAAATTTTTTAAGCCGATCAAATTAGCGTGCTTTTAGGGTTTCTGGTGTCTTTGGCGAGCGTAGTTCGTAGTAGACAGACAACCCCCCCCCCCCCCGCCCTAGTATTTAAAAAAAATAGCTAGCGAGGGCATACGTACAAATGAACAGCTTTCATAAAAAAAAAATAATAATGATTAGCAAAATCGGTTCAGTAAAAAGCTCAGGGCAGATGACTAAAAAAACGACCTTGTGTTTTAAATATAGTATATGGTTCGTCTCGGTATAATATATGGTATAGTAAATATGGTATGGTTCGTCTCGGAATGATTACCAACACTTTCCTACACTTGGATTCGATATAAGTATATTATTACGTTTAGATTTTATTGTATAGCTAATACTGAATATATAAATTTTTATATTATTTTTTATGTTATTATTTTCATATTATTATTTCAACTACCCTTTTTTTTTTTTACTTTATTATATGAGTATAGTGTGTTGTGTCTCAATTAATGTAGAAAACATGAGTTTGCGGCCGGTGAGAGAAAAAAAAAAGGTTAAATATAGTTGCATTAGAGCAAGCTTTTTATTGTTGACCAAGCCCATATTTTTTTGCTCTTTAGTTTTGACTATTCATAATTTTTCACTTTCAGGGAGAAAATCTGTGTTTCGACAGATTACTGCTTTAAAAAAAAAAATAAAATAAAATAAAATAAAATTCTTCAAAACTTTTATCCTCTTTTCTTGACAAAATTTCCACTAACTCTATGAATTCTCCACCATACAAAGTTTAAAATCTTTAAATTATATTATATTTTTTATCCTATTTTTAGATGCACTCGTAATTGTATAAATACGTAGCACTTATAATCGTCCGTTTGTCCGCGTATAACTGCGCAAAAACTACCCAACCGAACGATTTGAAATTTAATATATATAATCGTTACAGAATCGTTACAAAAAATAATTCTTTCAAATTTTATGAAAATCGAATCAAAACTGAAAGAGGTATTAATAAAAGTTTTCTTCATTCTATTGAATACTATCATACATAATTAACTGAATGATAGGTAATGATTCTATGTTGCCATAGTGATTACGTCCTATTTAAGATGGAGCCCTATTATTTCCGTATTACTGAATTTAAAATATATAATCGTAATAAATTTTGTATTCATTCATTTTTGCATAAGAGGGCAACAGCTATTGCACCAAGATCTGAATATTTATAAAACTAGTTATAAAACGACGTATGAAGTACAATTTCCGGCTTGTTTATTTTGTAATCTGAAAATAATGTTTTGCATTTTTAATTGTTTGTCAATTCTTTCACAATACGGAGGGGAAAAAATAAAATAAATATATGGAAAATTCATTTAAAAAAATAAACAAGGCAAAATACAAATATTCAACTTGTCATTCATAAAAATATTTATAAAAGGATAAAGAATATGAAGTTTTGATTTAAAAGAAAAGAATCAATATTTCGTTGCGCAAAAATTTGATATCTAAAACGACCTTCAAATAACATGACATTGATCTGACGTGCTTAGATGGTTTACTAATTGCTTCTCCATTCTTCCAACCAAAAAAAGTATATGTATTTTGCTTTTAATAACGAATTTTAGAAGAATATTTCTATTAAAATATCTTTTTAACACTTTCCAACATAGTTGAAAACTGTTCATGAATTGTGTTTGTCTGTCTTTCATCTATCTATCAGTCTGTCTGTCCTCTAGCTCGCGTAAATATGCTCGAATTGTCATGCAATTTATATATGTTAATGAGGTTTGTTATAGGATGTTCGGTGTTGAAACTTAAATATTTAGCATTTATAGTTCATTTACAGAGACACTCTAAAGCAGTGTTTCCCAACCTTTTATTGCCAATGCCCCACCGAAGCATCTGAAAAATCACGATGCCCCCCCCCCCCCCCTCCTAACACACATATTCTGTAACCTATACCTCTTATTATTTGAAAATCGAATTGTATTCATCTGAAGGAAACCTAACAGAGTTTTAACGATAACTATTCATTTCACATTTCTTAAGTTATCATAGAGCTGAATTTTCTTCCACAAATGCGTTTTTAGTGTTATTTTGCAAAAGGAATGAAGGCTATAAATCTTCACTTTTATGCCAAAATAGATTTTTTCTGCCTTCCCAACTTACCTGAATGTTTAACAAAAGTGTTAGATGCCTGTATTTTTATTGTCCCAAAATGACTAAAGAGATTCTCATATTTAGTATTAAAATTGAAAATGATGACACATTTTACATCGAATTTTAGTAACTTATTGAGAGTTGTTGTAAAATCTTTGGAGACCAAATTTCCTTTCTATGGATAACAAAGTACACAAGAAGCATTTCAAGATGCACACCTTTATCAAGTTCAAGTAGCTGTTATTCCCCATCAAAACACATTTATCTTTTTCCATCCCCAATTATCGTTAATTAACTGCCGTGTACTATCGCATTTTCAAATTTAAATTGTACATGTTATACATTCATCCATTTCCTTATTTAATGCTATTAAAAATTTAAAAACTTTATAAAGTTGTTAGTACCACATTTAGTTATTTCAAATATTTTTTAGGTTAAATATGTTAAAGACAATAACATTCATAGGGATACTCTTAAGTAGTATCAAGTGTAGAAGTTTCTTTATGTTACATACAGCAGAATGAATGGATAAAAACAGATCATTCGATAAATAATTGAGAAAAATTGTAAAATATATTAGTAACCAGAAAAGTTATAGAAATTTTCAAAAATAAGAAAAAGGGAAGAAGGTGATGCTAAAATATTTAAAACAAAATTTCATATAATTATTCTGGCATTGATTCCATTTTAACATTTTCATTGTAAGCTTTTTTAAAATTCAATAAAAAATCTTTTTTTAAAAAAGAAGAGCGAATGGGTGAGTTACAAATTTGAAATTGCCCCCCTAAAGATTCAAATGTCCCCCCGGTGGGGCGTGCGCCCCACGTTGGGAACCACTGTTCTAAAGAATTCCATTCTATTACCTTTTATGGGCTAAAATCGTTTGCAATGTCTTTTAATGATGTTACACTATTTTAAACGTATTGAATTGTATATATATCACAGAGATGCACCACAAGAGGCTTACTATAGTATATGGTGTGCATAACATTTATCGTTCATTTACACACAAAATAATTCGGTTATAGAAGTGATTATTAACAACAATTGCTGGAAGTACGTTTTAAGTTGTGTTACGCGTTTTTTAATTAAACTAATAATTTGCCTATTACTTGGTCTACATAAACTCTATAGTTCATATACAGAGCAGCACGAACGATCGCGAGGAAATTTCCGTTGATTGATAGAAATTGTTGAAGGGGAATTTACAACTGTGCTATGCGTTTATTAACTGATCTAAATTTTAGCACACTATATGTAGTAAGTATATACAAATCTATAGATCATATGCAGGGCTGTGCAAAAGAATGCGGATATTGCTTCGACTGTTTGATGGTAATTCCTGAAATTGTGTTTTCAGCTATGTTTTGCGTTTTCCAAGCATATTAATACTTTAATTAAGATAATTGTTATATCTTGTCTATTTCTAGTACGTAATCTTTTAATAATTACCATTTATGTCTCTGTTTTTTTTTCCTAAGTTTTTTTGCATAATTGATCATAATCCTATGTTGTTCTGTAAATATTCACTGTTTTATTGTTAATGGTATTATGTGCTTCAAAATATTCATAACCAGTAGTCATATGTAAATATTTTCTGTTAGAGGTAGTGTTGTAAAAACTCATATGGATGTGTGGATTGTGCAGTTTTCTAATAACTAGTGTTCTTTTTTTTTTTTTTTTTTTTTTTCTTGCTTAGTTCTTATATAATTTATACCTCACATTATATAGTAGCACGCTCAGACAACTGGGTTGCTATCTGAAATTAATATTGTTACATCTTTTTTTTAAATCTTTAAATTAACAGGAGTCTGAGTAAACATAATTAGCCAGGCAGGGCTTGTTGAGCTCAAGCCATTAGCTAGGCCTCCCTGCCTGGTCAGAACTTGAACTTGTTTACTTTACATTATCTTTCAACTTATTAAACGGTAAAATTTTTTTTAAAGTACTCTGGAAGTGTTGGAAAGTGTTTCATAATATATGCTTGCAGCATAATTTTTCTTTATTTCTATCTTTGAAATTTTTTTTATTTTTATTTTTTTTTTTTTTTACATTTTAGGGAAATATTTATGAAAAATCAAAGTAATTTAAGCATTAATCAAAGATTAAGCAAAGCAAGAAACGACGCAAGAAATGTGTATTTATTGTGGATTAAGTTACATGACAGTAGAGTGACAGAAGAATGCTCTTCGAATTGCTGAAAAAATAGATATATGTCTACTTTAAATATTCATTTTGCTGTAGCTGGTATAGCTATTGAGATGTGTCTGCTTTAAGATAATTAAGCTACAAAAAATCTAATATTTTAAGTGGAACATAAAATAAAGAAAGATATAATTTACAGAAGTAGATAAAAAAAACAACAACATTTAGATCACCTGGTTTTATTGGCATTAAACTTACCGTTGTTAGTGCAAAAATTACCTAGCAATTTTCGCTTAAGGGGATTCTTCACGCACTTGAAAACACCCGCTCCGTAATGTTAATCCTATGAGCAGGTTATTTTCGAATTTCTCGTTTCAATTTGAATATTTTTAGACGATTTTTTTTGCATAGGATAGCTGAGCTCAATCTTTAATATGACTCTTTTTTACTTTTTCGATTTTAGTTGCAGATTTTTTTTAAAAAGTACTTTCAGTTTCGAAACCGGTTCTGAAAGTGAAAGTATCTTTAAAAAAAATTGGAACCAAAATAGAAAAAGTAAAAAAGAGTCATATTAAAGATTGAGCTCAGCTATCCTATGCAAAACAAATCATTTAAAAATATTCAAATTAAAATGAGTAATTTGAAAATAATCTGCCCATAGGATTAACATTACGGAGCGGGCGTTTTCAAGTGCATGAAGAATCCCCTTAAACTTTATATGATTTAAAAGCAGATTGTGGGTGACCAAAGGAAGAATTTTATCGACAAATAAGTACTTTCTACCCTGGTCTTCCTTAAACAGAAAAAAACTAAACGTAGTTTTAGATTCAGAATAGAAGAGCAGACGTTTTATGCTTTTGAGTAGAAAATCAATTAATTGGCCATTGCAAAATAGTGCTAGAATATGAATCACGCCTTCAATTTACGATTTCCTAATAATCTGTAGGAGAGAGGGGTCAGGATGGGACCATTATCATAAAAAAAAAAAACATTTCGTACTCAATGTATTCTGTAAGTATTTCATTACGTTATATATTGTAAATAGGGTTTTCCAACTATCTTCGAGTAAAAGGACTTCGATTATAAACTGTTAGTGAAGTATAATACATTTTATCCTCCCCCATTTTTGAAATTTTACGATTTTTGGTGTGTTCATCGATTTTTCACGTTCATTTGGGATTTTTTTATTACATTCGTGAAACAATTACGGCTAATATTTTAGCACACTACAGTAAATTGCGTGCTATGCGGTTTTTAAATTTTTAGAGTGATTTTGAGTGGTTTTCTTTTTGCACTTTGCGGAATTTTTTTTCACAGTCGTAAAAAGAATTATGTTTCAAACTTTTAGTTTAACGCGTTAAGCGCTACGTCAGTCACCGGTGACTGACACTAAACTTTCTGTTTAGAACGCGTCATTCACCAATGACTGACGGTCTAAAATATGATATAAAACTAAATATATATATATTGTTTTAAGTAATTACTGAAACTTTATTTAAAATTTACTTACCTTCGATTTATTACAGGATTATACTTTCTTAAAAATTACTTAAAACATTGTAAAATTTTCAGCTTCAGTGTCAGTCACCGTGGCACTCAACGTGTTAACATAATAAATTTTGTCATCTATGATTTTTGAACTTTTAGCAATTTTCAATGCTATTTTCAACACGGTTTTTAACGCTTTCTCGCGTTCAACGGTACTTTTTCGAGTACTAATAATAAGCTAGAAGAAGCAAGGGGTAGTTCGGTAGCTTCATCGTCTTTAATTTGTGTAAATTCCCTTTTAAATTTGTCCGGTTTCAATTTTTGATTTTTTTTTTCAATCTAGCTTTTGCTAGAGAGTCTCTTACTCGGGACGTGGCTGGGGACCTAAGAATCTTGCTTCCGCAAAAGAGTCGGAGTAGAGTAGAAGAATAAAGGGCTGCGGACGAAGATGGGCCGCTCGCCGCGGCCTTGTACTAAAGGAATTCTGTTTCAAACTTTTAATAAGCTGCAAATTGTTCAAGTTTATGCACCAACAATAAGCTACACTTATGAAGAAATTGAGAATTTCTATGAGGAAGTAGCTTCAATTCATCAAAAGGGAAAATGCTACATAAATTAATAACGAAAGTCTGGAGTGCAAGAACTGGGGGAAAAAAGAAAGGTGAGTTTCCAGGAGGAAATCATGGATATGGGATTTGTAATGAAAGAGGAAACAGATTGATTGAGTTTGCAGAATGTGAACAGATGTATACCACGAATTCATTTTTCAAGAAAAGCCAGTAAGAAAATGGACTGCAAATGACTCGGCAAGTGAAATCGACGACATCTTGATAAATGAAAATCATCTAATTCAGGATTGCAGTGTTCTCATTAGCTTCAATGCAGGAAGTGATCGCAGGTTGATTAGATGCAAATTGCTGTTAAATACTAAACTGGAAATAATGAAGCTTTTGCAACACTCACAGAAATCAGACGATATTATAAATCTCCAGAAAGATAAAGAAAAATTTAATTTGTAACTTAAAAACCGTTTCCAAGTACTTCAATCAATTTTAGAAGAAGAGTAAGATGTTACAGTAGTGAACAAGAAACTAACTAATACTCTACAAGAAATTACAAGGAAAATAGCCGGTGAAGCACAATTAAAGTAGACAAAGAAAATAGCAGAAGAAACAAGAAGGTTGATGACGAGACGCAGAGAATTTAAAATGAAGAAAAACTATCCTAAAGCAATTGTTGAATATGCAGACTTGTTAAAAACGGTAGGTAAATGTGTTACAGAAGATATCAGAAAATTTAACTCTGAACTTGTCAAAAAAGTTCTAGAAGATAACAAAAGTTTAAAATCAGCTAAGCGCAAACTGTGTGTTGGAAGAAAAGGTATTTTTGCACTGAAGAGAACAGATGGAACAAGCCCCAAATACAATAATGAAATAGAGCATATTGTCGAAAAATTCTATAACGGTCTGTATAACTGTAAAGATGAAAGGGATATCAATCTATGTGATCCAAGAGAAAACATAACAGAAACTGAAGAGATAATTCCGATGATGACTGATAGCGTTTTACAAGCCATTAAATGTATGAAAAAAGTAAATGCCCTGGCGAAGCTGGAATTACAATTGACCTTATCAAAGAAGCAGGAGAAGAAATTGCAAAAAATGCTAGCCTTACTGTTTTCTAATGGTCTAAAGAAGTCAGATGTACCAAAAGATTGGAATAATGCCATAATGGTTCTACTTTACAAGAAAAGGGAGAAGGAAAACATTAAAAACTACCGTCCGATCAGCTTACTGTCAGTAATTTATAAAATTTTCATCAAAGTTTTAACGTCAAGACTTGAATCAAATCTAGATTCAGCTCAACCTAGAGAACAAGCAGAGTTTCAAAATGCATTTAGCACATAGATCATATTCAAACAGTAAGAAAGCTCATAGAAAAGCATAAGAAATATAATTTACCTCTCTGCCCCACCTTTATTGATTATAAAGAAGCTTTGATTCGGTTTACACATCAGCTGTAGTAGAACCTCTGCAGGGCTTTGGTATAGACAAACCTTACATCAATATCATAAAGAAGATTTACAGGAACAGCAACCATCCGTTTGGACAAAGGAAAAGCGAAGATCAAACTTGGAAGAGATGTAAACAAAGAGACACCTTGAGCTTTTTACTGCTATCTTAGAAAATATTTTCAAGAAGCTGGATTGGGAAAACAAAGGAATTAAATAAATGAGGAACGAACATTTAAGTCATCTCCGGTTTGCTGACGACATTTTAATTTTCAGTAATAGCCCTAAAGAATTAGAAAATATGGTAAAAGATTTGGAGAAACTAGCATTAACGTGTGATTAAAAATAAACTTAGAAAAGACTAAAGTTATGTTCAATTCATTTTCACCAAAAAAGAAAATCGTAAAAAAGAAGATTTACAAGAACAGCAACCATCCGTTTGGAGAATGGAAAATCGAAGATCAAACTTGGAAGAGATGTAAGACAATGAGATACCTTAAGCTTTTTATTGCTATCTTAGAGCATATTTTCAAGAAGCTGGATTGGGAAAACAAAGGGATTAAATAAGTGAGGAATATTTAAGTCATCTCCGGTTTGCTGACGACATTTTAATTTTCAGTAATAGCCCTAAAGAATTAGAAAATATGGTAAAAGATTTGGAGAAACTAGCATTAACGTGTGATTAAAAATAAACTTAGAAAAGACTAAAGTGATGTTCAATTAATTTGCACCAAAAAAGAAAATCGTCTATAACAACACTGAGATTAAGGAAGTGCACAGTTATGTGTATACCTTGGGAAGGAAATATCATCGGACGACAATATCATGAATAAAATCAATAGAAGAATAAGAAATGGATGGGGTGCTTTTGAGAAGAACAATATTATACTGCAGACTAACATGCCTCTTTGTTTGAAAAGAAAGGTGTTTAACCGATGTGTTTTGCCTGCAGTAACATATGGAGCGGAAACATGGCCGCTAACAAAACGGATGGTACAAAGATTACAAACAACACAGCGAGGTACGAAATGCAAGGCATAACTGTGAGAGATAGAACGAGAATAACCTGGATAAGAAGTCAGACAGATTCGATTTTAAACTTTTAGTCTAAAGTAGTAAATTTTGTCCACCGCAATTTTCGAAAAATTTCTGATATTTAATGTGATTTTCAATGCAATTTTTAGCATTTTCTTGCAATCCGCAGCGACTTTTGACATTTGTAAAAGGAATTCTGTTTCAAACATTTAGCCTAACACAGTACATTTTGCGATCCGCAATTTTCAATGCGATGTTTAGCGTTTTATGTCGGTTTTGACATTCGTGAAAGAATTCCGTTTACAATGTTTTAGACCACTGTAATAAATTTTGTCCTCTGATTTTTTTTTTTTTTTTTTTTTTTTTTTTTTTTTTTTTTGTTTTTGCGATTTTATTACCTTAACAAAATGAGTCCGGTTTGAATCTATTAGTCCAATATAGCAAATTTTGCCCTCTTTTCGATAAAGTTTATTCGAAATTCTTACAGAGATTTTTTATTGCAATATTTTGAAGTTTTTCGCGTTTCATGCTATTTTTTGACGGGCCTGTCAATGCCAGGCGGATCAGCTACTTTTAATATTGCGCAATATTCACAAAATATTATTTCAGGATTTAGTATATAAAAATAGAAAATAGTCGTCCAATGGTGACATACACGTAATTCTGTTTTAATACGACCCAAAATTTAAAGGTTTACGAAAGCTGAATACCTGCATTTTTTCAATAATGCGGATTTTTGTGATCAAATTAGGCAAAGCTATTAAAAAATAGTAATATTCAGTGTTGTTCAATTCATTTGTAATCATTACAAACCATGCAATCCGGGTAGTTTTTAAAGCATAACTCAAAAACTATTCGTCGGAATGAGCTGTAATTTTGGATACATATATATATATATATATATATGTATATATATATGGATGTGGCTTGCGGTTCCCAAAACATTCTAAACCACATCCTGATCGCAGTAAGAGGTGCAGCTAAAATCCCATGAGAACTGATGGAGTGTGCAAATTCTATAAGACAATAAACCTGATGAGTTAGTATTTTTGAACGGCCAGCCTGAGAGCGAAGGTTGAGGTAACGTTAGAGTTGTTCTGCGAGCTGACTTGGAAAGACGTTCCAGTCAAGCTGCCGAGAACGCGTCGGAGTATCTTAAAAAGCGGTTAGGCTGCCGTAAGAAATCCCCTCTCATCCCCCCTAAAACCTGTACACAGTTATTGTGCTCTGTAAATAGAATTCATGCTTTAATCAAGACATTAAAACCTGCTTATTTCTATACCAGCGAGTGTTCAATCAGAAGCCTTTATCACCAAAGTTCAACTACAGTCAATCCCACCAATTCCATATGGGCGCTCGACCGAGTCGAATTCAACTATTTATCAAGCCCCTAGACATCCATGAAACTGCTGTGAAATCCTACGTCCGAAATATTTAAGATCTACGAAGTTTCTCTCCGCAGTTCTGATAAGAAAAGAGAGAAAAACAAGACGAATCATTACGCTACGTAATACTGACCTACTTTTCTGTTATCAAGACACCCGTGTTTCAGTGTGTGTGAAAGAAGGAAACGATGATCTTCCTTTTCTTTCGCAATGGATTTAATTAAGCCATTCTGCGTTTTCTTTTAAAAGGATACCAATTTGGAGGTAAGCTTTTTCAACTATTTCTTATTTAGACATGTTATTGCAAGATGTACGGCCGGTGTTAGCTCAAATTAATTCGGCACGAGTTGAACGAATCAAAATTTTACATACCTTGGTATTCGGCTCTGATGAAAATAGAAATAATCGGAAAAATTTACGGAAGTTCCAGGGATTCAAATTTAAAATTGGGGATCGTGAATTTGACGATAAAATCGCTGAAACGGCTAAAAACTTCCCCTTAGCCCAACTCATTTCCATGGCAAATTTACTTTGTCTAGACATTGCCGGTAATGAAGCGGACATTTCACGACGTATTATTGAAGCACTTTCAGACCTAACAAAATTCCAGTCCTCCATTTCACCGAGTCCGATGATGACGATTCTCGCAATACTTTGCAATCCAACTCATTAACGAATTTTTCTGGTACCACTTTGAAATATAATGCTGCCATTTCGCCCCATTCGGCACCGCGTCAATCCATTCTTTTACCGATTTCGAAAATTTAATTACGCCTTTTTCTGGCAAGCCAGTAGAAAATATTCTACAATGGTTAGAAAGATTTGAAGGCTTGGCCACAACATTTCAACTGAATGAGTTGCAAAAATTCCTTTTCGTCGAAAGAGCTCTCAAAGGTACCGCATTGTTATTTGTCCGAAGTGAGCCAGAATTAACATCGTACGCAGCATTAAAGCAAGCGTTAATACAAGAATTTGTGCATATTTCCTCTTCCGCCCAAATACATGAAATGCTAGCTTCACGTACTTGTAAGCCCAACGAAAAAATGAGTGAATATTTTTTAGTAATAAAAGAAATTGCCCAACGAGCGAAAATACACAACGCATCACTCATGCATTACGTTATCACCGGTATTAGACATACACCTAATAATAAAGCAATTCTTTTTGGCTGTCAAACTCTCACCGAATTTAAAAACAAGCTCCAAATTTTCGAACGAATTTGCGAGCAGAGTTCTAAATTTTATCAATCAAAGTCGCCGACTACACCCAACACTCCTAAGATTAACCAGACGGAAAAAAATTGCCAAATTAACGTGTTATAATTTTTTAGCCCCAGGTCACCGCTCTACCCAATGTGTGCATTTAAATAAAGGGAAAAAGTGTATGAAATGTGCACGTTTTGGTCATGTTTCCAACCAGTGTACAGAGCAAACTCTGGAACGCAAGCGTTCGACTCAAGGCACCTCCCCTTCACGCAAGACATCGCCAAGCCGAGACGAACAAATTCGCGTAGTAGAAATGTGTCATTCTCATCCGTGCATGCAGAAACCAGTAAAAATTTCGAACTCACAAATCAATTCAATCTTAGACACTGGAAGCCCATTGACGATACTGACAGAAGATATTTATAAACAAATCGGATCCCCCGCCCCTCACCGGAGCTCCTGTACAGTTGTCAGGTATCGGCAACGGTACTCTTCAGCCTATAGGATCGTTTTTTACCGATATAGAAATAGATGACAATACTTTTTCTACTTCTGTTTATGTAGTTAAGTCTTCACATATGTCCATGCCACTTATTGTGGGGACGGATGTCATATTTCAGGGCACTCTCACGTGCGACAAAAACGGCGTTAATTTAACTAAATCTCCACCACAAGCATTTTTATAAGCTGCATTACTGTGTCTGATAATGCATCTGCAGCGAAATCTCAAGGTAAATCCGATGTACATCCATTTTCTGACGCAAGATGCACTACAGAAACTTTTGTTTCTTCTTTCCCCCAAGATCTACAAGCGCCGAGAGTAAATAAAGATTTTTCGAATGAAAATATTCCTACTGACATCAAAATTGACCCTGTGAATGACTCAGCATATCTGAAACATCTCGCAACATTATCGCCAGACTGCTTTTCCTTCGATTTAAATTTCTTTTCCTACAAGCTGTTTACGACAGCGTTCATCTTAATGATAATCTGTTTATCACTATTTAATTCTACCGACGGACTCAGTTGTCATCATTCTGCACTCCATAAGTCCTAACTTATGGGTGAGATTTGAGTGAGATTACTAATTGGAGCGAAATCCGGCAGATATTTATGATTTCTTGTTTATTTCTTATATGCCGAAACTGTGTGACATCAACAAAGAAAAAGAGAAAACGTAGACTTAAATCCTTGAAAAAAAAAGATGCTTAACGTATATAGGTCACTAGTGCAACCACCGAATTCATCATAAATATGTTATTTTTTATTACTACTATTTTTTTAACTGTGTTTTTATATATTCTGTGTTTTATACCTATATTTGCTTATTCATGAGAATATTTATATCGTACTGAACTATTAGACTGCTACTATCTGTGACTTTCTCAGTAACTTTATTTCAATATCTTTGTTTTTTTTTTACGATTACAGCAATCATCCACGATTATTTTTTTCCCGGACGAAACGTTAGAATGAGGTGTTTACCAGTGTAACTCACCATTTCAAAAGTCCAATTAGTGATGGAAACCTTCTACATAAGACGTTTCATTTTCTGATTATTGTGTTTTATACCATCCTACAGTGTGATAATTTTCAGTGCTTATTTTTTTTACAAGATATCGTGTGCAAGCAATTTATTATCAACAGTGCTTCTTATAACCCTTCTCTGTTTGTGAGGTGTGCAACAGTGCGTTTATATTTATTTTTCCTTTTTATATTAACAGAATTTCAGTGATTTTTTGTTTTTAGAAATTCTGGTCAACATTCTTTTTAATCTCTGAGTGATATAATATACGCTCAAAACTTCTTTTTTATTGAATCCATGCTGTGATTTTTTTTTCACATGGCAATTTATTTTTATCCCGGACTGCAAATGGTGTTTTATTTTTTTCATTTGTCTGTTCGCAACACGTGTTTTTTTATGTTGCGTAAATAACTTTATTTAAAATGACTATCTATACAGGACTTTATATTTTTTTAGCATTGACATTTTACAAGAAGAAAAAAGATAATTGTTGTATTTCTATTTCTAAAACTGTATTTCTATTTCCAAAACTGTGTTTTATGTGTAAACTTTTTATTGAATTGCTATATATATGTATGTGTTTCCCCCCCCCCCCTCCGCTCGCATAATTTTTTTTTTTTTTTTTTTTTTTTTACAGAAGTAATAGCTGACTGTCGAAAAAAAACCCTTTTGGTAGGAAATCCTTCTTTTTTTTCTTTTTTTGCTTTTGCTTAGACGAGGCAAACTTTTTTTTTTTATTTTTTCTTCCCGAGTGACGTTGGGATAAAGATGTTTTTTTTACAAAATTCTACCAAAGGTGAGGCAGATTTTAGTATGTTTTCTTGATGATAATATAATGGACAGACGGCCTTACAGATTATATTTTTCATCCCTGATGATGGCTCATGAGAAAGACGGTCTCATGACGCAAATTGATGTTATCCTGAGATTTTTTTTATTCTTTTGCTTTTTTTTTGGAGATATCCAGCGGCAGCTCAGTATAAATTTACATAAAATTTAGATTTAATTTTTTTTTATTTAGCTCGATTTTCTTAATTATTTAATGACAGTTTTTTTCCTTTGGATTTTAATTATTTTTACATAGTTTTTTGTTGTGCTTTGTCAGTTCTCTCCCTTTTGGCCTCTAAATTCTTTTTTAAAGATAAGTTTTTTTTCTTTTAACTTTAAAAGTTTCGAAAATATTTTTTTTGTTGTTTTTTGTTAGTGTTTTTTTTAGATAAATTTTAATTTGCCCTTTTCTTGCTGCGGTTGCTCTCACGTATGCAGGGGCGCACACATGTCAAGATGCCCGAGTGTGGATGTGGCTTGCGGTTCCCAAAACATTCTAAACCACATCCTGGCCGCAGTAAGAGGTGCAGCTAAAATCCCATGAGAACTGATGGAGTGTGCAAATTCTATAAGACAATAAACCTGACGAGTTAGTATATTTGAACGGCCAGCTTGAGAGCGAAGGTTGAGGTAACGTTAGAGTTGTTCTGCGAGCTGACTTGGAAAGACGTTCCAGTCAAGCTGCCGAGAACGCGTCGGAGTATCTTAAAAGCTGTTAGGCTGCCGTAAGAAATCCCCTCTCATTCCCCCTAAACCCTGTACATAGTTATTGTGTAAATAGAATTCATGCTTTAATCAAGACATTAAAACCTGCTTATTTCTATACCATCGAGTGTTCAATCAGAAGCCTTTATCACCAAAGTTCAACTACAGTCAATCCCACAAATTCCAGATATATATATATATATATATATATATATATATATATATATATATATATATACAGGGTGTCCGGTCTCAACGGTGTCCAATGGCTAATTCGTAAACCGTTAGTCATAGACATATAGTTCCAATTACAAAAATGTTTTAAATTAGGTAAAGAAGTATTTTTAAAGCGATTTGGGTCAAGAAAAACATTTATTTAAAAATTACGAAATTTAAATTTTTATACGGTCCCCCGGTCCTATAAGTGATATTTAGTAAATTTTTCCTATTCCTCTAACAAGTATGGCAAAAAAGTCCCAATCTTCTAACACTAAAATTGACCGAGTTATGACGTTTTCAATTTTATGACTTAAACCACTTTTCTGTAACTGAAAACAGATGAGTTGGACCAAGCTTTCAGGAGTCGTACGTGAAGTGCTTAAAGTATTATAAAGGGCGTCAACTCCAAACGATGTTCAATGGCTAATTCCTAAACCGTTAGTCAAAGACATATAGTTCCAATTACAAAAAGGTTTTAAATAATTCATAGAAGCATTTTTAAAGCGATTTAACAGAATGGGCTTCCCCCGTATAAATATTACGGTAGTGTTAGTTTTTAGTAATTAACTTTCAGATTGGTTAAAATAATTGAAGAAGTGAGTTTCAAAACTCGCCTTATCGAGAAAATCAAATTTTGGTAAATCGCGTAAAACCTTTAAATGCGCCCATTGGTATTCATTGAAAATTTGGAGATTGTAGTGTTTGATTTGTACAGTTATACCAATAGAATAGATTGATAGAGAAACACGATTTTTTAAATTTCTGATAAGGTCAATTTCGAAATTGACATCCTCAATAATTTAATATATGTTTTGATTTAAAAATACTTTTCCCCTAATTTTTAATTAAAAAATAATTAAAAAAGAATAACTGATGTAATGAATATTTGCTGAGGGGAGAGAGAGTGGAATTTTCAGAATGGGTAATGTAATAATAATAATAATTATTATTAATTTTATCGTTACAATAAAATGACAAATAGAACAAAATCTTAAAAAAAGAAAAGTTAATTAAAAAGAGAGAATGTGGGCTGTTATATGATGTCCGACCTTTAATGGATAAATCTGTGCTCTATTAGAACAAAATATTAAAATATTGTAACAATTTTGTTATATTTATTTAAATCATTGAAGTAATCGCACACGTTGAATCATATAATTTAAATAATTGATGTTCATTGTAAAAGAAAATAAAAGTGATGCGAGGATCATTTTCAAAAATGGACATATTAATTTCCTTAACATATTCAGAGCAGCCATTCAAAAGTTATGTATAAAAAAAAAAAAAAAAAAAAAAAAAAAAAAAAAAAAACCATTAAGCTAGTACAAACAAATTACTTACAAATTGAGCTTTCTTGTGTCTGTGCTTGGGACGAGAAGGATGGGGGGGAGATGTAATAAAATTTGGAGCGGAGATTTCAGGGGGAATTGATACGACTGTTTAGTGTTCATTACTACAACAGATATTGCTGCATAAAAAAAAAAAAAAAAAATGTAATTTTCAGGATTATAAACTTTGTGTGTATGAGAACCAGTGAGGGAAAAGTTTAAATTGCAATTTCAGGTGGAATTTAGATTATGGATTACTTATTAATTATTGCAGCAATAAAGAAGACGGACCTTTTTCCCCCCAAGTTTTACAGCGTGATAATTCTTTGCACATCAGTAGA
This sequence comes from Maratus speciosus, assembly GCA_963932465.1. NCBI lineage: Eukaryota > Metazoa > Arthropoda > Arachnida > Araneae > Salticidae > Maratus > Maratus speciosus. The sequence continues at coordinate 310,729,542 of OZ010792.1, forward strand.
TTTTTGCTTTTTTTTTTTTTTAAGACTTCATCTAAATTAATCGGCCCCTTAAATTTCTAGTTCCCCACTTTTTGTTTCACCTGCACGCAAATTTAAAAATCTATAGAGGTTTATATATATTTTTTGACTATTCTACTCTATTTGTCTAATTAAATAATGCATCTTTTAAAACACCACGCCCGTTAAAAATTTTATTTCCTATTGTCTTAATTATAACACTTAATTATTAGAGCATAAAGAGGTAATAATTTTAAAATTATTAAATTTAAAATCATTAAAAAAAGATTCAAATTTATAATTTATATAAGCAATTATAGATTTCAATTATAATTTTATTTAAGTATAAATTACTGATTAAATTAAAAATATATAGACATACTCTTAAATTAAAAAATATAAAAAAGTATATTAAATTTAAAAGTATTAAAATTAATAACTTTATTAAAATGTTAGAAAAATTTTCTACTTTGTCTTTGTAGTTAGCCGTTACTTTATAGTTATAGTAAGTTACTAATCATCTCAATCCTCCCTAAAATTTATACCCCCCCCCCCAACTTTTGCTCGGCCATTACATACTGTCTAAAATTATGTATGTATTTTTCCCTATATTTTATTTTATTATGCAAGAAATAACTAACCAATCTACCATATCAACCTCCCTAAAAATTCTACTCTCTCTTCCCCCAACTCACGCGAAAACACCCGTTCGCTATTGTTAATCCCATGGAAGTATTTTTTTTTAAGATAAGTCGCAGAATCCCCCCCCCCCCCCTTCTGTTGTAGATGATACAGATTACCTTTTTTTTTGTTGTTGTTCGAGCGTGGAGGCGATATTTACACATTGAAAGTTCAAATAACGCAAGTTAATATTTAGAATTGATTGATTGGATAAAAAAAAAAAAAAAAAAAAAAAAAAAATCCAAATAGAAAACTAATTTAATATAATTCTATTAATTTTAAGATAGTTTAGTTTTTCTAATTCTCCTGATCCTCATACGAATCACTTTTTTTTTTTTTTTTTTTTTTTATCGAAACTCTATCTTCTGATGGCTTTCGTCAAGCACGATTCCCGCCAAGAATTGTCACTTTGATGCTGAAACTCTGACCAATCAAATTACGAGAGACAGCATAAATCGCAAAATGTGGTTGGAAAAAAAAAAAAAAATGTTTTAATATGTGAGAATGAACAAAAATCTCAAAATATATTTGTAATGTTAATTTACTATCAATGTTTAATGTTAAATTTTATAGTATCTGACGATTATTTTTATTTCTAGTAAATTTGTGACTGACCCCTATTTTGCAGCAAAAAAGATACTCCAACTTTAAACATCTATTACTCGGTCAGTTTTAATCGCAGAAGAATGGGACTTTTTTTGTCTTACTTGTCAGTGAAATAGGATATTTTTACTAAATATCACTTATAGGACCTGGGGACCGTATAAAAATTTAAATTTCGCAATTTTTTTAAAAATGTTTTTCTTGACCCAGATCGCTTTCAAAATACTTCTTTACCTCATTTCAAACATTTTTGCAATTGGAACTATATGTCTATGACTAACGGTTTAGGAATTAGCCATTGGACACCGTTGAGACCGGACACCCTGTATATATATATATATATATATATATATATATATATATATATATACTGCAATATATTTTTAGAAAATTTATTTCTAAATTTCATATTTTTTTTGTTTAAAAATTCACATGTTACATTTCGTATTTTTTCGAATAAAATTAAAAAAATATAACATTTCCGAAAAATGTATGAATCTATGAATTTTTTACAGAAAAGTGATTTACAGAAAAGTTTTTTACAGTGATTTTTTTTTTACGATTTCCAGAAGCTTCAAATATCCGAATCCAAAATTACAGCTTATTCCGCTAAATAATTTTTGCTTTCTTCGTAAAGGGGGGGGAAAAAAAAAGAAAAAGAAAACTGTCCACATTTGCAATCTATATTGCAACGATTACAAATGAACTTAACAATAAAACTTCCGAACTTCCGAACTTTAAAACTTCATAATTCTTAAACTTTTTGACTGAATGTCTTCTCATTTGGTGTCCTATGGTAAAATTTACCGAAAAAGCCAAATATGATCACAAAAGTTGGTGTTCCTATTAAAACTTTTAGAGTTTGGTACAATATCAATACGGGCCCTAATCTTATATACTATTCTGACATACATTGAAAGAAGACCCAATTTTCAATTAATTAGCTATTTTCGTTTTTAACACTTTCCAACAAAGTTGAGAAGTGTTAATGCATCGGTTTGTCTGGCCGTCTGTCCACGCTCTAACTCCCGTAAATATACTCGGATTCTCATGAAATTGATAAAGGTTATTTAGGGTCACCAAAGCATGTTTGGTATTGTATATGAAGTATGTAAGATTAATCGTTCATTTACAGGGGCACTCAAAAGTATTCCATTGCATTATGGTATATGGGGAAAAATCGTTTGCAGAGTATTTTAATGACATTATGCTATTTCAGATGTATTGAAACTGATTTAAATCACCGAATTTCACTACGATTACGTTAGAACAGGGCATTCATAGCATTTTTATTTATTTACAGGGACACACAAAAGAAATCGGTTACAGTACTATCTTTGAGTAATAATTGCTGGAGTGTGAGTTTTAAAATTCGGTATGCGCTTTTAAACTTAACTAATTTTTTGCATATTACACGTTATATATAAATTATATAAACTCATATACAGGGCTGCACAAAAGTATTCACATACCATTCTCCTCATTAGAGGAAGTTACTGAAGGGGAATTTTCAACTGAGGTATATGTATTTCTTAAGTGAACTAAATTTTGGTATGCATGTAGTTAATATATACAAATCTACATATACTATACAGGTCTGCTGAAAAAAATTCGGATAATTTTCCGATTGAAATGGGCACAGCTGAAATTAGGTTTTCAAATGTGTTATTCGTTTCCATATGGTTGAATTAGAGATAAAGTTTTAACTTATTAAACAGTGCAGTTTTGTTACATTATTCTGAATGTATTGGAAAGTGTTTCATAATCTATGCTTGACGCATGATTTTTTCTTTCTTGTTCATTTTGTCTGGGATAATTTGGGGATTAAAATATGTCTTCTTTTACGATTTTGAATGACTATCTCAAGTATATGGTCCGATTGTAACTACTGCATTGCTTCTGTACGAGCATCTAGCATCGATTGACTTGTTGTACTCTCGGCCAGGGCGAACGGAGATATAGCATGGCGGCTCTAACTATTATAAAGAAACATATGTAAAATTATATACAGCTGTCTATCTGGTCACAATGAACCATTACGTTTACCAATGCATATCGTATGCAAATAAGTAATTATGAAGACATTTTACAAAAGAATAATTTAAAATTGAACAAATTACGATTTTGAGAAACAAAATTGAATTTTCAAAAAAAAAAAATAAGTAAATAAACAAACATTTTGTTAATTTTAGGCTATTCTACCTCAATATCGAAATCATAAAAAAAAACATATATAATACTGGGAAAAATCAGGGTAAACGGTATCAGCATTAATTAAATCAAGAACGCAGGGCTGCCAAACACGTGAAAACGTGAAAATTCTTTTTGATTTCACATTTACATCAAACAGTCGCATAAAATATAGCTTGATTGTAATCGCACTACATACTTTTTCTGCGATTAGTACTGTCCAGTTTTATTTATTTATATAATGTTTTCTATTAATTTTTTCCGGTATATATTTTAGTATACTTTTACATTAAATAAAAAGAAAAAAAATTCATTTGTTTTATCCGTCCATTGTTCTGTTTCTCATGTGCCAGTCTTATTCTGTATTGCAGGTACTACGTCGATGAATATATTTCGCAGGTTTTCGAAAATTTTTGGTCTCAGAACACGATTCTTGGCGTCGTAGCTTGAAGTTGAGAAGAAAGACGAGTTTCAAGAATTTAAACGTAAAAAGCGCAATTTATGTCATAATAAATATTACTATATTTAAAAGGACTTAAAACTAGTATTTCGTCTTAAACGTCGGCAATTCTCGTTACAGTGCTCTCTAATAACATTATAAATTCATGTGCAGTCGTAAAAAAAGGAGAACCACTCCTACTAACTCAGCTGCAAGTCATCGTATAAAAATGTGAATGGTATTACTGTATTAGTAATAACATGTACTAATTGGCGAAACAGCACCGAAAACTGGCGATATGAAGCAATTAAAATAATAAAACTTTGTAAAAAATCACCATAAAATTAAAACAAAACACAGGACGCGTTTCGAGCTAAAAACATAACAGCTCGTCATCAGCTAAGCATACACGTGTCCGAAAACGGACAAGTTCAAAAATGAACTGAAGAAAAAGAATGTTACGAAGAATGCGACAGATGGCGCTACCTGATAGAGGAAGATGCAAAAGGGAAATGTGTTGAAAAAAGATAGAAGAGAAAATGAAATGGAAAAAATGGAAATAAAAGAAAAATAAAAATAAAAGAAGTAAATTAAAAATATAAATAAAAATAATAAATAAAGAACTCTAAAAGAACAAGAAAAAATACAAATTATTATTATTATTAATATTTTTTTTTTTTTTTTTTTTTTTTTTTTTTTTTTTTTTTTTTTATAAAATAAAAAGAAAAGAAACAAGAGAAAAGGGAAAAGAATTACAAAATTAATTTCCACGCTGGAGATAGGAAAGGAGATGATGGGAGATCATTGACAAGATTAGCAGAATTTTTAGAAATAAAATATGCTTCATGAAAATCCAAGTGAGAGGGAGAGGCAGGGGAAGAAATAATTTTGGCCATGGAGAAATTGAAACAATGACTGGAAGACCAACAGTGAGAAGCAATCGAAGATTTAGAGATTTCTTGATTTGCAATATATCTCTGATGCTCGCCTAATCTGAATTTTAAAGCTCTCTTTGTTTGACCAATATAACCTAAATTGCAAGAGCAAGGAATGAAATAAACACCCCACCGGTTCTCAGTAGGAACAGGATCTTTTAGAGAAGAGAATTTAATTTTATTCATAGGTTTGAAGATAACTTTAAAGTTAAAACGAGAAAGTATTTTAGCAATTTTGAAACACAGAAGAGAATAAAAGGGCAGAACTATTATAGAATTAAAATTAGGAGGATTATTTGAATCAGAAAAAGGACGTTTAGGCTTATTAAATTTATACAAAGCTTTATCAATTAAAGAGGGATTATAACCACGAGCAAGGGCAAGAGATTTCAGATAATTAATTTCATTATTCAGAGCAGAAGAGTCAGAACAAATGCGTAACGCCCTAAAAACAAAAGTATAAAAGGACGCCACTTTTTGTTGAGGAGGATGATTTGAAAGGGCATGAGGGGGAAGGGAGACAGCGAAAGGTTTTCTATAAACGGAGGTAGAGAACCGATCTGGGAGTTTTGAAACCAAGACGTCAAGGAAAGGAAGAGAATTGTTCTCTTCGACTTCGAGAGTAAATTGAATACAAGGATCAACAGAATTAACAAGAGAAAGGAGATTAGAAAGATCAAGGTCAGATGGAATTAAAATGAAAGTGTCATCAACATACCTAAACCAGAAAGGAAATTTATATAAACTGAAGAGTTTTTCTTCAACAAAATGCATATAAATATCACATAAAAGAGGAGACAATGGATTACCCATGGCCAGACCCTCAGTTTGAGAATAGAAAGAATTGTTAAACTGAAAAGCAGTTTGCCTGACACAAATACTAACTAAATGCAGGATTTCATCAATCTCAATGGAAGAGTAATGAAATTCGCGCAACCTTCTTTCCAAACAATCAATTGCCCCTTGAACAGGCACGTTAGTGAAAAGGGATTTAACATCTAAGGAAACCATTATATAATTGCAAGGAGAAAGGCGTTTAATTTTATCAACAAAGTCAAAAGAGTTTTTCACGGTATGAAAGTTAGTGGAAGATAAAGGAGCGAGTAACTTAGAAAGGAACTTGGCAAGTTTATAAGAAGCAGTACCAATATTGGAAACGATAGGGCGAAAGGAAAGAGTAGGTTTATGGACCTTAGGAAGAGCATAGAAACGAGCACAATTAGCGATAGTAGGGGTGACCAAACGTTTAGTGTTATCATTAAGAAAGACAGAATTTTTAATGACATGCTTGATGTCAGATAAATGCTTAGTAGAAGGATCCTTTTTTAATTTGGAATATGGACCAGAGTTTAACATAGATTCAACGTGGGAAATATAATCAGATTTATTGAGAAGAACTGTTTGACCGCCTTTATCAGCCTTAGTAATAAGAAGGTTAGGAACGGAATTAAGTTCACTGAGAGCAGATTTCTGAGAAGAAGAAAGATTAGACTTATTAAAAGATTTATTAGAAGAAATGACATTAGCCAAAAGGTAGCGAAGAGAATCAAGTTGACCAGAAGAAATTTTACTGTTTTTGAAAGAATGTTCAATGGGAGCAATTAAGTTCGGAATAGAAGGCTTAGAAATGCACGAAAAATTCAAGCCAAGTGAGAGAACATCACGCTGAGAATCAGTAAGAGAGTGAGAAGACAAATTGACAACATAATTTTGCTCAAGAGGAGAAATACTAGGAGCAGAAGAATTAGAAGTCAGAAGAGAAGAAAACTTTTTATCCAAAATAGCATTGTGACACCTAGATTTGAAATCGACGTAAGCAAAAATCCGTTTCTCAAGGAAAGGGAAATAAATTACAGTTTTACTTAACTGTAAATGCAAAGAATATAATTCATATTCGATGCAAGAAAGAGAGTAACGAACATCTTGAATGATGGCTCTAAGAAATCTTCTGCTCCTAGTATTTCTCCTCTTGAGCAAAATTATGTTGTCAATTTGTCTTCTCACTCTCTTACTGATTCTCAGCGTGATGTTCTCTCACTTGGCTTGAATTTTTCGTGCATTTCTAAGCCTTCTATTCCGAACTTAATTGCTCCCATTGAACATTCTTTCAAAAACAGTAAAATTTCTTCTGGTCAACTTGATTCTCTTCGCTACCTTTTGGCTAATGTCATTTCTTCTAATAAATCTTTTAATAAGTCTAATCTTTCTTCTTCTCAGAAATCTGCTCTCAGTGAACTTAATTCCGTTCCTAACCTTCTTATTACTAAGGCTGATAAAGGCGGTCAAACAGTTCTTCTCAATAAATCTGATTATATTTCCCACGTTGAATCTATGTTAAACTCTGGTCCATATTCCAAATTAAAAAAGGATCCTTCTACTAAGCATTTATCTGACATCAAGCATGTCATTAAAAATTCTGTCTTTCTTAATGATAACACTAAACGTTTGGTCACCCCTACTATCGCTAATTGTGCTCGTTTCTATGCTCTTCCTAAGGTCCATAAACCTACTCTTTCCTTTCGCCCTATCGTTTCCAATATTGGTACTGCTTCTTATAAACTTGCCAAGTTCCTTTCTAAGTTACTCGCTCCTTTATCTTCCACTAACTTTCATACCGTGAAAAACTCTTTTGACTTTGTTGATAAAATTAAACGCCTTTCTCCTTGCAATTATATAATGGTTTCCTTAGATGTTAAATCCCTTTTCACTAACGTGCCTGTTCAAGGGGCAATTGATTGTTTGGAAAGAAGGTTGCGCGAATTTCATTACTCTTCCATTGAGATTGATGAAATCCTGCATTTAGTTAGTATTTGTGTCAGGCAAACTGCTTTTCAGTTTAACAATTCTTTCTATTCTCAAACTGAGGGTCTGGCCATGGGTAATCCATTGTCTCCTCTTTTATGTGATATTTATATGCATTTTGTTGAAGAAAAACTCTTCAGTTTATATAAATTTCCTTTCTGGTTTAGGTATGTTGATGACACTTTCATTTTAATTCCATCTGACCTTGATCTTTCTAATCTCCTTTCTCTTGTTAATTCTGTTGATCCTTGTATTCAATTTACTCTCGAAGTCGAAGAGAACAATTCTCTTCCTTTCCTTGACGTCTTGGTTTCAAAACTCCCAGATCGGTTCTCTACCTCCGTTTATAGAAAACCTTTCGCTGTCTCCCTTCCCCCTCATGCCCTTTCAAATCATCCTCCTCAACAAAAAGTGGCGTCCTTTTATACTTTTGTTTTTAGGGCGTTACGCATTTGTTCTGACTCTTCTGCTCTGAATAATGAAATTAATTATCTGAAATCTCTTGCCCTTGCTCGTGGTTATAATCCCTCTTTAATTGATAAAGCTTTGTATAAATTTAATAAGCCTAAACGTCCTTTTTCTGATTCAAATAATCCTCCTAATTTTAATTCTATAATAGTTCTGCCCTTTTATTCTCTTCTGTGTTTCAAAATTGCTAAAATACTTTCTCGTTTTAACTTTAAAGTTATCTTCAAACCTATGAATAAAATTAAATTCTCTTCTCTAAAAGATCCTGTTCCTACTGAGAACCGGTGGGGTGTTTATTTCATTCCTTGCTCTTGCAATTTAGGTTATATTGGTCAAACAAAGAGAGCTTTAAAATTCAGATTAGGCGAGCATCAGAGATATATTGCAAATCAAGAAATCTCTAAATCTTCGATTGCTTCTCACTGTTGGTCTTCCAGTCATTGTTTCAATTTCTCCATGGCCAAAATTATTTCTTCCCCTGCCTCTCCCTCTCACTTGGATTTTCATGAAGCATATTTTATTTCTAAAAATTCTGCTAATCTTGTCAATGATCTCCCATCATCTCCTTTCCTATCTCCAGCGTGGAAATTAATTTTGTAATTCTTTTCCCTTTTCTCTTGTTTCTTTTCTTTTTATTTTATAAAAAAAAAAAAAAAAAAAAAAAAAAAAAAAAAAAAAAAAAAAAATATTAATAATAATAATAATTTGTATTTTTTCTTGTTCTTTTAGAGTTCTTTATTTATTATTTTTATTTATATTTTTAATTTACTTCTTTTATTTTTATTTTTCTTTTATTTCCATTTTTTCCATTTCATTTTCTCTTCTATCTTTTTTCAACACATTTCCCTTTTGCATCTTCCTCTATCAGGTAGCGCCATCTGTCGCATTCTTCGTAACATTCTTTTTCTTCAGTTCATTTTTGAACTTGTCCGTTTTCGGACACGTGTATGCTTAGCTGATGACGAGCTGTTATGTTTTTAGCTCGAAACGCGTCCTGTGTTTTGTTTTAATTTTATGGTGATTTTTTACAAAGTTTTATTATTTTAATTGCTTCATATCGCCAGTTTTCGGTGCTGTTTCGCTGTATTCAACTATTTGGGTGCTGCACCGTGTTATTGCTTTGCACGTGTTCAAGGTATTTGCTTTTCTTTCTTCCCAGTTTTGTTTTATTTTTATTTTATTTCATTTTAGTTTTATTATTTTGTTTTCTTCTATTTATTTACTTATTTATTTATTATCTTTTTATTCATTTTCTGGTCCTGTTTTCCTTCCTTCTTGTTATGGGTTCTTCACTTATTAATCGTTTCAAGCACCTTCGTTTGAAGCGCGCCAGGTGTTTGAATAGGCTTAATTTTCTTTTAAGGTGTAAACGCTCAAGGGTTATTCCTAAGTTCATTAATATTATTTTCAAGCTTCCTTCTTCCATTCGTGTTCAAAATGCCTTAACTAGGAGTAAGTTTGCTATTCTTAGAGCCATCATTCAAGATGTTCGTTACTCTCTTTCTTGCATCGAATATGAATTATATTCTTTGCATTTACAGTTAAGTAAAACTGTAATTTATTTCCCTTTCCTTGAGAAACGGATTTTTGCTTACGTCGATTTCAAATCTAGGTGTCACAATGCTATTTTGGATAAAAAGTTTTCTTCTCTTCTGACTTCTAATTCTTCTGCTCCTAGTATTTCTCCTCTTGAGCAAAATTATGTTGTCAATTTGTCTTCTCACTCTCTTACTGATTCTCAGCGTGATGTTCTCTCACTTGGCTTGAATTTTTCGTGCATTTCTAAGCCTTCTATTCCGAACTTAATTGCTCCCATTGAACATTCTTTCAAAAACAGTAAAATTTCTTCTGGTCAACTTGATTCTCTTCGCTACCTTTTGGCTAATGTCATTTCTTCTAATAAATCTTTTAATAAGTCTAATCTTTCTTCTTCTCAGAAATCTGCTCTCAGTGAACTTAATTCCGTTCCTAACCTTCTTATTACTAAGGCTGATAAAGGCGGTCAAACAGTTCTTCTCAATAAATCTGATTATATTTCCCACGTTGAATCTATGTTAAACTCTGGTCCATATTCCAAATTAAAAAAGGATCCTTCTACTAAGCATTTATCTGACATCAAGCATGTCATTAAAAATTCTGTCTTTCTTAATGATAACACTAAACGTTTGGTCACCCCTACTATCGCTAATTGTGCTCGTTTCTATGCTCTTCCTAAGGTCCATAAACCTACTCTTTCCTTTCGCCCTATCGTTTCCAATATTGGTACTGCTTCTTATAAACTTGCCAAGTTCCTTTCTAAGTTACTCGCTCCTTTATCTTCCACTAACTTTCATACCGTGAAAAACTCTTTTGACTTTGTTGATAAAATTAAACGCCTTTCTCCTTGCAATTATATAATGGTTTCCTTAGATGTTAAATCCCTTTTCACTAACGTGCCTGTTCAAGGGGCAATTGATTGTTTGGAAAGAAGGTTGCGCGAATTTCATTACTCTTCCATTGAGATTGATGAAATCCTGCATTTAGTTAGTATTTGTGTCAGGCAAACTGCTTTTCAGTTTAACAATTCTTTCTATTCTCAAACTGAGGGTCTGGCCATGGGTAATCCATTGTCTCCTCTTTTATGTGATATTTATATGCATTTTGTTGAAGAAAAACTCTTCAGTTTATATAAATTTCCTTTCTGGTTTAGGTATGTTGATGACACTTTCATTTTAATTCCATCTGACCTTGATCTTTCTAATCTCCTTTCTCTTGTTAATTCTGTTGATCCTTGTATTCAATTTACTCTCGAAGTCGAAGAGAACAATTCTCTTCCTTTCCTTGACGTCTTGGTTTCAAAACTCCCAGATCGGTTCTCTACCTCCGTTTATAGAAAACCTTTCGCTGTCTCCCTTCCCCCTCATGCCCTTTCAAATCATCCTCCTCAACAAAAAGTGGCGTCCTTTTATACTTTTGTTTTTAGGGCGTTACGCATTTGTTCTGACTCTTCTGCTCTGAATAATGAAATTAATTATCTGAAATCTCTTGCCCTTGCTCGTGGTTATAATCCCTCTTTAATTGATAAAGCTTTGTATAAATTTAATAAGCCTAAACGTCCTTTTTCTGATTCAAATAATCCTCCTAATTTTAATTCTATAATAGTTCTGCCCTTTTATTCTCTTCTGTGTTTCAAAATTGCTAAAATACTTTCTCGTTTTAACTTTAAAGTTATCTTCAAACCTATGAATAAAATTAAATTCTCTTCTCTAAAAGATCCTGTTCCTACTGAGAACCGGTGGGGTGTTTATTTCATTCCTTGCTCTTGCAATTTAGGTTATATTGGTCAAACAAAGAGAGCTTTAAAATTCAGATTAGGCGAGCATCAGAGATATATTGCAAATCAAGAAATCTCTAAATCTTCGATTGCTTCTCACTGTTGGTCTTCCAGTCATTGTTTCAATTTCTCCATGGCCAAAATTATTTCTTCCCCTGCCTCTCCCTCTCACTTGGATTTTCATGAAGCATATTTTATTTCTAAAAATTCTGCTAATCTTGTCAATGATCTCCCATCATCTCCTTTCCTATCTCCAGCGTGGAAATTAATTTTGTAATTCTTTTCCCTTTTCTCTTGTTTCTTTTCTTTTTATTTTATAAAAAAAAAAAAAAAAAAAAAAAAAAAAAAAAAAAAAAAAAAAAAAAAAAAAAAAAAAAAATATTAATAATAATAATAATTTGTATTTTTTCTTGTTCTTTTAGAGTTCTTTATTTATTATTTTTATTTATATTTTTAATTTACTTCTTTTATTTTTATTTTTCTTTTATTTCCATTTTTTCCATTTCATTTTCTCTTCTATCTTTTTTCAACACATTTCCCTTTTGCATCTTCCTCTATCAGGTAGCGCCATCTGTCGCATTCTTCGTAACATTCTTTTTCTTCAGTTCATTTTTGAACTTGTCCGTTTTCGGACACGTGTATGCTTAGCTGATGACGAGCTGTTATGTTTTTAGCTCGAAACGCGTCCTGTGTTTTGTTTTAATTTTATGGTGATTTTTTACAAAGTTTTATTATTTTAATTACATGTACTAATTAATGTTATACCTAAGTTTTGGTTAAAGGATCCATTACTTTTAGGAATTTTAAGAAAATATAAAAATTTCTTTAATAACACCTAATTTTGATATCATATTTGGATTCGTCGATATATTTTACCATCGGATACCAAATGGGGAGCCATTCGGTCAAGCAGTTTAAGATTAATGAATGTTTATAAAGTATAACAAAATCGATTTAATAGCAATGTAGAAGCTGCAATATTTTATTCGCATATCTGAAGTTTCTAGAAATCTATTTCTGTTAAAAAAATTCATAGATTGCAATTCAATTTTTTTCAATAATTAATTTTGAAAAAATTATTAATATATATAATTTAAAATTAATTTTATAATTTGTTTGATGACTGTACTTTGGGTTCATTCAATAATGTTTTTGGGTCTCTGTTATTAAGATGACTTTTGTCTAAAATCTAGGGTTTCAGGTAATTTTCAGCATGCTGATGGCATTTATATTGGACACGTTTCTTACGTTCGCGAAATTTTAATAGTCTACATCTCGGTTTTAGTCAAGTTCAAAGATATCATCTACTATCTCGCGATGGGGGCTGTATGACAGTTAGTTTAGCCTGCTAATTAAAAAAAATTCCAATTAAGCCAAAGCGGGGACTAGAGTTTGGTATTCATTCAAAAAATAATTGACCTCATAAATAACATCATTAATCTTTCAAAAAGGTATAAAATGCATGCACATTTCGCTATAACTTCTCATCTCTAAATTAAAAAATACCCGATAATTTTACTCCTATCTGATATCGTTTTGATGATTGTCCCGTTTGAATTTCATTATGAATTGAAAACGGTTAGGCCCGTTTTGGTTTCCTTTTCTTTTCTTTTGTCTTTATAGGTTCCAACTTCCCTAAAAATTCGCCAATAGTTACCATTTTCGAATACGATGTTGTGCAACGCAAGACTATTTTATGTGTTTTAAAACCCTTTTAGGGGAAAGTAGTAATTATTTTTCTGTAATGTTGAATTCAAATCAGAAATTTCGAAAAATTTCATTCGAAAATAAAAAAAATGCAATGTTACAAAATTTTCCACGAAAGTTATACAAATGAAATTTTATTCCAAAATTTTGGTAAAATTTTCGATTAAAGTTAAGCTGCATAAATAATATACCACCGTCTTCAAGGGCTTAAAAGAGTCGTCGTACCGGGCATAGTTTCTTTTATAGGGACACGTCAAGAATTCTAATATATTATCATGTACTGCGCACCAAAGTGAGTGATATTGGCAACAATGGAGTTTAAAGTGAATATGGATGTGAATAAAGAGTTGTCACAAAATACTGTATTTTGCCAAATTACTGTCAGTAAAATGCGCCAACTTAATAAGGTAAGAAACAATCCTTTGAAGACCGTTTATGTTTCCATTAAAATCCCTTGTACTACTATGACAACCACAAAGATTTATGAAACAAACTGTTAACTGAAGTTCGAGTATTTCTAACGTTGCGTCAGTTATACTTTTAAAGATACTAGGGGATCGTACCCGGGCTAAAGAATATAGGTGAAAACATTTTTTTTTAATTGAAAAGTAATATTTTTTTATATATGAATAAATAATTTCGATTGCCCACTTACATTAAGAAAGCATTTTTCATATGAAAAATACGAATTATACGATCAAATAAATTTTTGAAATTTTAAAAAAGCGATAGTTTCTTATTAGCCGCATGCTAGGAGTTATTTGACCAAGATTTTGATACTTATGGCGCCCTTTTATATTCTGATAATTTAAGAGCTTATACAGGTCTGTTAAATTTGTGTTTTATCTATATTATTTTATTTATTTATTCATAGGGAAGTTTTATTTTAACGGATATTAGCCGTAAGAAAATGAACTCTTTATTTTGTTTTAAGGGCAAACGGATTAATCTTTCGTAATCGAGCTCCGCGCGATATAGATAAATTAAAAAATATTTCACACTTTAAAATTGTTTTTAAAACCACAGACAATCAGTAAACTGAGATGAACTTTGCAAACAAATTCCATTTGAAAAAAAAAAATCCTATTTGGTGATATAAAATTTAAATTGTACGATTACAAATATGTTAGATTTGTGTTTTTACAATATTATTCTTTTATTTGTTTATAAAAGATGTATTAATTTCGTTAATTTGTCTTTCACAAATATGTTAGATTAGTGGTTCCTTTAATATTATTATTTTATTTGTTTATAAAGGAAGTATTAATTTCGTTATGCAAAGATAATCAGAAACAAATGCTGAACAATGTTTGTTGCTTTATGTGTAAAATGTTTATTATTATTATGTATTGAAAACGGCACGTGATAAGATAAACTTAAAAAAATCATGTTTAGAAATTGTTTTGGAAAATATAATACATCAGTCAATTAAAATACAGTTTTTAAACAAATTGCATTTGAAAGTAAATTTTTCCCTCTGCGACGAAAATTGAAAATGTACGATGGTCGGAAGATTAAAAAAATTGCAGTAACGAGAATTTCAAGACCGAAATTTGATGCTGAAGGGTTGCCATTCACAAAATGACGTCAGCGTTACGCACAGATACGTTTGTTCTTTATAATATAGATACTTAATCAGTAAAATATAATAAAGATCAGTTATTAGAATGTGGTTATCAATTGAGGCTCTTATGCGTGGTATTCTGGAATGAAAAAAAGCAATTTTCACCTTCTCAAAATTTGCATACGCACTTCTCATATCCATATTCATCATTTAAAAAAAATTGTATTTTGTTTGATCATTTAAAAATAAATTTAACTCAAAACTTGAAGTCACGATTGTCAGCAACATCTTTTATGTGAACAGACGCACCCTTTACTTGAGATTCTAAGCTCAATCCGGGAGACTAAAAATTTCCGTAATTTATGTTTTTCAGACGCATTTGTGTTAAAACGTTTAGTTTTATCTAAGAAAATGATCGTTTTCTTTTAAATATCACTTCATTTCCACTTAAATAAGCATTTCGCCTTGTGTCTGAAACTTAGTATCAGTACACATGCAGAAGGAAAAACAATATTGAAAATTTATGTGGAAAATTACGGGTTTTCAAAAGCAGTATGTAATTTTCCGTTATTATGCCCCTAATATAATATTCTGCTTCTAATTGGATTTTGCGATACTAAACCCTATACAACAATTTTTATCAGAAAATAGCGTGAATAAAGATAAAAAATACCTCATTATTTCTCTCTTGTGTGCAATAAAATCTATCTAATTAATGAATTAATTAATTAGATATATAATTTTCACCATTTTGAAGAAATTTCATAAAATGCTTTTAAAATTAAAATGGCGATTTAAAAAAATCCCTGCCGGCCCGGCCTACAGGCAAAGGTAGATTTCGAAGTTAAGTATACTAATTTCACCAACAAAAACTAAATCATTATTAGATATAAATCCACTTTAACAGTTTTATCTGTCTGCTTTTGACGAGTATATATTTCCTTTTTTATAAAATAGCTGGTTTTATCAGAATCATGTTAAGGCGATATTAAAAAAAATATTTTTCCATACTCAACAACTCGAAATTTTCTGGCACATTTTCAGATTAATATTTAATAAAAAAAATATGAAACATGCTGACGTGATTTTTGAAAAGATTTATAAGCGACCTGTGTTTTTATTTTTCTTTCAATTAATTAAAACTTGATTAATAAGCCATTATTTTCTCAGTAGGGCAATATTTTTCGTTTCTAACACAATCGCTTCGGGAAATTCTGTTCAAAATGCCCACTTTGACATCATTTTTTGAAATACATTCTGCCTCTATCAAAAAATCGATCATTACTGTACATTATATAGCTTCTGAATAAGAGAATCTAGCAATTGGATGCGTTTGAGAGCAAAAATGAATTTAAAAATGAGTAAGATATAATAGACAGTTTGGATTTGAATGCACCCTTAATAAGATGATTTTTTTCTTCAACCGCTATGTATTTTTAATTTGTTTTTGCTTTAAGAATTGGCCCTAGCAAAAACTTGTCTATATAAATGTTGACGACAATATTAAGAAGATATATGATAAATTCATGGAGATTTTATATCTTGTGAATTGACGGAGTTATGAAAAATTTTCTTCTTCAACCTCCTTTTTTTCTTTCGTTTTTTTTTTTCGGTACGAATTGGTCCTATCAAAAACTTGTGAATATAAAAGTTGTAGATAATATTAAGGAGATGTATAATAAAATTATTGGATTTGATATCTTGAGAATTGACGAAGTAAGAATTTTTTTCTCCCAAAAACCCTATTTTTGCGCCCCTTGAGCCTATTTTAAATTTTATCAAAAATCTGTGAAGCATGAATTTTTTGCGCTATTTTTAGAAGTAATAAAAACTTTAAACTGATTTGATATGTACAAAAATTATGAAGTTATGGGTTTTTTTTCGGTTTTCACAAAACCCCTCCCTATTTCCACCCCCTTTGTCCGCTTTTGCCCATTAACGAACTTGACGGAGATTTTATGTCCCTTGATTTTATGTATCAGTTTGGAAGAGATTTGTGCAGAATTGCGGAAGTTATCGTATCCAGAAGAAAGTGATAACACAATTGCTTCGGGAAATTCCGTTCAAAATGCGCACTTTGACATAATTTTTTTGAATATATTCTGCCTCTATCAAAAAATCGATCATTGCGGTACATTATATAGTTTCTGAATAAGCGAATCAACCAATTAAATGCATTTGAGAGCAAAAATGAATTTAAAAATGAGTCAGAAAATAAGCAGTTTGGATTTGAGTGCATCCTTAATTCAATGATTTTTCTAACACCATCCGCTTCGGGAAATTCGGTTCAAAATGCCCACTTTAACAGCATTTTTTAAAATATATTCTGCCTCTATCAAAACATCGACCATTACGGTACATTATGTAGTTTCTGAGTAAGAAAACGTACCAATTGGAAGACTTTGAGAGCAAAAATGAATTGTAAAATGAGTAAGAAAATACGCAGTTTGGATTTGAATACACCCTTACTTAGATGATTTTTTTCTTCAACCGCTATGAATTTTTAATTTGTTTTTGCTGTAAGAATTGGTCCAATCCAAAACTTGCCTATATAGATGTTGTAGACAATATTAAGAAGATATATGATAAATTCATGGGGATTTTATATCTTTTCAATTGACGGAGTTATGGATTTTTTACTTCTTCAAACCCCCTTTTTGTTTTCGTTTTTAATTTTTTTTGCGGTACGAATTGGTCCTATCAAAAACTTGTGAATATAAAAGTTGTAGATAATATTAAGGAGATTTATAATAAAATTAATTGGAATTGATATCTTGAGAATTGACGAAGTTATGAATTCTTTTCTCCCAAAAACCCTATTTTTTGCGCCCCCTGAGCCCATTTTTAACTTTATCAAAAATCTGTGATACATAAAATTTTGGCCCTATTTTTAGAAGTAATAAAAACTTTAAACTGATTTGATATGTACAAAAATTAAGAAGTTATGGGGGGTTTTCGGTTTTCACAAAACCCCTCCCTATTTCCATCCCCTTGGTCCGTTTTTGCCCATTAACGAACTTGACCAAGATTTTATGCCCTTTGATTTTATGTATCAGTTTGGAAGAGATTGGTGCAGAATTACGAAAGTTATCGTGTCCAGAAGAAAGTGATATATATAGATAGATAGATAGATACATATATATATATATATAAAGTTTTTTACTGAGGGTGGTTTTGGGTTCTAGGAGTCATGATCGGTGTAGATCTGCAAAAATGTTTTAGAAATTCCAACATAGGAACGATCCCAATAGGTAGTATTTCATACGAAATCTACCTAAAAAAGAGAGATAGTACAAATGAAGAGCTTTCAGTTAAAAAATATATATATATTAGTAAAATTGGTTCAGCAGAAAGATCAGGGCAGATGACTGAAAAACACACTTGTGTTTTAAATATATGGATTATATAAAATTAGAAAAAATTAAATTAAGCAAATTATGTTATTTTGATAAAATTATAGTAAAATGTCCTAAAGAATAGCATTAAAATTTTATTATTCCATAGAATTTTGGACACAAAATTCAAGGACATGATATTATTTTAAACCACGAATTATTTGTTTGCTTGTCTAACTGGGCGAAGCAAATCCATCCAGGCGAGAATCACCAATTTCTGTAACATAAATCGCTATTATTTACATGCCACCTCTCTTCTATAAAGACTCTCTAAATTTTTGTAAACCATTGCGTTTTATCAGTGTGTGATTTCGATTACATTATTTGCAAAAGTGAAGCATTTTCACCTGTGAAGAATTTCAAAGCAGCTGGGCTGTGAAAATGACGCACTTCTACAAAACATAATTCAGGTTTAAGAATTAAAATACACGCTCATGTCGTCATTTGCATCCGCTAAAGCAATCCACTTTTACAGTCCATTCTTAAACTTTGTCTATAGAAAAGTATGCATATGACGTCATTATCACGGAATAACAGAAAATATTCTTGACATAGCCCATATTTTAATTTCAACTTTTTTTTCAGGTTTTATGAGAAAATGGCAACAAAAAGATACAGTATCTCCTATTTTCGACTATTTTCCGTTTTATTTTCAATGACTTTCAATAGAAATGGGGTACTTTTGTTGCCGCAATAAGAAAAACTACAAAACTACAAAAAATTAATATTTCAAAAATAAATTGAGATACATCTTTCAAACAAATTGCATTTAAAAGAGCATTTTTTTCCTTTTACGACGGCGTAAAAATTTAAAATGTGCGATGTTTAGAAGTTTAAAAATTTGCAGTAGCGAAAATTGCAATACCAAAATTTTATTTCAAATTTCAAAGTGTTGCCATTCGCAAAATGACGTATGCGTTACGCACAGATGCGTTTGTTCTTTTTATAATATAGATAGATTGTACTACTAAAAAAAGAAGAGAAAATTCTAATTATCTTACAGGATTTATTAAAATTCAAAATTATGTTTGGCGAAACTTTATCGCTTTCTCTCCATATACTAATATTTAAGGGAACCTTCAGATGTCGTGACTTGAAAACATAAATTTTTGGGCGGAAACCAGGGAAAATATATTGATAACAATCACGATTTCAACCCTAAACAGGTGTAAATTTAACCCTTTGTAGTTACATTTGAAATAGAAATTCTAGATAGAGGAAGCGATTTGCCATTTTATGATGAACTCGGAACTAATGTATTAAGTCATCATTTTTCGTTCTGCTTATTATGCGAAACCAAATGCTGCGCACCTGTTTTTTAATGGAACAATGTTTTATTCGCATAGGGGTACTTGTTTACATTTCTAGTTTTAAACGGATTTATATAGTTTTTTTTTTTTTAACCTTAACCCCTTAAGCACCACGACGTACCTCCGTATGTCTTGAACTCTTCTATTTGAAATAACAGGACGTATGTGCGTACGTCCTCATTTTAAGTCCAGACTGCAATGTTTTAAGCATCTGTTTTTTGCGTCGCTAATTGCTATTGTGATCATGGAAGTTATTTACTTCGAACCTTATTTCAGTTTTTATAATATAAATAAAAAATTATTTAATCTCATTACATTACATGTAATTAAATAATTCAGATGTAGTTAAAAATTATGACAAACTAATTTTGACGGAATTTAATAAATGTGGTATTCAGCATACTATCACTAAATTGAATATGGTGGTTAAGAGGTTAAGATTAAATTGATAGAGGTAGAATAAGGGAACGTCCACTGTTACTCTTGTGACCAGAGTGTCACAAGAGTAACAAAGTTTTGATTTAATATACACACAAGTGAAATTCTTCTTGTTACAAATTAGATATATGTTACGTGAGTGGAACACAATGGTATTTAACTGGTTATATCAATTTTTATCTTAATTATATTTGTAATAAAATAATTTGAATTATTTATGAAAAATCGCTCTAATTACCAAAAAAGTAACGAATGGACGTTCCCATTAGCTCTTTTGTGTGTTACTATGCAGAATTTTCTTCACCTTTCTTTCAGTAACAAAATTTATAACTTAATGACGTTTCCCAAAAAGTTTTTTACGGTATGATATCCAATAATTTTTCTCCAGACTTATGGCATTTGCCTGATAGCAGGAATAGATCAGCGAAGAATTTTGTCTTTGAAGCGAAGGGTATTTGTTTTATACAGGGTGTCCGGGCTCAACGGTGTCCAATGTCTAATTCCTAAACCGTTAGTCATAGACATATAGTTCCAATTAGAAAAATGCTTTTAATCAGATAAAGAAATATTTTAAAAGCGATTTCGGTCAATAAAAACATTTCTTAAAAAAATACGAAATTTAAATTTTTATACTGTTCCCCGGTCCTATAAGTTATATTAATTAGTAAATGTTAGTTATTAGTTAGTTATTAGTAAAATTTTCCTATTACACTGACAAGTAAGACAAAAAAAGTCCCATTCATATGTCACTAAAATTGTGCGAGTTATGAAACTTTAAAAATGCATGACTTATGCCACTTTTCTGCTCTGAAACAAATGAGTTCGGCTTGGCTTTGAGGGGTCATAATGCAAATGCTTAAAGTATTCGAAGATCTCATTTCATGTGTATTTGCGCTTTGAAAAAAATCGTACAAGGGTTACGATTAAGTTAACATTTATTAAGTTTCAGATTGGCTAAAATAACATATGTTTTATTTTGTCAGGATTTGAGCCTGTTCTTTTATGATTTCTTTTAATAAAATTGTGTTATTTTTATAAGATTTTATGTTACTTCAACGATCTTATGTATGTTTTTCCAGTTCAAAATTTGTATTCGAACTTTAACCCACTTTCAAATATCCGAACGAGATTACATTTTACATACTGACTCAAATCCGATAACAATCTAATATTATTATGATTTTCGGTGGTTACCATTTATACTTATTTTATAAGATAACACACAAAATTTCGGATAGATTACCACCAAGAAGTTTATGAAAAAGTTTTAGATTAGATAATACAAGACGGAGATTGTTGGGTTTTTTAACTTTTATGTATTTTTTAGCACTGAATCCGAAAATTGCCTTAATTTTTAACCATCATGTCAGGATATTTCGCAAATCATAAATTGTCGAATTTAAAGAATAACAAAAATCGGATACTATAAAGTAGAGGAGATAGTTGTATTTTTTAACTTTCGATAATTGATTTTTACGTACTTTTTAGCACTAAATCTGAAAATGACTTTCATTTTTAACCATCACGTTAGAATTTTTTTGCAAATGTGTAAGTTAAAATATAGCGAAAATCTCATACTATAAAACATATATAAAACTTTTTTTATTTTATTTGATTCAATAATGTATTCGATATTTTTGCTTATCTTGGGATTCTTACAGCTGAGTGGTGTGATGAGATGGGGGAGGATATTAAATTTTAACTTCTCTGACCTCTACCATAGCACGTTCCCTATTTCAAATGAAGTTTGTAGCATGTTTAGTTCATTTACAGGGACAGTCAAAAGTTTTCCGTTACATTACGGCCAATGGGAAAAAATCGTTTCAAATGATTTTTAATGGTGTTACACTCTTTCAAATATAGTAAAATTGATATTCATTTATGAAGTCCACTAAAATATGCATTCTGTTGAATATGCGGTGCAAAGAATAGTTATTGTTCATTTACAGGGCCACACAAAAGAATTTCGTTCATACTGATATAGGGGGGATTGTTTGCGGTGTATTTGAAAAGATTTCAGATACTATATTGTATCCGAATTACTGTATATTAGTAATGATTGATCGAAATGCATTTTTAATTATGATATGCGCTTTTTTAGGGTTTCGTTCGTCTGACGAAATCCTATTCATCTCGCTCCTCTGTCTGTCTTCTGTCTGTCCGTCTCTCACAGAGTCCGTTCCCAGAAACTATACATGTTGGAGACTTGAAATTTTGCATACTTATAGCTGAACACCACACATCATACGACAAATCATAAAATTTTAAAAAAGCCGTACATTTAACCCTTTGGGCTCCCACATGTGTATTTTAAACAATTCTTTCTAAGTGAGCCCTAATTAGGTTGAAGGCGTGGAATTTTGCATACTTATAGCTGAACACCTCACATCAAACGACAAATCACAAAATTCTGAAAAAGTCGTACATTTAACCCTTTGGGCTCCCACATGTGTATTTTAAACAATTCTTTCTAAGTGAGCCCTAATTAGGTTGAAGGCGTGGAATTTTGCATACTTATAGCTGAACACCTCACATCAAACGACAAATCACAAAATTCTGAAAAAGTCGTACATTTAACCCTTTGGGCTCCCACATGCGTATTTTAAGCAATTCTTTCTATCTGAGCCCCTTATTAAATTGGAGATTTGAAATTTTGCATACTTATAGCAGAACACCTGAGGTCAGGCGCCAAATCATAAAATCTTGAAAAAGTCTTACGTTTAACCCTTTGAGCTACCACATATGTATTTTAAGCAATTCTTTCTAAGAGAGCCCCCAATTAAGTTGGAGACATGGATTTTTGTATACATATAGCTGAATACCTCCGACCATACGGCAAATCATAAAATTTTCAAAAAGTCTTATATTAAGTTAAAATAATGCTATAAAAAGTGATGGAATATCTTTATTAAGACTTACGATCGTTTCATCGCACAATCGGCGACATTTTCAAAATCAATCATAATAGAAAATATTTTCACATTACTTAAAAACAATAATATAGTAAACAATGTCACGAGACATGAAGCATAATGAAAATATTGCAACCATAAAATAAAATAAAAATTTAATTAGCTATTTGCGAGCGTGGATTAATTTTCACATAATTTAAAAACAACAAGGTAAAACAATGTCACGAGACATCAAGCATACTGAAAAACATTGCAAAACATAAAATAAAATAAAATTAACTTGGCTATTTGCGAGTGTGGATTAACTTTTACTATTGTTTCTACAATTACTTAGTATCTCTTTCCAAATTCTAGGAAAATCAAGGGACACAGAATCATTGCAAATATTCTCGTTGCGTAAAAATATTTCTATTGATTCTCGGACTATGGATGGAAAATAAAATCTTGATGGATAAATTAACTTGCTATTTTTAAATTCAATCTGTAAAGGTTCTTCGCTGCATAATCTGGCCAATCTAGCTGTGGTTCTTCTATTGTATTTGATGTCTGCTATATGTTCTTTGATTCTAGTTTTAAGTTTTCTGCTTGTCATACCTATATAAAACTGCTTTGTTCCATCTTCTTTGGTGAAAGGTATTTCGTATACTCCTGCTAATTGGTTGGACTCAATTTGATCTATTTTCTTGCATACTATATTTTTTATTTTCATGGATGGTTTTGCGACTAGGAAGATATTGAATTTATTGAGTTTATATTTTAAGCGTTCGAAGAAACCAGGAAAATATTGTAAAGTGGATAACGTGGAATTTTGTGGCTTGAAATTTCTTTTCTTTTTGTTCTTCAAGCTCTTAATTAATTTTTCAGTAATTAATTTCAGTATGCTTGATGTCTCGTGACATTGTTTTACCTTGTTGTTTTTAAATTATGTGAAAATTAATCCACGCTCGCAAATAGCTAATTTAATTTTTATTTTATTTTATGGTTGCAATATTTTCATTATGCTTCATGTCTCGTGACATTGTTTACTATATTATTGTTTTTAAGTAATGTGAAAATATTTTCTATTATGATTGATTTTGAAAATGTCGCCGATTCTGCGATGAAACGATCGTAAGTCTTAATAAAGATATTCTATCACTTTTTATAGCATTATTTTAACTTAATTTGTTTATAAGTGATTATTATACATGTTTTTATAAGTCTTATATTATTTACTCATCCGGTCTCTAACTTGTGTATTTTAAGCATTTTTTCTAACCACCGCCCTTTTCACACGGGGAGCACTTTTCCAACTTTTGCAGACACACCTTTGACCATTCTTTTCAATTATGCACCATAGCCTTACATATTTTAGTTCCAATTTTTACCACTAGGGGCGCCTACTTATCTCGGGTGCTATCGGCCCAATCCCCTCGACTAATATATTTACGAATAGTCTATAAAACGGAGTTTCGTTCGGATAGAGGTTTGTTTAGAATAGAGTGCGCCCCTCGTTGCGAAATGTGGAACTAACAGATTTTTCAAAAGGATAAAGGGTTTTGAAAGGAATATTAAACGAAACCCTCTTTGCTATCTGAGATCACACTTACCTACTTGTTCACTATATTTATGCATATTATAAAGTGCGTATAAATACTATAGTTGATATACAGAGATATGGAAATGAATTCGTAAAGGTTACTGAGTATGAGCATAAATTGCTTAAAGGTGGGTTTTAAAGGAGTTATGCATTTTTACGCTGAACTGAATTTAGTGTACTAAGAAATATTTGTAGAATATAGATAAAAGGATATACAGGGCCACGCAAAGAGTTAGATACATGGCCGTCTATGGGTGATAATTTCTGGAAATGTAATTTCAGTTGTTTTAAGCGTGTTTTAGTTTGAATTAAATTTTAGCTAAATAGTGGCATATATAGGTAAACTACAGGACTGTACAAAAGTATTAAAGTATGTTTCCATCTATTAGTATAAATTTCTGAAAGATGAATTTCAACCTGTTATGCATTTTCTTGCTAAACTAAATTTTCTGATTATATAGTATATATATCAACATACAGATCGAATACAGGGCTGTTCAAAAGAATTGGAATACATATTTGGCTGTGTTCGGTAGATACTGAAATCAGATTTTTAAAAGTTTACTTAGTTATCTTATTTACCTTATTTCCCCCAAGTAACGAAGTTTCGTTAAAGCTTTCATGTTGTGTTGGAAAGTGCTTCATAATCTATGCTGTACGCATGATTTTTCTTATTTGTTTCTGTTACTAAGGGATACAACCTCATTATTTAAATTTAGCAAATATTCTATATAAATGATGAAAATGCCAATTTATCGGTCAAATTTGAGATAAAATAACATAATTATAGATCTGTTATCTTTGCATGATGTATGCGTGATAGGATTTTTATCTATTGAATAGAATTGTTTTAACTCCTTATCAGGTGATCTGATGTAAGTATAACAAGAACAAAAAAATCACGTGTTCGACATAGATTATGAAAAGCTTTTCAATGCAAACTAAATAATATTAGGAAATTTCATATTTTCATATAATGAAATAATATATGAGGTACGCAACCACACTAGACCACGACCATTTTCAAAAATAAAATAAAATAAATGATATAGCCCATTTAGAAGGGGCTTGAAATCTGTTTTATTCACTCCCACGGTGAACCGGTTTTGAGTCCCTCATATCTATAAATTAAAAAAAAAAAAAAAACTAAAAGCTACATAACACAGTAAAAATTCATATTTTGCAATTGCTGTCTATAGCTAATATGTGTGCGAATTATTTTGTGTAGCCTTGTAGGTGATCTATAGAAATTATGCACTGTATGTAATACATTAAAAATTAGTTCGATTAAAAAATACATAGCTGCAACTGTACAGTCGTGGAAGAAAAAAAGTAAACACCCCTTACTAACTTTGCAAACAATTATCCTAGAAGAACTACTGGGACCACACGATTGGTAATAAAGTCTATTTTTAAATGATGTGTATAAAATTTTCTCAGGGAGCTATCTACATATTAAAACGAACCATAACTTTGTTTTTTTTTCAATAGCAGTACACATTTCTGACAGCATAAATGAACTCTAGACCCTTCAATTAGCCTAAAAGGACATTCTTACGCAATTCGTACGATAAGTTTCCCAGAAATTAATTATTTTAAAACGAGCGTATTTTAGGGGCTGTATCAAAACTGAAGCTCAGTACTCGATTGTTCACCGAGAGAGCTCCCTTCTTGATCAAGGCATCTTAAGCACCACTCAAGTAGTCAATAAAGACTGCTAGGTTACAGGATAACATAATAGTCTAGGCAATAGAGACCGTATAGGGACTCTACCTAGCAAAATTAATGGAAGTTCTGGAAATAGACTTACTTTATGTTTTTTGGGTCGCTGAATCCGAATTTGTAACTTCCCACCAACAGTTCCCCCGGCAACCCCCCTTCCAAATTTTGGTAAAATGCCCTCCAAAAAAGGTTTTTATTAAAAAAATCAATTTTTTTATTGTTTTAGGGAAAAAGTGTCTAGAAATTCAAGATAGGAGGATATAGGGGGATAGGGAGATAGGAGATGGGAGATAGGAGGGCCAATGTAAACGTGTGAGTGGTTAAGTGGAATTGCGCAACTTAGTCCACGCAGCACCGCGGCGCATGTTTCGAGGCAGATCCCTTCTTCCCCTTCCTCCTAAGTCATAATGTCATATATCTAATTTGTTGCAAATTTTGTCTACTTTCTGAATTTCTAGATACTTTTTCCCTAAAATTTTTAATAAATTTTTTTTTAATAAAGATTTTTTTAATAAAAACCTTTTTTGGAGAGCATTTTACCAAAATTTAGGGGGTTGCCGGGGGGAAATTTTGGTGGGAAGTTACAAATTCGGATTCAAAGACCCAAAAAACATAAAGTAAGCCTATTTCCAGAACTTCCATTAATTTTTCCAGGTAAAATCCTCCATTGCCTGGACTATAAGGAATTTCGAAGTATCTAGTCACTTCTATCATAGACGGCCCCTGTAAAGAGCAACCGGATGGTCGCGTGTGGGCTTTTTCTATAAGGATTGGCCAATTATCAAAACAACACAAACGTTTATTATACACATAGGACGGGACGGTGAACACAGACTGTCACAAACAAAGGTACACATGACACTAAGTCATATCAACAAAACTTATAGTTTCATCTTGATTCTTTACGGCTGGCACTAGCCAAAACCGTTCTCAGTAGTTTTGGATCACCTTCTTAGGCGAAGCCATCTCAGATTCTGCTCTGTTTCTTCTCTTTTGGCCACAGATGGCGCTTCTATAGGTGAGAGGGGTTGTACAAACATCACACCTCCCCCATTCAAAGTTTTGATTTAGTCTTTAAAGACTAATCAAAATCTAATGGAATCTCTATAAACATTTTAGCATACACACTATTAATAAAAATCAAAATTACAATACTTACTTAACATAAAGATAACTAAAAAGAATAACTAAGATACTATGCAATATGAGATTATGATACTAGTACTAATACGTTAAAGTTCTAGAATAAATATTTTAAAGTTCAAATAATAATGTTCAATCAATTAATGTCCACAAAAGTCATATTCAGAAAAGTCTTGAAGGAAACATATAATCACAAACAAAATAAATCAAAAGTTTATCGTGAGTTTTTTTTTTTTTTGAACGGCAAAGTCTCTTTCGTTTAAGTCCAGTGTGAGGCATATAGTCTGCTTAAGGAATCTGCATTAGTGTGGAGATTTCCACGTCGATAGGCTATGTGGGCTTGAAATCGCTGCAATGCCAGAGCCCACCTCTGAAGGCGCGCACTTTGGGATGCACAATCGGTCAAGAATTTCAAAGGGTTGTGGTCACTCACAACAGTCACTTGCGAGCCATATATATAATGTTCAAACTTTTTTAGAGCGAAAATAACCGCGTAGGCTTCCTTCTCTATAGTAGCATAATTTTTTTGGCACTTCGATAGTTTTTTGCTAATGAAAGCAATGGGATGTTCTTGGTCATTTTCATCTTTTTGAGATAGGCAAGCACCTATCGCGTACGATGAAGCATCTGCATGTATGATGAAGGGTTTTGTAAAGTTTGGTGAATAACAAATAGGCGTTTGGCTGATTGCCTGCTTCAGATCACGGAAAGCTGTTTCACACTGCTCAGTCCAGGTAATTTCATTAGGGGCACGTTTTTTTGTAAGTTCAATTAATGGTCGGGCTATTTCAGAGAATGTCGGGATATAGGACCTATAATAGGACAGAAGGCCTAATAAACTTCTGACATCTTTCTTGGATTTCGGCACTTCTAAATTTTGGATGGCTGCTACTTTCTCTGGATCAGGAGCATGTCTGCCTGATCCTACCACATGTCCTAGGAATTTTATCTGGGATCGTGCAAAGACACATTTCTGAAAATTTACTGTCAGGTTTGCTTCTTCGAGGGTTGTCAGAACAGCGTCTAGGTGCTTGAGATGGTCAGTCCAGTTATTAGAAAAAACTACCACGTCATCTATGTATGTTTCGGCATATTCTTTATGTTGGACTAAAGTGCGATTCATGGACCTTTGAAACGTGGCTGCCGCGTTACGTAGTCCGAACGGCATAACTACGAAGGAATACTGTCCTCGGTGTGTGACGAAAGACGTTAAATGTTTAGAGTCTTCACTTAATCTTATCTGCCAGTACCCTTTCAGTAAGTCCAACAGGCTGATGAATTTCGCTGGAGCGGCTTTGTAGAGCAAGTCGGTAGCGTTAGGCATAGGGAATGAGTCGACTTCTGTCTGGGAGTTTAAATATCGATAGTCCACACATAATCTAACTGAGGAGTCCTTTTTGGCTACACATACGATCGGATGAGCATATTCACTCTCCGAGTGCTCGATTAGTCCTAAACTTAATAATTCTTCGATTTGTCTGTCGACTTCACTTTTGAGTGCCTCTGGGATTCTGTAGGGCTTCTGACGTTTTGGTTGGTTATCAGGTTTTAATTTAATTTTATGTTCTCCTACATTTGCAATTTTAGGGATTCCCGACTGAAGGTTGGAGTGTCTACATAATATGTTGATCAGTTGCTCCCTCTCATCTTCTGTTAAATGGTCCAAGTGTAATTTTTGGTGGATGTTATTTGGATCGTCTTTATTAATCTGCGGGATGTTTTCGATCTCACCGAAATCGATATCATCATCATAGATGACGCCTACGTGTGTTGTCTGAGCTTTTAATTCTCTGATTTTATTCGCGTGTAAATGCTTTATACTATTATCTGGCAATTGTACTAAATAACTATAGGGAGATTTCTTTTCAAGTATCGTAGCTGGTGCTGCCCACCTAGCGTATATTTTGTGATTACTGTCCGGAATTAATACAATAACTTGATCATTCGGTTTAAATTCTTTATGTCTAGCTTTCCTGTTGTGATAATAAGCGTAAGCCTGCTGCTGATCCTTGCAAGAAATTCCGGCATGCACGGCTGCTTTTTCCAACTTTATTTTCAGGTCATTTAAGTAATTGGTAACTGAGCCTAACTGGCCAATTGGTAGAGGTGTTTCGTTGGTCCATGATGACTTTAATATGGAAAGAGGACCAGTTGGACGCCTACCATATAACATTTGGAATGGACTATCGTTCGTCGTAGCATTTGGTACCTCCCTGTATGCCCACAACAAAAAGGGTATGTGTTTATGCCAACTTCCGGCATTTTCTCTTATAACATGGTGTATCATCCCTTTAAGTACCCCATTCCATCGTTCCACCAATCCATTCGACTGTGCGTACCCCGGAACGGAAAAACGCGGGGCCGTCCCTAAACGTTTCATAAATTCTTTCGTGAGGGCCGAAGTGAAGTTTTTACCCTGGTCGCTAGCTATTAATTTAGGAATTCCGGTCCGTGAAAATATCTGCAAAAGGGCATCGCATGTGGATTTTGCAAAAAGATTTCGTAAACAGACCGCTTCCGGCCAACGCGTGCACTGGTCTACCGCGGTTAGTACGTACTTGTACCCTCCACTAGCCGGTTCTATTGGGCCTATTACGTCTATATTTACAATCTGCATTGCCTCGTCAGGACGAGTAACTGGGGTTATTGGTATATCATCAAATTTATTTGCTTTCGCTCGAAGCTGACAGGACAAACATTTGTCGCAAAACTCGCTCACATCTGTCTTAATCCCAGGCCAAAAAAAAGAATATTTTAATCTTTCAGTGGTCTTTCGTTTTCTTAAATGTCCACCCCAAGGGCTTGAATGAGCGAACTCTAGCAACTGCTTTCTACGCAGCTCGGGCACGAGCAATTGATGTACCGTTTCCATTAATATTTAGTCACAATGGTATAACAGATCGTCCTGAACAAAATAATTATTACGCTCATTTTTGGCATCTGTCCAACACTGATTTAGTGATGCATCCGTCTTTTGTTCCCATTTAAATTTTTCCGAGTCGTTCGTGAAATTTCTGGTATTTTCATTGCCATCGTTATCAATATTCTCGTTTGCATTTCCTATTTTAACCTGCTCGGCCTC
This sequence comes from Maratus speciosus, assembly GCA_963932465.1. Classification (NCBI taxonomy): domain Eukaryota; kingdom Metazoa; phylum Arthropoda; class Arachnida; order Araneae; family Salticidae; genus Maratus; species Maratus speciosus. The sequence goes on from OZ010792.1 coordinate 310,759,822, forward strand.
CGTAGCAGCGCAAGCTAAATCTAAATCTACCGCGTTGTTTTCACTCGTACGGGGCAAATTTATAGTACTAAAATCATTTATTGTGGTGTCGGGTTCGTTACTTTCGCTTATTGTGCTTAATTCCTTATGAGCATTTAAAGATAACAGTAAATCATTAATTAAATTATCAACCATCGCGCACGTTATTACTATTTTTGGGAACACCCTGCAATGTACTTTATCTGCAGCTATGCTTAATGGAATGTTTATTAACGGTGCTCTTAACTCGTGTCCGAAAGCTGATTTAAGTATAATTGAACCGCATGGCACTTTAAAATGCTCCGGTACACAAACGCTCTTTATAATTGAAATCTGAGTACCGCTATCGACGACCCCTCGTAAAATTTTATTCTCAAATTCTAAGTCTATAAATTGGAGTGGTTCAATTATTTTTTTCTTTTCTCGCACCCGTTCTAAATCAAATACATTCCGCGACATTACTCGGGCTGTCAGCGCATTTTCATTCGTATTTTTTTCTGATTTATTACCCTTCCCAACTAAAGAATTACAAATTTACACGTGATGTAATTTAGAACACAGCCTACATTTAGTTTTTTCCGTACAATATTTAATTATGTGCTTTCGCTTCAAACAAGCGAAGCATCTACCCTCAGCTTTTAATTTATTAATCCTTTCCTGAATTGAATATCTGTCACATTTTTCAGTTAGATGATTATCTGACCTGCAAAACAAACAAACATTCTCTAAAGCAAACACTTCAGCTACGCCAGATGTTTTGTTAATCTGTTTACATTCCGGTAATATTCCTGATAAGTACTTTGGCCTTGAATGGTCAGAAGATAAATTTATAATTTGAGTTTGCTTTTCCCTAGCCTCCAAATCATTTCGGATAAATGATAATAATTTATCCAAGCTGTAATTTTCTTCAGAATTTTTGACACTTTGTCTATTGAACTCAAGCGATAAATTATACGGTAATGCTTTTAATATTATCGGAGTCAATAATGCATCAAAACTGTCCGCTTCCATTTCTAATGACCTTAGACTACGAATCTGCGTTTGAATAGCGTCATATAATTTACGTAATGACATGACGTCATGCGATTTTGTAACCGGTTTTAAAGTTAACAGCGTATTAATATAACTGGTAATAATTAAATCTTTCTTACCAAATTGTCTTTTAAGTAAGTCGACTGCTTCTATGTAATTTTTATCAGATAACGCAAAACCCGATATAGAATTATATGCACTCCCTCCTAAATAACTGAATAAATAATTCATTTTCTCAATATTTGAGAGGTGTTCATTGTCATGTACCGCTGTTTTAAACGAGTTCCAGAAATTCTGGAAAAGTTTAATATCTCCATAATATTTCTCAATTTTAAGTGTCGGTAGTTTGACCGTGTTAGGAAATTCTACGCACCTATTTGCGGGACATACAGGGGGTGGGGGTTCTTTTTGTTTTAATTTTTTATTCACTCTGAACTTCCAGAGCGTAATTTTTTCCTGGTACTCTGCCGACGCCTTGGCATCTTTCTCGACTTCAGATAAATCATCAATTAATGTTAGGATTTCGTTATCCTCTTGTTTCAAATCACTACCTTTCTGTTCTAACATCGCCAAATTTTCTTCAAGATCGTCTAAGTTTGGCGTGTCGGACACAAAATTATCTTCGATTTTTTTAATTATTGACGTGATAGAACTTTTAGTGACTCCGCGAGCTTTTTTTAATTTTGATAACTTATCTGCCATACTTAAAGTAATGTAATAAAATCTTACCTCCGTAAAAATATAATCCGATACGGATAATATAAATCAAAAATAATCCGCACGTCCAGGGAAAAAATAATCCAGGGATAGGGTATCTTTAATGCACATTAAATTCACTTGTTGAATTCACTTTGGCCAAATCCCACAATACTTCTGACGCCAGTGTAAAGAGCAACCGGATGGTCGCGTGTGGGCTTTTTCTATAAGGATTGGCCAATTATCAAAACAACACAAACGTTTATTATACACATAGGACGGGACGGTGAACACAGACTGTCACAAACAAAGGTACACATGACACTAAGTCATATCAACAAAACTTATAGTTTCATCTTGATTCTTTACGGCTGGCACTAGCCAAAACCGTTCTCAATAGTTTTGGATCACCTTCTTAGCCGAAGCCATCCCAGATTCTGATCTGTTTCTTCTCTTTTGGCCACAGATGGCGCTTCTATAGGTGAGAGGGGTTGTACAAACATCACAGCCCCTTAAACCATCATTTTGCCGTTTTTGAAGGATAATTTGAAAACTACTTGGAAGAAAAATGTGAAATTTTGGATTTCCGTAAATCAGGACTTCATAAATCTAAATCCATCAAAAAAATTGTACGTTACAATTCATAATTTTTTTGAATATTAATTGCATAATTCATTATTCATATCATAATATTATTAAAATTGCAAATTGAACGTATTTATGTTTGGGAATTTTAGTATCGTTGCTACACAAAAAATTAGCACATTAGGAGAATAATTTCAGGAGATATTAATAAAAATATGAAAATGTAATTTAACATTAGAAGCACTAAATTTTGAATGTTTATACTTCAAAAACTTATCATTCAAATGACTTGAAATTTGGTGTCTAGGCGGCATAGTTTGAAACGAAGATTTGAAATATCGTGTTAAAATTGGGTATTGCTATTGAGAGAAAATGAAGTTATGGTTCGTTTTAATATGTAGATGCCCCCTAAGCAAATTTTATATACATCATTTAAAAGTAGACTTTAGTTCCAATCATTCGGTACCAGTAACTTTCTTCTACGATAATTTGTTGAGGAGTTAGTAGGGGATGTTTACTTTTTTTCATCCCACGACTGTACTTCCAGCAATGATTATGATCCGTCCTGTTATCGAAATGGTTTCAGTGTCTTTGTAAATGAATGATAAATGCTATGAACTCTAATATCTACAGAAAATACGTTGTAGCTCACTTCAGTGATTCATATCAATTTCATTATGCCTGAAGTATCATAACATTATATAAATCCACCGCAAGCGCATTTTCTCTATACTTAATAATGTAATGGAATTTTCTTGTATGTCCATATAAGCAAACTATAAACGCTACTTATTCTATGAAGCACACAAAACACGTTGTAGTCCACCTCAATGATGCTTATCAATGTTACTGTGTGAGAATTATTTCCTTAGCGGATGAACGCCGTCATATTTACGACAATTAATTTTTACTATGTATTATTTCGAATTTTTATGTTTTTGGCACCACTTTTTTTTCCACAAATATTTCTTTTATAGTATTTCTAAAAATTTTAGACTAGATAAGGCGATATAATGCTATGAAAAAATACTGGTGCCCGATTAGAAACAACATAATTAGACAATAACAATTAGCTGTCGAGAAATATGGCGGTTTCGCTTATTAACCCTTTATGCCCCGTCGGTACTTTAAAATACTATTGAAATGACAAAAATTCCATGAATTTTATACAAAAAACTGAAATATTTATTTCAGTTCTTCACTAAGAATGAGCATTAAGGACCTAAATCATTCTGGAAATTCTAATGTACATTCGTACACACACGTATATACCATATGGAATAGATTTAAAAATGGCGAAAACAAATTCAGAGATCCTCAAAATGTTAAAATATGCCAATATTTCCACAATCGAGTTTTTATCACGTTTCAATACATTTTCAAATTCATATGACGTTATATATTCATCTGCTGACGTTCATTATATTTCCAAAATGACGTAATATTCTTTTTTTTTTTAATTATTATTAGTCAAACTATTTATTTCATTTTTCATGTGGAAATCTTGGAATAGAAAAGTAATTGTTGTGGTAAGAATTTTAGTGTTGATTTTTAATTATTGGTAATTGCTATAACGAATAACATTTAAATTTGATAGGAAATTGCTGTTAAATTGTTGGTTTTTTATTAATTACAAATTAACTATAAATTATTTCAATTCCGGATTACTTTAGTTGCCTCTGCCTCGTTTTAATATACATATACGTAACATTTCACAATTCTAGCTTCCAAACTGTGGATTTGTACTGAATTACAGACAGACAGACAAATTTCCATTTTTATATATTAGATTGAGAATTCTGGGTCATATTTTATACTAAAATGCATTTTTAAATCAACATTTCGGAAGCCTCTTTTAGTATGTAGCAATCGAGAGTCGAAAGTTCTACTTTATCTCTAAAAAGTGTGTATCGCCAAATAAAATATACTTCAAAAAAATTTTTAAGTTCTTTAATTTTTTTCTTTCCAACCCAAAATCTGTCATAATATAGAAAAGATAGGAATTTCAAAGGTTCAAGGCTTTCCATTTATGTTGGTTTCTACAATGAACTTGACTTTGCTCGTTGGCAACGAGATATTTTTATCTCGGTACTTCAACTGACAATAAACTGTTTCCTCAATCAGACGTTGTTTTCATCACCACCAGCCGTTATAACCGCCAATGAAATAGATTACGTAAAATTTATTGACTTTTATTATAATCATTATTTAAAATACTAAAATGGAGGAAGACAATTGGGTAAAATGTAAATGTTAAACATTTTTTTAAAACAAAAGAAAATTGCATTTCTTTTTGCTATCTGGAAAATTCGATTTTAATAGATGAATTAAAAATTACAGATCCATAAAATGCATTCACAGACCTGCGTTGCCAGTTTCGGTTTTTCTTTTTCAGATTCCGAAATTTCTCTTTACACCAGGAATTTTTTGTAATTTTATTTTTTTTATTAATGACAGACATTTCGTGATTGTTTAAAGTAAAAATTTTTCGAATATATTTTTCGGTGTGAATTCGAAATTTTTGAATAAAAAAGAAAAGCCAAACTGATAACCCTGTCACAGACTGAACATTACTCACAATATTAAATAATAATTTTTAGGTGCAAAAGTAGTCGTTGTAAACACTCATCGTGTTTACGTACGAGAAGGTTAGAGAAAATGTCTAGATTTTTTTAAAACGTGTAGTGTGAATTTTATTTTTTTATAAATGAAAAACATTTTATTTTACTAGAAATCCATTTTAAATTTCTACCGGTTACACAAAAAGAATTAATAAATTATAGAGTTATTCTAAAACTTATATAACAATTATTCATACTTATAAAGATACCAATTTATTCCATAATCATTGCTTTGAATTTTAGCTCTTTAACTGATTTCTCATGACTGGTATAGCGTATCCCAAAAACTGCTGTGAATTTTTACCCGTTGGCGATACAAAGTTAATGCAAATTGCAAAAGTATTCAATGTAAGGTACGAATTAAGAGTATGTTGGTGAAACAGTCCTGCATCAATTTTCAAAGGGTTGCACGATTTTGAATTTTTGTACTGTACCTTGATTCTGTAAGTTATATTTAGAAAAGTTGTCTCCATGCTTTAGAAAGTACAGCATTAGAATTGTGTTGTTTTCAAGCGCAAAAAATGGACAGATGATTTTTTAGTGGCAGAAAGTTCTGAAAAAAGGATAAAAGGTATTTTTTTTTTTCTACAATCTTGTGACGAAATTGTTGAGAACATTTTCAAGTGCATGAATTAACCGAGTTTTGATAAAAAGGCGAACAGATGCATCCGATTTCATCAAATGTTTGCTTGTGTTTTGTAAAACTTACCTATTAGGATATAGCCAATCAATGTGACGAAACAGTGATCACAAATGGTCATAGTCTCACAACCGTGATGAAAGGCGGCATTTTTTTTCTTCACATCACGATTCAAAAGTAAACGTTAGTCACTTCGTAAAGTTAACTAGTTCCAATGTTGTCAGATTGAGGAATTTTTTTATTAAAAATATCTACCGCTTTTCTCGACAAATTTTCGCTTTATTTAGCCACATAATGTCTGTCATTAAATAGAGCGAAAATTATTAATCTAAAATAGTAGTAGATATTTTGAAAATCCTTTTCTAACTTGTGCTTTGCTGTGACCTATTTTCGAGTCTTTTGAACTTTAAGAGACTATACTAGTAACAGATTTCTCGTTTGAATTTTAATATTTCTATATGATTTTTTTTTTCAAAGGATATCTATCTATATTGTGCATTTGTATTTTTACGATTTTGGTTTTTTTTTTATATATAAGGATATTTCCACTTTCAAAACCGGTTCCAAATGTGAAAATATCCTCATATAAAAGAACTGTAATAAAAATCGAAGAAAAACAAACGCACAATATAAACTATCGAACTCAGGTATCCTATGAAAAAAATTATTTAAAAATATTAAAATACAAGCGAGAAATCTGTAAAGATTTCTCGCTTTGGTTTAGCGTTCGAGTTTGTCAGCGTGAATGGTGTAGTCCCTTAGAGCCTTCACTAGTCATGCGAAAACATCCGCAGGATAATATTAAACCTATGAGAGCTTTCTATTCCACTTTCCCATTTACATTTCAATATTTTTAAATTTTTTTAAATTTTATTTATTTATTTATTTTTCATTCTAAATTGTATCCTTGTACATTTTCGATTTTGGTTGCAGTTTTTTAATTTTGTGGATATTTTCAACTTTGGAACCTACCATTGGTCAAAGATTAGCTTGCTAGTGTCGTCGTGTGACCAGCGTAGACCTAAGCTATTCACACAGCGACATCGTAACCAGTTCCGGATTTCGGAACCGGTTCCGAACTGAAATTGTCGCCATAAAAAACTGTAACCAAACTTGAAAAAGTAAAAAAAAAAAAAAGATGCACGATACCTGATCGACTTCATATATTCTGTGCAAAAAGCCTCATTTCAGAATATAGAAATGCGAACTTCAAATTTCCAAACAATACTTCCATTCGTTTAACATTAGGCTGCGAATGTTATCGTATCACTGAAACAGGCTTTTTTTAAAGAAAGTTTCACTCTAAGTTTGATAAACACGTACAGTCATGGAAAAAAAAAAGTAAAAACCCCTTACTAACTCCTCAACAAATAATTATCGCAGAAGAAAGTTACTGGTACCGAACGATTGGAAATAAAGTCTACTATTAAATGATGTGTATAAAATTTGCTTAGGGGACATCTACATATTAAAACGAACCCAATTTTTTTTTTTTCAATGGCAATAGCCAATTTTAATGGCAATAACAATTTTACCAATAATGAAAATATTATCATTATTTTAGTAAACATATTTTGCTTTCTATGAAATATCAGAACAGCAGAAGAAATGTTGAAAATGGCCATCATTCACATTCAAACAGCGCTGTCTATTATTCAAAATGCTGACAATACATATACTCTATCATAGGTCAAATTACAGTACTATACCATTTCCATCACTCTCCGTCATATCCAGAGGCATCGCAATGGGGGGGGGGATTTTCCCCCTCCCAAATTTGTGAAGTTGGGAAATTTGGGCTTAGAATTAGGAAATTGTAGATTTTTGGAAGACTTTCTTTTTTTTTAAAGTAATAGTAAAACAAATATGAATTTATTATTCCTCTTGTGACTTCTTTTTTGAGTGTTGTAACAGTTAAATAATGAAAAGAAAGACAAAAAGAAAGCAACAAGACTCAACTTGTCACTGTGTTTCTCTATTCTATGAAAATATCATTCATCTATCTTATCTTAATTTATCTACTCCTGTCCATCAACAGCTGACTCTAATCCATACTGAACCATTATAATATGAATTTCAGGAGAGCTTTGTAAGCGAACACAAACTTTATTTACAGTAACACAGCAACGGATAAAATATTAAATTTACTGTTGTAATTTGCGCTGGTTTTTGAAGAACTTAAGTCCTTATCCGTAGAACTCCGTTCGAAGCGTGGGTTCATTGGGATGGGTAGACAAACTGTACTCTAACTTGATTATTTTAAAATGAGATGCCCACCAGAGTTTTCCCCCTCGATACAACTCGCCCTGCAGATTGGACAGATCCTATGCTTTTGAAAAGGCACATTAGTCAACTTCTTTCAAGCGCGTTCGAAGTAAAATTCCCTGCGAAGCTCCATGAGCAATTGTATACAGGGTGCAATATGTTATCTATCGCCGACCTTTAATTTCCCAACCGTTGGTCGTAGACATATAGTTCCAATTACAAAAACGTTTCAAATGAGGTAAATATTCATGTTGTGGCATTATTTAAAGTAAAAAAAATTCAAGTTTATAAAAATTACGAAATCTAACTTTTTAAACGGTCCCCCAGTCTCTATAGTTATATTTAGTAAAAGTTTACACATATCTTTGCAAATGTAACACAAAAAGTTTGACATCTGTATTACAGAAATTGACAAAGTTATTAAATTTCAAAGTTTGAGATTTTTGCACATGATTTTGTCTTTCATTGAGGGATCAGTTAAAAGATGAATTAAAGTAATTCGAAATCAAAATCAGTGTGCAATGTCCTTTTTACGGCGAAACCACATTTAGTCGGTGTCAACAAATCGGGATATCACCAAAGAGGGTTATTTTATCTAAGAATTTAAGCTAAATTTTAGGGGTCGTATACAAAGCGAAGAATGAAATATTGAAATTAAACAGAAAAATAAATATCAATTAATTGTAATATCAGAAAACAGTGTTCTATATATATATATATATATATTTATACATCAATCGCCGGAATTTGCTAGAGATTCTGCTCAAAGTGTTTTCCATTGGTTTCAATGCACAATTGAATGCGTGACAGTTCTGAGTCCTGGACACGATAGAGCATAACAGGTGTGCAAACTGTGCGACTATCAAGGACGATGCGCTGCTTCAGATAAACAAGAAAAGTGATCTCAGTCACATAGACCTATGCCTTGACCTAACCCCAGAAGTAGAAGTACATCGGAGTCAAGTCCGGCGAACGTGGTGACCACTCTACCAGACCACAATATCCAACGATCTGTTGACCGAATTCGGTTGCCAGATAAGCTCGGACATTTGATGTTTTATGCGGAGAGGGCCCCATCATATTGAAACCACACCTGGCATGCATGTCGGAGAGGCAGCTCTTTATACCAGTCACGTACCGTGTTTAGTAGCAAATGCAGGTAACAATCGTCCGTTCAGGTCCCATCATAGAAGATGGGTCCAACAATCTGGGTTCCCCCATATACCGCAGCACACGTGTTGTACTGTGCGGGCGATGTGGAGGTTTTCCAGAGACCAGAGGTGCACATTGTGTCCGTTCACAATGCCAAACCGTGTAAACATTGACTCATCTGTCCAAAGAATGTCAAAAAGGAACGACAGGTTTTCCTCTAAGGTGTTGAGCATGAAATTACTAGGTTGAGCAAAAAGTTCTGGGAAATTTGTGAAAGTTGAGTTGTTATGCGCAAATTAACAACAAAACCAACAAGGACTATTCTTTAAAGTAGAGACCATCATAGTCCACGACTTTCTGCCACCATTATGCTAGATTCCGGATTTGCTGGCTAAGTTTGTCGCCGTTACCTGCACCTTCATCCTCATTAATCTCGTCGACGGCTTTCAGAATCGTTAGGCCTTTTCTCTAATAATGCCGGATCAATACAAGCAAATCATACTGTTCAAAATTTTTTTGAGCCGAAGTTCCTGAACTCCTGTAAATATACCACTACTACTCCTATATACGATACAAATTCTGGTAACTATTAGATTAAAAATTTCCCAGAACATTTTGCTCAACCTAATACAATAATCAAATCGTCGTGCGTCGTCACCCAGCATCAATGCTTGCACCAGTGTCAGATGGTATGGATGCGCATCATGTGCATACAACAAATTCCAGACATAATGAACACATGCCTGGCTTATTTCCACCGTGCTCAGTTGTGAAATTAAAAGGGCGAATGCCAGACTCACCTCCGGTGTCACTCGAACATTACACCTTGCCCATCTACTTGTTCTGAGTCGTGGTGAAACAGAGCCGGTCTCTCTAATATGATGCAATGCATCAATTATAGTTTCATGTGCTGGATATAGATCCTTTACGGAAACGTTCTGAATAAACACCCGGAGCCTCTCTGGTATTCTTTTGACATTCACCATAAATAAGTATCATTTCGGAATATTGCATGTATATGCGTAGCTTGCCATCACGATCTCAGCGCTGACTAGCATGTCCACTGATAGATGGCTCGTGTTTTATCCCGTATGTGTGGCGCTGTACTATTGTGATTTGCATAATCTCAATTTTCATGCTCATTATATCTCGGCTGGTCGTTTGCATTTCGTTGCTGTTTATCTAGTCCGTAGTGAGTAGGTTTAATTTTCCGGTTGTCCATTCTACCGACTTTGACATTTGAATGATGTTGTTCGACCCATAAAAGTTAGTTGAAATTTTTAGATGAAATATCCCTCTTTGGTGATTCCCCGATTTTGCGATACCGGTTAAAAGTGGTTTCGCAGTAAAAAGGACATTTCACCTTGACTTTGATCTCGAATTATTTTAATTCATCTTTTAACTGATCCCTCAATGAAAGGAAAAATCATGTGAAAAACCCCAAACTTTGAAATTTAATAACTTTTGTAGTACAGATGTCAAACTTTTTGTGTTATATCTGTTATGATATGTGTAAACTTTTACTAAATATAACTATAGGGACCGTATAAAAAGTTAGATTTCGTAATTTTTATAAAATTGATTTTTTACTTTAAATAATGCCACATCATGAGTATTTACCTCATTTGAAACGTTTTTGTAATTGGAACTATATGTCTACGACCAACGGCTGAGAAATTAAAGGTCGGCGATAGATAACATATTGCAATTGCACCCTGCATATTCGGAAGCTGATTTCTTTATTGTTTGCTGCTACATAGGGGAATCTGTAGTACTCCGAGATTTATAATATTCAAGGTGTCTGAAATACTGTCTGAGTAAATCTCTTGGTTAAGTAAAATAATGCTATAAAGTGATAAAATGTCATTTATTAAGATTGACGATCGTTTCGTCGCACCAACGGTGACATTTTCAAAATCATACACGATAGAAAATATTTTCACATAATTTAAAAATAATAAACATAGTAAATAATGATCCAATAGAGTCAAACCAGTTATCAGGAGTATACGAAATACCTTTCACCAAAGAAGATGGAAGAAAGCAGTTTTTTTATATAGTTATGACAAGTAGAAAACTTAAAACCAGAATCAAAGAACATATAGCAGACATCAAATACAACAGAAGAACCACAGCTTTGGCCAGATTATGCAACGAAGAACCGTTACGGATCGATTTTAAAAATAGCAAGTTAATTTACACATCAAGATTTTATTTACCATCCATAATCTGAGAATCAATAGAGATATTTTTACGCAACAAGAATATTTGCAATGATTCAGTGTCCCTAGATTTACCTAAAATTTGGAAAGAGATGCTATATAATTTTAGTACCAATAGTAAAAATTAATCCACGCTCGTAAATAGCCAAGATAATTTTATATTTTGCTTTATGTTTTGCAATATTTTTCATTATGCATGTTGTCTCGTGACATTATTTACCATGTTATTGTTTTGTTAAATTATATGAAAACTAATCCACGTTCACAAACAACTAATTTAATTTTAATTTATTTTATGTTTGCAATATTTCATTATGCATCATGTCTCGTGACATTATTTACTATGTTTATTATTTTTAAATTATGTGAAAATATTTTCTATCGTGTATCATTTTGAAAATGTCGCCGTTGGTGCGACGAAACGATCGTCAATCTTAATAAATGATATTTTATCACTTTTTAGCATTATTTTACTTAATCTGTTTATAAGTGATCATTATACATGTTTTTATAAATCTCTTGGTTTAAGTGATATCTTTTATACTGCCAAATGGAGAGTTTGGAGTGGAATTTCTTTTAAGTCAAAGTAGTGTGTTAAAGATTTTTATGAGATGTAACTTGCATCGGCTTTGAGAGGAATATTTAGGTTAACATCTGTTTCTATTGATAGTGTGTTGTTGAGTAAAGGGTGGCAAGACTTTACAGTATCCTTTACCTCCTCGAAAAGTTTGTTCCTTTTCAAAAATTGCAAAATAACGTCAGTGATTCTTATTAAGAATTTCTTATTAATTAGAATATTCATACTAAGAATCGCTGACATTATTTTCATATGAAGAGCGATTATGACTCGTACACAATAGAAGAAAAAAAAATAGCAAACCTTTAACTAATTTACATTGACTAGAAAGAAACGAAAATGCTCATTTCACGTTAGATCTCTAAAAATAAAAAATAAAATAAACGCTTCTATTTACAAATATACCATTGACATAAACGAAAGACGAACAACAAATTGTTCATGTCTCTTTCGATTGGCACTATAGCAATAGGTTTTCGCCAGAATGGTTATACAAGGTCCGTCAGTGACAGCATAAATCTCCAAATACTATAAATATTCTTTTAAAATAGCATTCTTTTCTAATACTAGAAAAGTACTAGTCGGATGTGGCTATCCCAAAACTTTCTTCTATCTTATACATGTTAATATTTCTTGAAAAACAAAGCATATCAGTGCACTGGTTAGGTGATTGACAACAAAATCTAATCAGCAACAACTTATGTCAAGTTGTAGCTGAATCTGAAGTTTGATGAAAATCCGTGCAGTAGTTTTTGAGATAGAACTATTACGGAAATCGTAAAAAAATCTACATAGCAGCGTCACCTGTTGGTCAATTTACTCCAAAAACGAATCAGGACCAATTTATATCAGGGACTAACGGAATCTGAAGTTTAATAAAAATTCATGCCTTCAGTCCTTGAGATACAGTTCTTGCGGTAATCGTGATAAATGCAGCCTAGCAGCGCCACCTGTTGGGAGATTTACACTAAAAAGTAACCAGTACCAAATTATATCAAGGACTAACGGAATCTGAAGTTTTACAAAAATCCGTGCATTAGTTCTTGAGACAGCTATTGCGGAAATCGTGAAAAATGCAGCATAGCAGCGCCACCTGTTAGGCGATTTACACCAAAAAGTAATCAGCACCAGTTTACATCAGGTACTAACTGAATATAAAGTTTTATTAAATTCCGTTCATTAGTTCTTGAGATAGACTTCCACAAAATTTGTGTCACACACACACAGACAGACAGACAGACTCACTGACAAACATTTTGTAAAAACATGTTTTTCGGGTTCTCTGACCTCTAAAACGTATAACTCCGTCGAAAACCGGAATTCGAAAATTTTCATGAATCCAATACTTTCCCCTTTTAAAGATAGAAGAAAGTAAAAATACAATGCTTACCTCCCATTCATTCTGATCGCAAAAAGCATTAAAATAAGTTGAAATGTAATAATAATAGTAATTAAAAAAAAAAAAAAAAAAAAAAATTTTTTTTTTTTCTTTTTTCTTTTTTTACTATGCGTGAATAAATAAAATTTTCAGTTTCAGAAGGAATGAGCCGGAGTTTCCATAACTGTTCACTTTAAAAATGGATATCTTATTTTTTTATCTTTATTTTTTTGACGAATATGATTCCAAGATAGCAAAATAGAAAATAATACAGTTTTGATTTTAATTATTTAAGTGAAAGAAATTAGAGTTTTTATGTTTTTAGTTGCAGTATTTTTCTTTGAAAAGGATTTTTTTACGTTTAAGTATCATTATGATTATACATTAGACATATTATTTAAATTGGAAATTAGAGCAGTTTGTTTTATGTTAGAAAATTTGTATTCCCCCCCCCCCCCCAATAAATATTTGTAACTACGCCCTGGTCATATCATCAAATTTCACTCAATGCAAAGTTAGTGTGTTTAAAAATGCGTCAAAATATTTTCACTATTTGTGAAGTTATAAATAAAAAAAAGTCCTTTCGGCCAGTTCCGGGAGGAAGAGGTAGCTTTCATATTTCTTGGTTTTAAAATTTTGCAAGTTTTACTCGAAGCGAATTTTACTCATATTTTAAGAAACTAAAATGCGACGAACCTGATAAGAAAATATTCGTCAATACCAAATTTGAATGCGAATTGCGCCATATTAGTAAGCTATAGCCAAGTTGGCATCATTTATGGTTACTTATTTTTGGTCGGCAAATTTGGCGATATTTCTTCAACTGTCGCCAAACTTGGCGAGAATTTGAAGCTAACGAATATTAATAACATTAAAGCATTGCGCGGTAGTGCACGGTACAAATGGCCGCCAATTTTAAACAAGATGGCGGATGAAGCTGGCCAACGAACTCGGTTGAGACATTGGTATGTACTATGGATTCAATCAATCTCATCCAAATCAGTTTATAAATACGAGAGTTACAGCATAACGAAAATCAGATTGTTCCAAAATGTCAGTCACTCTACAAATTCAAACTGCTATATCTCAGCATTTTTTAAGAAAAAGACGAAACAAAATATGCTCCGGAATCATTGTATTAAGGTCAAACTCTTAAGAAAAAATATTTTTCAGTTTTTAATTTATTCGCACAGCTTTTTTAAATTTTAAATTAATTCTTTTTTTAAATGGCCGCCATTGTATTCATCAGATTTTTTCAAAGACTAAAATTTAAGACATAAAAAATCGCACGGAGTTGATCATACATTACGTACGCCATGAATTAAACATTAATAGTGTTATTACACGTAAAAATTCCAAGCGACAAAAATCGCCTACGACTCGTACGTATTATCCACCTGAAACTTATGTATTATCCAAGCATTTCATTGGCAGTTCGGGAAAAGGCTTTTCCATCGTTAGATTTCCAAGAAATCTGACGACACATTTTAAAGGAAATTTCATTCTTAAACTTCTAAACATCCCATAATATTACTTTTTACACTGTCGTATAGAGAAAAAAATTTACTTTTAAATGCAATTTGTTTGAAAGCTGTATCTTAATTTGTTTCTGAGTTATTAATTTTTTTTTGTAGTTTTTATTACTTTTTTGTCATAGTGGCAACAGAACGTATCCATCTCTGTTGAAAGTAAAGGGAAATATATATTACTGTATAGACCAATCAGAAAAAGAATAAAATGATTATTAAACGAGTAAAAACCTTCAGATATGCTTTTGATTTCCTACCCTGACAATAACTATTTGGACAATAACTATTTTTCCAAATGATTAAAAAAAATCTAATAAACTGTGAAGTTATTTCTTCTCGTGTAATTTCTGAAAAATCGATGTCAATGCTATTTCCTTCAGTTTTTTCGGTCATTTTTAGGGTTTCGTTCATTTGACGAAATCCTATTCGTCTCACTCCTCTGTCTGTCTGTCTGTCCGTCACAGAGCCCGTTCTCAGAAACTATTTACGTTGGAGACTTAAAATTTTGCATACTTATAGCTGAACACCTCACATCAAACGACAAATCTTAAAATTTTGAAAAGTCTTATATTTAACCTTCTGAGCTCTAACTTGCGTATTTTAATTTTTTTGTTCTAACTGAGCCCCTAATTAAGTTCAAGACTTGAAATTTTGCATTCGTATAGCTGAACACCTCACAGCAAACGACAAATCATAAAATTTTGAAAAAATCTTACATTTACCCTTCTGGACTTTAACTTGTGTATTTTAAGCTTTTTTTTTTCTAACTGAGCCCCTATTTAATTTGAAGACATGAAATTTTGCATGCTTATAGCAGAACACTTGTGATCACACGAAAAATCATAACATTTTCAAAAAGTCTTATATTATTGACACCTCCGGGGTCTAACTTGTGTATTTTAAGCACTTTTTCTAACTCAGCCCCTAATTAAGTTGGAGACTTGAAATTTTGCATACTTGTAGCAAAACACTTGCGATCACACGAAAAATCATAAAATTTTCAAAAAGTCTTATATTATTTACCCCTCCGAACTCTAACTTGTGTATTTTAGGCAATTTTTCTAACCTCCCCCATTGCACCCGGTGGGTACTTTTCTAACTTTTGCCCACACACCTTTGACCACTCTTTTATATTATGCACATAGCCTTACATATTTTAGTTCCACTTTTTACCGCCAGGGGGTGCCTACCTATCTCGGGTGCTATGGGCCCGATCCCCTCGGTTAATATATCTATGGATAAGTTGCAAAACGGAGTTTCGTTCGGATAAAGGTTTGTGTAGAATAGAGTGCGTCCCCTGGTTGCGAAATGTGGAACTAACAGATTTTGCAAAAGGATAAAGTGTTTTGAAAGGAATATTAAACGAAACCCTCTGTGCGATATGTGATCACACTTACCCACTTGTTTAACAAGTTTTTCTTAGATTTTGTACAAGAGAAGAATAACGATTTCTGATTTAAAATCTTGTTTCTCTGTAGGAGATATTAATTTCCCAGTCAAATTTATGCATTTTTCTAGTTCTCCTGCCAACTCCACATCCTCGCTCCTCTGGGCTACTTACTAGAGTTATGGGCAGTGCTATTTAGCAAAGCATCTGTGATCTCGCTGTCCGATAATCCATCGTTTTCGATCTCTAAGTTTTTAATTTGTAAACGATTCCTGTTTTGTTTCTCCCGTAGGTTGGAAATGAAAAAAAAAAAATAATAAGAGGTTGGAAATGCCTTTAATGCCGGAATTTTGAAGTTGCCGAATTTCTGAATGCCGGATTTTCGAGATCACACTCTAGTTGAGCTTCAAAATGCATAACTCAAATTAAACCAACTTTATTAAATTCACACTCATTCCTCATTCTTAGTAATATTTCGAATTCTTTGTTGTAGCCATGTAAAGTCGTGGGAAAAAAGAACACCCTCTATTAACTCTGCAACCAATTATTGTAGAAGAAAGTTACCGGTACCAAACGATTGGAAATAAAGTCTACTTTTAAAAGATGTATATAAAATTTGCTTAGGGGCTATCTTCATATAAAAATGAACCCATTTTTTTTTTTATTCCAATACCCAATTTTGACAACATAAATAAATTCAACATTCCTTCAATTAGCCTAAATCCAAATTTTCATGAAATCCGTACGATTAGTTTCCGAGAAATTAATTATTTTAAAATGGGCGTATTTTAGGGGCAGTATCCAAATTGAAGTTCCGTACTCAATTGCTGAAATGCTTCAGAATGACTCTGTCACATCTATTAATGTATTATTTCTTGCCAATCGTACCATTTTACTCACTTAATATGTTTCGACTATTGCCAGCCCAAATGTAAAAAAAAAAAAAAGAGTAAAATATACTTTTTTTCAAATTATGCTTTTCTGCGCATCATAGACGGCCCTTTCAACCATCATTTCGATGTTTTTTAAGCATAATTCGAAAACTACTTGGAGGAAAATTTTGAAATTGAGAATTCGCATAAAACAGGACATAATAAATATAAATCTATCAAAAAAATTGTAGGTTGCAATTCATAATTTTTTCGAATATTAATTTCATAATTCATATCATAATTTTTTTTAATTACAAATTCGAAGTATTTATGTTTGGGATTTTTAGTATTATAACCATACAAAAAATTGTCACATTAGGATTAAAATTTCAGGAGTTATTAATAAAAATATGAAAATGTAATTTAACATTAGAAGCTCTAAATTTTGAATGTTTATAAGTCAGAAACGTATCATCTAAATAACTTGAAATTTCGTTTCGGGGCATAGTTTGAACAGAAGATTTAAAATATATTGTCAAAATTGAGTGTTGCCATTGAAGAAAAACAATGTTTGGTCTGGTTTTGATTTGTAGAGGGCTCCCTAATCAAATTTTATATACATCATTTAAAAGTAGACTTCATTTCTAATTGTTTGGTACCAGTAATTTTCTTCTATTGTAATCAGTTGCAGAGTTAGTAGGGGTGTTTACATTTTTTCCCACGACTGTTTCATGGTCTATAGAATTTATGCACGCCACGTAGTAAGCAAAAATTTAGTTAAACTTAAAAACCCATGCCATAACTGAAAATGCACTTTCAGTAATAATCCATAATAGCAAACTCTTCGGTATACTTCATGCTGTATCCGAAATCTTTTGTCTGCCCCCGTAAATGAACGAAAAATTAATTGCAAACATCTTGTACTAAACCCCAATAATGTGCACCATTTTCATCATGTTTGAAATAATGCAACATAATTGAAATATGCTGTGAATAGGTTTTTCCCGTAGACCATTATATAGCCAAACTCTTTCGTGTGACCCTGTAAATAAACTTTTTGGGGATGAGCGTTTGTCGAGATAAAATTGGCATCAAAAATTTGTTCACCACTATTACCAAACAATAAACTTTGCGGCATATTTCTAAACAATTGCATTAAAGATCTACCATGAAGTTTATTGTTTGAAAAAAATTTTGGCAACATATTTCAGATACGACAATCATATTTATCGATAACATTAACATTGTTAGACTGCTTTGTTATACTACTTATGTTATATTGCTATCATAATTACCCTTTTTAAATGTGTTGCGGCCTCGCCTAACGTCGCAAATGTATATTTGCGGCCCGCAAGAAAAAAGGTTGAGTATGGCTGCCATAGACCTTAATGTATAATGGAATGGTTTTGAGTGTCTTTGTAAATGAACTATGACTAGTATACAATTCATTTTCAATATCGAACATGTCGTGGTCAATCTCAATAACGTATATTAATTACATGGCAATCAGAATATATTTACGGGAGTTAAGAGCACGGACAGACAAACTCAATTCATAAAGACCTTTCAACAATGTTGGAAAATGTTAAAAACAGTAACGGTATGCTGCTGATTAGAAATTTGTAAAAAGAATACGAGTTTTGTTTAAAATTTTTCTGTTTTTAACATAGTTGAAAAGTGTTTATGAATTGGGTTTGTCTGTCCATATTCTTAGTCGGCTAAATGTACTCGGATTGCCATGTAATTCATATACGTCATTGAGGTTTATCATGGAATGTTCGGTATTGAAGATGAATTGTGTAGCCTTTACACGTCATTTACAGGGGCATTCAAAATTATAGCATTACATTATAGTCTATGAGGGAAAATCATTTGCGGTGTATTTTAATAATGTTACACTATTTTAAACAAAATTAAATTTATCTACCTTATTGAGGTGTATTAAAAGATGGTTACTATAGAATATGTTACGTGTATAGCACTTACAGTACGTGTACATACAGGGAATTCAAAACTATTCCGTTATATGATGGTTTGTGAAGAAAAAGCGCTTGCAGCGTATTTTAATTATATTTCTCTGTTACAAACATAATGAAATTGCTATGAATTTATGAGGCATACTAAAACATGCTTTCTGTAGAATATGGGGCGCAAAGCATTTATCATTCATTTACAGGGTTACACAAAAGAGTTCTATTATGTAACGGTATACAGGGAAAAACTGTTCGCAGCGTATTTTAATTACGTTGCACTGTTTCAAACACGATGAAATTGATATACATTACTGAAATTTACTACAAGAGGCTTGCAGCAGAATATGATATGCATAGCATTTGTTCATTTACATTGACACATAAAATATTTCGTATACAATACTGTATACAATGTATTGTCTATTAGGGAAAGGGTGCTGAAAGTGTGTTTTCAGTTATGGTATGCGTTTTGAAGTTTAACTAATTTTTTTTTGCATACTACGTGGTACGTATAAATTCGATACACCATGCACAGGACTACATAAACGAATTTGAAAGAACTTCTGAGAATGAGCATAAATTATTTAAAGTTTTTTTTTCTTTCTTTAAAAAAAAAAAAATTTAGTTATGCATTTTCCAGTTCAACTACATTTATAAGAAGCTGTTTGTAAAATATAAAGAAAATAATATGCATGACCTTTCAACGATACTATGAATGATAATTTCTGGAAGTGCGATTTGAGTCGTTTAAAGCGTGTTTTTGCCTGAATTAAATTTCATCTTAATATGTAACGTGTATAAAAATCTGTTGCTAATATACATGGTTGTACAAAAGAATTCAAGTACTTTAACTCAAATAATTAGTTAATTGGTACCAATTACTGAAGATGAATTTTTAAACCTTATATGTGTTCTTTTATGCTATACTAAATTTTAGCATACTATATCGAATATATACAAATCTATAGATCATATACAGAGCTGCACAAAATAATAGGAGTACCTTTTCTGCTATCGATGGCAATTGTTGAAATCTGGTTTTTAAATGCGTTATGCGTTTTCTAAAATGTTTAACCTTTGCTACCTTCTTCAAAGGCAGAGTTTTGTGAAAGTAACCTGTAATTGTTGGAAAGGGTTTTATAATCTATGCTTGACACATGTTTTTTTTTTTTTTTTTTTTGTTTTGTTTTGTTTTGTTTTTCCCTTGCTGTGAATTTAAGCCTAATTTCCAATCACTTAAACAATTAAAATGAGAAATTAATAAAATAATTTTTTGTCCCCCCCCTCCATTGATTCAAAAAGTTAATGGCTTCAAGAAGCTCTCTAGGCTCATGTTATTGGTCTCCCAGCCTCACCAGTTTCGTCACTTCTAGCGAGGTATAAATGCAGTGCTGATTTATGGCAGGGCACTCGGGGCGCGGGCCCAAGGCCCCTGATTTTCAGGGGCCCACAAATGCTGCTGGAGGATTTTCAATTATTGTTCCAAAATCTGATCTAGTTTTAACATCTAATGGAATTTTACATTTCATTCTACAGTTCGTATTGTATTTTTATAACATTGTGTATTAAACAATCATATTTAATCACTTTATTGTAGTGAATATTTTCTTTTATCTTTATCACTTAAAAAATATATTGCATTTTTAATTCCTATTTAATCCTGTTCCTGTTCTTGACCGATTATTGGGGGTTGGTGAGCATAGGTTGTGTAGACTGCAGAGCACCCTACTATTTTAAAACATTGTAGCTTGATATTGCGAAAAATTTATTATTAGTTGTTGCATACTTTATCATTCCAGATATATATACTTGCATAGGAAAAGATAATTAGCACCACGCAATTTATTAAAGAACGTATACTCATTTCAATTTCATAACTGTGTAACAATTACTTAAAAGAAAATTTATGATTATCAAATATAATTTTAATGGATATTTTAAAGTAATTATTAAAATCAAAAGTGGTTATCTTATTATAATATAAAAAAAGTGTTGAAAAAGGTACTTATAAGTAGCTTTTTCAATACTTTTCTTTACTCCATCCCCCTGTAAGAATCGGTCCAATGGGGCCCCCGTACACATCTGTGCCCTGGGCCCGCAAATGTGCAAGTCGGTCCCTGTATAAATGTCATTTTCCCCAAAATCATATCGTATTATGACATTTTACATAGTATTATAAATATATGATCATGATGTTGTTACTAATTTTAATGTCAATAAAGGAAATATTTTATTGTGCCATTTTATTAATATAATTATGCAAATATAAATATTAACATTTCCTTTGTTGCCTGATGGCTTTATAAAAGTAAGAATTTCAATTTAGTGATATATCAGTCTAAAGCCACTGCTATAAGATTACATATGACATGGTTTACCCTTAAAAGTGAATAAAGAAAAGAAAACGAAAGATTTTTTTTCTGCATTCGGCTGGATCCGCGGTCAAAAAGGAAAAAATCTGTGAGCTTTTTGTGTATTGAATAGCGATGGAAATTATTTCACATAACAGAAAAAAATATTAGTAATATTGACTTAAATCTTATTACTCAGCAACAGATTATGAAAAAGTGCCTGTTAATTTTGGGGTGATTCATATGCCAAACATTAAAAAGAAAGTAAACCTAAAAGTGTATTTTAGGTATGAATTTTGGTACATAGTAATAAAAAATACCGAAATCTGTTTTTTAAATTACAAATCTAATCCGATTTTAAGACAAAGAAATTATACTATCGCAGAAAAAAAAAATTCATCAAAAACATTTAAAACTCTCTTGAAAAATGATTAGATCTTGATAGATGAATGAGGTATCACTGGATAAGATTTTTCGCCCATATCTGACATTTCTTACTGAATTTTCGTTATAATTTTAAGTTAAGTATCATCATACATATTATTTATCATGTCAACATATCTTTTTCTATGTACATACTAAACAAACAACAATGAATGGGGTGTTATACGAAAGGTTTTTGAACAGGCTTTTGACATAGTGCACTCAAATTTCGTCAAAACAAGCTGTTTGGTTACATAAATTGCAGTTAATTATAAGTTAATGAAAAATATGTCAGAAAATTAACTCAAAGATTTCAGTGCGAAAGCTTCGCACGGGTATACTGCGGTTTATTATATTTTGATTTTGCAGATGGTAAAATAAAAATTTCAAAATGACTTGTACATTTTAGAGCAGGGAAAAAATAGCTTGCTTGAATATGAATGTTTTCAGCTACCTAATATATAAAAATGAAAATTTGTCTGTTTGTCTGTAATGCTATACAAGTCCACAGTTTGGAAGCCAGAATTGTGAAATGTTACCTACATATGTATTAAAACACGGTCGAGGCAACTAAAGTAATCCGGAATCGGAATAACTTATAGTTCATTCTTAATTAATAAAAAATCACAAATTTAACAGCAATTTTCAATCAAATTGAAACATTTTTCGTTATAGCTGTTGCCCTTATTTAAAAATCCACAATAAAATTCTTACCACAATTACTTTTCTATTGCAAGATTTTCACGTGAAAGAATAGAATAAATGGTTTGACGAATTAAAAAAAAACAAAAAAAGGTGAATATTACACCATAACTTTTCTAATGCAAGATTTCCACGTAGAAAATGAAAATGAAATAAATAGTTTGACGAATTAAAAACAAAAGTTCCTGGCTCCATTGCTCCAATGATGAATAGAAAAAAGTTCATTTATAGCTGTATTCTTTTGCGTCTGTTATATAAATTTATACATTTTTATATTAGGTTTTCATTTGATTCTTGTGTACCTGTTTTTTTTTTAAGGTTGTATTGTATATTAAATTTTGAAATCAGTTTTTTAAAACAAACATTCTTAAAATTCTGGGAAACGCCGGGTACTTTAGCTAGTGTGCTACAAATTCAATCACATAGTGTGGCTTAAATTTAACCATATTTCTGAAATTTAACTATAAGCAGTTATTCTAGTATTACTATATCCTATGGCATCCAATATTCGCAAAAATTGTATCTAGTTTTTTTTTTCCTTTCAAAAATAAGTTCTACAATTTCGGTGGAATTTGCGTCCGTTTCAAGGACGGGAAATCGATATAGCTATATCATCTCTTAAAGTGAACTGCATCAAAAAGTGAAAATCTAGTTCTTCGTTATCGCTTTCATTCAAATAAATTGTTCTGTTTTAAAATGGGTTTAAGGAACGGTTACACTCTCCGATCGCAAAATCCCGTGTGTTTAGTCTATAAGAATAAATAATTTACGATTACTCATTACCTAATATAATTATGAGAGATGAACCGAAAATTCGGTTTTATTGCCAGAAATTCGGTCGCGCGGAAACTTGATCGAAACTATCTGTATTCCAAAAATTTCGCTTCATTTTTCGGAAATTTTCGACTCATTGATTTGAGCTGTATCGACTCAAATGAGACGCTGTTTATTTATTGTTATGAACTTCACTTTTTATAATTATCAGTCATGATCCACTCAAGACGGGAGTTCAAATTATAAAGCGAGTATTGCTTATATGACTAAACTTTTTAGACGCTTTTCACGGGCTCATTAAACGCTGCAGATTTAACAGTAATAGAATTTTTAAAAGTTTTAAATTGCATAAGTGTTTCGAATACACCTAAAATATTTTTTTTATTCGATGAAATTCTTATAGAGATCTTATTAGAAAATCATTCTGTGTCGTTGATGAATTAATTACATTTTATTTTATATAAAAATAAAAATGTTTGATCTGAGTCACAGACAGCCAACTTAGGCCACACGTATAATTAATTAATAATTATGTATATTTAATAAGCACATATAATTAATTAATAATTATGTATGTTTATGTATGTATTAATTACACAAGTTTCGACATTTTTATTTTTGGCCGAAAATTAGAAGATTACCGAAATTCGGTTTCGGTCTTAAAATCCTGTTTCGGTCGATACTTAATGAATGTAAAAATGCGATTTTCACTAGGATATGTGGACGTCAGATGATGACGATGTACTTTTTAAAAAATTGTTTCCCTAAATTTTAAGCATTTTTAAGACGATGATAAAATTCCATCAATTGGAAATCCCGAAGTTTATACGGATTTTTAAAAATTTTTTTAATTTAAAGAAATAATTTTTAAAGACGCACATTGTTGGCATCTGACGTCTACTTTTTGATGATGAAAACCGTATTCTAATAATTATATTAGGTAGGATCAGGAGGGGTAATTATGACCAGCAACATATTTGACAAATCTGTGTATTGTAAAATTTTGTTTCAAGCTTAGATATTAACCTCATAATGTATATTTCATCTTAGATATTCTTTATCACTAGTTTGAAGTCTTTTTGAGATCCGAATAGCAATTTTAAATTAATCTATCAAAATTTTTGATAAACGGATTTGTCACTTTGGAGTTCAAAGTGGTCACAATTACCCCAAACAAATGTGTATAGGCAAGTATAAAGAGAAAATATAGTGGTCATAATTTCCCCACTAGCAGTCTTAATTACCCCCAAACTTTTCTGATTGTGAGTCTTTGATGGAGTAATTATAACCATCCTTTTAACTTTAAAAAACAAGGACAGCTATGACAATTAAAACTTTTATAAGGTGTTCTTAAAGGGTCAAAGTTACTTCCTATGTACTAAAAACACCACTTTTCCAAAATAATGAGTAATCGCACTTGTGCGTTTTTCCACAGT
The DNA here is from genome assembly GCA_963932465.1 of Maratus speciosus. Lineage (NCBI taxonomy): Eukaryota > Metazoa > Arthropoda > Arachnida > Araneae > Salticidae > Maratus > Maratus speciosus. The sequence continues at coordinate 310,784,455 of OZ010792.1, forward strand.
TTCACATGGGATTTCGCGATCGGGGATTTTCAGACTGAAACTCCCCGATCGCGAAATCCCATCTTAACCTATGGGACAACTTTGAAGTGCGATTACTCATTACCTAATAGAATTATTAAAATACCATTTCCATCATCAGAAAGTAGACGTCAGATGCCGATGATATGCGTTTTTAAAAATTGTCTCCATAAATTTTAAGTACATAAAAAATGCCTATAAACTTTGAAATGTCCATTTGATTAAATTTAATCATCTTCAGAAAAATGCTTAAAATTTACGTAGACAATTTTTAAAAACGCACATCATCGGCATCTGACGTCTACTTCTTGTTTGTGAAAACGGTATTTTAATAATTTTATTATGCAATGAGTAATTGCGCTTCAAAATTTTCCTATAGGTTAACATGGGATTTCGCGATGGGGGAGTTTCAGTGAAGCGGCCCCTTGGCTCTTCAGTCTTCACTCACTTAAGAACACCCGCTCGATAATGTTAAACCTATGGGCAGGTTGTTTTAAAATTTTTCGTTTTAATTTGATTTTTTTTTGCATAGAATAGCTGAGCTAATTTATCTCTAAAATGGCTTTTTTTTTACTTTTTCGATTTCGGTTGTACATTTTTTTAATAAAGGTACAGCCACTTTCAGAGCCGGTTTTGATAGTCTCAGTCTCCCTTATTACCCATTGAAGATTTAATAAATAATTCATAATTTTCTGCTTATAAAAGTACATGGAAACATAGTTCGTTAATTTCTCAAAATATCTTAAATTTAACATAAAAAATTTGTTTTGTCAACAGCACTGCGAACATTAGCACATGCTGAATGTAAATTTGACTATATTTAAGCAAAATTTGTATTTTTAAATAAAAGTAATCACTTTTATCCTTAAAAGAAAAACAACTATAGTTTACTTTAAATATTGTACTTTTTTACAATAAAACAATTATATTTTATATTAAAGATACTTTATAGAATAAAGGGAATTAATAATATTTTCCGAATTTAGATTTTGGAATAATTATCTAAATCTATTCATTCAAATTAATGAATCCTGGTAATTCCTCCAATTTAATGTAAATTGAGGAATATGTTTTATACGTTAAAGAGATGTTATTAATTCTAAATAAACGCAACAAGTTATTTGGTCGAAGTTAATTCTCGAATCTCTAACACTGACATTAATTCAGAATCCGCTTCTATCGGATGTAGCAGCAACTGTGCACGTGATCAAAACTGTCTGATTCTATTTACTCTTATCATGTTTTCGACTTACTTGTAAATCGATTCTGTTATCGCCTGGTTGGCGAGATTTTTTCATACACACAAAACTGTGATTAATGTTATGTTAGTATATTGAACAGTTAATGAACTTCTAATTGTATTTCATTGAAAGACGAATTATTGTTCAATTATCAGTTTATTGAAATAATACTATATACCAGGCTCGGCGAACCTTTTCACGTGCGCGTGCCGAAAATTCACAAACAATATCTATAAACAGTGTAACGTGCCGAACATATGCAAAAATAATTTTGAAGGATGTTTATACGAAACACGGTTATAAAATCAGTTGCTATCATGAATTAATAATTGAAAAATATTAAAAATAAAAATGCGATTTTTCTGTATATTAATAAAGGAATGAATTTTTAATTCGTAAATAGGATTTATTTTTGCGGTATGTATTGTAATAAGGGGGAAAAAATACCAGTTTTCATTTCACTAATTTTTAACTTATTTATTAACGCAACATCTCGGTTATAATTTTCCAAGTTGCACTAAACAATGTACTAATAACGTATTGATGAGATTTTTGATGTTGTCCGTTCGATGAAAAATGCTTTATATCTGGTTCCTATTTTATTATTTTCACAAATATACATAGCTAAATTGGATCCATTTGCCATTTTATTGCAGTGACTGTCGAATGAAATTCAGTTGAAAATTACAACTTTTTAAATTCAAATAGAAAGGCAAAATGCATATCGAAAACGCTGCATAGCATGAGAGGGGAAAAAAATATTATGATGTGTTAATTGATGCAAAAAATAATTGCATTATTTGTGATCTGCCCGTATGGAAACAAATTTTATTTGTTATAACAGAAAAAAAAATTGGATTTTATCCGTAAAACGAATACCAAATTAAATTTTTTCGTGTGCCAGAAACATTAGCTTACGTGCCAACTCTGGCACGCGCACCATAGGTTCGCCAGCCCTGTTATATACTATATATCAGCGGTCTTCAACCTTTTTAGTTTCACGAGCACGTTTGACTTTTTTTAACTCTAGTTAAAGACACATTCCCTCCCTACCCCCCTCTCACATACACACACACTTTTTTATACAGAGTGTCATCCACTCTCAACGGTGTGCAATGGGTAATTCCGAAACCGTTAGGCATATAGTTCCAATTACAAAAATGTTGTAAATGAGATAAATATGTATTTTAAAGCGATTTGGGTCAAATCTTTCTTAAAAAATAACGAAATTAAAATTTTTATACGATCCACCGGTCCTGTAAGTTATATTTAGTAAATATATCCTGTTACACTAAGAAGTAAGAGAAAACAAGTTGGAAATTGCACGTCAAATATGGCAAATGAGGTGCGTTTGTACTATAACTAGTTTTATAAATATTTTTTGCATCGCATATTGTACCGAATGTATGTTTTAGTTCATTTCATAAGTGCATATCAATTTCATTCTGTTCGACATGCTGTAACATCATTACAATGTACTTGAAATAATTTTTCTCATTGGCCGTAATGTAACGAAAACTTTTGACTGTCCCTGTAATTAAACTATACATCCGATTGTAATAAAATTTGAAATGACTTGAAAAACTTTTGCAACAATTATGTATTTAAAGTTCCAGTCCATTCAGTTGGGCAGTTTTTGCTCTGTTATATTCGGACGGACAGACAGACACACGGACCGAACGACGATTATAGGTGCTAAGTATAGAAGAAAAAATATTTTCTAAATTTTTGGGAATTTTGAGTAGCAAAAATGTTCAAAATTTCAAAAAATTTAGAAAATATTTTTTTCTTACTTTTAAATTCAAATATATAACATTCGAGGCTTAGTTTTATTTATATATATAAAACAAACGTGTACAAAAAATATTGGGGATTTTCATTGATACGAAATGCGCACGGGGCATGTTGAAAAGGTCTCCATAACATCTAAAATATTACGGAAAATTCCTTTGTTTTCACAATTTTTTTTTCTGATAAATGTATGCCATAATACCTATAATGTATGCTTGAATAATATTTAAAGTGAAATTTACAAAAAAAAAAAAAAAAAAAAAAAAAGATCTTAAAAGTCTCTTCTCCCCTTATATTTTTATTAAAGACACTTAATTTGATAAATGCCAAAGCAGACTGAAATAAAGAAAATTATATCCGGTTCACGTGCAAGGTAATAATTGATTCAAGGTAAGAATCACGATCGAAGTTCATAACCTGTTTAGAATATTCATCCATGTTCTTACCTTGAACCTTTGAATTAGAAATTTAAGGTGTATATCAATTATGACATTTGTAAATATTACAGCTGTTCGGTTAGAAAAAAAAAATATATTAGAAGGAATTATTGCAGAGCAGGTGCATTTATATCTTTCATCAAGGAACATGGTTTTTAAAGAACATAAAAATTATGCATAATTTTTAAAATGATTTATATTCCAGGTTAATCTTTTAAAGTATGTTTTATTATAGTCTGTTTCCGTCGGATATGAAAACATATAATTAAGCATTCGCTAAAGCGACAGTTCGATAAAAACATGAAATAACGTAGAATGGAATTTTGCGTTATACTTGTTATAAAATTGCTTTAAATGCATAAAAATATTATAAAATTTATTCCTATAAAATTTCCCGTTTAATATGGATTTCTGAAACCCCCTCCTAAGAACATTAATATATATATATATATATATATATATATATATATATATATATATATTAAAAGAATCCAATTAATTTGAACATTTAAAAGCTTGTTCAGCTCAAAAGGGGAATTAATGGATATTTATTTGTTAGCTATTTTACAATAATGGAAAACTTTTGAATTATTTAGAATTTCAACATACTTTCGCGGTAAGTTTTATGTTTGTTTACACTTTCCGAGGTTGTTGAAAAGTGCTTATGACTTCTGTCCACCTGCCTGTCGTTTGTTCGTGTTTTAATTTTTCGTCAATATGCATATTTTCGCATAATTGGCATATGATAATGAGGTTTACTGTAGGAAATTCCCAACTGAAATTGGCGTGTGTAGCCTTTGTAGTTTGTTTACAAGAACATGCAAAATAATTCCTTTACATTATGGTCTATGTGGGAAAACCGTTTGCAATGTATTTTAATGGTATTACACTACTTCAACTAAAGCCGTCCTTGTAAAAAAGTCCCGTGGACGTGAATTTCCAGTCTCTGCGGTACCTATCCAGACGACGCGACGGTCCCATCCTCTAGATAGGTACGTAGCCGTTAACGTAGGCGTTTTAAAAATCCAAGTTCTCTCGGGGCTCTGGCAACGCCTTTCCATGGAAAGTAGCGTGGTGTTTTCGCACAATTCGGTTAGTACTATTGGCTAGATTAAAAAAACAAGTAAACTTTTATAAAATGTAAAGAGAAAACTTTTAAAAATGAGTAGATTCCCTTTTTTCTAAAACTAATAAATGTAATATATTTTATTTTAAAGTTAAACTTACACTAAGTGCAAAATTACTTAAAAGATGACACAGTATTTAAAATGTTAAATTATTTTAATACCTTAGTATACTTTCAACTATAAAACATAGTCTTCTTCGGAGGAATATAAGAAATACAACAGTTATTGATTGAACGCCTAATTTTCAAAATCCACGTAGATGGTGATGAAAGGAGTGAAAGTGGAAGTTAATTTATAGATCTGGAAACATTGGGAAAATAAAATAAAATAAAACATGGATATAGGGAAGTGGAAGATTACTTGTTTTTTCTTTCTTTAAGCAAACTGAGCCAAATTCTGGGTATATTGTAGGATAAAACGTCATTACAAACCGTATTTCCTTTAGTAATAATTTCTATTGATTCGCGGATAATTAAATCATGATAATTCTTTGAGGGATATATAATTTTTGCGTTTTTGAAATTAAGTTGTATATTCTGCTTTTGGTTAAGTCTTGACAGGGCTGTTGTAGGTCGGTTATACTTTAAATCTCTCAAATGTTCTTTAATACGAACTTTAAGTTTACGTGAAGTCATGACTATGTATTCGAGATAAATATCTTCAGTTTTCACTGGAATTACATATACCCCAGAAACTTCATTCCTCGGAATTTTATGGAATGTATATGGTTTCCTAATACACATTATTGATAAGCTAATCAACTCGCAGAAGAACCATATGAAAATACAAAAAACTCCACGGAGTAATATGAGATATTGCAAAATGAAGTACATACCAGGACTTTTCGAAAAACTCAGACATGCACTTTTTCGCTTTGGCGTAAACTTGGTCGCCACTCCTCCTGCAAAACTGAAAGATCTGATTAGTGCCAAAGTGGACCCGATCCCGAGGAATGAAGTTTCTGGGGTATATGTAATTCCAGTGAAAACTGAAGATATTTATCTCGAATACCTTAGCATGACTTCACGTAAACTTAAAGTTCGTATTAAAGAACATTTGAGAGATTTAAAGTATAACCGACCTACAACAGCCCTGTCAAGACTTAACCATAAGCAGAATATACAATTTAATTTCGAAAACGCAAAAATTATATATCCCTCAAAGAATTATCATGATTTAATTATCCGCGAATCAATAGAAATTATTACTAAAGGAAATACAGTTTGTAATGACGTTTTATCCTACAATATACCCAGAATTTGGCTCAGTTTGCTTAAAGAAAGAAAAAACAAGTAATCTTCCACTTCCCTATATCCATGTTTTATTTTATTTTATTTTCCCAATGTTTCCGGATCTATAAATTAACTTCCACTTTCACTCCTTTCGTCACCATCTACGTGGATTTTGAAAATTAGGCGTTCAATCAATAACTTTTGTATTTCTTATATTCCTCCGAAGAAGACTATGTTTTATAGTTGAAAGTATACTAAGGTATTAAAATAATTTAACATTTTAAATACTGTGTCATCTTTTAAGTAATTTTGCACTTAGTGTAAGTTTAACTTTAACTTTTAAAGATGAATTAAGCATTTCTATTTATTTATTTACTGATATTTTATTTTGTTTAATAAATTTAAATTCTTTTAGAATCATTTGTATTTCAGGATTTCTTTCTTTGTAAATATTAAAAACTTCCTTATGCTACTTTCTAGATTTTTAGAATTCCCGCACTTGTAACCCAAAGCTCTCATTTCGTTTAACTCTTATAGGAAAGTTAGACTAGGAATATTCTGAACATTTATTAGTACACAGTAAGCGTATGGGTGGTCCTAGATTTTGTAAGTAAGGATACCCACTCCCCCCCCCCCCCGACACCTGGTTTTCCTCGTTAAGATATTTTTATCGTAAAGTTTTATCACGCATATTTTAGTTTAAAACTTTTTGTAAAATGACCCCATTTTTTTCTCTCTTTTACAATGAAAAGTAACATTAAATTCGTTACACATAATCTTTAAAATGTTGATTCTTCTCTGTACTGTCAAGTACAGAAGCTCGAGTCCCGCTCTACTATAAGGCTATTGCCTTGTGTTTTCAAGCTATGGTGAAAGGAATTATCCCAGCACAACGGAATAAATACCAGAGTATGCATTACACCATTTATAAACTAGGAAGCTTATGGTAAACGCGTGTTGTGAAATAGCACCTCATCGCCAAAAGTTTAGTGTCCAAAACTTGGTGTCCAAAAAATTAGACCTGGATATGAAGAAATGACATCGCACCACACTGTGATTATACTACCTCGAATGAGTGGATTATCACTTATTTGTGATCGATGCAGCTGAGAAATTTTGTGGGCTAAAAAGCGCAGAAAATCAAACATGGGTTGTAAAAATAAATCACCCCTACTACATGTAGTGATCATAACATGATAACAAAGAAAATTATAAAATTATACTTCAGTAACCGATGAATCATGTGCTAATGTTACGCGAGTCCTTCAAATTTAATTATTTTGCAATTTTATTTTGATTTGAAATATGTATTATCTGTAGTAATTCTTCCAGTTGAATTTGTAGAGGCTATTTCATTCATTAACTGGTCCAGATATTTCCGAATAACTTTCGCTAGGATGAAGCAATATGTACTGTACAGTCGTGGAAAAAAAAGTAAACACCCCTACTAAGTCTGCAACAAATTATTGTAGAAGAAAGTTTCTAGTACCAAACGATTGGAAATAAAGTCTATTTTTAAATGATGTATATATCATTTGCTCAGGGGGTCATCTACATATCAAAACGAACCCAAACTTTGTTTTTTTTTCAAGTAAATTCTACGCGCTTCAGTTAGTCTAAAACCAAATTTTCATGAAATTAGTACTATTAGTTTCCGAGAAATTAATTATTTCAAAATGAACCTATTTTAGGGGCTGCAATTAAATTGTAGTTCGGTACTCGATTGTTCAATTACTACAAAATGGCTATATCACTTCTATTAATGTATTAATCTTGCCAATATGACCATTTCACTCGCTTAATATGTTTCGACTATTGCCAGCAAAAATGTTTCAATAAATTGAGCTAAATATATTTTTTCAAATTATGCTTTTCTGCACATCCTTGACGGCCCCTTTAAAACATCGTTTGGACGTTTAGTAATCATAATTCGAAAACTACTTGGAAGAAAAATTTTAAATTGAAAATTCGCATAAAGCGCACAGCAAGTATAAATCTATGAAGAAAAAAAAAACTGGTTGCAATTTATGTATATTTTTAATATTAATTTCATAATTCGTAGTATAATTTTTTTAAATTATAAATTCCATCTATTTATGTTTGAGTTTTTTAGTATTATAACTACACTCAAAATTATCACATTAGGATTTTAATTTCAGGAGATATTAATAAATGTATGAAAATGTAATTTAACATTAGAAACTCTTCATTTTGAATGTTTATAATTCAAAAACTTATCATCTAAATGAAATATTTTTCCTAAGCGTAGTTTGAACCGAAGATTTGAAATATATTGTCAAAATTGGGTGCTGCCATTGAAAAAAATAAAGTTTGGTCTGGTTTTGATTTGTAGATGGCCCCTAAGCAAATCTTATATACATCATCTAAAAATAGACTTTATTTCTAATCGTTTGGTAGCAGTAAATTTCTTCCTATTATAATTAGTTGCAGAGTTAGTAGGGGGTGTTTACTTTTTTTCCCACGACTGTACAAAAAAAATTACCCTACTGCGCTACATACCTAGAAATATTTGTAATCAAGGGTATTACATGCTCACACCGTATTACTCCTTAAGTCCCGTAATTTACAAAACGACCGAACACCAGCATTCAGTAACTGAAAGACATCGCATCAGGATGGTGAAATATATTTACGATCAATAAACACTATCAACTATAAAAAACCAGCAGTTTTTGGAAACATTGAAAAATCTCTCTGTTTGAAAACATTATGCTGTTGAATAATTCACTTTTTTTTTTTTTTTTTTTGTTCTTCTACTGAAACGATAAAAATGTAATAGATCTGAGTAATATAAGGAATATTCATTCAATTTCAGATTAATTTTGTCTTAACTCCTTGAGGGGCAATGGGATATATTTTATCCTACCAACGATTAATGAAGATTTGTACCAGAAAAATTTTATGAAATTTTACTTTGGTAATTTTAATGAAAAAAGTCGTAAAATTGCTTTTTTATATTTTGCAATAATTTTTTTTGAAGATTTCGGTGTGAATTCGACATTACAGAAACGCAATTACTTGCTTTTCAAGGGGTTAATTATTGAATTTATTAGAAATATAACGTTAAAATAAATTAAATTATAGTCAATGACTATAAAAATGAGTGAAATTTCTTGTGTTTAAATTGAGGTTTGTTTACAAATTATGTAAATTAAAGTTATTTTACTTAAATATGCTTTTATTTCATGATTTCAATGCTAATTTTTAGTATTTAGAAAAAATGTTTCAGTTAAATTTTGCTAATCATGCTTTTATCAAATTTTTCATTATTTAATGATTAAATAATAAAAGAATATGCTTTTTTTTCATCTATTCGTTTTCTGAGTTCATAAGTACAGGCATGGAAAAAATTAGAAGGACAAGCGATGAGTCGATAAATGTAGGAGCCGCTTGGCTAGAAAATTATGCAAATATTTGTGATAAAAATGCTTGAAACGGAACATTTCCAAACAGACTTTAAGTTGAAAATTTGGAAAATCATTAAAAGGCATGAATTTAAAAGGTTTTAATAGCTTGCTACTCGTAAAAAATTTTAAGGACACGCATTTTTTTTGAAATCGCAAACAAATTTTTGCTTATTTGGTAATATCATAGGATTGTTTAAAGTAGGCTAAAACTGTTACGCTATAAGATTATTCAGTTTCTCTCGTTTTTCATCATGCCAATGAGCGCAAAACTATCTGAATTTGAAAAGGGAAAAATTATTGCTTACAGAAAATGTAGAATGAGTGGATCGAAAATTGCAAGGAATATAAACAGATCTAAAACACTAATTTATAATTTTTTGAAGAATTCAAAAGATTATGGCAAAAAGCATACAGGTAGGTCTGTTTCTTTGACTATACTACAGAAACGTTGAACTGCGTTTCGAGCTTGCTTAAAAAATAGAGTTCTACTCAAATTATAACAGAAAGGAATCTACCATGCACTAGCCGAACAGTGCGTAATGTTCTGCGAAAGAATCCCAATGTTAGATATGCTAAACTACGGTCACGTCCATTACTTTCAAAACTACACTGTAAAAAAAAAAAAAAAAAGACGGATTAAAAAACGGAGATTCTACTGGCAATCTAGACGACAGTACTATTTCCGTTTTTTTACGGGAATTTTCCCCATAAGTTACAGAAAACTTTCCGTAAAAATACGGAAATCGTACTGGCGTCTAGATTGCCAGTAGTATCTCCGTTTTTTAGTTCGTTTTTTAACAGTGTACATAAAAAGCTTAGATTGGAATTTGCTAAGAAACGCAGTTCTTTTGGATCTCGCTGGTAAGATGCAGGGTCGGACTGGGTCAGTGTAAAGGGCGCAGACCTTGGATTTTCAGAGGGCGCAAAATTTTAACGAACTCAAGTCAATTTTACTTGTCTGTGTTGTATCTGGCTTGACAAGGATTAACACACTCGCATAGCACCAAGTAAATGATAATGGCTTAAATTATATCTTTAACTCTAGATAAAAGACTTCGTTATATTCTCCGTGCATGTTTAAAGTTCCATCAATCCTACACAATACTACGCAATTTTTTAAAACACATCACATAACATCTAAAAGCTCCAGCAAGTTGAACGAACACAGTAGTAGATTACTGATATCAAGACTAGAGCTTTCTTAATTTCTTCTATCGATAGACACCTTGCAGAAAAAAAAAATGATCGCCCCTATCAATTTTCCTGAAAATCACTGTATAAAAAAGACATAGGATTCCAATTGATTATGAATAATATTTACTATTAAATGATTTTCATAAATTTTGCGTTGGAGGCTGTCTACATGTTAAAAAATACACGAACGTTCATTTTTCAAATGTTCATTTATCTACATCCACTTTTGACACCCTGTTTGAGTTCCTTGCTAGCCAGGAAAGCGATATAGCTTATATGCTTTTCTTAAATCTTAATACTGTTATAAAACAAAATGTGTTAGGGATTTATCCTTAAATTTCGGAAAATAAATTGAAGATCTTACAAGAAAAAGTACCAAAAACTCTCAATTAGTCCCCAGTAACATTTTACAGGAGTAATAATTTTATTAAAAACTTACTTTACGTTAAACAAAATTCTACAAAATATTTCTGGTAAGTTTCTACGATTTTGTTTGGTTCATTTGATAACGGAATACGGTCCCCTTAAATTATGGAAAGGAAAAATTCTCTATATCTCGAAAACTAATTATTCAAATGAGCTGTACGCATCAATGCTTTTAACAGTTGTGGTTTGTTCATAATATACATATATATATTTAATATGACTTTGTTAATTTTCTAATTAAGAAAAGTTTTTGAATTGAAAAAAAGTCTGGAATAAGTTTGGGTCTATTCACTATATCACTAATGAATTAATAAAATATCAATCAGATAGTTTTTATGAAGTTAAAAATTAAGTTTCTGAAATGGATTTATCTTTAACAACCTCAAATTCAAACCCTATCAAGATTTAAGATAATGTGTATAAACTATGCCTTTTTTTGGGCTGTTTGGATCCAAGAAAATGAAATAAGGTGTCAAAAATGGGTGTTATTGCTTGAAAATTAAAAGTTGGTACAATCCTTAATAAGTATACGACTTCAGAAACATAATTTATACATAATAATAACTAGTAGATGTTATTTTCAGTCGATTGGTACCTACATATATTTTTACGATTATTTTTAGCAGAATTTGTAAGTTGTAAACCACATTTTTACCCACTCTCACCATTGATGCACTAAGGATCCTTAGAAAAGCTAACGCGATTTTTTGCACCAAGCGCCAAATAGAGTTGCTGCGGTGTTGCTAAGGACTTCAACCTATTTTTTTAATATATTTCTTTAAAGTAATATGAATTAGCTATCAAGCCAGTTTAAAATGTCATAAATTCAATTTCTGTTACAAGCTAAGAGAAATTACTTTTATTATCTACCGTTTTATTAATATTAATATTATTAACCAAGTAACATTTTTAAACGTGGTATCTGCAGATATATCCTTCAACACACACAAGAAACATTGAGTATGCAAACTTCGTTTAAAAAATATTTATGTTTAGAACAAAAATGTACTTTCCGTTTGGAAATAGAAATTTTAAAAACTAAATCTCAGGCTTCTTTTGTTCTTTTGTTCTTTTATAAAAGTACCACGTATTATAGGGCATTGGAATGCTGAAATATAAGGCTATTTGAATGTGAAAATAATACTTGCTTGTAGAAATAATTGGTATTTTTTATTCTTAAAAAGTTACTGTTATGCGTCCATAAAGAGCTGAATTGATATCACGTTGTGAAAAGGTTTCAACAGAAAAAGTGCACCCTAAAAAATTTCTTTGCTAGTCTAAAATCGCTAAAACAATTTAGTAATTTTACTATTCTCAGCACACTGTTCCCATGATTTGCAAAACTTTTATCATTGTTACAGATCAAGGGTTTCCCCAGGGATTGTATTCATGCAGGATACATAGCCAGTATTTTATAACCGACTTCAAAAAAAGGAGGAGGTTCTCATTTCGACGCATATATATATATATATTTTATGTATTTTCACTGATTACTCCTAAACTATGCGCGAGATTACTATCCGAAAATGATGGCAGATTTTGTGAATGAGAAACCGCTGTCCGTGAGATCCCACAGCTTGCAGGATTGCAATCCAAAAGTATCATCAACTTTGTATTCCCCGAAAAGAAAGATCATGTTTTCCAATCAAAAACAAAATCCATACAAAAAGTTTTTTGCCTTCTGATAGTATCTCTTTTTTATCTGTCAAGTTGCATTCAAAAAGCACGATTATATGTGCATTCAGGGGCGGCTATAAGGAAAGGGGGCGCAGAGTACTCAAAGAAAAGGACTGAAAATTTGCAAAATACTGGTTAAAATCTAAAAGATATCATTTAAAGAAGCGATTTAAAAAAATTCGTCCAGGGCGCAATGGCTACTAAAGCACTCGTTGGGTGCATATTTTCTCTTTCAATCGCATGCAAAGATGTCCGTTTTGGTTTCCGTCCTGAAATTGGTACGATATATCTTTATTTGTGATAATAAAGAAATACCTCTCTTGTGCTATCAATTATTTGACAATTATCCCTTAACGAATTCTCGAAATTTAGTACACTAATCAGAATGTATGTGTGCAACAAGTGAAAATATATTGGAGCAGCTTAGGCACTTAGGGGCGCGACGTTTTCCCTGGGCGAGGGCGGGCCAGTCCGAGCCTGCTAAGATGTGGTATTTTCGGATGAAATTTTTTTTAATTCGGACGGACCAGATGATTTTCGTCATTATTGGTATGACTTGCGAAAAGATAAACCTGTTTTTTCCAAACGCCAATTCGGAGGAGGTTCTGTGATGGAGTGGGCTGGTTTTGCAGCCAATGGAACAACACCATTCGTATCCATTCGACGTCGTATGAATTCAAAATCATATGTGGATATGCTAGCTGAAATTATTGCCTGAAGCATCCCTTACCACAGATGCCATTTCAAACAACAATTTCAAACAAATTATTATTTGTTTGAAAATAGAAATCAAGCCGTGTGTCTCGTATATCACGTCCATGGTTCGAGGTCAATTCTATTCAACTTTTGGATTGGCCACAAAAAAGTCCTGGTTTAAACACTAAAGAGAATCTGTGGTGCATTTTAGCTAGAGAAGTATATAAGCATGGCACACAATATACAAATACAGACGATTTGACATCATTCATCGAATTAGCGTGAAAAATAGCATCGAATTAGCGTACATTTCTAAACAAACTTTAACTGGACTTTTTGAGCCAATGACTGCACAATTAATAAGGGTCATTGAAGAAAAAGGTGGTTTTATGGAATATTAATTTACTTCCAGACATATTTCATTATGTCCTTATAATTTTTTCCATGTTTCACGTCATATATTTCTATTAATATGTGATTTATAAATTTTATTGTAATTTAATTTCGTATTAATAGTTTCCTAATGTTTTCTAATTACGAGTAGTAAATTATGTTTGATTTTATTTTCAGTTGGGGATTACTTTAATACATATTACTCATTTTTCAATGTGTCCTTATAATTTTTTCCGTGGCTGCATCACAATAAAATAACGTAACTAAGAGAAATAGCGAAAAAACATCCATGAATGATAAGGATAAACTATAACAATCATGCCGCCAGTTACGGCACGAGAATGCTGTACGTTGGATCGCCAATTCGTTCGAGCGATGGCAGGATGAATTTAGTGAGAAATACGGTGTGCGCATGTAATGCACTCCATTACACATACCTCCAGGTATGCAGAGTATTTTTTTCCTTTGTTGTCATATTGCTTAATCCTAGCGAGAGTTATTTAAGAATATTCGGGACCTATTAGGAGTGAATTACTCTGTAGTGATAGAATGAAATAATGTCCTTTAATATATAATATATTTTAAGAATAAATTCGTTATGATGGTAAATATTATAATCGAAAAGTTTAATTATAAATAAGCTAAAATTTATGTGTTAATTAATTTTTTCTTAAGAGTTTTAAACAAGTTGTTCTTAGTTGATTGAGCTTTAAAATAACAGTGTACGTAACGAACTCATACTGACCAGTTTTCATTTCTTAATATCATTTCTGATTTATTTGATCGGAGGAATTAAAAAGAATGAAATATAAAACAAAACAAAAAATTAAGTAATATTAATCGCATTTATAGTAATTAAAACCTAAATGAGGCATCCAAAGGACTAAAATGTGACAATGTATTTAATGCACGTCAATTCCTCTTAAAATATTCATTTAATTGGTATCAATTCTTGAAATATTTAAGAAAGAGTTGGAATAGATAAAACTGAAAGTTGAAACACTTAATATTGAACTACTTTACATATTTTAATAATAACTTAAATTATAAAACAATAACTTTTTGATACGGAATATTGAATATTTTATAATAAAATAATGAATGTTTCAACTTTCATTATTTAATTATGCATTTTATTATTTCATTATTTAACTATGCTTTTTATTTATTCATACTTCGAAAACTTTAAATTTGATCATGTATAAATCAAGAAGTAACTAATGAATGACCAATACAATGTAATTTTTTCCAAACCAATGTTTATTACTGTATATTTAAGAAAATGTTTTGATTTTCAGTTTTATTTCGGCTCATTTTTGCTTCTGGAAGGTATGAATCTATATCAGTGATTCACAAACTTTTTTTAAAACCACGCTGCATCTAAGTATCGTTAAAATAATGATAACCCTTCTCTCTATATGACACATAATTATTATTATTTAAAAACAAACTGTCACATTTCATATATTTTATGATTAATTCTGAATCTTAGTAAAGAACAAGCGAAATTTTTTTGATAATACGATCCCTTTGTGAATACCACAATATACAACAAGCATTTTTAAATTACCATCTTTATCAATTTTAATTAACCATTTTTTCCCCACCGTAATACATTTCTATGTTAGCGGGCTTTCCCTTCTCTATCATTTCTAGTATAAACTGTTTTTAAATTTTATTCTGTCATAATGTATACTTATCTACTGTGCATGACGCCTGTACCAGAGCTATAAGAATTTAACTCATTAAATTCTATAATATCCATTTCGGATAGTTTAATTTCACAAATTGATTACACCTCGTTTAAATATTTTGAATATTTTCAGATTAAAGGCGTTCAATACATTCAGTTTTAGATATAGCCTCTTTGAAACACATATTTAAGTACCTGGTCAAAGATGGTCAAAGAAAAACGCCACTGCATGATTACGTGTAAATTCCTATTTTATTAACCCAACAAAGGTTAATTAAACACAATATCTGTTTTGAATATAATTTTACTTTAATATATGAAACACTACAAAAAAGTATCGTAGTAAATCTCGTAAATGTCTCTAGGCATTTGAGGGATTCAGTTAATCGCTAATAGATCCCTGAAGAAAATCAGCCAAGGAAATGAGTAAAACGTTTTAGAGCTCTAATTCGAAAACTTATCGCCTTTTAATGAGCTTCCACTTCAGGTAAATAAAACAGACGTTGTGACCCTTGACATTGATGCAATTATTTGATCTTCAAAGTTTAAAAAAAAAACGAAATTTTAATCCATTTTCTAGATTACTGGTCGAATTTAGGCAGTTTATGGAGGCGACGAATAAAGAACAATGTGTATTGTAATGGATTTTTTTTTTTTTTTTTTTTTTTTTTTTTTTAAGAAATCGTTTTTAATGCAGTGAAATGTTTCTCGTTTTGTGTCCCTTTTGAAAATCAGATTTTTCATTATATAGCATTTTTATACAATTCTTGAGTTAATATTTTAATTAAAAAGAAAATTGTCGCATTTATAGGTCCTCACATTTAGGCACAATGGCCTTACATATATTTCATATTGACTATGTGAAATCAACATTTTAAATTAAAAAATTATTAAAATATACAATTTAAATCCTTTAAATAACATCCAAGATACATATACATAGGAGAGGGGAAGCGGAAGGATTTGGATAACACTAATTTTTCTTAAAATAAATACTATTATTTATTTTCATTCCTAAACAAAATGAAGTACCTATAAATCCATTTATGTATCCTACAATGTTTAGTTGCAAGATTTTAAATTTTGTAATGGAAAAATTTCATTTTTACAGATCAAAAGTGAATATTGAATTCTATTTTGAATTGATTTTCGTACTTATTACATTTGTAACACAAAAATATTGAATTCTTACTATAACTCCATATATATTTTGTGTTTATAAAAGTCTGTGATTAAGTTAAGCCCCAAAAGCAGTATGCTATGCTTAACATGATAAGCTACATACTAAATGTATTACCAGGAGAAAGGAATTGAACATCTTCTATTCCTTCCTTCTGTGTTCCCAAATAGCTACAAATATTTTATTTCGCATTTTTTTTATTATATTGAATTTTCGTAATGTCTATTGCAATAAATGTCAAAATCGATTTTGAAGTAGAATTCACTAGTTATTTTTAATTTATAATCTTGTTTTTTAATCTTTCCATAGAAATTTTGGAGAATTAATAATAATAAATAAAGCCAAATCATGTTTTTCATTTAGCTTAGATGTATGAAAATATAATATTCGTTAACATGAACGTTCCTAATATTTTCTTCTACTTTAGATCTAGGAAGACTGGAACAAAATTTTCATAATATTAAAATTCCCAAACATTTGACTTATCTTATATATTTTTCACTAAACATTATTATAGCACAATTATATTTAAAACCGAGTAAAACATATTGAGTCAAAAATGATTTTTTGGAAAATGTCCCTTTCTCCTATTATATATAACGAGTTTAAGTCTTAATAGACAACTAGAGAATTGTACGATTCTTTTAAAGCTGCTATCTTTAGTTTTTTTTTTAAATTTATCCACAAAATATTGATTTTTGTGACACAAGAAACAATTATCCATGAAATATAAACTATATTATTATTATTATTACCGCTACTGAAATTATCCGCCAAAATTTTTGATACATTTATTTATTACAATTTTTAAAAATGAATTCATTTATTTATCAAATATTATTTTTTTATATAACTGACACATCTTTCTGTTGATCAACTGAAGTTTTTCGCACTAAAACACTGAAAATATAAAACTTAATTCACAAAGTTTTAATCTAAATATCCAAGGTTTTTGGATTTCTTAGAACTTGAAATAGTTCCTCCCCTTTTTATTTGCTTCTAAAAACATCGTTTCATTTGTTGATTTAATTCTCCATATCTTTCATAATATCTTCTTTAAACTGTTCTTTAACTAGTTCAAGTATTTCTCTGTTCCTCATTAAGTTCAAACAAGTCATAGCCAAAGCTTTTCCTGCTGTCAAAGTAGATTCTTGAGCTTCAGGTAATCCGGAAACATCTGCAAACTCTTTTGTATGGTTATAAGATTTCGTAGGAATAGCAAAGAATGGATGGATTGCTGGAACGACATGTGATACGTTACCCATATCGGTGGAACCAGAATCATACGTTTCTTGATCAGTGTAATCAACACCTAGTATAAAAAGTAATATGTAATAAATACATAATGTCATTTCAGTTATATTTCTTATTACTTATAACAAAACATCATTAGCAAATTTTCGCCGAATTGAGGTCATAATAAATGAGTTCTTTGTTTTGTTTTTTAAGCCTACTTCATATGATAAACATCAAGACCTCAAAGAAAAGTATTAAAAAACAAAGACATTATGCAGGTAAAGATTTTATTCCCCTTAGAACACTGAAGGTGTAAAAAATGTTTTGTTCTTTCTAATTAACTCCCTTCCTAAACTACGGACAGAGAAGTAATAACAATGATGCTTAATGCATCGAGATACAAAAATGTCTTGCCTGATAGGTATTTTTTGGCGCTATATACGATCTATTGCCATTAATTGATGCATGGGAATTGTTTTCGGAAATGAGCGTGGATTCCATCGGAAATGAACGTGGATCGTGGATTCCATAGTTGCAATGTTCTCACACCATGACGGATGAAAATATTCGGCAAAAAACGCCTTTCTTTATTATGACAGACTTAAACATGAGAACAATTCACAGGACAACAAATTGAAACTTTTGCTCTGATACTGAAATGTAATTAATTGTTTCCTATTTAATTTTTGCGCTGATTCCGGATCTACTTTTAGATCTCCTTTCCTGTTGAAGTTTTTTGCTACTCTGACATAAGAGAAAAGGTGAATTTATTGTGTTATAATGTGACAGAATTCTTGATAAAAATTTTCAAAAGGAAGAATTGTCAAAGTTTTGAACACAAAGAGAATGAAACGACAACTGTGAAAATTATAAAAAATATAAATTGTGACTAAAATTAATAAACATTGATTCGAAAATTAGTAGACGCTACTGGGTTAAACAAGCCCATCTTCACATTAATGATACAAATCATATTAATACAGGTAAGTTAGTGTATATAAATCAATGTATGCTAATACGCTAAAAGTATATCAGTTATCTTTATTGTGTTAGGCTGTGACAAAATTTTTGATAAGAAATTTTAAGAAGATGAATTGTCAAAGTTTTGATCGTAAAGCTATTAAAATAATAACTGTGAAAATTATAAAAAATATAAATTGTGACAAAAATTAACAAACACTGAACCGAAATTTAGAAGATTTTTTTTAAATAAGTCCATATTCAGTTAAATGATCCAAATCAAACTAATACTGGCACGTCAGCGTGTAGTATAAGTCAATGTATGCTAATAAGCTAAAAGTATCGCAGTTTTCTTTATCCCCCAATCCTTCAAAAAAGTATTATTATATTGTACTGCTTATTGAAATATAATCATGTGGTAACTTTTAAAATTCTATATCAATGAAATAAGGTAATTTAAATCCCATTTTTAGCAATACAGTCATACAATTATAACCAGGGATGTAGTGGAGGGTATACGGTGAAATACGCCGTATACCTTCTTGAATTTTTTAATTAACACCGTATACCCTCTGTTTCTCAAAAAAGCTATAGTATATACACTGTAGGGTATACCCGCTGCTTTGAGCGTATACCCTCTGCTTAGAGTGTATGCCCTCTGCTTTTTTTACGACTACACCACTGATTATAATACTTTCAGGAGCACAGTACTTCTGTTACTAAAATGTTGAAATGATCAGTTGACACCAGGATTTACAAAGAAATTTATTTGAAAATAGACAAAAGCTTTTCTTCTCGTACATTATAAAAGGAATATTTTATTTCAAAATCCTGTTGTCAATGTGGTATTTTGGAATTAAAATTAAGTGGAACATATTCTATCCCCTTCCCCCCCTTCCTTCAATTGTTCAAACTTCAACTTTGATTCTTGGTGATACTGTGACACTGTGAGAATTTCAGTTTGGTTGATCGCAAGGCTGAAAGTTATAGGATCCCTGACAGATGATTTAAAAGTGAAAAAGAATGGGTAGAAAATACATTATTGATATGATGACATATACATTTAAAATTCATCCTGGTCTTAACTTACCAAGCTGTTCACTGTAGCTTTTGTATAATTCTGACAGAACTCTGTTGCTAAGCATGTTGTAATACGCATCTGATTCTTCAAAACAAGATTCAGCAGTGCAGTTCGTTGCAGTAGCAGCAGCATTGATGCAAGATTCTACTTGAGACTGTAGTTGTTTCAAATCTCCTAAGGTAGCAGCTCTACACGAGAATTCCATTTTGGATCTAGCAGGAATAATATTGGTCGCTGTACCTCCTTCTTTTATTATTGCTGTAACAAAGAGAGTGGACAGTTTAAAAGTATTTCCAAAATATACGATGAATAGTACGAAGTTTAGTTAATTATAAGCCTCTAAATTGACCTGCCACTTGCACATATGTAAAGGAGTAGACTTAAAATCGCCCATAATTGAGAAGGTTGAGATATTCTTGTTCTTTATATCGGGGCTGCCACAGGCGGCTATTTTTATATTCTGTTTGCACCAGTTTTTTTTTTTTTTCTAATAGAAATTTTCAAGTATATTTCTCGTGCAATTGTTGTCAAAGTGCTTGTTAAGGATTTCTGTTACGAGAAAGTGGTATCAGTTAGAATTAAAAAAATAGTCGCCTGTGACAGCCCTGTTATACAGGGTGTCACTCTCAACGGTGTCCAATGGCTAAATCCTAAGCCGTTAGTCATAGACATATAGTTCCAATTTAAAAAATGTTTTAAATGAGGTAAAGAAATATTTTAAAAGCGATTTTGGTCAATAAAAACATTTATTAAAAAATTACGAAATTTAAATTTTTATATGGTCCCCCGGTTCTATAAGTTATATGTAGTAAAATTTTCCTATTGCAATGTCAAGTAAGACAAAAAAAAAAGTCCCGTTCATATAACACTAAAATTGACCGAGTTGTGAAACTTTAAAAATGCATGACTTATGCCACTTTACTGCACCTGAACACGAATGAGTTTGCCTTGCTTTGAGGGGTCATATACCAAGTGCTTAAAGTATTCGAAGGACTTGTTTCATGTGTATCTGCGCTTTGGAAAAAATTGTACAAGTATTACGATTGAGTTAATTTTTATTAAGTTTCAGATAGGTTAAAATAATTGTATTTTAATATATGTTTTATTTTGTAAAGATATGAGACTGTTTCTTTTCATGATTCCTTTTAACAAAAATTATGTTATTTTTATAAGTTTTTATTTAACTTCAACGATCGTATGTATGTTTTTCCAGTTCAAATTTTGTACTCGAACTTTTACTCACTTTCAAATATCTGATCGAGATTAAGGTTACCATTTGTACTTATTTTTCAGGACAACACAAAAATGTTTGGATAGATTACCACTAAGAAGTTTACGAAAAAGTTTTAGATTAGATAACACAAGACTGCGATGGTTGTGTTTTTTAACTTTTATGTATTTCTTAACCCTGAATTCGAAAATTACCTTAATTTTTAACCATTATGTCAGGATTTTTCGCAAATCATAAATTGTCAATGTTAAAAAATAAAAAAAATCGGATACTATAAAATAGAGGAGCTGGCTGTGTTTTTTAACATTTGATAATTGAATTTTATTTACTTTTTAGCACTGAACCTGAAAATGACCTTCATTTTTAACGATCACATTAGAATTTTTTTGCAAATCGTAAATGTCAAAGTTAAAATATAGCGAAAATCTGACACTATAAAACAGATGTAAAGCTTTTAAAATTTTATTTAATTTTATTTAATTCAGTAATTTATTCAATTTTTTGGCTTACATTGGGATTCTTACAGATAAATAGCTGAGGGATCTGATGAGGTGGGGGAAGAAGTTCAATTTTAACTTTAAACTCTTTAACTTTGAAATTTACATTTTGCGAAAAGTCTTGACGTGATGGTTAAAAATGAAGGTCATTTTCGGATTAAGCGGTAAAAATTTATAAAAATCAATTATCAAAAGTTAAAAACACAACAATCACATCTATTTTATAGTATCAAATTTTCGCTATTTTTTTCTTTTTTTAACTTTAAAATTTATGATTTGCAAAAAATCTTTACGTGATGAGAAGAAAATGAATATCATTTTCGGATTTAGCTGTATAGAATACATAAGAATCAATTGTCAAAAGCTAAAAAATTTAACATAACCCAACTTTTACAGGCTAGTGTAATGTAATCTAATAACATTTTAAAATATGTATCGTTTTGTAAAGAATTGAGGCTGTTAATTTTCATCATTTTATTTAACAGAAATTTTGTTTTTTCTTCTTCTTATATGTTTATTACAAATTGTATATTTTGCATTAATATGTCAAAAAGATAACAGATTTCAAATTCATCTTGCAATGTTAATTTTACTCTCAACCATTTTTTAATATATCTGACGAAATTATATTTCTACTAAATTTGTGAATGACCCCTAATTTTCAGCAAAAAATATGCTCCAACTTTAAACAGCTGTTACTCGGTCAATTTTAATCGTAGAATAACGGGACTTTTTTTGTCTTACTTGTCAGTGTAACAGGAAAATTTTACTAAATATAACTTATAGGACCGGGGGACCGTATAAAAATTTAAATTTCGTAATTTTTAAAGAAATTTTTTTATTGACCCATATCATTTTAAAAATATTTCTTTACTTCATTTAAAGCATTTTTGTAATTGGAACTATATGTCTATGACTAATAGTTTAGGAATTATTCATTGGACACCGTTGAGAGTGGACACCCTGTATATATGTATGTCTGTGTGACAACAACAACCAAGATAGGTGACATCAACTGCCAACATATGTGAAAGTAATACACAAATCATCGCATGAAAATGTTAACTAGACAAGATTGTGACAACAGAAGAAAACACAGCAACCAAGATACGTGACAACTATAACCATAATTTGTAATTAACCATGACAAGAGAACCCGCTATCAAGAAAAGGGAAAGAAAAGGTGACCAATAATCCAACGTCAGTGACGAACTTTACGCCATCATCAAAGGCTAGCAACAAGACAAATCGGCATATACGGGCAGCGGTGGCCCAGTTGGCAGAGTGTCGTGCTCTTAGACTAAAAGGCCTCGGTTTTGAGGTTCAACGCCAGCTAAAAATCCGCCATGTAGGTTATTAGCACCTGGTGCATGTAAAATCCGTCGTGTGTGCAAAGTCCTCCAAGTTCCCTATGAATTATACCTCTAAAGGTGCCTATTCAGGTGAATATCTCGTCACCTGATCAAGGTTCCAAACTACGAGATCAAACTCGAGTAGCGTTGGCCTGCCTTTATTGGCGGCTCGTATGAGTTCTGTAGAAGAGTAAGCCCCCCCCACCCACCCACGGTCTTTTTTTTCACTTTCCATTTTCGACAACACAAACGAATCGAAACAGCATAATCAATAGCAATTAGACCAACACAGTAATAAAAGTGATGAAATAAATAGCGATTAGAGCCACGAAAGCAAGGTACTGTCAGGTAGATCTCCACATTAGGCGATCAGGCGACTTTCGACCCGCGGACAGGTTACAAAACTCGTTAAGCTAGGCATAATGCCCGGCAGGTAGGGGTCTTGTCTGCGGTATAATAATAGTAATATTATGTGTGTCTGTGCGTATTTCAATATAGACAGTAAACAGTTTAAGCCATAATATTTTACTTAATTAAATTGTTAAAAAAAGAAGTATAATATTACATCTGCAGGAATTTTTTAATATTTGAACTATGGAATTAAATAATTACTTGTATAAAAATATTTGTTTTTTACAAAAAAAAAAAAAAAAAAAAAAAATAATAATCATTTTAATTAGAAAATATCCAATTTTTTTTTATGTTTCTTTTTTAGTAGTGTTCTGCATCGGGTCGGATAACCCGATTTTACCCGAACACTACCAACGGTTAGGGTTGAATTGACGCTAAGACTTTTCGTAGTGGAAAACTCTCTTCAATTGTTTTAGGTTCGGTTTTTGTCTCTTGCGGCCTGAGTTCGGGTTGACCCCAGTTTTCAAAAGAAAGTTCTGAATATTTTTCTAACTAAGAAACCGTATTTTTGAACATTAATGACAATATGTTCATTTTTCTTCGTAAAATATAAGATTTATATTCGAGATATGATTGTATAATATTTTTTTCATAATTGTATAAAAATGTGGATAAATTTTCACTCATTTTGGGTTTGGGTCTCGTTGCGGATTGTCTTGAAATTGGATTTTTAGGGCAGGACTCTAATTGAGATAGGTGCATAAATGAGAATTCATAATAGTTTTATGTGTTTGAGGAAAAAAAATCACTTAACAGTTCGGTTGTTTTACACATTTATAAACAAATTTAAATTCCTTTTTTTGTTCTCGTCTTTGAAAGAATTTATGTGAAATTTTATTAATAGTAAAGGGTATTTTTTGTTTTCAGTAGGTTCAAAATGTATTTCATTTTTCATTTCAAAGACCAATTTGTAACCAAATAAGCAAGACATTTTATTCAAAATGAAATTAAATGAATTCTTTTCATATTGGATAATAATTTTTTTTTAATGTTATCTACAATATTAAATATAAATAAATAAATAATGTATGAAAATCCTTAACGATATTTTTATTTTATTTTCTATAATAAAAACATCAAATTATTTGAAAAACTTATTAAATAACACAAGATATTTACAAAGATTTTGAAGATATTATGGATGTTTTGTTTATACTTATAATATGCTTATTGAAGTCTGATGGTCGATAATTTATCGTAGCTTTGGCAATTTTTTAAACCACTAAGTTATTTAAAACTGCTTACAATATTACTAAACAAGCAGGTTGATGCGTTGAGGGGATACCCAGTTGCAAAGCAACTCAACCCCCCGTAGATGAGCATTTGTGTAACACATCTTAGAGGAGCCGTAAAAATAGAGTCTAATCACAGTACTATAGATGCACCACAGTAATATATATAAAAGAAGATAAAGGTAAAAAGGTAAATAAAAGATCTTTATCTAACAGAGGTAGAAGAGGAAGAGACTAGGAGGACAGGTCGCTAAATTCGGATTGGCTGATCTGAAATTAGGAGGTGAAGCTTCATTGGAATGAATTAAGAAGTCTGAATAGTAGAAGAATTAAGATAGAATAAAAGGTTTAGACTGTTTAGAAATGTCGAATAACTCGTCATAGCCGGAATCAGTAAGAAAAGCAAAGATGTTAGATAAATCTATACTTATCTTTAAAAAAAGTAAAATTTTCATTGCCATACCTTTAAATAATATAAGAAAATTATATAAGACTAGCATAATTTACAAAAAATAAAGAAAGTAAAGTTTTTTTAAATTAAATTATGAAAAAGAAAGAAACGAGTAAGTATTAGCCAAAGAGGGGACTACAATATTGCATTATACATAAATTTCAGTGAATTTCTGGTTATAACTTTTTCTTTAATCTTTTAATACCTTGCAAACTTAGGATTTCTTTTTTTTTTTAATTACTGTTATTTAAATAAAACTGAGATTAAAAGGAAAAGAAAACGACTGCATTACCGACAGCGTCTGCTTTCAAGTATTTGCATCAACCGTTGTATTATATAAGATAGGAAACACACCACTTTAAAAAAATAATAATAACAGAAACGTTGGAATTAATTATCTAGCTAGGTTAAACAAATAAAGCAGTCGAATGACACAGGAATGAGAGCGCTCCGACCCAAATGACCGAATGCTACCACTAAATTTTAATAGTATTTCTCGCCGTAAGTGACAGAATTTCTGAGATTTAATAAAGCAAATAATACTTCTAAAACTTAGTAGTGAAAATCAACCATTTGGGTAGGAGCGCTCTCATTCCTGATGACACAAAACTGTAATAATAACGCCATAAAATCCTATAAATGCTTTAACCCCTTAAGAAGCGCTTAATATTTGGAAAAACTATAAAAAATACTATTTCTTTATTTCAGAAATCGAATAATTATAAGGTTTCTAAAAAATATGCAATAAGTTTTTTAAGGCTAAAAATAGATGTTATAAAACAAATTCATATTTGTAGAAAAGCCATCATACGAGAATTCTGAATCTTAACTCCTTAAGCGCAGGCCCCGATAAGTGTAGTCTATTTTTTTTTTTAATTCAAATTGTTTAATTTCCACCACTTTTTTATGTAGAAATATTCACCTTAGTTAACGGTAGATAAAATAGATGCAAAAATAAAGCCAATTACACTATTTAACAAAAACTGGTTAGAGTCAAACAATCTGAAAAAAAAGTAGTTACACTGCTCGTGAAAATCACGGGAGCGAGAATTAAGGGGTTAATGTTTTTTTTTTTTTTTTTTTTTTACACCATACAAATTAATACGAATAAGACCTTTATTTTTCACATCTTTACAAATTTTTACAAATAATATTTGAAATAATATATATATATATATATATATTAAACTTTGACTATCACTAATTTTTTTGAGTATGATATATTTCGAAACATGCAATGCAAAGTCCAACATCACAATGAGCGCAAAAATATCGAGTTTCTTTTCGAATACGCTTATTATTTGCATCCCTTTTACAAAATACTCTGAATTTTCTAGATGGTTGTTTCTTCGTTGAAGCAGGTATTTGTTTTAGAAAGTGGCGTTCTGTCAAACGTTTGAGATTTTCTCCTGAACTGGTTATGTCCTCTATTTGGAACATTTTCGGATGAGTGATGTTTCTCCAGAAGAGACTCTACCAACTCCAATCGAAACATCAAATGAGATTTTGTTCCTCTTTCCTTTTTTGTAAATAATGAAAGAATTTAATATTATTTGATCTAAAAGATGAAAATGTATTTTTCTATGATACTTTTTCCCTCTTTTGCTCTCAACTGAATAATCACAATGATACTGATCTAGAATATCTGCACCTCCCATACTTTTACTGTAATCAATTATCACAGTTGGTTTTTTACTATTTTGTTGTGATACATTACATCAGCCATTGTGTTTGTATGCACCGTTGACAGTATTGTAACATCTTTTTTTGTCTTTCCATTTGATGGCTTGACCTTACCTCGGCGAAAAGCGATAGTTTGTCCTCTTCCTATTTTTTTTTTCTTCAGCTCTTGTGGCATTTTTTTTCCGATTCTGTTTCACTGTCCCATATGTAGCTATTTCTTTCTTCAAAAGCATGTCAATTATGGCGACGTATAAAAGTTATCCGTTATTAGACAGTATCCTTTTTTTAAATAAAGGTTATATAAGAGACATTACGACTTGTATGGACCGGGGTAAATCTTTGTGTTGCGGATCAAATACAGCACCTTTCCCGGTATATATAATTTGTGACCGCAGGAGCATGACTCACACAACATATAAGATTTCATTCCATAACGTGAGTTTTTCGTGGGGATATGCTGTCGCCATGACAAACTACCTTTATAAAGCATCAGTGTTTCATCAATAGTTATTTTACGTTGTGGAGTCACAGCCCGTTGGAAGTAACTATTTGCATGCTCTAATACTGGCCAAATTTTGTTTAATTTAGGATTTGGATGATTATTTTGATCACAAGTTTCATTGTTTACAAAATGAATGTATTTACGTAATTAATAAAATCTGTTGCATGTAATAATGCTAGAGAAAAAAAGGTGTTAAAATGGAAGGCCTTTTGCTCCATTACTATTTTGGTTTCCGTTTTTTTTTTTTACCAAAAATATCATTAATTCATTTTTAGTTACTGGTTTCCAACAGCTTCTACCTTTAGAAAAGCGAAAATATGGAGCTTCCTTACGTCGTTTTGCATATACGTTCGTTTCTGATACAATAAGATCAATTAATTCATCATTTACGAAATACTCAAAATATTGCAAAACACCCAAACTTGGATCAAAACTTATTTTACTTTAGGTGTTTCCACAAATCCAAAAATGTAAGGGAGCCCGGTCGACAAAAGCATCCGAATTTTTTTGCCATACATAGCCAAGTAACAGTGTCGCTTCATCACTGGTATCATCAAATTCATCATCTGAATCTGAACTTTCATAAAATGTACTTTCTTCCTAATCATTGCTGGATTCACTAATATTCCAGTTATCAGAAATGCTTGATTCATAAGAATCTATAATTTACCAACATATATTGGGTCGATCGAAAAGTATTGTGTTGGGAAAATCAATTCTTACCGGAAAATTCTATCATTTAATTGTTAGAAATTGATTTCGATAACTAATGTCTAATAATTACCGGGCAGAATTTTTTTGTACGAATAGATTTTCCCGACACAACACGACTTTCCGATATATCCAATAGATCGTACAAACAAAACGTGCGCGGTAACATTCAAAGACTTCACATGTAAATGCCAGTTAAATTTTTCTGGTTTCAGAAGTTTTTTCGAGCAATTAAATCTTCAGCCAGGAAATATGACGGGTACGAGAAATAACAAATGACACCTCAGCCCGTGATATTGACGGAAGCGAGAATTAAGTGGTTAAATAAACTTCTAGTTTCAACGAAAATCAAATGATAATTTATTTCATAACGCAAAACACCCGTGTGATCACCGGCAGACTTATCACTATATTTTGAGATCACACATATGCCATGAAGACAACTATAAAATTATTGCTGCTGAAATCCGTCATTCATTTCAAGCAGTGTGAACGAATTACTGCTTTTAAACCGATAAACGTATATAGTATACCTTACCTAGGATTCGATTGGTTGGTTTCATTTGTTGTCTCAAAACAGCAATACTGGTGTAGCAAATTACCGCTGCATCTAACGCATTTTTGCCAGACCAAGGAGATGCCGCTGCATGCGATTCTTTGCCTTTAAACACCACAGATCCCTAGAACACATGAAATGAGATCAGAGTTTAACTTAGACTATACTTGTTAATTAAAAGAGCAATTTTCTCAAAAATAATAACTTAAGAATACATTAACGGATTTGTAACAGAATTTGATTTCAGGATTTTTTTAAAATTCAGAAAATCTGAAAGTAGATGTTTTCACTTTATGCAATCGCAAAACGTCTGTCGTTAAATAAAGCAAAAATTACTATTCAGAACTTCTTGTATGAATTCGGAATTTCTGAATAAAATAGAAATCACTGAATGGGTGCGATACAAATGGGTTAATTAGACTTTTTCGTAAATATAGAATACATTTTTTACTTGCGCATGATTTAAATTTCTTGCACTTTTAAATTATATCTTTCCATAAGCTGAATATTCATTGAATGAAATGCGGTACAAAAATGTATTTGTAGATATAGCGGATCGTACCATATACATTACACATATTATAATAAAAATTAAATTTGAAAAATCAAAAAACTCGACTGCGTAAAAAGCGAACTAATTAATTATTTCTCATTAATGTGAAACAATTTTTTTTTTACTTACCTATTTTTTTCATTTACTTGTATTGATGACTTTTAAGTTGTGTTTAATTGTTAGTTCCTATCTATAAACACTGTTTTGATGAAGGTTAGAGTTGCAGTAAAGCTAGAGTTCCTACCTGCACAACTTCCAGGCTGTGTAATATTTAAAAGGAAGCTTCTGACTGTAAAATAGTCAATGAAACATCGTCTTCATTTTGAAAGACCTATCCAATGATATGCCACTCAATAGGGTGCGTAATTTTTTTTGTCTCCACTGCCATTTTGTATTTTACGACCGCCATTTTGAACTTATAAAAAGAAAACCTAGCCTATAACAATCGGACGGTTAAGATGAATCGATAGAGACCTCATTCATTAAAATCCATCCAGCCGTTGGGATCTTTCGAGAAATCCACATACCCAGATACTCGCGAGAAACATAACCCTTCTTGGCAGTCGGGTAAAAGCAGTATGATTCAAAAGTCAATATACTCATGAATTTACTAATAATTTATTAATAAATGAAAATGCATACTTGCAATTGCAGGTTAATGTAGATCAAATTTATGTACACTATTAATTCAGATTGTGATCTTTCAGTCTGTTTGCATACATTGGTATTAGTTAAAGGCTATGTTTGCATACAATGGTAATAGTTAACCCCTTGACACCAAGAGAGCTTTTTCAAGTACGGACGTATATACCTGCATTTAGTGTAATTTTGTATTTTCACCAGTGTTGACACATCTGACTGATTTTTTTATGTAAGCATTCCGAATTCTCACCAGTAAGTTTTAACACCAGTAAGTCTCACCAGTAAGTTATTTTTGCTTTAACACTGATCTTTATATTCCACATGGAAATGCGCGCTGTACGTCTGGTAGTCGCCTTCGATCAAATCAGAACGTACGCATCGTACATCCTGGATGTCAAGGGGTTAATTATGTTTGCATACATTGGTAATAGTTAATGGCTATTGGATATATTGACTTTTGAATCATACCGTATATATCTATTACATATATTATAATGTCATTATATGGTACGAAATATTTCGAGAAGATGGTTATTTGATAAATCGCATAGTATCTTACATTGTAATCCACCTATTACAATGATAAAACTTATAATAGGAAATGTATATCCGAACTGGTATAAAACGAAGGTGCATAAAATTTGGCGTTTAATTATATGCAAACGTAACAAAATATGCCAACTAAAAGAAAATACATAAATCCAAATTTGGGTCGGAGGTTTTTTTTTTTTTTTTTTTTTTTTTTTTTTTTTTTGAGAGCAATTGAAATCGGTTACATATATTATTATAAATAATTACTTTGTTTTCTACTAAATAACAATTTATCTTACATTAAACTGAATGCGATTGGCTTTAATCTAACATTGCTTATAATATGAAGTTAAATTAATGTAATTAAGTGGGTATTTATTTTCATTTACAATAGTTATACCGAAGTTCTACAGAAGTATTAAAACAAATTTTATGTACATAAAACTTACATCTATGCATGCTGCACAAGATATGTGAGCCATATTTTGATTGGTTGGATGTACCATAAGTGCCGCATCTATTTTTTCGAATGCTCCCAGCTCTATCAGTCTGATTTTACCACCGCCGAATTCTTCTGCAGGCGTCCCAAGCACAATAAGCTGAGAAAAAAAAATCTTATCACTATATGTGTTATTAAGTTACACAGTACATAAGACTTAAAACAATTCTACAAGAGAATTAGCTAACAATCAAAGTAGAAAAAAAAATACAAAAAGAAAGATTTAATTCAGTTTTGGATAGTCTAACAAAGGTATTATAATAATTCAACGGAAACATAATTTCTTTTGATGAAAATTCAAGCAACATGAAATCAAGAATCATATTAAACAATTTTATGTGGTTTTACTCGGACGTAAATTTGATAAAGTTGATAAATAAATTATAAGTAATTTGATTGACTTACAATACATAATCCAAGAAATACAATCGTCTGAAATTGACTCCACTATTTTGCATCATCTTGGTTTTTATTATTTTTTTTTCAATTCCTACTATTAGCTCACACCCTCCTTATATTTATTTATTTATATATCTTGTTCAAATTTTCAATCGTTAATAAAATGCTTATTATTCATCCAATCAAGTTCAAATAAATTTTTTTAAACTTGTAG
The DNA here is from genome assembly GCA_963932465.1 of Maratus speciosus. Taxonomy (NCBI): domain Eukaryota; kingdom Metazoa; phylum Arthropoda; class Arachnida; order Araneae; family Salticidae; genus Maratus; species Maratus speciosus. The sequence goes on from OZ010792.1 coordinate 310,815,729, forward strand.
TGGATGACACTTGACGTTAATCTATTTTTTTTTTCAAATATTAATTCATTAATTAAATTAAATTAATTAATTTTCAGTAATCGAGGGAGCCCTCTTCTTAATCAAGGCATTTTAAGCGCCACTCAGGAAGAAAGAAGAATCGGAGAAAAAAAAAATTCTTATTGATCTAAGTAGGAATTGACTTATTTTTTTTTTATATTACTTGTTAAGTTGATTTTACGCGTGGGAGAATTTTAGTCAAATAATAAAGAAAGGGCGGCGAACTAAAGACAGTACACAAAGACCGAAGGTATCAGTGCGTTTGAATCATTTCAATTAGACTGGTGAACGATAGGATGCAGTAGTATTCCCTATTGTCTCCAGTCTCAAATAAGATGTCAATATATCTAGCATGAACTTAGCTAGATTATGATGACAGCTTAGTTTATGATGACAGAAATATTGTTGAAGTTGACCAATACAGCAAAAACATTTATACACTGCAGAAAAAAGTTGTTGGTTTTACGGTATGATACTGGCAGCTGGAGTGCCAGTTTATAACGGTAAAATAAGCAGTAATATACCATCATATAAATAAATTAACCAGCATATTATTGCTTAACTGTACTATATTACCTGCTACTTGAACTGCTTATTAATGTTAATTTTACGGTTATAAACTGGCACCCCAGCTGCCAATATTAAACTTTAAAATCAACCTTTTTTTTTTTTTTTTTTTTTTGTTCTTTTGCAGTGTAGTGACGAACATTTGAGGTATTGTAAAAGTGATTTTAGATTTCTTCCGCCCACCCCAACGCCGCCTTGAAAAAACTTCCTAACTGCGGTATTGTCCTAGATATTATAATTCGAAGTATGTGTAAATGATGCTTTACTCACTCGGTTGTTTGAGGCCGTCATACAAGATATTAATCTATTTTTCTGAATTTTGTTATTTATTTTTGCAATACTTAAGGTAACCGTACCAATTTTGAACTCTTTGAAGAAATTTTTCGCCTATTTTAAGTGTATTGTTCTTAGACGTTGTGAACGCGACAGCAGCGAGTGTTCGATACCACAATTAACTTTTTCTACATAATGCTATGCTGAAAACTATTTGAACTATTTTGCTGCTATTTGAAACATTTCTTCGTGCAAAATTAATGTTCTATGGTAACCTCAATAACATATGCCAAGTACCTGATAGCCCAATCATGTTTACAAAAGTTAAAGCATGGACAGACGGAAAAAAAGACAACAGTCGGCTAGACAGACGAGCCAAAGTCATAAATATTTTTCAATTGTGTCGGAAAACTTTTTAAAAGGCACTGTTAGACAAAAAAGCATGTGAACAAGTATTCACGAAGGGTGTTTACTACCGGCTATTGTGATATGTCGGAGTACTAGAAGTGGATGATCCCTTCAAGAATTAATTTGGTTGATGCAAAATTAAAAAATAAACACAATAAATGTATTCTGCATACTAAGTTTAGCCATATGAAAGCAAAAAAGTACAAGAAAATAGCTTAAACCTACCCATAAAAAAACTGGTTTTCCTTATTTGAAACTACAAGAAACGATGATAAGATAACCATATGGTCACACTTTTTAAGTTGAACTGACTTTTCTTAGAAGTTGATGACTTGAAATCTCAGTTGTTCGAAACCTTAACACTTTAGAGCAGTAAGTCCAATTACCTCCCGTTGAGCCTCTGTGTGACTTTCAAAGGCTATTATTTAAGTTTAAAGTTTAAAATGACCAGCACTGGTACAGTTACCTTATAACGTTTCAAATATATTTTAAAATAAACAGTATTTTGCAATTCATCTATTTTCATTATTTTTACAGTAAAATTTGCTAAGATGAAGTCGGAAGGGACCAGATAAAAATTCATTTATAGACAGATTTCCATCTTAGCAGGTACGACGTCCCTTGTAATTGCATTGTATTGGTTATTTGGGAATATATATATATTTTCCATTTTAAACAAAATTCCGTTATAGAGAGATTCTATTTTCATATGTTTTATTGTATAATTAAATTTCCATCATTCTACATAAATTTAATTTTTGAACGCATAGTTGAGTTATCTCTAAGTATTTTTAACATAAATCTTAAAACGGATTTTTTTGTTTTAATGTAACCTGCTACTTTTAATGTTCGCACACCAATGTAGTACAAGGTTGTTCAGAATAATCGACTCAATTTCGTACGATTGTGTTCCTTCAACTATAACACTGTATGAGATTGATTTAAATTACATCAAATTATAGTGATATTAAAATGTGTCACTGAATTTTAGGTTATCCAATTTTTTTCCACGGTTGTTGCTTAAACTGTTTCTTATGCGAATTCTAAAAGACCAAGTTGCGTTTTACTGAAATTACGAATGCAAAAAGATCTTCTGCCCCATAGTAGCCATCTTGATGACACTTGAAGCTGCTGTGAACTAGGCAAGATTTAGAAGCTCTCTATTGGACGATAGCATTTGAAATTTAGAACAGTGGTACTCAGACATTTATGTCTCTTGTACCTTTGAAGAATTACACGTAATTGGCGTATCCAGTAATGTTTCAAATGTAAGATCCATGAATAGAAATATGTAAACAAAGAAAGCAACGAATGAATTTAAGTAAACATTACCTTTATTTTATATGTAATCTAAGCTTTACTTTTTTATGTGACAGGTTCGCTTGTTTATCCTTGATTATGTCTTGAATTTTTTAGGTTAATTAGTCGTGCTCGAGTCCTAAGCCATCTGACACTTTCAAACATCGTTAAAAAATGTTTATGAAATAGGTTTGTCTGGTCGTCTGTCTGTCCGTATGTCTACACGTGTTCTAACACGCGTAAATAAAATTATATTGCTATGGACTTTATTTTACATGTTATTAAGGTGATTTACCATGGCATGTTTGCTATTGAAAGTGAAGTGTGTAGCATTTGTAGTTCACTTACAGAGGGACTCAAAAGTATTTTGTTTCGTTATAGTATATGAAGAAAATCGTTTTCAGTCTATTTAGTAATGTTAAAATATTTAAATTTTTAGGTGCGTTCGTAATTATATAAATACGTAGCCCCTATAGTCGTCATTTGGTTCGTCCCTCTGTCTGTCTGTCTGTACGTCTGTCCGCGTATAACAGCTCAAAAACTACAGAAGCAAATGGTTTGAAATTTAATATATATAATCGTTGCAGAATTTTGCAGAGTCATTTCAAATTTTATTAAAATCGAATCAAACTTAAAAAGATATTAATAAAAGTTTTCTTCATTCTATTAAAGCCTATCATACGTAATTAATTCAAAGATATCCCATGATAGGCAATGAGTCTAGGTTGCCATGGTGATTATCTCCTATTTAAGATGGAGTCATATCATTTCCGTATTACTGAATTTAATATATATAATCGTAATAAATTTTGTATTCATGAATTTTTTCATAAGAGTGCAACAGTTATTTTACCAAGATCTGAGTATTTATAAAACTAGTTATAGTACAAAGGCACCTCATTTGTTACGTTTGACGTACAATTTCCGACTGGTTGAAATTGATATACATTAGTGAGGATCACAACAAGATGCTTAGTATAGAATATTGTGGGCATAGCATCTATCGTTCATTTCCAAGAAGACACTAAAGAATACGATTACAATGATTACATCTATGAGCAATAATTGCTGAAAGTGCATTTTCAATTGTAATAGGACTTTTTAAATTTACCCATTTTCTTTTAATTACTTGGTGTGCATAAGTGTTGCAGATCATATACAGGTAAAAGAATCCGAGTACATTTCCGCTTATTGTGCTTATTAACGGAAATTTCTGAAGGGGAATATTCAACAAAGTTTTTGATTTCCTAAAGGAACTAAATTTTTGCATACTCTGTAATATATATTCAAATTATATATCATACATATCGGCCGTACAAAAGAATCCGAATAGTTTTCCAACTATAGATAATAACTGCTGAAATTGGGTTTTCAGCTGGGTATTAACCCATTAACGAATATTTTTAGATCGGTTGACTTGGTGGCAAGAAAGCACTTTTCACACCAGCAAATATGAAGATAAAAATATACACTTTCTTTCACGAGACAAACTCTTTGATAAAATAAGATAAAAAATTACTCTTCTTTTAAAAGTGGTGGGAAATTCAAAATTAAAATTTTAACAAAGAAAATAATTCGGGCGTTAATGTCTTAAGCGTATTGAAATTTATTTTCTCATATTTCACCTGTTTAAACTGTGAAGCTTTGCTTCAGTAAGCTGAATGTGTCGGAAAGGTTTTTATATTGTATGCTCACGCATAATTTTTCTTTGTTGTTATATTTTGATTAAAAAAAATCAAAGATCTTTATAAACTTTTTAACCTTACACAAATTTTATTCGGTTTGCACCACTTTTTAAAAAAAAAAAAGTTACCTTTACTTAAACAATCACGAAAATACTCTAATTTAAGAAACTAAATATTACGTTTATGTTTTACTGGTAGCTAAAACAAATTCTGAATGCTCTTTTGGAGGGTGCATATATGCACCCATGGTCCCGAACGGGTTAAGTGACTCATCCATCCGTATGTTGGTTGTTGCAAACTCTAAGGCCTGTACTCCTTTGAATCACTTTTCTACCCCCAAGGAGTAACCGATTTTGAGAAATCTTGCTTTAGACTAGAGTATTCTCTTTCAAATGACAAGTAAGTCACTCAAATATAATATACTAGAAAGGTAGCCCGTCAAAAATGACGGAAATTTAGATATAAAGATATATACAACTCATGTGCAAGAATATGAGTTTTCTCGTTTGTTCCGCAGTGATAGATGAAAATAACACATTTTAAGAATGAAACACATTTATGAAAAACTGTGTACAGTAGAAGACCACTAATCTGCACAGTTTGGTTCCAAGTGTTATGCAGATTTGAGGCTCTTTGCGGTCATGTCTATTCAATCTTTGTTTACATTTTATTAAATTCATATATTGCACAATTTAGATTGTTAAGCCTTAAAAATAAATAAATTACACACTTGAAGTAAGGTTAAAACTATTAAATTATCGTATACGATTTCATGAATTGGTATTATATGGTATTATATGTGTGTGCTTCACGATCTTGGTTACGACTTTGGCGAAATTGGCTGCAACTTGTCATAATTCTAATAGTGTGGGCCTCTATAACAAAAAAGTAACCAGTTTTTAGTAAAATTTCTGATATAAAGTAGTTTTCAAAAACTTGTGTAAAATTGCAGGCCGTTCTCATGTTATGCCAGTCCTAGGAATAATATTTCTAACACTGAAGAGTTTCCTTGTATATGTGGAATTTAGAAAGGCTTCTCCAAAAGAAAGATCCAGAAATGACATTGTAATTCCTCTAACTTCAAAGTTTAATCGGGCCCTGATGTTGTTTACTGAAATCTAATAAATACAGTTATTTAGAATATTACAACAGAATTAAACAGCTAAACTTATTTAACTTAAACTCGCTGTTACTTCCCGATGTTATTTTTAGTATTAAGAAAGAAAATTATTTAAATTTTACAAATCATGCACATTTATAATTTTTTTCCGTCTTTAATAACTAAATAATGAAAAAATATGCTTTTGTTCTGAGCTCATAAATATGACAATAAAATAATGTAACTAAGAGACATTGCAAATTTAAATCTTTGTGATTTCAAACCATTAACAAATGGAACCTCCACCATTTTACCTACTATGACGTCATTAGAATATTGTCCATTGATTGTTGGAGAACTTACTTTGTGAATGATTACCTCAATGATTTAATATTTTTTACGGTTCACGATGAATGAATCACTTGTGTTTGTTTAGGTTTATGGAATGAGATATTAAGTCGTGAACCTAATTTCAACTAAAGTTATCCAAGGATATATGTATTTTTAATCGAAATTAAAAACAATGCTTTGATCTCGAAATAAAAAGTTTTAGTTTGTATAATTGGTTATTTCTGTTAATTATTTATTTAGGTACTTTTCCATTATAGCGCATTTTTAAAAAAAGCTTGGCGTAATTCGGGCATTAGAAAGTGAGATATGTTACCAAAATATATAAACAGCTATGAAAACAAATCTCATGAACTTTTATTTTTGTTTATATATGCACTTATATACATAAAAAAATCGTTTCTAAATATATATAATATTTTTTTATATACAAATTACGGCACAGATTTCAGATATGAACCGGGATACCTAACTGGCGCTAAGATGGTGTTGTTTTGCCTGCTATGGTAACCCGGCTATTGTTTTTGGAACAGATGTCATATTCGCCCCATATTGGCGCGATTTTTTTCTGTCGCCAATATCATATAGGCAACAGGTACTTAACTTGCGTCAAAGTGTCGTTATTTTGTTTGATGTGGTAACCCGGATTATGTTGTTTATGCTGTTGATGTTTTCGCCAAATTGGCAACCGAAAAAAATCGCGCCAATATGGGGCGAATATGACATCTGTACCTTGTTTTTTATTTATGAATAAATTGTTTATTTACTTTTATTTTCTGTTTTTAAATTATATAAACTGTTTTGTTCTATAGTTATTATTCAAACTTTTATTTATTTAGAGTTATTTCCTTTTCAAAACGATAGCAAATAATTTAAAAATACATAAGTAACTGGTATTCGAAAGCGGCATTTCTGCCGAATTGGCGTCAGAGAAAAATCACGCCAACCCCGATGCGTATATGACATCTGTGCAAAAATTACTTCTGTTTCTTTATAAAAATGGGTAAATAGCTTTTTTTTACATTAAATAAATTGTATACATATGCAAAAAATTGCTTGTCAGTATGAAACAGTAAATAGGTTGTCAGAAAATACGTTGGCAAACTTCTTTCTCGCCAAGAAACTTTTCTCCGAAGTATTGTACATAAACAATGATTGCTAGAAATGCATTTTTAATTATGATATGCGCTTTTATGTTTCACTACATTTATGCATACTATACCATGTGTATAAATGCTACAGTTCATATGCAGGGCTACACAAAAGAATTCGTAAGGGTTACTGAGTATGAGAATAAATTGCTTAAAGGTGGTTTTTAAAGGAGTTATGCAGTTTTACGCTGAAATGCATTTAATTTACTGAGAAATGTTTGTAGAATATAGATAAAATGATATACAGGGTCACGCAAAGAATTAGACACATAACCGTCAATGGATGATAATATCTGGAAATGTGATTTCAGTAGCTTTAAGAGTAGTTTAAATTAAATTTTGGCTAAATAGTGGCATGTAATAACGGTACTATTGGCTATGGACGGTAACTGCTGAAATCAATTTTTAAAATTTTTTATGCGTTTTCTGAAATGTTTATTTAGTTATCTTCTTTACCTTATTTCCCTGAACAACGAAGTTTTGTTAAAGCATTCAGGATGTGTTGGAAAGTGTTTCATATTCTATGCTTAACGCATGATTTTTCTTTCTTCTTTAGCCTTATTTTTCATTTATTTTATTCTTAATTTTTTAGTCTTATACTGCTTTATAGAAACGTTGTCACAGTTGTCATGTCGCCAGTTTGGCGAAAACATCAACAGCATAAACAACAACATCCGGGTTACCATATCAAGCAAAATAACGACACTTTGGCGACAGTTAAGTACCCGTTGTGTATAGGACATTGGCGTCAGAAAAAAATCGCGCCAACATGGGGCGTATATGACATCTGTGCCGAAACTTTAATATTTAATGTTTAAACTCATCGCTCCACTCACATTGCATATAGTATAAACTATAACACAGATAGCGCAAAATAATAGACAGTTTGATACTTTTCCACTGTAGGGGATTTGGCGTTTTTTAAAAAAAGCTTGGTGTAATTTGGGCATAAGAAAATGAGATTTGGGTACGTTTCCGTTATACGGATACCATTGTTGCCAAGCGTAATAGTTGGCGCAAAATGAAAATCACATGAATTGAGGCATTTGAAAAATAAAAGAAAAAATATTGTCGATACTAAAGCGAGCATTTAAAAAATATAACATTTGAAAATTCCAGATTTTTACGAACTATTTCATTAAATCACAAATATATACTTAAAATAATTGAACAAATAACTGTTATAAAATCTATAATAATAAAGAAAGAAGTTTGTGTGTGAGTGAGTGAGTGAGTGTGTCGACGGCGTTCTGAAGAGACCACTGCACGTAGAGCTACAGAATTTGGGGAAAAGGTACGTCTATATATGAAGTTTTGCACCTCGAAGCCCGATTTTCGATTTTTTGATTAGATTTTTTTATTTAATTTTTTATGCGATTTTTAGCGCTTTTTTATGTTTCGAGGCGATTTTTCCATATAAGTGAGAAGAATATGGTTTCTTTCTTTTAACCCAATATAGTAAATTTGTGTTCTCTTTTCAAAAAAGTTTATTCGGAATTCGTGCAGCGATTTTTGAATTTTTAGCGAATTTTTCATGCAATTATTGAACAGCACTTAATAGATTTCCATACCTATAAGGAGGTTGCCGTAGAGGGACATAGTTCTGTCGCCAAATGCAGCTAAGTTTGTCGCCAACTTGGCGGTATATTGCCAAAATATGGCTACCAAAATGAGTCGCCAAAAGGGACGCCAACTTGGCGATATTTCTAATATTTCGCCAAATTCCCACATACTTCCATTGTAAACAAATATGGATTACTTGCTTACAGAAAATCAACAAATTGAAATATTTTAATGCAACAAAAACTAATATTAACTTAAGGGATTATGTTAATTATATTTAAGGGAATCCAAGTAAATTAAATTGTGAATAAAAGTAACATGATACAATGCTTAGATTATTGTATTTTATTGATATTTTCAACGAAAGGTTTGCCAGTGGTAATTTTGCCAAAAATTATAGTTGATAAATGAATTGAAATGGCTATATCTGTTATAAAATAATGTAAACAACTCGCAAATTAAAAGAAAATAACTGTTATTTGTTTAATTTTAAAAAAAGAAAGAATCAAAAACCTTTTTAATGCGAGATAAAATTTATAAAATGAAAATATTTAATTTAAATATGAAAGGAATGTTTATAAAACTTAAAAAAATAAATTAGTATGAAAGAAGCAATTTATACATTATTTGGCGATTTTTCGCTTTGCCAGGTTAATAAAAATGTGCCTGAAAAAACTTGAAGAAATAAAATTTAAGTAACAGTCTTTTAGTCCTTCTTTTTTTAAAATTCAATTTAATTATCATTTTTATGTAATTTTCCCATCGTTATGTCTTACAGGAGAAAGGCTTTATTTGTGAGTTACATGCTATTTAATTATTACCTTGGTCGTCAAACAATGCAATATTAAGCCACAAAGGCAGAAAGAAGCGTGAAATAAGCCAGGCGAAGGTCGCAATAATTTTTTTTAAGTATAGGAGAACATTTTGGAGTAAATCTTTATATTCAAATGTAAATTATATAAAAAGGATTTAAAATTATAACTATGTAGTCAAGTATTTAAATTTTAGTGTAAAAATGTGCCATATGCACACATATTTTATAATCTTCGATAATCAAGCCACTTTCAAATGACATATTTACTATATTATTGAAAGTTTTGTTGGCACAGATGTCATATACGCTCCATGGTACATAATGGGCTCCAAAATGGCGTTATTTTGTCTGACATGGTAACTCGGCTATTGTTCTTTATTTATTAATAAATTGTTTATTTACTTTTATTTTCTTTTTTACAGTTATATAAACTGTTTTGTTCTATAGATATTAATTAAACTTTTTATTATTTATTGCTATTTCCTTTTAAAACAATAGAAAATAATTTAAATATATATATGTAACTGGTATTCGAAAACGACGTTTTCACCAAATTGGCGTGAAAAAAAATCGCGCCAAACCCGGTACGTATCTATGCCTAATAGTTATTTACATTATTGTGATTACTTAGTATCAGGCAACAGATTGAAGAGTATTTTTTAATATATGGGCTTTGGTGAGTTAGAGAAAATGGCCTTGGCGAGTGAAGTGAATTTTACGTATATTTACTGGCAAACTATTTACTTTTCATATACATATAAGCATTTTTTTTTCAATATTTATTTTATTTATTTATATAAAGAAGAGCTATTTATCTACTTTTAAATACGAACAGAAATAATTTGTGGTTCTACCTGATTATCCCATAGACCAAAAAAAATATTGCCAAACTATAAGATTAAATGCCAATAATGGGTGATCGTAAATGTCAAATTTACTTGACATTAAACACTTTACACGTGTTTGTTACGTCATCAGGTGATTTTTAATTCGATATTTACGTTTCTTCGCGAACTGCTGCAATTTTTTGACATTCCATTTTTGACCTATAATACTAAAGTAATTTCTACCTTTATTTCAATAAAGTTTATTTGGATTTCGTATAACAATTTTCGAATTTTTCGGGTATTTTGTATGTGATTTTTAGTGTAGTTTAGCGATTTTCTACCATTTTTCCACATTAGTGAAAGACGTTGATAGAAGTTGAATCAACTTTCAATCTTCGAACACAATATATATATATATATATATTTTCTCTTTTCGAAATTTGCGCAGCGATTTAAAATTTTTTCGCGATATTTTATTGTGATTTTCAGAGGTTTTTCGCAATTCGTGCTGTTTTTTTACGTACCCGGGCAACGCCGGGCAAGTTAGCTAGTAAAGCAACAAATTAAAACTTATATTAAACTGCTGGCATAAAGTTACAAATATCTTTTAGCATTTTGAAATAATTGGCGCATTAGCATACATTTTGGCATGGTGTCCGTATAACGGAAAAATATTGAGATTTCTTGTCAAATCATATAAACAGCTATGAAAACAAACTTGATGAGCGTTTTTTTTTATATATGTTTATTTTATATGTATATTATTCATGTTTTTGTGTAAAATTACACCTGTTTCTGTATAAAATTAGAGAAACGGATTTTTCATGTTAAATAAATCGTATAAATATCGAAAAAAAATGCGTGTGTATATAAAATGAAACAGTGGATAGGTTCCCGGAAAATATGTTGCCAAATTTCCTTTTTCGCCAAGGCACCTATACTGGAAAAGTACCTAAAGCACATTAAAATCGCGCAGTTAGGAGCTCATACAGTACAGCGTCGTCTATTGGCGGTTATTTTATTAGTAGCATCGGGAGGAAGATGTAAAGATGTACTTTTCTCACCCATAGATTTTGAAAAAATATCTTAAAAGAGCGGAGTTTAAATTAAATTTTGGTGACCTCCTTTATGAAAAATTAATGGTTTTAAATGGGAATTTCGCCAAATCAGCCAGCTATCGCCAAGTTGGCCAACATTTGGCGCTACTGTGGTAACCCTGCATTAGTATTTTTCAACAATTACTCATTTCAATGAGGTGGTCCTACCGGAATCGTAAGGGACACACAGAGACTTGGATTTTATATAAATAGATGGTTCGTGGGATATAATCATGTGTATATGAGTCCATCTTTTTGAATGATACAGTATTCCGTTTATGATTTATAAATCTTTAACCTTCGGGTTAATTCACAGTCTAAAATCTACCTTTTTTCTGCATGTCAGTAGCATCCATATTTTATATTATAGTTTTTAGTTTTAATTATTAGCATTTGTATACTTACTTTTCCAGCTATCGTTCTGTCTTTTTCCATGGCTTTCTTTATGGCTACTGCAGCTGCCAATCCAGCTTCTGCTATCAGATTATGACCACAGGCATGGCCTATTTCGGGTAATGCATCGTATTCCAGAAGTATGGCTATTGTGGGACCTCCAGCTTTGATAAAATTGTGAAGAAGGCTTTTGATTATTCAATCTGATATTGATAAATGAAATTATTTATTCATTATAAAAAAATTGCAGAACCTTGACTCTGCATAGTTTTGTTTGCAAAATTCAATTTCTCTCTCACTAAGAAAAAAATATCTTTATAGCTTTAGATGATGGACGCTGAACAACTATACCAGTTAGAAGAGTCGAAAATGGCTTCACTAAACTCACCGAGATCTTAGATTAAATTAAAGTTTAATTGAAAATAGATTCTTTCTCAAGTCTTGCAAATTAGCTAGAAAAAAATTATGAAGCTATTGTTGCGCAAAAAGGTGTTGCATGTAAAACTTTAACTTAAAAAAAGCGTAACTGTTACGTTCCATAAATTATAATAATATTGCAGTGTCATCAGAACTACATATCGTGAGCAAAGTTTCAGCTCAATCAGATTATTGAAATTGGTTTAAAATTAACTTGCAAGTTTAAGTTAAATTTTTGTGAAGCCCTGTAGAAACAGTATTCTAAACAAACGTCTACGTTCTTTGAATTATAATAATACTGTATTCCTATTCATATTACACATGTATTCATTGTTTCGGCTTAATAGGATAATTAAAAGTGGTTTAAATTTGACTTGCAAGATTTGAACTAAACGTACATAGATGCACTGCAAGTTAATGAGATGCTTGTTTATTAACACGTTGACACCGGCGCAGTGGGTCACACTCGACTGTCTCGGAGCTGCCAAGTATCCGGCTTTTTGGATACCAGTATTTTAATACAGAAAATGTTGTTTTATTTAATTAGAACAATTGGGCGATTTAAAGGAACAACATTTTCTCTAAAATAATAGTGGTGTGCAAAAAGCCGGAGACTTGATAACTCTAAGACAGTCGAGTGTGGCCCACCGCACCGGAGTGAACGTGTTAATAAAAACTTAATTATCGAGCAACATCTGCAGAAGTTTTTAATTTTTCAATACAATGTTTATTGATGAAAAATTGAGAATTTATAAGTCCCGTAAGAGGTCGTCGCGAATTTCCTTTGATTGAAAATGTGAAGTGAACTGAGTAGAGAAAAAAAGGTTGGGAAGTAAGATGACGACCAGAGTGATCGCTCATCGTATTGTGATATAAATAAATAAAGATACAGTCCAAAAAATATTTGTGTTTAACGAGTAAAGCTAATACATTTTGTGGTCGTACGAGCGCGAAGCTCGACCTATGGATAAGTAGTTTATTTCGTCAATATATCGAGTTGATAAAAATTTAGTTTCGAACATTTGTATTTACGTTTTGTGGACATTATTTAAAAAGAACTAACAAGGAAGGTCTCCGTACTGGGCATATTCAGAATATGTTGAAAAAAATGCTAGTGAAAGTACTCATGTATGTAATAAAGGATCCGTTAAAATTAGCGGCGGAATTACAGTAGAAAATCTGTAAAAAAAATAAAATACTTTCGAATAATTGGCGTGAAAAGACGAAAGCGGCACGCAATTTGGCGAGCAGCACTTTTCCTTGCCAAAAGCAAACGATTTTAATGAATCTGAAAATTGTTTGTTAATTGATTTTGAGAATATGCGGTATTTAATGAATTTAAATGTAAACCATGAAAGAATTTATTATTATTATTATTATTACATTTTGTATTATACTTGTTGCTTGTTGCCGATTTGAACGAAATTTCGCCATTGTTTTATTCTCCAATCCACATTTTTTTTTTTAAATTTAAACGGCTTTATCGGTTATAAAAATAACTTTTAACGCCAGATGAATAATGCTGCCGTAATACATTTCCATACCGAAGAAGTTGTTTCCATAGCAACAAAGTTGAATCGACAGTGCTCGATGGGGCATATTTTTGAGTTAATAATTTTAATCAATTTAAATTTTGTTTTAAATCGTAAAATATGATAGTTAAAATTCGTTATAAGTACATATAAATATATGTGACAAAACTATAGTTAAAGCAAACTAAAAATGACAAAGCTAAAGTTATTTAAATTAAACTTATTTAAACAAATTCAACATAAAAAGTTTTTTCCTTAAAGAGTATTCGACAAGCGTATTTTTTTTAACTTAATTTCTTCGCCAAACGGTGATAAGTCGCCAAATAAGCGAAATTTTCATTATTTTTTTACGGACGTTCTACCGAGGTTCCGCCAAAAATTTTTCTATAAACATATATACCCATGGAAGAAGAACATTCTGTATTTTTTTCAGATTTTTCTGAGTATGACCGTATGGAGACCTTCCTTGTAAGTAATATCTGCCTTGGATACGTTGAAAATTGTAAGTTCTGACCTCTTTACTGCTTGATTATAATTAGTTTTCTTCTGAAATATTATTTAAATATGAAAGCTATTTTAAAAGAAAAAAAAAGTTATTGAAATCCAATGTAACTAAGGCTACAAATGAGCTCACGAATAAAAGTGGTTTGGACAAATTTGAGTTGGAACTTTACGAGAAAAAATCGTCTGCGTTCGAAAAAGAATCTGCAGAGGTATTTAGGAACATTTTTCAACTTTATGACGATAAAGATGATGATAAATATATTGCTGAACAACAATCTATTCAAGAGAATATAGACAAAATGTATTTAATTGTAATAAGAAAATTATGTGAATTAGCTCCAGTTTTAACGAAACGCGAAGGAAATTTTAGCGAAACAATCCGTTTACCTAAATTAAATTTTCCAACATTTAGTGGGCAATTACATGAGTGGTTATCATTAGTGGACATTTTTATTTCTAGTTATCGCAAAACACCAACCTCCATGGACATTTTCTCTCGACCTCCATGGACATTTTCCCTTCAAATGAGGACTTTTTATTTTTGCCGTTTGGCAACAAAAACTTTTTGTTTTTAGAACGAACGAGAAATTTGATCGGAGATGTGGGTTTTTCCCCCATCAAACCGAATTCGATATTAATTCATCTCATGTACATATGTAAATATATTTTGTATAAGTTAGCCATATAAATAATCTAAAATGACAAGAGATCTTTTCTTCATTTACGAGTGTTTCGTGTGAATTATTCTAATTGACGAATCTGTTCTCAGCGAAAAGAATTCTGATTCTAAAGAAGGAGGCCTACCTTGGATCGGTAAGAATTTTTTACTTACCTTTATAGATTTGTATCACATGATTTATTGTGTATCTGACATTTTCTGGCGCCCGAACAGGGACTGCCTAAAATATTTGAGTCAGAATAAGAATTTCGTTGAATTAGAATCTTTATTGAAGTGCTTTGTTTATATACGATAATTGCAACCATTTTTGTTTTTGATAAATTTTATTAGTTATAATATTGATTTAAGAGAATGGATGCAGTTAATAAAACAAAACGCACTACTGTTAGGTCTCAAACTACGAAATTAACTAATAGAATAGAAGCGGCAATTTCAGAAAATAGTGCCGATGAAGATACATTAGAACAGTTTCTCGCTGAGTTAGATTTGAAAGAAAAAGAGCTTAATTATCTAGATACTGAAATTCAAAAATCTATTAAATTAGATGAATTAGAACCTGAAGTCTTAAAATATGATGAGTATAATTCGAATTTGGTAATTTGAAAAACGAAAGTAAAAAGGGCTAAATTGAAATTAGAAACTAAATCTAATTCGAATGTTTCTATTACGACAATAAACAAATCCGACGAAAGAGTTGTAATTCGGGGGTTGGAATCCATTCGCATAAATTTACCCAAGCTAGTAATTGAAAAATTTGACGGCGATTCTTCGGATTGGCAAAGATTTTGGGACCAATTCGAATCTACAATTCATAAAAATGCAGAATTGTCTGAAGTAGAAAAATTCAATTATTTAAAGTCATATCTGACTTCAAATGCTGCTAACTCTATAAAAAGTTATAGTTTAATTAATAGTAACTATTTATCTGCAATAGAAACTCTAAAAGAACGTTTCGGTAAGAAACATTCGGCAATTACCTCACACCTTCATAAACTTTTATCACTTAATTCAGTAAAGAAATCCAGTGACGTTTATGCACTCCGCAAATTGCTGGACACTTGCCAGACCGAAATCAGAAATCTGAAATCTCTCGGATTAGAGATTGAAAATTATTCAGCGTTACTCTCGCCCATCCTAATTAAACTATTACCTTCTGACATAGTGTTGCAAATATCAAAAAAGTGTGGTAATGATGAAGAATTAAAAGTTACGGAAATAATTGATTATTTGAAAATGGAAGTTATTTCCCGAGAAAGAACTGCTTTTTTAATCTCTAATCAAGATTCTTCGAACGCAGACATTACGTTTGGGAGGCCAGTGCGCGACAAGCAGTCGCCGAAAATGATTCCTTCAGCATCTGGTTTAGTAAATGAAACGGTATTATTTTCTAAACAAAGTAAATGCCCGGAATGTAAAGAAAAACATTTTTTGATCGAATGTGAGTTATTTAAAAATAAATCGTTACAGGATAAAAAGGAAACTTTAAAGCAGTACGGTTACTGTTTTGCTTGTCTCAAAAATGCAGGGCACATAGCCAAATATTGTAAAAAAATTGTTAAATGCAGCAATTGTTTAAAACGGCATTATAAAATTTTATGTCCCGAAAAAGAAAATACCAGACCACAAGAAAATAATGAAAGCACGACATTATCAAATAAAACTTGTAATCGCGCAGTATTAATGCAGACTTTAACTGTCCGTTTAGAATCAAAGGATCAAAATAAACACTTGTTAGTACGCTGTTTGATTGACACAGGTAGTCAACGTTCGTATATGAGTAAAGATATTATTAATCGAATGGGATACGAAGCAATAGGAGAAGAAAAATGATTCACGGTCTTTTTGGTGGTATTCAAGAAACATACTTTCATAAGCGGTATAAAATATATTTAAGTAATTTAGAAAATACTTTTAAATGTAATTTTGATATCTGTGATCAAGACAAAATATGTACTGAAGTTCCAAAAATAAAAAAATGGGCCTTGGATAAAGGAAGCTAAAAAATATGGGATAAAATTCTCAGATTTCGATGCCTATACAGGGAAGCAAAAAATTACAAATGAACAAGAGATAAGTTTACTTATCGGAGCAGATATTTATGGAAAGCTATTAACGGAGAAAATTAAATCCTTGGATAGTAATTTAACTGATATACAGACCAAATTGGGGAGGACATTGATGGGTAAAACTAATGAAAAAGATACAAACGATTCCACAAAAGTTGTTTTATCCTTACATGCAAATGAAGCAAAACTCACAGATTTATGGCGATTAGACACTTCAGGAATTCTCGATCCAGGGGACAAAAGGTCTAGTTTAGAACTCGAACAAGCCGTAAAAGAACATTTCAATAAAAATATTCATATAAACAATGAAGGACGTTATCAGGTTAGTCTTACATGGATTGTTGGTCACCCCCTCTCCCCAGTGCTCGGAAAATTGCAGAACGTAGATTAAAAAACTGCGTAGATTCATTAAAGAAAACCGGCAATTTAGATGCCTATGAAGCGGTATTTAATGAGTGGCTTCAAGATGGCATTATTGAGGAAGTCGAATCAACTCCAGGAACGGAAGCTGAATTTTTCCTGTCACACAGAGCAGTAATAAAAGAAAATTCCACAACCCGAATAAGTATAAGTATATCCTATATAAGTATACCCGTATAAGTTTTTGATGGGTCCGGTAGGGAAAAAGGCTCATCCTCCATTAACGATTGTTTTTTGAAAGGCCCCAATTTAGTAGAACTTATCCCTTCATTGATAAATCGGTTCCGATTGAAGAAAATTGGTGTAACATCAGACATAAGAAAAGCATTTTTACAGATTAGCTTAAATGAAAATGACAGAGCATTTTTAAGATTTTTAGGATGGAAGGAGGGAAATTCTGAAGAAACGAAAATTTTCCAACATCGAAGAGTTGTTTTCGGGCTTACATGCAGTCCCTATTTATTGGGAGCAACTTTGCAACCCCACTTAAAAAAGTCACCTCCCTCTATGCAGGAAACAGCTTCTAAACTTTCCGAATCCTTTTATATTGACAATTGTGTCACTAGTGTTGACAATGAAGAACAACTCAATAATTTTATAACAGAGTCAAAATACATTCTCAGCCAAGCTAAATTTGACCTCAGAGGTTGGGAACACAGTTACTCTAACTCCTCAATGAAACCAGATTTTTCCTTAGAAAATAAAATTGTCCCAGTTTTAGGCCTACGATGGCTATGACCCTCAGATGTTCTTTCCATAGATGTAAGGGAAATTAATAAAGATGATGAACCCATCACTAAAAGGAAAATATTGTCGGAAGTTCATAAAATTTTTCACCCCATCGGTTATACCTGCCCAGTAACTGTAATGTGAAGCGACTGAGTAAAGAAAAAAAGTTTGTGAAGTAAGATGGCGATCAGAGTGTTTGCTTATCGTATTGTGATATAAATAAATAAAGATACAGCCCAAAAAATATTTGTGTTTAATGAGTAAAGTTCATACACATGTACTGAAAGTTAATGACATGCTTGTTTATTAATAAAAACTTAATGATCGGCAGACATCTGCAGGAGTTTTCTTAATTTTTCAGTACTTTTGGAATAGCACTTTGATTTAAAAAAAATGCTTATTGCTGAATAATGCTGAATAATATGTTAAAAGAAGTCAAGATGAAATTTGTAAACAATATTAAGGATCATCCAGAATTTCAACCTTGGATAAAGCGGTAAAGCGAGTTTAATATCGCCCATTTTCAAACAAAAATGGTTTAAATCTGATCTTGACAAACCTGTGGCATTAGATCAGCAAACTCGTGCTTTCAAATAAAACAGAATAGTCACGATGTGCTTTAGGCTTAGAGGAAGCTAGTGCAACTTTTGAAACTCCCTGATACCAACTGCGCAAATATCTTCTTTACGGTCATAATTAATCGACACAACTGATAACTTCTCGAAAATACAGACATTCAGCTATCAGTACACACGGTTTTGTCAAATTCCGAGGTAAGCGGAAAAATTAATTTTGTCCACCTAGACCATCAAAACGTCCCCTTGTGCCCTGGTTCGAATCCTGGCCTGGACATTTTTTGCCTAGTTGGAAATTTATAACTCATATGATTTATTTACCAATTAGAATAATTGTACTAAAATTTATAGTGTAATTACGTTTCCAGCGTTTACTGGAGTTCCATTATCTGCGATTTATTCTGTTGAGCTGATTCTTATATCAGAGCAGATGCTATGATCAATAAGGTTAGCCTGGTGAATTAAATCCTCCAAACTTGACCGGGATAGCTCAGATGGCAGAGCATTGACAGCTTCAGCCAAGACATCCCTGGGTTCGAATCCTGACCTAGACATTTTTAGCCCAGTTGGAAAGTTATAACTCATATGATTTATTTATCAATTAGAATAATTGTGTTAAAATTAATATAGCATTACATAAATATTGCTTGAAAATTTCCGAACCAGCCTGACTGTCTTTTTTGATTGAACTTCCAAATTAGTATCTTTTTAAAACTTTCCAACAAAGTTGAAAAGTGTTTATGACTTCGGTTTGTCTGGCCGTCTGTCAACGCTCTAACTCTCGTAAATATGCTCGGATCGTTCTGAAATTTTTGGATGTTAGTGACCTCTACCATAGCACGTTCCCCATTTCAAATGAAGTTTGTAGCATGTTTAGTTCATTTACAGGAACAGTCAAAAGTTTTCCGTTACATTACGGCCAAAGGGAAAAAATCGTTTCAAATGATTTTTAATGGTGTTGCACTCTTTCAAACATAGTAAAATTGATATGCATTTATGAAGTCTACTAAAATATGCATTCTGTTGAATATGCGGTGCAAAGAATAGTTATTGTTCATTTACAGGGCCACACAAAAGAATTCCATTCATAATGGTATAAGGGGAATTGTTTGCGGTGTATTTGAAAAGATTTCAGATACGATATTGTATCCGAATTACTGTATATTAGTAACGATTGCTCTAAATACATTTTTAATTATGATATGTGCTTTTTAACACTTTCCAAGAAAGTTGAAAAGTGTATATGCATTCGGTTTGTCTGTCCGTCTGTCCATCTGTCCACGCTCTAACTCCCGTAAATATACTCATATTTCCATGAAATTCATAAAGGTTATTTAGGGTCACCAAAGCATGTTTGGTATTGTATATGAAGTATGTAGGATTAATTGTTCATTTACAGGGGCACTCAAAAGTATTCCATTACATTATGGTATATGGGGGAAAAATCGTTTGCACAATATTTTAATGACATTATGCTATTTGAAATATATTGAAACTGATATAAATCACTGAATTTCACTACGATCACGTTAGAACAGGACACCCATAGCATTTTTTATTAATTTACAGGGACGTACAAAAGAAATCGGTTACAGTACAGTACTGTCTTTGAGTAACAATTGCTGGATTGCACGGTTTAAAACTTTCGGTATGCGCTTTTAAATTTAATTTTTTGCATCTTACTCGTTATATATAAATTCCATACCTCAAATACAGGGCTGCACAAAAGTATTCATGTACCGTTCTCCTTATTAGAGGAAATTGCTGAAAGTAAATTTTCAACTGAAGCATATGTATCTCTTAAGTGAACTAAATTTTGGCTTGCATGCAGCTAATAGATTCAAATCTATAAATCATATACAGGGGTGCTGAAAAAATTCGCATAATTTTCCGATTGTGAATGGGAACAGCTGAAATTGGGTTTTGAAATGTATTATACGTTTTCATATGTTTGAACTAGACGTAATATTTTAATTTTTTAAACAGTGTAGTTTTGTTACATTATTCTGAATGTGTTGGAAAGTGTTTCATAATCTATGTTTGACGCATGATTTTATCTTACTTGTTTAATCTTATTTCAGCCATGCTAATTCTGACATAACGAAAGAAAAAAGTAATTTAAATACTGAAATTCGCGAGGATTTAAGGTTGAAACTCACAAATATTGAGTCCATTAGGAAGAATCACGCTCACATCCATTTCACTGACAATGTCCATACATTTTAAAAACTTAAGAGAAAGTTTCATTATAATGGATCTGTTTAAATATAAGAATATTAAACATATGCACAGTCGTGGAAAAAAAAGTAAACACCTCTTACTAATTCTGAAAAAAATATTGTAGGAGAAAATTACTGAAACGATACGATTGGTAATAATGTCTATTTTTAAATGATGTGTATAATATTTGCTTAGGGGGCCATCTACATATTAAAACGAACCATAACTTTGTTTTTTCAATAGCAGTACACAATTCTGACAGCATACATAAACTCTATACCCTTCAATTAGCCTAAAAACAAATTTGTATGCTATTCATACGATACGTTTCCGGTAAATTGATTATTTTAAAATGGGTGTATTTTAGGGGCTGTATCCAAATTGAAGTTCGGTACTCGATTGCTGACCGAGAGAGCCCCCTTCTTGATTAAGGAATCTTAAACGCCACTCAAGCAGTCATTGGAGACTGCTAGATTACAGGATAGCATAAGAAATATCAAAATATCTAGTCACTTCTATCATAAACGGCCCCTTAACCCATCATTTTGCCGTTTTTTAAGCATAATTTGAAAACTACTTGGAAGAAAAATATGAAATTTTGGATTTCCAAAAAGCAGGACTTAATAAATCTAAATCCAGAAAAAAAATTATAGGTTGAAATTCATAACTTTTTCGAATATTAATTTCATAATTCATATCATAAAATTATAAAAATTGTAAATTCAACGTATTTATGTTTAGGTATTTTAGTATTATTGCTACACAAAAAATTGGCACATTAGGAGTATAATTTCAGGAGATATTAATAAAAATATGAAAATGTAATTTAACATTAGAAGCACTAAATTTTGAATGTTTATAATTCAAAAACTTATGACTTGAAATGACTTGAAATTTGGTGTCTAGGCATAGTTTGAACCGAAGATTTGAAATATCTTGTTAAAATTGGTTATTGCCATTGAAAAAATTGAGGTTTGGGTTCGTTTTAATATGTTGATGCCCCCTTAAGCAAATTTTATATGCATCATTTAAAAGTAGACTTTATTTTCAATCGTTCGGTACCAGTAACTTTCTTCTACGATAATTTGTTGAGGAGTTAGTAAGGAGTGTTTAATTTTTTTTCCCACAACTGTACACCAAAAAGTCTGTCTCAAACTGTCCAATCGTTTAACCATTTTTATAAATAACAGTTACTTAACCATAATGATGAAGCATTCCATTGTTCAGAATTTATTAAATTAACTGTTAAGAAACCATTATCTATAAAAACTTCGGAATGACTGGAAAATTTGCTGAAAATTTTTAACAGTGTAATTTAAATAATAAACACTCTAAAAATTGCACAAGCGCTCTTTTGGGTATTTTTTTTTCATTATAATTAGGAAATAAGTAATCTAGTGTGGGTCGATAAACAATTAAGAAACTCTTGAAAGGTTCGACGGTCAAAAAAGTTCGGCGACTTATGAATGCATGCGTTATTTTTTATTTATATATTTTTTTATAATTCTAATGTAAAGACTAAAAATGTTTTCTGAACATGAGGGAAGATTATCGTTAATATTAACAAGTGGGGAAGTGCGATCGCAGATCGTACAGATGGTTTAATTTAATATATCTTTTAAAACACTTTACTCTTAAATTAATAAATCAAAATTGTTAATTCATAATTAGTAAATCCTTCCACAAATGGCAGCAACATTACATTTAATTTTAAAAAACTTAGAACAATATTTTTAAATAAAATAAAAAATATTCAATAAAAATTATTTAAATAAAATTAAAAAATCCGAATATATTTAAATTCAGCAATTTCAAAAATTTAGCGCAGGACATATTATAAAATATAAATTTTTTATATTTATTCATATTTATATTATTTCATACTTAAAATGCTCAAATAATTCATATCATAATCCATAAAAAATCCACATAATTGCTTGACTTTTCAAACATTCACTGGATGGCGCCAAAAAGGATGTTAATATTTATTAAAATTCGAAATAAAAAGAAAAGAAAACCCTTCAATTCCTGAATAATTCTTCCAGTGATAAGATGAAAAGAGTTGCCCTATTTTTTCCAAAAAATAGTCAATAGATGGCAGCAGTAAACAACAACAAAAACAAAACAAAAACTATATATATATTGGTTCTAGATTGAAATTCCAGATTTTCCGTGTCTAAAAAAGATGTTTTAAAAATTACGGCTGCGCAAAAAATTAAATAAGCTTTTAAAATGGCCAAAAAAGGGAATTTTCTTTTAATTAAATACATCTGAAAATGAAGTGTATTAATGAAAATTAAAATCAAGATTTTAAAGTTCCGCCTGAGAGATACTAACTCACAGTCTACTGTGTGGGAAACGTTTGCTTAACCACGGCGCCATCGGTGCTGGTCCTTATTTAATGAATTTAAGATTATGTTTTGAAATCGAAAAAGAACGAGTTCGGTTAATTAAAATAATATAAGGATTTTTCAATTTTTTTTTTATTTTGAGAAGGTCAGGGGGGAATTCAGCTCGGTACTACCTGGTTATCCCGTCGACCAATTTCGCCAAATTATACAAATCGCCAAACTATTCGCCAAATTATACAAATTGATATAATTTTTATTTTAATTAAAGAAAGAACAAACAAATTAGCAAAACATTCATAAAAATGCAAATAAAAAGTCGAATTAAAAATCATTTAATGACGTAACAAACATGTGCATCGTGTTTAATTTGAAGAGATTGTGACATTTACGATCAACCATTATTGGCATTTAATTTTATAGTTTGGGGATAGTTTTTTGGTCGACGGGATAATCAAGTAGTACTTTCAGCTCTATGTAAAAAAAGTCTGTAACTTAAATAGTTTCGGAGTACGGGCCTGACGGACAGACAGAGAGAGAGACCGCACAGAGGGTTTCGATTCATATCTCTTTTAAAACACTTAAATTAATAAATAAAAATTGTTAATTTATAATTATTAAATCCTTACAGAAATGGCAGCACCATTACATTTAATTTGAAAATACTTGGAACAATAATTTAAAATCAAATTAAAAATTTTCAAGAAAAACTATTTAAATAAAATTAAAAAATCCGAATATTTTTAAATTCAGTAAAAAAAAACAATAAAGGTTTCGTGAGATGAACGAAACCCTAAAAAGGAAGTCAGCTGTACATGAATGTTCCATTCTACATTATAAAAATAATTTTGTAAAATTATCGAAAGCGCAAGGCGAAGAAATAAATTAGTTTGATAATTTGACACACTTGATATTTTGTATAAGATTTTGATGATTTACTGAAATAAGGGCAATTCAGGAATATATAATTATTATGCTCATAGTTTTTCTTTTTCAATCAGTTCATTAAAATTTTCTGCTTTTCAAAAATCCATGAGTAAATAAAGAAAAGAAAAGAAAAATATTACTGGTTTGTTTATACGTGTGTATATAGAAAGGGGTGGGGGTGGGGTATTTTTTTATCGGCTGATAGATATTTTTCCGGGCTTTCAGTTACACTTTGTAAAGACCCGGTCACTGCTAATATTGACATTTGTCCAATATTGTTTGAAAGATTAATATTGTTAAATAAAAATTTGTTAACTACATTTTACTCAGATTTATCTTAAGCCTTAGCAATTTGCATTATTATTCAATATTAACGTATGATGGTATTTAAATGCATTATATTTATTACTTTATACATGTCTAAATGCTTTTTTTTTTTTTTAAATTGCTTTATATTATAAGGGTTTCAATTCCACAGACGCATAGCTTAATTTCCATAAAATTGCACAATAAGGAAAAAATTTATATAATAATAATAATATAAACAATTAAATAAATAAATAGATAGATAAATAAATAAATGAAAGTATTGCAATCATTAAAACAAAAATTTCAGCAATATAATTTTTACCTTTCACACAGTATTCCGCCCTGAACGCTGTTGTCAAAAAATAATGCTTTTCCACAGGAAAGTTGTACTTGCGTAAAGCACTTGTAAGAACAGCATGAGCATGAACTTCTTTCGACGACAGTTCTGGTAGTTTAAAAATCTCTTGACTAATACTATTCAAATATTCTCTTTCTTCATCAATTTTAGAATTAACAATTTCAAAATCTTTATCCGTCATTCTGTATCACAATTAGCTGTAAAAGTCACAAACTTTCGTTATAGCTGAAATATTAATCAGGATTTATGCAGATTAAATATTTTTACGGTTTGAAATATTTTCAGTAGCGTTCAAAATGTTTTATTTTAACAAACTTGAGCGGTTGAAAATTATTTCATGTTATCACAGATAACCAGATAATGATTCCTGTGATAATTCTTTGAATTAATATTGAACAATGCGTTTTATCTTCGGTCTAAGACAATAATAGATTTTTGAAACGATTTTTTGTCAGTAGCAGAGATTTCAATTTCGTCAGTAACAGAGAACCAATCTTAACTATTAAGAATTCTATATATAGCATCAGATAAGTTCTTAAAAATTTATTTTAATAATTTTTATTTAACTTTTTTGATTTATCATAAAAATAATACGGTATTTTACAAAACAAAAACACGTTACTGAACAAAGATATCACAACGTTGCAATTTACTCACTGAAGCCTGAAATACGAAAAAGCATTGCAGACAACACTGTTTGTTGCAGCATTTTCTCATATGCTGGTATTTATTATTCAAATAAATCATTAAAAAAAAAACTGCTGTTGTTTAGGATTAATTAATGAATTAGATAACTGTTCCGCATTACATATTTTAGCTCATAGATACGGGTATTCATACGCATTACGCTGTCAGAAAAAAAAAAGATCTTTTTTTTTTAAAATATACAGTCTAATTAAAGAATGCAACAAAAGAAAACAGAAAAATATGGCTAAATTTTTACAGCTTGTTCTGACCGTGATTTTCATGTTGAGCATTTTTCATGTTATCACTCTATTACAAATTTGGTGGGCAATTAAGCGGGAAATTAAAAGAAAAAAAATACTTCTAAATTTTTCTGAAAAAACAAAACAATGTTACCTGAAAAAAAAAAAACACCTGACATAATCAGTTGAAAATACCAAGCATTTTATTACATATTAATGGTTTAACACAAAAATAATTTAAAATTTATGTACACAATTCTAATATTCTATTATAATAAGAAAATCTATCATAAAAGAATCTCATGTTTTGCCAGAATTCTGTATCGTTAGCTTAAACTCTTTTAAAACTGAATAAGCAGTTCTTAGTATTTTTTTATTATTATTATTACAGTAGAACCTCTTTTATCCGAAACTCTTTTAACCGAAACTCTCAATTAACCGAAGTCTATTTTGAAAGCTTTTTTTTTACTATCACATTCCTTGTGTGCAAAATCCATTTTGAAAGTTTTTTTTTCCTTTTAACTAGCAAATTTCTTGTATTCAAGCGGTCCTTTCCGAACTACGAGTACATATAAATATTTTCCATCCCCTTTCTTAGAGTTCCTTTAAATTTAACTTGAGCTTCCGAAAGCTGCGGAGTGGGACGAAGAAAACGAACAAATTAGCAATTCTAAAGCTTTTGAATGTTTTGCAAAAGGTTTAGCATGGCTGGAGCAGCAGAAAGACTATGATACTGGTGAACTAATAACATTAGAAAACTCCGTGATAGAAATTCGAAGTAAAGGCAATCGAAATTGTGATAAACAAAACATTTTTCAAACCTTTGTGATATATGTAAAAGGTTCAGAAAAGGTCTTAATTTCAAAATTAAAATTCAGGTAATTTATTCTTGTTTCTATTTTGCTATTGCTTTATTTTTATTAAGCACTTGTTACCATAATACGAAAGATTGCATATATTTCTCCTTATTAACCTTAACATTGGAGACTTCTCGATTATCCGAAAATTTCGATTTTCCGAAAGAGGGTCGGTCCCAATTACTTCGGATAATCGAGGTTCTACTGTATTTCTATTATTCTCAATGGTGTTTAAAAAAGAATGAAACAAAAAACTGATATTCCATTTGACAAAAAATTCATGAAAAAATCCTTAAATTCTTTTAAAACTGAATAAGCCAGTCCTTAGGTATTTTTACTTTCTCCTATATTTACAAGAAAAAAGCATTGGATTCGTAAATTTTTTCGAATTTCTGTTTTCGACGGATTTACACGTTTAAGGGGTCAGAGAACCCGATAAACATGTTTTACAAAATGCCTGTCTGTGTGTGACACAAATTTTGTGGGCGCTCTATCTCAAGAACTAATGCACTTGATTTAATAAAAATTTATATTAAATTAGTCCCTGATATAAATTGGTGTTAATTAGTTTTTGGTGCCAATCGCTCTAGAGGTGGCGCTGCTATGCTGCATTTTTTACGATTTTTGCGATGAGTCTATCTCAAGAACTAATGCACGGAGTTTTATGAAACTTCAGATTCAGTTAGTCCTCAATATGAATTGGTGTTTACTGCGATTTGGTGTAAATCTCCCAACAGGTGGCGCTGCTATACAGCATTTTTCACGATTTCCGCAAGGGTTCTGTTTCAAGAACTAATGCGTGGATTTTCATCAAACTTAAGATTCAGTTAGTCCTTAATGCTGACTACGTTTTGGTGTAATTCGCTCAACAGGTGGCGCTGATATGCTTCATTTTTTTCTGATTCCGGAAACATTTTTATCTCAAGAAGTAATGCACGGATTTTAATCAAACTTCAGATTCAGTTAACAGAAGTTTTTGACTGCAGGTAAAAAGTGTTGTAAGCCACTACCTGCCCGTCGAAGAAATTTTAAATTTCGTAAATGAAAAGGAAATAAATGTAAATAGTGACGATGATGTACCTCTTGAAGAAAAATGCATTCCTTCGGGGGAAGCATTTCAAGCATTTGAAGTATGCATTTTTTTCCTAATAATAAAAAAAAATAAGTTGACACTTAATTTTATACTTTTTTAATTCCCTTTTATAAAGGTTACTTTGAACAGCACAGCAAATAAATTCCCTACGACGTAATTATAATGAGGCATTGGCGTGAGATAGCAGCTCGTTGGTGAATTGAGAGAAAAGAAAAAAAGGCAAATTTAATGCAATATTTAAAAACTAGTCGGATGTGGCAATCCCAAAACTTTCTTCTATTTCATAGATGTTAATACTTCCTGAAAAATGCAGCATATCAACACCACCAGTTAGATTATTTACACCAAAATCTAATTACCAACAACTTTGACAACTTCTAATGGAATCTGAAGTTTGATGAAAATCCGTGCATTAGTTTTATAGATAGAGATATTGCGGAAATTGTAAAAAATTCTGCATAGCAGCCCCACTGTTGGGCAATTTACACGAAAATCTAATTAGGACCAATTTATACCAGGAAGCAACTGAATCTGAAGCTTGATGAAAATTCATGCATTAGTTATTGAGATACAGCTATTGCGGAAATCGTGAAAAATGCAGCACAGCAGCGCCACCTGTTGGGCGATTTACACCAAAAATTAAACAGCACTAATTTATATCAGGGACTAACTGAATCTGATAAAAATTCGTGCATTTTTTCATGAGTTAGAGCTATTGCGATAATCATGAATAATGCAACATAACAGCGCTACCTGTTAGACGATTTTCACGAACAAGTAATCAGCTCCAAACTATATCTTGGACTAACTGAATCTGAAGTTTTATGGAAATCCATGCAGTAGTTCTTGAGATATAACTATTGCAGAAATCGAGAAAAATGCCGCATAGCAGCGCCAACTTTTAGGTGATTTTCACCAAAAACTAATCAGGACCACTTTATATCAAAATCTAACTGAATCTAAAGTTTTGTGACATTCCGTGCATTAGATCTTGAAATAGAGCGCCCACAAAATTTTTGTCACATACATACTCATAAAGTGACAGACAGAGTGACAGAGGGACAGACAGACATTTTCTAAAAACCATCAAATCGTGTTCAGGACATTATAAAACGTATAAATCCGTCGAAAACCGGAAGATGAAAATTTGCACGAACCCAATACTTTCTTCTTGTAAAGATAGAAGAAAGTAAAAATGGCTTATGTACTTCAAGTTGCCATAGAAAAAATAATGTGCAAATATAATAAACAGTGAAAATAAAACATTTTTACATGTCGAATAAATACATTTATGATTCTTTCTTTAATGAAAATCTAGATGGAACCCGTCAAAACTTGATGGTAAATAACTTGATGGTACCATATAAGAAAAGTTTATGACAGCTTTAAAATGCTAGAAATTTTTAGAGAATAATTCGCAGCAAAATATCAAATATAAGAATTGTTTTAAATGCGAACATAAAAATCTCAATTATTATGCTTGCCAATAACATCATTGATTCGTTAGGTGGTAAAAAAACACAGTTTATATTAATGCAATTTTGCATGCTTTTAAAAGTCCCATACCAAAAATCATGTGTGATTTTTCAGTGCTGTTTTATTAAATGAAATAGTGATTTTTAATTCTTCGAATTGAAGTACATACAGATGGATAACCTGTATTTTTTTTAGAGGACATAAAAATAAATAATATTATCGTTAACATTATTAATAACAAGAAGGGGAGTTCACAGGAAGGACAAGGGTTACAGTTGTGCCAGGGTCTAAGCTTACAAGAACCCGTGAGTGGAAGATTTCCTATTTAGTATATCAGGCAATCCAAACCGGACTACCCGGGTTGAAGATATCCGATATACTGCCCGGTGCACAGAACGCCAATGAAAATAGTTTTTCATTGAAAAGTTTAATATATATATATATATATATTACAAAATTTAAATTTTTGCGCCAAGTTTAAAGTATTTTATGTAAATTTTCCTTTTTCAGTAATATTCCGTATATTATACCGGCTTATTAAATTAAAACCCAAGTCTATTAATCTCTAAGATCTTAATTCATATTTATTGCAAATTGCGTAAATCTAAAAATGGCTCGATTATTTATATTTCTTTAATAAAACTTTTATTATTTAAATTCCGCTATTAAATCCCGGTATATCATATTCCCCTTAAATCTTTATTTAACTGCTAAAATATTATTCTGTCTTAAAGAAAAAACCTACTTATTTCAATTTATTCTTTTATTTAAAATATCCAGGTGTAATTAAAATATTTCAAAGATTAAAACTTCGCAGACATAAATTCATTTCTTTTATCGCCTGAAGAGGGAAAAAGGGGTTATTTTTGTATAATCTCGACTACAGATTTTAACATTTGTTTATGCTTTAGATGGCTGCGGCGAGGATATAAGAATTTTCTAGAACAATCGTTTCAGCAGAGTATAAATACGAATGGCGGGAACCAGAGAGAAGCATGAAGGATAGAGCATATAGCATATGGTAGATGGGCTGTGAGCTTAGAAGCTTTTTCGTTTTTAGCATGTAGAGGTGAACGTGGTGGATTGCAGTCGTAGCAAACTGGATATTCAATGTGATTGCTCGATGGAGGTAGTAAAACGTTGGATGAATACTGTTTATTATGTGAGTAGAATGAGGAAGCAACGGTATCGTAATGGGTGATAGATGTTAGATATTAACGGATTAAAGACTAGAACGCAGGCAAGAGATGGAGTGTTTTTAAAACTAATTGTGACAGGAAGAATAGACTTTATTCTTTTTACCATGGAAGGAGAGAGCATCTTCCCTAGATTTAATCGAGAGTGTGGAAATAAAGTGAATAATGTTCCAAGCGACTGCCTTATGTTAATTCTTCATTTTTCCTTATTATTTTAAAACCATTCGGCTGCTACCTGTGCTGTTTAGGAATGGAAACCCTCATTTTTTTTCGACAATACCAACTACTTTCCGTCAAAATGTCACAGAGAAAAGAAAAGTCGACAGGATTTCGAGACAACATGTCTGCTTCGACATTTGTTGAACCCCTCTCATACTTAATCTCGTAATCAAACATGCTAAGTTTAAGTGACCACCTAAAAAGTCTACCTCTTAAGTTCTTAACGCTCTTTAACCATACTAGAGATGCGTGATCGGTATGGATTGTAAATTTGACTCCATGGAAATAGTGATAGAATTTATCAAGAGTATCTATAATTGCTAAACACTCTAGCTCGGTTATAAAATAGTTTTGCTCATAACTCTTCAAAATTCTAGAATGGTAAGCAATAGGATGCAAGAAATTATCTTTATCAGGTTGTTTTAGAACTGCACCCACCGCTACCTGAGAGGCGTCTACAAACATGTGGAGGGGCAATTTTGGGTCATAAATTTTGAGGATTGGTTTTGCAATTAAGGCATTTTTTAGTTTTTCAAAAGAGTCCTGACATTCTGAGTTCCATTCCCATATTGTGTTTTTTCTAAGTAATTTATTAAGGGGGTATCTAATTTCAGCATATTTGTCTATGAATTTATGGTATACATTAATAGAACCTAAAAATCGTTGTAATTCTTTAACATTAGAGGGGGGTATTAATTTTTGAATGGTCTCAATATTTGCATTAGCTGGAGTTAAAGTCCCATTGGTGACTTCGTAGCCTAAGAAATTAATTTTATTTTGGCTTAATTTACATTTAGAAAGTTTAAGTTTAATATTTTCTAATTTGCAGATTTCAAAGATTTGAGTTAAGTGTTTTAAGTGTTCTTCTAGAGAGGAGGAGAATATTATAATATCATCAAAATAGTGACACGCGAAATCTATTTTATATTTGTTAAGGATCCTTCTAATAGTTCTATTGAATATTGGGGGGCCTGTTTTTATACCGAACGGAAGAACTAGCCATTCAAAGAGGCCAAAGCTGCTAGCAAAAGCTAATTTTTCGGTATCAGCTGGATGTATTGGTATGTGCCAGTAGCCAGAGGCTAAGTCTAAAGTTGAAAAGTACTGAGCACTACTCAATTTATCTATAAATTTACTAAAACAAGTGAGAAGTTGTAAAAGATGGTGAGTCCCAATTAGAATGGGAAAAGGAGCTCAAAAAAGTAGTTGATAAACAAACGTTAAAAGGTAGTTGATAACTACTAGGAATTTGTTTATTAAAATAAAACTACTATTGTGATGACAAATAGTATTTAAACATAATGTAAAGAGTTTAACAGGCAGAGTAGTCAAACAAATTTAGTAAAAAATATTTATTGCAGCTGAACTTTTTACTTAAGGACTGTACCACTATTTTTGCTAAAGGACTGTTATGATCGACGAACTGATTAAGCCAATAGGACTTAAAAGTCTACTTGAAGTAAATAAAGTGTTAAACATTACTTGATTGGAAATATGTTTGTGATAAGAGAAATGGAAATACACTAAATTTCCATAAGATAAAAGAATTTGTTGTTATTTATTACTATAGTTTTATTATTTCTTATTATTTATTTCTTATTGTATTTATACTTATTCTTTAGTTATTATTGTGTTTATATTTTCCTATGCACTTACAAATGGTAAGTGATGTTGTAACCATTATTTGTATTCTTTTACAGGGGAAATGCTCTCAGCTAAATTTAAATGCTCTTAGTATTTCTTTTTTCTCTTGCATTGCTAAATTTTACTTTTCCATCTCTTCGCTGACGTCTCTAAAATTTTCAATATTCAAAAATCAACTTCCAAATTTATTACAAGTATGTTGTCTGAAATTGTAGTTAATTAACCACAAATTTCATACAAAGTCTTTGGGGAGGGGGGATAATATTACAAAATTTAAATTTTTGCGCCAAGTTTAAAGTATTTTATGTAAATTTTCCTTTTTCAGTAATATTCCGTATATTATACCGGCTTATTAAATTAAAACCCAAGTCTATTAATCTCTAAGATCTTAATTCATATTTATTGCAAATTGCGTAAATCTAAAAATGGCTCGATTATTTATATTTCTTTAATAAAACTTTTATTATTTAAATTCCGCTATTAAATCCCGGTATATCATATTCCCCTTAAATCTTTATTTAACTGCTAAAATATTATTCTGTCTTAAAGAAAAAACCTACTTATTTCAATTTATTCTTTTATTTAAAATATCCAGGTGTAATTAAAATATTTCAAAGATTAAAACTTCGCAGACATAAATTCATTTCTTTTATCGTCTGAAGAGGGAAAAAGGGGTTATTTTTGTATAATCTCGACTACAGATTTTAACATTTGTTTATGCTTTAGATGGCTGCGGCGAGGATATAAGAATTTTCTAGAACAATCGTTTCAGCAGAGTATAAATACGAATGGCGGGAACCAGAGAGAAGCATGAAGGATAGAGCATATAGCATATGGTAGATGGGCTGTGAGCTTAGAAGCTTTTTCGTTTTTAGCATGTAGAGGTGAACGTGGTGGATTGCAGTCGTAGCAAACTGGATATTCAATGTGATTGCTCGATGGAGGTAGTAAAACGTTGGATGAATACTGTTTATTATGTGAGTAGAATGAGGAAGCAACGGTATCGTAATGGGTGATAGATGTTAGATATTAACGGATTAAAGACTAGAACGCAGGCAAGAGATGGAGTGTTTTTAAAACTAATTGTGACAGGAAGAATAGACTTTATTCTTTTTACCATGGAAGGAGAGAGCATCTTCCCTAGATTTAATCGAGAGTGTGGAAATAAAGTGAATAATGTTCCAAGCGACTGCCTTATGTTAATTCTTCATTTTTCCTTATTATTTTAAAACCATTCGGCTGCTACCTGTGCTGTTTAGGAATGGAAACCCTCATTTTTTTTCGACAATACCAACTACTTTCCGTCAAAATGTCACATATATATTTACATTTAGTATATTTTCTCACATTGTAGTTGAACTGCACCAAAAAGCATTTTTGGTTGCTTTCACATTAGCCGCATGCCATACGTCAATTTCGAAAGCATAGCATTTTTTGCGATTCTAATTATTTCAGTGTTTAAGCGCGTAGATCGATACATCAGTTAAATTCGTGTTTTATTTGTTATCTGTATGAGAAGTTAAAAATTTGCTTGTCAATTTAATTAAGGAATATTACACAGAAACAAACAGATGCTGATTTTTTTTTCTTTTTATCCATACAGTTAATCTTCCGTATTTGAGTTGAACGCAGATTTTAAAATATTCTTGCTTGAAAATTATTTTAAAAAGTCATAAAAATTAGTAAATTGAGATACACTTTTCAAACTAATTGCATGTGAAAGTAAATTTTCCCCTCTTCCACTATTTCAAAAACAGAAATTGGGCAAGGTTTAGAATTAAAAAAAAAAAAAAAATCAGTAAAAGCGAAATTTATTGGTGAGATCATTTCTACCATCAATGAGACGTCAGTCCACGAACATATTTTTTTCTTAATATTATGAATGTATAGATAGGCAATGCCAAAGTCCCATTCATGTAATGTGTGAATGCGGATCATCCCATACCTGTACCGGGCCTCACAATGTCAGTGCATGAACCTATTAATGTTAAGAAGAAAAAGGTGTTTTGTATCGTAAATGACAAAAGGGAATTGCAAATAAAAGGAATGGGGCAAAATATCAAAATTATATTTTTTATGGAAAGCATTTTTACTATACACTAATATATATATATATATATATATATATATATATATATACATATATTTCTTATTCTAGAAAATGTTATACGAGGTGTTTCTGCACAGCGGTTACAAAGTTTCATGAGATATACAGTACACCTAAACGATTGGAAATCACACAGCAATGCATGGTCGGAAACGCTTTCCTGTCACGGTAGTAACGACACAAAACACAAGAAAGGAAGGACGCAAACAGGGTGAGAAAACATATTTATTGTTCTTAGCTTCGCAAAAATGCTGGGACGATGCTGGAGAATGCTGAGGAACTTGTTACACGCATCCTGACAGCTGGAGAAGTCCGGGACACGCCCGGTATTTTAGAGAACATTAGATCTTCCATGCGTCGGAGATGTGAGTGTGAAGATGTTGTTGCCGTGTAGATATTGTGTAGATACATTTAGATATCGATAAAATAATTCGTGACCCAGGTTCTTAAAGCAATCAGAAATGTTTATTCGAGGTGAGGAAGCGAAGATGCATGTTACAGAGGCGGTAGCAAGGGAGCTAAATGTGAGATACATTGCATGCTTCTCCTTAATTACATTCTCGCCAAATAATTCGCCAAAAGGTTACAAATTCTCGATAACATTTTTCTGATAGGGAGATCTTCATATAAAAATTGGCAGGTTATCGCCTTTATCCTTGAATTCATTTAAAAATCCCATAAGAATTTTATAATGCTGTTCACAGACAATACAATGGGGCTCATGACGATAACTCTGGAATTTCGATCGCAGACTTGTGAATCAAATAAGGATATGATTGTACTTTTTTGCTTAGATTGCAAACGGCCCGGAGAAAGGGCCAATTATCGATAACCACATAGGGTCATGAAAAAGTTCAGATAAAATGAATCGAAATCAAAGCTTGGCATATGGTTCTATTAATGGGTAACTTTGGAGGGGTTTTATGACTATTGCGAATTTTAAAGATAGGGACTGTATTTAAATAAAAGCGGTTATGCTAAAGGTTTATTAAGATATCCTTTAATGATTTGAATGGAGTTTGAAGTTATATGATTTTGATATCATAGTGATGCTCGGAGGATCACTTCTCGGGGTCGTAATTTCGAACACTTTCTTTGATTGACGACCATTGTCTCTCTTTTTGTTCTTAATCCTTTGTTTTTTACTGTACTAAGAATAATAAACACATTTTCTCACCCTGTTCGTGTCTTTCTTTTCTTGTGTTTTGTGTCGTTACTACCGCACCAGGAAAGCGTTTCCGACCATGAATTGCTATGTGAAGTATAAGTTCGAGACTTAAAGATGCATTTATAAAAACAAAGTTTCTTTTGTTGCCACTGAGTTTACGAAATGTTTCCGTGTAGTTTTTATAGTGTATTAACCAGCTTACATTAAAAACCGGAATAAAGGTTTATCGGATGCTATCCATTGTCAACCAAACATGTTTTACAGACAAACATTATAAATTAACATGATTAACATTAACGCTAAAATTAATATTATTTTGTTACTTTTGCATGTATGAACTCAGTTACGAAACTAAAATATTTAATTGAGAATAGCCTTTTAAAAACCAATATTCCTGTTTAAGAAAACGGATTAAAACACTATAAAAACTATTCGGAAACTTTTCCGAAATTCAGAGGCAGCAAAAGAAATCTTGTTTTTATACATGCTTCTATAAATCTGGAAAATATATTGCATTAACAGGTTTATAAAAACAAAGAATATCTTTCAGAATCGTGGGTAACTCGGAGGAGGAATTTTCGTCTGGAAAAAACAATTACAAATATCGTAAAATAATAATAAAGTTTTCGTCTTAACTATTTTTCAAAATACTGAGTTTTTGAAAAATGGCGGGTATTTCAATATAAACGTTCAAAGTTTAAAATATATGTTTCTTTCTTACAAAAAAACTATGACATTAAAAAATATATATTGAGTCAGAACTGGAAATTCAAAGGAACAAACGTGAGGACGTTTAAAGAAAACTTTCAAGCGTAAGAAAGTTTTAAAAACTTCTTTATTTATTCCTCTTTATTTATTTTTTATTTCTTTATTATTATTATTATTATTTAACGTAAGAACGTTTTTAAAAAAAATTGCACGTTTTCATTTAATTGATTCTTTTTTCTTTTCTTTTTTTTTGGGGGGGGGGGCGTGAATATTTTTAGAGCTACAGAAACTCTATTTGACGCCTAATACAATTTGTTTCTCGTCTTAAAGTCGTTCGATCGATGTCCAACGATCGATAGATACCTCGATAGTAATGACTCAGATAACTTGCTTATTCAGATTTGGCATCTATTGCTGTCGCACCGCTCGCATCATGCTTGTTGGGACTCTGCGTATTTTCCTAGAAAATACATCCGGAAAAAAAACGCATTTATGTTTTGAGAGAGGTATCACTAACAAACGCTATCTCTTTATAAAATTCTATAGCTTTCTATTTTTATGAATTTAGAAATATAGAAATCGAATTGTTATAAAATGCACTTGAAATATTTTCCAGTGGAGTAAAAATCCATTTTTCCCACTGCATTAACATGGATTAAGCCCTTTAATGATAGATATTATAAAAGGTTGTATTTTAATTTAAAAATATGATGGAAGTACGAATTTATTTTTAAAATATGATGAAAAGGAGTTCATGCCAATATGGTATTAATCTGATAAGTTCTTTGTAGATTTAGTCAAATCTAAATGACATCACTAACACAGTCACATAGTTATACAGTACGGTCTCATTAAACTGTCACTCGCTTAAAACGTCACCTCGCATGTCACGCCAAAAATATACGAAAATAGTGTTAAAAAGTCTTCATACAGCATCACTTGAAAGATCTGACACCTTTTTAAACTGTCATTTTTAGGATTCCGTACTTAAAAAGTAAAAACGGAACCATTATAAGATCACTCCTGTGTCTATCCGTCTGTCACAGACATTTTACTCGTAAACTATGGGACGTGGAAAGTTCAAATTGGGGGGAGTAATAAAGACTATTGACCCACATATTTGCAAATTATTAAACATTTACCAATATATTTAGGAAAAATGTAGAGGGGCTAAGTAAGGTACTTGAAAAAAAAATTGTTTTCTTGTATATCGTGTGGGGCATCGTGTGAAAGCTTTCGTAAATCGTAACGATGAACTCAAAAATATATTTCCTATAATTTTAGGTATTACTAGCAGGCCCGTCCGGCGTTGCCCGGGGTTCTTAAATGATAACCTTAAACAAAACTGAAATTTGTATGATTTTATATCGTTTGAAATTCTTTTAAATGAAGCTAATTTCGGAGGCCCCCATTGTCTTCCGCAGCGTCTACAATGTTCCCAACAAACTTCTTTCCGAACGAAACTGTAACCCGAGTTCCCGTTACCTAAGGCAACATGTATCTGAAGCTCTCCGCACGTGCCGGAGACAATCGAAAACCAAGTTGAGTGAGCCAAACCTCATGGTAATAAAAAAAAGAAGCAATTTAACAAATTACAACGACCATTTGGAAAATTATTTTTCCAAAGACTAAAATTTAAGACATAAAAATCGCACGGAGTTGATCATACATTACGTACGCCATGAATTAAACATTAATAGTGTTATTACACGTAAAAATTACAAGCGACAAAAATCGCCTGCGACTCGTCAGATTTCCTGAAAATTACGTATTATCCACCTGAAACTTACGTATTATCCAAGCATTTCACTGGCTGTTCGGGAAAAGGCTTTTACATCGTGCAAGAAATCTGACGACCAATTTTAAATGAAATTTCATTCTTAAACTTCTAAACATCCCGCAATATTACTTTTTACACTGTCGTATAGAGAAAAAAAATGTACTTTTAAATGCAATTTGTTTGAAAGCTGTATCTCAACTTGTTTCTGAGTTATTAATTTTTTTTGTAGTTTTTATTACTTTTTTGTCATAGTGGCAACAGAAGTATCCATCTCTGTTGAAAGTAAAGGGAAAATACGAATTACTGTATAGACCAATCAGAAAACGAATAAAATGTGGATTCAACCAATAAAACTCTTCAGATATGCTTTTGATTTCGTACCCTGACGAGGACAATAACCATTTTTCCAAATGGTTAAAAAAAAAAAAAAAAAAAGAAAAGAAAAAGAATGCATCATTAATGTTAGAAAATGTTGTTAACTGAAATCTAAGGTAAAATTTCATAATACAGAAAGTAGCCGAATTGTAATCTAAGTTGAATGAACCAAATCCCGTTGAAATTGGGTACTTAGAATCCGAGGAAAGAAAGCGCCCCCAAGTAGTGGAAAATGACCACTCCCCATTTAAACTTCACGAATTACTTTTAACATTAACACGATATTTAATAAACGGCTGAAATGCCTTATCTAAAGTTACATTTAAAGTAACACGATTTTTAACTTACGGCTATAGGTTGTAAACGTAAGTCGATGTTGAAAAAGTAATTTAATGTTTGAGAAAAGTGGTAGCTGAGGTATAAAGAAAGACCGGGCCCTGGGGGCCAGGGTCTTAACTTGAGTGTAGTTGGGTATAAGAAATTTTTTTTTGTAGTTTTCAAACAGCAGGAGGACGCTGAAACTATGTTTAAAAGATTTTTAATAGAATCGGATAGTTTTTAAAGAAGCTACTACAAAGGTCCCAAGAAGGAGATTAACATTCAAAATTGGTGGTAGCTGAAGTCTGGAAAATTTTTTTGTCGCTCATGTAGTAGCAGGAGGACTTAAGAAGTTGTTTAAAGAAGAAGCTAGTGAATCGGACCGTTCTTAAAGGACCTATAACAAAGGGCCCAAAGAGCGCCAACTAATAATAAAGAGCAGGGCCCTAACATGAACACTTGTTAAAAGATCTAAGTTCTTAGCACTTTAGATCTTCAATTAGTCAAAATTAAGCATAGGGTATGAATTAACCATTAGAATAAAATTTTAAAGAAATGCGCAAAAATGGGGGGAAATGACTAAAACAGGGGCCTAAGGTCCAGTAAAAATAAGAGGGTGTTGTTCCGGGGAGAACAGTGCAAGATTCAACTTTAAAATTTTGCATTGAGAATGCGAGAAAATTAGATGGTGAAAAATGCATGCCGCACAAAAAGTGCAAAGT
Organism: Maratus speciosus; assembly: GCA_963932465.1. NCBI lineage: Eukaryota > Metazoa > Arthropoda > Arachnida > Araneae > Salticidae > Maratus > Maratus speciosus. Next base: position 310,854,965 of record OZ010792.1, read on the forward strand.
GCCCTGGACCGGCCCCTATGGAACACTAGGGTTCCCCAGGATTTTAACTGGAATAAAGTAACGGGAGAGTAACTAAATGGAAAAAGTATTCCAAAAATGAAGATTGGATTAATAGGAGGCAATTTATTAACAATTTATGGTGAAAAAACTTTAAGGTTCCAGGGACTTACGTGGCATGCAGTTGCGTACAAAGATATATTTTAGTAGTTTTTCAAGTAGTCAGAGGATGCTGGAAATATGTTAAAGAAAAGTGCAAGCAATTTCGATCATTTTTAAAGAAGCTGCACCAAGGGCCCCCTTGAAGGCGATTAATATTCAAAATTGTTGGTAGCTGAAGTCTGTTTTTTGTCGTTCATGTAGCTGCTGGAGAACCTAAGAAGTTATTAGAAAAAAAAAGCTAGTGAATCGGACCATTTCTAAGGGAGCCATAATGGGGGAACCAAAAGGGTCCAACTGACAGTTGAGAGTAGGGCCCTAACATGAAAGCGTGTTAAAATGTTTTAGTACTTAGCGTTTTTGATCTTCAAGATATCAAAATTAAAGTAATCGGAGGCCGCTAGCACTATGTTAAAGAAAATTGCAAGCAATTCGGATCATTTTTAAAGAAGCTGCACCAAGGACCCCAAGAAGGCGATTAATATTCAAAATTGGTGGTAGCTGAAGTCTGAGGAACTTTTTTGTCGTTCCTGTAGTAGCTGGAAGGTCTAACATGTTAAAAAAATCTAGTGAATCTGACACCATTTTTAAGGGAACTATAGTAGGGTGCCCAAAAGGGGCCCACTGATAGTTAAAAACAGGGCCATAACATAAAAACACGTTAAAATGATCTCGGTACTTAGCGCGTTAGATTTTCAATTAGTCAAAATTAAGCATAGGGTATAAATCATTCGTTAGAATAATATTTTAAAGAAATGCACAAAAAATTGGGTAAATGTTTAAAAGGGCCCCAATGAAAATATGAGGATGTTGATCCAGGAAGAAGAGTCCAAGGCTGAACTTTTAAATTATGTACTGAGAAGGTGAGAAAATCAGGGGGTGAAAAATTCTTGGCGCACAAAAAGTTCAAGGGGCCCTGAACCGGGCCCTATTCCACCCTAAGGGCCGCAGGATCTAAACTGGAACGTAGAAATGAGAGACTAACTAAATGGAAAAAGGATCTCAAAAATGAAGATCTGTTTAAAAGGAAGCAATTTATTAACCTTTTATTTGCACAAAACTTCAAGGGGTCCTGTATCGGGACCCAAGGGGCCAGGGTCTTATCTGGAGAGTAAAAAGGCGAGACTAACTAAATGAGAAAGGTCCCCAAAATCGAAGAAGATTGGTAAAAAGTGTTCAAGTTATTAACAATTAAGTGCATAAAAACTTAAAGGGGGCCAGGGACACCGGCCCTTAAAAAATTAAAAATCTGAGCCTCAGGTGCATCAGGAACTGTCTTGGACTATACTCGCCTAAATTTTCAGACTTCTATGTGCGGTAGATTTTGCTAGCTATCGCACACAGACAGAGCGAAACTTTGCTTTATTAGTATAGATAGTTGCAGAGATATTGTTCAAAATTTAGTGCAAATATATGTCCCCCCCCCCCTCCTCACTCAATTTTTCGAATCTACTCAAACTAAAATTATGAAAAAGTTAGAGGTAGTAGACGTTAAGTTAAACCTTGCCGGAAAATTATAGCGATTACCCTAGGTCACATAGTTTTCGAAAAAAAAAAAAACTCATTTTTCTGTTACACACAAATTTCGATTTGCGGGAATTCATCAAAGGTGGAGCGCTGATGATACCTTTCTTAGCAGAAGTATAAAAGCATTGTTGATAATGATTTTCGTAAAAAAATGTCTGTAATTAGCGAAGATACTAACCATTGAAGACACGGACGGTTTGGACATCCATAATACTATATGAGCCATCGGCTTTTAAAGCGTAGATAACTTTTAATGATGCATTTTTGTTATGCAATGCCCAGAAGCAGTATAAAAGCAATTAACGTCAAATTGTTAAAAACAGACTAATTTAATTAGAATTAATACCATAAATACTATGGGATTCGCGACTAGTTTGCATTGGAAGTATATCTCTATACGCCTCCCTTCTCTTAAAGACCTATCTGGAAAAACGCGACACGTACCAAGGCGGAGTTGCAGCTTCGCGATCTTCTTTCGAAACGCGCTTAGCACAATACAAATCTTCTAATGTAGTTAAAAAAATTCACGGAAAATGCTTTATAAGATAAAATTTTCCTGAATTCATAATTCAGTACATAAAGGGTTAAAGAGGTGTGAAATTATTCAAAAAGTGCGGTATTAGAAATGCTGTGATTAGCACTGAGGGCGATTTTATTCTGGAAAGTGGTGACGAAAATTCCACGGTTCCTGAATCCGATTTCTATGACGAGAATCAACGAAATCGGACTTCATAGAATTTTTTGCAGAATCAGATAGCGATTCCAAATTTGAAGGATACATTTGATGCTTCTTAATTTTTTTATATAATTATTTCTGCTTATTTAGTATTTCATTTAAAGAGTGATTTTGTCTGAAAACATATGGGAATTTTTTTGGATCGGCTAATACGCTGGTCAAGAACTTTACCAACATTTTATCATTCAAAATAGGGGGATGGGGAGGGAGGTCAGCTTATACGCGAACGGGCTTATACGCAAGTATATACCGTATAGTATTATTTAGTAGCCCTTATTACCAATTGATTGGTACCTGGGACATTTATATACGATGATTTACGAGAGATTTAGTAGGTGTGTATCCCTCTCTCTCTCTCTCTCTCTCTCTTTTTCTCTCTTTCGAATTGAGCGTACCTTACATTTTTTTTTTTTTAATTGTTATTTTTTTTACCAAAGAAGAGGATTTCGAATGCAATAAAGTAGGAAAAAAATTGAATAACGAAACCGACGTGAAAACAGACTTATTTACTAAATTCATATACAGTGTAATGTATTTTAATAATAATATAATTATCTATTTAATAATGGCCGTAAAAGTCTATATTTATTACTGCTACTGATATGCAGATGAATTTTTTTTCTCTCTTTTTTAACACTTTCCAACAAAGATGAAAAGTGTATTTTAACACTTTCCAACAAAGTTGAAAAGTGTTTTTGATTTCGGCTTGTCTGTCCGTCTGTCCGCGCTCAAACTCTCGTAAATATACTCAGATTGCCCGGAAATTTGTGGATGTTATTAAAATTCACAATAGCAAGATCCCTATTTCAAATGAAGTTTGTAGCATGTTTAGTTCATTTACAGGGGCAGTCAAAAGCATTCCGTTACATTACGGTCAGTGGGAAAAAATCGTTTCAAATGATTTTTAATGTTACACGCATCCAAACATAACAAAATTGGTGTGCATTTATGAAGTGCTCTAAAATATGCATTTTGTAGAATATGCGGAGAAAATAATAGTTCTTTTTCATTTACAGGACCTCACAAAAGAATTCCGTTACATAATGATATAGGGGGGGGGGGAGTTGTTTGCGGCGTATTTTAATTATGTTAAACTATTTCACATATAATGAAATTGATATACGTCGCTGAGGTTTACTATAAGTTATTTCAGGTTATTACTGGAAATGCATTTTTAATTATGATATGTGTTTTTATGTTTCACTATATTTATGCATACTATACGGTGTGTATAAATGCTATAGTTTATATACAGGACTACACAAAAGAATTCGTAAGGGTTACTGAGTAGGGGCATAAATTGCTTAAAGTTGGTTTTTAAAGGAGTTATTCATTTTTACGCTGAACTGCATTTAGTTTTGGTTTACTTGGAAATTTTTTGTAGAATATAGATAAAATGATATACGGGGTCACGCAAAGAATTGGATACATAACCGTCTATTATGATAATATCTGGAAATGTGATTTCAGCAGTTTTAAGAGTGTTTTAGATTAAATTAAATTTTAGCTAAATAGTGGCGTGTAATAAAGGTACTATTGGCTATTGACGGTAATTGCTGAAATCAATTTTAAAAATGTTTTATGCGTTTTCTAAAATGTTTACTTAGTTATCTTATGTACCTTATTTCGCCTAAGTAACGAAGTTTTGTTAAAACATTGAGGAAGTGTTGGAATGTGTTTCATAATCTATGGTTAACGCATGATTTTTCTTTCTTGTGGTGTTTTTTTTTTGCGGGGGGGGGGGAGGGGGCATTAAGTGCAATGTAAAAGAAAATTATCTCTATTATAAAATAAACTAATGTTAAAACTTACAAAGAAGTTTCAATACCATGCATATAAAAATGAACGTAACTAATACCTAAATAAATAAAATAATCCCTTTAATTAATATTTCTCCATGCATGAAGAATTAGTGAATTGGCCTCGATCTTGTATGTAATGATAATCGGCCTCTAACAATCTTTTTACCGAGTTCCTTCAAGTATCGTTGCACAGAGATTTTAGACTAGAATAAAAGTTTTCGAAAGCTGATTAGATAGACACCATATCTGCAAGAAACAAATATTTATATTAATAGATAAAATTTCTTTCTTTATTTAGGATCCTCTTTTTGGAGAATCGTTACATAGAAAGGAAATTCCTCTGCGCTGAACTTCCTCTGTCAGGAAGGTACTAATGCCGAACTAGATATGAAGTTCATTGTCTAATAAGCATTCTATTTAAAGCCTTAGAAACATTGAACTTGAATTACACTGGTTATCAAAAATTAAGGAAAAGTCACAAAATGCTAATTTTCATATACGCGAACACTCAAAAGGAAATAATATAATTCGAGTAATTACTATCTCTACAACACAGCTAGCCCATATAACATCTCATTCATGTCACACATGGTCACAAGTGTCACAGTCACTACAGTGAAGCAAAAAAATAGGAAATTCCATACATCTCATTATGAGTCTCAAATAATCACTATATGTGACTCCACTGAGACGTCACTGTGATTGCTGCTTTGTGACGAGTCACCATGTGACTTTACAAAGTAGTTACATTGTGACTCTCATGTGACTGTCATTTGTAGACTCAATTTCAAAGTCATCGTGAACGCTGCATTGTGATAAGTTACCAAATAATGTCACATTAAAGTCACATGATGACTTTCAGGTGACAGGGAGACTACTGTGAAGTCACCATTGTGCTCTTTTGGGAAAACTCTCCATGTGACTATAATATGATATTATTTGGTGACTTATCATAATGCAACGTTCATGATGACTATGAAATTGAGTCTAAAAATGACAGTCACATGAGAGTCACAATTTAACTACATTGTAAAGTCACCTGGTGACTCGTCACAAAGCAGCAGTCACATTGACTTCTCAGTGGAATCACATATAGTGATCATTTGAAACTCATAATGAGATGTATGGAATTTCCTATTTTTTTGCTTCACTGTAGTGACTGTGACTCTTGTGACCATGTGTGACATGAATGAGATGTTATATGGGCTAGCTGTGTTGTAGAGATAGTAATTACTCGAATTATATTATTTCCTTTTGAGTGTTCGCGTATTTGAAAATTAGCATTTTGTGACTTTTCCTTAATTTTTGATAACCAGTGTATGTAACAGGTAAAAAAAAAATGTAATACACTTAGCAACTGTGCTTTCTACGGAATTGTGAATTAAACTTTAAAAAAAAAAGTCATTTGCATATAGCATTGCAATAGCATAATTGAGATTGAGTATTTACTCTTGAATGAACTAAATTTAAGATATTCTTTATAAGTCTTTTATAGCAGATAGTTTTCTAATTGTGTTTAAGAGCTCACTGCAGTCACAGATAAAAAGAAATAAAGATGGCCGCTGGCATTTTAGCTGAATTGAAAGGATGGTCTAAATTCAAATGATTGACAAGCGATCTCTTCCAATCAGCAAATGGCCAATTATCTGGCACGATTCTAACCCCCACCCCACTTCGGCTGAGCGCTACATGTGATAATTTCCAGTAGGTTTCAGGTGTAAAGGATTTTTTTTTCAATTGTCTTCGCTTTACAAGCGTAGATCAAAGCCCACTGTTTTGGGGAGACTCGATAACGGTAAAAGCCGTAAAAAGAATTTTAATCTGTTTATGATAAAAGTGCAAAAATTAAAACGATTTGACTTTCAATTTTTTTTTTTTTTTTTTTTTTTTTTTTTTACAGCTTTTACAAACATAAAATTGAAATTAGTGCAGTATAAAAACTATTTTATTTCACATAAGGCAATTACATTTAAAATCAAGGGGGAGATATTGAATGAGGGGGGAAATATATCAGGTACAAATATTCTAAAATAACTATCTTTTGTGTGAATTCTTTTTAGAACATAAAATTTATGAGATTTATAAAAGCTAAATAACATTGAAGGTTAAAAATAAGATGTTCATAAAATTAGGAGAGGAAAAGTTAAACAAATAAACTGTATATTTTGTACTGTACATCTGTAGAGGGGGTATAAATCTAAATCCCAGCGTAGTCATTTATAGATATAGTACACAATTTATTGTTGTTAGCACTAAAATATGCGACAGAAAACATAAAGTTTTCCAAATATTAAAAACTTTGTGTGATGTTAGCAGAAAGAAGGATGGCAAAAATTTTAGTGAAATTTTCAGGCAGAAGAAAATTTAGATTATGGATTATTTTAACAAGAATGTTATAAAACATAAAGGAGTTTTAACAATTTGAAATTTTAAGTGCACAGGAGTAAATTCAGGTGTGTGTGTGGGGGGGGGGGGGGGATTTCTGAGCACTAAATATTTTTTAAATGATGCGGTCAAATAAGAATGTTTTTTGTAGCGGTTCGTAATCTAAATAACACTAAAATACTTTTATTTTAATTACATTTTTCCATTTTTAACACTTCCCAAGAAAGTTGAAAAGTGTTTATGGATTGAGTTTGTCCGTCCGTCTGTCTGTCTATCCGTGCTCTAACTAGCGTAAATATAGTCGGATTGCCATGTAATTGATATACGATATTGAAAATCATCATGGTATGTTCGGTGCACCATTCATGGTTCATTTACAGATGCACTCAAAAGTATTCGCTACATTATGGTCTATGTGGGGGGGGGGGGGATTATTTAGGATGTATTTTAATAGTGTTACACAATGTTAAACACAGTTAAATTTATGTACATTGAGACACACTTTAAAATTGTTACTATAGACTATGTTATGTGTAATGCTTAAAGTACGAGTATAGGGGACTCAAAAGTATTCCGTTATGTTATAGCCCATGAAGAAATATCGTTTGCGGCGTATTTGATTGATATTACTCTGTCACAAAGATAATGAAATTGATATGAATTTCTGAGGTGTCCTAAGCCTACCTTCTGTACAACATGAGCATTTAACAATTATTTACGGTGTCAGACAAAAGAACTTGGTTCAATATGGTCTACGAGAAAAACTGTTTGTAGCGTATTTTGATCACGTTACACTATTTCAAACATGACGAAATAGATACACATTACTTTGATTTACTACAAGATGCTTATATTCGAATATGGTCTGCATTTCATTTAGCGTTCATTTACAGGGAAACATAAAATATTTTGATACAATACTGTATCCGATATAGCTATTAAAAATTAATGCTGAAAGTACATTTTCAATTACAGAATGCGTTTTTAAGTTTAACTAAATTTTTGCGCACTACGTGGTGTGCACATATTTTACAAACCCTATACAGGACCACACAAAAGAATTCGTAACCATTGCTGAGAATGAGTATGAATTTCTTAAAGGTGTTAGGTTTTTTTTAGTTATAAATGTACAAGCTCAACTACATTTAATATGCTTAGAGATGTTTGTATCATACAAATAAAATACTATACAGGGATATTCAAAAAACTGGATACATGGGCCGCCGATAGAAAATAATTCCTGCAAGTGTGAATTCAGTAATTTTGAGCATGATTTTGCATGAATTAGATTTCAGCTTAATACTGTTTGACGTGTATAAAAATTTCTATATACAGAAATGCACAAAAGAATTCAAGTATGTTTCCGTCTATAAGTAGAAATTGCCGAGGGTGAATTTTCAACTGTTTTATGTATTTTCTTACAAAACTAAATTTTAACATAGTATGTAGAATCCGTACAAATATATGCAGTACAAATATATCATATACACTGCCTCATATGAGCTGCATATATCATATGAGCTGCACAAAAGAATTTGAGTACCTTCCAGGTTATGGGTGCAATTGTTGAAATCTGCTTTTCAAACGTGTCATAGGTATTACAAATGTTTAGTTAGATATCTTCTTTACTTTATTAAACGGCGAAGTTTTGTTACAGTGTTCTGTAAGTGTTGGAAAGTATCGACGTAGACGCATGATTTTTCTTTTTTCTTTATGGACATACTCGGTTCAGTCGATTACTCAGGCACCTTTGGTATCTACGTTTGATGGTTCTTTCTGAGCTAGTCGGAATAAAATGATTTCGAAAGGTTTGAGAATTTACTTGCACGTTGACGAGAAACCACAATATTTTCCTTACAAATATCTCTCTAAAGACATTTTCCTTTGAAAAATACAGTTAAAATGTTTTTTATGCACAATTAAATGTACACCTATCGCTTTATTGTTAACACTTTCGTACATAGTTGAAATGATTTAGTTAATATTATAGATAATAAAAATTTATAATTAGGACGAAAAAAAAGTAAAAATTAAAAAGTTTTAAAGACTGTAAATTAGATTTTTTAGCTTCATGAGTTGAGGGTAAGACAAATCAAGAAACAGATTTTTTTTTTTTTTTTTTTTTGGCGGGGGGGGGGGGGGGATTTAATAGATGACCGATTATGTAACTTATTAAAGATTTACAAATAGGGCAAAAACATTGCAATTAGGAGTTTTAGAGACTTTAAATTTTATGAGCATGGAAATAATGGGGGGAGAAAAGAAAACGTCAATTTTATATGGGGTGGAAGAAATTATATAATCAATTATTTATTGTTCAATATGAAACAGATAAAGCTGAAAATGTATTAAAAAAAGACTTTCAAAGATTTTAAACTTAAATAAGGGAAAGAAAAAAAAGGGGGGGATTTTATTTGATGACTTATTTATTTACCTTACTAAAGAATAAGAAATAGGACAAAAAAAGACTAAATTTTGTGTTCTTGGTAAGGGTAGAGTCAGAGCAAGCGTCAATTTTTGTGGGGGAGGAGTATAGTTATATGATTATTTATGATTACAATAAATTAACAGATAGAGTACAAAATTATATTAATACATGGAAATTATTCCAGAGAGAAACATTCGCCTTGCATACAATATTTCAAATGAAAATCAAATTTCAAATTTCAAAGTAATTGCTTAAAAGGCGCAAAGGCCAACATAGTGAAAAAGATTCCAAGCCGGGACTCGAACCCGGGCCATCAGTATAGCGCACTGACTTTCTACCGACTAAACCACTTGGAACGATACCTAGCTCGGAAAATTTCTCACTATTATATGTTGGAAAGGCTACAAACGCAGCACAAGATGGAATATTTATCGTGAGTCACCGACCTGGGACAAACACGAAACATAATTAAATCCAGCATCGATAGAAATTATATTAATACATGGAAATTATTCCAGAGAGAAACATTCGCCTTGCATACAATATTTCAAATGAAAATCAAATTTCAAATTTCAAAGTAATTGCTTAAAAGGCGCAAAGGCCAACATAGTGAAAAAGTTTCCAAGCCGGGGCCCCACCAGTGGCCGAGAGGTTCTGCGTTCGAAGCTGGTAGACGGGAAGTGCTGGGTTCGATCCCAATCGCGCCCGTCGGCCTAATCGTTCGGAGTTTTCGTGGTTTTCTTCGAGCCGTGGATTTTCCATTTGTAAATATGGATTAGGTTCCCTTAGAAAGACCCCCATGGAGGGCACTCCCCCCCGGGCCTATATCCCTCGTGTAGATAATCGGCCGTCAAAAAATCAACCAATCCAAGCCGGGACTCGAACCCGGGCCATCAGTATAGCGCACTGACGTTCTACCGACTAAACCACTTGGAACGATACCTAGCTCGGAAAATTTCTCACTATTATATGTTGGAAAGGCTACAAACGCAGCACAAGATGGAATATTTATCGTGAGTCACCGACCTGGGACAAACACGAAACATAATTAAATCCAGCATCGATAGAAATTATATTAATACATGGAAATTATTCCAGAGAGAAACATTCGCCTTGCATACAATATTTCAAATATTGTATGCAAGGCGAATGTTTCTCTCTGGAATAATTTCCATGTATTAATATAATTTCTATCGATGCTGGATTTAATTGTGTTTCGTGTTTGTCCCAGGTCGGTGAAATAATTATAATTGACTTGATGAGCTGATGGTCTGTGCAATTGCCACCCGTCGAACAAATCCCTTCCTGTGAAATCTTGTATCACTCTTTAAGAATCTGTGGACAGGCACAAAAACATCCTATCTGTGTTTTTATACCTAGATTGTGTATAAAAACCTTTTTTAATTCATTACTCTGAATTTGGAGATTTTTGTAACAAATACAGCTGTATTTTTTTTTTTTACAATTGTTTGAGAAAGACTTTGTTTTTATTTTCTCTGAAAACTGCTTGGATTTTTCATTACATTGATATGCAATTCTGATAATGAATTTCATAGAATTCCATTTCAAAGCAATATTTCGAATTTCTTCCAATTTTACCAAAGCATTCTTTTTCTTTATCAGAAATCAGTGAAAATATATTTATTTTTCTGCATCTTTATCTTTAGACTAAGTTACAATTTTATTTTCCCCGCATTGCTGATAGAGATTTTTTTTTTACCTTGTCAGTTGAAAGCTCACAGTCAAATATCTCCAGAGATTCTCCATCTTCTTCCTCTACTTCCCAGTTAATAATCAGGAGGAGTTGCCGTAATATCCTTTACCAATCTGTGTCCTATATCGGAATTTGGTAAATTAGCAGTGGTTTTAGTTTATAGTCTTTACTTGACCTTACCGATCATGACAGTGTTAAGCTATCATTCGTTGTTGCTAAGAAACTGTTAGGATAGCTGAGGACGCTCTATAACCGGGCTAGTTATTACTTTTTCGATTTTTGTTTCAGATATTTTTCTTTAAAATTACTTTTACTTTCATATCCGCTCTAAAATTTAAACTATCCTATTATATATAAAAAAAAAAACTATAGCCAAAATCGAAAAGTAAAAGCTAGCCTCACTGTCGATAGTCACCAGATATCGTATGCAAAAAAAAGAAAAAAAAAAGAAAAAGAAAAAATCATTCAAAAATATTAAAATCAAAACGAGAAATATGAAAATGACCCCCCCCCCCATAGACTTAAAATTAGCGTTTTCATTCCTTCCCGTGTCTGAAATAGGCGTGCATGCATCCAATTCTTTGAATAGCCTTGTATATTATTATATTTTTATTTTCCAAACATATCTTTCTAAATGTAGTTGAATTTCAAAATAAAATTAATCAATTTCTCAACAATTCTTCCTAGTTCTTTTGCGTAGCCCTATACGTAGTCTATCGAATTTATATATATAATCTAGTATGCAGAAATTTAGTTAAAAACGTATATCATAGCTGAAATCTCACTTTCAGCAATCATCCCTAATAGACAATACTTCATATGCAATATTGTATCCAATATCTTTTATGTGCCCCTGTAAATTAAATAAAATGTGATGCACATCATATTATAATGTAAGCATCATATTGTAAACCTCAGTAACGTATATGAATTCCATCTTGTTTGAAATCGTGAAACATAACTAAAACACACTTTGCAAGCAGTTTTTTCTGTAATAAAACTGAACCCTTTTCTGTGACCCTGTAAATGAATGATAAATGCTTTGCTATCCCTTCAGAAAGCATGTTTTACTGCGCCTCATAAATTCATATCAATTTCATTATGTTGTAACAGAAAACGTTATTAAAATACCCCGCAAACGTTTTTTCTTCGTAGTTCATAATGTAACGAAATATACTTTTTAATTCCCCTGTACAAGTACCTATGCTCTTCAATAATGCGAATAAATTGTATGTTTAAAATTGTTTTATGTCATTAAAATACACGCAAATGTATTTTCCCACATAGACCATAATATAAAATACTTTTGAATGTCCATGTAAGTGAAGTATAAAATATTAAAAGGTAATACGTATTAGAAAAAAAAATTGCTAGCTAGTATATTTTTATAAAATGCTATATTTTATCTTACAGTTTCATAACTTTTAGTTTTACATTATTAAAGTTAATGATAAATTTTCGCGTTTCCTAACCGTTGCAAAAAAAAATATCTTTGCGTTACATTTGAGAACCCACGCAGGTTACGGGGAAAAAATGTAAACGCTAATGTTAAATATATGGGAGCGTTATTTTCAAATCTCACTTCCTTTTTATCTCACTTCCTTTTTAACATTTTAAAATGATTTTTTTTTTTGTATAGGATAGCTGAAGACGATCTACAACCGGGCTAGTTTTTACTCTTTCGATTTTGGTTTCAGATATTTAAAAAAAAATACTTTTAATTTCGGAACAGGGGTGAATCGTTTCTGAAATTGAAACTTTCCTAATATATATATATATATATATATACTAAACTAAACTCTGCGGCTATACAATCCATGAGGATCAGGGCCGACAGTGCCCATCTCTGTTTTCTTGACCCTAGGCCCGAGGTGCTATACAGCATGCGTCCCGGCCAGGTGGTCAGCCTAACGCGAGACCCTCGGTGTTTAGTTCCCAAGCAAGCTTGGTACTCATTTTATCGACCCCAAAGGGATGAAAGGCTGAGTGAACCTTGCCCAGTCGGGAGTCGAACTCTCGACCTGCGGTGCGGCAGTCAGATGCCCTGACCACTACACCACTGGGCTTTATATATATATATATACCAAAAAACACACACTACTCATCCAATCCCAAAACTACTGAACTACAGAGAAAATTAACAAAATAACCATGGAAAAAACTTACTAACAAAACCATGAACGAAAAGAAAACATTCAATGGAAAACATTCAATATATATATATATATATATATATATATATATATATATATATAAAATAAAAATCTAAAAAGTAAAATCTAGTCTGGTTGAAGATCGTGCTCAGCTATCCTATGTAAAAAACATCATATTAAAACAAAGCGAGAAATTTTAAATTAACGCCTCCATAGACTTCGTTTTACTTTCTCTCCGTGTCTGAAGTGGGCTCTTTAAAAAATATATCTGTTACACAGGACAAATTTCGTTCTCCGACTGTTAAAGGTGTACTGTCCCCTTAAAAATAATAAATATTAAAGTAATGAACTATAAAAATATTTCTTTAAAATTTTGAACAAGTTGATTTACAATTTTAAAGTTAACAATCTTTAAAACTTATTAACTTTAAATTCTGCTGATTTTTAATTAAAAAAACTGTTTTTCGAACGTAAAATGTTAAATTGTCGAATATTTTATACATATACAAGAATAGGAGGCTTGAAAACCAGTCTCCTGGCCAGGCCACAAATATGTTCTAACAAATTATGACTTCGTAATTATTTGTTAACTATTTTAACTTAAAAAATAATTAAAAAAATACTCGTCTATTTTTTTACCATTTTACTTAATAAACTAGGACTGAAATTTGATTCCTTAATAACTTCTATATGTTGTAACTCCCTCTGTGTGGTTCTGAAATTGTTTATATAAACGAAATGTATAATTTCCTTCGTTATTCATAGAAATATAGAATTTAAAATATTTCATTCTTTCAAGAGTCTTTTGTTGAAATTAAACAATAATTTTAGAAAAAAATAAATCCAAGGTTTGAAATAGGAGTGATCTATTTTAACACGATACAATAATCCAATCACAATTAAATCGTTTCCATTTGCTAAAGTGTTTGGAAACTAGCCAATCATATTTTTAATAGGCGTGGTTTTCATCGTCTTGGTAGAGGCGGAGAGCATAACATTACGAGGCCATTTTTGACACATTTTTCATCAAAATCTTTGCATATTTTGCTCAGCCTAATTGTAGTAGAACTATTGAAAGCATGTTATTGGAAAGCTTAAACTCTATATTTTCGTTGTTATTAAAAAAATTTTCCTGAATTTTGCTGATATGAATGTTATAAGACTAAAAAGGACACAATACCTCGAATTTCACTGGATCCTAAATTGACAGGATCCTGAGAATTAAACTACAACGAAAATCGGAAAAGTAAAAAATAGCCCGTAAACAGATAGTCCTCAGCTATCCTGTGCAAAAAAAATCATTTAAAAATATTAAAAATCAAGCAAGATATTTGAAAACATTGTTGCCATAGACTTATCATTAGCGTTCGAACTTCAAGCCGTGACTAGTGTGGCCTCTTAACAAGGTTTGATCATTTCACCTTGCAGGATTTCTACTTTTACGAGGATACAAACCGGACAGACGAACAAACGTATATATTTTCTGATACGATTATCCGCGGACCACTTTAGTCCTTCCACGTTAATATGACCCATAAGTGACGCAAATTTATATGAATTTATTCTTAAATTAAGGTGATAATCACTATTGACTATTAGCAACTAGCGTGGTTTTCTTTGAACCTTGGATTTCGATGCGTAAATACGGGTTAGGTTCCCTTAGAAAGACCCCCCCCCCGTCCCCACGGAGGGCACTCCCCCTCTGACCTATATCCCTTGTGATAATAGGTCGCCAAACTAGCAGAATCTAGTTCTTAATTAGATAATGCATTTCATGTATCATTTGTGTCTGTTAGAAATTTTCTTTCGCCGTAATATCGCGAACAGTTTCAAGGTCATCGGTCAAGTTATCGTCGGTCGATTATAAAGTAGAACCCGATAAAAAAAATTCGACAATTCAAATCGCGACCCGAACCCGAAACCGAACCAAACTCGAAATATTCAAACCCAAACCCTAGGTGAAAGAAAATTAATTCATATTTTAATAGAATTATGGAAAATTAGCCTACAATTTTGTCTCTAATATCAATTTTATCAATGTTTTCATTTTTTAATTATAAAAGTGAAGATATATACACTCATTAATATTCAAATGTACAGTTTTTTTTCAGTTGGAAAATATTCGAGACTTTCTTTTGAAAAAATGGGTGAATTCTAAATTTACCCGAACCCGAAACTTTAAAGACAACTCAATCTGAACCCGACCCGCAACGAAACAAAATTAGCGTCAAACTGACTCAACCCAAATCGGGGGTCGGATCGGATTCGGATAAAATTGGCTTAGCGACCCAATGCCAAACTCTACAGTAGTGTTGTTCGAGACTCCCTCTCTTGGGATCCTTTTAGATCTTAAAAAAAAAATAATAATAAATAAATAAAATAAACAAATAAAATTTAATGAATTACTTAAAACGCACAGTAGCTGAAAATCTCAGACTAATAAAAAAGCATAAAATTCGTATAATAGTGATTCTGAGTTGAAAGAAGTTTGAGAAACGTTTTAGAGTATATTAATATGCAGAAATCTTCCTGGTGGGTGAAGTGCAAGTAGGAAAGAGTGTACATGTACACGAAAGAGTGTCCCCTTGTTTTTTCGGCCATGCCCCATCATATTACCCCCCCCCCCTCTTCCCCACACCACACACAGACTCTTCATGACATACAATAACAAAAAAAAAAAAAAAAAAAAAAAAAAAAAAAGAATAATAAAAAATAATCACGCGTATGTGTGTGGAGGTGGAGGGATGTGAAAAAGCTTTATTTTGATACGACAAAATTTCAGAAAGCACAGCATCTATGAAAAAAAAAAAATGTTGTAACATTTACGTATTTGTTGTACCTGAGGCACTTTCCTCCCCGAAATCGCAAAGCGTTCACTATTAATAACCATTTCCAAATTACACACCTCCCCCCCGTCTCCCATTCACTACATGGCATGCCCCCCCCCCCTTTTTGGTGATTTATATTGTATTTTTAAAACATACTGCTTAGTATTTTCAAAGTTTAAGAATACACAACGTTTATTGATGTTTGGCTATAACAGAAGGTTAAAATGATTCGTTCGACGACGATAAACGTTTAATAATTATACGTTAGAGCC
Organism: Maratus speciosus; assembly: GCA_963932465.1. NCBI lineage: Eukaryota > Metazoa > Arthropoda > Arachnida > Araneae > Salticidae > Maratus > Maratus speciosus. The sequence continues at coordinate 310,870,966 of OZ010792.1, forward strand.
TGATATTTTGTAAGGGATACTCTGTTAGGCCACCATTATTATAACGCCTGCGTTACTACATGGTATTACGATTTAAAAGTAAATAGAATATATAAACACATTTTTTATCCTTCATATTTTTGTTCTAAAAAAATTATTTGAAATATTCGAAGTTTTTTATGAATAAAAACGAAAGTTTTATGAAAATTAGTAGTATTTGTCAAATTTTAGTGCTGCCATCTATCATAATCTTTAGACAATATTAAAAATACAGATGTGAACAGTTAACATAATTTCTTTAGACTTCAGAAAAAATCAAACTTTATGTAAATAAAATACTAAATTGTTTATAAATGTTTATTAATACAAAAATAATATGCAGTTTTAAAAACTGTTTTTTTTTTCTTCACAGAATGGGTTTTGAAAAGTTTGAAGATTTGAGTGTTTTTTAAATTATTTTGTAATTTCATTTTTATTTCACAGTAGTTCTACGTTTTTTTTAAAATTATGCACCAATGATATCCTCCATTCTGTTATGTATTATACCCAAGGTACTGATCTTTTCTGTACGTAATTTGTTTGTGGAAGTTTACTGCTTGAGGTTTTCAAGACTTCTGTGTAAATATTACTGTCTATTTTCCTTATACACGATTTCAAAGTAAATGTCTTTAAAAAAGAAGAATTTTTTTTCAGCTTGTTTTTCAAATAATTTTTTACCTTAAATATTCAGATAAACTGGAAAAGCAAAAATCTTATAAGAATTATTATTTATCAAATTTAGGTAGTGCTGCCATCTGTTATGATTAAAAAATATATTTTTAAAAAGCAAACCAGTATTATTCAGAGTAAATCGGAAAGTATATTGAAATAACTTCTGAATAAATAAAACAAGAATTGTAGAAAAAATATCTACCTACAATAAAATGATTATGCGCTATTATGTGAAAAGGGTTTCGGAGCCTTTAGTGGCGAAATTTCGAAGTTACTGACCCTATCGCAAAAACGATCAGTGATAGCGAAAAAAAAATCAGTTATAAAAGTGTAGAGCATATTTGATTTAGTATGAATTGTCTTACTTTTAAAAATAATTTAATTAGCAACACTGAAATGCTACTTCTTCGATGCACCATTCTACGAAATTACTTGCCCTCTACTTGTACTTTTATATATATATAATTAAATTAGAGGGCAAAATACAAGCTGTGAATTAAACTATAATAACAATTTCATAGCCCCCCTCCTTCTCACTTTACAAACTGGTTACGGCCCTGGTTAGTTAAAGTAAAACTAACATGTCAGAGCTTCTAATAAGGTTATTTTTACATGCGAGTTGTCATTTTGCACTAAATAAAGATGGGAGGGGACTGTGGCAATACCGTCTCGAAGGAAAGAACAATGGTGAAGGCCATAAACAGTGGCTCCAAAAGTGTTCGTACACTTAAAAAATTTTTAGTAAAAAGGAAGTAACCTGGAATTGAATTTGAATATGAAGTCCAATATTGTTCCACTCTGTGTTATTCTAAATAATATCCAACATTTTATTTATATATTGACAGATTTTCTTTTTATATATAAAAAAAAAAAAAAAAAAAAAAAAAAAAATGAAAACGGAAGGAGTTAGACAAAGAAAACGTCACAAAAGTCTTCGTACACAGAGACATTTTTGGATAAATTCATAATTAAAATTATCGTCTGTCGCTTTATTGTTACTTTCTTCTATCTTTACAAGAAGAAAGTATTGGATTCGTGAAAATTTTCGAATTTCGGTTTCCGATGGATTTACACGTTTTAGGGGTCAAAGAATCCGAAAAACATGTATTTACAAAGTGTCTGCTTGTCTCTATGTAACACAAATTTTGTGGGCGCGCTATCTCAAGAACTAATGCACGGGTTTTAATAACAATTGATATTCAGTTAGTCCCTGATATAAATTGGTGCTAATTAGTTTTTGGTATAAATCGCTCAACAGGTGGCGCTGCTATGCAGCATTTTTCACGATTTCCGCAATAGCTCAATCTCCAGAACCAATGCACGGATTTTCATCAAACTTCAGATTCAATTAGTCTGACATGAATTGAAGTTTTATACATTTTGGTGTAAATCACTCAACAGGTGGCGCTGCTATACTGCATTTTTTACGATTTCTGTAATAGCTCTACCTCAATAACTAATGCTTGGATTTTCAACAAGCCTCAGATTCAGGTATACCTTGATATAAATAACTGCTGTTTATGTTTTGGTGCAAATCGCGCAACAAGTGGCGCTGCTATGCTGTATTTTTCAGAATTTACACTATAGCTCTATCTCAATAAATAATGTCCGAATTTTCATCAAACTTCAGATTCAGGTATACCTTGATATCAATTAGTGCAAAATGAATTTAATAAAATTTTTTTTTCAGTTAGTTCCTGATATAAATTGGTGCTGGTTAGTTTTTGGTGTAAATCGCTCAACAGGTGGCGCTGCTATGCTACATTTTTTCAGAATTTCTGCTATACCTCTATCTCAAGAACTAATGCACGAATTTTCATCCAACTTCAAGTTCAGATGTACTTTGATATGAATTGGTGCTAAATTGACGTAATTTCTTGTAATATTTAAATGATTTAATTGACGTGATTTATATAGAACAAAGTTTTGTGATGGCCACAACATACTAGTTATTTTTGTATTGTGGTGATAGATAAAAAATTGTTTGGCTTTAATTTTTGCTTGCTTTCTTCATAATGTTCTATTTATTATTTTAAAATGGACCGCAGTCGTAAAGAAAGAACTGAAAGCATTCGAAAATTGATTATCTTTCATCATTGTTGTAGTAAATTAGTTCGGAATATTTCTAAAGTAGTAAATTTATCCCATTCTATGGTGCAGCATGTGGTAAAAGGCTTTAAAGAAGAAAATTGGATCGGAAACAAGGTCAGAAAAGGTCGCCCGTCAAAGTTTATGCAACGTGATCAAAGATTTATAATTAGAAATTGGTTGGATGTGCCAATCCCAAAACTTTCTTCTATCTCATATATTTTAATATTTCAAAATGTTGTTACAGATGTCAATATTTCATTTTTATTAGTTCAATACTATATCAACTCTGACTTTCATCTTAAATTTCTGCTTCAGTCAATGAATCGGACTAAAAACGAGTTAATCTCGATGATATTTATTACAATCACGAATAGTCGCGAATAGTCGGCTTATCAGTATGGGAAGTTCCCTTCGATTCACGAGCCACTGGTGTACAATAGAACTACGAAATATTAAGAAGATTACTCAAAAATTGCTATTACAGCGCCCACTTACGGCGGAATTTTTCCACATTCAGGAGGACCTTCTTGCTATGGCCAAAATCATACACAAAAAATTGAGTTCAATTCTACACTGTTAAACATTTTGCAGCATTCTGGCAGGCCATTCGACCGTTTTTTTTAAAAACGGTTTTATAACCATAATTTAACTATATTCTGACCGTAAAATGGCCAATAATATGGTCAGAATAGTGTTAAAATTACGGGTGTGTAACCGTAAAAAACCGTCAAATGACCTGCCAGAATGCTGCAAATTTTTAACAGTGTATGCATAACTTCATACAGTTTTTGATGGTACAATGGCGACAGACACACGGGCAGACAGACGGACAGACAAACATTTTCTGTAAACATGTTTTTTGGGATCTCTGACCCCTAAAACGTGTAAATCAATCGAAAACCGGAAGTCGAAAAAAATTTCGATTACAATACCGTCTTCTATGGAAGATAGAAGGAAGTAAAAATGCGACAAATCCACGATTAAGTACTATACAATTTGCTACATAATTTAATGAAACATTTTCTACTTAAATTTCACCCGAAACTTTTCGACGAGTGCTGAGATCAGCTGGATTAAATGTGTGTTCTACCCGTAGAAAATTTGTTGTTAGTGCTAAAAACAGAAATCTTAGGCTTACCTTCGTAAAATAAATGGTAAATAAATCCGAATCGTATTGAAATAATGTCTTATTTGTCAATGAAAGCTAATTTAACATTTTTGCTTCCGATGGGTGTATAATTTTGTGGAGAAGAAAAAATGAAGAACTTAATCCCAAAAACTGCATGGCAGTATCAGGACTAGGTAATTTGGTATTTATTGATGGCATAATGAATAATGCTCTTATTTAAATATTTTAAAAGACAATTTTAAATTATCAGCTCAATATTTGAATATTGGAAACAACTTTTTTTAAAATTTTTTTTTAATCAAGATAACAAAATCACACGGCTCTGCACGTTCTCCTCTGATGTCTCTATAATTGTTCACAAGTTCTGAAAACACCACATCAATCGCCGTATTTAAACCCAATTGAGCATATTTGGAGGGTTGGTTGTTGGTTGGTTCTGTTTACGACGGCCAATTATCAACACGAGGAATATAGGCCCTGAGAGGGGGGGAGTGCCCTCCGTGGGGTCTTTCTAAGGGAACCTAACCCGTATTTACGCGTGGAAATCTACGGTTCGAAGAAAACCACGAAAACTCCGAACGATTAGGGCGACGGGTGCGATTGGGTTCGAACCCAGCACCTCCCATCTACCAGCTTCGAGAGCAGAGCCTCTCAGCCACTCGTGGGGCCATATTTGGAAGGGACTGGAGGTTAGAGTACGAGGAAATGACATTAAATCAAAAAGCAAACTAAAAACAGTAATGATCGACTAATAGATGAATACTGATGCAAAAATTACAAAAAAAAAAAAAAAAAAAAACTAGTGAAAAAAAGATATCCCACTAAGTACTAATAAGTAGTATAAACTAGTAAATATTACAATATTTACTAACATATAGAGATTTTTTTGAAGTGCACGAAGACTTTTGTGAGGTACCTTTTTTGTTATTTTTTGATTATTTATTTCTTCAAAATAAAGTTTTACTATGTTTTCAAAATATTTTATGTAGTTTTGTTAAGAATAAGTTATAGATCTTATTAAATACCCATTTTGAAATATTAATTTTAATTAATGGATAGAGCACTTTCATTGAAATTTGTAAGTGTACAAACATTTTTGGAAGCTACTGTACGAACGTTCACTGTTACTCGTGACCATTAGAGCAAGTTTTCATAAACAATTACAATTATTTTATTACAGAATATATTTAAGATAAAAATTGGTACAACCAGCTAAATACCATTGTGTTCCACTCCCGTAACATATATGTAATTTGTAACGAAAAGCATTTTGCTTGTCTATATAATAAATAAAATTTTGTTACTCTTGTGACCAAAGTGCCACAAGAGTAACACAATTTTGATTATAGATAAGTAAAATACTTTTCGTTACAAATTACATATATGTCACGTGAGTGAAGCACAATGTTATGTAAAAGGTTATATCAATTTTTATCTTAAGTACATTTTGAAATAAAATAATTGGAATTATTTATAAAAAAATGTTGAATTATTTATATTAACTTAAGTGCAAACATATTTTTTTTTCATGATCGTCTGTACGGGATAAAGACAAATAAAAAAAAATCATCTTGAAAATTATTTAAAAATCATAAAAAATGTATAAATTGCGACACAGTTAAAAAAAAAATGAAAAACAGTTTTGAAAGAAATAGCACTTGTAAGTACAATTTTTTTCTGTATTCATCGGTGTAAAAATTGAAAATGTGCGATGTGTAGAAGTTTAAAATATTGCAATCGTCTGCTGTGGCCAACATTAAAATTATGTCAGCATAATGGACAAATACATTTATCTTTAATGTATTGGGTGTAGTAAGAAGTTTTAAAGCGTTTTTCAGAGAAATGAATATGCAATTAAGAGCTAAGAATAATACCTTTCTTAATGAAAATAATCTCCATCATTATCTAACACCTTCCGCCATCGGTCGGGCAGTTGTCGGATGCCGGCAGTGTAGCACGATTCGTCTTTTGACGTGATGAAGTCGTCAACACAGTTTCGCACTTCGTCTACTGCCCGAAAGTCTACAGAAGACAAGGCATTCTGCATCGACCAAAACAAATGACAGTCTATGTCGGGACTATACGCCGGGTGTTCTAAAACTTCCCAGCCAAGAGTTACTAACGTATCCTTGACTGGTTTTGCAACATGAGGCCTGTCGTTGTCATGGAGCAATTTCACGGGGCGCAGACCTTTGCCAATAAATGGACGCTTTCGACCGATTTCCTGGTTCAATTGAAGCAATTATTGCTTGTAGCGTTCAGCAGTTACACTTACACCAGGCTCCAACAGTTCGTAATAGAGCACACCCTTCATATCCCACCAGATGCAGAGAAGAGCTTTTTTGCAGTAAATGTCTCATTTCGGCATTGATCTTGTTGCTCCGCCGGGATTCAACCAATACTTTTTGCGTTTCGGATTGTCATAACATATCCATTTTTCCTCTCCCGTCACGATTTTTCCAAGACACGTTTTTCCTGTTGCCTGTTTAGCAGATTCATGCACTTTAAGACACGCTCATCCTTGTTCCTCTGGATCAATGCATGTGGCACCGATCTTCCTGCCTTCTGAATCTTTCCAATTGCGTGTAAACGATTACAAATCGTTTTTTGTGATACTCCTAATTGTTCGGAAAGTTCTTTTTGCGTCTGAGATGATCTTCATCAAGCAGTGCTTTCAAATCCTCATGACTAGTCTTTAGTGGAGCGCTGCTACGTTCTCGGTCGCTAACTTCAAAATCGCCATCTTTAAAACGTCGAAAACAAAATTCGCATGTGCTTTTCGATACGATTCCCTCTCCAAGAACAGAACAGATTGATTGATATGCTTTTGCAGCACTTTTTCCTTGGTGAAATTCGTAACGACTGCAGTGACGAACAAATGACTTATGGTATGACATCTTTCACCTTCGAAATTTCATCTTTACTTTCGCTTTTCTCCCAGTTTCTGTGTCGATTTGAAAACGCTGAACTGTTTCTTATCACATGACACAAACGCGGTCTATTGTGCTATTTCGCAGTAAACGTCAGACAAAATTTGCTTTACAACTTCTTATTACACCCATAGACAGATAGTAAAATACACTGACGGAAAAAAAAATCCCAACACCAAGAAAGACTTGTGTTAAATAAACGAAATTTGGTAGACGTGTTTATACATCTGAAAGATGACATCGATTGAAATTTCGTGCTTCGCGCATAAGTGTGGCGCTAGTAGCGCCACTCAGAACTTGCAGATCAGGTTTACTTTAAATGCGTGCTGTAAAGTTCGTGGGCGTTATTTAGCTTCGAAATGTGGCGTATTGAGTTGATGTTAGCCAAGAATGCCTTTAACAAGACGAAGAAGCCACTGTCAACAGCTCACTGAGTTGGAACGAGGTCGCATATTCGGGCTACGAGGAGGTGGATTTTCTTTCCGCGATATTGCAGAAAGACTTGATTGGAATGTATCCACTGTGCATGATTGTTGAAAGCAGTGGTCAAGGTATGGTACTGCCTGAGGAAGACCGGGTTCCAGGTGGCCACGAGGCACTCCTGAGAGGGAAGATCGCCGTATTCGGCATACGACTGTGGCGCATCGTACTGCGGCTGAAATTTGAGCTGCAGTTGGTACCACAGTGACACAACGAACTGTTAGAAATCGGTTATTTCAAGGACAGCTCCGAGCCAGGCGCCCTGCAACGCGCATTCTACTGACTCCAAGCCATTGCTGTTAGCGACGCCATTGGTGTCAAGCCAGAGCTCATTGGAGGACAGAGTGGAAATCTGTTGTGTTTTATGATGAAAAAGAACAGTCTGTCATAATTTTAAATTTCGTGCCTAATAAGTAGTTTCGGAGTTTTTTAACCGATTCTATTACCGCGAGTGTTTCCAATTCATAACTCGAATATTTTGCTTGAGTAGGTGTGGTTTTACGGCTCATGTAATGAATAAGATGTAAGTTTTTGTTCTCATCTTCTTGTAGTAGGACACTACCAAAACCTATGGCGCTTGCATCGGTGTGCAATTCTTGCCTAGCGCCTCGTCGGAATGTATACAATACTGGGGGGGTTAACTAGTTTTTCTTTAAGAGTCTCAAAAGCTTGCTTTTCGAGGATTCCAAATTTAAATGTATTTACCGCTTTTAATAAATCGCTTAAAGGTCTCGCTATAGTTGCATGATGTGGGATGTATTTTCTGAAATAAGAAGTTAGACCCAGAAAACTGTGTAATTGTTTAAGGGTGCGGGGTTCTGGAAAATTCTTTACTGCCAAAGTTTTGGCTTCCGGTGGTCTAGCAGTTCCGTTTTCGATAACATAGCCTAAAAAGTCAATTTTCCGTTTAAGGAATTAGCATTTTGCAAAATTAAATGCAAGTCCGTAATCCGATGCAACTTCTAGGACGCGTTTCAGTTTTAAAAGCGCTTCTTCCTCAGTCTCCACAAATGCTATGGTATAGTCTAAGTAAATTAACATTACCTTTTCTTTAATTAACTGTTTTAAAACAGCTTGAATATATCTCTGAAATTGTTGCGGGCCAATCGATAATCCGAATGGAAGCTTTAAATATTCGTACTGGTAGTTATGCGTGACAAATGCTGTATATTTCCTACTCTCCTCTGCTACGTCTCTATGGAACAAATCCATTGTTTAAATCCAATGTAGTGAAAATCTTCGCTTCCTCAATGTTATCTAAAACGTCTTCTATTCTTGGCAAGGGAAAATTATCTCTAATTATTTTTTTAATTTAGGGGTCTATAGTCTACACAAAGTCACCAAGAATTATCTTTCTTTTTCGCTAACACTATATGAGATGCATAATTAGAGCTACTTTCAGTTATAATACCCATTTCCAATCATTCCTGTATTTGTTAGTCCACAAATTCCTGTTCTGTATATGCTAATCTACGTGGTCGTTGTGCAATCGGAATATCATCAGTTAATATTATGTTCACTTTTAACTCTGTGTCCTTAACCTTGTTTGGCTTATAATTAGTGATCAGTTCCGTTAACTCTTTCTTAATAGTAATGTTTGTAATATGATTTAGTTCAACTTCCTGAAAATTAATAGAATTAGCTGTCTCAGCTAAATAAATATCTGTGGTTTTCTCTAACTATGGGTTGGAACACTGTTCGCTTTCTAACAAACAACTCTTGAGCTTAATTGCATGTTTATTTTTTCACTAAAGTTGAAAGCTGTTTCATTTTGATTAGTTTGTTCCTTTCTCACCACTTCAGCTGTCGCAATCATTTTTCCTATCGTGGGATTGTTTTGCTTTTCTGACCGCAACATCGCATGAAATCGGTATGTGACATAGCTGACGCATCTGATTTTCGTTATGACTGTTTCTTGTGGGAAAGCAGTGACGTAATTTACCCTAACTTCCTTCAATTTCCGTTTCCTCGTAATTTGCAATCCTTCATCTATTTAAATTTTTATTGTCGTAAATCCTATGGGTGTTATTTAGCTACCACCAATACCTGACAAAACCAAGTGATTTTTAAGCAGTTTAGGGCATCCCAGGGCTGTATAAGTGTATAAGTATCGTTACTAGACATATTGACATCACTTTCTGTATCAATTAAAGCATCCATCTTTTTTCCTAAAATCCCCACGCTTTTTATTATTTTTTCCACTGGGTTTGAGTTATTGCTTACGGCAGCATTTGCATTTTTAGGAGAATTATTTGTACACTGGTCAGACCTGTGGCCAGGAATTTAACACTTCCAGCAAACTGGACTTTCTTTTTTCCGGGGGCAATCCCTCCAACGGTGAGAAAATTCATTGCAATTGAAACAACGGATTTTAGTATTTAAATTCTTTTTTTTGGGGGGGGGGGGAGTGGGGTAGGTGTGTAATTTTTTTCATATGGTACGCGACTAATGTCATTTCGATGGAACGCTCTATTATTTTCACTACCTTGACGTTTTCTAAATTCCGTGACTGGGGGCTTAATTTCAGTTTTCCGTACGTTAATTCTGGCGGTTTCAAAATCATCGAATTTATTTGTCAATTCCTCTAGGCTCGTAATTTTGGGTAGTCACAAAAGTGTTCCTTCATTTCTGGGGACAATTTTCGCCTAATCTGTTCAATAATTAAAATATTTTTTAATTCTTCGAACGTTGATATGTGTAATCCCGATAACCATTCATTCAGGAAATTTGCAATTTCAAATGAGAAATCTTTCCATGACGCTGAATTTTGTTTTCTATGTAAAAGAATTTTTGCCTGAATTGTTCTGGTGTAAGTTTGAAACGTCTTAATTTCTTTAAAGTATTTTCTTCACACAGTCGTAATCACTGGATAGTTCTTCACTTTCGCGGTTTATCAAACTAAGTCAAGCGGTAACAATGTAAGCAGATATGTAACCCATTCATTTTTTCTATCCCTAGACGCTTTGCCTGACGTTCGAAAAGGGATAAGTAAATGCTTATTTCCTCCTCATTATTATAACTATTTAGCAATTTTAGAACATCGGAACCCTTTCCGGCGATTGTAGATACCGAATTATACAATTGGGTATTTTGTGTATTTTCCAATTGTAACCTTTTTAATTCAAATTCACGCCTTTCTATTTCTTTTTGTTGCAACAATTTCTCATTCTCTTCTCGATCGATTACAATTCCCGCTAGCAAGTTTTTTACTAGATCCTCATTATACCATTCGGATTTTGCAATTAATTCAGTCAGTTTACTTTTATTAGCATCTTCCGGAGAATTTAAACCTAACTCTATTACCGCAATAACAATATCGATCTTTTTCGACCTTATTAAGTGTGCCATAATTATATCTGACCAATTAACACATAAAAATAAAATATCTCAATATAAATCAATAATATATATATATATATGCACCCGATAAATCAAATATATCTATATCTATATATAATAATATGTAATAATTTTATAAAACACACTTTCTTTGTACCAGATATTTCAATAAAAAAATAAATATATATTTTTTTCTTCACTACATAATAACACAAAAAAATTATTATTTAACACCAGTTTTATAACACTTACTTCCATCTAAATATTCTCAACAGAATATATATTTCTTTCTTTCCACATAAAAAATAACAAGATAAAAGAAAAATATATCGTTATAACACTTTTTTCTCTCGAAATAGAAGCAAATAAGAACATGTATCTTTGTTAGGAAGCAAAAAAAAAAAATCACTGCAGACGCTCTTAATGCAAGTGCGACGATCTGGCTATTTTTCTTTGTTAAAAAAATGCAGAACAGAACAAATCACTCTGCATAAATCACTTTCTAAAAAGCTCACTAAAAAAACTTCACTAAAAAAATATACTTTTTCTTCTTTGCGTACAAAAAAAAGAATCACCGTACGCTTTTTATCTCCAGTATTTAAGTACTTTTGGAAAAAAAAAACAAATAAAACACTTTCCCGTTTTATCACAAACAAGAAAAGAAGAAGCTGAAAATCTTGAGATAATTTCCCGTGAATTAGGTCAAGGGGTCAGAAAATATTCTTCTTCATCGAGACTCGAAAATTTTGTACACACTTTTTATCAGCAGTTATTCCTCACAGCAACAGAGAAACGAAACTTTACGAAAAGATGAACACGCAGTTGAAATTTCGTTGACGCACAGAAAACATTTGACTCTTTATTTTTCCTTCCCGCGATGAGAAAAAATCTTTCCTTCTTTCTAGCTTTCACGGAACATTCGATGAAAGAAACTTTCCTTTTCTTTTCTTTTTCAGAACATCATTTAACTTTTGGACATCAGAATTTTTAGCACAAGTTAAAGTCCATACTTTACATGTACATCTCGGGCCGAGAGCCTCTAATTTGTAGAATGAATGTACAGTAGGGTGGTCACAAGAAATCAATTTTCGAATTTTTTCGGGGGGACCCCCCAAAAAGTTGCCAATTGACTAGAAAATGAGATTGGCTAAGTTTCAGCTCATTTGGATAATATTAACCCGTGCCTCATTGAGATTTAAGTTTGAAAAAAACGTGATTTTTCGCAAAAAAATGTTGTTTTTCCTTCATGAAATGAGTACAATTGAACCTAGAAACATAATGCAGGTCTCATTTAAAAAAAAAAAGTTTTGCTTTTAAGAACCACACACCATTTTTTTTCTAAACATGTATAGATTTAAAAATATGCGCATTTTTCAGGACCAGACATCACCTGAATCCTAAAAATTGACTTTTTATGAAAAAGCGAAAAAAAAATTTGCAACATGCCATTTCATCTGCTTTCCACATTTTGTTTTTCTTTTTTTCGTTTTGTGAAGTCCAATAAAGTGTTTGATTAAAAAAAAATTCCAAAGAAAAGGAAAAAAATCGAATTTTAAACTGAAAGAATTAAAAAAGAGGGAGGGCGAAGGAAGTAGAGAAATGAGAGCAAATAATGCTCAATTGCATTTTATTATTAAAGTTGTGTTACAAGAAAGGAGGCATAATAAAGAAAATAAATTATTTTCCCTTGCAACTGTCACGTTAACCCTTTCCGGCACAGAAAAATTCTGTTCGTAAAAGGATGAAATGATTGTCTACCCCGGAATTTACAAACGACTTTTTTAGAAATTAAAAACACATTACTTTAACTTTTCATTGTAAAAGCAAAATTTTATTAAAATATTCTTCGTGCTGTTTGTAAGTTTGGAATTAAAATTAGGTGGTCCCGGCGTGGGACGCTGCGCCGGAAAGGATTTAAGTGGTAATGGTTTAGATAGGGTGGCTTATGTTGACTTTTTTTACCGAAGTATTATCTAAAAATGAAAATGCAACTTGATCCGAGTTAAGATACCAAAGGCGGTTTGTCATTTTAGCAAGTGCTTTGTCTGTAACCTATTTATCAAATTTTCTGTAGTGAACAAGTGATTTTATTATTTACAGGTCTTGAATTGGGGGGTAAAGTGGAAGTATTGAAGCACGCTTTTACATAAATATTGATTAAAAATAAGAAAAGATCTCTGATACCTTCTTTTTCTAAATTTGTTATTGAAAGATGATCCCTGAAACAATATATTTTGAGAGAATGAATGGCCTGTGTCGCCACCCATCTGACATGATTAAAAGCACCAGGTGCTTTGAAAAAATGTCTTTTGCAAGAAGGAATTCTATAAAAATTAAACAAAGTTGGATAAACTCTTTATAATCATCCCTGAGCTATTAATTTTTAAAAGTTCCTGTAAGAAAATTTGAAATTTCTTCTGAATTAACTATTTATACCTAGTATTTCATCTTCAATAGCATATTTTGTATACTTACTCTGGTTTAATTTAGACCACCCAATCAGAATTGTTTTTTTTAAATATCTGGCTGAGGGGCAGTGATTATGCCCATTTTACAATCAAGATCAAGAACAGCTTTTAGGAAAATTTCTAAATTATGGTGGCGTCATGGTAAATACAGAAGACTTTTCCTTTAACAATTGCTATAGAAAAATGCAGGCTCCTCTCAGGCGACCTATGTTTACTGCAGTTGTATCAAAAAATATTGCCTGGATTTTAACAACTTCCTCCCACTCTTCAACTGCTGAAAATACAGCTTTCGCCTGAATTATTCCGATACTATTTTCAAGTTGAGGAACTCGTAGTAACTGTTCTTCATCCCCACAACTAATTAAAATTTTTATCCACTCTACATTTTCTTTATTCAAACAATGGTGAAGCAGTTTTCCACCCCAGTGAACAACAGTTCTCTCTAAACGGGAATTTTAAAATCTGTTTTTGATGAGCTCAGTTTTTTGTTTACGAAACAGTTATTTGCAGAGTCGATGTCTGTGGTTAGCTATTGGATGTATTCTAACTCTAGCAGCTTCTCTGGCGTTCAGTTCATTTTGCGAATATTATACAATAAAATACATAAAACTTGACAATTACTTGGCTGCTTACCGTCGATGATTTGATGAGACATGTGGCCAATTTAAAAAATCTTACATTTCTGCCATCATATCAAGAGGGGGAAGGGGTTTTACGGAATGTTTCGTCAATTCAAAAAACAGATAACCATAACAGATAACAAAAACAGCCTTGTAATAAAAAGAGAAATTCAGAGGTTCAACTGCAATACAAATCGAGAAGCTCTTTCTTACTAGACACAGAACTAGATAACTAATAATCAATTATAATTCGTGAAATATTTTTAAAGTTACAAAAATTGTTCACTTATTTTTGCTTATTAATAAAAATAATACAAAAAAATTATCAAAAGTAATAAAATTTTTAATTTGTCATTTTTTACCTATGTTTCAAAAATGCAGAGTTTGAGGGTATGGTTCACTAGCTGTCCTGAAAAATACTAAATTTTTATTAAATATAAGTTTTCATGAGAGTAAAAGTTCAAGGCAACAGCAGTTTCTATGAAATAAAACAAGAATCAGGTTTCTAAGACAAATATTTTTCACGTAAAGAAAGAAAAACGACAATTTTTTGCCAAAAATTGCAAATTTTCAAGAATTCAACCTCGATGAGGCACGGGTTAATGTTATTTATTTGAGCTGAAACTTTGCCAATCTCATTTTCTAACTAATTGGCAACTTTTAGGAGGGTCCCCCCGAAGAAAACGTTAAAAAAGAATTTTCCCCATGTTGCTTGTGACCACCCCAATGTACAGTCGTGGAAAAAAAAAGTAAACACCCCCTACTAACTCCTCAACAAATTATCGTAGAAGAAAGTTACTGGTACCGAACGATTGGAAATAAAGTCTACTTTTAAATGATGTATAGAAAATTTTCTTAGGGGGTCACCTACATATTAAAACGAACCATAACTTTGTTTTTTTTAATAGCAGTACCCAATTCTGACAGCATAAATGAACTCTAGACCCTTCAATTAGCCTAAAAACGAATTTTTATGCAATTCGTACCATAAGTTTCCGATAAATTAATTATTTTAAAACGAGCGTATTTTAAGGGCTGTATCCAAATTTAAGTTCCGTACTAGATTGTTAACAGAGAGAGCCGCTTCCTTGATCAAGGCACCTTAAGCGCCACTCAAGGAGTCAATGAAGCGTGTTAGATTACAGTACGGCAGAATAAATTTTAAAATGTCTACTCACTTCCATCATAGACGGCCCCTTAAACCATCATTTTGCTTTTTTTAAGCATAATTTGAAAACTACTTGGAAGAAAAATGTGAAATTTTTGAATTTCCATAAAGCAGGACTTAATAAATCTAAATCCATAAAAAAAATTGTAGGTTGCAATTCATAATTTTTTCGAATATTAATTTCATAATTCATAATTCATATCATAAAATTATAAAAATTGCAAATTCAGCTTATTTATGTTTGGGTATATTAGTATTATTACCACAAAAAAAATTAGCACATTAGGAGCATAATTTCGGGAGATATAAATAAAAATATGAAAATATAATTTAACATTAGAAGCACTCAATTTTGAATGTTTATAATTCAAAAACTTATCATTCAAATGACTTGAAATTTGGTGTCTAGGCATAGTTTGAACGGAAGATTTCAAATATCTTGTTAAAATTGGGTATTGCCTTTGAAAAAAATGAAGTTAGGATTCGTTTTAATATGTAGATGACCCTCTAAGAAAATTTTATATACATCATTTAAAAGTAGACTTTATTTCCAATCGTTCGGTATCAGTAACTTTCTTCTATGATGATTTGTTGAGGAGTTAGTAGGGGGTGTTTACTTTTTTTTTCCACGACTGTACACTCACTTTACGGAATAAATGTACTTCTACACTGGGTCGGTGTTTAGAAGTAAATAATCCAGGCAGATTTTTATCAAAATCTTGACACTTTAATATTCTTGGATATGGGGATGAAAATATTTACATACGGGGTATTTACATTCAGTTTAAACATGAAAAATAACTGGCCGGGGACATTCTGCTTAATCCAGGTCCATCTGACCCGGTTTTCCGTAGAACAACGACGTTTCAGCACGTCTGCCCCTAAGAGCAATCAACAGTCGTCTCATTCTTTTTCACAAATTTAATTGTAGGTTCAGCATTTTTTCGTAGGCTCAGAGGTTGAGGTTGATCGTCCAGAGCCTCTTCAAAGAATTTGCTAGTCTTTGCAGTGCAGAGTTCAAATTCTGTCACCACGTATATGCATTCGTACATTCGAGCATCACGTGATTTAAGTGGTATCAAAAAAGGCACATGGGAAACATTCCGTGGCAGAATCTTTTTCGTTAGCTTCGATCAAACCCAATTTTTCTTCCGTTCGTTGTGCGAAGCAACGAGGATAACAGTGATATGGAAGATTATGACAGTAAACTTCATTATCTGTGGGGGAACAGGACAAGGGTAAAATCCAGTTCTAATGTTTCAGGTGAAAATCTTGAGCTCCTGTTGACTGTACTGTTTGGGATTTAGATAACGCCAGGCACAGACCCAGGCGATAAGATTTTTGCTTCTGAATATTCACTGAAAAATCTG
This sequence comes from Maratus speciosus, assembly GCA_963932465.1. Classification (NCBI taxonomy): domain Eukaryota; kingdom Metazoa; phylum Arthropoda; class Arachnida; order Araneae; family Salticidae; genus Maratus; species Maratus speciosus. Next base: position 310,887,251 of record OZ010792.1, read on the forward strand.
TTTTAAATAAATTATGCATATAAGTGGGATGTTGTAAAATGTGTTAGATAAGTTAAAGAATACTTTGATAAATATTGTTATATATAATAAATATTTATTTATTTCTAATATGACTTTCCTTTGGAAATTTTATCATCCTTTGGAGGCAGATAAATGTATATATATGTATATATAAAAATATATATATGTATATATATAAATATATATATTCAAATATTGTTTGCTGACGAGAGAGGTTGTAAGAAGTGTTTCACATCAATTACAGCTTTTTAATCCACTAACTGATTTCAGAAAAATCTTGGAAGACTAAACTCGTCATCTTACACACCCCCCACCCCCCAATACAGATGTCCCAACTAGGAATAATATTTTTTAAACAACCAGTATTTTGACAGCGGTAACTGTTGTTATGCCTACCAATAAGATAACAATATTTTAAATATTTAGGAATAGTTGGTGAAAAAATAAAAAGAGATGACCCCATACATTTTAATTACCAAATTGTTCCACGAAGTAACGGAAACACCAGTTCGACTGGTAATTATTTCTTTTTTTAATTTATCTAAAATAAAAAAAAGAATCTTGGACGGTGGTGGGGTTTTATATTAGTACTGTACCAAAATTTGAAATTTTCAATATAAATACCAAATTTTGACATCATATTTGGCTTTTCCGATAATATATACCTTAGGACACGAAACGAGAAGTAATTCGATCAAGTAGTTTAGGAATTCTACTGGTTTAAAGTTTGGAACTCGTAATATTAAGAGTTTACACTAGTCATGTAAAGAAATGCGCAATCGAACGTTAAACCTGTGGGAGAGTTCTTTTCAAATTTCTCTCTTGCATTTTAATATTTTAAAATGATTTTATTTATTTATTTATTTTTGCATAGATTAGCTGAGGTCGACCTCTAAGCGGTCTATTTATTGCTCTTGAAATTTTGTTTGCAGTTATTTTTTTTTCATGGGGCTACAAGTATGTACTTACTAAAGATGGTTAAATTGCAAAGAATAGTTTTCGATCCGATAAAACTTATGTAACTGAACTATCGTGACCGATTTCAACATTAAATAGCATTTAAAATAATTCTGCGATGTATCTTCTCCAGTGTGTTCATCATACATTTTTCTATCAAATTATAAGTTTCTATGTTTTTTTTTATAGATAATAGTTTTTGCAGGCTAAAACAAAAAAAGTGAAAAGAACATGACGGATAAATAACGGCAGCGGCAGCTTTAGTAACTTTTTTTTTAGAATCGAGGAATTAGAAATTGTCTAATGATGTTTAGTCCAATAAAAAAGTACAAGATAAAAATATTGTCTTAGAAAAAAAATATATATATTGTTCTGAAAAGGAAAAAATGTTAAATTAGAAAAAGAAATAGTAATGCTTCAACTCGTGAAAAGGTGTTAATTTATTAAAATCTTATGAGAAATCCTTAAAAATTGCAGATCTGATAACAAGTGACATAACGAAAGACAATTGTTTTATAAATCCAAAACAATTATCATAAAATATTTTAAGTAATATGTCTAATTTGTAAAATCAAATTATTTCAAAAATTTTCATGAATAATATTAATTTCTGAGATTTTGCCTATACAATTTCTTAAAAATTAGAAAATATAGTAAGCTATCCGTCGTTGGCTATATCGATCTTAAATTGTTCTTTGGCTTCTTTCAATATATTTGGACATCTTAGCAGAGAAACAGCAGTCATGGCCATGGCTTTTGCTGCGTTTAAAGTAGATTCTTGTGCAGTAGGCAGCCCAGCTGCGTCAGTAAATTCTTTTGTATGATTGTCGCCTTTAGAAGGGATAGGGTAAATTGGATGTATAGATGGAACAACATGCGATACATTCCCCATATCAGTGGATGCAATATTCACATTGGATTCTTCATCAAATTGCATTCCTATTCAGAAAAGAAATAGTTAATGTAAAAATTGTGAAAGAATATTCCTTTATGATTACAGAAAATATGCATATACATGCAGCGCTCATGTGAAGTTTCTCTTGTCATTTATTTTGTGAAAAAGCGATTTTATGACGTGAAAATAAATTTTTTACTTGCAAAAGTAAAAAAAAAGTATTATTTTTTCAAAAAATCTGGGTTCAAATGTCGACAATGCAAAATATACCAGAAAAAATGCCTGAAAAATATTTTTATGATTATTTTAGAATGTCTTTTCTATTTATTATTTAAATTTATTACATAATATTTCCGATGTTGGTCGGATTTTTCTTGTAATATTTTGTAGGATCTGTATCATTTTGTTTACTCTGGAATATTTTGCATTAAAAACTTATAAGCATGAAACAACTTAAGAGTATATCTGAAACTGACTGTTTTAAACTAATTTAACCACAAAATCTCGTGAGATACCTAAATTAGTCATAGAAAATTGACAAATCCTCCAATGGATTTCGTGAAAAGAACTGAGTTAATAGAATTTTTTTCTCTGATGATTGAGAGAAATAAATATATAAATACAGTATATAAATATACAAATATAGTATACAAAATTATAGTATGGTGCATATATTTTTAAAATTAAATCAGTATGTACACCATGATAAGTTCGTAACAATAGAGCATGGAAATCTTCTAAATAGAGAATACTGATAATGAGTATTTCATAACCGTATGCAGGGTGTATTAGAAATAATCGTTCAAATTTGGTGGGGAGGTAGAAAATAGTAAAAAAAGACAATTTCACATAGGAAAGTATAGGCGCAAACAAACGCATGACGTTGTAGAGGGCACTGTGTATTCACAATTTCTGCTCACGCGCAAAGCTGTTTGACAGGTACAAGCTGTAGCCATTCAACAATGTGACTTTGCAGAAGTAACATGCCATTATATGTTAAATGAATATGCAGATGTGCATCCAATTTAAGGTGCGATAGAGGAAAGAGGTTGAAAATCTGCGGAAATGTATGCATAACACTTTAAGATAGCTTCCTCGATTGGAACTCTCCGTGTCGATCGGTTGCCTCTTCTATCATGGCAGGTACTGGTAACCGCTCTAGTTTCGCAAGGTTGTTGATGAGCACGTACAAATATTTGAGCTTGAGGTTTGCGCCAGTTGGAGTAGTGTTCTGCATACATTTACTCAACTTTCCTACTGCTGTCCCTTTCCGCACAGTAAGTTAAATGCATATGAGATGTAAATTTCCAACTGGGCAAAAAATGTCCGGACCAAGATTCGAACCAGGCTTATCTTGACTGAAGCCACCAATGCTCTGCCATCTGAGCTATCCCGGACGAATCTGGTTTATCTAATTCAACCAGCTAACCTTATTGATTATAGCATCTAGTCTGATATCTGAATCAGCTCAACAGAATAAATCATATATGATGGAATTCCAGAAAACGCTGGATACTTAATTATACTAGATTAATTTTAACACAATTATTCTAATTGGTAAATAAATCATATGAATTATGGAAATGGAATGAATTATGAATATATGGAAACTTACATCTCATATGATTTATGTGCCAATTAGAATAATTGTGTTAAAATTAATCTAGTGTAATTACGTATCCAGCGTTTTCTGGAGTTCCATAACATGCGAATTATTCTGTTGAGCTGATTCAGATATCAGATCAGATGCTATAAACAATAAGGTTAGCTGGGTAAATTAGATCCACCAGATTCATCCGGGATAGCTCAGATGGTAGAGCATTGGCGGCTTCATCCAAGAGATCCCTATGCTTCGAATCTTGGTCCTGACATTTTTCGCCCAACAGGAAATTTATATCTCGTATGATTTATTTACCAATTAGAATAATTGAGTTAAAATTAATCTAGTTTAAGTTAAATGCATGTCTGCATATTCATTTAACGTATAGTGATTCATGTTACTTCTTCAAAGTCAACTAGTCGAATGACGACCGGCTGCACTTGTCAGAGAGCTATGTACATTAGAAGAAATTGTGGATACACAGTGCCCTCTACAACTTCATGCGTTCGTTTGCGGCCATACTTTCCTATGTGAAGTTGTCTTCTTTTGCTATATTACTGATACACCTTGTATATGTGCATTTCATTTCACACTTAATCTTTACACTTATTTTGTTGCATCACACACATTATGCATAAATTGAATTTATGCATAATGTGTGTGATGCAACTTTGTACGTTTATTTTATTGTATGGAACAAAAAATTCTTAAAATGATGTAAGTATCACAGAAAAAGTTTCAGTTAAAATTATTTATTTTTTTGTGAATTTCAATTTTCTATTACACGTTTGAAACTTTATCTGCTGCTTTTTTATGCCACTTCATACTGTTATTATTATTATTAGCCCCCGGTATGCTATTTCTTTCTCCCAGAATTATTTTGTGTCGTCTCCAAAAAATAACGTTGCGTTGTATCAGCCAGCTGTAAAACAAAGCAGATGCATCATTGTAAGATTAAATACTGTATAACAATTTTTTTTAATTCTAAGCATCGCACATTTTCAATTTTTATACCGTCGTATTGGAAAAAACAAGTACTTTTTAAGCAATTTGTTTGAAAACTGCATCTCCATTTATCTTTGAGACATCAATTTTTTTGTAGGTTTTAGCGACATTTGTTTAATTTTGGCAACTCAAGACTCCATTTCTGTAGAAAGTAAAGAAAAAATAGCAATTATACCTTTTTGTTACCATTTTATCAGAAAAACTGAAAAAAATGTACTTAAAATACGTGCTATTTAGAAAAAATATAAATGAATGATTTCTGATAAAACATGGAGCTATTATAAAATATGTTTAATTTTAAGTATCTATATTAATATCACAAACAGATGAAGGCATAGGAATCATGAGATAGCTGATTTTTTTTGTCGAGTTTTTTGAATGATGAAAGCTCTTTTTTTGGATTTGTGTATTATTCAGAGATAGTGACGTCCTATGCGTACTTTACTGTAGATGTTGTTTAATACTGGATCGCAAATGAAAAATTCTTCAGCGGATGAGGATGACGTCATTTTATATAAAATAAAATCGCGTGTTTTAAGTCTTAAAACTGAACTACAGTAGAGTCCCGATTAACCGAGTTGCCGCTTTAACCGAGTTATTTTCTTCTGATGGACTGATGGCTTCTATTATTCTGAAACAGCCATTATAAATTAAGTGTTAGATGAAGATGAAAGAGCAGCCATAAAAAGTTAGAACTCTGATTTTCTAGTCAGAATGGGGCAAAAAAAAATGGCTATAAGTGTTTTTTGAAAATTGAACTATTTGTTGAAATATGAATTGTTTTTGTCCCTAAATGGTATTTGCTGTGTATTTGAAAAGATTTCAGATACTATATTGTATCCGAATTACTGTATATTAGTAATGATTGCTCGAAATGCATTTTTAATTATGATATGCGCTTTTCTAGGGTTTCTTTCATCTGACGAAACCCTATTCGTCTCGCTCCTCTGTCTGTCTGTCTGTCATTATGTCTGTCCATCTGTCACAGAGCCCGTTCTCAGAAACTATACATGTTGGAGACTTGAAATTTTGCATACTTATAGCTGAACACCATACATCATACGACAAATCATAAAATTTTGAAAAAGTCGTACATTTAACCCTTTGGGCTCCCACATGTGTATTTTAAACAATTCTTTCTAAGTGAGCCCCAATTAGGTTGGAGGCGTGAAATTTTGCATTATAGCTGAGCACCTCACATCAAATAACAAACCATAAAACTTTGAAAAGTCGTACATTTAATCCTTTGGGCTCCCACATGTGTATTTTAAACAATTCTGTCTGAGTGAGTCCCTAATTAGGTTGCAGGCGTGAAATGTGGCATACGTATAGCTGAATACCTCACATCAAACGACAAATCATAAAATTTTGAAAAAATCGTACATTTAACAACTTGGGTTCCCACATGTGTATTTTAAACAATTCTTTCTAAGTGAGTCCCTATTTAGGTTTTAGGAGTGAAATTTTGCATACTTATAGGCAAACACCTCGCATTAAATGACAAACTATAAAATTTTTAAAAAGCCGTACATTTAACCCTTTGAGCTCCCACATGTGTATTTTAAACAATTCTTTTTAAGTGAGCCCCTATTTAGGTTGGGGGCGTGAAATTTTGCCTACTCATAGCTGAACACCACATATCATACGACAAATAAAAATTTTGAAAAAATTGTACATTTAACCCTTTGGGCTCCCACATGCGTATTTTAAACAATTCTTTCTAACTGAGCCCCTTAGTAAATTGGAGATTTGAAATTTTGAATACTTATAGCAGAACACCTGAGGCCAGGCGACAGATAATAAAATCTTGAAAAAGTCTTACGTTTAACGCTTTGAGCTACCACATATGTATTTTAAGCAATTCTTTCTAAGAGAGCCCCTAATTAAGTTGGAGACATGAATTTTTGCATACGTATAGCTGAATACCTCAGACCACACGGCAAATCATAAAATTTTCAAAAAGTCTTATATTATTTACTCCTGTGGGCTCTAACTTGTGTATTTTAAGCAATTTTTCTAACCCCCGCCCTTTTCACCGGGGGAGCACTTTTCCAACTTTTGCCGACACCCCTTTGACCATTCTTTAATATTATGCTCCATAGCCTTACATATTTTAATTCCACTTTTACCGCCAGGGGTGTCTACTTATTTCGGGTGCTATTGGCCCAATCCCCTCGACTAATATATCTACGGATAGTATACAGGGTGCAATATGTTATCTATCGCCGACCTTTAATTTCTCAACCGTTGGTCGTAGACATATAGTTCCAATTACAAAAACGTTTCAAATGAGGTAAATATTCATGTTGTGGCATTATTTAAAGTAAAAAATCAATTTTATAAAAATTACGAAATCTAACTTTTTATACGGTCCCCCAGTCCCTATAGTTATATTTAGTAAAAGTATACTTGTATCATAACAGGGATAACACAAAAAGTTTGACATCTGTACTACAAAAATTGACACAGTTATTAAATTTCAAAGTTTGAGATTTTTTCGCATGATTTTGTCTTTCAATGAGGGATCAGTTAAAAGATGAATTAAAGTAATTCGAGATCAAAATCAGGGTGCAATGTCCTTTTTACGACGAAACCACCTTTAACCGATATCGGCAAATTGGGATATCACCATTGAGGGTTATTTCATTTTAAAATTTTAGCTGACTTTTAGAGGTCATATACAAAGCGAAGAATGAAATATTGAAATTAAACAGAAAAATAAATATCAGTTTATTGTAATATTAGAAAACGGCCTACTATAAAAAATGAATACGTCAAACGCCGGAATCTGCTAGAGATACTGTTCAAAGTGTTGTTTAACACTTTTATGGGTCGAACATTGTTCAAACGTCAAAGAAGGTAGAATCGACAACCGGAAAATAACACATAATCACTAAGAACTAGATAAATGGCAGCGGAATGCAAACGACCAGACGAGCTATAGCGAGAATGAAAATTGGGATTATGCAAATTACAATAGTACCGCAGCGCCACACGTTCGGGATAAAACACGAGCCATTTGCAAAGGATGCTAGTCAGCTCTGAGATCGTGATGGCAAGATACGCATATATGCAATATGCCGAAATTATACTTATTTATGTTGAATGTCAAAGGAATGCCAAAGAGGCCGCGAGTGTTTATTCAGAACGTTTCCCCAATGATCTACATCTAATACATGAAACTATAACTAATGCACTGCACCATCTTTGAGAGACCGGCTCTGTTTCACCACGACCCAGAAAAAATAGACGGGCAAGGTGTAATGTTCGAGTGACACCGGAGGAGGGGCTGGGATTCGGCCTTTTAATTCCACAACTGAGCACGGCGGAATTAAGCGAGGCATGTGGTCATCATGTCTGGCATTTGTTGCATACACATGATGCGCATCCATACCATCCGACACTGGTGCAAACATTGATGCTGGGTGACCACGAAAGACGATTTGATTATTGCAATTTCATGCTCAACATCTTAGAGGAAAATCCGTTGTTGCTTTGTGACACTCTGAGGGCAGATGAGTCAATGTTTATACAGAATGGCATTGTGAATGTGCACAATGTACATTACTGATCCCTGGAAAACCTCCACATCGCCCACACAGTACGACATGTGTGGTGCGGTATATAGGGAACTCAGACTGTTCGACCCATCTTCTACGATGGGACCTTAACGGGCGATCGTTATCTGCGTCTGCTACAAAACACGGTACGTAAATGGTATGAAGAGCTGCCTCTCTGACATGCATGACGGATGTTGCTTCAATATGACGGGGCCCTCTCTTCATAAAACATCAAACGTCCGGGCGTATCTGGCCACAGAATTCGGTCAACAGATTCTTGGATATGGTGGTCCAGTAGAGCGGCCACCACGTTCGCTGAACTTAACTCCCATGGACTTCTACCTCTGGGGATACATGAAGGCAAAGGTCTATGTGACTGAGACCACTTCTCTGGTTTATCTGAAGCAGCGCATCATCCTTGATTGTCGCACAGTTTGTAAACTTGCTGTGCTTTAACGTGTCCAGGACTCAGTACTGTCAGGCATTCAATTGTGCATTGGCACCAATGGAGAACACGTTGAGCAGTATCTCTAGTAGCTTCTGGCGTTTGATGCATTCATTTTTTATGGTAGACCGTTTTCTGATATTATAATAAATTATTAAATTTCAATATTTCATTCTTCGCTTTGTATACGACTCCAAAAGTCAGCTAAAATTTTTAAATAAAATAACCCTCTTCGGTGATACCCCGATTTGGCGATACCGGCTAAAGGTAGTTTCAACATAAAAAGGACATTGCACCCTTATTTTGATCCCGAATTACTTTAATTCATCTTTTAACTGATCCCTCATTGAAAGACAAAATCATGCGAAAAAATCTCAAACTTTGAAATTTAATAACTGTGTCAATTTTTGTAGTACAGATGTCAAACTTTTTGTGTTATCCCTGTTATGATACAAGTAAACTTTTACTAAATATAACTATAGGGACTGGGGGGCCGTATAAAAAGTTAGATGTCGTAATTTTTATAAAATTGATTTTTTACTTTAAATAATCTCACAACATGAATATTTACCTCATTTGAAACGTTTTTGTAATTGGAACTATATGTCTACGATCAACGGTTGAGAAATTAAAGGTCGGCGATAGATAACATATTGCAGCCTGTATAAAACGGAGTTTCGTTCTGATAGAGGTTTGTTTAGAATAGAGTGCGCCCCTGGTTGCGACATGTGGAACTAACAGATTTTTGAAAAGGATAAAGTGTTTTGAAAGGAATATTAAACGAAACCCTCTGTGCGATCTATGATCACACTTACCTACTCGTTCACTATATTTATGTATACTATAAAGTGCGTATAAATGCTATAGTTCGTATACAGAGCTACAGAAATGAATTCGTAAAGGTTACTGAGTAGGAGCATAAATTGCTTAAAGGTGGATTTTAAAGGAATTATGCATTTTTACGCTGAACGGAATCTAGTGTACTAAGAAATATTTGTAGAATATAGATAAAATGATATGCAGGGCCACGCAAAGAGTTAAACATGGCCGTCTATGGACATAATTTCTGGAAATGTAATTTCAGTATTTTTAAGCGTGTTTTAGTTTGAATTAAATTTTAGGTAAATAGTGGCATGTAATAAATGTACTAGGTAAATTACAGGGCTGTACAAAAGTATTCAAGCATGTTTCCATCTATTAGTATAAATTGCTGAAAGATGAATTTCAACCTGTTATGCTTTTTCTTGCTAAACTAAATTTTCCCATTATATAATATATATATCAACATACAGATCGAATACAGGGCTGTTCAAAAGAATTGGAATGCATATTTGGCTATGGGCGGTAACTACTGAAATCAGATTTTTAAATGTTTACTTAGTTATCTTATTTACCTTATTTCCCTAAGTAACGAAGTTTCGTTAATGCTTTCATTGAGTGTTGGAAAGTGTTTCATAATCTATGCTGTACGCATGATTTTTCTTACTTGTTTTTTATTTCTCTCGGCGTACAGAAAAAGAAAGAAAGAAAGAGAGAGATTTAAAAGAATGTTATTCTCAAAATATAAACCGAATGTTAAGCAAAAAAAAAAAAAAAAAGAATGCAATTTAACAAATTACAACCACCATTTGGAAAACGATTTTTTCAAAGACTAAAATTTAAGATATAAAAAATCGCACGGAGTTGATCATACATTACGTATGCCATGGATTAAACATTAATATTCCTGGACCAATTTTAAATGAAATTTCATTCTTAAACTTCTAAACATCCCACAATATTACTTTTTACACCATCGTATAGAGAAAAAAATGTACTTTTAAATGCCATTTGTTTGAGAGCTGTATCTCAATTTGTTTCTGAGTTATTAATTTTTTCTCTAGTTTTTATTACTTTTTTGTCATAGTGGCAATAGAAGTATCCATCTCTGTTGAAAGTAAAGGCAAATTACGGATTACTGTATAGACTAATCAGAAAGCGAATAAAATGCGGATTCAACCAATAAAACGCTTCAGATATGTTTTTGATTTCCTACCGTGACAGAGGATAATAACGATTTGGAAAAATGGTTAATAAATAAATAAATAAATAAATAAATAAATAAATAATAAAAGCGTTTGTTTTATTTTGCTTCATTATCAGGTTTTTTAGTAATGGTACATAAATCATGAATGAGTTGATGTAGCTGGTATAAATCTTTGAAGTAGCTGTTCTAAAATTTATAAATCTATAAATATTCTTGTAAAAATAGTATTTCATCTAGCATAATGTGTCAGTAGTTTGAGATTTATGAATAAAATGTAACAAAAATGTAGTTGAAGTTTGATAATTGAAAAATGAATTATTTAAATGAGTACACATCTCTCGGACACTGTATATTTGGTTATGAATCGGTCATTTATTCAACGTAAAAATGAATTTTTACATTATTTATTGTAACAATTTAAGTACAAAACTAAGATCGGGAAGATATTTTAGAAAGGTAAAATAAAAGTTACACTTTTATGACGAGAAGCTATCATGGAAACACAGGTATTACGTGGAAGGCTAAAAAAGTAAGTTACAGTTGAGGACATTTTGCGGGATTGTAGTACTAAGAGCAAATTTGTTTCGCAGGGAAGAAGGATACATGATGAAGCTTCGTAAAAAAATGTTTGACAAGCTGATCATAACGGCGCGTAAACTGGACTCGTGCTCAAAATTTGAGGTCAGAGGATCTATAAGCTTTTCGCTGTCTAAACTATTAAATTGCACATTAATGCATCGCAAAATTAATTTTTATCTCTTGAGCCTGCTGCTCGATTATGACTATATTTCTCCCGAGCTTAAAGATTGCCTTTCAGGCAATTCATTTCTCAGATCTTCACATTCTTTTTCAAATTGTTTGAACAAGTAAGTATCATACCAGGCATTGATTTAATTCCGTGACGAATGTCTTTTCAATTTCAGCCTTTAACCTCTTAACTACCACGGGCGTATATATACGCTTTGCAATAAAAAAAAAGCGTATAGCTCCCTGAAACAAAAATTTCGAACATAAATCCAGTTGACGGGCTATTTCGAACCGTTCATTAAATACGTACGCAAGAAGAACACAAAAAAACTACAGTTCCTTAGGAATCTCATATTATATTCTTCATTCCCTCCAAACAATTTTGTTCTCATTACAAAGCGTGCTAACTAGGCTAAAATTCGAGGTTAAAATTGGTCTACAGGAAGTATTTACTTTTGAATATTTGTATAGCGCTCTATGGGGTGTTATTAATGTTTATCTGATAAAAATGTCTTGAAGAAATTAACTGTTATAGCCGTAGTTATTTAACATATTGTAATATAAATTCAAAACGTCGCGTCGTCGTTCTGTATGCGAGAACAATTGCTAAATTTGCAAAATTTCGGTTTAACTTTTTGCAACAACCAGGGTCGAGCTTTTTTGTCTCTTGATGGTATTTGTTACTGAACATATGGGCGGATCAAAATACCGTCAGATCTGAGCTGTGATGTCACGTGCATAAAATCCATTGACTTAAAAAAACAGGAGTAAATGTAATGCAGGAAGAATTCAATTACTACTGCGATTTTCTGGATGGATCGAGAGAGTGTGTTCTGTGCAGTTTGGTTGAATATTGAAAAAGGGGTTCTTCCAACAACAAGCATTATAGTTATAATAATAAAAGAACTGCCATTCGCAATATTACTTGTAGAACTTGGAATGAAATTTTATTTACGAATCATTTTGTAATGCTAATAAAGACAATTTTTAATTACTCACCTAATTTTTTACCGTATTTCCTGTATAAGTTTACCAACACTTTGTTAGAAATGACATTTTCATAGCCATCGGCATCTTCAAATGTGTATTCAACTTCGCAACCTGAAGATAAAGCAGCTCCTTTTATGCAACCTTCCACCTTGGATTTGAGTTGCTTGAGTTGCCCCGTGGTAGAACTTCTGATAGCAAATTCCAAGCGAGATTTAGATGGAATTATATTTGTAGCCACTCCACCTTCTTTCACGATAACTATGTATATAATATATAAATGTATAACATTTGAAATACATTCATTATATATTTAAATATATAATAAGTGAAATAGGCAAAATTGCTGATAGAGGTTGATTACTGTCCAGTACTTTCGAATATACAAAGTGGTTCAGAACTATATGTCAAAAATGTAAAGACAGGTAGAGGAGACCTAAATAAGCAGATTTCATGTAGGAATGTGGGTGCGGAAATGCAGTGTTGAGGTAATAGAAGGTGCTGTTGAATTTGGCTGATTCGTTGACTTGAATCGTCATTTCCCGCACGGATTTCAAGCAACATGGGTTATTATACCAATTCGGAGCTTGCCGACATGCATTCATGTATGGGATTGCGCAAGAAAATGGATTGGCTGCTGAAAGGATTTAGATAGAACGATTCTCGGGTAGGATTCTGCCGGACCCCAGAACATTTGAGCGTCTTCATTAGTTGTGCGCGAGTGGATCGTTTTATACTTCCAGGTGTGATAAGGCCACTGTAAGATATCACAGAATTCCTGCAGTGGAAGAAGCAGTATTACGCACAGTAGAAAATAGTTATTCGACAAACTCGAAAGCTGTCGGACGTACATTGGGTGTGAACCATTTCCTTGCTTAGTCCCATATATAAAATGCATGTCGACAAGCTCCACATTGGTGTAACGATGCATGTTGCTCAAAATCCGTGAGGGAATCACGATTCAAGCTAGCAAAGCGCTTTCATCCACGGAACTTAAGCACCCTCTACTGCCTCAATGCTGCATTTCTGCACCCTTATTACTATACAAAATCTGCTTGTTTAGGTCCTCTCTACCTGCCTTTACATTTTTGATATATAGTTCTGAACCACCTTGTATAGAACAATGATGGTACTGGAGGTTTACAAGGTATTTTATATTCTTTTTGAAATTTTTACAAATTTTATGTTTAGTTCTGAGTTTATTGTGAAATTTTCTGAATTCTGTTTTTAAATTTTCGCCCTTTACCAATATCAATACTGCCTTCAGTAGGAAATATTTGATGATCAGTTGGTGGTTTTTGGTATTTATTTTTAGTTATGATATGATCTGGATGATATCCATATCAAAAATTAAATGTTTGAATGTACTATTAATTTTATTGTTAACAATATATACCTTATTTAAAAATTTTCATTTTAGGTATAAAAATAATTCTGCAGAACCGAAGAAATTTTCATTTTTGCACCTAAAAATTTGAGTAAATAAAGAAAAGGGGACCAAAACAATTTTCTGCCTACAGACTGAAATAATGCGAATTATACTTTGCGTATTTCAAATATTCGAATTAAAATGGCCTTTCAATTATTTATTATTCTTTTGACTATGTAGAAACTTATATAGGCATCAAAATCCAAAGAAGCATTGAAACGAAAAACAACAAGAACAAAATAAACTATAACAAGCATTAGTGAAATTATAAAAGTATCAAATCCAACTATATGCATTAAACTTGAGAAACATTTTATTATTTATCATGATTCTCTAAAAATGAATGATAATGTTTTTCATTTTCAAAAATGACTCTTTTTTCTCACAAACGCAATTTGAGTTGACATGTCTTCACTAATAGGACTTGGCTGTTTCCCCAGTAAATCAGCGAACTCGTGGGAAGGTTTCGTACAACCTTTGGATAGATCCAAATGTATCGATTTACAGGGTATTCACCTTAATCTCCAACAACTGTAGCAGCAATTTATAATGACTGTTCATCATAGCTATGTTTATATGATGTTATACCTAATCGAATATGAGATCATTATGACAAATGTGTTAGTTTGATGTTTTCTTTATTTTGACCAAAATGTGGAAAGCATAGAATTGTGTAAAAAATAATGTAACTACGAAATTTAGGCAGTGCATTTCACTTTCGGAACTAGTAACTTAGGCAGTACTACGTAATACATTTCATTCATTTTTTTTTTAATTTACAGGAAAAATAAATATTAATTTTCACAATAATAAAATATTCTCTGATATTTTTTTTTATTGTGGATTGTTCATAGTAGTCATAGCTAGTCAATTAAATTATCTATATTTATCCAAATTGTGTAAACATGAAGCAGTGATGCAGCAGTTTTGCGTTTGTCACCACTAAATTTTAATAATATTCTTCGCCTTGAAAAGTCTCAAAAATTCTATCCTGAAATAAGACGAAGAATACTAATAAAATTTAGCGGTGTCAATTAATTCTTTGCTTCTACACTGTTCCATCACTTCATGAAGTCACACCAGAGTGAATAAAATATGATGTACCTTCAAGCTAAATGTGACTAAAATTTGAAGGTCTTAAAACTCTTTAAAAACTAATGTAACTGTCTAATCGGAGCAGAAAATATTTTATAATTTTTAAATTGTACATAAAAAAAAATAAATAAATAAAAATAAAATAAAAATATATATATATATATATATATATATATATTTTTATTTTATTTATTTATTTATTTTTTGATGTACAATTTAAAAATTATAAAATATTTTCTGCCGTTATATATATATATATATATATATATATAACGGCAATCAAATGTTTCTTCTGAAATTATGCTTACCATGGATTCTGTGACCAGGCATTATTTGTTGTCTTAAAAGAGAAATGCTGTTGTAGCACATCACAGCTGCATCTAGGGCATTGATTCCATCCCAAGGTGATGCTGCAGCATGTGCTGCTTTCCCATAATATTCAATGCTTCCCTAAAAGCATGTTTCTTTCATCAGATTATGTGTAAAGTTAGACACTATTTAAATTTGCATTACTTTACTGATTTATTTTTTAAACAGTTCCGCAAACCTTGAGGATATTTAATGCGTAACACATTCGAAATAAAGTTAAACAGAAAAAAACATATACGATGAATTTGGATTAATTTTTTTTTTTTTAAATATCATCAATACAACTAATATAGAATGTCATTTGAACTTAATACATATTCTATATAAATAGATATTCTTCAGTCTATATTATCTAAATAAATTTTAGTCTGAAAATCTTACTCTTAAACTGCATAACGTGGGAGGAGAAGCACAGCATTTTGTCGTTGGATGGACCATTAAAGCTACATCTACGTCTTTGAAAGCGCCTTTTTCTAAAAGTCTAATTTTTCCTCCTCCGCCTTCTTCTGCTGGCGTTCCTATGACAACGAGCTAAAAATAAAGTGTATCTCTTATTAAACTATCCATTAAAGTGTTCATAATTGACTATTTAAAGATATTATATGTGCAATAGCTAAAATTTCTGCAGTCGATTATATCGATCTCGTAATTAATATATATTTATAAAAAATCTTTATCACTGTGTACGACTTTCCCCTATGTATACAGGATGTTCTGATATTCATTTGACAAACTCATAGTGTTGTTGGTGCACAGCAAGAAGAACAAAAATTGTAATGGAACATGGGGTCGCCAACCATGTTTAGTATGTGAAAATCGCGAAAATACATATTCAGGTTGAGACTTCATTGGGAACGAAGATAAATAAATAAATAAATAAATAAAAAGAAAAAAAGTTTTATTTCATATCAATGTACAATATAGAAAGAAATTATCACAGGTGTTGTTCAAAGTGGCGGCCGTGGACGTCATTGCACAGTCTACAACGACGTAAAATAGATTTTCTTACGCGCTCGAAGATACCGCGATTACATTAATAGTATCTGCCGCAGCGACGACTATCCGTGCTATGGAATCCTCCCGTGATTCCACAAGTGTCTCATAAACGACTGATTTCAGATGACTTCAAAGTATAAAGTTCAAAGGGTTGAGATCCAGCGTGGAGGCTAAGCAATGGATCCGTACTGTCCAATCCACTTTTCTGGATATGCTACTCCTGGCTACACCGCAATGCTAGCTTATTTAGACCGCAGCACACGCTCTTACCCCAGCACATGCGTTGTGCGAATTTGGTCGTGTTACAGATAGTGAGCGATTGCACGAAAGCATTCAGCAATCAAATAACATTCGTTTTCCCTTGCTTCTGCACTCACAAGCTCAATACGCATTTTCATAATTTTCACCAAGTAAACGGGTTTCATGTTCCATTACAATTTTTGTTTGTCATGGTGTCCACTTAGAATCCTCTGACTTCATCTGAACACCCTGTAAATTTAATTTAATAAAATTCCATATTGTATATTAATTTACTAAATGTAATAAAACTCACTTTCCCACATAAAGTTTTATCTCTGTCCATCACTTCTTTAACTGCTAGCGCAGCTGCTAATCCAGACTCAGATATCAGATTGTGTCCACAACCATGTCCGATTTCTGGAAGTGCATCATATTCTAATAAAATCGCAACTGCTTGGCCTGAAGATTGATCTGGTAAATAGTTTAACATAGGTAGAACAGTGAAATTTATATAATTAAAAATACAATAAATATAATATTAATATAGATTTCATTCTTTTTCTCATAAAATTATTGACGTTTTTTAAAAACTATTAGTAGTTGGATTCTTCTAAAATTATTTTTAAAATTAAGATGATTGTGAAATAAGATTATTAGTGGTCTTATTCAAGAAGATTTGAGCATTTTTCAAAAGTAATTACCCGAAAATAAACAAACCCAAACTTGGTAGGTTGAACACATGAAATGTAAAAAAGTTCAGCTGAAGTATCATTTTTACAAATAAATAAATAAATACACACACCACTGTAAAATATTTTGGGATACATATTTTTATCTACACAAATTTCTTATGAAGAACTTAAATTTGAATAAAAATATCGTTATCTGTCACTTTACTCATACACACAACATAAATAAATAATGGAACTGCATATGAATAGAAGACAGAGGCTTTTGAGGCTGATTGTCTATGTGCACTCTTGCGCTTTGTTGGAAATACCCAGTGTTATGACGTACAGATTGGTGACAAAATAATACGAACACCCATGAAAAAGGCATGGCCCATTTCAAAGAAGCAGAAAGCACATATCACTTTGCATTCAATTCTGCCACCTAGTGGTTATGAAAGGTAAGGTATCAGTCGATCAACATCAGTCATATGTGTTGCATGCACTTACCATACGCCATGGAAAACTCAATAATGACTGACCTGTCAGAGTTCGAAAAAGGAATGATTGTTGGAATGCGGCGCGCTGGTTGCTCCATGACGGAAACAGGCAATTATTTGGGGCGTACAAGGAGTACTGTGTCAGGCGTTATGACAGTGTACACGAAGTGCGGTAAAGTGTCATCTGCGAAGTACAACAGTGGACGGAAAAGAAAGCTTTCTGAGAGGGATAAAAGAGAATTGACCCGCATAGCTGGCTGAAGGCGCAGGCAATCTTTATCTCAGATGACGACAGAGATAAATAGTCATCTCCAGAATCCCATTTCAGTAAGAACTGCCCAAAGGGAACTTTATGCTTCGAACATTTATGGAAGAGTTGCAATTCGTAAGCCATTCGTGACATAGGTGTTCGTATTATTTTGTCACCCATCTGTAGAGTGTACGCCAAGAAGTCACCGAGATATCAAGATATGAATTTTCCAAAGGTTTATTAAGGTGATTAAAAATTAATTTTGAAGGGAAGTTGTTATCGGATTTTTTCATTACGCATCGTCTTCCACCGGGCTCGTTTTGTTTTACAAGAGCATTTAGAAAACTATTTCATTTATCAGGGCGTTTAAGGAAATAAATAAATAACGAAGAGAGATAAAAAAAAAATAAAAATCTATAAGTTCATCAAGTTCTTGAAAGAATAATTTATCCTCACTATTGTTATAAGAATTATCTAAATTATGATGTATGCATATTTTTAAACCTTTTAAATAGAAAAGCGCAATACAAAAGCATTTAAAAAATTATATATTAGTTATAAATACTTTTCGCTACTACGTAAATCTAAATAAATTACACTGAACAATATAGTCTAAAAACAAAATCCATCAAAGAAACGGAAGAAATTGTGGCAGAACTCCCACGTGATTTCTAAAGAGTTTCCTTCTTTCGTTGGAGAATTTTAAATATTTTTAAACTGAGAATGAAGAATATTCTGTGATTTTACTGAAAATGCAAAAGAAATTCATTTAAAAAACAGAAATTTGGTGGCCGCGCACTTACCGAAACTCCTGCGTAACTGATGAAAATTCAGACCACAATTGCAGATTCGGACCTTTTTAATCCTTTATGTACTGAATTATGTATTCATGAAAATTTTATCTTCTAAAGCATTTTTCGTGAATTTTTGAAACTACATTAAAAGATTTGCATAATCATTTAATAAATTTTAGAAGGATTTAAAAGGGCTAATTATATTTGAATTTATAG
This sequence comes from Maratus speciosus, assembly GCA_963932465.1. NCBI lineage: Eukaryota > Metazoa > Arthropoda > Arachnida > Araneae > Salticidae > Maratus > Maratus speciosus. The sequence goes on from OZ010792.1 coordinate 310,906,051, forward strand.
GGATTTTGTGCAATGTTTTTAACACCACTCAAATCTTTTATTTTATTTTATTTTATTTTTTTTAAGTATTTTGTAGAATTAGGAAATGTACAAATATAATGTTCGTATAATAGAAATAGAGAGATATTTCCGAATTGAAAAATCCACCCACCCCCCCTCCCGCCCAACACCAAGAAAGCTGAAAAGATGCAAAGGTAAAAGAAATCATCCTTTTAAAAATAGTTTTGTTTTGTTTAACGAATAATGCTTTTGGAACAAGATAAAGTAATGCATCTATAACACATTCTAAACTTTTTTACTACTAATCGATGCATTAAATGAATCTTATAACAAGTTATTTTAATGGTCCTTATAAGTACTGTCAGTAGATAAGGGGTTAATTTAGATAGGAGAATTTACCGTGTTTTGGAGGTAAATGTATAAATTAAAACATAAAATATTTGTTACTAATTAAAGTAAAAATGTATGATTACGGACTCTTTTTTTATAGAACACCGTAAATCGTCAATTCGTGTATATTTTCCCGTTAATAATGATTCAATGTTTCTCCTTTTTTTCCATTTTTTCTCAATTCATTAATTTTTAAATATAAGCTAGTACTGAACTAAAACTATGAAATTTAAGCTATAGTTCCTTGAATTATTTCAGGGAATTTATAGCAGGATAGACGGCAACAGCGTCGCTAGAAATGTTCCTGTTTCTTGACGGTATTTCCAATTTGTCCAGTTTCCATCACATCTCTGAACATTCTTCAATCGAAACTAAAATCAAATGGAAATTTCCCATCCCCTTCTATGGTCAAATTAACCTGAAATTCTCCAGTCTAATTACGAAGATTTCGTGAAATCTCTTAGGATTTGAGGAAACTTTGCTACTGGAATTTTTCCGGTTTTTGTCGAAAGGATTTTTATGTGGATACATTCAAAATCGAAAAATCTCATTTAAAATGTATTCTAATATCTACAAAAGAAATTTTACCCATTTAAAAGAAATCTTAAATATATAGAAACATAAAACACATATTTGAATTTGGAAGCATAATACAGATGTCTTGAATTAATTGAACTTCAGCAATTCTTAACACAATTTATATAACTACAGACATACACATATTAAAATTTTATTAAAAACAATTAAAATATAAATAAAAAAATATATATAAACGTTTCGGCTATTTTCATAGCTCTCATCAATAAACCAGCAGAGTCACAAAACAGCAAGAGCCACAGCAAACGAAAAAACAGTTAAAATCACGGTTTAAATAGGATAGAATAATCAGCAAGAACCTGGGTCACTTCGTTAATTGGGGAATGCCTCGGAGGAAAGGAACGACTCCGGACTCCAGCACTTCACTAATGTACTTGTTGCTGTTCAAATTACCCAGAATTCGTAGCAGCTGCGATCGTTCATGATGCGCAATCGCATCCCAGACAATAACTCCCGGTGTTCGTCAACTATGACGTTCGGTAATGTGCTCCGGAAAGTAGCGTTCACCGACATAGCATTTAACACGAATGCGGCCATACTGGTACCACAAATTAAAGAGGGTTTCGTCAGGTAAAACAAATTGTCGCCAATCTGCATGCCAGTCTCATGTTCATGAGCACATTGCAGCCGCACGCATAGATGGCTTTGCGGTACAGCAGATGTCGACGAATTGACAAAGCAGACACTGATACACCTGTAGCAGTTGACCAATGTGCTGCCAACTGTCTAGATGAAGCTATACGGTTCGTCAGCGCCATGCGAACCATGTGTTTATCATCGCGCATTGACGCCACCGTCTAGTCTAATTTACTGTACAATATTTATGTCTGGAATGAAAGCTCAATATTTCAGCATTACTTAAAACCTATTTACTTAAAATACACTTTTTAAGTTGAAAACTCTTCACAGTTGATTTTACCACTCCAATTTCAATTATCTTCATGAAACTAAGACTATTGTTTGAGCATTTCAGTAGCTTTGGTTGCCGCCTATTACCAAAACAGTAATCCAACACTCAAGGAAGACACGACTAAAATATACGAGGAAATTGGCTTCCACAATACACGCATTCTCAAAATCGGGGACATGATCGAACTCAAGTGCATGCGCAACCAATCTTGAACTCAAAGTACCTTTATTAAAAGAATTTTTTATGTTCCTTGAGTCTATCATTCAGAGTGCGTCCAGTCTCACCAATGTAATTCGAGCTGCAACCTTTACAAGTAATTTTATAAACGACACCATTTAGGTCAAACTTCGTATATTTATGTTTAATACTACTGAAAAAATTACCAATGCGATTTAAAGGAACATGAGCTGTCCTAACATTAACATCCTTGAATACGGCTGAAATTTTCTCCGAAATATTACTGTAATAAGGCAAAGATATAGTTCCTATAGGATTGACGCACTGGTAAGGAGTGGGATGTTGATCAGATTTGCTCGTAAGTTCCGAAATAACTCTAAGACACCAACGACGTGGATAGTCGTTGAGACTTAAATCATTCATTATTAAAACTAATTCTGTCACTGCAAAATCTCAGGCAATCAAGGCTCTGTTGTTCAGGGATCTGATGGAGGAAGGTTGTATCCTGTGTTTGTCCCAAGGAAATAACGCCATTTTTTGTGATCATTTGAGGTCATGCCGGCAAAAGCCGTAGCGAATACCTCACAGCTTAAATAACTAACTCAGGGATCTGACTACAGCAATTTTATGTGAAAGTGGACTATTAGACTTAATTGGCAGCAATTCTGTCTTTAATTATGAAGTCACAAATAACAACTTCTTACACTTCAAATAAGTTGAATTAAATGAAAAAATAATAATAAATAAACGAAAGAAAGTAATTATATTACCTCTTTTTGGCGTGTATTCAGCTCTGAATGCAGTATTTAAAAGATAATGTTTTTCCACTTGAAATCCATATTTTAAAAAAGTATTCGATAAAAAGGAATGTGCATGAACTTCATTGTAGCATAACTCTGGATTTTTCCATATTTCTTGACTCACGGTATTCAAAAATTCTTTTTCTTCATCAATCTTAGAACATATTATGTCAAAGTCGTCCGCCATATTTATTTTTATTAAAATCTCAAGTAGAAGAGCTTTTTAGAAGACTTCTGCTAAAATTTAAAATTTTTTCAGCTAAATCACGAGTATAAAAAAATGTACTTTTATTTTAAAATATGGAATAGTGATAAAGAGATATTGATTACAAAAAGAATATTTGATTAGAAAAAAAAACAATATATGTATTTAATTGATTTAGAACAAAGAAGAGTCTAATCAGTTATCTTCAACTTTGGAATCTGATCCCGAAATTTCTGATATTTAAAAAATAAAATAAAATTAAATATATGTTACTGGGTGATTATACGGTAGACTAAAACGTTCAGAGAAAAAAATATTTAAAACAAAGTTCGATACAAAAAAACTATTATTTAGCGGAGAAGGGGGTGGGGTAGGCTGATGCAAAATATCTAATAAGCTGAGTTTCGTTCTAAAGACACAATGGGAAGGTGATGTAAGCCCACCTAAACATTATAATCACCAAGTTAAAATTAAATGTTACGTTAAAAAGTAAAAGTATGTGTTAATTATCGTTGGTCTATATAAAACTAGTTTAAAATTATCGCTTTCAAACTCGTTAAATATTGTGAGGATGCAGCAAGGACAGGTAATGTGCGAATATGGTATGGTAAGACAACCTTACTGCCATAATGTAAGGTATGTTATATTGTAAAGAACATATGATAAAATATCTCCAAAACTGCTAAAATGTTCTATTTTGTTCATTTGCAACTGTGTAAGTTTAATAAGTGCACTAAATAGTATTGTCATATTTAACATTCTTGAAACTTGCTTTTAATTATCATGTTAGTAAATATTGTTCCAAACTTTGTATATGTATTTGATAAGGGGCATTATTTATTTAACAGACTTTCGAAATAAAAGGTGGTTAAAAAACTGCAAGGAAGTATCTAGAGCTTGTGAAGCTATCCTATATTGAATGTTTAACTGCGTTGTTATTGTCGATAAAGTGATGTTTGGCTGTATTTCATGCCAGATCTTCAAACGGAAAGATTTTTTTTGTTTAGCCTGTTGTACCGATTCAATAAAATTAAAATAGTTTGGTTCTCATCCGATTTTTGCTCTCTTAAAAATAACGGTTTACTATTTTTTTTCAGTTTTCGTTCTATTAATAATTGGATTTTTTTTTTTTTTTAGATTTTCGGTTCAGTTCGGTTCGATTCAAAGTGGTAATTCCAATAAATCACGAGAAGATATGCACTTAATATAATATCATCAGAATAAATTTTTCATTTTCATCATTTTTTTTTCTTTTCGTCTTAGGCTATCCAAAATCTTCGAAATTGTTGTTTTAATATACACTTACGTTTGTGAAAATTGCAACACCATGAAGGAATCACCAGAATTAAATGAAATTTAATACATAAACGATTGGCGTTGGTACAAACAAATGATTACATTAAAACAATATTAAGTGTTCGGAATCAGTATTTGGTGTAGCCACTACTTGTTGCAATAAGTGCTGCTATACGACGTAGCATGGTGTCAAACAGATTTTGAATGTCTGTCTGAGGAAGAGCATTCCATATTCTTTGTATGCGTACCCAAAGTTCATCTGTAGAAGCTATAGGAGGGGGATAACGAGCGAGACGCCGATCAACGAAATACCCCACATGTTCAATGGGCGACATATTCGGCGAATACACAGGCCAAGGAAGAAACTATATATGTTCTGATGACAAGAAGTCTTAAACATTCCTTGCAACATGTGGAAGAGCAATATTCCGTTGAAAGATAGCTCCAGGAATGCCTCGGAGGAAAGGAACGACTCCGGACTCCAGCACTTCACTAATGTACTTGTTGCTGTTCAGATTACCCAGAATTCGTAGCAGCTGCGATCGTTCATGATGCGCAATCGCATCCCAGACAATAACTCCCGGTGTTCGTCAACTATGACGTTCGGTAATGTGCTCCGGAAAGTAGCTTTCACCGACATAGCATTTAACACGAATGCGGCCATACTGGTACCACAAATTAAAGAGGGTTTCGTCAGGTAAAACAAATTGTCGCCAATCTGCATCCCAGTCTCATGTTCGTGAGCACATTGCAGCCGCACGCATAGATGGCTTTGCGGTACAGCAGATGTCGACGAATTGACGAAGCAGACACTGATACACCTGTAGCAGTTGACCAATGTGCCGCCAACTGTCTAGATGAAGCTATACGGTTCGTCAGCGCCATGCGAACCATGTGTTTATCATCGCGCATTGACGCCACCGTTCGGAGTCCACTCCCATATTTCCGAGTTGTCTTATCCACGCCGGTCCACTGCTTCCAAACTCGGATCACTCTGCTAGTGTTACGCTGCACACGAGCTGCTATTGCACGATAGGAAAATACTTCTTCACGAAGGCCGATTATTCTCCCCATTCAAACTTCGTCAGTCATTGAAATGCCGCCCTCTTTCGTTGAGGAGACATAATTACGTCTCGCACAAAGTTTACCATTAGAAAATAGCCATAGACAATTCTCAACGTCTCGCTACAGCTCTCTATTTCTACGGTTTCAGCAACAGTCCAGAAGGCGCTGCTCAGTCCACGCATGCATGGTGACTCTGAAATTGGAATCATTTGCATAACACACTATACTTTGTATTCTCTAAAAAATTAAGCTCAATCGTGTCATTCCTTTATGGTGTTGAAATTTTCACAAACATGAGTGTATGTATAATTTACATTTATGTATAATACATTTGTAATCAATTAATTTCATTTTTCTTCATAATGACAATCCCACGTTTTGTCCTATAAAATCCTATAATGTTGAAAAAAAAGAAAAAGAAAAAACCTAATCGGTATTGTATTCATTCTTCGGTTGGTACTTAAGCACATATGCATTAAGATAATGTTATTCATTACTACATCTTAGTTTATAAATATTTCCATTTTTTATAGCTTAATTAATATCAAGGTACATATTTTGTTATTTAAATTTCGATACGCTTTATATAAAAAAGTTGTCAAAAATGTCAAAGGTATCTATTTGTTTTTAATTAAAATTTAACAAATTTAATTTTTTGTAGTAAAAATGTTTTTTATCATTTAGTTACAGAGCAGAAAAATAATTTCAGTTTGCTTCCGGAATAGAGAAAAAATAGGTTCCGTTCCAGCTATGAATCTTTCAGAAAACTGTTTTCGGTTTTCAGTTCGAAGTCTAATTTATTGTATCTAATCCCTAACATTTCTACAGAAATATCATTTAAGGGGGGAAAAAAACTTGTCAAATCCTTTTGAAAATAGAAGATATTGGTAACTACTAAAGGGATTTCAATCTATATATTTCAATATATGTATTATGCATTATAATTTGCCGCATTTCGATTTTTTTTAATTTACGTTAATTAAACCAAACTCTAGAATATTGTTTTGTTTGCGAAATCTCATAACTATTGAACTTTTTACTTTTATTTCTTTTGAATTGATCAATTAATAGTTTATGGCTACTGCAAAGAGGAGTTAAAAATGATTGAAATAGCTTTAATAATTCTTGAGATGTCTTCGATTTCACTCGTTTTCCATAGGATTTCGAAAATGTTGTTTCCTCCTTAATCGCTTATCTTTTTAACACTTTCCAACAAAGTTGAAAAGTGTTTATGTATTCGGTTTGTCTGTCCATCTGGGCCGTCTGGCCGTCTATCCACGCTCTAACTCCCGTAAATATACTCGTATTCTCATGCAATTGATAAACGTTATTTAGGGTCATCAAAGCATGTTTGGTATTGTATATGAGGTATATGGGATTAATAATTCATTTACAGGGGCACTGAAAAGAATTCCATTACATTATGATGTATAGAGAAAATGGTTTACAGAATATTTTAATGAGATTGCGCTATTCCAAATGTTTTGAAGCTGATATAAATGATAAATCACTGAATTTCACTACAAGATGATTACGACAGATTACGCATTCCTAGCATACACAGTTTATTTACAGGGACTCACACAAAAAAATCGTTTACAGAACTGTTTTTGAGTAATAATGGCTGAAAGTGCGTTTTACAATTCGGTATGCGCTTTAAAATTTAAATAATCTCTTGTGTGTTACTCGTTGTATATAAATTCTATACCTGATATACAGGGCTGCACAAAAGAGTTCACGTACCAGTCTCCTTATTAAAGGAAATTGCTGAAGGAGAATTTTCAACTGAGGTATATGTATTTCATAAGTGAACTAAATTTTGGCATGCCTGTAGTTAATAGATACAAATCTATATATAATAAGCAAGGCTGCTCAACGAAATCGGATAATTTTCCGATTGTAGATGGAGACAGCTGAAATTGGGTTTTCAAATGTGTTATGCGTTTCCATAGGGTTGAATTAAACATAATATTTTAACTTATTAAATGGTGCAGTTTTGTTGCATTATTCTGAATGTGCTGGAAAGAGTTTCATAATCTATGCTTTATGCATGATTTTTTCCGTTCTTGTTTTTAATGTGCTTAATTTTTGTATGATAATACAGGCTTCTCTTTTGGTTTCGGGCTTTTTGGCAATCAATGGCTCTCGGTAGCATTCCTAAATGTAAGTGATTTTATTTAAATGGTGGCGCTAGTTGGGTAGCAGATGGTGTAAAAATGTCCCTCCCTCTGTCGGAGTGAAAATAGAATTTTTTCAGGGAAAATATTTTTGCCAGAGAAAAAGTTTACGAAACTTAAAATTTTCACGGCGTTGTTTTACTAAAAAATTAAGATTACTCTTGAAAAAAGGGAGAGAAAAGTAAAGTTATACTTCCAGCTTTCCCAATAAGAAATCAGCGACCCAGTTTACAAAAGCGCCTTCAATAAATTAAGATTTGTTACACTTGTTTAGCTCATTATCGGAATTTTTTTCAGTTAACTGAAAATTTTTAGATGCCTCTGATGGCAAGTTGCCTTACAATATCTATTAGTTTGGTTCCCCAGTCCTCAAGTGCAACTGCTACACACACAACCTTCCACACAATAACTTTGCTTTTACTTAAATGTCATAACATCAAGGGAAGCGCCTTGAACTGTGCTGTAATTCGGCTCGTGAAATCGTATGCACTGTCAGCTACTTTCCTTATATTGAAGCAGTGTTGTTTGCACGTGCATACTGGTCATTTCATATCTGAAATATTTCGATTATTTTTCCTAATCAAAACATGCCTTGAATTAGAAAACTTATTTAATAAAGTTCGTTTTGTTCCGATGTAATACTTATTTGATTTTATATATTAAGAAAAATTGCTGGTTCAGAATATGTTTTTGTCTTTAAAAAACCGGAAGTTTGGCAAGTATATACGCTGCATTTTTCTTCAAATAAAGGTAGATTGCGACGCTGGTTTCTTATACAAAAATTGCTTGTCTTGATATGTATTGTCTCTCCTTTTATTTCTGACTACCAGTTCAGATACACCTTGTTATTAACCCCTTGGGGACGAACGACCGGTATACGTGGCGCATAAGGTGTTCAGAATCCGTGATTATTCTCACCAGTAAATTTTTATTGTAAATTATGGCTCATTTAATCCGAGCATTTTCCTGATTCAATTAGGCAAAAATTTCTGTTTTGAAAAATCGGTGATAAAAGATTAAAAATTCTGTAAAAGAAATTCTTCCCGCAGGGGTTAAGCACCTTATTGTCAAAAGATATGTTTTTATATTATTCATATACATAAATTTAGCCCCTACTCCCACCCTTCGTTGGGGAGACCGTGTTGCCCTGTCGGGCATATTCTGGCGCCGCCCCTGTTTTCTTTATCATCAACCATCAGCAGACGGACTCAGAGAAAACTAGGGAGAGTGTGGAGAGTTAATCCATATGTACAAATTGATTTTTTAAATATTGAACCTAGAATAAAGTTTCATATATCCTTTTATTCGTTATGCAATCAATTATCAAAACAGAATTGCGATAAGAAATTTGAAAAATGATTGATTTTAATCATCAGAAAATAACGTGCCAAGGCTCCCCATATACGGGAGGCTTGATTTACTTCATTTTGTATTGAAATATTTGTTAAGGGAAATAAAATCAGTTTTAAATAAACTGCCAAGTGCGAGTATTATTCGCGCTCAGAGGGTTCCGTACAATAAATATATGAATTATTCACAGTATTATAAAAAATATCCTTGCTAAAAGAATAGTAAGATTTTGCAAGAAACTATACAACGTAGGGTTGGGTATAGCTCAGGGTTGGCGAACCTATGGCACGCGTGCCGTAACTGGCACACTGGAAGATATTTTTGGCACGCCTTTTATTGAATTTCTAAATCAAAATTCAGTCACATTCCCAAAATTCTGCACCTCTTTATTCTTTTTTTTATTAATACACGAGCTTCATTGAAAATAGTTTTTGTTTTCCGTAATAGGTACGTGTACTTGTTATATCACTGAATTTCCCACTTAGAAATATTTTACCCTTCCCAACTCTCCATTTCCTCGATTTTGTTATGATGGCACATATGATTCGCATAGAAAGAGAGAAATCTAGCAAATCAAATTGTTCTTTGCTGTAATATTTCTGCATAATTTACCGCGTTTTGACCTGCACATGAGGCTTTATTTAACTTTTGCTATAATTTGATAATTAATCTTTAATTTGTTAAAATGCAAAAGTATTAATAAAACTAATAAAGCAAAATTTTTTTCATAAGTTATGAAAAAATAATAATTTTATTGCTAAAACATTTGTAAAACGAAGTGAAAACTATAATTATATTTTTCTATAATTATTTCTATAATGCGATTGTTGGTATTACCCACAGATATGTTAGCTATATTTATAATAATCTAATAATAATGTATAATTTTGACACTATTATTATTAGAGAATTAAACTAACTTATAATTTACTATTAAATTAATTGGCAAATTTTTTTTGCGGGAATGAGACGTCGGGGGGTGGGGTGGGGGGGGGGGGGGGGGGCGTTATTGGCACGCCATGTTCAGTTGAATTTTTTTGGAAAAATATTGGCACGCGAATGTAAAAAGGTTCGCCGACCCTGGTATAGCTGCATATACTAGTAAAGTATGAATGGATATACCATAAAAGTTCAAAGAGATATGAAACCCAAATAATATCAAATATTGCTATTCTGTATAACATTTTTTTAATTCTTATCCTAATCTGTTTATGATGAAATTAATTCGGTACAGACAATAAAAACAATGCATAATTAAACTTCATTTGGCATTTCATGAAACTAAATTCAGTGTAGTAGTAATCTGTTGTTTTTACAGTGTAGCTAAAACAAAACCCTTGTTCAAAGTTTAAATTTGGCATTGTGCTAAGCGCGCTTCAAAAGGAGGTCGCAAATTTGCAACGACACCTTGGTCCGTGCCGCGTTTTTCCAGATAGCTTTTTAATTAACTTTTAAAGACACGGGAGGGCAATTGAGAGATCCAATCAATCCACACTAGTCGCGAATTCCATAGTATTTATGTGATTAATTCTAATTAAATTAGTCTGTTTTTAACAATTTGACATTTATTGCTTTTATACTGCTACTTGGCATTACATTACACAAATAGTATAATTGAAAATTGTTATCTGGGCCTTAAAAGCTGATGGTACATACAGTAAGCCATTCTTGTCATTATGTATGTCCAAACCGCCCGTGTTTTTAAGGGTTAACATCTCAGCTAATTAACGAGGATTTTCTTCGAAAATTACCAACAATGTTTTTATAAGTCTGTTACGATAGGTACCTCCAGCGCTCCTCAACAACTTTGATAATGTCCGAAAATCGAAATTTGTGTGTAACGGAAAAATGCGCTTTTCTCAAAAACTCTGTGACCTCGGTAATTATTAAGATGCTACTTGGCGCAGAATCATATAAATTTAAAAGCAACGTTAAAAACGCCAAAATAAGCAAACATTCAACAGACTAGTTTCGGTAGCGTTTAGCGTACCGTCCTCAGTGCCTTTTATTTGTATGTGATTTATTTATATGTGACCTAGGGTAATCGCTATAATTTCCAAGCGAGGTTTAAATTAACCTCTACTACCTCTTATTTTTTCATAATTTTAGTTTCAGTAGATTCGGAAATAGATGGGGGGGGGGGACATATTTATGTACTACATTTTCGACGATATCTCTGAAAATATAATACCTAAAATTAAATTAAATGTATTTTTGAGTTCAGCATTACGTAAGCTTTTACACGATATCCCACACGATGTACAACAAAAAGATTTTTTTCCTCAAGTAACACTATTAGCCCCTGTACATTTTCCCTAAAAATAATAGTAATTGTTTAGTAATCTGTAAATATGTGGGTCAGTAGTCTTTATTACGTCCCCCAGTTTGAACTTTCCACGTTTCATAGTTTAGGTGTAAAATGGCTGTGACAGACGAACAGACAGACACAGGAGTGATCTTATAATGGTTCCGTTTTTACTTTTTAAGTACGGAACCCTAAAAAGGCAGAATAACTTTATACTACATGGTTTAATTAATATTAAAAAATAATTAGGAAAATGTGATGTGTAAACAAACCTGCTTAGACAGAATTCAAGGTACATGAAAAAAATTCCGTTTTAAACACCAATTTTGTGACTCTCGACCTGACAACACCAGTTGCCATTTAGTTTCGCTTCATCTCATTGTGTGCATCTTGCTGAAATTTGCCTACCTTCCGATAGTGTTTTTGATCTATGTCATATTGTTTTGCAGAGGAATGAATACCTAACATTTCTTAAGGCTACTACTTTCATCCTTTTTAGACTTTTACATTTTATCTATTTACCTACTATGGGTATTTATTTAAATGAAATTAAAGTTTCTATTAACTTTCCAATTTGTACTTAATTAAATTTTTTCTTGCTTCCATAGCAATTTTTCACATCTTCATTCAATCAATTTTAAATATTTTCCTTTCAATCAATCCATTTTACTGTAGCTTTACATAGTAAATTTACATAATTTTAGGAAAATAAACATTAACCGTTTATTATATACAGTGTGTAATAAAAAGATCTTCAAAACACTTAAGGTGCCGCTGCACTGAAACTCGCAGAACTTCAAATTCCATGTTAATCTATGGGAAATCTTCCAAGCGCGATTACTCATTACCTAATATAATTATTAAAATACCGTTTACACCATTAGAAAGTAGACGTCTGATGACAATGATGTGCGTTTTTAAAAATTGTCTACATAAATTTTAAGTATTTTCAAGAAGATGATAAAATGTAATCAAATGGAAATTTCAAAGTTTAAAGGGATTCTTTATGTATTTAAAATTTACGGAGATAATTTTTTAAAACGCACATCATCGGTATCTGACGTCTACTTTCTGATGGTGTAAACGGTATTTTAATAACTGTATTAGGTAATGAGTCATCGCGCTTTAGATTTTTCCTTTAGGCTAACATGGGATTTCGCGATCGGGGAGTTTCAGTGCAGCGGAGCCTTAATTAAGGAGCTTTGTCCTTCTGGTCAAACCCCCCTCCCCCCTCACATTAATTGGGTCAAGCCTCACCACATCACTTTTTAAAGTATAGCACATAGTTATGTTTAGTCTAATTTACTGTACAATATTTATGTCTGGAATGAAAGCTCAATATTTCAGCATTACTTAAAACCTATTTACTTAAATTTCTATGGTATATTTTATCAGAGAAAATCTTACAAAATGTTTCTAAAAAATACACTTTTTAAGTTGAAAACTCTTCACAGTTGATTTTTCCACTCCAGTTTCAATTATCTTCATGAAACAAAGACTATTGTTTGAGCATTCCAGTAGCTTTGGTTGCCGCCCATTACAAAAACTCTGAATTTTTTTTAAATATGAAAACTGAAGGGTGGGTCAAGCCTCCCCTATGGTCAACCCTCCTTAGTCTCTAGTATATAGTATATATATATATATATATATATAGATAGATAGATAGATAGATAGATATTGGAGCATATGCTTTCAAATGCTGAAAAAACTCAAAGTAAAACTTTACATCATTGCACAGTGTTCTTTTTATTATAAAAAATGTTGATTTAACAGGCACACATTTATGTAAATAATAAAAAATTTATTTCATTATTTAATATAATTCTTTGGATATCTGTTTAAAATTATTACAAAAATAATATAAAGAGATATTTTTAGTCATACAACCTCAGTGAGTAATTTCGGGATTTATGCCGCACATTTTTTTGAATTTGTGTATAAAGTCGCATGGTGGACATAAAAAAAAAAAAAAAAATCATGCTGTGCTATTTGCTGTTATATATACAACGCGTGTACTGCGACAAAAAATTTCAAAACAAATAATTAATATTTTTTAACAATTTTTTTCTAAAACATTACACTGAGGCGCGTTACCCGTACAACAGAATGAAATTATAAATAAAAATATTCAATAAAATGTTCATATCTGGACTATAATTAACGATGTAATAACAAAAGGAAACCAAACGAGTACAATGAAACGTATTAGTTGATTCAAATTAATAATTGTTTGCCTAATTTCTCTATTAAATTATCGACTTAATTTTTACATAACATTTTATTTGTTATTTCAGCAACAACGTAACATCAATGTATTAGAGAGGGAAAAGAAAAAAAGTAAAATTGTATTTACATAATTTATATGGTAACCCTTTCGGGAGTGGTGGCTTTTACACAAATTTTATTCGGTTGTCCCCACTTTTTTAAAAGAAGTTTACTTAAATAATCATGAAAATGCTCTAATTAAAGAAAACAAATATTACTTTTCTTTTTTACTGTTGCCAGAAACAAATTTTGTCTCTTTATTTATATAGATATAGAATATTATATATATATAGAAACAAACTCTTTATGAAGGTGCTTATATGCACCTATGGTCACGAATGGGTTAAGAGGCTTGTTTTTCGACTACAATCTACAGAAAAAGTGACGAAAAAGTATAGTCTTTATGTAACTACATTTGACACATGATGCAACGAAGCCAATTACTCTTCCTCTTTTTTGGAGTAGTTTTCTAAACATTCTTTGCAAAGAACGTCTGCGTTACGCGTAATCCAATTTTTCATTGTTATCATCTTGACTTACATCTTTCTTGCCCTTCTTGCTTTTTATTTTTCCCTTTTTCTCCTTTGGTTTTAGCAAACTTGATAACATGCCTAACATGGTTAGTCTGTGCAAAAAGAAAAGCAAAAATTAATAACACTTAATCATCCCGTACAAAAAAACTGCGGCATGTTTACCGGAATGACAGTGCAGCATGTATCCCATTTTGCATGGTGCCGATGTCGGCCATCACAGTTACCTGCCTCTTTAAGGGAAATGGCGTAGCCATACACACAGTACTCTATACAAACGTTACACTTAGTTTTGAGTTCGAAATCATGCAAGCATTTAGTAATTAGTGTATGAAAAGTATTTAAACATAACGTGTTTAAAAGTTTGGACAGTGAAACCATGCACTTACGTCAAAATAAGGATTGTAATTCTACAAATAAACATCGAAATGGGATTCACGCTATACACTGGTTAAAACAATCTCATTGCGCACCTATACTGTGCATTTGTCGACCATCTGTCGAGAATTACAAGAAATACAAGGGGTGAAGCATCTATCCCGTATGCGGCGACTTTCCTGGAGTTACCCTATATTTAATATTCTTGTGCAATCAAACCATAATCACAATTTATTATAATTCATCGTCATTAAAATCTTTTCAAGTTTTGAAAGCGAATTTGTAATAATGGAATTTTTTTCTGTAAAAGTCCTGAAATTTTAAATGAAGAACATTTAATCTGATGACTCTGCATAAAATTACATTTATTAACACCGTCGATACTATAGTATGTTTCTTTAAGATAGGCAGATCAAGATCACGCTTCCATCTCATTAAATTCATATCATTTTCATGACGCTTAAAGAACCTAGTTTGTGAACTGTCTTTTCTCACAGTACTTCCGTGAGGTGTGTTTAGATTCCTCTTTGTAACGAATATACTGGGTGAACCAAAAGTCTTGCCCTGTTTAAAATAATTCATTACAACCGTTTATTCAACCGTTTGTATAATAATGTAACTTGTTGTATCATTGGATAGGTCAGTTTTAGTAGTTTTTTTGTGCAATAGAACGATTTCCGGATCTGTGGATTAGAAGGGATGGACTAAAACCACGGTCTTTGCGCTCTCCAGATATTAATCCTCTGGATATTTGCTTTGGGGGCTATATCAAGAACAACACTTTTTACCACACCAACTGCCGACGTCGAAGAACTGAAGACTAGGATACACGCTGCTGTGTATAATGTAACAGAAGACATGTTAAAGAACTCTGGGCTTGAACTAGAATACCGCTTAGACACTCTCCAAGCTGCCAAG
The DNA here is from genome assembly GCA_963932465.1 of Maratus speciosus. Lineage (NCBI taxonomy): Eukaryota > Metazoa > Arthropoda > Arachnida > Araneae > Salticidae > Maratus > Maratus speciosus. The sequence goes on from OZ010792.1 coordinate 310,921,414, forward strand.
GGGGCACACGTTGAAATTTACTGAGGTACGTGGTGTTATAAAAAAAATTATAACAGTACTTACAATTTATCGAAACAAACATATGTCTAATTATAATAGTTTGAAAATAATAAATATTTATAATCAGGGCACGACTTTTGGTTCACCCTATATAAAAATAAAGTGGAAAAGAATTTAACTGAGGACTAAAAATGGAAAACGCTGAAAGAACAAAATTGGAAATTTTTCAAGAGAGCGAAAAAAAGAAAAACTTCTAGTTCTGGTACTTTCAGCGTTTTCCATTTCACTAGTAGATATCTAGCTTCCTTTCGTTTAGTGTTTAAATACCTAATATTATCATTTGTAAACATTGATTTTATTTATTTAGCATTTTTCATCTTGCTTAAAAATATTCCATTAATGTAAATAATAACAACATGATCAAGTTGTGTAATAGCCACTAGTTGCCGCGTATCTTATCACTGGCGCTTTCGGCGTCTTCCACTTCATTTCGTGTGGCACATTCAGCGTTCTCCATTTCCCGTGTGATACATTGAACAAGCGACATTTTCTACTCTTTTTTGAACTATTTCTACTAGGGTTGGCACTTCAAGGGTTCTCCTGTTTGTTAAGCTTGGTTTAAGGCATTTCGTAAAAAAAAAAAAAAAAAGATTTTTAATTTTTTGGTACTTTTAGCGTTTTTTATATTTAGTCCTCAATTCTGGTCATGTATTTCGGTGTTGCTGTAGTTACCACCCATGATAATAAAGGAAATCTTGGCCTTGACCTGCCTATTTTAAGGAAACTGAGTTACAGCTTATTCGTCCTCAACAATATCAATCTCAAACTGTTCTTTGGCTTCTTTTAATACATCTGGACATCGTAGAACAGAAACAGCAGTCATGGCCATTGCTTTTGCTGCCTTTAAAGTGGGTTCTTGTGCAGTGGGTAGACCAGCTGCGTCAGCGAATTCTTTTGTGTGATTATGTCCTTTACAAGGGATCGGAAAAAATGGGTGAAAAGATGGAATAACATGCGATACATTTCCCATGTCTGAGGATCCAGTATTCATATGGAAGTTTTCATCAAACTGCATTCCTGTTCGAAAAGAATATAATATAAAAATTACTGAACAATATATTTTTATAATTACATAAATGAATTAAATATTACAGGGTGGTTTAGAACTATGCCTCAAAAATGTAAAGGCAAATAGAGGGGGCCTAAATAAGTAGATTTCGTATAGGAATGTGGATGCAGAAATGCAAGGTTGAGGCAGTAGAGGGCGCTGTTAAGTTCGGTGGATGAAAGTGCTTCGCTAGCTTAAATCGTTATTCCCTCACGGATTTCGAGCAACATGTATCGTTACATCAATGGGCAGCTTACCGACATGCATTTTATGTATGGGGATAAGCAAGGAAATGGTTCACACCCAACGCACGTCCAACAGCTTTTGAGCTTGTCGGAAGACTATTCCAACTGTGCGTAATACTGCTTCTTCCACTGCAGGAATTTTGCGATATCTTTCAGTGCCCGTATCATGCCTCGAAGCATAAAATGATCCACTCGCGTACAACTCCCGATGAAGGCGCTCAAATGTTAGAAGATGCGGCAGAATCCTGCCCGGGAACCGTTCAATACAAATCCTTTGAGCAGTCAATCCATTTCATTGCGCAACCGCAAACATGAAATGCATGTCGGTAAGCTCCGCATTGATGTAATAATCCATATTGCTCGAAATCCGAGCGGAAAATGACGATTCAAGCCAACGAAGAGCATTCATCCGCCGCATTCAACAGCGCCCTCTACTGACTCAACACTGCATTTTCGAACCCATATTCCCATACGAAATCTGTTTATTTATCTGTGTCTCCTCTACCTGCCTTTACATTTTTGCTATATATTTCTCAACCACCCTGTATGCATTGTCAATTAATTACACCGTACATGATGATGGACAGAATTTCACACGAAAATTTCATGTTCCATTCTTATAGATTCAGGGATTCAAGCGCTGCGCTACAAATGGCTGATTTTTCACCTCTAAATTTTAATAGTATTCTTCACATTATTAAATCTAAGTGCTTAACAGTGCAGATACTTTGAGGGGCTTCTCAGTTGACATCAACTTTACGCCCATTCTGTAGATTATTATCTTATAATTAATGAGCCATTGGGAGATAAAAGTCTAGGTGTATATATAAACTACGTAATAAGATTTTGTATTAAAATTAAAGTTAGATATTAAATAATTATTTTATAAAAAAGATTGTATCAAAGTGAGCAAAGAGTGTAATTAAAATTACAAGTTTAAAAAATCAAAAAAATTGATAAAGTAAGTTAAAAATTTAATATAAAAAAGTTAAAAAGTTAAAAATATATAAGCACAGTAAATAAAAAAGAAACCCTCGGACAAAGCTGGTAAAGGCAGGTCGGTCAAGGAGTGGCAAAATTCTGCCGTTAATAAGATGAGGCACACTATTAAAATTTAGTGGTAGCAGTCGGTCATTTGTTGCGCAGCGATTGTATCCCTGTATAGATTGAAGCTGGGAATTAGCCCTTTGTCACGCAGTAAGTCATAGGTTCGCCTCCGGATTAGTCCATGGTGCACTCAATCTCCCCTTGAATTCTATACAACGAACTTAATAAACTGTATTCTTTCATCAAATATCGCTTTTAAAGACTCTTTTTCTACGGTGTATCTGCTTGTTTTATCTTCGTGAACTTTTATTGAACTTTAATATTTTTCTCATTCCTTAGCCATTTGTATTTGAAAATGACTTTAAACACTGTTTTCATTTTGTTTTTATTTTAATTTTTGTGTTTACATAGAACTCATGTGTTATTTTTTATATGTCTATACTTTCGGTTTTTATTCCGTTTTCTTTATGGTTTTGTGTTTACTTATAAGTCATATGTTATGCTTTGTAAATGACTATAATTGCTGTTTCTTATACTTTTATCTATGATGCTTGGGTGCAATAGTTTTCGTACTTTGTTTCAATATGTGTCGCTGTGTTCTGGGTCAGTTTTGTTGGCCGTGGCTTGGCTGATTGGCGGAGGATTTTTTTCTGTCAGGGGTTCATGCCTTTGCCATTTTTTGGTTGTCGCCCTGGTAGAGTGATTGTGATTGATTGATTGATTGTATTGATTGTGCACTCAATCTTTCATCGCTTGGAGGTCAATAAAATGAGTACAGAATGTTCTTGGGAGTTTAATACTAGAAATTCATTGTTGCCACAGGCGACTATTTTTAAATTCTAACTGACACTACTTTCCCAAAACAGAAATCGTTAGCATACATTTTGACAACATTTTCAAGAAAAATATACTTCATAATTTGTATTAGAAATATACTGGCGCGAACAGAATACAAAAATAGTCGCCTGTGGCAGCCCTATATATATAGCACCTCAGGGCTCGTGGTAAAAAAAAAAATTACTGGTCAAGTGCGAATATTACTCGCGCACAGAGGGTTCCGTACAAAAAATTTGTGAATTAGCAAGTGGGCATTACACAAATACATCAGTAAAAGTTGTTATCTTGTTATCTTCACTTTAAAAGCCGATGGCGCATAGACTACTCCACCAGTGTCTTTATGTATGTCCAAACCGTCTTTAAGGGTTAATATCTCGGCTAATTATCGAATTTTTTTTTCAAAAATCACTGTCAACAATACTTTTATACTTCTGCGACGATAGATACCTCCAGCGCTCGTCAACTCTTTTGCGGAACGCCCGCAAATCGAAGTTTGTGTAACGGAAAAATGCGATTTGCTCAAAAACTACTATGTGACCTAGGGTAATTGCTATAGTTTTCCCCCAAGGTTTAAATTAACTTCTACCACCCCTAATTTTTTTCATAATTTTAGTTTCAGTAGATTCGGAAATAGAAACGGGGGGGGGGGGGGACAATTTTTGCATTGCATTTTAGACGATATCTCTAAAAATATAATACCTGAAATTAGAATAAATGAATTTTTCAGTTCGGCCTTACGAAAGCTTTTATACTATACCCCAGACGATATACAAAGAAAATATATTTTCCTTCAAGTAACTTAATTAGCCCCTCTACATTTTTCCTAAATATATTTCTGAATGGTTAATCTATAAATGTGTGGGTCAATAGCCTTTATAACTTCATTCAATTTTAACTTTCCACGTTCCATAGTTTACAAGTAAAATGGCTGTGACAGACAGACACAGGATTGATCTTATAATGATTCCGTTTTTACTTTTCAAGTACGGGACCCTAAAAAACGATATGGGCACCGCAGGTCATGATCTTTCTAGGATTGTTGCGCTACGGAGTTTAGTATTTCAGTTTTATTTTTATATATTCCTTTTTTGTATTACTATATTGTATGCGAATGATATAAGTTATATATTTTTAAATTATACTCGCATTAGAGAATTTCGATGTGTTCCCCTGCAGCTGCACGAATAACATCTGGATGAATGGTCGTCATTATTGGTACTATCATCGAGGCATTTGGATTTTTTAGACTTCGAGGACCCCAACTAACATATACATTTATATATGTGGCTGAGAGCATATTGGATAAACATACACAATCCAATATTTGATGGATAAAATGGATATTTGTAAAATATTTCTAGTGGTAAAGTGTAAAAAAGTTCTTTACAATTACAAGTACAGAGTTTACTTATGATAGAGAATTATTTCACCCTTTCAGTCATAATTATTCTTTTTAAATTTCAAATTTAATCCTTTAATCAAGATACCATCCCATGGCTACAAGTTTTTACAATATACAATTTTATCTACTATGGGTTATTTATATTTATTATGAAATAATTACCAGCATCGTATCCGGTTCTAAAACATTGCAATGTATAGTACCAACATAATTATTGAATAACCAGGTTGTAGGTTGTAAGAATTAATAAGGCAACTATTTTGTTTCGTTAAAACATTGAAAGTATAATTGATATTCACAATATTAAGTGTGCAAATTGGGATAAAAGTTTATTCATGTGAATCATTCACAATACTAATAAAAACAGTTGGTAGTACTCACCTAGCTTTTCGGAATATTTTTTATATATGTTCACCAAAACTTTATTAGAAATGAGATTTTCATAGGAATTGGAATCATCGAATTTGTAATCAACTTCACAACCTGTAGATAGGGCCGCGCCTTTTATACATCCTTCGAATTTAGATCTGAGTTGCTTCAGTTTCCCCTTGGTAGGACTTCTAATGCCAAATTCCAAACGAGATTTAGATGGAATTATATTTGTAGCCACTCCACCTTCTTTCAAAATAACTATATGCATAAAATATATAAAACATTCAAATGATATTATATATATATATATATATATATATTTAAATATACAACAAAAGAAATATGCAAAATATTTACAAATATTTGAATTGAAAAATGTAATTAATGTTAAATTATTGAAGTGAAACAGTAATTACAGCTGGCGAAATCTCACTTTTTATACATAATACTAGGGGGCTCTGCCCCCTGCAAGCTACGCTCGCCAAACCCCGTTCAGACACCGCAGAATCTAAAATAACGTTAATTTTATCGGTTTTTAAAAGATTAGAGAAGATTGAATTATAATGAAAAAACCTATAGCGATTTCCCTGTAAACGGGTTTCCATTCAATTCCTTTTGATTGCGAAAATTTAAGGTCGAATCAGTTGCTGTTAAGACATCCAACGGTTGTTTTCGTGTTTGATTAAAGAAGATCAGTTAAACATTTGAAAAGAAGCTAAAATAAAATGAATTAAGTAAATAGAGTCTTTGCCGACCGGTATATTTTAACAGCGTTATAAAACGATTGATATAATACAATTTACTACAATTACTGCAATTTACTGCTTTAACCCCTTCAAGGACGGTGGTTCATTTTTGGACCACTTAATTTTAATTCTTAAATGCTACATTGGCACCAGAATATTGGAATGAAAGATTTTCTTTTATTAAGTAAGTGAACAACAGCATTTTCGTATTTCGAAATTTGTTTGTAAATTCACTGATTTCAACATTTTACGAATAGAAGTACCTTGCCCCTGAAAGGGTTAAACGCATATTAATGTATTTATAATTTTAAAATTTCCTTTTTCTTTTAATATTCACGCGTAAATACAATTTTCAAGACATAATTTTCAATATTTTCCTGCTTTTAACACGTACTCATTTAATAGCAATTTTAAAGTTTTTTTTCTGATTTTAATAGCCATGTGTAAATAAATTTGTAATCGTTAAGAAATATTATTCTTTGCGCTGTTTTTAGAATTGAAAACAATTTCTATAATAATAGCCTAAATCATGTGACTATCATCAACAGTTCCTTCGCTTTTCATAAGAAAGGTTTCCATTTTGATTAAATAATCAAAGTTATTTTTTCGAATAAAACTACATAAAAGTTACCATGATCGCAAAGAATTCTTGGTACTTTTATGTTAGCCGGGTTCAAATCTCGCTAATAGCTTTTTTTGGTACTTTTCCGTTATACGGATACCATGCCAAAATGTATGCTAATGCTCCAATTATTTCAACCCTGATCGTGAAAAAAATTTTTGGTACTACTTTGACCAAAAATCTATCGCCAAACTATAAGATTAAATGCCAATAATGGTTGATCGTAAATGTCACATTCACTTGACTTTAAGCAAATTACATGTGTTTACGTCATCAAGTGATTTTTATTTCGACGATTTATTTGTATTTTTATTAATGTTATACTAATTTATTTGTTCTTTCGTTATTTAAAATAAAAATTATGTCAATTTGTTAATTTGGCGATTTATATAATTTGGCGAAATTGGTCGACGGGATAACTAAGTAGTACCGGATTTTTATTGTAAACCATGTGAAAAATTGTGATTTGCTATTATTTGCTATACTTTATTGCATAACAGTTATTTGTTCCCTTATTTTAAGTATATATTTGTGATTTAGTAAAATAGTTAGTAAAAGTCTGTAGTTTTCAAATGTTATATTTTTAAAAGGCTTCCTTTACTATCGACAGTGTTTTTTCTTTTATTTTTCAAATGTTTCAATTCACGTGATTTTCATTTTGCGCCAACTATTACGCTTGGGGACAATGGTGTCCGTATAACGGAAACGTACCATTTTTTTTAACTCTTAAGTTAGTATTTTTTTATTTTTCGAGTGGTAAATTAAAACGGTACTACTTGGTTATCCCATTAACCAAAAATCTATCGCCAGACTATAAGATTAAATGCTAATAATGGTTGATCGTAAATGTCACATTCACTTGACTGTAAGGAAGTTACATGTGTTTACGCCATCAAGTGATTTTTATTTCGACGCTTTATTTGTATTTGTATAATTTATACTAATTTATTTGTTCTTTCGTTATTTAAAATAAAAATTACGTCAACTTGTATAATTTGGCGATTTATATAATTTGGAGATATTGGTCATTTTCTTTGAATTTGAACATTTCTTGGATTACTTAATATTTAACACAGATGTGATATAAGCACCGGGTTTGGCGTGATATTTTTTACGACAATTTGGTGAAAACCTCGTTTTCGAATACCGGTTACATTATTTATATTAAATTATTTTCTATTGTTTTAAATTATTTTCTATTGTTTTAAATTATTTTCTATTATTTTTAAAATGTAATAACATTAAATAAAAAAAATTAATTAATAACTGTAGAACAAAGCAATTTGTAACTTTTTTTTAAAATAAAAAGAAAATAAATGTAAATAAACATTTATTAATGAATAAGCAACAATAGCCGGGTTACCATGTCAGGCAAAATAACGTCATTTTGGCGCCAATTAGATACCCCGGTGCGTATATGACATCTGAGCCTAATATTTTTCTTTTCGATTCGCTCAAAGAAAAAAAAAAAAGAAAGAAAGAAGTGAAAGCCATTAATTTTAAATGTTTCAGTTTTAAAGGAATGTTTTGTATTAAATAAAATGAAAACGAAATACAAAAAAAAAAAAAAAAAAAAAAAACAACAACAAAAAAAAAAAAACATTTTTCTAAGGAGATTTAAGGGAGGCCAAACTGCTCGCCAAATTAATTTAAATTTATAACCTTTTCTGAAATTTGAAAAAAAAAATATCTGTTATGATTGAAAAGGTATACGAAATTTATGTACGTGTTGAAACTGCCCTCCGAAAAAAAAAATGTAGGATCAATTTGCATCTAAAAAGGCATTTTGTGCAATAATTTATTTTTAAACAGAAATATGCAACTCGAATGACACTCACCTGGAGTTGCAGGAAATTTACTGTAAGGAAACATTTTTGAATTGCAAATGTTGCACGTTTTCCGGTATTGGTCGCATTGTTGATTACCGCAAAGAAAGGCCAACCGCATTACTACTGGAAGTACGAATATGTTTTCAAGATCCAACTTCCTCGAAATCTTTGAGAACTTAAAGCTTCGTGGAAATATATAATCTGCCTTTAAAATGGACGTTTTACTAATGTTTTGTTAAAAAAGGATTTATAATCGCACAGACATAGCCAATTTTAACTAACTTTTTGCCGCATCTACGCATTTATGAAAATAAACATTAGCGAAGTTAAAAATTATCAAATCAAGCGCACTAAAATTAAGAAATATTTTATTATTTCTCTTAAATTTAAAAAAGAAGGTTTTTGCTGATTTTGTTTTTCAATTTAAACTGCGATTTAAGCTTATTTGTCATCAGCAGTCGTGCTTAGAATTCTTAAAAAAAAATTCTTACCTAATCCAGATTCACCAGATTTACATAAGTTTTTTAAAATGTTGGTGCATTCTTAAAAATTACAATCGCCATATGATCATTTTCGAATTAACTTAAAAAAAATATATATATATATGATATATTGCTTTATCAGACTTATTTGGCCTTTCATATTCCCTATTGTATTTTAAAAAAACGTAGTCCTTTTTCGAAGGGCTCCACCAGTGGCCGAGAGGTTCTGCTCTCGAAGCCTAATCGTTCGGAGTTTTCGTAGTTTTCTTTGAACCTTGGTTTTCCAAGCGTAAATACGGGTTAGGTTCCCTTAGAAAGACCCCTGGCGGAGGGCACTCCCTCCCTTAGGGGCTATATCCCTCGTGCTGATATTTGGCCGTCATAAACACAACCAACCTTTTTCGAAGTCGGAGACTCTTTTCCTCTCTGGCAGTTGTGCTGACTGCTGGTATTCAAAACTCGCCATATTTCAGTTTCAAATAAAATATTCTATCAGACTGACACGATGTACAACAAGATATTTCAGATGCTACCTGACACGTATCACTGTAGGATCTCAAATCAAAGCGTTTGACACTACAGTGACAAAAGATACAATCAGGGGCGTCGCCATGGGGGGGTATGGGGGGGGAGCCTCCCCCCCCAATATTTGTGAAGTTGGGAAATTTGAGCTTAGAGTTGGGAAATTCAGGATTTTTGAGACATTATGAAATTTTTATTGTTTTGGTGATTATGTTTCTGACTGAGTATTGTAACAGTAAGCAAGTTAAATTATCAAAAGAAATACAAAAAGAAATCAGCCACACTCAATCTATCATTGTATTTTTCAGTTCTACAAAAATATTATACATCTACCAGACCTAAATTTCTCTACTCCTATCCACCAATAGCTGACTATCCAGTTCCGTTATTTCCTTCAAAACTTTGTTCCTTTCTCAAAATTTTCACCCTCCCAAAAAAGAATCCAGCTATTTTAATCCAAAGGGATTGCAGCTTCTTTTGAAAATTGGAGATCACTTGTAGCACAACAGAAAGGAATGTAGTCACCTTCTTGAAACACAGCTGGGCAAGAAGATTTGATAAGTTTTCACAAATTGTACTAATTTTGCGATTTTTGGACAATATTTTACTCATTCTCGTGATTTTTTTGCTCCGAAAATTAGTTAACCCTTCACTGTCATGACAAAAGCATTATATGAGCAAATGTGAATATAAGAAGTCGTTAGTTTAGATACATTTGCCACATTTTACCTTTATTTGTGTGCGGAAATATATATATGTCCTGTTCATTTATATTTATAGGTGTTTAGTAAATTTTAAACCAAAAGTCCAGTGTTGTGTGTTTAAAGCTGTTCTAAAAAATGACTATAAATCATAGCACGAAAGAACCCTTCATAATAGGAAAAGAGTTTTCATGCAAGATTTTGGAGCATTTAAAAATCCATTCGAGGATGAAAAAGGTAAAAAAGTGGATGATTTGAATTTGGAAGAGAAATATGACCATGAAAGCAGTCCATCAACTGAAGAAAAAAATCGACATACAGGTTGACATAAACACTGATAGGTTGCACTTGAATAAAATTTTGAAGAAATAAAGATTTCCTGATAGACAAGTTCATAAACAATTATGAATATTAGGATGTGATTGAATTAGCTGACTTCTGAAAGCACCGTGGGAAAACGGTTTCACCAAATGGAATAGATACAAATAATAGCATAGCAATGGACATTGATAGACATACGTTTTACAGGGAAGAGTTATAAGAAATACAAGAAAATTTCGGCAATTTAGTAATGGGCTTAAATGACAATGTTCCCTATATCAGGAGAATATTGCACCAATACATTCCATATTTAAATTGCAATTGTGCAAGGCAAATTTGAGTATCACTAACTGAGAAAAGTTAATAATGTTTCCCCCTGGATATGAGAAACCGGATGTACATGACTTGCAGAGTCAAATAGAAATAAACCAAATCCCAACTCACTTAACAAACTTTTTCTCATGCCATGAAATCCAAAGACTATTTGGGCCACACTGTCAAACTACATATATACTCGTACCTTAACATTCACAGCAGCTTATCTTTATGGCGTTGCATCTAATAAAGAATCTTTAGTCAAATAAAAAATTAATAAATATATATTGCAAGCTACAATGATGCCTGACAGACTTGACAGCCTAATGCTTTTAAAATGTGAAAGTAAAATAGTGGATTTTATTAAACTGGATGATGTTAGGTCAGCTTCATCAGAGTTAGCTTCTTTGAAGACCAAAAGAATTGATGTTAAATGAAAATTATATGGATGTGCCAATCCCAAAACCTTATTCTATCCCATACATGTTAATACTTCAAAATTTGCACTCACAATGTTAAAATTAAATAACAATTCTATGCCCATAATAATGAATTCTAAAGGTTTAATTATGTGCATTTAATTTATAATTCGTTTAATTGTGTGCCTTTAAAAAGGAGATAGAAGCATCGCATTTTTCAAACAAATCATTGAATTTCGACACCCATGCTCTTAGATGTCTGCAACCAAAATTCCAAACCCAAAGAGCTCAAAAGCGATACCTTTGGACAGTATACACCCAAGCCCAATAAGGAAGTGTAACCGAATATGAAGTTTGACTAAATTTCCGTGCATTAGTTTTTCAGATATAGCTAACGCGAAAATCGTGAAAAATGCAATACAGCAGTGCCACAGATATATACAAAAACCTAATAAGCACTAAATTATGTCAAGGTTTAATAGAATATGAAATTTGATCAAATTCTGTGCAATAGTTTTTGAGATATAACTATCGCTAAAATCATATAAATCGTGAAAAATACAGCATAGCAGCGCCACCTTTTGGGTAATTTACACCAAAATCTAATCAGCATTAATTTTTATCAAGGTATAACTGAATCTAAAGTTTTATAAAATTCCGCGAATTAGTTCTTGAGATAGAGCACCCACAAAATTTGTGTCACATTCACACAGACAGACATTTTCTAAAATCAGTCAAATCATGTTCAGGACCTTCTAAAACGTATCAAACCGTCGAAAACCAGTTGTAGATTTTTTTTACGAATTCAATACTTTCGTCTTGTAAAGACAGAAGAAAGTAAAACGGGTGTTTGTTTTTTTATTAAACAAACCAATAATTTGAATTTTTATATTTCTAGTTTCAAAATTTTTCTTTGGAAAGGAATTTTTTATGCATAAGCTTCATTATCATTATTACACACTTTGTGCATATCACTTTAGTTGAATGTTGGAGGAATTTGTTTCAAGTTGGGAAATTTTCGAACTCTCCCCCCCGAAAAAATATCTGTAGCTACGCCCCTGGATACAATTGTTGTATAAACACTTTACAAAACCAAAAATTTCTCGTCTCAAAACAGAACTGACACGCCTTAAATCAGTGGTCTATAAAATTTATTTATGTACCGCCTAATTTGTACTCTTATTATCAATGCAAATCTTTTAATATCAATTGAGACTCCAATAACACAACTTATTGTTTATGAAAATAGTACCACAAAGAAAGATATAGCTGTATAACAGTAGATTAGTAGATATAATGCAAAGTGAATAACAGCTATAAATCATTTTGAAACAATGCATGATATTTAATTTACTTTGATCTTAAAATATTAATTTCATTATTTAAGACAGAGATTATTAATGGCATCTTCGATAGTGATGATACAAACAAAGTAGTTAATGCCTGAAAATGAAATCGAAAACTGTGAGAAGAGTTGTGGGAAGTTAAATTTAACAGGATAGCAGCGCTACTAGTTTTAAAATTATTTTACATGTTTGTTTGTTTTTTGTCAAAGAAATTTTTTTAAAGAATTCTAAGCACGACTGCTGATAGAAAATCAACTTAAATTGCAGTTCAAGTTGAAAAATAAAATCAATAAAAAACTTATTTTTTAAATTGAATAGTCGTAACTGTTCCTGATAACTGTAAATACTTCTGTTGACCATCTGATATAATATATGGTATTTGTTTTAATTAGAATTCGACCGAAAATTCGGTTTCGTTCGCCTTTTCGTAAAATCTGAGTTTCGGCGAAATTGTTGCCTAAAATTCGGCCCTAGCAAAACTCAACCAAAACTATCACTATTCCAAAAATCCCGTTCCTTCCTTCCAAAAATTTTCAACGTTATTCATTGATTTGAGCTGTATTGGCTCAAATGAGAGACTCTTTATTTATTGCTATGACTTCACTGTTTATAATTATCAGTCATGACTTACTCAAGACGTGGGGGCCAATTATAAAGCAAGCAATGCATTTATGACTAAATTTTGAAGGTGCTTTTCACGTGCTCATTAAAAGCTGAAGACTTAACACTAATACAAAATTTCCAGTTTGAAACCGCAGAAGGGTTTCAAATACTCTTTGAGAAAGTTGTAGTATAAAAGATTATCATTTACAAAAATCATTATAACAGAAAATCAAGTTATGTATACCTATAACTTTTCTTAATTAGATGAAATTCGTATAAATAGAAAGTCATTCTGTGTCGTTGATGAAGTAATTACATTTTTTTATATGAAAATAAAAAGTTTTGATAGAAATGCAATAAAAATGTAAAAATATCAACGTTAAAAGCACCAATAATTTTAAATTTTGAGCATACCGGTTTCTAGCATATAGAATACCATCCTCGGTCAGAAGAGCTGAGAGCCAACTTGGACCACACGTATAATTAATTAATAATTATGTATATTTATGCATGTATTAATTATTTAAAAAAAAAATGCGAACATTTTCGGCCGAAAGTAGGAAGATACTCGGTCGATACTTAGAATATCTGACACATATTCATCTCTCGTATCAAATTTTTGAATGCCTACTGCTGAGTGGATTACGCCTGACTTAGATTCAGTAATAGCTAAGATAATTAAAAGCGATGTAAAATTACATTCAGATTTACCTGCTGAATTTCTATACTTTATCGTTAAGAAATCCAGAGCAACCTACAACAAGAGTGTTTATTGTTGATGCTGTTTCGATGTCACCTGATGTAGTAATTTTCATTATACATATGTTTATGTGATGTTTTATCTGGTACGAAAATGATATCTTTATGGAAAATTTTCTAGATTTTTTTTTTTAAAGTATCCAAAAAGTGAAAGGCAGAAAACTGTTTAAAAAAATAATAAAAACTTCCAAATTTAAACTGAAAGATCTATACTAATGTTATAAATAGGTAAAGTATGTGTGTGTGTTTGTTATTGTTATTTTTGTATGTCTATTTGTAGGGGGTAATCTCTGGAACGTTCGAACCGATTTCAAAAACAATGGTGGCAAATTGATAGGGACAGTCCCTGTTCCAGCATAGGCTATATTTTATGTCAATGCCACCACCCCTAAGGGGGTGCAGGAGCAAAAAATTCTAAAAATGAGATTTTTGTGTTACTTAAGAGCCTAGAAACTTGAATTTTCGCATGATAGTTACTTGTACGATATAAATGTACTATAAGAACAGTTTCTGAAAAAATCGAAATTTAAAAGGGGTAAAATGCGCGAAAAGTGTTCTAAAAATGTTCTGAATTACGATTTCTATGCAATCTCAGGAAATACGAGACCGATTTCAGAAGTAATGGTGGGAAATTGATGGTGGCAGTCCTTACTGAAACATAGGCTATATTTTATGTTGGTGCCACTATCACCTGGGGGCTGCAGGAGCAAAAAACTTTCTACATTTCGATATTTGTTATTCAAAAGGAGCTACAAACTTGAAATTTGCCATAATAGTTATTTATAAGATGAAAATGCTTAAAAAACGGTTTCCACCCCTTTTAAATTTCGAATCTTTTAGAAATGCACAAAAAGCGTTCTAAATTACGATTTCTATGAAATCTCAGGAAGTACCAAACCGATTTCAAAAGTAATGGTGGCAGATTGATTATGATAGTCTCTGCTCCAACAATGCTATATTTTCTGTCGGTACCATTACAAAAAGAGTGGTTCAGAAGCGAAAGACATTCTAAAATTGCAATTTTTGTGATATTGAAGGTGCTAGAAACTTTAGATTTAACATGGTAGTCGCTTATAGAGATGTAAATGCTCTCTAAGAACTGTTTGTAAAAAAATCCTAATTTAAAAAAGGTGAAATGAGTGAGAAGCATTCTAAAATGTTTCTAGATTTCGATTTGTTTTTAATTATTAAACATAGAAACTAGAAATTTCGTTTGGTAGTTACTTATTTGATGTAAATGCTCTCTCAGGACGGTTTAAAAAAAATCGAAATTTAAAAGGGTGAAATAAGCGAAAAGCTTTAGAAAGGTGAAATAAACGAAAAGCGTTATAAAAGTATTCTAAATTACGATTTCTATTGAATTGTTAAAGGTAGAAACTTAAAATTTGGCATGATTGATACTTATAAGACCTAAATGCTCTCTAAGAACAGTCTTTAAAATATACGAAATTTTAAATTTTAAAATGAGCAAAAAGCCTTTTGAAAACTTTCTAAATTACAATTTCTCTAGAATCTCAGGAAATACTAAACAGATTTCAAAATTTATGTAGGCAAAAATCATGTAGCACTCAATATTCCAACATATGCTATATTTTATGTTGGTGACACTTCCTCCATAGGGCTGGTAGACCGTTACCCTAGAAGCTTGGAATATGGCATGATAGTTACTTTTAAGATATAAATGAGTGCTAACAATGTTTACTAAAAAATTCAAAACCTCAAATGAAAACTGAAATGAGCATGAACGTTTCAAAATGCATTCTAAATTATCATTTATTTAGAATTAGTTTAAGTTCTTCCAATTAATTTAATTCTCATTTTCCCCTAATGCAATGTAATAATTATGTTTAGTCAAACTGTGGCATACTTAGTAATTTTTTTAGTTTTTTTTAGTCCTAACAATGTAATTTTTCTAATACAAATATGCACATAAATACCACTTGGCATATTTCAACTATTACGCGAGCAAAGCCGCGGATTTTGCTAGTATTTCATAATTTTCTCCCGGTCACCAGAAAAACGCAAATATCAGTTTTAAAAAGATTAAATCTCTCATAAGTTATTTTTTGTCATGTTATTTTTCGTCTATCTTAAAGTAGTAATGCTATGATTAGCAAGATTTTGTCAGCATCACGCGGATGAAACAAGATAGTGATGCGAATTTCGACAAAATATTAAAGGTGTAAAACTCTTTAAAAAATAATGTAATTCTCTAATTTGAGCAAAATATATTTTATCTATCTATCGAAAAAATAAGAATGAATTTTCACTATAGTAAAATATACCTTCTGAGATTATGCTTACCGTGGATTCTGTGATCAGGTTTTATTTGTTGTCTTAAAAGAGAAATGCTGTTGTAGCACATCACAGCTGCATCTAGGGCATTGATTCCATCCCAAGGTGATGCTGCCGCATGTGCTGCTTTTCCATAATATTCAATGCTCCCCTAAAATAATATTTTACTGATTAAATTATGTATAAAAGTAAACTATGTTTAAAATTGCTTTATTTTTTATGCATGTTTTTTCGATGGATAACTCTGAGAATATTTCACTTGGTGCGTTCGTAATTATATAAATACGTAGCACATGTAGTCGTCATCTGGTCCATCCGTCTGCCTGTTCGTCTGTTCGCATATAACAGCGCAAAAACTACCCAAACGAATAGTTTGAAATGTAATATATATAATAATTACAGAATTCAGTCGCGTCATTTCAAATTTTATGAAAATCGAATCAAAATTTAAAAAGATATTAATAAAAGTTTTCTTCATTCTATTAAATCCTATCATACGTAATTAATTCAATGATATCCCATGATAGGTAATGATTCTGGGTTGCCATTGTGATTACGTCGTATTTAAGATGGAGTCATATTATTTCCGTATTACTGAATTGAATACATATAAATGTAACAAATTTTGTATTCATGCACTTTTTCATAAAAGTGTAACAGCTGTTGCATCATATTCTGAATATTTATAAAACTAGTCATAGCACGAACGCACCTTTTTTGCTACGTTTGACATACAATATCCGACATGTCTGACATGTATTAAACAATAAAACAAGTATTATGTGATTTTATTTGAGTTAACAGGAGTTTAATTATCAACACAACAACTAATTAAAAATATCAATAGGTCATAATAAATTTAAAAATAAATAAATGAATATTCTTCAGCTTATGCAATCTGATTAAATATATATATTTTTTTAATCTTACTTTAAGACTGCATAACATTGGAGGAGATGCCCAACATTTTGTCGTTGGATGAACCATTAAAGCAACATCTACGCCTTTGAAAGCTCCTTTCTCTATAAGTCTTATCTTTCCTCCCCCACCTTCTTCTGCTGGTGTTCCTATGACAACGAGCTAAAAATAAAGTAAATTTTTTTTATTAAATTCCATCTTAAAATGTTCATAAATAACTCTACTTTTATATTTAATTTTATAATATACTAGCAAACCCCGCGGCTTTGCTCGCGTAATATTTGAAATATGCCAAGTGATATTTATATGTCTAATTTTTATTAAAAGGTACTAACTAAAATTTTATTTTATTAAAATTTAATATTTATTTTATTAAAAGGTACTTATTACTTTTAGGAATAATTAAAAAAATTACTATTTAAAACACAGTTTGATTAAACATCATTGTTACACTGAATAAGGGAGAAATGAGACTTAAATTAATAAAACGAAATAAAACTAAATAAATAATAATTTAGAAAATATTTTGAAACTTTCATGCTCAATTAATACGTTCATTTCAGTATTCATTTGAAGTTTTGAATTTTTTAGAAACCATCTTCTTACATCTTAAAATTAACTATCATGTCAAATTCCAAGGCCTACCATCTCTGTAGAAAGGGCTATGTTGAATTAGGAACTGTCACCATTAATTTACCAACATTAATTTTGAAATTGGTTTGTTATTTCCTAATATTCCACAGAAACGTAATTTAGAAAGCTTTTAAAGGCCTTTTTTAGAGCTTTTGTTGTTCCTGTGAACCCCAGGTGGTAGAATCATCGGCATAAAATATACCCTGTGTAGGACCAGAGACTGTTAACATTGATTCGCAACTATTACTTTTATATTTGGTTTATATTCCCTGAAAATTGCGTAGAAATCGTAATTTAGGACATTTTTAGAATGATTTTCGTACCTCCCCTTCACTTCACCCCTTTTTAATTCGAATTTATTTTCCACAGTCCTTCCAGGGCATTTATATTTTATAAATAACTACCATGCCATATTTAAAGTTTCTAGCCTTTTCAGTATCACAGAATCGCAATTTAGAAAGTTTTTAGCTACTGCAACCCTCTGGTGGTAGTGGCACAGGCATAAAATATATCTTATGTTTGAGCAGGTTCTATCACCAACAATTTGTCATCATTATTATTTTAATCGGTTTGGTATTTGATAAGATTACATAAAAAATGTAATTTATAACGCTTTTCGCTCACTTCATCTTTTTAAATTTGAAATTTTCTTTCGACAGTTCTTAGAAATCAGTTGCATCTTGTAAGTAAATACCATGCCATATTTCAAAGTGTTAGACCCTTCACTTATGCAAAAAACGCAAATTAGAACATGTTTTGCTTTTGCAACCCTCAGATGGTAGTGACAGAAAAATATAAAAATATATAACCTATAAAATATAACCTATGTTATAGCAGGGACTGTCACCATTGATTTGCTACCATTACTTTTCAAATAGCTTTGGAATTTCCCGAGATTGAGTAGAAATCGCAATTTAGAACGTTTTTAGAACGCTTTTCGAGCATTTCAACCCTTTTTAAATTTCCAATTTTTTCGAAACTGTTCTTAAAGATCATTTATATGTAATAAATATGTATTTTGCCTAATTTTAAGTTGCTAGACCCTACCGATCACAAAAATCGAAATTTGAAACGCTTTTTTGCTCCTGCAACGTCTAGGTGATAGTGATACCGACTTAAAATCGCGTCTAATTTAGAGCAGAGGCTGTCAGCATCAATTTCTTACCATTACTTTTGAAATAAGTTTGATTCTTCCTGAGATATTGGTGACAAATCGGCATTTAGAACATTTTTAGAACGCTTTTCGCTCATTTTGCTCCTGCATCTCCTCTGTGGTAGTGGAAACAGATATAAAATATAGCCTATCTTGGAGCAAGATCTGTCCCCATCATTTTTACACCATTATATTTGAAATCGGTTCAGTATTTCTTGAGAGCAGAGGCTGTCAGCATCAATTTCTTACCATTACTTTTGAAATCAGTTTGATTCTTCCTGAGATATTGGTGACAAATCGCAATTTAGAACGTTTCTTACAACGCTTTTTGACTCCCCTTTTAAATTTCGACTTTTTTAGGAAATGTCCTTAGAGATCATTGATATCTTATAACTAACTACCATTCTAAATTTCACGATTCAAGGCCCTTCCGTCACGCAAAAACCGCAATTTAGAACGTTTTTCTCCTGCACCCCCTTTGGGATAGTGGCACCGACATAAAACATAGCCTATGTTGGAGCAAGGGTTTTCACCATCATTTTGACGCCATTATTTTTTTAATCGGTTTGGTATTTCCTGAGATTGTGTAGAAATCACCATTTAGAACGTATTTTAGAACGCTTTTCGCACATTTTCACTCCTTTTAAATTTCGAATTGTTTAAGAACTGTCCTTAGAAATCCTTTATATCTAATAAGTAGCTGATACTTCAAATTTCTTATTTCTAGGCCCTTCAGTAACACATAAATCGCATTTTTAGAACGTTTTTTGCTCCTACACCCCCTTTGGGGTAGTGGCACCGACATAAAACATAGCCAATCTTTGAGCAAACGTTGTCACTATCATTTTGACACCAATATTTTTAAAATCGGTTTGGTATTTCCTGAGATTATGTAGAAACTACCATTTAGAACGTTTTTTAGAACGCTTTTTGTACATTTTCACCCCTTTTAAATTTCGAATTGTTTAAGAACTGTTCTTAGACATCATTTATATTTATAAGTAACTAATATTCCTAATTTCATATTCCTAGCCCCTTCAGTAACGCAAAAATCGCATTTTTAGAACTTATTTTGCTCCTGCAACCCCTTTGGGGTAGTGGCACCAGGGCTCCCAAATGGTCCACCAACTGAATACCAATATTATTTTAGAAAAATTATCTTTTAGATTTTTCTTATAAACCACCTCGAAACCACCTTTGAAAGTTAATTCTAGCGCAAACCTACAATAAAATTTTCTGTTAAAAGTTATTGGTATTCAGTTGGCAAAACCATTTGGGAGCACTGTGGCACCGACATAAAATATAGCCTATGTTCTAAGTTGGACTAACACCATCATTTTGATACCATTACTTTTTAAATCGGTTTGGTATTTCTTGAGATTATGTAGAAACTACCATTTAGAACGTTTTTAGAACGCTTTTTGTGCATTTTCACCCCTTTTAAATTTCGAATTGTTTAAGAACTGTTCTTAGACATCATTTATATATTATAAGTAACTAATATTCCAAATTTCACATTTCTAGGCCTTCAGTAACGCAAAAATCGCATTTTTAGAACATTTTTTGCTCCTGCACCCCCTTTTGGGGTAGTGGCATCGACATAAAGTATAACCTATGTTCTAAGTTGGACAAACACCATCATTTTGATACCATTACTTTTTAAATCGGTTTGGTATTTCCTGAGATTATGTAGAAACTACCATTTAGAACGTTTTTTAGAACGCTTTTTGTGCATTTTCACCCCTTTTAAATTTCGAATTGTTTAAGAACTGTTCTTAGACATCATTTATGTATTATAAGTAACTAATATTCCAAATTTCACATTTCTAGGCCCTTCAGTAACGCAAAAATCGCATTTTTAGAACGTTTTTTGCTCCTGCACCCCCTTTGGGGTAGTGGCACCGACATAAGATATAACCTATGTTCTAAGTTGGGCTAACACCATCATTTTGATACCATTACTTTTGGAATCGGTTCGGTAGTTCCTGAGCTTACCTCCGACAAATAAACAATTTTTTCCTCTTTATAATAGGAGTATAGATAATTCAAAAATGCTAAAATATTAATTTGTATCTAGATTCATGAACATTGATGAAGAATATAAACGAAATAATATTTAATTGGGGATAAAGTATTGGAAATATTATAGTTATTAACAACATTTTTTAACAGAAAAAATACCGTCACGCACTTGTAAATAATATATATTTATATAGTACATATAAAATAATATATATATATATAACTTTGGTAGTTACTTGATACCTTGATATAAGAAATTTCATTTTATTATGCTGCACGCTTGCTATCTTTCATGTTATTAACATTCATGTCATAACATTCATGTCATTATAGTTATTAACAACATTTTTTAACAGAAAAAATACCGTCACGCACTTGTAAATAATATATATTTATATAGTACATATAAAATAATATATATATATATATATAACTTTGGTAGTTACTTGATACCTTGATATAAGAAATTTCATTTTATTATGCTGCACGCTTGCTATCTTTCATGGTCTATATTAAACTTCATTTCAACATGATCATATCACTGTTGTTCATTAGTTATTAATTTATTTATATTAATAAATTTTAATTAGAGGTATTGTGCTTGATTTTGTATTACAAGTTAAAGGTTCCATCTTTATTTTGTATAATGTCAGTGTTATGTATTGAAGCTAAATTTATTAATTTAATCTTAGTAATTGGAAATAGATGATGAATTGTAATTATATAATGGTTATATATACAGGGTGATTCATAAAAGATGGGCAGAACTTTAAGGGGTTATAGTACACTTAAAGACAAATAATATTAAATAGGAGACTAAGGGTCCCAGACGTATTCCCAAGGAGATAGGGGGCATTAAAGTTTAGGGTCCGAAATTTCAAATGATTATAAAACATGGAAAAATTGGTCGATTCGTTTGCGGTTTTTGCAAAAAATTTTCTTTATGCCAGTATTTTCTTGAAATAATATTTTAAAGTTCAATTTCAAAAAATGCCGATAGGGGGCGCTTTAGACTTTGGAGTAACAAACAACTATTTTTTAACGTTATTTTTTGTATTTCTTTAAATGATTTCGAAAGCTTAGACTTAAACTTAAATTTTGATCTAAAAATCTGAGTCCTAACGAGTAGTTAAGTAGCGTAAACTGAAATTTGAAATTTGAAACCCTTCTCCCCCCAGAACAAAAATCAGTTATTCCCGATCTTTGTGTCGTAGATTAGGCTCTAACTACTGCCGCGTTTTGCTAAAATTATTCTTTATGTCAGTATTTTCTTGAAAATAAATTTTAAAGAAAATTTTCAAAAAATTCCGATAGAGGGCGCTTTAGACTTTGGAGTAACGAACAACTATTTTATACCGTTATTTTTTGTGTCTCATTAAATGCTTTCTAAAGCTTAGACTTAAACTTAAATTTTCAGCTCAAAATCTGAATCGCTGAGCGTGGTTCAGTAGCGAGGGGAGGGGGTTCAAATTTCAACTTCTGAACATAGTTCAGTTTGCACTACTTAACCATGCCCAACGATTCTGTGCTGTGATACGAGGCAAAAATACAACTTTCGTCAAGGACTGCATAGTCGGAATTCACTCATAAAGGCACTGGCACAGTTGGAAACGTCGCTCATGCAAACGTTAAAGCTCCATTCCTGACGCTAGTCACCGGGTGAAGAAGGAAACAGAAAGTATGCAAATGTCAAATGGGGAAGAAAAAGAACACGTATGCAAAATTTCGACACGATTCAGGCATAAAAACCACTGAACGGTGAGTCAAGTGTAAGTCGCTGTAGTAATGAATCGGAAGATGGTGCCCTTCACGAATAAGGAAAAGGCTGAGATGCATTTAATTTACGGAGCGGCAGATGGAAATGGTGCAGAGGCACAACGAATGTACGGAGAGCGATTTCCCAACAGGCGGTTGCCTAACCGCAAAACTTTCGAGCGCTTGCACAGACAGTTGTGTGAGACGGGATCATTTCTCGCTTCCCGGTCAAATGCAGGTCGTGCAAAAAAGGACGAATCAGTAGTTGTTGCAGAAGCCATTCTGGATGTAGTAGCGGCGCAGCCAAGTACAAGTACACGAACAGTGGCTAGGCAGGTGGATACCTCACAGTCCATGACTTGGAGGGTACTGAAGGATGAACATTTGCTCCCGTTTCATGTGCAACGAGTCCAGAAACTGTCTCCAGGGGATTATCCAAATCGTATTGAATTCGCCCGCTGGTTTCTGCAGCAGAACGCGCTAAATCCACATTTTGGACGAACTGTGCTTTTCACCGATGAATGTACCTTCACACGTGAAGGTACATTTAACACACACAATGCACATGTATGGGCGGATGTCAATCCACATGCTATGTATCCACATGCTCATCAGAGACGCTTTTCCATCAATGTTTGGGCAGGAATCCTCGGAGACCACCTAATCGGACCGTACCTTCTTCCTGAACGCCTCAACGGTAAAACATACCTCACATTTCTGCAACATGTGCTGCCAGACCTGTTAAACGTTGTTCCTCCACGCATCCGGCGGGTCATGTGGTTCCAGCACGATGGAGCGCCAGCCCATTACGTACGAGACGTCCGCAAGTATCTGGACATCACATTTCCGAACAGATGGATTGGTCGAGATGGTCCTGTTGCTTGGCCTGCTCGCTCGCCAGATCTTTCACCCCTCGATTTCTTTTTTTGGGGACGATTGAAGGCTCTAATGTATGAGACACCCATTGAATCCCCCGAGGAACTGGTCGCCAGACTTTCCGCCGCTGTAGGGGAAGTGCTCGAAAAGCCTGATGTTTTCGCGAATGTTCGCCGTTCCATTCTTCGCCGTTGTTCTGCGTGCATAACCTCTGGTGGTCACAATTTTGAACATTTATTGTAATTACATGTTAATAAATATGCTTTGGTAACATAATCCTAATTTGTGTCTTTTTACCTCGTATCACAGCACACAATGTGTGGACATGGTAAACTGAACTGTGCTCAGGAGTAGAAATTTCAAACCCCTTTCCCCAGAAACTTAACCAAGTCTAACGATTCAGATTTTGGGCTGAAAATTTAAGTCTAAGCTTTAGAAAGCATTTAATGAGACACAAAAAATAACGGTATAAAATAGTTGTTCGTTACTCCAAAGTCTAAAGCGCCCTCTATCGGAATTTTTTGAAAATTTTCTTTAAAATTTATTTTCAAGAAAATACTGACATAAAGAATAATTTTAGCAAAACGCGGCAGTAGTTAGAGCCTAATCTACGACACAAAGATCGGGAATAACTGATTTTTGTTCTGGGGGGAGAAGGGTTTCAAATTTCAAATTTCAGTTTACGCTACTTAACTACTCGTTAGGACTCAGATTTTTAGATCAAAATTTAAGTTTAAGTCTAAGCTTTCGAAATCATTTAAAGAAATACAAAAAATAACGTTAAAAAATAGTTGTTTGTTACTCCAAAGTCTAAAGCGCCCCCTATCGGCATTTTTTGAAATTGAACTTTAAAATTTTATTTCAAGAAAATACTGGCATAAAGAAAATTTTTTGCAAAAACCGCAAACGAATCGACCAATTTTTCCATGTTTTATAATCATTTGAAATTTCGGACCCTAAACTTTAATGCCCCCTATCTCCTTGGGAATACGTCTGGGACCCTTAGTCTCCTATTTAATATTATTTGTCTTTAAGTGTACTATAATCCCTTAAAGTTCTGCCCATCTTTTATGAATCACCCTGTATATATGTATATGAGGATGTGAATTTCAAAACTCTCCTTACCCCAAATTTAAACTAGTATGTTATGGCCATCACAAAACTTTCTTCTATATAAATCACGTCAATTAAATCATTTAAATAATACAAGAAATTACGTCGATTTAGCACCAATTCATATCAAATTATATCTGAATTTGAAGTTTGATGAAAATTCGTGCATTAGTTCTTGAGATAGAGCTGTAGCGGAAATTGTGAAAAATGTAGCATAGCAGCGCCACCTATTGAGCCATTTGCACCAAAACATAAACAGCACTAATTGATATCAAGACATACCTGAATTGAAGTTTGATGAAAATTCATGCATTAGTTATTGAGATAGAGCTATAGTGGAAATTCTGAAAAATGCAGCATAACAGCGCCACCTGTTGAGCGATTTCCACGAAAACATAAACAGCAGTAACTCATATCAAGGTATACATGAATCTGAAGTTTATTGAAAATCCAGGTATTAGTTCCTGAGATAGAGCTATTGTGTAAATCGCAAAAAATGCAGCATAGCAGCGCCACCTGTTGAGCTATTTACACCAAAATGTATAAAACATCAATTCCTGTCAAGGACTAACTTAATCTGAAGTTTGATGAAAATCCATGCCATAGTTCTGGAGATTCAGTTGTTGTGGAAATCGTGAAAAATGCTGTATAGAAGCGCCACCTGCTGAACGATATACACCAAAGAACTAATCAGCACCAATTTATATCAGGGACTAACTGAATATTAATTTTTAATAAATTCCGTTCATTAGTTCTTGTGATAGAGAGCCCATAAAATTTGTGTCGCTCGCAGACAGACAGACTCACAGACTCACAGACTCACAAGCAGACATTTTGTAAAAGCATGTTTTTCGGGTTCTCTGACCCCTAAAACGTGTAAATCCGTCGAAAACTGGAATTCGAAAATTTTCATGAATCCAACATTTTCTTCTTGTAAAGATAGAAGAAAGTAAAAATCGTGTTTTCTCAATCAATCTATCCTGTTTGTGAACTTGCATAGAAAAACACTTCAATCTGCAAAAAACTAGTTTAATTGTGTATTTCTGGCATTGTAAAATATTGTTTGGAACCAGTGGTCGCAGTCAGAGGTTTTTTGCGATTTCTCAAAATTTAATTTTCTGGATAAGGCGAGTTTTGAAACTCCCGTCCTCATATATATATATTGCCTAAAATGTCTTCGATATTCATTATTTTATTATTTCGCAATAAGTTTGAATCGGTATACACGCATACGTGCTAAATTTGTATGTGTAATATTGATTGATTCAATATTTTCCTCCAAAAACGAACCTAATGTATCAAGATCATGGTCACTGTGGTAAAATATGCAAAAACATTCTTTTTTTACTTTTATCTTCTCTTATGTATATTTTTCTCTCATTCGTTTTTAAAATCTCGACCTATCTCTTGAATTATTTATGATACATACGTTGCAAAATCCTCAAATTTTTAGCCTTCTTAAAAAATTAGATTATGACATCAAAGTGTCAAATATAGACAGTTTTCTTAATGTTACTCTATCAAAGTTTTGAATATGGCATATTCGACTCTTCACTATAAATGTATGTAACATTTTTCTCTTTATATGTTGTAAACTGTCGAATATGGTATATTAGTCATTTCACTGTTGGAAATATGTTTAAGAGATAAAATCCATGCAGAGCAGAATATCGAATATGTAATATTCACCTTTTTTGCCAACAATATTCATAATTAAATAATTTTTCATTCAAATCAGTATTGCTGAAGGGTGCACATTTGATATTTCGAAAGAGCAGATATTTGGATAGTTGTTCCATCAAATTAATAAAACCAACAGCAAAACAGAAAATTTTGAATTACTAAAAATATTAATTATATAAACAGTTGTTCTAACCACAAAGCCAAATATCCGAGATTTTAGAAAATCATATTAAAAAATTTAAAGACTATTTTTAAAAAATCGTGATTTTTTTTTATATTTAGACAATGAAACAAAACTAAAATCGTGTATCACAGATTTATAAAAAGTATTTTGATTTATTTATATGTGCAAAATTGGAGATTATTCTTTCAAATAACTGTAAATAATTTTAAATAGCGCAGCAAGATTTCTGATAAATAGAAATTTTTATTATCTTTTTGTTTTCTTTTCCTTTTCATTAAATATTTGAACATGCAAAATTTCATTCTTAAAACAGTACTTATATGCAACAAAACATATATTTTATCTATATTTTTCCTAAATTTCTATTAGTATACATATTGTTTCAGTGCATATTTTTTAAAACTCAAAGAGAGAATTCAGAAATCCTGCGAATTGCCAACTATGCTGTTGAACCAAAGGAAGTAATTTATTCAATTGTTAACTGTAACGCAAACTTGGAGGCTTATTTTTTCAAGATTTCCTGGCTTTATGGCTTTATAGATACTTTATGGCTTTCATGCATTTATATACTAACTATACTCTATCCATGCACAAACGTTTAGCGCATTCTGTGATCATGGCCTCGAAACATCTCCTTGAGAGTAAAACTTGCGTATTTTCTAAAATTGCATACAGAAACATTTTCAAATGTAAATTTTGAAATTTTCAATTAATCCAGTTTTCAATTTTCAATTAATTCAATTAATTTTCACTTTATTATAACAATTTTAATAAAATGTATATTATCTTCTTGCTTTTTTAAACAAACTTAAATACCATAATATATTTTCATATATTAATATTATAAAGAAGTAACGTTTGTGTATTTGCTTGTTTATTTATCTGTAGGGGTAATCTCTAGAACTACTGAACCGATTTCAAACATAATGGTAATAAATGGTGACAGTCCTTGTTCTAACATATGCTATATTTTATGTTGATGACACTACCTCCAAGAGGGTGGTGAAGCAAAAAATATTCTAAAAATGCGATTTTTGTGTTACTGAACGACCTAGAAACGCGGAGTAGATACTTATAAGATATAAATGCTTTCTAAGAACAGTTTATAAGAAAATCCAAATTTAAAAAGGGTGGGAATGCGCGCAAAGCGTTCTAAAAACGTTCTAAATTACGATTTCTATGTAATCTCAGGAAATGCCAAACCGATTTCAAAAATGTTTATTGCAAATTGGTGGTAGCAGTCCTTGCTCTCACATAGACTATATTTATGTCGGTGCCACTATCACCTCGGGGTAGCAGAAACAAAAAACGATCTAAATTGCGATTTTTGTGATGATGAAGGTGCTAGTAACTTGGAATTTGGCAAGGGAATTATAAGATTTAAATCCCATATAAGAACAGTTAAAAAAAATCTAAATTTAAAAGTGGTTAAAATACACGAAAAGCATTCGAAAAACATTTTAAATTACTATTTCTAGGTAATTGTTAAAGATAGAAATTTGACATTTGGCGTGATATATATTTATAACATATAAATGCTATGGAGTCGTTTGATTCTCCATGCAGCGGTGGCTCAGGTGTTCGATGATATGGTGAGATTAAAAAAAACTCTAACATTATAGGTGAAAGAAAGTGCAGTCAATGTTTATTCATTTTCAAATGAAAACAGACAATTCGTGAAAAGAGCATCAGATATGAAGATATGTAGATATATAATTATCCATTGCAAAGTGCTTCGTAACGCCAACAGAAGAAAAATAACAGCGGCCCTTTTTCAGACCTTACAGCACAGAGTTCGGGAGCCAACTCCTCTCTTTGCGTACTGAATCACATGACTTGGCGTATTACATTATCGCCAATTTACAAAGTTTTTGACGCCTGAATTACACAGGCAAAGCAGTGGCGGCAGGTTTAGCAGACAAATAATGTGGCAGCCCCATATTTTAGCACACCCACAGGATGTAAACAACCCTACATATTTCATGAATAAGAGCGGCATGAAGTCTGGTTTTGTTTACTTTAACAACAGATTGCGCTTAAATGTGATTGTGAAATCTTTAACGAATGTATGTAAAATGCCGAAGGCATGTGTGCTAAGAGAAATGAAATATAATTTGAAACCGCAATTCCATAAAATACTTTTTTATTTTTTTCTTTATTTCTTTTTACTTGTCAAATTCTAATAGCAATTAAGAGTGGCTTATTTATAACGCAGATGAAATATGATAAAGAAAATGAAACGTTAAGAAGTGCATATGCACTTAATTTTATGTGTCCTTGATTGCTTTTAACAACAAAAAAAACCGTTAAGAAAGAAAAATAAATATGCGAGAATGAGATTTTGAGTAAGTAAAAATGAAATTATAAATCTTTGTACGTGTTGAGTTAAGTTCGTTGTGAAAAGGCGGGAGAAAGAAAAAAAATATATATATGAAGGTAGAACTACGTATTGTTTTAAAAAAAAGTACTAATATAATGACTTTACTTATTCAAAGTAGATTTTGAGTAACGGGGGGTGTAAGGGTGTTCAGTGGGATGGTTCGTTTAAATGCAAAAACTCCAACCATGTTACAGGAACTATTTCTTTATTAAAAATCTTATAAAAGAAAAGTGGTTGAGGAGCCAGAATGGGAGAGAGAGATCCCATAATACAAGGGACGCCGAAGCGCCCTTTCTTATTAGATGACTTTACATATCGAGAGCTGAAACAGAAGTGCAGTTTTTTTGCACGAAATCAAGAAATCTTGGCGTGGCACAGCATCGCCAATTTACACTTTTGGTGACCGCGCGAAAATGAACAAAGGCTTTTGGCGATAAACATTACCGCAAAAATGTGGTGACACAAACGGACGGGGAGGCCGGGATTGCAAGCAAGCGCTTCTAAATAGGATGAGAAAAGTAACAGACAAACCGAAATTGTTTATCTTGCAGATAGGCCTTTGCCCAACTAACTGTTACATGAAATTGCAGACTGCAGATTGTTCGAAGAGAAGAATGCAGAAAAATCCAGGACATCTGGCTTTTAGCTCGACCACAAAGCACGATAAATACATGCTTCCCATAAGATCTGTTCATTTTAACTTTTTACTGTTAATATATATATTCAAGGTTCACGTATTAGTAGCGATAAAAATTTCTTATCACTGCGGCGGGGAAAAATATCCAATGCAAGAACATGAAATGAGACTAGCAGCTGTGCTATTTAATTCTTATTTATTTCTTTGCACACGCAGCAAAAACGGGTAGTTACAGATTAAAAAAAGAAAGGAAAAAGGAAATGATTATTTGAGCGGTTTGAATTAAAGATAATTTTAGAAAAATGAAAGAAATCACTTTACCAAACTCTGGATGGTTTTGAGAAATGAATTTAATCACATATTTTATTATAGGAAAGAGGGGGGGGGGGATAATATGATCTAAAAGTAAGAAAGTTATGTTTTAAATTAAATTTTGACTTAAAAAAGGTATGGGACAGAAACACTGTCACATAACTCACCCCCACAACAGAAGAAAGCTGAAACGTGTACGTTGCAGCTTTATATGTACCTAAAATCCTTTGTCCACTTTCGCACTTACAGAATATGCACCAAGACAAAATAAGTAAAATTAACTATTTAAGTTGATATCTACCAAGAAATCTATTTTAACTTGTCTGTGAAACTATTACTCTTTAGCTCCTGTAAAATATTTTATACAACTATAAGTAAGTAGAAAAAAAATATATTTGCTTGCTTTCAAAACAATTCACAAGAATTGTGTTATGTCCATGACTGAGCGCTCATAATATTCAAAATAATCTTTTTTTTTTTTTTATTAAATATTCCACAAATTAAAATGGCCACATTAGTTGATAACACAGGATCCTATATTTATTTATTTATTTTTTTGTGGCATTGTATTGTGGCGCTGGTACCAGCATTTTAGTCATGTATCTATTTATATAGAGAAGCATTTACTGTATATACGACTTCTCAAAAATTTGATCTTACATGAGATCATAATATTAAATAAATGCAAGCAAATAAAAACAAAGGACAAAAACACACCAGTAAAAAAAATTGTTACTTTAAGGAAAGATGAATTCTTTCATAAAATTGAAGCTTATTTGTATTATCTTAGGTTGCTTCATTACTGGCATAAGAAACTTACAAAAATTTGTGCATAACGCACAGGACTACCAGAGACAAAAATTGTGCAAGCTGCACGCGCTCAAACAAGTGTAGCCCTAAATATTGGAATATTGTGATTTCTAGTGGCATCAGCTTATGGCTTCTGCCCTAAATAATAAGGGGTAGTTTTTTTTTAGATTCCTGCAATTTAACAAAGTCCCCGGTTTCCAAAAAAAATCACAGTATGTTATAATTTAGCATTTTATGAATTTTTACACTGCCATCCTGACATTCCGTGTATTGATCAAAATTTAACCCCTGGCAAAGTTATAAAAATTAATAATAAATTGCATACAATTTTGTATAGTGAAACAAGATATCTTACTCGATCTGCCACCTCCAAGTAAGAAGTATCTAATGAAAGTGTAAAAAAATGTTACCTGTTAAAATTAACAACTACGAAATGTATGTGTAGTTTAATATGTCATGTGACGGATAACTCCTAGAAACATTAAAATCTTTGTATAGATACAAAGTGATGATGCCATTGATATGTTCTGACATTATGCAAACACAAAAAAAACTGTTAAAAAGGAGTATTTTAATATTGAAACATGGTGTAAAATTTAAAAGATAGGAAAGTAAAAGGAGAAACTGTATGTGTGTGGAGGGAGGGGGAAAAACTCCCCAAACTCATGAACTACTTGTAATGCAACACATGAACAAAAGTGTACGCAAGCATACACAACGTGTAAGTAAACACATGAACAAATTGTATAATATCACATGAACTATATGTATTAATGTCTCAATGAAGTAAAATTGTAATGTAATTGCCAACAAAATAAACAGACAGTATATGTGTAATAACCCAAGACACTTTCAACGAGTGAGATTCAATTACATAATTAATGAGTTATCATCAAAATGCAATGAATACGGGTTAATAAAACAAATGAACTACTTGTAATGTGTGTGAAAACTCTGGTTAAACTCTAAACCAGCCAGTGTGTACAACTCAATGAACTACTTGTAAGAAAAAAAAAAAACAAAAAGAAATACTGCGGAATAAATCGCTAGCAAAGTACAATGTGTAAAAGCAAATGAACAAAATATGTAAATCAACACATGAACTATTGTAATGTATGTATAAGAATGCACCAAAATGTATTAAAAAAAACAACTGTTGTGTAACACAAACAAATATCCAACACATGAACTACATGTGAAAGTGGTACTGTTGAATAAGTGGTTCACTAAGGGTTAAAAAGAAAATAAAACTGCATCTGCCAAAGTCATTACGGTCTTAAGTTAAGAGAAGCGTGCATAAGATGTATAACTCACCGCTAAAAATTGTAGAAGTTATGTAAGCCAAACATGTTCGAAGAAAAGAATGAAAGGGAAAAAAAAACATGTTGATAGCCAAAAATAACAAGCAATGTACCTTATGTGGTATGAATGTATGTATCCGTCACAAGACAACTGTGAGACTTGAACTCGCAAATTAAGAAATTTTAAATCTGAAGAAAAAAAAAATGCCAAAGATTTAGTTTAATGAGTATATGTGACTAGCCCTTTAAAAAATAAAGTGTACCTAACAGCTCACATTATGCATGTGACTACTTTTTATAAAAAAACTCTTACCGATATCAAATATCATGTCAGTTATAATAAAAAAATACCTTATGTTATAACTAAAATAGCAACGAGTCACCAGTCGCGCGTAAACAATGAAGTCCAACAGTACATTAGCTGCATGTGTAAAACTGTACACCCGGTTAATTATCCCTTGCACAAAAAAAAAACTTTAAGATGACTGTGTAAACAATGTACAACAATTACATTATGTTATAATTTCTGCAAAACTTTTAAACACACGAACCAAAAAAAAACTTGACATTAAAAGAAAGTTTAACTAAAAAAAAACTACGAAGTTGTGAATGCAGTGAAAAAAAAATTCAATTTTTAAGCTAAACACAAATGATGCTAAAAGAAACGTATACATGCACAGACGGCACTGAATGTCCTTAACCATGGTGAGTATTAATTGAAATATAACAAAATTCAGCAAAACTGAACGAGTCAATGTGTGTGTGTGTGTGAAGTACCAGGCCAAACATGACATCCCAAACCATGTGCATGAGAGGGAGAAAAAAAAAAAACACGTGTGATTAATACCAAACAATGCTATCTGCCCATAGCAAGTTAGAAATAAAGTGTAAATTAGTGTAAAGGTGTTATCCATCATCAGCATTAGGAAAACAGTTACAGGTGAAATTTTAGCAATCTAAAAATAATTTTTAATATGTAAACACTACTCCAATTGTAAAATTAATATTAGTGTAGCTCCATCAATCATGTTGGAAAACATATCCGATCCCTGATTAAGCTAGCGGCCAACTTGCTTAACCATAGATCGAAATACACACCTCAGACATTTTGCTATCCCATGGAAAATAGCGCAATGACTGAAGTATCCCACACAAACCATGACAGAAGTACAAGCAAACAAACTTACACACAAAAAAATAAAAAAAAACAATGTATTAATGTGAATGCATGTCATTGAGAAACATAAAAAAAACAGTTTAAAACTGTACGTCAAACCTATGTTGTACATCTTATGTATTTTGCAAAAGCCAACGGGAAAAAAAAAAAAAATATTTTGTAACCATGACATGATGACTCGAGCTATGTAATATGCCTAAATAAAATGTATGCCAGGCTAAACTAATCTAAGCTTACTAAATATTTTGCCAAAGTTCACACTCCAAGAAAATATTAATGTGAAAGATAAATAATCTAATATTTTTTTTAACTTATGATTACGCCAACTGTATGTAAATTTCTAAACAAGTGCCCACATCTGAGAAAAAAATGTTATGCTCACCTCCTCTCTACTTATTTTAAATTGCCACGACTATGCAAATCCAATATATTTCACATTACTCTTAATCAGTGCAAAAAAAATTTAATAAAGTCATAAAACATAAAACTTTCTGCATAGAAAAAAAATAATATCTATTAACTCTAAAAAGAAATTTCAAAAGTGTGTCCCAGATCCACTAGTGTAAAAAGGTATTTAAAAGTAAGACATTTACAATCTAAGATAAATATATCTATAGACTTTTTTATCACAATCATTAAGAAAGGCTGAATGACAACATCTTAACTAACAATAAAAAAACATTTAAAAAAAATCCCCAAAAAAACTACTCATAAAAGACACTATGCTGAATAACTTGCAATATGACACAACATATTATTTAAATCATACTGTTAACAGACAGCATACGAGCCAGCGTATTTATGTGCAACAAATGATAAAACAACAGAGAAGCAACTTCAAGGCCTAGAGATAAAATAAAAAGAATATATTATCTATGAAGTGCGTCAATGTGTCAATGCAAGATACTCAGGAAGTTTCTAATGTGAATCAAATGCAACAAACTTAAAAAAATGCTACCCTTTTTTTTATCCCCTTAGAAATGCATCCCAATTATTCATAAATTTTACTTTATACATCAACTGCCGATCTGTAAGTAACAACTTATATTTTTAAAAGCAGATGAAATATTAACTAACATATTAAATATTCATAACAGAGATAACTACAAATACATCTCTTTTCAATCAAAATAGAAGTTAAATTAAAAATAAACACACCTTTCGTTAAAATATGTCATTCATAACTATAATTAAAAACAACAAAATGTGCACAGATAAATTAGATAAATTTTAAAAGGCTATTGTTTGTGCAATAGCGACAAGGAATGCAAGCGCAATATCTTTCACGATAAATGTTAAACCCAGAAAATCCTTGTCATGCATGAAAATAAAGTATCTTTAAACATTCATAAAATAACTGCACTTAAATAGCACTTACCTTTTAAACATTAACATGCAAAGAGCAGCTTAGAATTATAGCTGCAAGTATAACGATTTAAAAAAAAAAACAATAATTTTTTTTTTATAAAGTAGACATCTTCTTTCTTCCGGCTATTACCTTTTATAAGTAGCCT
Source organism: Maratus speciosus (assembly GCA_963932465.1). Taxonomy (NCBI): domain Eukaryota; kingdom Metazoa; phylum Arthropoda; class Arachnida; order Araneae; family Salticidae; genus Maratus; species Maratus speciosus. The sequence goes on from OZ010792.1 coordinate 310,955,853, forward strand.
TACTAAAAACACTATGGAATAGTATGGAGTGATAAAATGTTAAACCAGTATGACTCTAGAAACATTTATCATAGCATGAAAAGAGATGAAACTGAAAAAATATATATAAAAGGAAAATACTGTATTAATTAAAATTAAGATTTTAAAAAGGAGAAAAATGTTCACGTTGAAATTTGTAGTGTATTCTTAATAATTTTTTTTTTAACACTACCTAAAAAGGCACTTTTTAACTGTAGAAATTAACACAACTAGTGTCACACTAAGTTCACTTTGAGATTTTATAAATCACAGTAAAGCACATACTTTTTAGATGGTGCGTCCCTGTTATTGTAAGTGAGAAACACTTTTTTTTAGATTTCTTTGAGTAAAAACACATTTCGACAAGAAAAGAAACTTCTATCACAAAGGCAATATTCGGAGTGAAGGACGATGAATTTTGACCTTGTCAGGTGCACTTTTTGTAGGAAACACTAGATTTAACTTTTTTCTTTTTTTTGCAATTTCACAAACAAACACAAAAAGAATTGTTGTTTTTTTTTTTTTGTTGACACACTTTTGATGAAAACACAGATCACTTGCGAAAACTCCAATCACTGATAACACACATGTAGAAGACTCCAGTAGAGATTAAGCACAAAATTGGCGTTGATGATAATATCAGGTGAGATGATAGGTAACAAACCTTTATTCCAACGTCACTAGTGTAGTATCCGGATTGTGGATAGAATTAGTCCAGTTTTCAATTAAAATGGAAATAAAATTTTGAAGACATGTAGCAGCGGTGCTGCGGAACAGACATCATCCGGATCATTCATCATGTACTGGTGTTTACAGAAACATCAGGAATGGGCAGAGAAGTTGAAGAATAAAATTGTCCTTTTAAGCTGCAGGAGTACTACGTCGAAGGTGCGGCATAAGAACATTTAAAAAAAAGTGTGGGGGGGGGGGAACTCTCTCTCTTAAATAAATAAGCATTTTTTTTTTTTTTTTTAGGTTGGAGAAAATTTCCCGGCCGATGCACCAAATTTTATGTAAGGGTGTTCAGTGGGATGGTTCGTTTAAATGCAAAAACTCCAACCATGTTACAGGAACTATTTCTTTATTAAAAATCTTATAAAAGAAAAGTGGTTGAGGAGCCAGAATGGGAGAGAGAGATCCCATAATACAAGGGACGCCGAAGCGCCCTTTCTTATTAGATGACTTTACATATCGAGAGCTGAAACAGAAGTGCAGTTTTTTTGCACGAAATCAAGAAATCTTGGCGTGGCACAGCATCGCCAATTTACACTTTTGGTGACCGCGCGAAAATGAACAAAGGCTTTTGGCGATAAACATTACCGCAAAAATGTGGTGACACAAACGGACGGGGAGGCCGGGATTGCAAGCAAGCGCTTCTAAATAGGATGAGAAAAGTAACAGACAAACCGAAATTGTTTATCTTGCAGATAGGCCTTTGCCCAACTAACTGTTACATGAAATTGCAGACTGCAGATTGTTCGAAGAGAAGAATGCAGAAAAATCCAGGACATCTGGCTTTTAGCTCGACCACAAAGCACGATAAATACATGCTTCCCATAAGATCTGTTCATTTTAACTTTTTACTGTTAATATATATATTCAAGGTTCACGTATTAGTAGCGATAAAAATTTCTTATCACTGCGGCGGGGAAAAATATCCAATGCAAGAACATGAAATGAGACTAGCAGCTGTGCTATTTAATTCTTATTTATTTCTTTGCACACGCAGCAAAAACGGGTAGTTACAGATTAAAAAAAGAAAGGAAAAAGGAAATGATTATTTGAGCGGTTTGAATTAAAGATAATTTTAGAAAAATGAAAGAAATCACTTTACCAAACTCTGGATGGTTTTGAGAAATGAATTTAATCACATATTTTATTATAGGAAAGAGGGGGGGGGGATAATATGATCTAAAAGTAAGAAAGTTATGTTTTAAATTAAATTTTGACTTAAAAAAGGTATGGGACAGAAACACTGTCACAGGGGGGGGGGGGGGGAACCGATATGCTGCAGAGGAAGCTGCCACAAATGCCCACTAAAAACAGCTTCTAAAAAATTCCAATTTTAAAAGGGTGAAATGACTGAAAAGCGTTCTCAAAATTTTCTAAATTTCAATTTGTTTGGCGATGTTGAAGACACAAACTTGAAATTTTGTATGGTACTTATATGATGTAAATGCTCTCTAATAACAGTTTAAAAAATTGAAATTTTAATGAATAAAATAAGCGAAACGATTTCTAAAAATGTTCAAAATTACGATTTCTATTGAATTGTTAGTTATAGAAACTTAGAATGTGACATGATAGACCCTCATAGCATGCATGGTCACAGTGACGTCGTTGTGACGTCACTGTAAGTCACTGTGGTCACGTCCCATCTGTGACCAAAATGTCACCCCTCAGTGATGTCACATTGTGACTGAGATGTGAACTTCTTAGAAAACTTTAAAAAATGCAAAAATTATTCAAAACATGTTATTTATGTAAAATTATATTTTTCTGGCAATTAAAAAAAATTGTAACGTCACTGTTATGTCACTGCATGTAACGTACTTCATGTCACACATGTGACAAAAAACTCCCACCATATTGTAAGTCACAGTGTGACAGAAATATGAACTTCAAAAATCTTTGGAAATGAAGAGAAGTATTTTAAACAGTATTTTAAACAGGCCCGAGTTACAGCGGCATAAGGAACGAAAACATATTAGTGGATAGCAAATAGTAAATTCGGACACGAAAAGAGGGGGAGGGGACACAATAAGGAAAATTCACAGTACAAGTATCAACAAACTAGATTTTCATGCTAATTTTATCAATTTGACATCTAAAACAGTGAAAATATACTTTTTCCATGATTTCAATTTTATCTATTATTGCAATTTAATATAATAAGCCTTCACTGATTGTTATTATTATAAAAGTGTTTCTCGGAAAAATGGTACGTGCTGGAGCAATTTGGATAACATATTTAGAATTAGGAATATTAAATCTGTAAACTTTACATATTTAGTTTGCAGGGAGAATTTTTTTTTTTTTTTTTGTCGACCAGTGGTATTTGAAACACTTTTATGGTTTCAAACTAAAAATGATCCATTACAGTTAAGTCTACAGCTCTTAATGAGCACGTAGAGTGTTCAGGGTGGAGTCATATATGTATTCTTTAATTATAATTTGCATTGAAGTCATATTTTTTCCTGTTAGTGTTTAACAATTTTAAGTAACTATTTTTTTTAAAAAATCTACTTCTTTCAGACTTTTAAAATAAAATTAGCATTTTCCGAGAAAATATATATATATATATATATATATATATATATATATATATACAAATTTATACAAAACCCAAGTCATAATTAATTATTCGTATTTCAAATTTGTGTTTTAGAGATATGACTTTAAAAAAAGTAATTTTACAAATTGTTTTATTCTACAGAAAATTAATGTAAAAAGAATGACAATTTTTTTATCCTCTATGCCCTTTTTTCATTTATTAAGAAGTTATTTTGGATTTATTACGTGTAAAACAAACTTTACTTAAAAAAAAGGCAGGTGTTTCATTCAGATGGAAAATTTTAATTACAGACGCTTAAAATTATTGCGCATTTATAGTTCCAAATCTGTTGAATACAAAAAGAAAAAAATAATAATAAACATCTGCTTGCTATAGATCGTCTGCGTTCGATTTCAGCGAATAACGAATAAGGATCAGAGAACTTTTGAAGCGGGAGTTAGTTAACGCTTTTTTTAAGTTAAGTGAAAGATGTCCGCCTGTTTAGGATAAAATACGGATATTATAACAATATTTATGGAGCTATAAAGGTATGTCTTATTTAATTTAAATTTTTTATTCCTGTTTGGTAGATAAGTTAAATAGTTTTATGTAATATAGAATGAGACTGATCTGGAATTTTTATTGGACTTTCAGAAGCGACATTTTCCAATTCGATACTGTAAAATGTCTTAATCTGCCATCGCTAAACAAAGATAAAAAAAAAAAAAAAAAAAAAAAAAAAAAAGCTGACGCAGAGACTGATTCATGACTACATTCATAGTGGAATGATTGTAAATATTAATTTTTAGTTACTTGAGATTAAAATATGTTGTGACAGTGATTTGAAAATTTTTTCGGCATCTTACAGTTTTAAGATTACTAACACAGTATATATCGTCATTATTATTTTGGAGTTAAATATGATATTCGATTATTATGATATTACGAAACTGTTTCAATTTAGAAATTAACATTATACTGCGAAAATGACTTTGTATATATTATAGTAGTGAAACTTTTAAAAGATTTTTTTCATTGCTAATAATATTTTAAATTAGTATTTAAAATCTCAAATCTTCATATCAATGTTTTCAAATTTAACATTTGCCAAAATTATAAAATAGGAATTCCTTATAACATGGAAAGATTTTGAAGAAATTGTTAAATCTAATAATGCATTTAATTCATCTATTGTAGTTTGTTATTGCTAAATAGTACAATTATAAATACTAAATATTTAGTGTTTTTTAAATTGGTACAGTAAAACCCCGATAATTCGGATTAATTGGGACCAGACCCAATCCGAATTATCGAAAATCCGGATTATAAGGAGAATGAGAAAAAATGAAATAAAATAAAACATACTTACAGAAAATCACCTTCAAAATAAACCATTAATTGTTCTAAATGAGACGTTTCTTTATTATGGCTAATAACTTTTGGTTGATCATCATTGATAATGGTGTTTTCGTCTGTATCATCTTCATTTTCGTTTTCTTCAGTTGTGGACAAATCGATTATTTCGTCATCTATAAGTGAGGCGTAACCTTCATTATTTCCTGCTTCTAACCAATTGCTAATGTCGCTGATATCAACATCTGAGCAACCATAAGTTTTTTTTTTAATGCTCACAAAATCTTCAGGTGTAATTTCTTTTTCATTCTCGTTTATTCCTCTTTCTGTTTCAAGCTTATTATACGAGAAATCACAATTTGCAGGACATAAATTCTTCCACGACTTTCGGAGAGTACTCTCAGCCCCTGATCCCAAGATTCAGCAATCATATAGATTACTTTCTTGATATTGATTTATTTGAGAATCTCTAACACTCCATGCTCTCCATCATCTTCTAAAAGTTCATTCAGCATTTGTCGTTTATAAACTTTCTTAATGTTCTGAAGAACCCCTTGATCCATTGGCTGCGTACCAGCAGTGTCAACATTAGGTGGTAAAAACTTTACCGTCATGTTTCCTTTTGTCAGTTGACTTTCTTCGGGGTGTCCCGGGGCATTATCAATTAGGAGGACAGCTTTGATGGGTAAGTTGCACGATTTTAAATATTTTGTAACACAAGGAACCATAAAATTGCCAAACTTAAAGTGATACATTGCTGTTTCTTTGAAGGATAACATCAAAGAGTTTAAATAAGAATGCTTAAGGTATTCTTCCAAAGAATTCAGAAAAGAGTTTTTTATTCAGAAAACGTGGATGAAATAAATGAATGTTATGAAAATTTGCAAATCGCGTCTCAAACTTGAAAAAAAATCGACTAGACCGATCCGGATTATCCGGAGATCCGAATTAACAGGGTCCGAATTAGCGGGGTTCCACTGTATATTTATTTTTTTAAATTGTATGTAAGCATTTTTTGCTGTTTGTGATTTTAATCAAACATTTAATTGTAGACATTCAGAATCCATTATTAAATTTTCTTCGATTGTAAACTCATTTTCTACGTTTTCGATACGCGTAAATATTGGCATTGAAAAAAAAATATTTAAGCATTGAAATAAAGTGTTTTTTATGCGCTTTAGTGTAATTTCAACAAAGTTGAAAAGTGCTTATGACTTCGGTTTGTCTGGCTGTCTGTCTGCGCTCTAACTCGCATAAATATACCCGGATTGCTTCAAATCATTGCTATCCATTTGGTAGAAAAATGACAAAACGAATTTTATTTAAAAATATCAAGAGATTGTGCTTAGAGTAAAACAATGCAATGTGTCGAGCCTATTAATTCATTGTCCTTTTATAGTTTAGTGTTTTTTTACTATTAAAATTATTAAGTAAAATTAATTTGTGTTTTATACTGAATATGCAAATTAAAAATATTCTACGAAACGTACAAATTAGTTTAGTGATTTAAACTAATAAATGTAATTTTTGGCGATTAAACATATCCAATGGTATGTTTCGATATCATGCTTTAATGGTAACTATACAGCGCAGGAAAAAATATAACAACATGCTACTTCAGCTGGTATTTGATTTTGAATCCAAGAATAAAACTTTCGCTCTCCTCATAAGTGGCAATTTTCATATTCAATTACTTGACATGCTAGCAACGAATTTTACTAGAAAAGTACCAGTCGATTAATTTTCAAAAAGATCAGGTTGATTGATTGAAAATTTTCTAAACTAGAGGGCCCATTGATTTTGAAAATGTTGTTCTGAAAGGAAAACTCGTTACAATTTTCCTTTCTGTTTACTCTCTGTGAACTCTTCTATACTTCGAAAATTTCTCTTTTATTTTCGATATCAATTTCTAACTTATAAATTATTATTTTTGTGTGCATAAAAAGCACTTTAAGTAACAAAAAATTTCGAAATTTTGAAGTGGTCATAAATGGTTTCACCCCTTAATCATTTCCCTCGAAGAATATTCACAGTTATGGTATTAAAAGAGAGCCTATCCAGAATTACTACGAGTTACTTACAATTTTTCTTCAAGGGTATTTTTTCGAGGTTTAGTTGTTCAAAATTGTTTTCAATTAAATAAGGCGAAGATTGCTATTAAAAACTGTGGTAGTAACTGTTCCTACTCACAGTTCTCTGTGATTAAATAATGCAAAAGTTACTAATCAGAAATATTGGTAAGAAGTGGCTCACAGTTGCTTTTCCCTTAGTTGAGAGTTACAGCTTCGTTTTCTTATGTTTTATAAAATTCACGCAATGTTTAAAAATATATTTTTATTCACTAACGCCCTAAGTATAATGTACTAAGGTGTAATTATAAAAAAAAATACATGTTTTAAATTGAATATGTAAATACAAAAAAAAAAATTACAAACTATAGAATGTGGCACATTCTGGACTTTGTAACAACGAATCTACAATAAGTACAAATAAACATAGCAATTCAAACTAACGAATGCGGTTTTGGGGAGTAAAAACAATCAAATTATCAATTAAAACAGGGGTTTTTTGCCCATCTGAAAAGTGGCTATTTTCATATTTGATAGTTCGACATGCTGCCGACGATATAATAAGACTGACTAATAACGTTCTGTATCCCGTTGTTGTCAAAAAACTTCACTTTTAGTATTTCTCTTAGTTTTTAACATGAATTTTCGCAACATTAATTTTTTTTTAATTCTAATTTTAGATTATAATAAAATTTTAAAATCATAAAACCACGATGCATTTTCACAGATCTCTGAAAACTTCATAATGATTATTATTGAATAATTACTGGAATAATTGTCCCGTATATTACAATGGAATATTTCCCAATACCGATTAAAATAAAGTTATAAATAATAAATTTAACAATTTTTCTCCTAACAAGGAATGAATTTCTTCAACGAAAATTATAAAACTTGAGATTTCAATTTCAATTTTACATTACACTAATTTTTTCTCATAGTTACGACACCTTATTACTCCTCTAATTATTACACACATTTTTTTGTTAAAGAAAAAGAACCTCTGATGTACACATTCTTTTAAATAGCGTTCCTAAGATTTCCGTCTTCACTAGGATGAAATCTTAAAATGAACAATAACTATCTGTTAAAGATGCTACAAGAAGATATGCATACATCTTAATTTAACTGAATAAATGACTACACATTAATTTCTGTTACTTAATTAAAATTTGTAAAACTCACTTTCCCAGGTATAGTTTGATCTCTATCCATGACTTCTTTAACGGCTAGCGCAGCTGCTAAACCGCATTCAGAAATCAGGTTGTGTCCACACGCATGTCCAATTTCTGGAAGTGCATCATATTCCAGCAAAATAGCAACTGCAGGTCCTGAGCATTGCTTTTTATCTGTTACAAAGAACCATATAGATAATGAAAGTCAATTGAAAGTTATTAACTAATATGCATACAAAACATTTTTCGTTCTACGGTGAAACCACCAGTTATGGACACATAACCAGTAACTGACACTTCAGCAAAAATCTAACTCAAATAAGTATTTTCTTTTAAAATTCTGTACAGTAATGCGATCTAATGGTAACTTTATTTGTATTAACTGGTATAACTTATTTTTCAGTTATTGGTTTTTGAGAAAAAGGATGGTATCAGTTACTGGAATTAGTGACCATATTTATGAAAAAAATAACTTTCAGTAATAATAACCCGACAAGTGTAAGTATTACTGGCGCAAAGAGGGTTCCGTCCAACAAACATATTAGCTAGTAACAGGGCATTGCATTACACAAATATATCATACAGTGTTGTTATCTTAGGCTTTAAAAGCCGATAGCATATAGAGTACACCGCTCGTGTCTTTAAGGCTTATTAACTCAACTAATTTCAGGCAATTTTTTCGAAAATCCTTATCAACAATCTTTTTATACTTCTGCGACGATAGGTACCTCCAGCACTCCTGAACTCCTTTGCTGAACGCCAGCAAATCGAAATTTGCGTGTAACGGAAAAAAGGGTTTTTCTAAAAAACTATGTGACCTAGGGTAATCGCTATAGTTTACTTGCACGGTTTAAATAGACTTCTACTAGACCTAATTTTTTTCATAATTTTAGTTTAAGTAGATCGGAAATAGGGGGTGGGGCATATTTTTGCATTAAATTTTCGACGACATTTGTGAAAATATAATACCTAAAATTAAAGGAAATATATATTTTTGAGTTCGGCGCTACGAAAACATTTTTAGGTTGATTTCGTATGAAATACTACCTATTGGGATCGTTCCTATGTTGGAATTTCTGAAAATTTTTTGCAGATCTACACCGATTATGACCCCTAGAACCCAAAACCACCCTCAGTAAAAAACATTATCTATCTATCTATCTATCTATCTATCTATCTATCTATCTGTCTATCTATATATATATCACTTTCTTCTGGACACGATAACTTTCGTAATTCTGCACCAATCTCTTCCGAACTTATACATAAAATCAATGAGCATAAAATCTCGGTCAAGTTCGTTAATGGGCAAAATCGGACCAAGGGGATGGAAATAGGGAGGGGTTTTGTGAAAACCGAAAACCCCCGATAACTTCTTAATTTTTGTACATATCAAATCAGTTTAAAGTTTTTATTACTTCTAAAAATAATGCCAAAAATTCATGCATTACAGATTTTTGATAAAATTAAAAATAGGTTCAAAGGGCGCAAAAAATAGGGTTTTTGGGAGAAAAAAATTCCTTACTTCGTCAATTCTCAAGATATCAAATCCAATTAATTTTATTATACATCTCCTTAATATTATTTACAACTTTTATATTCACAAGTTTTTGATAGGACAAATTCGTACAAAAAAAAAAAAAAAAAAAAAAAAAACGAAAACAAAAAGGGGGGTTGAAGAAGAAAAATTTTCATAACTCCGTCAATTCACAAGCTATAAAATCTCCATGAATTTATCATATATTTTCTTAATATTGTCTTCAACATTTATATAGACAAGTTTTTGATACGGAAAATTCTTACAGCAAAAACAAATTAAAAATACATAGCGGTTGAAGAAAAAAATAGTCTTATTAAGGGTGCATTCAAATCCAAACTGTCTGTTTTCTTACTCATTTTTAAATTCATTTTTGCTCTCAAACGCATCCAATTGCTAGATTCTCTTATTCAGAAACTATATAATGTACAGTAATGATTTTTTTTTTTTGGATAGAGGCAGAATATATTTCAAAAAATGATGTCAAAGTGGGCATTTTGAACAGAATTTCCCGAAGCGATTGTGTTAGAAACGAAAAGTATTGCCCTACTGAGAAAATAATTGTTTACTAATCAAGTTCTAATTAATCGAAAGAAAAATAAAAACACAGGTCGCTTATAAATCTTTTCAAAAATCTCGTCAGCATGTTTCATATTTTTTTTAAATTAAAAATGAATCTGAAAATGTGCCAGAAAATTTCGAGTTGTTGAGCATGGAAAAATATTTTTTTTTAATATCGCCTTAACATGATTCTGATAAAACCAGCTATTTTATAAAAAGGAAATAAAAACTCGTCAAAAGCAGACAGATAAAACTGTTAAAGTGGATTTATATCTAATAATGACTTAGTTTTTGTTGGTGAAATTAGTATACTTAACTTCGAAATCTACCTCTACCTGTAGGCCGGGTCGGCAGGGATTTTTTTATTTCTATATATATTTGTGAATAGTTAATAATTTATAAATATGTGAGCCAATAGCCTTTATTACTTTCCAAATTGAACTTTCCACATTCCATAGTTTGCGAGTAAAATGACTGTGACAGACGGACAGAAAGACACAGGAGTGATCGTATAATGAATCCCTTTTTAATACTTTCCAACAAAGTTGAAAAGTGCTTATTATTTAGGTTTGTCTGTCCGTCTGTCTGCCTATCAGCGCTTTAATTCTCGTAAATATACTCGGACTGCTCTGAAATTTTTGGATATTATTAAGATTCACCATTGTACGATCCCTATTTCAAATGAAGTTTGTAGCATGTTTAGTTCATTTACAGGGACAGTCAAAAGTTTTCCGTTACATTACGATCAATTGGAAAAAATCGTTTCAAATGATTTTTAATGATGTTATACTCTTTCAAGCATAAAATAATTAATATGCATTTATGAAGTGCACTAAAATAAGCATTCTGAAGAAGATGCGATGCAAAGAATACTTATTATTCATTTACAGGGCCACACAAAAGAATTCCGTTACATAATGATATGGGAGGGGGTTTGTTCGAGGCGTATATTAATTATGTTAAACTATTTAATATATAATGAAATTGATATACGTCACTGAGGTTTATTATAAATTATTTCATGTATAATAAGAAGTGCATAGTGTTTACAGGGACACACTAAATATTTCAGATGCTATATTGTGTCTGAAGTACATAAGCGATGATTGCTGGAAATGCATTTTGAATTATGATATGCGCTTTTATGTTTCACTATATTTATGCATATTATACAGTGTGTATAAATGCTATAGTTTATAGTGCACAGGACCACACAAAAGAATTTGTAAGGGTTTGAGTATGAGTGTAAATTGCTTAAAGGTGGTTTTTAAAGGAGTTATGCATTTTCACGCTGAATTGTATTTAGTTTACTAAGAAATATTTGTAGAATATAGATAAAATGATATACAGGGTCACGCAAAGAGTTGGATATATAGCCCTCTATGATGATAGTATCTGGAAATGTGATTTGAGTAATTTTAAAAGTGTTTTAGTTTAAATTTAAATTTAGCTAAACAGTGACGTGTAATAAAGTTACTATTGGCTGTGGAATTAACTGCTGAAATGATTTTTAAATATTTTTATGCGTTTTCTTAAAATGCTTACTTGGTTATCTTATTTACCTTATTTCCCTAAATAACGAAGTTTGTTAAAGCATTTAGGAAGTGTTGAAAAGTGTTTCATAATCTATGCTTAACGCATGATTTTTTATTTCTTGTTACTTTTTAAGTACGGAACCCTAAAAAGTATAATTTTTCAAAATTTTGTCAACAATAATTTTTTATGTATCTCTTCTATTCTTTCACAAACAAAGAAGATTTAATACTTTGTAATAGTGATTTGATCAAGAAAGAATCCTTAGTGGTTGGTTAATCCTTGGGGGTTTCACCCCATATCTTATAAAATAACTTTTATGTATAACCTCTTAAGACCTGAGGTACACAAATATGGATTTCTATTCTTTTTCTCATAAAAACTATACTGCTTGATTTTTTTAGATTTTTACTTTGCTTTTGTATAGTTGAAGGGTTTTTGCTTTGAAACAAAACCAATAAATGTCAGCACTGGTTCTTGTTCTCTTATAAAATAAATGTTATTTTCATTTGATTTTTCAAAATGTCTTCAAGACAGTGTGACCAGGAAAGTAAAAAAAATTCATAGTTATATAACTTAACTCTTTACAATAAAAAAATTAGCACTTAAATTAGTTATTTCGTGAATTTAGGTTATTGATAATTGAATTGATATTTTAAGGGGGCTAATAATTTTAGATCGGTATTTGTGAACCTAAATTACCAGTCTCTTTAAGTATCAATTTCAGAGCAAGGGCTCATCTATGTGTCATTTTGTCTCTTCGATGCGTATTTGTAGTATTTGTTGAACTGTGTAACCCTGACTGAAAAACATAGAAACCTTTTTGTGATCTAACAACAAAACTTTAAACTTTCACTTTACTAGCTTCGAGAAGACTTCATATTTGCGGTTTTGCCTCTCCCATCTCCTACTTCTACACTGTACATGTATTTATTGTGCGGACATCAGCTACGAATAGACTATGACCTTTCTTTTATATATTCCTTTTTTAGAATTCTTTTTGCTGTGTTTGTGTGATGTCGTATTTTATAGGCTCCGAGAAGAATTTATTCTCCCGGTGCAACTTCTGTAAGATATTATACAATAACCAAGAAGAATTTCATTAAAAAATATTGATTGAATATAAAGATCATCACTTCAACCATCCATGACATGAAAATTATAATATGACAAATTATAAATAATATTATTTTATTTTACACTCTAGATAAGCACAATGAAATATGCTACAACGGGGCAGTTGCAGATATATTTCCGTTCTAATGAAAACGGGATTGGTGTCTCGCAGCGCTACTGATTACAGGTAAGATATATCTTTTCCTGTTTTATCTCATTTGATGATAATTTAAAAAGTGAAGAAAAAATATGCACACATAAGTTTAAATTAGAAATATTATTTGTAACAGTATTATTTTAACTCCAGGTCTCAAAAGATTAAAAAAGATGGTTGTAAACTTCTAAGACTTTTCTTTTAACCCTTACGCACACATGCTTATTTTTGTAACGTTAGCACACGCATGGGATGGGATAAATCTCGCCAAATTTTGTCTCCCATTATATTTCTGAGTAAATCCGTTTTAAAAACAAATCTTCTGCTGTATATTGTAAAAGGCATGAATTCTACTTCTTTTTAGTGAAAAAGAATCATGCTTTATATAGTTATTTACAGATTTTGTAGCAATTTCTATAAAAATCATTTTTTTAAAGAAAATATGCAAAACGATTAATTTTACACTTTAAAACATGAATTAATTCACAAAATTGATATTAATTACATTTAATACCCTTTTATCAGTATGAACAAGCAGCTTTTATGTTACTTTTTCATTAAAATTTTTTGAGTGTGTGTTATCCGTAGGAAATGAACGTATAGAAATGAAACGTTCGTACACGAGCGGGATTACATTTCCCAAGAGGTATCTTTTCCCCATTCTAGTGAACAAAAAGAACATTCCTTCACCCATCTCTTCTTGAACTTGACATTGAAAGGTACAAGGCAGATCAGAAGCGTCTTCAAAAATGTATTCCTTTTTTTTTTTTGAAGAAAAATGTTATTGTGGTGAAATCTACCCCGGCGAGTGCTCTTGCGGGTGAACTCTCTATATGACGTAAAACAAATTTCTAATCAATTTAATGAGAAGTTTTATTCTTATACAATTTTTCAGAAAAAATAAATATTCAATTAAAAAAAAGTCCAAGACGGTTTGTTCAGCAACTACGAGTAACAAGGAAGTTCAACGGAAGTACCATTTTTATTAAAGGATATTTAAAGCATGATTTTCAAACAATAAAGTAATGGCGGGAGACATTATCAAAGATCATCGCATATTATGCATTGTTGGGGAGGAGCGAACTTAATAAGTTACAATTCGTTGGTTTGACTCATTTTTTGTGAATTTCGAGTTGAGTTGAACTTACATTTGAGAAGCGAACGTGAGGTGAATTATAATCAAAACATCCGTGTGTTTGTGTCAAAATTACAACTCAAACTCATTAAATTTATTTTGCAATTTTTTTGACAAATGTTTTCGCCGTAAAAATACTCCTCCCTTCCACCTCTAGTTTCTATAAATTAACAGTGTAGAATTATGAGAAAATGTGTCAGGTAAACTTGAGGTCGCTGAGGAGTTTATAGCGTTTTGCAGCCAATCTCTGCAATAATCTTTCCGCTCCCAACATCATCCGTCTGAGCACCTTAAAAAGATCTTTCAAGACGCTTTATCTTTAACATTCTTAATGGTAAGTCATCTGACTTAACATTGAAGACCAAACCACCCGGAGAATTTAACACTAAAAACAACCGAAATAATTTAAGAATTTAAGATTTGTTGACAGAAATTAATTGCAATATTTCAATTACTATACGGAGTATTTTACGTCTTGTTCCAATGCTTAATTAATTAAAGAGATTTTTAGATTATTATGATAAACTTATTAAGATAATTTTTCCTCTTAATTTCTTGTTTTTTCCTTTCGTATTTCTTTTTCTTTTCTTTTTTTTTTTTTTTATAAAAGAATCTTTACTGAGTTTCGCTCTTTTTTAAAAATGAGTTTGAAATGAGCGCATTCATTTTACAAATTTTGAATTTGTCTAGGTACTCAACTCATTTTTCAGAAAATAAATTTAAGTTTGAATTAGATATTTTTTTGTGTGTGTGTGATTTCGCAAAACATTGATATTATGAAATTCACACTTGATGTGAGGGACATAATGAACAGACCTTCTATTTAAAGGGCCACGGATTCTAGAGAAGTTTGGAAGTACTCAATTATTTTTTAGTGATTAAAAGAAGTTCTTTTGGTTTCCTTGTCGCCCTAATAATTATAACATTAATTCAGGGTGCAAAACTTTTCCAAACTTTTTGTTTCAAAGGTTTATTTAAACGATAACAACACTTTGACAGCCTGATATTTAAGCTTTTTCGTGAATTTATTTTAAAGAAATGCGAAATGTTAATAAAAATCTATTTACACTAACTTATTAAAGATATTATAGTAAAAGATGTATGTTTCTTTAGTTGATATATTAAAAATTGGCGGCTTTAACAGCTGATTGGCGGGAGCGCTTCAAAAAACTAGGTTTAAAGGGTGAACTTAACTCATTGTAGATTTAGTTTAAAACAATGAGACAAAAAAAATAGTTTTTTTAGTCCAAAAGTTAGTGAATGTGTTTTACAAATATACATTTTCAGTGAAATGGTATGCATTCAAAGTAAAATGCAAATTTTCAACCGAAAATTTCGTTATTGAAAATTGCACAAAAAAAGAGACATAAAAAGTCTTACGTATATTGTTAGTAAAATATGTGACGATAGATTTTCAAATGACCAAATTAATTCGCTCAGAATTTATGGAGTGTGTATTGATTTTGAAAATGCTGTTCTGAAAAAACGAGTTAAAGTTTTTATTACTGTTTATTCGCTATGCTGCGTTTTACTTCTATAGCTCCAAAATTATCCTTTCACTTAAGATATAGATATTTTACTAATTAAATGTCCTTTTCATGTGTGTAAAAAGTACTATTCTTAACTGTCACAAAGTACTGTTAACCTTTAAAAAAGTTTTCCATCCCGTTGTGATTCTTTATAAGTGTACCTCCTCCCTCCTCATAGCCAGCCCTTTAAATTTATGTAAATTTTCCAAATACAAGTGAATTTTTATTTAAAACGAATCAAGTTCTTCTTCTTCTTTATATACAAAATCATGTTTATATACAAAATGGTCACAAAAAAAATAATAATATGCCGCTTAGCCTAAGAGAGCTAAAATAAAATCTAACTCAATATTATTAATTTGAAAATGGTTTATTTGAAATAGCTGGTTTACTACAATAGAAATCATTATAGAGTAAAATCTGCGAAAACGGAAAACTGTTTCCAATGGAATCCTAGCTTTAAAAGAAAATTTTCATGGTCATGGTGAAAAGTATACTATAAAATTAAACCTGCTAAGACGGAAACCTCTCTAAAACGATAATTTTACTTGATACCTAGTGATTTCGTCTTAGCAGTCTTTCTTAGATTGTTTGCAACCGTACATTGACACCCGTAGATTCTTACTGCACTCGTTCTATTGACAATTAATGTAAGATTGTTAGTGGATTAATAATGATAAAATATCTATAATGGATATCGGTGTTCAGTTCACCAATTAGAAATAAATATTTTGATTAATACGATTATAGATTTAGACATAATCATGAGCGATATATATTGATATCTATCCATTGTTCGAACACCAGACAAGCGGGTGGAAAATCTGGAAATGATAGGGAACAATGGATATGAATGTTTATTCATTGTTAATTATTTCTTTTAGCATCAGTGAAACGTTTCATACATGTGGACCTGATAGTGTGCAATGATTATCATTCTTTTTATGTTGTTTGTAAATTCTTTTTTAATAGAATGTCAAATTGAGCTTGATAGATGTGCGAAAGAGCTAGCTCACTAGAACTTTAAAAATTGAGATAACACCTGACGCTATATTTTATATGTAAAGAAAAGAAAAACTATAAAACAGAAATTTTGTTTTTTCAGAATTTAGTGTCGCTCCCGATGAATATATGTATATATATATATATATATATACATGCAACATATTTATTCTGCTCCTTTAAATAAGAGATTCAATAATCACAAATCAGACATTAGAAATCTTAAGTATAAAAAAGAGGATCAAGAAATAGAAATTTCACATTTTTCAGAACATGGCATAGATAACATTAGGATTTCTATATTGTGTATTATACCTAATAAAACGGAAAGAAAGATTCGTGAAAAGGATATGATGATAAAGTTTGGTACGGTCTATCCATATGGACTTAATGTTATGTTTAACCACAGTAATATAATTAAAAACTTTAAAACTAACAATTTAGATGATACAATTTATGACAAAATTAATCATGACATTGGAAACGAGTTGATTAGAAATAGTAATCAATATACTAAGTTGAATAATTTAAAAAAATTAAATACTTGTACAGACATAGTAAATGAAATAATTAATTATAAAGGTGAGCGAAGAGTTAATGTGATTAAAGGTTTGATTTTCAACATTAAGAAGAAATTAATTCCCGTAATTTTAAGAACTTTACAGTCTAGGGTAGAAAATGGGAATGTTGACCTAGGTTTGGATTTGTTGAGATATAGAATCAAGACACAAAAATTACAAATGTATTGTAACATTGATTATGGCAATGTTAGTGCAATAAATAAAATCTATTTTATAATGGATTATTTGGGTGATAGCCATAGGGGTGTAAATTACAATAAAATGCTTAATAAATACAATGAATTACTACCAGTCGGTAAAATAAAAATAGTTAAGGCTTTTAAATATGATAAGCCTTTGGGGAGAACTATTTTTAATTATAATTTATTTGCTAAAGATCTACAGAAAAGTATTGCAGGGAGTATCTGCCATTGCAATGATTCTGAATTTGTTAATTATAAAGACAAGTATTATGGACATGTTATTACTGGAGATCTAAAGATAGTAAAGGATGAGGAGTTGAGGAGGTTAATGGAGTACGGAACTAAATATCGTGTGAAACGTACTCTCACTAAAAGTGTTGCAATTAAACGTTTTACTATTAATATAGATATATTTATAAATAAACTAATGTATAGATACAATTTGCCATCCAGTGTTTTTGACGAGTGGAAGTATTATATATTAAGAGATTTTAAACGAGAATTTTCCAGAGATTTTGACGGAGTTAATAGAGAGAAATACAACAAACTTACACATTCAATTAAAGAGATTCAGGAAAATTTTATAATCACCTATGTGGATAAAGCAAATACAAGTTATGCACTGATATGTAAGGTACTTTACGGTAAACTTTTGAATGATTGCTACAATAATAAAAATAGCTATTTACCATTGAATTCGAAAGCTGCAGTAATAGAAAATAGGATTAAAGCCATCTATAAAAAAGTTAAGTTGAAACAAATGAGTCAAAGTTTCCCTTATCTCATACTAGTGCCTAAATTCCATAAAACCCCTATCAAATTCAGGAGTGTGACCTGTGGATTTGGTTCATATATTGGTGCCGCTAGCAAGGCTTTGCTGGGGGTGCTGGAGGGGGTGTTTGATGGAGTGATGGGGGGAGAGACGACTTTTATTATCAAAAATAGCTATACACTATTAGATAATCTGAAAAAATTAAAAAATATTACTTGTTTATTCGCTTACGATTTTGCAGACCTCTATAATACAATTGATTTGACAGATTTAAAAGATAAAATAGTAGATTTTTATAATACAAATAGTACTTCGGATGTTCATTATGATTTTTTCATAAATTTATTTCAGTTAGTAGTACAAGAAAACTACCTTTACGAAGGAAATACAATATTTAAACAGATTCGGGGTATTCCAATGGGGGGGAGTTGCAGTTCCATTTTGGCAAACATTTACTTACATATATATGAAAGAAATAATAATTTAAACAGTAACACATTATCCTACAGATATATAGATGATGTTTTGATAGTTAAATTAAACAATGATATTGAAAATGTTGATTTTACATATTATCCTACGTCTCTGAGTCTGGAACCCTCATCCCAGAATTGTAAAAATATTAATTTTCTAGATGTGAACCTGAGCATAGAAAGTGAAAATTTGATATCTAAGATATTTGACAAGCGAAATGATTTCAACTTTAATACCTTAAAGCTGATATATTTTGATTCCAATGTGCATGTTTCGATTAAAAGAAATGTACTTAGAAATGGATTAATACGAATCGAAAGACTGAGTACTAGAGTTAAAGATATGTTTAGTGATATTTTAGAGTGGTGCCGCTTGGGATTCAAGCATGGTTATCCTCGCAATTTCATCAGGAGTATAACTTGTGATTTTATTAAGAGTAGCAGGTACGGAACTGAACTGAACTCAGTGATGGATGAGAATGGAGGTTTTGATGAGTTGATTGATCTAATGAGTTAGAGAGATATTTTGGTGGATGTTGCAGTTCTGTTTAGTTTTTCACAGTTTTTCATTTTTTCAATTTTGGTCTCGGCGAGTGAAGGGGGACGTAGCATGCGTAAAGTCTGGCTTAACCCTGCAGTGTATGTCGTTAGCCATACCGCTCGCCTTCTGTTCTGTTATGTCTTGCAATTATATATATTTTCTTTAGTTTGGTTATTCAGTTTGATTTTAAGAGTTAAGTTTATGTTGGTTGTTATAATATTTTTGATGTGAGTTTCAATGCAGCTATGGTGAGTGATGGATTTTGATATTTTGTTTGTGGTTTTATATATATATATATATATATATATATGTCAAGGAGCTAGTACACGTACTTAAGCACACTTGTTTAATAAGATAAAGTATTTACAGAGTATATACAAGTTGGTTGATGAGATTACAGACGCGGTCGGCAAAACGCACGACCGTATGCATTGGCAAAAAACAGGCGTCTGTGCCCACAAAGGATTTTGGGCAGTATTTAACAGGAAATATCTGCTGACCAAGCCACTTTCTAACAAGGGAATCGTGCAACGTGGCTAGTCATGCGACGTTATGAAAAGTGCTTGATATAACTTTAGCTGAGTTTGCGCCATTAACTGCAGAATCAGCTTGTCGTTAGGCGTGAGCTGTTTATATGACTTCTAACGCATCACATCCATCGGTCAGTGACACATACTGTTTCCTGACTTGACACTCGGCCATTTTGATTGCGGTTAGCCCTCTGACCGCTAGAAGTAACGCAGAACAGCGACGCATAACAACACTAACACTATATAAGAATTGCAAAACACTACACACAATATAAAACAATATATGAAACAGTAACTACTAAGAATTCAAAATATACTACGAAAATAAAAAAGTAAAATGATACCGCTTAATTCTTCATATTTCTGAGTTGTCTAACTTTAAAAAAAAATTTCATCAAAACCTTAAGTTAAAAAAATTAAGTGTATTAGAACATCATTAAGCTTTATTATATTCACCTGTGCTTCTTCAAAAAATTCAAAATTTAAACAAGAAAAAATTTACTTCCTGATGTTGTGTTTCTTTTTTTTTTTTTTTTTTTTTTTTTTTTTTTCACATCTTTGAAGACTGTGTCTTCTGAAAAAAAAATTCGTCTTTCTCAAATTTAAGTGAACTTAAATTTCTGCTTTTACGTCTTTAAAAGATTCAACTTTAAAATAGTCATCTTAAAATATTCATCTACAGTCATTAAGGCATCTTTCTTCATCATCTTTAAAACACAACAAAAGAAACTATAACATCGTTTAACTATCTTACTAGAGCTAAAATACTTCTTAAGAGTCTTATTTAACAATTAAAAAAAACTAGTTACATCTTAATAAGGGAAAAAAAAAACTAATTTTCCTATCTGTCTTTAAAAAGGAATGATGCGAATGTTAAATTCTTTACATCAATAAAATCTGTCAGTCTTTTCTCTTTAAAAAAAAAATATTTCTTTACCGCATAAAAGAAAAGGCTAATTAAATGAAAATAACAATACAACTTTCATACAGTAAGTACACAAGGAAAAAAAATAATCTGTTTCTTCTATCGGAAACATTTAAAAATAGTTATCAGGAAAAAAAAAAAGAAACTTACCGCTGATACACTGATACAAAAAATAATCATGTAAATAAAAATGTACACTTAAATCTTGAACTGTCTGAAAATGTCGATCACTACTGGAATGAAATATAGTCTACAGGAAAAAAAATAGTCTTTTTTTTTTTCTTCTTTCTTATCACATTGCATCGTAAAATGTCTTATCATGGACTTAAAGTTAGTTACAACCTCATGAGTGAAAGGTCTTGAGTCATGCCATTAGACATGATGAAGCTGAGAAGAACACTTGAAAATAACATCAGTGAGCGACAAAAAAAATAAATCACTCGCTTCACTATCAGTTTTGGGTTGAGAAAACACCGTCGTTGTTTGAAGAAGGGAAAAAAATAACCCGTAAGGTTTTTCACTGTAAAATCCAGATATTTCGGATTGGTAAAAGAAAAAAAAAAGTCTTCGTTTCATCCGAAAAATACTTTGGAAGATGCGACGTAAAATGTATACACAAAACAATTTCTGAATATCAAAGGTGCACGTGAAGAGGAAAAGAAAATCGACATATAATATTAAAAAAAAATTGTTGAATCACTGGAGAGGTTTGTCACTATAAATTCAAGCTGTACACTGCTCTCTTCTTCGAACACTTTAAAAAAAACACTGGTACACGGTAACACTTTTAAATTCTTGAAAAACAACGGATATGAAAAAGAGAAAAAAAAAATTGTCCAATTGGGCTATATACATCTTATGATTCAACATCTAGTTTACAGATACAAATTTTCTGTCTACGTCTTTTTTTCTTTTTCTTGACGCTGGCTATGTGCGATCGCTTAAAAGCAGGCATTATCATATAGAGGGCAAGATATATTGCGTCTATGGTAAGCTGTAGAAGTAGGTCAGTCAGTCGATGGGGTTCATCTTGTGCTTGAGATATGCGTACGAGAGAGTGCATCAATATACAGATAGTAATGATCGCTAGTACTGTTATAGATCTTAAAAATTCAGAGAAAAATGCTCTATCGGTGGGGATAATTCTTTTCACTCCTGCAGGAAAAGTATCATTTAAGGGGGAAGATTTTAAATCGGGTGCTTTCACTTTTTCGGTCACTTCGACAGGAACCTCTGATAACGAAATATCAGTTTCTTTATTTAAGCAGATTTCGAGGGGGGGGGAGAATTTTGTAACTTAGATTCGTGTTCGGCTAAGGATTTAGTGACTACGGGAAGCTTTTCAGTATGCTTAGGGACATTCATATTATTCTTTTTGGTTAACATTAAATTAATGGTATCCGTCTTAGAGGAATTTTGTTTGTGGCTCACGCCAATGTAATTTATGGTTGCTTGTGCGGTTTTTTCAAGGGAAATTTCGTGTTCATTACAGATTAAGGTACCTTGTGCCAGGACATCTCGACCAATAATGACGGGAATAGACATGTGGGACGAATCCATAACGAAAATTTTGGTCGAAAATGGGGTGTTATCTATGTGTATATTCGTTTGATAAGATCCTAGTGGTTTTATACTAGATTTTCCAAAACCTTCTACATGTGTACTGTCTTCGCTTAGGGGAGGGGAACCAATTAGTCGGTAAAAATCGTGTCTCATCGCCGAAATCTCACTACCGGTATCGATCAGGGCTTCTACTGCAATGTTTGCGATTTTTACAAATTTTTTCATATTTTTGTGCGGTTGACCGCGCTCGACTGTGTGAATTTTGGGAGGAGGGGTGCCTTGAGTGGACGTCTTGCGTTCTGCGGTTCGCTCTCCGCAATTATGACTTACGTGTCCGAACAAATTACATTTAAAGCACTTAGGACCTTTATTTTTATTGGGACAATTCACGGCTAGGTGATTAGCTCCGCAATTATGACAGTTAATTTTGTTTTGGGGTCTGGGCGGCGGTGCGCGTGGTGTACTGGCTGTAAAATTCTGAGTACGGGAGCGTGACTCGCGGCTGGATTGGCAAATTTCATCGTATATCAAAAGTTTTTCCTTAAATTGCGCTAAATCAGTACATCCGAACAATATGGCTTTATTTTGGGGTGCGTCATCTATTCCCTGTATCACATAATGCATTAGTGAGTTGTCGTCAATATTGCCGTTAGTCGCAATCTCTCGCATGTGCAAAAAATATTGTATTGAATTTTCTCTGTGATTACGCGTACGAAATGACAGTAATTTATGGATATGGGCGGGCGTTGAGTAACATGAAAACTCTGCAATTAATGCTTTTTTAAGCTTATCGTACGAGGTAATGTACGGTTCACTCTGTACAAATAAAAGTGCTAAATCTTTCAAAGCACGTTCAACAAAGATAAATTTCTGAATTTCCGACAGGGCGAACGATTGCGCTAAATTTTCAAAACGTGTAAACCAATTAACCCTCCGAGCGTCTTGCAAAAGGGTAAAATTGTAATGTTGTTTTCTTTACATTTAGTTTTAAATGCTAAGAAAATATGATTCTTTCAACATTATAAAAAAAACTCAATTACAAATATGAATGTAATCCTTGAGAGTATTAATCATTCTTCAATGTATTTAAAATTCATTAAATCTATAGAATTATATTATCTTAAATATTGCTTGTATTGCTGTGAAACCTGAAGCTTAGTGAACGGAATAATACGCCCCAAACACTTAGAGGGTTAAGGATATTTTCTGTGCGTGAACCGCGAAAGGGGGGGATTAAATTCTCAAAATCAGTAAATGAAATTATTGGCTTCGAGGGGATCGGGTCAGTAGTTCTTGCAGCCATTGAATTTATATTTGTAGCTGAAATGGTTGCCAGAGGGGGATCGGGTGTAACATCCTCTAATTCTGAATCTGTCGCTATCTTAATGGAATTCGCGAATGTTTCTAAATCTGTTAATGCAGTTAAAATACGACTTGCGAGCTCATCTTCAGTCCCACCAATTTCAATGGCCATCAAATTTGCTACAGCTATTAATTCTAACTTCGAAAATTTAGTAGTTATGTCCTGTAACTTAGCCGTAAATTCACTGCTTTTTGCATCATATGAAAAACCCTCAAATTTACGTAAATTTTTTCGATTGGACCTTGCTTCATTTGTCGAAAATTAATTGATGCAATAATTTAATTTTGTCTGCTTTAACGAATTTAAGCGCCGACTTCAACTGGGGAATATCCTCTAAAAACATGATTAATTTAACTAATAAGACTGGGGAAAATAAAATAAAATTTATACAGAGTCTTGGTACTCACTCGTTTGCAGCCGGACCTGGAATTTTGAGCGAAAGTGGAAACAAAATCGCACTTAGTAGTTAAGCTTAGGAAAAATACGTAGTTCTTCCTTTTTCATCTCTCTTTCTTCAATCTTCCTGTGGTAAGTAGGTCAAATTATATCTTCTTGTTTTGGAGAAAATCGTTTCTTCTTAGTGCAGAGAAAAGGACGTGAAAATTATCCGTGCGGGCTGCGATGTTGAGGGGGAAAAAAAAGATCTCTTCTATGTGCGGGTCTCGCGCTCAGTCTTGTAGTAGCGGAGCAGGTCGGGACGGGTTTGCATTGTTAGGCCGTCTGGGACGTGTGCTGAGGACATTTGTAAGGCAGGAAATATCGTCGAGGGCTGTGTACCGGAGCTGTGGTCATCGGGCGTAGGGCGACATTATCAGGGCTGAAGGCTTGAAATTCGGGCAATCGTCAGTCGGGGCTGCTGGCTGGAACCGGGGAATTCAGGCATCTGGAACCGGAGAATTCGGCATCTGGAACCGGGCTTGCATCGGGCAGGGCAGCAACCCATCGGTTAGGGCTTAGGCATTCAGTCAGCTGGGCTTTATCCATCTAGGGGTGTCTGGACGTTCAGTAGGCTGAGCCCCCATCTCAAGGAGCTAGTACACGTACTTAAGCACACTTGTTTAATAAGATAAAGTATTTACAGAGTACATACAAGTTGGTTGATGAGATTACAGACGCGGTCGGCAAAACGCACGACCGTATGCATTGGCAAAAAACAGGCGTCTGTGCCCACAAAGGATTTTGGGCAGTATTTAACAGGAAATATCTGCTGACCAAGCCACTTTCTAACAAGGGAATCGTGCAACGTGGCTAGTCATGCGACGTTATGAAAAGTGCTTGATATAACTTTAGCTGAGTTTGCGCCATTAACTGCAGAATCAGCTTGTCGTTAGGCGTGAGCTGTTTATATGACTTCTAACGCATCACATCCATCGGTCAGTGACACATACTGTTTCCTGACTTGACATATATATATATATATATATATAGTTAAAAAATTCCAATAGTAATTTCAAACACACACACACACACACATATATATATGTATATAAATAAAGATAATACAAAGTAAATAATAATTTTTACATACTTCATGACATTTTATGTAATTTTTCTCAACTAATTACTTTTAAAAATCTGGTCCTGACCGTTATAAAGCATACTTGGGAGAAAATTATGTAATAAATAAATAAGTAAAATGTTGCAATAATATTTAATATGTTATTTATCACAGCTCACTAAGCGTAGAATCAACAGAGTGAAAAATGTCCAAGCCGGGGGTCGAGCCTGGAACCCTTGGAATAGCGCTTCAGGTGCCCTACCATTTAAGCTATGAGGACGATACCCAGCTTAGCATCTCTCACTCACATATGTTGGTAAGGCTGCAACTGCAGCACAAGATGGAAAAGTCTTCATGAGTTCACAACCCTGCAGCAAAACATGAGACACAAATAAACCCAGCATCGGTGGACACATATATAATTTTAATTAATTTTCAATTAATTTTCAGCAGTGAAGTCAATTAATTTTCAGCTTGAAATTATTAATTATTTATTATGTGATTTATCACATTGCTCACTAAGCGTAGAACCAGCAGAGTGAAAAATCTCCAAGCCGGGAATTGAACCCGTATCTTTTGGAATAGCACTCCCAGTGCTTTACCATTTAATCTCCACATTTCTACGCTAATGTGATAAATCGCATATTAAATATTCAATAATCTCGGTGGGTATCGTCCTCGTAGCTTAAATGGTAGAGCATTTTGAGCGCTGTTCCAGGGGTTCCGGGTTCGATTCCCGGTTTGGACATTTTTTACTCTGTTGGTTCAACGCTTAGTGAGCAATGTGATAAATCACATATTAAATATACAATAATTTCGAGCGTAGTTTCATTGCCGAAAATTAATTGAAAAATTAATTAAAATTATGTATGTTCAACATTGTAGGGTAACTGTGTTTTTAAAATTGACTTATATTGTGTTTAAAAAAAAAAAAAAATGCAAATTTTACCTTAAGGATGACATTTTTTCTTTTGATTAAATTATTTTCGTTCATAATATCATGTAATCCGATATCAGAAAGATATCAAGCAGGACGGTCGTTCTGCCAAGCCAAGCTGAAATAAAAATGCTAACCTCGCCAAACAAACAAACGCCAAGAATAAAACGCAAGAGACCGTAACTGCTTATTATACTGAAGCCAGCTTCTCCATGTTAAATCGACCAAACATGCCAGCGTAAAATTTCCCATACCAAAAGAACCAATCATCGCAGAAAAATAAAACTAAAACCATTAGGACCTAATGGAAAAGATCTTCAATTTGAGATCAAATGTATCCTCATAAATTAATTATAAACAGAGATATAGATTTTTTAAAATAACGTCGAGATACTGAAAATGACAAATTTATTTTCTTCGTCACACCTTATGCTTCAATTGAGGTAGAGACTTAAATAATGGACATAAAACAGTAAGGATTGCATTTTTGGACAGATATTTACTCAATCTACGTGCTTTTATAAAATTCAGTTTTAAAAACACAAATTTTCTATTCTTAATTAGCGAAAAACTGTTAATTAATTCTAAAGTTTATAAATTATGCCAAACAGCGATAAACCCGCCAAACCAATTTAGAAGTCTTATACTATTCTTTTATATTATCCTTTTGCATTGATTTCATCGAAGAAAACTATGGCTGAGATCCAGATAGATTTTTCGCTGTTAGCGAAATGAGTTTGACCAATCAGAAGCCAGAATGTTTGAGAATTTTTGCTGTTTCTAGATCCCGGCCTATGTCATAAAAGTTTTGAGTCATTTTCTTAGTGCCAGGGATGAAGTGCAATGTTTACAGAAATCTAGGCTGGGATCCAGATAGATTTTTCGCTGTTAGCGAAACGAGATTCACGAATCAATAGTCTGCATTGCTGCAAACAGCGAAAAGTTCGCAAAAGTGCAAGCTTCTGATTGATGAATCTCGTTTCGCTAACAGGGAAAAATCTATCTAGATTGCGGCCAATTATGTTGAACACAATTTTGCATTTCCACATCCAGGAAGGGTATTGATGTCATAACAACAGTGCATATTCGAAACTATTTAAGGCATTGATTCTGAACTCCCTTGCTATACATTTCAATATTAAAGAAGTTGTTGTTTCAATAGTTTTAGTACTTTTCTCTATTGCTCACTCTAAAACACAGATATCGAAATTTAACCAACAGCGCTCAGAAACTATAGCGCCTAGAATATATAGTGTTGAAATCGGCTAACCCTGTAATACTTAAAAAAGCGCTAAAATATTGTATCCCTTAAATGTGCAATGATACTGCTGCAATATGCAGATCGCAGCGACATCTGCAGGATATTTTCTACAACTGCAAGAAATTGCCAGTCTATACAATGTAATAATAGTAATACGAAAATCCCACAGATGTCGTTGCGATCGACACTTGAAATTTTAGCAGTATCGTCGCACATTTAAGGGATACAAATTTTTAGAACTGTTTGGATAGCATATTTCCACACTAGGTATTCTAGGCGCTGTATCAGAAACAACACCATAACAGAGAGCCTTTATACATAAGAGTGGTGATATATGCACAGGAGGCATGCTCATTTCAAGTTTTTGTCAAAAGTACGGCAATCCGCTTTCTTGAATAGAGGATATTCAATCTACGTTATGATCACATGGTCAAGGCAAGAACGTCTAGCTTAAAGAAGGGAAGGTTCCGTCTACGTAATGTAAATCCCCCTCTAGCCAATGAAACAGTTAATGGGGGAAAGCAGTAGTACACTGTTAAAAATATCGTGAAAAATTACCTCTGTTTTTAAAGGCTATCTGTATTATGACCAATGAGAACGCTTCATAGGCGTTTATATAGCGTTCTCATTGGTCAGAAAATAGAGAACCTTTATGAACAGAGGTAATTTTTCACGATATTTTTAACAGTGTAGTTTCCTGATTCCCTTCTTATCAGTTAGAAATTCTTTGGATAAATGGAGAATATTCCAAATATGGATTCGAGGCTGAAAAAAGTCACGTGATACCGGTAATTTACCCAAGGAACTTCTAACTGATAAGAAGGGAAGATGCTACTGCTTTGCCTGATGAACTGTTTCATTGGCTACCGGGGATTTACATTACACGTCTACGGAGCCTCCCCTTCTTTACGCTAGATGTTTTTACCTTGATCACATGATCAAAACGCAGATGGAATATCCTCCATTACCGGTACCACGTGACTTTTTCAGCCTCGAACCCATATTTGGAATATCCTCCATTGGAAGATACGCGCATGGACGATCTCTATTAGACTAGGGAAATAATTCAACATGCATTAGCCTGACGATAATGGCATGCCCACAAAGAACTTTAACGATTTGTTTTTATCAGTTTTACCAATAAACATTTATTGGCCGTATGCCGCTACTTCGTTATAGAGACACACTTGATCCTAATTAGATCCCGGCCTTAATGTATCAAAATACGGAGTTTGCTTTCTGTACTATTCCTGAGCTCAGTTATAGCGGCTAGAAATATAGGCCGGGATCCAGGTACATTTTTGCAAACAGTGAAATGTTAGCAAAAATTCTGGCTTCTGATTGGTCATTCTCGTTACGATAACAGAGAAAAATCTACCTAGATCACGGTCATAGTGTGGAAACAGGCTATTCCAGTAATGCTTTAAAAAGTGCTAAAAATTTAATCCCATAAATATTGAAAAATACTGAATGACAAATGTCGATAGTAGCAACATTTTCTAGATCTTCTCTGAGCGAAACGTTTTCTTTTGAAATAGTTACGTTGGAATTACCATATGTCGCTGTAATCGACATTCGTCGTTCAGCCTCGTTCAACATTTATGGGATACAATTTTTTAGCACCTTTTTAATAAGCCGATTTTTAAACTATATCTTCTAGAAACTATAGATCCGTTATAGCGTCTAGATTATATGTTGTAGAAATCGGCTATCGGAGCAATACTTAAAAAAGTGCTGAAGTATTGAATCCCTTAAATGTACAGCGATGTCGAATTCCAAACAGTCATTTGCATCGACATCTGCAGGATATTTTTTAAAGAAGAAAGAG
The DNA here is from genome assembly GCA_963932465.1 of Maratus speciosus. Taxonomy (NCBI): domain Eukaryota; kingdom Metazoa; phylum Arthropoda; class Arachnida; order Araneae; family Salticidae; genus Maratus; species Maratus speciosus. Next base: position 310,984,763 of record OZ010792.1, read on the forward strand.
ACATGTGTAATGCACCGCTACAGCGTCTAGAATACATAATGTGGAAATTTGCTATCCAAGAACCGCTAAGAAGTATATCCCTTAAATGTGCACTGACGCTGAAATCCAGGGCAGATCGCAGAGACCAGAGATCGCAGCGACATCTGCGATATATTTTCAAATTTCAAAGTAAACATGGTATTATTACAGCGGGTTTGACGCCAAGCACACAGGTCAGATGTATCTTAATAATACGTAAAAAAAAAAAAAAAAAAAAAAAAAAAAAAAATGTTACAGCGTCTAGACCAAATTGTCTTGGAGTTTTGGGAAATATCCTGCAGATATCGCTGTGATCGACTGATTGGATTTCCACACTATATATTCTAGACGCTGTAGCACCGCGGTAGCCTGTCTTTTTCGTTTGCCTCGAAGTAGATTGCCTCGTTTTGATTCGTTTGCCTCGAAGTCATTTGAAGCTGTTCCTAAAGTGTGGCCAGCTCATCACGTCACATGGAGTTGATTATCTGCACGCGGCAATGGACACAAAAAAAAATTGGCGCACCGCTTTGTACTAATCATCGTGTAAAGATGATCCAACTCCGTGTGACTTTTAAACGTCATGAACTGACCTATTATGTCATTGGTCACGCTAACACACTCCCCCTTGCGTCCGCCATATATAGCGGCATCTTGCACTAGAGACTGCTAAATGGGCTGCTATCGGTCAAAATCAAGAGAGAAAAGGGCAGAAGGGGGGGGGGAGAACTCGTTTTTTTTATGTAGTTTTTCACACGGGAAGATTGACATGTCTGCTCCTCTCCTTTCATATCTTCATGATGGTGAAATAAACCAACGCCCCCTAGATATTTGAGAAAGTCTTGACACGCGTCACGAAAACATCACACAAAGCAGGTAAAGCAAAGGAACAAAATCATTCATTGGCTCGTGGATATCAACGAGCCAATGAATAATTTTTCTTCTTTGTTTTGCCTGCTTTGTGTGATATTTTCCTGACGCGTGTCAAGGCTTTCTCGAATATTTAAAGAGCGTTGAATAGGCCGGGATCAAGATAGATTTTACGCTATTAGCGAGATGAGATTGATCAATCAGAAGCCTGGATTTTTGAAAAAAAATTTTATGTTTGCAGTAAACACCGAAAAGCCTGCAAGGATGGAGGCTACTGATTGGTTAATCTAATTTTACTAACAGAGAAAAATTTATCTAGATCCCGGACATTAACTTTGGTTGGTTGAGACGATTTTGAATAAAATCAAATCAGAAAGGCAATGTTTTTTAACTTTTCTGGTTAGTTTAATCGAAATCTTCCACGTCTATTACTGAAAACTGAGTTATTGTACTTTGGACAAAAACTTGAATATGAGTACACGACTTGTGCATATGTCACCACTCTTACATATAAATGTACTCTGTTATGAGCATAATTATTAGCGCAGCTGGTTAAATTTGAGTATCTGGGTATTAGAGAGAGCAATTGTGGCCCACCGTGGCTGAGTGGATAAGACACCACGCCGCTAATAGCTTGAGAGCGTAGGTGGGGGCGGGTTCAAATCCCGCCGTGATCCCCACGTGATCTGATATATATGTGTTCAATAAAACAAACAAACAAACAAACAAGCAATAGTGAAAGGTACAGTTGCCATGGAAACAACGACTTCTTTAATTCGTATAGAAAATGAATGAATAGTTGTAAATGACTTAAGTTTAAAATGTAGGCAAATGCTCTGAAAATATCAATGGCTCCCATCTAGTATTTTACAAAAGTAATTTAATATATTCACATGATGTATAAGTTGATGCAACTCTTAACTAATGAAAATTCTGCAACAAGACTTATGTAGGTAGATCTTTTCAATGATTAATTCAGAATTCTAAGAACAAAACGAAGTTCTTAAGCGCTCTTCCTCCCCCCCCCCCCTCAAAAAAGAAATACGATAGAAAGATATAAGTATTTGGATAACTTCGGTATTTCTGTGATCTTTTGTCAGAGTTTAGAAAAGGTGTCTGGGTATTAAAAAAAACATAAAACAAATTTGACGAACGATAAGACTATAGATTTCAGGCAATTTTTAACAGGAAAAAATTTAATTCTAATGTTTATGCGGCTTTAATAATAGACTATTAAAGATAATCAATTTACGGGAATTTTTATATGAAATTATATTCTCACATTTATGCAAATAGGTAAGGATAAAAAGACTTGAGTAAAATTACATATTTATTCTTTTTTCTCTATAACACGATCTAAATGAAGATGTACAGTTTATATCTTTAAATTTTTAGAATTTTTTTTTTATCAAAAATGTTTCCTCATCATGTCTAGAATTGCTAGATTTACATCTTTAGACAGATCTTCGATTCTTTAGATGCCTGCGGGGCTTCATTCTCGGATTATCCGTAGGTATTTGTAAAGGTAAATTTATTTTGCAAAACCGTCAGCAAGAAAAAGTTAGAACAAACATTTAACTGACAGATTAACTATAAATATATATTTTATTTTGACTCTATTTGACTTTTACTAAATTTTCATCCTTCACAGAAAATTTTAAGGAGATATAAATTGAGAAAGACTGATACTTTAAAAGAAGAAATTGACTTTCCTTACTTTTAAATTATTAATTACTCTAAAAAATGAATGATAGGTAAACAAAATGTATACTATTGTGTTTGTTCCCTGCTGATAAAGGCTATACAAGGACTAATTTTAGCGAGTAGAATTATTTCAATTATATATAATTTGTTTAAAAAAAGGACTGATATCTACTAAAAAACAACTTTTCAAAAGTAAAAAAAAAGCCAAGCAAAAAAAAAAAAAGAAAAGAAAAAAGGGGAAAGTTGTGGCTAAAAAATAGTGTGATATCAAATTTCCAAGCTTATATTATGGTACTTATTTAACATTTTTTATTAAAAATTTACCATACGTAAGTCGAGTATACCTAAGTATGCGTTGATAGAAAGCCTTTTCTCCTTTACTAAATACATCATAACGTGTTTCTGAAAATTAAATTTTTTTTAATTATGCATGATGGGCTTGGCGGCCATCTTTCCATATTTTACACAAATTTCTAAGCAGACAAGCTCGTAATATGTTTGCATTATTAAGAATTTTGAACTTCTAGTTTTGGCTACAGACAGATAAATTAAGATTGTCTTTTATTTTGAAAAAAAAACAAATTGATTTTTACTGCTTTAACTAATTAATTAACCCCCTCCGAAAAAAAAAGAATCATAAGATGAAACCTGAAGTTACTTCAACTTTATTTTAAGACACAAATTTCTAGGCACTCATTTCCATAAATTAAAAGCATAAAATGTTTGCTTTAGCAACAGTTTCGAATTTCCGATCTTAACAATATACTTGTGTGCTTAGAAATTTGTGTAATATATGGAAAGATGGCCGCCAAGCCCATCATGCATAATTTAAAAAAAATTAATTTTCATAAACACGTTATGATGTATTTAGTAAAGGAGAAAAGGCTTTCTATCAACGCATACTTAGGTACTCGACTTACGTATGGTAAATTTTTAATAAAAAATGTTAAATAAGTACCATAATATAAGCTTGGAAATTTGATATCACACTATTTTTTAGCCACAACTTTCCCCTTTTTTCTTTTCTTTTTTTTGCTTGGCTTTTTTTTTACTTTTGAAAAGTTGTTTTTTAGCAGATAAAATATTCAAATAAAAAATAATAATTCAAAGGGCACCGATTTTCCTTCAGCGAATATTAAGTTTGTGCTCTAACATAAGTTTCTTTTCAGGAAAAGTAAAAAAAAAGCATATCGTTGATGTTTACCCTAAAAATGTATTTTTAATTGCGTTCGTAATTATATAAATACTTAGCATCTATAGTCGTCGTCTGATCCGTCTGTCTGTCCATCTGTCCGCATATAACCGCGCAAAAACTACCCAACCGAGTGGTTTGACATTAATATATAGAACCGTTGCAGAATTTTGTAGAGTCATTTTTATGAAAATCGAATCAAAATTTTAAAGTATATTAATAAAAGTTTTCATTATTCTATTAAATCCTATCATACGTAATTTATTCAATGCTATACTCTAATAGTGGGTTACGTCCTATTTACCGGGTGTCCTAGAAAGGACTGACTGATTTTAAAATTCAATAACTTGCAAACGGTGACAGATATTTAAAAAATTCTTGCAGGAGGGTTATGCATAAGGTCAAAAGTTTTTTTTACAGTGATTTTCACTTTTAGTTCGAATTACAAACAATAGATGGCGCTGCGATCAATAGACGCTAAATTCAGGCTCGATTTTTGGTACTTCGTGGCCCGGATAATACATTTCCATCTCCTTTTTCCGCATGGAACAAGAGAAAGGCCCAACAATCGAGTCTGTATTTAGCGACTATTGCTTACAGCGCCATCTATTGTTTGTAATTCGAACTAAAATCGAAAATCACTGTAATAAAACTTTTGACCTTATGCATAAACCTCCTGCAAGAAATTTTTAAATATCTGTCACCGTTTGCAAGTTATTGAATTTTAAAATCAGTCAGTCCTTTTTAGGACACCCGGTAGGATGGAGTCATATTATTTCCGTATTACTGAATTTAATACATATAATCGTAATAAATTTCGTATTCATGCATATTTGCATAAGAGTGCAACAGCTATTGCACTTAGATCTGAATATTTATAAAACTAGTTATAGTACGAACGCACCTCATTTGCTAAGTTTGACGCACAATTTCTGACTTCTTTAATTTTGCTAACAGCTGTTGTTAATACAACAATACTGTTTGGAAAACAGATAATATTCAAATAGAAAATGTACAGTAAAAAAAAAAAAAAAAAGTAAACACCCCCTACTAACTCCTCATCAAATTATCGTAGAATGAAGTTACTGGTTCCGAACGATTGGAAATAAAGTCTACTTTTAAATGATGTATATAAAATTTGCTTAGGGGGCCATTTACATATTAAAATGAAACCAAACTTCATTTTTTTCAATGACAATACCCAATTTTAACGCGATATTTCAAATCTTCCGTTCAAACTATTTCTAGACAGCAAATTTGAAGTCATTTGAATGATAAGTTTTTGAATTACAGACATTCAAAATTTAGTGCTTCTAATGTTAAATTACATTTTCATGTTTTTATTTATATCTCCTGAAATTATGCTCCTAATGTGCTAATTTTTTGTGTAGCAATAATACTAATATACCCAAACATAAATACATTGAATTTGCAATTTTTATAATTTTATGATATGAATTATGAATTATGAAATTAATATTCGAAAAAATTATGGATTGCAACCTACAATTTTTTTGATGGATTTAGATTTATTAAATCCTGCTTTATGGAATCCAAAATTTCACTTTTTTCTTCCAAGTAGTTTCCAAATTATGCTTAAAAAAAGGCAAAAAGATGGTTTAAGAGGCCGTCTATGATAGAAGTGACTAGATATTTTGAAATTTCTTATGCTGTCCTGTAATCTAGCAGGCTTCAATGACTACTTGAATGTCGCTTAAGGTGCCTTGATCAAGAAGGGAGCTCTCTCGGTTAACAATCGAGTACCGAACTTCAATTTGGGTACAGCCCTTAAAATACGCTCGTTTTAAAATAATTAATTTCTCGGAAACTTATCGTCCGAATTGCATAAAAATTTGTTTTTAGGCTAATTGAAGCGTGCAGAGTTCATTTATGCTGTCAGAATATTGTATACTACTATTAAAAAAAACCCCAAAGTTATGGTTCGTTTTCATATGTAGATGGCCCCCTAAGCAAATTTTATATACATCATTTAAAAGTAGACTTTATTATCAATCGTGTGGTACCAGTAACTTTCTTCTACGATAATTTTTGCAGAGTTAGTTGGGGGTGTTTACTTTTTTTTTTCCACGACTGTACCTATGCCTAATTTAGATTTTCACCCCTTAGAGTATATTTGCCTTATGCTAAAATATCAGCATACTTTATGAATGTTTACGTTGAGCAGATTGAAATCCTGTAACAACAAACTTTACTTTTCCAAAATTATTTTTCGACGTGTTTCTCTTGGCAGAGTGCTTTTTTCTTAAAATATCATTCATGAACAAAACACATAAATAATTTTGAGAAAGAAGTAAACAAAACATTAATGTTATTAGTCTTTGCAATTACATATGCATATCGTTTTATGTTTCTTTTATACATTATTTTGTACATTCAAGAGCACTTATGAATAAAAAAATATAATTGGTTAAGGCAGTACCTGATTCTGAAATAGGCATAAAAGACGTATGCCTTAGGGCTTCAAAAATTTTGCGGAACGCCGAAAGAACTTGACAATTTTACCCTAAAAACTTCCATATATACAACTTCTTCGTAAACTTTTCTATATAAGGCATAATAGCAAAACAAATGTTAAATAAAAAATAAACGGTCAAGTGCCAGTATTACTCGCGCTCAGAGGGTTCCGTAAAATAAATATATGAATTATTAACTGTATTATTAAAAAAATCCTTGCTAAAAGAATAATAAGACTTTGTAAAAAATTATACAACGTAGGTTTGGGTATAGCTGTATACGCCAGAAAAATATAAATGGGTATACCATAAAAGTTCAAAGAGATATGAAGCATAAATAATATCAAATATTGATATTATGTATAACTTTTTTTTTATTATTATTCTTATTCTAATTTGTTTATGATGAGCTTAATTCGGTACTGACAATAAAAATAGTGCATAGTTGAACTTCATTTGGCATTTCATAAAACTAAATTCAGTGTACCTTTGGGCCCCACCAGTGGCGGAGAGGTTCTGCTCTCGAAGCTGGTAGACGGGAGGTGCTGGGTTCGAACCCAATCGCGCCCGTCGGCCTAACCGTTTCGGAGTTTTCGTGGTTTTCTTCGAAACCGTGGATCCCCATGCGTAAATACGGGTTAGGTTCCCTTAGAAAGACCCCCACGAAGGGCACTCCCCCCAGGGCCTATATCCCACGTGTTGATAATCGGCCGTCATAAACACAAACCAAACCAGTGTACCTTTGTTCAAAGTTTAAACTTATGTGTTCAAAGTTTAAACTTAAAATGGCTGTGACAGACAGATACAGGAGTGATCTTATAATGGTTGTGTTTTTACTTTTTAAGTACGGAACCCTAAAAACATTAAAAAAATACTTATTCAGTCATTTCTTTAAAATCAGTAAAAAATTAAGAACAAAAAATATTTGTAAATGCATCTTGTTATGCGCAGGACTTATCTGAGATTTACACAATCCAAGCACTACATCTGCGGTGAAATCTTGTACATGTGTGATAATTTATGTTAAAAATAATTGTTCGATAGCGCAAATTAAAGAATTTCTTGAAATACTTTTTGTTATGTTTAAAATTATGCTTTTAGCAACATTTAAAGAAATCGTTACTGAAACCAGGAAAAATACTTTGAACAATATATAATTTTCTTTTATGTGAGTTTAATATGAGTCTTTATATTTTCAAAACTGAAATTTGAAGTCTTCCGTGTTTTAAAATTTGAACTTTTAATTCTAATATAACAAGAAGAACTACGAGCTTGAACAAATTTTTGTGCCAAATTTTGTTTTTAATAGCCGTCTTTAGCAAAAGATGCTAATATTAAAAATCGCAGTTGTGGTTTGGGGCGGGGGAGGGGTGCCCTGCCTGGGTATTTTCCCGTATTTTCTGCTTTTATCACGTGATCATTTAATTCTTAAGCTAATTTTTTTGTTAAATAGTATGTTCCCTGTTCTCTCTCTTTTTTTTTTCAGCCTGTGTAATTTATCAAAGATGAAGATGACAGACGATTTTTGGTTTTTAAAATACACAATAAGAAAATGATTTTAAATTATGGAGTTATAAACGTCACATTTTTAAAGATATTGTTTTAAAGCTGACGTAATTTTCACCATTTAAAGTTTTTCTCATGTAATAGCTTAATTATTTAAAAATTTTCTTTCTTTTTTTAAAAGTTACGTTTGAATATATTTTTCGCTGAAAAGTGTTTGTAAGTTCTCTCTATTTGGGCTTTTTAAAATTTTGCAACGGTAGGTAAAAACTGGATATTTCAAACTATGAATTGAATCTCTATTCACATAATGAAATTTTAAATTAAAAAAACATTTAAAAGTTAGAGCAATTTAAAAAATGATTGCACACTACACACCACAATCTAGTCAAGTCTGTGCCTGCGAAAATTGGTTAGATTGTTATGCATAGTCTTCGATCTTATAAAACCTTTTAACTGAACTATTTCAACGTTAAATATCTCCATAAAAAAGTTTTCAATTTAAAAACTCGTCGCTTTAGGGTGTTTATCATACATTTCTTTCTAAAACTACCAGTTTCTATATGAAATAGTTTTTTTTTTTTTTATGATGAGCCGAGAAAGTCAAAAGATAGTAATAAATTAAATTGCGCAGCGAAGGCTGCAACGTTAGTTACATTTTTTTTAGAATAGATAGAAAAAAGATATTGTTTTTGAAATTTGTATATTCTTATAAAATAAATATATTGTGTTTTTATCTGTAAGCGGGATTTATTTTCTATTTGAGTGTAAAATGTTACAACTATACATCTTCCTACAGCATAAAAGCTATCTATACGTAGACCTTTGTGAAAATATCTATTTTTTAAAATATTTAACTTTGTAAAATCGAATACGTTTTCTAAAGTATTTTTTCATGAAATATAAATTCTCCCGTAATAATTAAATAGTTAGGCATGTTAAACAAATTTTATATCAAATTCTCTGTAATGGGTCAGGTAATTCGCGTCATTCTCAGTAAATGGGTTAAAATCCCTTCACAGCATAAAGAACTAACGGCAAAGATATATAAATAAAATAAAATAAAATAAAATAAAGTGGTTGTAAAGGAAAAAAAATAATGTCTATTACCTCTTTTTGGAGCGTATTCAGCTTTGAATGCAGTATTTAAAAGATAATGTTTTTCCACTTGAAATCCATATTTTAAAAAATTATTTGACAAAAATTCATGCGCGTTAACTTCTTTGTAGCCTAACTCGGGATTTTTCCATATTTCTTGACTTACAGCATTCAAGAATTCTTTTTCTTCATCAATCTTAGAACATATTATGTCAAAGTCATCTGCCATGTTTATATTTATCAAAATCTAAAATACAAGAGAACGTTTCTGAACCTGAAACGCTTCTGTAACATCAACTAAAATTTTGATTTTTTATTGATATAACATATTTATTAACAGTAAAGGTAGAAGAAATGCCTAAAGGACATCTGTTACATTTGCTAGACAAATATACTTTTGTTTTAAAATATCGAACGATGATAACGAGTTTATTATACTGATTACAAAGAGGAGGAGGGGAAAGTACATCTTCTTGATATATGTAATAAACTTAATCAGCACAAAGAAGTATCTAATCGGTTATTTTAGACTTTGAAATTTGATATTTACCGAAATTTCTGGCATTTTTACACACAATTGTATTTAACGAAACTTGTTCTTTGTATGTAAAGGTGATATTTTGTAATCGGTTTTTAATTCCTTCCTAATATATTAGAATTATAAAAAATAAGTACACAGTTGTGATTCCGATGACAATACAATATTTTAATATTTTTACAACTTAATTATAAGTTACTAAATTTTAAGGCATTTCTTCATTAGTCCTCAACAGGTGACAAATCGCCAAAATAATCTTCATGGTTTCAACTGTTTACGACTTACAAAAACAATGGTGTTAATTATAGTAGACCTACAGGAATAAATGTAAAACATAAATAAATAAATAAATAAATGCTTTCATTAAAATTCACAAAAATGTAGAATATATATACCTGGTGTCCTAAAAAGGACTGACTGATTTTAAAATTCAATAACTTGCAAACTGTGACAGATATTTAAAAATTCTTGCAGGAGGGTTATGCATAAGGTCAAAAGTTTTTTTTTACAGTGATTTTCAATTTTAGTTCAAATTACAAACAATAAGTGGCGCTGTAAGCAATAGGCGCTAAATACAGGCTCGATTTTTTGGCCGATCTCTTCTTCCATGAGTAAAAAGGAGATTAAAATGTATTGAGTGGATCCCGAAGGACAAAAAATCGAGCCTTAATTTAGCGTCTATTGATCGCAGCGCCATCTATTGTTTGTAATTCGAACTAAAATCGAAATCACTGTAAAAAAACTTTTGACCTTATGTACAACTCTCCTGCAAGAATTTTTAAAATATCTTTCACCGTTTGCAAGTTATTGAATTTTAAAATCAGTCAGTCCTTTTTAGGGCACCCGATATATATATATATATTTAAATGCAATAAAATGTATTGAAAAGTCTTGGAAAAACTTTAAATTCTCGGACTTTAAATTAAACTTCGGTGAACTCGATTATGCAAGATGAATTGATTTAAAAGGCAATTTCCACAAATTAGGCAGCGATCGCAAAGTTTATTTCCTATATGGCAACTTATTTTTGTCGCCAAATTTAGCGATATATCGCTGAGTTGGCCAAAATTTTGAGCTATTTTGGTAACCCTGTCATTAGTACTTTTCAACAAATACTCATTGTTAAAGCTGATACTCATTTCTCCACAGGAAATCAAACTATAATTGAGTAAGCACTAAGGGAACAATTTACCTTTTCAACATTTTTCTTTAGTTTTGAAAATATGGTTCAAATGGTGAACTCACTGCATATCAGTGTTCAAATAATTGTGAATTAAACAAAAAATAACTGCATATTTAATTAAAATTTTTAAAACTTTTTTTTTAATTGCATTTTTAAAAATACCTATTACTTTTTTAGATATTGATATTGTTGCCCATTTTTTTTAAAGATTTTCAAATGTGTATTGCGATGGATTTTTAGATACATCTAATATTACATTTAATATAATTTTTTTACTGATATGCATAGTGAAAAACGATGAAATTTGACACATCTATATATACTTTTATTAAAAAAAAAAATAAGAAAAAACCTGAAGGCGCAGATTTATCACATACTAGCTGTTTAACATGTTCTATGATCGGGAGTTCATGAATTTAATTCTAAAACCAAAATTAAAAATAACTATTCGATTTAGTAAAATATTTTTTTACTACTCTGCTTTTTTTAAAATGAAATTTAATTTATGATGTTACTATGGCAGCAGACGATAAAACGATATCTTTGGAAAAAGGGAATAGATAGGATAAAAAGTTTTGTTGATGTTTATGATAAAATGTGTTTCTTTATTTTTTAAAAATTGCAATAATTAAGCGCAATTAAATAATCTCTAATTATTTGCATGTGAGGTAAAAGAGTTATCGTAATACCCGCTAAAGCTTTTTAGTGTAGCGTGACGTACGTAATATGCACTGCGTCTTGCAATAGAAAGGTAATTGTTGTGGTAAGAATTTTATTGTGGATTTTTAATTTTTGGCACCTTCTATAACGCAAAATAGTTAAATTTGATAGGAAATAGCTGTTAACTTGGTGGTTTTTTATTAATTAAAAATTAACTATAAGTTATTTCTATTCCGGAGTACTTTAGTTTTCCTCGGCCGTGATTTAATGTACATATACGTAACATATAAGAATTCTCGTTTACAAACTGTGGATTTGTATAGCATTACTTACAGACAGACAAATTTTCATTTTTATATATTAGATGTAATAAAGAATATACTCAAAAAAGTTTAAATATCTATCTCAAATACAAAAAAAGACTTGGCATTTTTAAAACAGGAAAGTGACGAAATATGAGCATGGAAAAAGCCATTTAAAGTTTGAATTTGTATGGGTAATTGCGCTGGATGTATTAACAATATAATTGCTGTATGGGTAGAAAGGTGATCTCAAAAAATTCAAAATTAAACAAGCTTTTATTTAACATGAAAAAAAAAGAAAAAGAAAATCGGTATTTTATCAATTTTGAGATAAACTGTTCCCTTAAGTAAAATTTTCCCCGTTGCCCCCCCCCCCCTCCCCTCCTCCTTAAGAATCGAATTTTTAAAAATTAATGTCCGATGCCTGTGTTACCCTCAGGAATACATATGGGGCATTCTCACAATCTTTTCCCTTTCGGGAATAAAAATCTAGTGAAATTAAACTTGCTGAAATAACATTTTAATCTGATTGACGAATGCCCTAATGATTCAAAATAAAGAAAAAAGAGTCAGCAGCGAATTTTTTTTTTTTTTTTTTTTTTTTTTTTTTTTTTTTATTTAACCGAGGTTTAAGTTGAACTTAAGAGTTTGATTTTCCTTACAATTTTACCACCATAACTTTCTATTTTCTTCTAAATTTTTACTTATATGAACTTGCATAGTACCAACAGGACATTCAAATAAGAAATAATAACAATGTAGTATTTTCAGTACAAAATTTTGGTATAACATTGTTTTAAAGGTGTGTTAACCATTTCCGGCACAGTGTCCTTAAAAAAAGACACCTAATTTTAATTCCAAAACTGACAAACGGCACCACGAATATTTAACTAAAATTTTCCTATTATATTGTACATGAAAATAAGCAAGTTCGTATTTTCTAATAAATTCATTTATAAATTGTGGTGTCAGTCCATTATTTCATCAGTTTATAAACAGAATTACTCCGCACTGGTAAGGGTTAAAGAAGGGACGGAAGGAACAAAAAGGGGATGGTATAGGAAAAAAGCGACGGTAATTGAAAAAAAAAAAAAAGGATGGTAAGGATGGGACGGTAAGGAAAATTATCATTATTATTAGAGAAATCATGTTAAGACTAAGTGATAGCCACAGTGTTCATTGATTTTTAGAAACAGTTATTTACATTGGATTAAATTTTTAAAACAATTACTTCGAAAAGCGCAGGAATAAACCTTGGGGGGCTGTAAGACTACCAATAAAGCCATGATGCTTGAAATTGACATTTAAATGCTGATTTAAATTCTGCAGTAAATTTCCTGTCAAAGAATTTTTGACATTCTTTCTCTAGCATACTTCTGCATGAGAAAAAACTTGAAAAAAAATCTGTGGCTGCATCTGAAGTGATTTTCTGTATAAGTTTAGCAAGACGGACGGTAAGGAATCTAAAACCCAGGGACCAGAGTTAAAAAAATAATATCAATCGTGAAAATGTATGCAGGTTAATGTTTTGCTACATATTTATATAAAACAATAGTCCCAGTTACGGAAAAAAATTACATCGAATTACTTTTATTGAAAAAAATTTATACAGACAGCTCCAAACTTAAAAATCAGCATCAGGGACATGGGACAGTATAGGAGTTTTCCTGGTATTTGGACCCCCAAAATCATCCAAAAGTTATTTATCTCGTTAATATTGTTGTGCAATAATGCAATGGGATGTTCCCCAGTATATGAAATAAAAAAAAACAACACAAAAAAGTGCATTAAAATAAAAATTATTATTCAGGGACATGAAAGTCAAAAGAGTGTGAGAATACCCCATATACATTCCAAAAGCTCTTTGTCAACACGAAGTGGGTGAAAAATGAGTAACAATGTTTGACTGTCATATATAATCATAATTGTAAGTTAAAACAAACCATGTTAAAAGAAAAGAGGATTTTTTTTTCTTTGAGCAGCCATCTTAACCATTTATGATCGAAGTACTCCTTCCAAGCACAGACATCTCTCACACGAATTTATTCGGTTGGTACCACTTTTTTATTTAAGAAACATTTTTACTTGTACTTTGACAACATATGCAAAAGAAATTTACTTTTAAAATACAGGACCAGTACAAATCATGGACCCGATTTAAAAAATCATATTTTCGAAATTACTGCACATATTACAATAAGTGATACATGAATTTAAAGAGAAATATGCTAAGTTTTTTTCAGTTACAAATGTTGTATGTGTGACCCTTTTGTTACATGGCATACGTCCAATCTGTAATCGAGTTCGTTCCAAGCATTTTGTAGCATCACACTGTCAGTGGTTCTGAAAGCTTCACAAATGCGTTCTTTAAGTTCTGAACACTTTGTTTTCAGCATTGGTGGAACATAAACAATATCTTTGACACTGTCAGAACTTAAAGAACGCATTTGTGCAGAATTCAGAACCATTGACAGAGTGATGCTACAAAATGTTTGGGACGAACTAGATCACAGATTGGACGTATGCCGTGTGACAAGAGGGTCACACATCGAACATTTGTAACTGGTACGTTTTTCTTTAGATTCATGCATCACTTATTGTAATATGTGCAGCAGTTCCGAAAATATGATTTTTTTAAATCGGTCCATCATTTGTAATAGCCCATATGTGAGAATGCCCCATATATATTCCAAAAGCTCTTTGTCAACATGAAGTGGGTGAAAAATGAGTTACAAGGTTTGACTGCCACATACAATCATAATTGTAAGTTAAAAGAAACCATGTTAAAAGAAAGGAGGATTTTTTATTTCTCTTTGAGCCGCCATCTTAACCATTAACGATCGAAGTACTCCTCCCAAGCACAGACATCTCTCACACGAATTTATTCGGTAGGCACCACTTTTTTTATCTAAGAAACATTTTTACTTGTACTTTGACAACATATGCAAAATAAATTTACTTTTAAAATACAGGGCTTTTACAAATGATGGACCCGTTTTAAAAAAATCATATTTTCGAAACTACTGCACATGTTACAATAAGTGACACATGAATTTAAAGAGAAATATGCTAAGTTTTTTTCAGTTATAAATGTTCGATGTGTGACCCTTTTGTTACTCGGCATACGTCCAATCTGTAATCGAGTTCGTTCCAAGCATTTTGTAGCATCACACTGTCAGTGGTACTGAAAGCTTCGCAAATGCGTTCTTTAAGTTCTGAACACTTTGTTTTCAGCATTGGTGGAACATAAACAATGTCTTTGACACTGTCAGAACTTAAAGAACGCATTTGTGCAGAATTCAGAACCATTAACAGAGCGATGCTACAAAATGTTTGGGACGAACTGTATTACAGATTGGACGTATGCCATGTGACAAGAGGGTCACACATCGAACATTTGTAACTGTAAAAAACTTGGTATATTTCTCTTTAAATTCATGTATCACTTATTGTAATATGTGCAGTAGTTTCGAAAATATGAATTTTTTTAAATCGGGTCCATCATTTATAATAGCCCTGTATACTGTATAGTAATGCTAATCCTTCTATATATATAAAAAAAGTTTTGATTTGGAAATGGACCAATGAAAATCTGCATAGATATTCCCGGCAGATCGGCATCCAATTTGAATGCTTAAGCATGGCTTTTCTTCGTTAATTTAAAAAAAACTGTTGCATACAAAAATATGAAAATCGTTAGTATTATAGAGAAATGTTTGATAAGCACGCTGATGTAGACAGTTTTCAAATCGAAGAATTATTTTAAGAGATATCTAATGCCAAAGTTGGACAAAATCGTTCCATTAAAAAAGTTTTATAGGAGCAAAAACTGTACATAGGAATTTAATCATTTTTAGATCATTTTATGCGTCAGAATTTCTCGGTGTGGAGACTGCATTTAGTTTTTTAATTTGACTCATTTTTTGAGGTTTTATTTCTATTTTAAATTCAAATTTTCAGCATTTCGAGAGACATTTTTTAAGTATTTTAGAAAATTGTATTAATTTAAACTGTTGCCAACTGTATAAACAGCGCAAACAACAATGTTTGCTTCAAATTAAAAATTTATTTTACACGTGACTATTATAAACAGAAAATATAAAAAGCAGGAACTCAATGAAAATTACGTCATAAAATTTACGTAATTTACGAAAATTACGAAAATTACTTTATACGTAGTGAATTTTAAAAGAGAAAGAATATTGTAAAATAATAAATTCATTAACATGCATTAGAAGTCTTAAATAGGAGAATTTACGTCCCATTTACGTCACATTACACTTATTACGTAAAATGAACAAAAAATAACATCGCAAAACAGTTTAAATTTAAAAATTGCGCGAGACATTTATTTGATATTTTAAGATGATCATAATATTTCATTTCTAACAAAAGTATTTTTACGTGAGTATTAAAAAGAGAAAGAAAAGTTTGGTGAAAATTACGTCAGATTATAAATGTCAGATTCAAATTATAATTCAATCTTTCGAAATCTTTTTAAAGCCGATCAAATTAGCGTGCTGTTAGAGTCTGCGGTGTCTGAACGGGGGTTGACGAGCGTAGCTCGTAGGGGCAGAGCCCCCTAGTAGAATATAAAAATAAAATCATGCATATAAAGCTTGGGTGGCTATTTGCCGACACTCGGACGCAAAAGGTTAATATTATTTTTTGTTGTTTCTTACGACCGTCCTTTGCTTGCGTTTATGGCGGGCAAAGTCTTTGATTATGTACTCTTTTAGGCTGCATACAGACGCGTGTTTTGCCATCCTTTTCCAGTTTTCGTGGAAAATCTTTTATTTTGGACGATTCCGCGGTTTATTCACAAAAGAATGAGGGGAATCAACAATGGGTCAGGCGGTAAGGAGCTCAACCCTACTTGAAGGAAAGGTTCCTCTTTTGCAGGAGATCAGTCCCTTTCCTTTTAAAGTCATTAAAAATCAAAGACACCGCGTAGCCACAACAAACGACGCCGACACTGATAACAGTTAGAAGGATGGTGCGTTCGCAGCTTTAAACTTGGGGACCTCGACACGGGGAAGGTATCTGGTGAACCCCTGCCTGCAGGGGCCTGGGGTAGGCATTAAAGACTTTAGTTCTTCCTCATCTGAACAGTCTCCGTTAAGACTGTCGAACTATTTAATTTAACTGTACCGAGCAGTTTGGTCAATTTTGGTCAAAACAAAACTATTAAAAAGCACAAATAAAATCGAAAAGTCCGTTGTTCGCTTGCTTTCGATACATAAATAGGTTTCTGCGCAAGTGTGAGAGCTTTTCAGTGATAAATTCAAATTTAATTAATCCTTTTAAATCCTTTATTCCATTTAAAATTGATTGAATGATTCTATAAATTTCTAATGTAGTTTAAACAATTCACGAAAAAAATTCTTTAGAAGATAAAATTTTCACGAATTCATAATTCAGTACATAAAGGGTTAAACACAACCTTTCAGTTCAAAAATATTAAGATATTTTCAGGGTCTTTATTTTAGTTTTGTATATTCCTGGTTATATTACTTTTAGTTTTCCACACATAATTATTTCAATAAGATGATATGATATAAAACGTAATGTAAATATAGTTAAGATTTTTTTTTTAGCGTTCAGACTTTATGTCAGTTAAGAAGAACATAACTTTAAGTCAGAAAAAGTCCTTCCGGCCAGTGCCGGGAGGAAGAGGTAGCTTTCATATTCCTTATTTTAAAAAGGTCAACTTGTATTATTCAAATACACGAAGCTCAATTTAGTGGAAACCGAATATAGGAGATTCAATACTAATTTTTATCAATGTAATGAATGAGAATTTCGCGAAATTAGTCAGCTTTATCCAAGCTGCTTTTATTTAAAGTAACTTATATTTGGCTGCCAAATTCGGCGATTTCTTAAAGTGACTGCCATTTTAAGACAACATGGTGGATGAGGCTAACCAGTGAACTTGGTCGAGACCTTAGTAATTGCTGTGCACATGCTCACTCACATCGGAATCGATTGATATATACGAGTGCTGTCGCAGGCAAAAAATCAGATTTTTCAAAATGTCACCCACATTAGATATTGAAATTGCTATATCTGAGCCATTTTTTAAGATAAAGACAAACAAAAAATGCGCCTGAATCCTTATATCAAGGTCAAAACTTAAGAAAGAAACCTTTTTCAATTTCTAATTTTTAGCACCTCACTTTAAATATAATTTTTTTAAATTTAATGGCCGCCATTTTGAAACAAGATGGCTGATGAAGCTGGCCAGCGAATTTGGTCGAGATATTGATATATACTATCCACATGCCTTCTTAAATCGAAATAGGCGAATACGTGTGTTATCGCGTGACAAATACAAGATCGTTTAAAAATGTTAGCCCCGCTAGAAATTCAAAGTGCTATAATCCAACCATTTTTTAAGATATAAACAAAAGAACAAATTTTCAGAAACAAAAACTGCTCCGGAATCTTTGTATCAAGGCCAAACACATAAAAAAATCTTTTTCAGTTTCCAATTTTTTAATACCTCATTTTAAATTTTAAATTTATTTTTTTTAATGGCAACCCGTTTGAAACAAGATGGCGAGTGAAGCTGGCCAACGAACTCGGTCGACACATTGGCATGTACTATGTACAGACCAAGTTACATCCAAATCGGTTCATAAATACGCCTGTTATCACGTGACAAAAATCAGGTCGTTTTAAAATGTCAGCCACAATAGAAATTCAAAATGCTATAACTCAGCCATTTTTTTAGATATAGACGAAACAAAAACTGTTCCGGAATCTTTGTATTAAGGTCAAACACATACAAAAAAAAAATCTTTTTCATTTTCCAATTTTTTGGTATCTCATTTTAAATTAATTTTTTTTTAAATTTTTTAAATGGCCGCCATTTTGAAACAAGATGGCGGATGAAGCTGGACAACGAACTCGGTCGAGATATTTGTATGTACTATGTACACACCAAGGTACATCCAAATCGTTTCATAAATACGTCCGTTATCACGTGACAAAAATCGGGACATTTCAAAATGTCAGCCACGCTAGAAATCCAAAATGCTATAACTCAGCCATTTTTTAAGATATAGACGAAACAAAAACTGCTCCGGATCTTTGTATAAAGGTCAAATACATAAGAAAAAATATTTTTCCATTTTCAATTTTTTGGTATCACATTTCAAATTTTAATTTTTTTTAAAAATTTTAAATGGCCGCCATTTTGAAACAAAATGGCGGATGAAGCTGGCCAACAAACTCGGTCGAGACATTGGTATGTACTATGTACACACCGAATTACATCCAAATCGGTTCATAAATACGAGAGTTACAGTGTGACAAATGTCAGATATATATATATATATATATATAACCATTAATTAAACATAACCTACCACCGTCAATTATTATGAATTAAAGCTGTAAGTATTAAAAAAAAAAAATTATTATAAGAATTATTATGGAAGAAAAAAGAAAAAAGTGGACACCGACAAAAATTGAAAAGCTTATACATTGAATTACGTTATCAAGGGCACAGAATTCAATGATATAAGCAAAATGGTTGTTTTCTGTGGGAAAAATAAGCTAAAGCTAAAAATTATTTTCCCCTGTGCCCGAACAACCATTAAAATCAAGTGAATTGATTAAAAATGAAAGCAGAATAGAAACAAATAATATGAAATGGAAGAATCAATAAAACGTATTTAAATATTTATAGGATATGAAATATAAATAATAAACACCATACCGATTAATATTTCAGTATTTTACAAAAATCCATGCGCATATATAAATATATATAGGGGAGAGTAGCCTAATTTGGATCGCCGCTTTAATTGGACCGTCGACATTCTGCCGTAATTACAGGAAGAGACGCCATCTACCGCTTAAATCCTGCCCATCAGAATGACATCATTCACAATTATAAGAAGAAACCGCCTACCACGTGTTGTTTTCAGACAATTTTAAAAACCTAAAGTTAGCTGTTTTGATCTACTTTTTTCCTACTAAACGTAAGTGAATACTTTAAAACTAAGGTAAGTTGTTATGTTTTCATATACATATATAAATTCATCTGTTAATTGCGCATATTTCTCACGCGGCTTTGTTTGATTTCGTTTTTGTTCTTAGTCTTGAAATTATCTGTTTTAAAAAATGGCGCAGTTGCCGTAATTGGACCATTTTAAGTTGCTTAAATTGGACCAGATATGCGATCATAAATTTTGAAAATTAATTAATGAATTTCGAGGACGGTATACTTTGTACACCATTTTTTAAATATTTTATAATGGATTACTATCTCCATGCAATTTTTTTTTTGGGGGGGGGGGAGAAGGGGGGGGGTATATCTGGATTAATCTTTTTATACAGTTTAGGCCTATATAAACAAAAAAATATTTTTACATGTTTATGCAATAAATTTTGCTTGCAATTTCTTTTATCTTGTATCTATTTGTATTTATTTTCTTTGAACACTTTATTCCTACGGTGTATTTGGTTTACAGAGTTGAATTTAAACATTTTTTCCTGGAGGATATTTGCGATTCTCTGAGGAAGGGCTGACTTTTTACAGTTTTGGAGGGTGGAATCACACTTTTTTGTCATTAAAACTCATAAAACCTCAAACCTTCCGGGAAGAGGGGGGGGGGGTGAATTCAATACTGTTGAATATATAATATTTGCGTATTATTAATCGTAGCGTATTTTTCAATATAGCATATTTTTTTAAAGACTTTTATAATATAATGTTAAAAATGTTGAAAAAGACACGGACTGTAAAAAAAAAAAAAAAAAAACAGGTGACAGCAAAAGCTGTTAAAGATATAGGAAATAAAAAGGAGAGAGTGAGTTGTGAAGAAATTGACCTGCAATAAGGCTGTAGCTACAAATCCTCCACAGAAGCCAAAAAATCATTTGAAATATTATATCCTTTGCTAAATTTAGTTTTAAAAAAGTACAGTGGGAGCCAAAACGTTGTGTTAAGATGTTAGCCATAAAAAGTAAACCTTGAAATGAAAAAACACAAAAAATCGACTAAAAGGAAGCTATTACAGCATAAAAGCAAATGGAACATCAAGTTTTAAAAAATAGGCATAATGCAATTATCAAGGAAATGATGAAAGGGGTCACAATCATAATGTAAAGAAAACTTCTGTTGCAAAAAAAAAAAAAAAAAAAAAAAAAGTCTAATAATTCAGAATCTAAAAAGAAAAATCTAAATAGTGATGATTGGTTTTGCCTGATTTGTAAGAAAATAAAACAGCAGAAATGATTCAGTGGTCATATTGCCAAATACGGTTCCAAGTTGTGTGCGCTGGAAAAAAAATCAATAAACGAAATTCATGTGTAAGCTTTGCACCACTCTTTAAATGATATTCAAGTAACTGGTAATTAGTTTCATAATTTCTATTCTTAATTACTGATAACTTTGATTTATATTTTGAATACATTTTGATTTAAAACAATTACACTTATTTTCAGATATTTGATTTCATTATATTTCATTGCTGTTATTTTGTTTGATTGTTTCAGTAGCCGCAAACTTTGCTTTTAATAAAATTAGTTATATTCCCTAGTCATTAAAACAACCTGATTTTATTTGGTCCAATTTAGGAGACTGGTGGTCCAACTTAGGCGACCAGTTGCTGAATTTGGACCACTTTTGACAAATTTTTCAAATTAAAATAAAATTTAAGATTTTCAAAAAGAAAATGATCTAAAGTTTTATTTAGTTAGTGGATGAATTTATTGACCCCGTGTAGTGACATTTTTCAGATATTCCAAAAATTAAGTGCAAACACCTGAAAATAAGCGAAGTGGTCCAAATTAGGCTACTCTCCCCTATATATATATATATGGATATATATATATATATATATATATATATGTCAAATTTGAACGGAGGGTGGTTTCGGGGTCTGGGGGTCATGATCGATGAAAATATACCAAAATTTTTTGAAATCGCTTTCCTCCGAACGGCTGCAATAGGTAGCTTTTTGTAATGAAAGCTACCTAAAAGATGGATTTTGTGTTTTTGGGATGATTTTGGCTTGGATTAACAATGTACAGTTTGAATGATTTTAATCCTTGTTCTTTATTGTACTACCCATGCTAGTAAAACGTTTACTAAAGTCAATAAACATCAGCATGCATGTTAAAAATATGATTTTCCAGGATAAAACTTAACTAGAATTTTTCATTTA
Source organism: Maratus speciosus (assembly GCA_963932465.1). Lineage (NCBI taxonomy): Eukaryota > Metazoa > Arthropoda > Arachnida > Araneae > Salticidae > Maratus > Maratus speciosus. Next base: position 311,006,480 of record OZ010792.1, read on the forward strand.
AACATTCCCACTTTCAGTATCTTGCAGTGACCAAGCTATTATTCAAACTATTCGCACAAAATATATCGTAATGGTACATGCATATTTATATAAATTTTTTTTTTTTGAAATGCTGTACAATATGTAAAATAAAGTAATACAAGAATATATTTATATTTGCCAACAACGTTCCTTTTAAGAAGGTATGGTGACTTATGTTTGAACATGTAAACAACTCATTTATGATACAAGTCGGAAATTGTACGTTAAACGTAGTAAATGAGGTGCGTTCTTACTATAACTAGTTTTATAAATATTCAGATCTTCGTGCAATATCTGTTGCATTCTTATGAAAAAAAAATACAAATACAAAATTTATTACAATTATACATATTAAATTGAATAAGATGGAGACAATATGACTCCACCTTAAATAAGACGTAATTACCATGGCAACCTAGAATCGTTACCTGTTATGGGATATCATTGAATTAATTACGTATGATAGGATTTAATAGAATGAAGAAAACTTTTATTAATAATGTTTTTAAGTTTTGATTCGATTTTCATAAAATTTGAAATGATTCGAGAAAATTCTGCAACGATTATATATGTTAAATTTCAATTTTTGCGCTGTTATATGCGGACAGACGAACGGACCAGACGACGACTATAGGTGCTACGTATTTATATAACTATGAACGCACCTAAAAAATAAATAAATGAATGAATGCATGAAAAACAAAAAGAAAGTAGATCAGTGTCTTATTTTTGAGTAGGCTATTTTTAGCAGTTAAAACCAGTGCATCTTGTAAATTCCCATATTTGTGAAAATTATTAAAATATTTAATTTTGTACTTTAATCAGACATAAAACAATTCTTGTCTTTGTAACCCATAAATGGAAATATCACGATAATATATTTTTTTTTCAGTTTAGTGCTGTTACTAAAAAATAAACTTATGATCATACGAACAGACAGAGTGAAACAAAAATATTATTTTGCGTGGTTGAGTATTATCTAGAACTAACACGCACTCGTTTATATATATATATTTTAAAATCCCGAGTTCAAGGGCAAGAACTGAGTCAAAGGCAAAGCATCCCTAATCCCACACATACGCATGTTACAATTTATGGCCATGTTTGGTCTCCAAAATTGGAATGGGTTCGTAGGTGATAGTTCTCGCCCACTCACTTTATGTCGCAGACTGAAATGTGTTATTGCCCTGCTTTTGCAAACAGTTTTGTCACTTCACAAGTTTGAAAAAAGGTATTTCTCAGACCAAGGCAATATTTATGCTCCATTTATGACCACAGTCACTTCTTTGTTTATTCCTCTTCTCTATGGATTATTCAGTGGCGTGGGTCTATTTTGAGTGATCGGCGTAATTCAAAATATTGCACACCGTTTTAAGTGGTTATCTTTTATTTCTTTATAGTCTTTTATACTATATTGTTTTATGGAAAATTTTCTGCGGTCTTAACCCTTTGTGATTCAACAACTCCGATTTGAAAAAAATATTTACTCAGATTTTTGAATACACCATTTTAATCATGTAAATAAATAATTAAAAATATTTAGGACATAAAAATAAAAATATATATTGGCTAAAAGGTACTTATTTTCAGATTGCAATAAGTAGAAAATTACATACGTCTTATAAGTATTGCCTATTTTCTAATACAAAATTGTAAAGCATACGACTATACCTTTGTAAAAAATCTATTTTTAGAAGTCTCCAGTCTTTTTAATTTTACAAAATTTACGAAGTTCCTTTTAGTAATAACGATACAAAACTGCTCAATTGATAAATAAAACTTTGGAATAAAAATTAACTCAGTATCGCCATCTGTTGAGAATTCTATGAACAATTTATATTAACTGCTGTGTTGAATCATAGCAGAAATAAATAAAATGTTTTTAAATATCTTTCACCGTTTGGAAGTTATTGAATTTTAAAATACAGCAGTCATTTTTGGGACACCCGGTATTTACGTTGTATATCGCTTTGTTATATTATAATTTAAATAACCCCCTTTTTTCAACCGTTTTTAAGTGTGTTGCGGCCCGTGTAATGCCGTAAACACATGTTTAGTGGCCCGCGAGAAAAAAAGGCTGAGTATGGCTGCTCTAGACGGAGTTTAATGAATAATGTTTTCAAAATTACTCATTGATTTGAGCTGTATCGGCTCAAATGAGACACTCTTTACTTATTGCTATGAACGTCACTGTTTATAATTATCAGTCATGACTGACTCAAGACGTGAGCGCAAATTATAAAGCGAGCATGACTAAACTTTGAAGACGCTTTTCATGTGCTCATTAAAAGCTACAGATTTAACAGAAATGGAAAAAAATTTTGTTTGAAATCGCCGAAGTGTTTCGAAACTCTTTAAGAAATTTCTAGTGTTTCAGATGATCATTTACAAAAATCACTATAAAAGATAAATCGAGATATGTATACTTAAAATATTTTTTAATTAGATGAAATTCGTATTGTTAGAGAATCATTCTGTATCGTCCCTGTCATTCTCCTATATGTCCGTGGTCCTTTATTCTTCTCTTATTCCGACTCTTTTGCGGAAGACAGGTTCATAGGTCCCCAGCCACGTCCCGAGTATAAGAGACTCTAATGGAAGCCAGGTTGAAAAAAATATATATATCAAAACCGGACAAATTTAAAAGGGAAATTACACAATTTAAAGACACCGAAAAGCGGTGAGATTTAAAAAAAACTATTTTTTAAATCTCATTGTTCTAACTCAAGTTGACGATAAGTTATTGTGTTCTACCGTCTGATTTACTTTTACTTGAAGTGCTCCTGCACACCAGCTGTCAAGCACAATTTTTCAATATATCAGCTAAGCGAAATTTAGTTTTCTACTTTCTTATGTGCATAATAATTTGGTGTAAATGAATTTTTGTAAACATTTTGTATCTTAATAATACCTTCAGAAAAAGTTCTAAATTTCAGCAGAATTTTTTTAAAAAGGCTAAACTTTCATAATCGGTTAATCTAATTATACAACCTTTCCAAAAGCTACATAACTGAGCAACGTAGAACGATATGTTAGGCACTGAAACCTTCCATGAAAAATTATCTAGCTAACAGTGCAAGTCTCATGAAAATCCATTCACTAGAACTCAAGTTATAAGCAGTCGGAACGAAATTTCCATTTGCACTGTATATATAAATATAGTAGATTACTTAATGTTTTTGTAATTATCATAATGGACTAATATTCCAGATATAGTTTATTTTATACTGCTCCTTTTAAATTATTTTACAATTAATTAATATTCCAAAATTACTCTCTAACTTTTTGTCAGATCATGTGAAATATATAGTCGAAGAATATAAGTACCTGCGAGTTTGAAGCTATCTAAATTTAACCACATCAACATACTTTTAAATCAAAAAACACAAAGAAAAAAGTACTTATCTTACTGTTGGGCGATGTATCTGATGTGTAAGATGATATTTGAAAGTCCTCTCACTGTGAAAATCTTTATAGTTATTATCCGTTATTTGAAATAATGGGATAAATAATATTTTTAAATTTTACAAGAAACAAATTTGGACAGCGCGTATAATATTCTGCTCAGTTTCTGTCAATCTAAACTATAATGAATTAAATTCTACTTTATTACCTTTTTTGGTAAAACAAATCTAAAATAACAGAATCTCTCTTTTTGAAGAATTTACTCAAAGATATAAAATTTACTCATCTGAATTAATTTTTATTCATTTTAAATTTTGAAAACTACAAGTTTCGATAATCCTTATAATATTCTGTGGTTTTTTTTTTTTTTTTTTTTTTTTGTCCGTTTAAATTAATTTTAACAAAACTGTAATAAATTAAAATCTCCATAATCACCATTTTTTGATAAAATACCTAAAATAACTAGGCAACCCATATAATATTCTGCTCATTTTTGTTCGTTTAAATGAATTTTGACTGAACTGTAATAAATTACAATATACTTAAACACCATTTTTAGTAAAACTCCTAAAATAACAGAATCTCTACTTTTGATAAATTTACTTAAAGGCATAAAATATACTCATGAAAATGAATCACACACTTTATCTCCTTGTGACCAAACATGTCTACCAAAACATTTTCCACGAGCCGCCTACATTCAATTTCTACCTGAGTATATAAACCACCTTCCTACAGTGAAAACTCCCTTTCACCAAAACATTTTACTACCATAACAATGTCTACTTTCTCACGCTCTGTTGTAAGCCGAAACTGGTGGGACGAATTTGATGTCCCACACCGTCTACGGGACCAGCATTTCGGGATAGGACTAACAGACCTTGATTTGGATGCTTCACCTTCTTTTTACAGAGGTTATTATTTGAGGCCACGGAGGCAATTAAGCAGCGGAGGTACCTCAGAAGTAAAAGCTGACCCTAATAAATTCCAGGTAACGTTTTAATATTGCATAACAGTCGGAATTTGTTTTGCAAAGTATTGTTAAGGGGCTACTTCACTTACGCAAAAGTCCCGGCTCACTATTGTTAATCCTATGGGATAATTATTTTTATATCTCGTTTGCATCGCCACATTTTAAAAGGATTTTTTTTTAATTATTGGATAGTTGAAGTCGATCTCTACAAAAGCAGTTTTTAACTTTTTCGCTTTTGCTAGCAGTTTTCTTTATGAGGATACTTTCACTTTCGAAAGTAAAAGATCCTAATAAAAAAACTGTAAACGAAATCGAAAATGTAAAAAATGGCATTTGTAGAGATCGATCTCAGCTTCCCAATGAAAAAAAAAAACATTTAAAAATATGGAAATTCAAACGAAATATTTTTACAATATTCTACCATAGGATTAACATTAGCAAGCGAGGGTTTTCGCGTTAGTGTAGACTCTTAACGGAGTCCAGGGTACAAAATTTTCAAAAAAGTGCATTTTTATTTTTCTTGTTAAAGAAATAATAAATAAATTAAATAAAGCAAACTACGAATTTCTGCAATTTTCTACATCAGCAGATATAAAAAATTTTGTGTTGTGCTATCAGTTCTGCGCTGCTCATTAATAAAATTTTAAGTCTATATATATGAGAAAGGATTTTTTTTTTTAATTTTTTATGTTTAAAAGGATATATCTAAACTTTCTAGGAAGATATATGTATGGAATTTTGTACAGAGTTTTTATGTTATGATTTTAATAAAATGGTTTCAGAACTTTAATTTCGTGTAAAAAAATTTAAAATATATTCTTCGAAGTAAAAACCATTCCCGAAAATCCTCATTTATTTCACTTTTAAATGGATGATAAATTTTGTAAATAATACTTTTATAATCCTGAAGAAAATTTAACCAGAAACTGCCCACAATAGTGATAAAAGTAATGAAATCGGATAAGTGATTCATTAGTTATATTTGTTTTAAACATTTAAAAACTTGAATAAGTGCGAATGGAAAAAAAAAATATAGCACAAGTACAATTAAAATAAAAATTCCCGTGATGTTTACATTTTAAATAAACCAAAATGCACGGTAGGGGAAAATAATTTTCATTGGAAGACTGATAATTTTTTTACAAATAAATCTATATTTTTAGATTACCCACCAACGACACTTAAAAGAAGTTTTATAAGAAAAATATCAATTATGTGTTCGAATAGTGTTATGAAATGTATTAAAAATTGGTACTTTCATTTTAGTCGTATCCCAATAGACAAGGAAATCGTTAAAGATTTTACTATTTATAGCAATATTTTGCAATTCTGTTTATTTCAGTGTTTAAGCGTGTAGTTTACTTAAAATTTACTTATTTTTAAAATTTATTTGTTGGAGACTTTGAAAAATGCTATACAGTAAAATCTTCCAAGACTGAATCACATTGGAAAGAAAAAAAAATGCGTTACAGACAAATTCCCTTCTTGGGAGGTGTAAATGTAGTCTATTCTTTTCTCAGGAATTAATACATTCATTTTACATGGATCAACATATTTTTCCACTTGAGACAGGATTCCGTCATAGGCAGGTTCTTTTTCATTTGTTTTACTGTATATTATTTTTTTTTGTCTTTAAATATACTATCCTTTTAAAAAATGAATTTTAAAGTTAAATTGTAAAATAATGGCAATTTAAAAATAAATGCATTTTTTGTAAAAAATTTTGGACTGAGCCAAATTTTAATGATTATTGCACGGATCCGGTCAGTTAGAGACAATGATTTTAATACGGGTTGGGTCGAGACCGGGACTAAAAAACCTATGAAGGAGGAAGTCAGACCCTGATCGGTACTAAAAAATACGTTAGGCACGGCCGAGCCTTCAGAAAAAAGCAAAGTCCGGGCCTGACCCGACCCCAGAATACAGACTTTTTTTAACGCCGGGATGATATAAATCCTGAAGTCGGGAGGGCTAAAATTCAGAAAAAACTCTTAATCGGCATGTTGGAAAAAGTCTTGTTTTAAATAAACTGACGGGTGTTTATATAGTACATAAAGAAGGTGGAAAGAGCAAAAGTTAAACTGAATCAGAAGTTTAAGCTACAGGAAGAAGTTACTTACTCACCTGCAGTTTTTAAGCATTTAAAAATTTTATTAGGAGCCAGTCTTTGTTTAAAACTTTAAATGCGTTTTTCTGCATGATGGTTTTTAGGAAGATTTCGTATGAAATACTACCTATTGCAATCTCTCCTATGTTGGAATTTCTTAAACATTTTTACAGATCTACACCACTCATGACCCCTAGAAACTAAAATCACCCTCAGTAAAAAACTGTATATAAATATATATATATATATATATATATATATATATAACTTTTTTATGGACGCGATAACTTCCATAATTCTGCACAAATCTCTTCCAAACTGATGCATAAAATCAAGGGGCATAAAATCTCAGTGAAGGTCATTAATGGGCAAAATCGAACCAAGGGGGTGGAAATAGGGAAGGTGTTTGTGAAAGCCGAAATAAACCCATAACTTCTTATAATACATATCGAATCAGTTTAAAATTATTATTACTTCTAAAAAAGAGGCCAAAAATTTATGTATGACAGATTTTTGATAAAATAAAAAGTGGGCTCAAAGGGCGCAAAAATTGGGTTTTGGGGAGAGAAAAAAATCATAATTTCGTCAATTCTCAAGATATCAAATTCAATTAAATGTATTATAAATCTTCTTAATAGTATCTACAATTTTATATTGACAAGTTTTTGATAGGACCAATTCCTACCGCAAAAACAATTAATAACGAAAACAAAAAAAGGAGGGGGTGTTTGAAGAAGAAAAAAATCCATAACTTCGTCAATTCGCAAGATATGAAATCCGCTTGAATTTATTATATATCTTCTTAATATTACCTACAGCTTTTATATTGACAAATGTTTTATAGGTCCAATTCTTACAGCAAAAACAAATTAAAAATACATAGCGGTTGAAGAAAAAATCATCGTATTAAGGGTGTACTCAAATCCAAACTGCTTATTATCTGACTCATTTTTAAATTCATTTTTGTTCTCAAAGACATCCAATTTGTAGGTTTTTTTAATTCGGAAACAATATAATGTACCGCAATGGCCGGTTTTTTGATAGAGGCAGAATATATTTCAAAAAATGACGTCAAAGTGGGCATTTTGAACCGAATTTACTGAAGTGATTATGTTGGAAACGAAAAATATTGTCCTACTGAGAAAATAATTGTTTATAAACGAAGTTCTAATTAATTAAAAAAAAAAAAAAAAAACAGGTCGCTTACAAATATCTTCAAAAATCACGTCAGCAAGTTTCATGTTTTTTCTTTCAAAATGAATCTGAAAATGTGTTAGAAAATTTCGCGTTATTGAGCATGGAATAAATGAAATTAAAAACTCGACAAAAGTGGCCACCTAAAATTGTTAAAGTGGGTTTACCTCTAATCAGAATTTAGTTTTTGTTGTTGAAATTAGTACTTAACTTCGAAATCTACCTGCGCCTGTAAGCCGGCAGGGATTTTTTTCACCATTTCTCGTCTTTAAATTATTATAAGTCAAGAATTATTAAAGAAAAGGGGTACAAACTTGGAACATGTCTTTTTTTTAATATTTTGCCTTAATTTTGTTTTGGCAAACAAACAAACAAAAAAAAAATATTTACTTTTGAAAATATGATTTTTTAAAAAATAAGTTACATCATTTTTTAAATTTATATTTTTGATATTTTTAAAAAGAATATTAAAAAAAATCCTGAAACAAAATGAAAATTAGATTTTCCTCCTTAATTAAATGAAAAAAAATTGAAATTTGACAAATAATATTTCGAGTCATAACGATTTTAAATTACCGCTCTTTAAAAAAGTAATAATCATTTTAAATTTTTTTCAAAACTTCATGAAAAATTTTAGGATGTGATTTTGTTTGCAAATTATATGGTTAACCCTTTAAAAAAAATTAACTTAATAAATTTATTTTTTACATGTTTCCTGGAACTCTTAAAGTAACATTGTTTCTTGAATTACACGCATTTCAATTTGTGTCTAATCCTTTAAAACCTGACGAATTATTTAAACAAGTATATCTCTGTGAGATTTGCAGATATTAAGATGGAAATTTTTGTGTTTAATTCAGGAATGGTTAAGGAAAATTTTCCTAATTGAAAAATTTTACCCTACGAGGGACGTACAAAAATTTTGCTTTCGACACCCCCCCCCCCCCATGGAGTTGCAACATATCTCATCAAATTTTGCACCCTTTTTTATGAAACTTTGCAATTGGAAGTATATGTCTAGATCTAGAGACAATATTTAAGGAAATGGCCTATTGTTTCGATATTTATGTATCACCCTGTATATACATATGTGTAATATATTTATTCAATTTGGTTAAACTGTTTTTACTAACCAATAATCATTAAACAATTCAAATATTTCAACCATTTTATTTATAAACAAGTAAGAAAAACCATGCGTTAAGTATAGATTATGAAACACTTTCCAACATTTCCTTAATGATTTAACAAAACTTCGTTATTTAGGTAAATAAGGTAACTAACAAGGGAACCTCTTTTGGTGTTTCTCGCACATAGCATCGAGACCTGGTGCGTTTTGTAGCCCTATACATAAAAGTTAGAGAACCGAAAAAATTTCTCTGTTAAAATGATATTTTATATACTTTTTTTATACTTTTAATTTTTTATATTACATATTTATTTGTTTATTTCACGCCAAAAGTCGCCAAATATGGCGCTACAATTTTTCCGCCCGCTTTATCCAAAGAGAAAATGTACAGAACATATTACTAGAATTATATCAGATTGCGATTTCTTTTTATAATTGATAGCATGTAAGTAAACAAATTACTGTGGCGAAATAGTTCGGACATTGCAATTTCTAATTATTACAAATTCAGTTATGACATTTGGCTAGGGTTGCCGGAAAGCTCTACTTTTGAAAAAAAAACGCCAACTGTTTCCCCGCCAAAAATATGAATATAAAGTTGCAATTTTTCAAAATCAAATTCGTGGTTTTTGAAGGAATTTTCAAACTTTTTTCAATAATTTATACTTATTATTAACTAATTTTTATTTTTAAATGCTTTTCTTTAAAAAAATTCAACGTTAATAGTCCGATAAGTGGTCTCGAAAATTGCATTTTTAGAAAGTTATGCTGCTGTATAATCAAGAAATATTATTTTAACAGAAAAATTTTATCAATTCTCAAACTTCATAATATAGGGCTTTAAAATGCACCAGGTCTCAATGCTAGGTGCGAGCAACACCAAAAGTAGTTCCCTTGTAAGTAGACATTTTATAAAACGCATAAAACATTTGAAAAATTGATTTCAGCAGTTACCGTCCATAGTCAAATATGTATTCCAATTCTGTTCAACAGCCCTGTATTTGATCTGTAGGTTGATATATATACTATATAGTGGTAAAATTTAGTTTAGCAAGAAAACGCATAACAGGTTGAAATTTCTCTTTCAGCAATTTATACTAATAGATGGAAACATACTTGAATACTTTTGTATAGCCCAGTAGTTTACCTGTACATTTATTAAACATCATTATTTAGCTAAAATTTAATTCAAACTAAAACACTCTTAAAACTACTGAAATCAGATTTCCAGAAACTATCATCTATGGACGGCCATGTATCCAATTCTTCGCGTGGGCCTGTATATCATTTTATCAATATTCTACAAAAATTCCTCCGTAAACTAAATTCAGTTCAACGTAAAAATGCATAACTCATAACCCACCTTTAAGCAATTTACGCTCATACTCAGTAACCCTCACGAATTCTTTTTTATAGCCCTGTATATGAACTATAGCATTTATACACACCACATGGAAAAAACTGCTTTGTTGGAACAACTAAATTTTGGTTAATATAGCTCCAACAAAATATTTTGCTTGGAATGGCCAAATTTTGGTTGGACTAACCAAATGATTTGTCATGCATAAATATAGTGAAACTTAAAACGCATATCATAATTAAAAATGTATCTCGAGCAATCATTGCTAGTAATTCGGATACAATATAGTATCTGAAATCTTTTGTGTATCCCTGTAAATGTTATGCACTTCGTATTATACATGAAATAACTTATACTAAAGCTCAACGACGTATATCAATTTCATTATATATAAATTAATTTCATATAATTCAAATACGCCGCAAACAATATACAATGCCGCTACAGCATTATGTTTTATGTTCTCTATACCATTATGAATTCTTTTGTGTGGCCTTGTACATGAATAATACCTATTCTTTGCACCAAATATTCTACAGGATGCACATTTAATGGACTTCATAAATGCACATCAATTTTATTATGTTTGAAAGAGTGTAATACCATTAAAAATCACTTGAAACGATTTTTCCCATTGGCCGTAATGTAATGGAATACTTTTGACTGTCCCTGTAAATGAACTAAACATGTTACAAACTTCATTTGAGATAGGGATCGTGCTATGGTAGAGGTCACTAACATTCAAAAATTTCAGAACGATCAGAGTATATTTACGAGAGTTACAGCGCGGACAGACGGACAGACAAATCGAAGTCGTTAACACGTTTCAACTTTGTTGGAAAGTGTTAAAAATGGACTTCAAATCTAGGAAGGATTACGACCTTTTAACAAAACTTGGAAATACTATAGAATGTTTAGAATGAACATTTTAAATCTATTTTTATGATATGAAATCTATTTTTATGGCAGACTATAATCGGTTTCATTGTACGAAAAAATGAAATAACTTAATAACATTCTATTGGCGTTGGAAAACGTTTCATAACGTATGCCTTATGCACGATTTTTTTCTTGATTCTTGTTATTTGCAAAATGATCAGAGATACGCGCCACTCCGTCCCCCGAAAAAAAGTCCTGCATATATATTTTTACTAATACACTTAAAATTTATTTGCAAACTTCAAAAGCTAAAAATAATAGAAAAAATTTGATACATTTTGAAAAGTATTTATACGTTTAAACAAGAAAGAAAAAATTATGTGTCAAGCATTAGATTATGAAACACTTTCGAAAACTTACAGAATAATGTAACAAAACTTCTCCTATTAATAAGTTGAAATATGGTGCCTAATTGAACCACATTTGAAAACCCAATTTCAGCAATTCCCATCCACAGTCAGAAAATTATCCGAAATTCTTTGATCAGCTCTGTATATAATATTTAGATTTTTGTCTATAAACTACATGCATGGAAAAATTTAGTTCAGTTAGGAAATACATAGCACAGTTGAAAATTCCCCTTCTTCTTCCCCTTTCCGGTAAGAAAAAGAATGGTACATGCAAAAAAATTGTTACAAAGCACATACCGAAACAACGCACTTCCAGAAATTATTGCTCGAAGACAATACTGTAACCGATTTCTTTTGTGTGTCCCTATAAATCAATGTTTCTCAACCTATAAGCCGCGGCACACCAGTGTGCCATGAGAGATTGTCAAATGTGTCGCGAGGTTTTGTGGCAAATAATTAAAATTGTATGGTGCCGTATCAACGGAAAAACTACTTTCCTTTGCTTTCAGTTGACGAATATGAATGGTTAACGAAATCATTTGTAATTTGCAAAACACCAAATTTGACAAAAGAAAAAGAACAACTCATTGATTTGAGAAACGACAAGTTTTACAGTTTAATTCGAGAAAAATTGTGATGATTTTTGGCTTTTTGGCAAAAAATGTGTACTCCGCAATCAGCTTGAAAGCTATGGAAATTCTTCTGCCTCTTCCACCTGCATGGTTTTGCGAATTTGGATTTTCAGCAATAACAAAAATAAAGTCCAAAAAGCTAGTAAGACTTTTAAAAGTTGACGATGAAACGCGAGCTTGTCTGGCGACTTTAGAACCTCGTTTTGATTTAATTTATTCAAGAAAATACGTTGAGCCCTCTAATTGAATATATTTTGTAATTAAATATATAACATTTTTGTATGACATAACTTTTACATTTTTTTTACATTCAGGTGTGCCGTAAATAATTCCTGATATTTTTAGTGTGCCGTCAACCAAAAAAGGTTGAGAAACACTGCTATAAATGAAAGATAAATGATATGAATGCCCAATTCCATAGTAATCATCTTGTAATGAAATTCGGTGATTTATATCAATTTCAATACATGTGAAATAGCGTAATGTCATAGCTGCCAACTTTTACGCTTTTTTGCTACCACTAAAATTTAATAGAGGTTTTCGCCCTGTTTGATCATGAGATTTCGACGATGAAATAATACAATAATTACTATAAAATTTTAGTGGTAAGAAAAAAGCGTAAAAGTTGGCAGCTATGGTAATGTCATTAAAATACACTGCAAACGAATTTTTCCAAATGACCGTAATGTTACCAAATTCTTTTGAGCGCTCGTGTAAATGATCTATTAATGCTACACACTTCATATTTAATACCGAACATGCCATGGTAAACATTATTAATATACAGGCATCCCACGACTTACGCAAATTCGCAGTTACGTAAGAAATCTCGAAAATTACATTTCTTAACAAACTAGCGCGTTTGATACGCAGTTGCACACTTTTGATATTTATTTTATAAATAAAACATATAGATATAAACCACGACCGTAATATAGTTTATATATAAGATAGTTACATTTTTATTGAGATATACAATCAAATCTATAACAAAAAAAACTTAATCTTTATTGTTAATTATTCACAGCAGTCATCTAATTCATAATAAATTTAGTTTGTCCTTATCAAGGATTACTTTATTTTGTGAGTGCTATTCATTTGTCTTGTCATCAGAATTTCATGGAGAATAGGTTAAATCAGTCCTCTTTAATTATTTCTATTTTTATAGTCGTTTGATGCAGATTTAAAATTGTTATAAATCAATTCATCAATGTTAGATTTATAAATCCCGTATTCCACAAAACGTTTGAAAAGTGATCTTTAAGTTTATTTTTATATTTTTTCATACTTTTATAGTTTATATACGAGGAAATACTGTCGCATGATGCTTTATCTATGAAATAATACGGTGCAAATAACATATATATATAATATGTATATAATATATATATATAGCAGTTTCTTACAAAATTTTACCTAAGCAACTTACAAATTCGACTTACGTAAAATTCAAGTTACGTAAAACATTACGGAACGCATTACTTAAATAAGTCGGGGGATGCCTGTATATCAATAGCTTGAAAATCTGAGTATGTTTACGCAAGTTAGAGCGTGGACAGACGTCCAGAAAAACCGAATACATAAACATTTTTCAACTATGCTGGAGAGTATTAAAAATGGAAAGTTTTTCTAATGCATGTATTTTCAGTCATGTTTTACAAATATTGTGGAATTTTTCGACGTTATCAAAAAATACGCATGTTTTTTTTTTTCAGTTAAATTTTAATTTATATATATATATATACTAGGGGGCTTTGCCCCCTACGAGCTACGCTCGTCAACCCCCGTTCAGACACCGCAGACTCTAACAGCACGCTAATTTGATCGGCTTTAAAAAGATTTCGGAAGATTGAATTATAATTTGAATCTGACGTAATTTTCACCAAATGTCTCTTTCTCTTTTTAATATTCACGTAAAAATACTTTTGTTAGAAATGAAATATTATGATCATCTTAAAATATCAAATAAATGTCTCGCGCAATTTTTAAATTTAAACTGTTTTGTAATATTATTTTTTGTTCATTTTACGTAATAAGTGTAATGTGACGTAAATGTGACGTAAATTCTCCTATTTAAGACTTCTAACGCATGTTAATGAATTTATTATTTTACAATATTCTTTCTCTTTTAAAATTCACGTCTAAGTATAGTTTTTTTGACATAATTTTCAATGAGTTCCTGCTTTTTATGTTTATATTTTCTGTTTATAATAGTCACGTGTAAAATATATTTTTAATTTGAAGCAGACATTATTGTTTGCGCTGTTTATGCAATTGGCAACAGTTTAAATTAATACAATTTCCTAAAATATGTAAAAAATATCTCTCGAAATGCTAAAAAATTGAATTTAAAATAGAAATAAAACCTCAAAAAATGAGTCAAATTAAAAAAAACTAACTGCAGTCTGCACACCGGGAAATTCTGACGCATAAAATGATCTAAAAATGATTAAATCCCTAAGTACAGTTTTTGCTCCTATAAAACTTTTTTAATGGAACGATTTTGTCTAACTTTGGCATTAAATATCTCTTAAAATAATTCTTCGATTTGAAAACTGTCTGCATCAGCGTGCTTATCAAACATTTCTCTGTAATACTACCGATTTTCATATTTTTGTATGCAACAGATTTTTTAAAATTAACGAAGAAAGGCCATGCTTAAGCATTCAAATTGGATGCCGATTTGCCGGGAATATCTGCACAGATTATCATTGGTCCATTTCCAAATCAAAACTTTATATATATATATATATATATATATATATATATATATATACAAAAGAATATTTTAACCTTCTAAAGAAAAAAAAATTATAATGCAAATCATTTAAAACTGTTCAATTAAGCACACTTAAATTTTTATTATGGAATATTCGATGTCTAGGATTCTCGATAGTGAATCCGTTCGACGGGATTTGGATTTTTGGAGTTGCTAGAGAAGGGACAACAATTTGGACAAGTTAAGAGGTAACCCTACTTTGACGTGCTGAACTTCAAGAGTTTTTTTCTGAAGTTTGCTTGTAATACATATGAAGTGTTTATAAATATTTATTTACAATAATTTATTATACATAAATTAAAATAAAATACCTTTTTTGTGGATTTAGCCATTTACTTGCAAATTATTCTAATTTGCAAGTAAAACTTGCAATTAGCTAATGGGCCAAAACAAACAACAAAAAAAGTTATTTGGTGGGTACGTAGTCATGGTAATCAACTCATGACTTCATCTAAAACAATAAAACAAAAAATATATAGTTTTTTTTCTTCCAAAAGCTAGTAAAATATGTGGTCGATTTAAAAAATATTATTTTTACTAAAATAGTATCCAGTGAAATTAAAATGTAAATTTTCAATCAAAAATTTCTCTATTTAAAGTTACACAGAAAAGCAAGATTTGACTATTTCAAAACAATTCTACTTATTTCATTAAAAATATGTGCTGATTAATTTTCAAAGAGATTCAAGTTGATTTATTAAAATCCGCAGAGCTATTTTACCCACCTATTTTAAAAATGCTTTTTAGAGAAAAGACTTTAAAATTTTCGTCACTGTTTTATTACTGTGGCACTCCCTATGTATTTTTTTATTATTATTCTTATTCTTTTTGAAATGTTGTTAAGTGTTTATGCTTTCGGTTTGTTTGCGGCGTGTTTCTCCGTGATTTTACATTCATAAATACACTAGGATTACCATGTAATCAATATAAGTTATTCAACTTTATTATTATAGGAAGATCACTATTGAATATGAAGTGTAAACCAGTAATAGTTCTTTTAAAGGGGTACTCAAAAAATTACGTTACATAATACCCTACGATGAAAAGTCGTTTTGCAATGCATTTTAATGATGTTACATTATTTCAAACATAATGAAACTGTTGTGAATTTCTAAGGTGCACTAAAATGTTGTTTCTATAGAATACAGAGTGCAAAGAATTTATTATTCATTTACAGGGTCACACAAATATTCCGTTAACATAATGGTATAAGGAGAAAAATCGTTTGCAGTTTATTTAAATGATGTTACATTGTTTCAAAAATAATGAAATTTATATGCTTTACTGAGATTAACCGTGAGACGCTTACTGTGAACTGTGAGATGCATAGCATTTATCGCTTTTTTACAGGGGCACACAAGAGAAGTCGGTTATTATGTTGCCTATGAAATATATATGCTAGAAGTGCCCCTTTCAGTGTGGTATGAGTTTTTATGTTTCACTAAATTTTTGCATATTACATGATGTGTATAGGTAATATACAGGGATGCACAAATAATTCGTAAGTATTGTTATAATGGGGACGGAATGTCTTAAGAGTTGTTCTTAATTGTGTTATGTGTTTTATTGCTGAATTATATTTAGTATGCTGAAAGAGGTTTGTAGAATACATAAAGCAGAAAAAGTATATGTTCTTACAATATAAAAAGTAGTAGAGTAAAAACCTTTACACACCCAATTTTTCACCATTAAGAGATTAACAGTATCATACAGTGTCATTTTTGGCAGTGCTATTTCGAATTCAAAAAAATCACTTTTACTAAATTGGTAACATCACAAAAGTAATATTCCAAAATGAAATTAAAATTGAATACCGTCCTTCACTGGTTAAACAGTGTAATCTCTTAGTACGAATATAATGATTGCAAAATTAAGTGTTAAATCAAACTTTCTTCTTTCCCCATTATGCATAGATTAAAAAAAATGGTTTGGAAAATTACTTTGAAATTTTATAACATATAGGATTATTTGTTATTTTTTGCGGATCAGCCAAATAATACGCGTCGCAAATTATCAAATCGGAAGCTACTGCTAGTGCTTTTAAATATATATATGCTAAACCTTTCTTGAAAGTTAGGGCAAAGTGCCCATATTTCGTCCCCTCTCCTAATTTCGTCCTCCTTAACTTCTCCGCTTCTAAGTGGCGTCACTTATGATGCAAGGCACAGGGGACTGGAGATAAAAGGAGTCAGTCTTGAAAGTATCGTTCGCCAAGATGCATACATAAATTAAAGAGGGCGAATTTCCTATTTTTAGAAGACTTGAGTTCTTATTACGTCGTTTGTGGAACGTTATTTACTGTGCTGTAAGTATTTATTTCTTATTCATTGCATGTATTTTCTGTTGGTAAGATGCTGACTGTAGCATACAGTGAGTTTTAGGACGCCCAGTTCATCTTACGGGAACTCTTACGAGGCTCCGTCGTATTGGGAAGTAGCGTGGTCCCAATTTCGTCATCCTTGCAGTTCATATTTTCGTCCCGGGGACGAAATTAGGAATGCTTTTTCATGATATTTTTTTCAATTTTTTCCACTTGTTTGGATGGCTAATGTTTCGTTATGTTATTCTCCCACTGATAATTAGTACATTTCTTTGTGCCTTTACTTTAATGTAAATTAAATTACTTACTCATTTAGAAATAAATTTTGATTTAGTTAAAAGTTAAGCCTCAGCCTATTGGATTTTTTGGGGGGACGAAATTGGGACCATTTTTTTCTTTTGCATTTTTTAGATACATTTGAAAAAACAATTTTTCGCTTTGTTAAATTTTTTTGTACTATATTTGACTATGTTTCTATGCGCAAAGGCCAACATCATAATCATTAGATTTGAAATTTATGTAAAAAAAATACCATTTTTTACCTTTCTAACGCAGTTTGCCTAACATTTTTCTGACAAATACTTTTCGGGCTATTAATGTTTTCAGTAACTTCAAATGTTTCCTTTACCGAGATTAATATGTGCGAACGATTAGCGAAAAAGCCAGTGGTTAGCAACGCGTATCTTTTTATAACAGAAAATAATATCCACTGCTGCACAAAACATACCAGCGCAAGTAATTGAGGTTGCTATTAAGTGCTTAGATACCAAATATTGTGTATTTTGTATACAATTATTTCCGAATAATAATATCCGCCGTATTAAATCGCAGAATTCTGAGATAACATAATCGAACATTACTTTCTTTCACAAATTTTTCAAATTTAAAATCAAATAAAAATTAATAACTGCGAATGATTCTGACCGCTTTTTGAATGATAGAAATTCTGCGATTAGATGACACAAAGTTCAATTATTCAGATATAGTGATATCGAAATTTAAAAGCTGAACTCATTTTATTACGTGGATTTCAACAGTGACGTAGTCAAAGAATTAAAATGCGATTTATACGATTATTAACACTTTCTAACGTAGTTGAAAAGTGTTTATGAATTCGGTTTGTTTCTCCATGCTCTAACTCGCGCAAATATAGTCCGATTGCCATGAAATTGATATATGTTATTGGGTATCACTATGGCATGTTCGGAATTGAAAATGAAGTGGTTTACGGTTAATTTACAGGGATACTCAAGATAATTCCATTATATTACGGTCTATGGGGGAAAATCGTTGGCTGTGTATTATAATGGTAATACATTACACTATTTTAAACATATTGAAATGCATATATATATCACCAATGTGTACTACAAGGTTCATACTATAGAACGTTGTGAGCATAGAATTTATCGTTTATTTGCAGGTACACGCAGAGGAATTAGGCTGAAGAAGAAAATGAACAATAATTGAACTATAGCCTACGAACAATGTGCATATTTTGTTGTGATATGCGTTTTTAAATTTAATTCATTTTTATATATTACTTGGTGTGTATGAATTCCATAGATCATATATAGGGCTGCTCAAAAGTTTTCATTAAAATCCGTTTGTCGGCGGAAATTGCTGAATGGAAATATTAAACAGCGCTATTTGTTTAATTGGACTAACTTTTAGCATACTTTTTTTATGCATACATATTTATAGATCGTATACAGGGTTGCACGAAAAAGTGTTATATTTTACCCATTATTCATGATAACAGCAGAAATTGGGTTTTCAAATACATTATGCGTTTTCCAATTTGTTCATTTAGTCATCATCAGTAAACTCTGAAGTTTTTTTTTACAGTATTCTGAATGCACTGGAAAGTGTTTCATAATATATGCCGTAAGCATGATATTTCGTTCTTGTTTTTATTATGTTCCAGTTTTCTGTCTTATGTAATTGAATAAACATGTATTAATTCTTTTCAGGTTCGACTAGATGTTGGACATTTCGCCCCAGAAGAAATAACTGTAAAGACAGTCGATGACACAGTGGTCGTCACCGCTTGCCACGAAGAAAGAGTCGATGAACATGGTCTGATTTCCCGACAATTTACTCGTCGTTACGTGCTTCCTGAAGGAGCAGAATCCGATCAAGTTACCTCCACTTTGACTCCTGACGGAGTTCTAGTAATTGAAGCGCCAAGAAAAAGACCCGAGCTTATATTAGCAGAAAATGAGCGTTTAATCCCCGTTAAAGTTGTTGCAGCGCCAGAAAAGCAAACGACCACAATTCCAATCACAAAAGAAAAGGGGTCCAGCACTGACAAAAAATGAAGAACTTTCGCTTAAGTCATATGAAATTAATATTTAATATGTTATTTAAGAATTTTGAGCAATTCTGGAAAGAAAGAAATGTTATTATTATATAATAAATAATTTTTAATATATTTAGTTTCAAGTATTTTTACACTATTTCATTATGTCTGTTCTCAAATCCAAAGGAGCTACTTTCTGAAGCGATTTTTAACACATTTTCGTTCGGAAACGTATGAAATTGGCAGGTGTTTTTATTAAAAACTATGTAATCGAAAGGCTTTTTCCATTTTTGGCAAAGGCAAAAGTTTTCTGAGACAAAACTGTCAAATTTGGCGTTTGGAACCGAATTTCCTAACTCGGCACATCAAAAAAGGAGAAAAACCAGTTGTCTTGTGACCACAATTGTTTATAACGTAATTAATTTATCAAAAATATCATGACGTAATTAATTTATCAAAAAATGGAAAACATTTTGATTCGAAATCGCTTCAATAGTAATGTCAATTTTACACCATTACGTTTAAAAATGTGTCAGAAAATGTGTTAGAAAGTTTTGCGTTTTTGAGAATCGTCTTAATCTGACTTGGTACGTAAAAATGGAACTTTGCAAAAAAAATTTCTCTCACTTTTTGATATGCTAGAATTATAAAAAAAATATGCACATTTATCGCACACTTGCTTCACAAGTGCCACAGCTCAAATGTTGGACTTTTATGAGTTATGGCTGCCATTATACTTGTTTTTTACGTCTATACCAATCACCAAAAGTACAGGACAATGCACTGAAAATTCAGCCACCACGTAGCAGTTGTGTTTACAAGCCACTGTCCCTTCCACAGCCTGGAAAGTTTTTCGCATTTCCTGAGAAACGGAGTTTTTTTACTTATGGTACTTTTGAAACTAGCGTGTGATATGTATTTCCGATGACATTCAACATTTTAATATTTTTAGAAATTAGTTATAAGTTAATATATTGATTTTATGGCATTTTTCCGTTAGCACGATCGCAGGTAATGAAATGCCAAATTATTCATTATGGTTACAACTTTATATGAGTTACAAAAACAATGGAGTTAATTATACGCCAAACCAGGCTCGCTAAAACATAGCAACTGTCTGTGAAATTGTAGCAATGAAATATTTTGAACGGAAAAAATCAGAAAAAATATATTAATGAAACATAAAATGTAATAAGTAAAAAATACATTTTTATTAACTAATAGTTTATTGACTAAATTGTGATTAAAAATTGAGAGAACAATTCACAAATCCTGTATAGATAGTTTAAATAATATTTTTTTTTCTTTCCTATTGCCATATCTTCCAAAAGAAACAGAGGAAACATTATATATTTTTAAATAAATTTTCTATAATACATACTGGACAATATCACCATAAAATATAATAAATAAAGACACAATATTGCTTAATGGTACACAAAATATGAACTTTAATAAGCTAAAAGTTGATTTCTACGTTTCGAGCTGTTTCTACAGCCGTCTTCAGGAAAATATGATGGTAAAAAGGCTCAAAGTTCAGAGACGAAAGCTTCCTGTGCAAGAAATAATTTTAGTCGAAACTTGACCAATGATTGGTCAAGTTTCGATTACTCTCTGAAAGAGTATATAGTCACTCCTGGGAAGTGAATATTCACTCTAAACAGGGGTGGATAATCACTCTTTCCGAGGAGTGACTATTCATTCTTGCTAAAGGAGTTCGGTTTTTCACCCCTGGTAGCATTTTCGCCGATCCCAACCGTTATAGCAAAAATAAGAATCTGCTCATGCGTGGGGACTTGGATGGAAATTCTCTTACTAGAAAACATGTACGTACAGGGTTACCAGCGTAGCACTTTTATCATATCAGGCGTGACATTTACATCCCATCAACATTTATTTCATTTTTTTTTTTTTTTTTTTTCAGTTGATTAGCAAAACTTTCGGTAAATGTTGTAGTAAGCCTATAATAATAATAAATAAAAATACATCAACCATCAATTATATATTTTTACTCTTATTGTTTAGTTATTGTAAATCACCTTCAAAATATATTTTTAAATAATTAAAGGTAATTTGGTGAAAGTCCATGAAAAGTTTTATTAATTTCAACAGAAAGAACTGCATATTACTTAATATAATTCATTTATTAAATACACAATTTTATTTTATATTCTATTTTTATTTGTTATGTAATTTCCTATATTAATTACATTATTTAATTTTTATTGTGAAATAACACTGCTTTAGAAATAGCTTCATGTGATTTTCTTAAAATATTTAATGCTAACGAAGTTAGGAAATTATTTATTACTTCAACAAATAAAGAGTTAAATTTTGAAAATGAGTTTATCAATGAGTAATTTAAATGCATTACTCATAAAAATGTAGCTGCAAATATATATTATTCCTTTCCACACTTAATAATAAGAAGAAGGATATCTTATTTTTATTTTTACTTTATATATTTATGTTTTTTAAACATAAAGTTAAAAATATATTCTTTTTAAATCTTGTATGTTCTGTTGCCAAAATAGTATATTTTTAAAGAAACATTATTAATTTATTTTAAGCAGTACATATAAATTTAAATGTAATAGTTTATGATTTTTACAAATTTAATAATGCATTATTTTTTTACATCCTATTCTACTTTTTTTATGCGACTTTGCTAAATATTAAATATAATTACTATGGCCTTCCTTTTTAAATACAGCTTCTTGGAACTGTTTATTATTATTATTATTATTCAGTTATAAGCAATTAAAAGCTATCTATTCAGATAATTATAAAATTCTTTTAATAACCAATTTCGTTTAAATCATTGGACATAGATGGCAGCACAGTAAAATTTTCTTTTTTTTTTTCGCACTCTCTATGGATGAATGTTATTCAGTTTTGATCTTATTTACCTTTTTAATGATAAAATATATTTATTTTAATTTTTTAATACATTTCTTATGTTTTTAGTGTGTGTGTATGGATGGGTGGGGGTGAGGGACATGATATTATTTGAACCAACAATAAGCTAACATCAATATCATTTATACTTCTTTAGATATTTTTCAGTTAATGATTAACATGATATGATGTTTTTGTTACTTTATAATTATGGTATATAAAAATGAATAAAGAGTTGATCTGATATGAAGCTATTTTTAGGAATACATTAAGATAAATAGTAGTCTTATCTTATAGCTGTGATCTTTCTCTTTTATTTCAGTCCATATATAAATGGTACCTTAGCATCATACATCTATCAAAAAATAAAAATTACTTTGCAAAGATATAGATCATTATTAAGAGTTTTCTTTTTATTCAAAATAGAGTTCATTTTAGTTATACTATTATCAAATTAAGTTATAATACACATTAATTAGATAATTAATTATTTATAATTAATAAATAAGCAATGTTTCGACATTCCAAACAGCTAATTAGATTTATTATTCTGTTTTCAAATTATCTATCAATAGTATATTATTAAGTAATTTTCATACAATTTATAAATAATTATAGCATATTTGAATATGACATAATAGAATACTGAATATAGAATATTTGATTAAAGATAAATGATTATATTTTGTAATTTATAATTATCAAATTACTGTTGTTATTGTATTATGTAATATACACTGTAATTTATAGATAATTGGTTTGATAATAACAAATTATTATATTTGATAATTTATTATTAAAAAATATTGATACAATAATATTAATACTTAGATTATTATCAAATTAATAATAATAATAATAATAATTATATTAGTAATGTAATACTATCCATATATTTCAATAAATGAAATTTTACATATCAATATTTTATTGAAAATTAATGATAATTTAAGATATTTATTTATAAAATATTATCTTCTTTAGACAATAAAGAAGATAATATTTATTATGAATTACAGCTGTTTTATTTATAATGAAAATATTTAATGTCGATAATAAATAAATACTATAAACATTATAAAAATATCAATAATGATCAAATATTTCAGTAAACCATTTAATGATTAAAATAAATAAATACTATGTATTTAAATACTACATAACAGCATTTTTTTACAAAATATTTTTTAATTTATTGAACAGTTAATAAAAGAATTATAATTATATAATAATACAATAATTCATAAAATAGTATTTTGATATTTTATAGTATGCATTATAAAATATCTCTTTATAACATATATTGTAATATTATAAATTTATTTATCTAATATAGATAACATTTATTATAAATAGTATCTCTTTTTTATTTGCATTGATACAACAATAATATTAATATCTGGTAATATTTAATTACAATACGTTCATAATGATAAAAAAAATAAATATTATAAAATATAACATACGATCAGTAATGATAAAATATTTCAATAAACTATTTAAGTATCTTTATATGAAAAAACCAGGAAAAAGATTTAAAATATACTATAAATTAATATTGGAGATTTAAGTCGCTAGATTCACAAAAAAGTAAAATATCATAAGAAAATCTCAAGTCCGAAAACACCAGTGTAAATGTAATACTAATAATAATATTTTTGTTGTTGCTGCTGTTAATTACCAGTTTAAATTATCTGTAAATTATATCAATAATCTGATTTGATAGAAGTAGTTGCGATATTGAGAAAAATGTAAAATTATCAAAAATAACAATTTATTATCTAATATATGTAATATTGTTATATATTTATAAATCACATTAAAGTTGATGACAGAAGAAAAAGATTCAAAACTGTTTAAGAAAATATTTTTATCAATTTTTGACAGGAATATACATATATTGTTCAGGTAAATTCATTATAAATATCAAATAAAATAAGTTTATGTAAACTCTACACTGTATTACCGTTTCACAATAACAAGAAATTGAAATAATTTCGAACGCCAAAAAGTGATCGCCAATTTAACATGAAGACAACCTCGGTAACCCTGTACAACTTTTCTAGTAAGAATTTCAATCTAAGTCCCCACGCATGCGCAGTTTCTTATTTTTTGCTATAACGGTTGGGATCGGCGAAAATGCCCCCTGGTAGGAGTGAATAGTCACTCTTTCATAGGAGTGAATGTTCATTTTTTATGGAGTCAATTCTTTTTTTATTTTGCTTTTATGGGTATTTTAAAAGAATCACATCTTTTGCAGCATGCAATGAAAATAGATATAAGCGTGGTAAAGATTGGAATAAAATACTTTATTAGCAATATTTATTTAATTCATAGTTTTTAACACTAATTGAACTTTTAAGGGAAAATTCAGTTAAAGTTACATATGAATTTAAATTAGATTACTGACAGAAATAAACTAATATATTTTATTCCAATCTTACCCTTTGTGTTTCCTTTTATTGCATGCCCTATAAAGATATTACTTTTAAAGTTTTAACTTTTTAATAGCTGGATGTTATATGTTTAACAATGTTTGATTTCATTTTAATTTTTATTTTAAATATAAATTCCTATCTTTTTACCGTACTTTTTCCGTGAATTATTGCTATTTTTGTAAAGTCCAATTGTTCTAAAATATTTTTCATTTTCCATTTAAAAAACAATGCTTATAAACTCACATATCTTTTAAATGAGTTCTAAGCATGATTTAAATACTTTTTTTTTTTTTTTTTTTATCCGCTGTGATTTGTTTTTGTTTTATTTAATATGATCATGGAGTCTAAATTTTAAGCTCTCTGGAATATGTATATATTTTTCTTTTAAACATATTTCTTAACTTAATCATGATTTCTAATTTTCGCTCATTATTGCTGAAAAATGGAATTAATACAATACTTATTAATGAAATGACTCGGTAATACTTATTTATTTTAAATTTTTTATTCCCATAGATATTGTATTTTGTGAATATGAGCAAAATAGATTTTTTATGTTTTATAGGAAAAGATTGACCTGGGAAATACAAAAAAAATAATATAAAAATAAACACATTACATTTATTTATATCTGTATGAATTTTAATAAAAATAAAGTAAATGACTACATATGAAATGTTCTTACTGCTTGAAAAATATTTTAATGTAAAAAAGTAGTTATTAATCTCTTTAAAAAAATATTCAGTCCTATATTATGTAAGTAAATATGTACTTATACTAAAGCATATAAAATATAATAAAATATACTAAATATATACTAAAGCAGTCTTATCTATAAACTTCAAAACGGGCATAAAGAACATTTTATTTAAATGCTTAAATATCATGTTTTATTTTTTAGTGCCAAAAATTACGTGTATCAAAAACGTAGAAAATGCGTTTACAATAGAAGAAAATTTAATAATTGATGCAGGATGTCTATAATTAATTTTTTATAGTACTCAGTCTCGAAATTTTAAAGTTATAAACCGCAGAAAAATGCTCACATACAATAAAAAAAATTAATATACCAACCTTTTCGTAATATGATAATAATCAAATATCATATTTAACTCCGAAACAATAATAACGATGATAAATACCCTAAGTGTATATAATCAGAAATCAGTAATAAACAACAACAAAAAATCTCATAGAACGGCAAATTAATGTTTACATCGTGTCTGCTATGAATTGAATAAATCCAGATATCTTCTGAGTCAGTCAGCCTTGCAAACGAAACACATAAAACTTTTCTTTTTTTTTTCAATCGTTGGCAAAAGTATTTTGCATCGCAGTATTGAATGGGAAGAATAAAATATTTACACTCATTTTTTTTTAATTCACATTGGCCAATCTAATGAAGTTTCGATTATTTTTTGCTAAACATTGTATGTTATTCAATTATTAAAACAATCATATTTCAAACCGCTACATAAAGAAATATAATAGACAATCACTTTTCTAGGAAATCAATTTTCTTGGAATAGAAATCAGGAGAACATTCCACAATCAATCTGTTTGTATACAACATACACCTATTTAGCTCATAATCTTAACATTCCATATCTACACGAATAAATGATTAAAATTAAATAAGACTTACCCTTATGTGTTCCATAAAGAGACATTTTAATGATTTCCTAATCTGTTAATCCTAAGATGGCGGACAAAAAAGTGATCATTTTTCTTATCTTACAAGGGCGTCGTCGCCTTGCTGTTCTTTTTGGTTAATAAACAATGCATACGTAACACACTCTTTCAGGAATGACATATTTCACTCTCGATAACTGAGTGAGACATTTCACTCCTTTCTAGAGAGCGGAAAATTCCACTCTTTAAGGAGTATATATTTACAAAATTCTCTCCAAAAAGAATGAACTTTTCACTCCTCCCAATTTTAGAGTGTTAAGAGAAGAAAATAAAATATAAATTATATATTTTTTTCCAAACGAAACTATCGAATAAAAAATTACATATTTTTTAATAAATTAACTAGTTCAGGTTTTCTAACAACAGTAAATCAAAGCGGTTTATTTTCCATAATTGGATCCCATGACAAATTAACGAAATGTTTTAATAACAGCATGAATTGTAGCTATGAATCTAACGTGATTTTTAAGATAAACATAGAATATATATAAAAGAGTGTTTAAAAAGCCATTTTTATTATTATGCTTATTAAAATTTTAGATAAAAAATAAAGTTTTGCCCAGTTAAAAAATACTATAACATCTTTAAAAATGATTTTAAACAATAACTGCAAATCTTTCATTTAGAGATGAACGTTTGGGATGCCGCAAATATTTCCGTAATTTTAATTTTTTTTCTTATAGGATAATCGTAGATAAGCCGTATATTTTTGTGGAGTGACTTCATAGAAATAATATATTCTATTTATAATTTGTAAACTATATAAATATCTTTTATCTTCTATTATAGTTAAATTTCTATAAGATTTAAGTCTAAAAATCAAGAGTAAGTTATAAGAATAACCTTTTAAAATTAATGTGTTTCGCTTTTTTTTCCA
This sequence comes from Maratus speciosus, assembly GCA_963932465.1. Classification (NCBI taxonomy): domain Eukaryota; kingdom Metazoa; phylum Arthropoda; class Arachnida; order Araneae; family Salticidae; genus Maratus; species Maratus speciosus. The sequence continues at coordinate 311,033,896 of OZ010792.1, forward strand.
TATTTTAACTTTTTTTAGAACTTTTATTATTTATTTCAGTTAAAAGAACTTCTTGTAGAAAAAACACACATACTTAATTTTATAGTAAATTGTTTAAACCCTTTCATAATGGACAAATAATTTTGGAAAATAAAACGAAACCTTCACTGGAGTTCCATTAATGTCCGTGTCTACAGCTCATATTCAAAATATTAGAATAATTACTTTTTTTTTTTTTACAAATTGAAAATATCGTTTGATCATTTAATGTCTTTTAATGCAAATATGCAAACGATATTTTTATTAAGAACTTATTGTTAATTAAACTTATTTATTATTTTAAAATTAATATCATTTTTGAAAAGATTATTTGAAATTTTTTTTTTGAAAAGTCAAAATATTAGAATATTTATTCAAGTGGTTCAAAATATTAGAATATTTCACATCAATTCTCCTTTAATTACCACCAATTCAAAACTGGTGGCATCATTGATTGAATTCAGACGATTTTATTTAAAATCAGCATTCTTTTTGCAGTTTTGTTTGCTTTTTCGTCTTAAAATGGGTCGTGTGAGTAATATTCCTGAATCTATAAAACTTCGTATGGTTAATTTGTATTGGCACGGTTAAAATCAATGTTATATAACGAATTATTTACATTGTTCGCAGTTAAGCGTTAGTAAAATACTAACACAATATTAAAAAATGGAAAATTTCAAAATAAGCGCCGAAATGGCGGCCGAAAACCAAAAATATCTGCTAGATATGACAGGAAATTGAAGCGTATAGTTAAGAAAAACAGTTTTAAAAGTGTGCGATTCTTGCACCGAAAATGGAAAGAAGAAGAAGTTGATGTTTCTACATCGATAACAGTAAGACGTTCTTATATATTTCGTAAGTAATTAATAATAATTAACAGAACTATGAATATTATATGAATAAAATAAGATCTCTACAAACAGCAACAAAAATGTATAAACAAGTTAAAAGCACAAGGCAAACATAGAATGGTATTGTCAGTGCAAAATCGGCGCAAAAGTTGTAGGATGGTGCGTGCATGCCGCTTTCATGTAATGTGCCTTGCCTGTATATGGGAGTGGCGACGTATGCACCGGACGTATGCTCAGACTGTGCCCAGGCAGAACTTCTTGTTTAAAATATGGCAAACCTAAATTTCAGAATTTGGCGATAGTCGCCTGAAGGAGTTTGATTAGGCGAGTGACACATTGAGACAAGTTAAAAAACATTAGCTTGACGATAACAACAGGTTCGCCAAACTATTATATCTCAGCCATTTTTAAAAGCAAAGGCAAAACAAAAAATGATTTATAATCCTTGTAACGAGGCCAAACACTTAGGGGAAAAACTTTTTGGATTTCTAATTTTTTACTACATCTTTTTGAATTTGAAATTTTTAACTGGCCACCATTTTGAAACAAGAGAGCGGATGAAGCTGGCCAATGAACTTGGTTCAGACCTTGGTAAGTGCTGTACACATCCAAACCGGTACATAAATACGAGTGATATAGCATAACAAATAGCATATACTTGTGTATATACAGTCAAACTCGTTTAATACGAGCACGGCTAAAACGAGGACATCGTTAAAACGAGCAATTTACGGGTTTAAAATTATAATGGTTTATAATTTAAATTATAGTAAGATTTTCACCGTTTTCACGAGCTGTACAATAAGAAAATCATGGCCAATACGAGCAAAACATCTGTTTATTTCAGTGCGATTGGTAGCAAAGAATAGGGTTGAATAAAGAAATAATTGACCGTGTTATCGAACACTAGTATTATTATTCAACGCTAGTATTTCTGCGTTAACTGCCTTTCATAATGTAATAATTTATCAGTTTTACCGGTCATAATTTCACCCATCTAGGACACCCCACCCCCCCAAGAAAATACAAGAGAGTGCCCTAAGGGTTGGGTTGATTTTTGACGGCCAATTATCTACACGAGGGATATAGGCCCTAAGGGGAGTGCCTTCCGTGGAGGTCTTTCTAAGGGAACCTAATCCGTATTAACGCATGGAAATCCACGGTTCGAAGAAAACCACGAAAACTCCGAATGATTAGGCCGACGGGCGCGATTGGGTTTGAACCCAGCACTTCCCGTCTACCAGCTTCGAGAGCAGAATCTCTTGGCCACTGGTGGGACCGAGAATGCCCTAAGGTCTTGAAAAATTGAAAAAAAAAGGAGGGATTCTGTTTCAGATTCCACCCGCTTAATGATTTACAACTGAGCTATAAAAAGGAAAGATCACAGAAGAAAACCTTTTATTGTTTTTCGTTCATTAAATTCGTATTTCGGGCCATATTAACCAATCATTTCATGTCTCTTATTACACTGTTAAAATGAAAAGGATATGGGAAATCAATAGCTTGAAAAATTGCAGTGATTATTGCAATGTTAGCCCAGTTTTTTCAAATAAAGGGAAGTGATCAGTTCCATTAGTGTACATCGTTCATTTGGTTTGTAATTTCTATCGACCGAGAGCCGGTAGCACAGAGAATCAGCTCATCGAGTTCACGGCTAAAATTCCAGAATTAGTTAAAACTTGATTCACATATTAAAACGCAATTGGTTGTCCAAGTCATATCTTGGTAGAAAATACCTGAAAACCCGATTTTAGCGGTTGACCCCTAGGTTTACTATTCTGTTTTCTTGCTCCCAGTCCTCCATGTTTTCATACCTTTGGGTGCAGCAAAACACAATGGTAAACCAACGAGTCAAATGCTAAAATCGGGTTTTCAGGTGTTTCAAACCAAGATATGACTTGGCAGACCGATTGCGTTTTAATATGCGAATCGAGTTTCAACTATTTCTGGAATTGCAAACGTGAACTCGATGAGGTGATTGTTTGCGCTTTCGCCTCCCGGTCTACAAGTTTCTTAGAGATTTTGACTTCAGAACTGTTATCTTGTCTAAAGGGAAGACGCGTTATGGAAAATTACGCCCACGACGGTAAGACTGAATATTGTATTTTTACTTTATTAAGTTGATTTTAGCATTAAGATAATGTGACTAATTAAAAGTAGCGGTTAGTTTAATTATGTGTGTATTTTTAAGATTTTTATTATATTCACGGATATTACGAGCAGCGGTTAATACGCGGACTTTTATAATTCCTTTGTTTTTCGTAATAAAAGATTTCGACTGTACACACACACGCACACACATACACACACATATATATATATATATAAATATATATATATATATATATGTTACAATAATTTGTAACATGTAATGAAGTTTGGTGTAAGAAAAGTAGAGATTGCTCTATGACTCTATCAGGAGGCTTTAAAATAAACCTTTTGTATCATTTCATATTTAGGAAAGGTAATTAGGACCGTTTAATCAATTATTTAGTGGATATCTCTGAAGTCGCTATGTTAAATCTCGTCGTTTATCCATGTTGGCCTTTGGTCGAAATACATTGCCAATTTTCCGAGAAAGAAAAGAGCAGATCTTCACAAAAGAAGCATTTTTATTTGTTCTTTCTAGTAGAATAATGTTGTAAAGCACCCACCACAAATTACAGCTTGTAGCGATATTTCTTGACATCTATCTTAGTAGTTACTTCAGCTTAAATGACATTTTAGGAAAAGATGTTATAAAAACATTGTATTATTCCGATGACTTGCTTACAGACAGCAGACGTAGTTTTTCAAGACAACTAATCGTACGAAATCTGAGCTTCTAAACTCATGTTTTGACATTTTATACTTCCGCACGAAAGGGTTTTCACGTCACTGCAGATAAGGGGAAGAACCAATAACAGATCGAATGTGGGCCGAACTATATTTTAAAGGCGAAAGAAAAAAGGAATGGTGCGGTACACTCGGGAAAAGCCTGCCAAACGATTTTTAAAATATAATAAAAAAAAGGGTACAAAACAGATAATTTTAATAGAATTCATATCGGCATTTAAGATTGAGATATGAAAAATCTTGAAATAAATGATAATTACGGAAAATGTTTTTTACAATAGATTTTTGAAAAGAAGTAAAATATTTTCATACGCATTTTAAATAGAAATGACTATAGGTAAATGGAATAAATGGAATATTATTTAAGATAGGAAATGATTTAATTAGCCAGGATTTCAGAATCATTTTAGAAAGGAAATTTTTGTAGAATAATTTTTATGAAGCGCGGACATTTAAGTTTTGTAATATATACTTTTGAACAAAGGTAAGTTTTTGGGTCTGGAGGTCGTTATTGGTAAAAATATGCAGGCATCCCCCGACTTACGTATTACGCGACTTACGCAAATTCGCAGTTACGTAGTAAATCTCGAAAATTACATTTGTGAACATACTAGCGCCAGTTGCATACTTTCGATACTTATTTTATAAATAAAACATATAGATATAAACCACAACCGTAATATAGTTTATATATTAGATAGAGTTATAATTTTATTGGTATATACAATCAAATCTACAAAAAAAAAAACTTAGTCTTTATTATTATTTATTCATAGTAGCCATCTAATTCATAATTAATACAGTTTGTGATTATCAAGGATTATTTTATTTTGTGAGTGCTATTCATTTGTCTTGCCATCAGAAATTCATGGAGAATAGGTTAAATTAATCCTCTTTAATTATTTCTTATTTTTTTAGTCGGTTGATGTAGATTCAAAATTATTATAAATCAATTCATCAATGGTAGATTTATAAATCCCGTATTCCACCAAGATATTTGAAATGTGTTCCTTAAGTTTGTTTTATATTTTTTCATACTTTTATAGTTTATATCGAGTAAATACTGTCGCATGATGTTTTATTTATAAAATAATACGGTGTAAATCCTTCTATATATAAAAAAAAGTTTTGATTTGGAAATGGACCAATGAACATCTGCGTAGATATTCCGGGTTGATCCGCATCCAATTTGAATGCTTAAGCATGGCCTTTCATCGTTAATATTAAGAAAACTGTTGCATACAAAAATATGAAAATCGGTGGTATTATAGAAAAATGTTTGATAAACACGCTGATGCAGACAGTTTTCAAATCGAAGAATTATTTTAAGAGATATTTAATGCTAAAGTTGGACAAAGTCGTTCCATTAAAAAAGTTTTATTTGGGCAAAAACTATGTATGAGAATTTAATCATTTTTAGATCATTTTATACGTTATAAGTTCCCAATGCGCAGATTGCATTTATTTTTCTTATTTGACTCATTTTTGGAGATTTTATTTCTATTTTTAATTCAAATTTTCAGCATTTCGAGAGATGTTTTTTACAAACTTTAGAAAATGTCATTAATTTAAACTGTTGCCAATTGTATAAACAGCGAAACAAATTATCATATCAAATATTTCTTCAAATTAAAAATTTATTTACACGTGACTATTACAAACAGAAAAAAAAACTTTAAAATTAGAATTAAATGATTACATGTTAAAAGCAGGAAAATTACGTCATAAGAAGCATATTTACACTTGAATTTTACGTCATATTTAAAATGCCCCAAAAATATGGTAAAACAATTTAAATTGAAAAATATATTTGCGCGAGATATTTTGAGATAATCTTTTCAACTATTATCGTGAATTCGAAGACAGCGCAAATAATATTTCCTTCTAACAACAAAAGTATTTTTACGTGAATATTAATAAGAGAAATAAAAGTTTGGTGTAAATTACGTCAGATTTGAAACGATACATTTAAAATGAATTATTTAAAAGAACTATCTTATAGCGCTGCTAAAAAATACCGGGAGACAATGACACTGTTTACTTAATTCATTTTACATTAGCTTATTTTCAAATAACTAATGTGTTTAATTAAATACGAAAACAGCCATTGTATCTCTTAACAGCAACAGATTTGGTCTTAAAAATCCCCAATCCAAGAAAAACGAATGGAAACCCGTTTACAGAGAGATCGCTACTGGTTTTTTTTTTTTAATTTTAATTCAATATTTTTAAAGCCAATCAAATGCGTGCAATTAGCGTGCTTTTTGGATTTTGGTGTGCCTGAACGGGGGTTGGCGAGCGTAGCTCGTAGGGGGCAGAGCCCCCTAGTAATATATATATATATATATATGTATGTATAAATACATATACTATATATATTTAATAAATATTGCAGTTTCTTACAAAATTTTACATAAGCAACTTACAAATTCGACTTACGTAAATTTCAAGTTACGTAAAACTTCACGGAACGCATTACTTACTTAAGTCGGAGGATGTCTATATGTACATATTCTGGAATTGCTTTCCTCCTGAAGGCTGCAGTAGGTAGCTTCTTACTTTTGTTATGGAAGTCACCTAAACGAGGAAACAGGGCGGAAAGGAAGATGATTTGTCTCTAACAAAATTGAATGTTGTTAGTTCTTTCTTTTCTGAAAAACCTTCGCTATTTTTTTTTACTTTCTATGAATCTTCGAGAATTGTTAGCTCCTTGTTTCCGTTACCAACGCTCAACCACAGTCATAATGTAGCATTCAAATAAATTTCGTTTGGCACTTATTAAGAAAAAATATTTTTGGCATACCCTATGGTATAGTAAACTTTATTTCATCTAACGTATAACACATTTGAAAACACGTTTCCATAAATTATCACCCATAAAATGTAATGTATCCGAATTCTTTTACACGGGTCTGTAAAGTAGTCTAACTCATTCAAGCATTTTTTCAGTACGGAACATGCTGTATTTAAGTGAACCTCGTCAACATATGCTAATATCATTACCTTTTTGATAGTTCTTTAAATGTATCGACATCGTTATAACTCACTTGAAAATTTTCCTCCAGCCAGTCAATTGTAATGTACCCAGATTCTTCTATATATCCCTGTAATATAAATTTGCATGTCCCTGTAATAATAATAAATGCTCTGTTAACCACTTTCTATAGGAAATATGTTATTGCGCATCTCAATAATTTATATTTGTTTTTTCAGGTTTGAATAATATAAAGCATTAAAACGTACATGAAAATATTTCATCCACCGACCACATTTCATCCTGTGTAAATGAATGATAAATCTTGTCCTTGATAACAGTTACTATTAATAATAGGGACATGCTTTATTGAAATTCAATTACATACGTCAATTTAACGGATATACAAGTATATTTACGCAAATTAGAGCACTAATATACGAACAAACAAATGAACCGAAGTTCCAAAAATACTTTTGGATTATGAAAGCGTTAAAAATACTATCCACTAATAGAATATTATACTTTACTACTAAGATCTTCAACATACTATACAATAATACTAAGATCAGGAATTCTAAAATTTCATTTTTAAAGCTTTTATATGAATCTGTAAATTAATATTATCTCCGTAACTTTTGAAATTTACTCAAGCACAAAATGGTTTTGATAATTTTGCTGTCACATGTAATCAACTTTCAAAATGCAACATCTGAGCGCCTTCAGAAATGCTGTAAGAGGATCCTGTCTTAAGCATGAAAGCTTCCTAGTCCTTACGGACAGAATACCATACCATTCAATTATACATGCTAAGACTGAAACCTATCTAAAACGGAATCATTTTCCTGTCCCTTTCGATTGCGTTGTAGGAGATTTTTCTGTTCTAAATACAAATTAAAGTCTTATACAGTAAAATCTGTGAAAACGAAATCACTAGGGATCGTAACAAAATTCTGCTTTTGGACAGATGCCCGTCTTATGAGATATAATTGAATGATGTTCCTTCCAAGGGGACAATGAAATTTTCCCATTCAAGACGGGATTCCATTACAAAAAGGTTGCGTTTTTACAGGTTTTATTGAAAAAAGTACACAGAAAAACCCGTGAAAACATAATTGCTAGGAAATAGAAAAAACAATCCGTTTTAAACAGGTTTCCGTCTTAGTAGGTAGACTTGTAAGATTTTCCTTTATTTTTTTTTCGGAATCGGGATCGTAAAAGTTCTACAATAGACGCATTCCGCTTTCACTGGTATTTTGTATACAGGGTGTCCAGCGAATAAGACCCTGATTTCAAAATTAAATATCTCAAAAACAAAGATCAATAGATTTATGCGGTAAACGATTTGTTTACTAGTTAAGCTGTAAAAATGTTGTACAGAAGTTTCAAAAATTAGTTGCAAAAACCGCTAACAGATGGCGCTGTAATCGCAATACTTGTAAACTGCTTTGAAGTCGAGAGCCCTAGCGTCTGATTCCTAGATGGCTCCCTACGTAAAGACGAATATTGGGAAAGTCCATTTTTTCATTGGAGTGATGTGCAGAAATGGAGACATCTGGTCACAGAATTATTCAGCTTTAATTTTAGAAAATTTCAATTAATAGAATTTTCAATAAAAAGTTTAGAAATCATTATAAGAATTTTTAAAATATTTTATTAAATTCAATCTTTAATGCCATATAATTATTTAAATTAACATGCATATATTTAAAAAATAATTTTGTACTTTTTATTTACTTTTTATATTTTTAAATCACGGCATAATATTTTGGTATTATTGTTTATACCTGAATTATTATAAATGAAAAAGTAATTTTTCACTTTTGATTTATTTTTAAATCACGGCATAATACTTTGGTTTTAGCACAACACATATATTTCTTTTCTATGCAAACATAGTTTTAGAGACAGAAATTATGCGTTAAATTATTTCTTTTTTAAAAGGAATTGATGATAAGTCATATCATCAACGTCAAAGCAAAAGTATTTTGGAAGCTGCATGCCTTTCGAACATTTCGGATCCTATCGCTAAGCTGCATCATATTTCTGTGCTCAATGATAAAAAAAATTAAAACCAGTTTTTAAAATTAAAATTACTTTTTTAACTTAATTAAGTTTTTTAAAATAGAAACTTTATATTTTTTCATTCAAACTATTCTCTACAATTAAAAAAAAAAGATTTATGAATCATTATTGTAAATGCTCAATGATTTCTAACAAGTTGGAAATTGCTCGTCAAACATGGCAAATGAGGTGCTTTCGTACTATAACTAGTTTTATAATTAATTTTGGCACCCCATATTGTACTGAATGTATATTTTTTTGCGCTTCATAAGTGCATAGTCTGTAACATCATTAAAATGCACTTACAATAATTTTTTTCCCATTCCCCGTAATGTAACGGAAAACTTTTGACTGTCCCTGTAATTAAACTATACATTCGATTTTCATAAAATTTGAAATGGCTCGACAAAATTTTGCAGCAATTATATATTTAAAATTTCAGACCATTCGGAAGGCTGTAAAATCATTAAAATGCATTTGCAATAATTTTTTCCCATTGGCCATAATGTAACGGAAAACTTTTGGGTGTCCCTGTAATTAAACTATACATCCGATTTTCATAAAATTGGAAATGGCTCAACAAAATTTTGCAGCAATTATATATTAAAAATTTCAGACCATTCGGAAGGCTGTAACATCATTAAAATTCACTTGCAATAATTTTTCCCATTGGCCGTAATGTAAAGAAAAACTTTTGACTGTCCCTGTAATTAAACTATACATCCGATTTTCATAAGATTGGAAATGGCTCGACAAAATTTTGCAGCAATTATATATTAAAAATTTCAGATCATTCGGTCGGGTAGTTTTTGCTCTGTTATATGCGGACGGACGGACAGACAGACGGACGGACAGACGGACGGACAGACGGACGGACAGATAGACGGACTGAACGACGACTATAGGTGCTACGTATTTATATAATTACGAACGCACCTAAAAAAAGGGGTTTCTTTTAGCTTAATTAAATTTTAAAACCAGAGACTTTGTATTTTTTTATTCAAACTTTTTTCACAGTTTAAAAGACATACCACAGAGATATTGGTATTCGGACCGAAGTAGCTTATACCAAAATTTGAAACAAATCTCAATTCTGTCAACACATGGCTCCGCTTCTGCACATTACCCAAATAAAATATTTTTTAAGTTCTTATATAATGATTGCTAAACTTTTTATTGAAAATTCTATTAATTGAAATTCTCTAAAATTGAAGCTGATGCAATAATTCTGTGACGAGATGCCTCCACTTTTGCACATCACCCCGAAGAAAAAGCGGTCTTTCCCAATTTTCGTTCTTCCATAGGAAGCCATATAGGAATCAGACGTTAGGGCTCTCGACTTCAAAACACAATTTATAGGCATTGCGATTACAGCGCCATCTGTTAGCGGTTTTTGCAACTAATTTTTGCAACTTCTGTACAACATTTTTACAGCTTAGCCAATAAAGCTACCGTTTACCGCATAATTCTATTGATCTTTGTTTTTGAGATATTTAATTTTGAAATCAGGGTCTTATTCGCTGGACACCCTGTATTTCGTTCCGTTTGATGCAGACTAACGAATAGTACGAGAAGAAATTAAAAAGAATTTGTGCATAAAAAAAAATCGTTACTTTTGGCGTTCCATGTACTCATCCCGCGGGACAGATCTTGGACTCTTTGAATATCGGGACGTTCGCTTCAATTTTCAGAGAAATTTGGCAACACTACTTCTGACCTTCGGAATCTTCTACCTGTTGCTTTTCTAATTCAGACTATAAATGGTCCTTCTGTCACTATCATATTGTTTTCTTGTTCACCTTGCTGTTTTTGTGGTTTTACAAGTGTGATGTCGTCATTCAAAACAGCGGTATATTTTGATTCGTAGCACCGATTTATTATTTCAAAGTCTCTCAGGTAACTAAGTTTTAACAATTATAACGTAGAAGCAAACATATTTTTATTTGGTAGATATCGGTGTTTCGGAAAACGTTATTAAATCCAAAATGTCATAACATTTCTTGCGTTCATTTAACTCTGAAAAGGTAAGAAGAAATTTAAAAAATTGTAAATACTAAAAGTTACTAAATAATACTAAATAATTTATATTTAAAAATTTTTCTGTTTGTTATTATAACTCTTTGTTTGTTTGTTTGCTTTTATGAAATCGAACTGACATCAAAGAGTTATGGAGATTTAAATAAAACATTTAGATTTTGTTGCATTTTTATACATTGTAAAGAGAATTTAGGTGAGCGGTAAATGACAAAATATGAAAATGCTTGTGCTCATGTAAAAAAAAAAGAGAGAAAATATGTATAAGCTGATTATAAATTATAAAATATATAACAGAAGTGTATAAAAATATCCCTTGTCTCGACTCAGCAATGCGAATAAATACTTACAAAGTTTGGCGAAAGATGGTATTGTGTTGATAAATTTGAAAAATCCGAACTAATACAAACATAATTTCGTTTTCATTTCAAAATCTAATATGTAGCGCGCTAATGTAGCTTTTAAATTACCTCTTTACTGATATTATTAAACCTTAGGTTAATGGTCAAATATGGGTGGAAGGTTTTAACTGAAAGTTCTTTAACCCTTTTTAATAACATGCTGCACATTTACAAGATAGACAGATTTTGTAGTAATGTCCAATTCTCTAGTATCCAATCTTTTAAAAACCGTTTTATTTTTCGCTGCACTTATATAAGGTAATTAATCCAAATTATTAGTGGAAACCTCAACATACTGTAAAAATATATTCCCCACTTGTAAATATCAAATATAATACTGAACTTTATTAACAGGTTTATACTAGCAACTTTTACCACATTAATGTCTGAGATCCGATCTATTTCTTGAAGTCTAACTTTCTCAAGAATATGCTGAAAACTATTTTCAATACTATTGCAGAGCATTTTTAAATGGAAAACTACATGGAATATTAAACAATGCAATAGATAAACGTGTTTCAAAAGTGATTTATAATCTGTGCGCATTGCATAATTTTTCTTTCTGGTTCAATATTTATCTTATTTTCTATTTTATGTTTTATTTAGTAGAGGAGTGGGATAGGAAGTTTAAAGAGACAAACGACTAACAAAAGAAAAGAAGTTTTCCACAAATTTGATTCAGCTTTTTAAAAAAATTTCAAAATTTTAAAGACTTTTTTTGTGCATATAAATTTTAATTTTAGTGAAATCTTTCATTTTCTGTGCTGTAACAAGAGACTGATATTTTAGCATTCATTTAAATACTATGTTAAACTGAATAAAGTTAAAGAAGAGACTTTAAAATAATAAATATTTTAGCACAGACTATCAGATTTAAAAAAATAAATTTTTGATTTTGATTTATAGAAGACTATAAAGTTGATTTCTTGAGCTTCACAACAAACTTATTTGTCTTACAAATTAATATGTAACTGTATATAAATGATTCATGCAAAATATGAATATACAAATTTTGAAGCATTGATTGAAGAAATAAGGGACTAAATCTGAAGAGCCACAAAGAGATATAGACAGAGAATAAGAGATTCTTGTCTCTTGTTACCCAGACAATAACAAACAAGTTGGAAATTGCTCGTCAAACGTGGCAAATGAGGTGCGTTCGTACTATAACTAGTTTTATAAATATTTTTTGCACCCCATATTGTAATGAATGTATATTTTTTGGAACTTCATAAGTGCATATTCTGTAACATCCTTAAAATGCACTTGCAATAATTTTTTCCCATTGGCCGTCATGTAACGGAAAACTTTTGACTATCCCTGTTATTAAACTATACATCCGATTTTCATAAAATTTGAAGTGACTCGACAAAATTTTGCAGCAATTATATATTTAAAATTTCAGACTATTCTGAAGACTGTAACATCATTAAAATGCACTTGCAATAATTTATTCCCATTGGCCGTAATGTAACGGAAAAATTTGACTGTCACTGTAATTAAACTATACATCCGATTTTCATAAAATTTGAAATTGCTCGACAAAATTTTGCAACAATTATATATTTAAAATTTCAGACTATTCGGTTGGGTATTGCTCTCTTATATGCGGACGGACTGACAGACAGACGGACGGACTGAAGGACGACTATAGATGCTACGTATTTATATAATTACGGACGCACCTAAAAACGGTATATTGAGAGACATATAACTAAACTATGACATATAACTGAAACTATGTAACTAAAAGATATTTTTAATAAGTTGAAAAATGTAATATCAGTTAACATCTTATTAGTTAAAAACTAACATATGAGTTATAGCTAACATTTTAACCCACATTACATTATATTACTTTATTATTAGCAGCATATGTTTTGCATTTTTAAATGTACATTTAGGGTAGGGTTTTCACCCGTTTCTTTTTAAAACCACCTATTCACATGTATCCTATAGTTTCTAGGATTAATCGATTTATTCTTTGCGTTTAAAAGAAAATTCTGTAGCATTTAAACTGAAATACGCCCAGGAAGTTACTGATTGATTCAGTAATGCTGCATCACTTGCCACAAACTCAAGGCCGGATATTATCTCTATCTGTTTTGCTGGCTCTTATGTCACATTGATTCGATTGAGGATAAGGATATTCAACATTCACTTTCAAGTTTCAAATATAGTTTTATAAGTAAACTCGAATTATAAATATTTATATTATTTGGTTATTATTTGCTTATATATTACCATAATAAGAAGATGCAATAAGTGTTTCGTTGTAAAGAAATTTCTGGAGTGTTTCGTTCCAATATTTTAAATGATGTGTATCTCTACGTAAGCTTTTATTCATGTGTTTAATATCTTTGCTTATAATTTAGTGGAATACAAAATTTCCTTACAAAAAAGTAAGTTCATTATATGTTTATTTATATGTGTGTACAAATGCCTAAATTATATAAATTGCATATACGTAACTAGATTTTATTACATACTTGAAATGATTACTAATGTTAATTTTGTCTTTATTATTACTGAAAAATTGCTGATTTTCAATCATTTTAATAGAGCACATACATTTCAACCCTGTAATTCTATTAAGGAGGGGGGCGGGGGTTCCAAACCCCTGTCTATTTGATGGTTTTAAAGATAATGAATTTATTCTAATTTCATTAAGTGCAGGGATTGTGTGGAAAAGGTTGGTAATGTACAGTCGTGGAAAAAAAAGTAAACACCCCCTACTATCTCTGATGCAAAATATTATCGTAGAAGAAAGTTACTGGTACCACACGATTGGCAATAAAGTCTACTTTAAAATGACGTATATAAAAATTTTTTAGGGGCCATCTACATATTAAAACGAACCATAACTTTTTTTTTCAATAGCAGTGCATAATTCTGACTGCATAAATGAACTTTGCACCCTAGAATTATCCTAAAAACGAATTTTTATGCAATTCGTACGATAAGTTTCCAATAAATTAATTATTTTAAAACGAGCATATTTTATGGACTGTATTCAAACTGAAGTTCGATACTCCATTGTTGACCGAGAGAGCCTCCTTCTTGATCAAGGCATATTAAGCGCTACTCAAGCAGTCATTGAAGAGTGCTAGATTACAGGATAGCATAAGAATTTTCAAAATATCTGGTCACTTCCGTCATAGACAGAACCTTAGACCATCATTTTGCCGCTTTTTAAGCGTAATTTGAAAACTATTTGGAAGAAAAGTGTGAAATTTTGGATTTTCATAAAGCATAACTTTATAAATCTAAATCCATAAAAAAAATTGCAGGTTGCAATTCATAAATTTTCCGAATATTAATTTCATAATTCATATCATAAAATTATAAAAATTGCAAATTCAATGTATTTATGTTTGGGTATATTAGTATTATTGCTACACAAAAAATTAGCACATTAGGAGCATAATTTCAGGAGATATAAATAAAAACATGAAAATGTAATTTAACATTAGAAGCACTAAATTTGGAATGTTTATAATTAGAAAACTTATCATTCAAATATTTGAAATTTCGTGTCCATGCGTAGTTTGAACCGAAGATTTGAAATATCTTGTTATAATTGGGTATTGCTATAAAAAAAAAATGAAGTTTGGGTTCGTTTTAATATGTATATGGCCCCCTAAGCAAATTTTATATACATCATTTAAGACTTTATTTCCAATCGTTCGGTACCAGTAACTTTCTTCTACGATAATTTGTTGAGGAGTTAGTCGGAGGTGTTTAGTTTTTTTCCCCCAAGACTGTACACTATATGGCCAAAGGTGACCGATCAGATGCGATTTTAGACGTTTCGTTAAATATCTAGAAAAATGTACGAGGAATTAGCCTGAAACTGCATGTGAAGTTGTTATCCAGTATTTGTAAAGTAGTTGTTTGTTGTTGCACAGGTGGTTCATTTTGCTAAGCTTCAATACCGACTCTAAGGTAAAAATATCAATTGTTAATTATTTTAAGAAGAAGGCAGGGAAATGCTGAGATAATAAAAGGCAGGAATATTCTGAAGGTCTTTATTGTGCACCGGGATCGTTTCCACCACCGCCGAGAATTACACGGCCAATGTTGGAGAAGGGAGCGAAGCGTTACAATTTTTTTTATTCACATCATGCGAGTTCAGAAGCTAGTCTGACTCAAAAATACACTTTCTCGAAATCTGGAGTGTTGGCAAGTTTACATACACAATTTCGCCAAATATATACACTATATGGCGAGATTAAAGAGAGGAAGACATGTGGTCAAAGTACAATAATTGAAATTGAATCGGGAATGTAAAAGATTAATAAGAAATATTTTAACGCCAGTGGCTGTGTAGGAATTCTAGCTTTAAACCGCGAAAGGCATTCTATAGGGGTTGCTAAAGTTCTCATGGGATTGAAGCGGCCGAAAGAGTACGTTAAAAAAACAAAAACAAAATAAAGACAGGGTTAATAACTGAAATGACACATCTATCTAACATCTGGACCAACGGCTAAAAATGTAAAGATTAATTTCTGCATATCATCAAACTAAGGCAGAAGGATGAAAATTAGAATCCAGTTATTAGGCGAGAAAAGGAAATGATTTTTTTTTTTTTTAACTGCAGTGCGCTGCGGTTAAAATATTAAAGAGACAGAGAATTGAATGCTTAATTTATGAAGGGAAAAGAGCGCTAAAAACAGATTGAATCCGAATGCAGACAGATAATTAAATTTAAGAATTAAAAAAAATGTAATTTTAAAGGGGGAAAGAGGAAAGGTCTTAATATTAATATGTGAAGGTAGGCGCCTTCACATATATCATCCAGTATTTGTAAAGTAGTTGTTTGTTGTTGCACAGGTGGTTCATTTTGCTAAGCTTCAATACCGACTCTAAGGTAAAAATATCAATTGTTAATTATTTTAAGAAGAAGGCAGGGAAATGCTGAGATAATAAAAGGCAGGAATATTCTGAAGGTCTTTATTGTGCACCGGGATCGTTTCCACCACCGCCGAGAATTACACGGCCAATGTTGGAGAAGGGAGCGAAGCGTTACAATTTTTTTATTCACATCATGCGAGTTCAGAAGCTAGTCTGACTCAAAAATACACTTTCTCGAAATCTGGAGTGTTGGCAAGCTTACATACACAATTTCGCCAAATATATACACTATATGGCGAGATTAAAGAGAGGAAGACATGTGGTCAAAGTACAATAATTGAAATTGAATCGGGAATGTAAAAGATTAATAAGAAATATTTTAACGCCAGTGGCTGTGTAGGAATTCTAGCTTTAAACCGCGAAAGGCATTCTATAGGGGTTGCTAAAGTTCTCATGGGATTGAAGCGGCCGAAAGAGTACGTTAAAAAAACAAAAACAAAATAAAGACAGGGTTAATAACTGAAATGACACATCTATCTAACATCTGGACCAACGGCTAAAAATGTAAAGATTAATTTCTGCATATCATCAAACTAAGGCAGAAGGATGAAAATTAGAATCCAGTTATTAGGCGAGAAAAGGAAATGATTTTTTTTTTTTTTTAACTGCAGTGCGCTGCGGTTAAAATATTAAAGAGACAGAGAATTGAATGCTTAATTTATGAAGGGAAAAGAGGGCTAAAAACAGATTGAATCCGAATGCAGACAGATAATTAAATTTAAGAATTAAAAAAAATGTAATTTTAAAGGGGGAAAGAGGAAAGGTCTTAATATTAATATGTGAAGGCAGGCGCCTTCACACTGCAGGTGTGTAAACAGTATAGTATAGGTCATATATTCCCGCGAAGATTTTTTTCCCGAAACCCTATAGGGAACAGTCGACAAATTGAAAAAGAACGAATATCTTTTGCATAACCCTGTAAAAACTAATGTTGCAAAAGCGTTCAAACTCGAGATTATTAATAAGTGGCTTATTGTAATATACTGTGTTCATTTTTATGAGGATAGCATGTATACTCGTTGAGAAATTAAGGTTTTTATAAAAACAGTTCCAAATTTCGCCAAGTTTTTTGCTTATAATTTGTAGAGTTCTTAATATTAAAGAAAGTTCTTTTTAGAAAATATGACAAACAACATTTACACAATATTCTGCAATCAGAATTAAAAAATAATAAAAATTGGATGAAAAATGAGCATGTTTACTAAAAAATGTTTCACTGCACATGCGCGAATGCAATCGAAATAAAATGCGCATAATGTATTAGCTAGGAAAATAGATCAACTTTTGTGAAAGTCTCAAAATCATAGCTTGAAAATTCTGAAAATTATCGTCGATAGAATAAGCTCGAAATCCGTTGTTCCCAAAAAGAAGCAAAAAGATGAGGGGTTCTATCCAAATATAGTAGTACGTGCAATATTGAGTATGCTATCTTGGCACTAATCAGCAGATATTTACATTCTTTAACAAGAAAATTCTTTTACTTCGGTTAATATTAAACCCACTCCGTTGTCTAAATTCTAATCCCTGTAAAAGTACCGTTTTGGAAGTTTCTTTCAAATATCGTTAAACGATACCCTTTTTAACAAATAAAAATAATGTAATGTGTACAATAACGATAAATTTTTAAAATAACTTCAAAATTAAGATTTTCCAGGAAATGAAACAACTATGTATCAGAAAAACAATTAAAAAATATATTGTTCGTGTAGGTTATATATTGGTCAATGTTTGCTACATCTGGGAATATTTCTTTGCTAATAGTGTCAATATTTTGATGAAATTGTCCTACATTGGATTGTTTACATTTGACCGATATTGCCCCAATCTTTTTGCAATGTTGGCATTTTACTGTAAGCTTTCCTGAATAAAGGCAATATTTCTGTAAATGTGTTATTTCATTCAAAAGTCTACATTTTATCGAAATTTAATATTAATGAAAGTATATTGAATTCAATATTGGTGCGATATTGGGTCTTAATTGATTTCGGCCTGTTAATAGAAATAAAGAGTCATCTAAAATGTGATTTTCTTTTAGAACATAAAAAGATACAAAGTTTTCGCGTCAATAGAATGATAGTTTAAAGTTAAATTACACAAAAGTCTTATAATGTTAAAATTTAAGATGAGCACTTTTTAAAACCACCAAAATGTTTTAGCTTGTTTCAGTTAAATTATGAATTATCGTTTAATTTATAATCGCATCTAAAATTAAACTGAATTGATATTCAAATATGTATTTATATATTATTTGTTCTCTATTTCCCTATTCGCTGTTCTTTCTCAACTTTTCCTGTAACTTTCTTTCTCTGTTGTTTTTTTTTTTTTTTCCAATATTGCTTCCGTTCTTAAACTGGTAACACGTGCATTTTCTTCTGCAATAGAAATATTAAATCTTTAAGCCCATTTTGAAGTTTTTTCATTTTTTATTTCCAGGATATAGGCTTTTGTCCAGATATATGTAAAAGGCTTTTTCCATATTATTGAGTTTTACACCAGTATATTCAATGTGCCCATTAAAAGCCTGCCCCCCCCCCCCCAAAAAAAAAAAAAAAATCAGACATGCATAGTCATAAGTGTAGATTTTAGGCATAGTACTGTTGGCTGTGCCTTACACGATTAAATCTTCTATGTCGAAAACGGTACGAGATAGGAGGAAAAATGTCAATAAAAAATTATATCGAGTGCTCGATTTATTAATAAATGAAGAGTTCAGATGATAAAGGTGGTATGGGACAAAAGAAAGTTAATCATATGATTGAAGATTATCAATGGTCATTTAACATATGTTAAATTACTATTTGAAAAAACCAAATACTCACAGAAAGTTTAATTGATAAAGGTGAATATAAAAATTGAAATAAACGGATAGAAAATAACAAGCAAATAAAGATTTGGTACTTTACAGCTCATTTTTTCAAATTGATCATTGTGTCACTTACTTCCTTTATCACCCGAGCTCTTCAAATTATGTCTTACTTGTAAAAGTAACTTTATTAGAAACACGGAAATGTAACTACAGTCGAACCCGGTTAAGACGCTCACGGTTAATACGCGGAATTTTTCCGATCCCTTGAACATCACCCATAAAGCTAATGTAAAAATATCACGTTTAATACGCGAACGGTTATTACGCGATCCCGTTTAATACGCGATAAATTTTCGGTCCTTTGAGGAAAAAATCACGCTTAAAACGCGAATTCACTGATCAAGGTGCGAATTGCTTCTCTCTTCTTAGTGTTGCCAATTTAGCGAACTTTTTTTTTATGCAGATAAAAAACACTTTCCGAATAGTATTATATACTTTGTTTAATAACATATTAATTGAGATGAAAATTAATAACTGGAAATAGTGGTAGATATTTGAATAAAACAAAAACCTGATAAATTAACAAAACTTCAATCCTTCTTTGATCCCGCCTCCTAACATTGTTTGCCTTGCGCTTCGTGTATATTTTAACTGTAGTACAGAAATATAGACGAATTCAGGTTTCTCAGGTACATTAAAAAATTATTGATTAGAGATGATCATACCTGTTGTTATTGAGGTTTTAAGTGTACGTTATATCACTACTATGTTTTATAATGCATGTTATAGGCAACAAAACATGTAACTGGTAAAGATTACACAAATACAATTGCTGTTGGATAATTGCAATTATTTTATGTTTTCTATGTCTCTTTTACTTTTTTGCTATGGAAACAACATTTTTTACACAAAGATAAATAGGGATAGTTTTTTATTACATTAAAAAGAAGGACAGATTATTGTGGTACTCATTATTACAAGTACTAAATAGGATTTTAAAAACTGGGTTGTGACTAAAACATTTAATATTTTTTTTTCTCTGTTAACAAAATCAGTCTAGTCGGAAAATTATTTTTGTTGTTTCATTTTTGGTTGCAAAGTATTAATCAACAAAAAATTCATGTTGGAATCCATATTTAATTTTCGTTATTATTCCAGTTGGTTCCATAAAAAGAAACAATGAGTTGGAAACACAATTAAATTTTAATCTAAATACACTTAAAAGATACAACTTTCGACCCTAAGCATATAAATGAAAGCTCTAAAGTTCATTTGGACGATTAAATATATAAATAAGGCCAGTTCTTGAAACATTATACAAGTCACGTTTAATACGCGGTCCCGCTTAATACGCGACTTTTGTCCACTCCCTTGAAACGCGTCTCAACCGGGTTCGACTTTATTTTATATCTTATCACCGCTTAATTACGCTAGCAATTGCATGCAGAAATATCGCTTTATATGGCAGATTACTAATAAAAAGATCACATGTAAGCATGGTACAGTTTATTTTAATACGAAAATAAAGTTAAGCATCCTGAATGTGCTCACTATCAGCAGCAAGGCATCACGCATTTAACACGCATCATGATAGTGGACTCATCTAGTATACTTAACTTCATTTTCTAAATAAAACAAATCGGAAATTGTATGCTAAACGTGCAAATAGGTACGTTCGTACTGTAACTAGTTTTATAAATATTCAGATTTTGCTGCAATAGTGGTGTAATAGTGGTGCAATAGTCTTATGCAAAAATACATGAACAAGAAATTTATTACGAATATATATATTAAATTCAGTAATACGAAAATAATATGACTCCATCTTAAATAGGACGTAATCACCATGGCAACATAAAATCATTACCTGTCATGGGGATTTATTGAATTAATTACGTATGTTAGGATTTAATAGAATGAAGAAAATTTTTATTAATATCTTTTAAGTTTTAATTCGATTTTCATAAAATTTGAAATGACTCGATAAAATTCTGCAACGATTATATGTATTAAATTTCATACCATTCAGATGGGTAGTTTTTGCGCTCTTATACTGACAGACAGAGTGACAGATAGTCGGGCGCCCAGACGACGACTATAGATGCTACGTGTTTATATAAATACGAACGCACCTAATAAACAGTAGGTACCTTGTTTTCTTGTGTTAATTGTATTAGTAAGTATGTACATGCCTTATAAAGTCATACTTCTGCAACAATCAGTGGAGCATTTAACTTTATTTCTAACGGTTTCAATTGTCACCTTTTAAAAGATTTCGATTTATTCTTATTTTATTTAGAATTGTTAAATTTAAAAAATCACAAATCACTTTTTATACACTGAAAGACTTATTTTTATATTTATTACCTTTAAAATCTCCAAATAAAATAAACATAAGCGTTAAAAGATATCATTTGACTGAGATAAAAACAACGGTAACCCTTACCGACGCGGAGTAATTCTGTTTATAAACTGATGAAATAATGGGCTGACACCGCAATTTATAAACGAATTTATTAAAAAATACGAATTTGCTTATTTTCATGTGCATTATAATAGGAAGATTTTAGTTAAATATTCTTGGTGCCGTTTGTCAGTTTTGGAATTAAAATTAGGTGTCCTTTTTTAAGGACACCGCGCCGGAAAGGGTTAAAATGTTGATTAGATATAAAACGTTTACATTTTAGGGTTTCTAATAAATTGCTTTTACATGTAAAAACTATTGATAGGTGTCCCAGTCAGTACTGGCCGTGGTCACACCGTGGTCTGGGAGGGTCCGCCACTAGGGTCCACGATACCACTCGGATAGGCACCCCACTTTAACCTTCTTCCAGGGTTTTCATACTGACATCGAATCGTCGCTCTAGCAGCATCTACACTTGGCACAAACAACAAGCCCTCAAGGCCTTCCTAGATGTTTACTGCTTAATGTTATCGAGGAAACAATACCCGCAGGAATACCCGCCTAGCTTTCCAATCCCACCCTTTTGTACCCTGTAAATAAATACACATACACAACTTTAAGCACTACTTTATTATAACTACAATGCAAGTACGTTTGATATGGTTGGGTCCACTCGAGTTAAATATATTAATAAGAAATGGCTTACCACCAGTACATGTTAGATGAAATAGGAATATAAATGAGTAGATAATAAAGTCGTATTTACATAATTACAACTGCCTTATAAACTTGAAGTTTCAATCTTCATCTTCTAACTTCATCTGTATGGATCTCGCACTGGAACGCCCAGCTCAATAAATCAAGACTCTCATACAGCCAAGAGAAGAACTACAGTAATGTAGTCTTACCAGAGGTTTGGCTTCATAGCCCTAAGAAAAGCCTCAAGAGACTTCCTTAGAATCGCAACCACAAATAGTTACGAGCTGAAGGAGCGGGAAAGACCCATCTCTAAGTGGCTGAGTTCCAATGCACTCCACCAAAAGATGTTCGCTAATAGCTGGATCAGGAGAGGAGCAAAATGGTCATCCACGAGCCAAAGGCTAACCCGAAAGCGTCTGTAGTAGGCCGGAAAACACTGGAACCGTGCAGTTATGGGCAGTTATGGACCGTGTCCCACAACTGGAAAGTTAATTAATGGAGAGGTCAAAACATGCTTTTCGGAAACATTTGGTAAGACATGTCAGACATAATTTCATAATATGCATCAAAGGCGCTCTACAACCTTATATTAACTTTTTGCTAGTATCTTGTACAGTTTGAAAAATAGGAATGTTAACTGTGTAGTGTATGTTGCCATTAAAGGGCACTATGAGTCTGTCTTATCGCGTAGGCGATAGACACTTTACTATGGCTCGACTTACCCCTTTTATAGATCAGGTTCAACTTACGTTACACCCTAGGAACCAACTTAAGAACGTGTTGGGTTTGTCTATCGGTTTTCTCGACTTTTATTCGTTGATTGATAATATTGACAGATAAATCGGTGACTTTGGTTGATTAGATAAAAATTTGAGGCTTGTGGTCAGTGACTGAAAGTGATCTTCAGCTGTCACATTTCTCAAGTTTAAGGGGGTAAGGGCAGAACATTAATGAGGACATTTTACATACCTTTTATATTAAAAAAAAATGCAGGGCATTACATCTTCTTTTCTAAACTAATTGTTTTTTAACACTTTCGAACAAAGTTGAAAAGTGTTTATGACTTCGGTTTGCCTGTCCGTCTGTACGCGTTCTACTTCTCGTAAATATACTCGGATTACTTTGAAATTTTTGGATATTATTGACATTTACCATAGCACAAATCCTATTTCAAATGAAGTTTGTCGCATGTTTAGTTCATCTACAGGGACAGTCAAAATGTTCCGTTACATTACGACCAATGGGAAAAAACCATTTCAAACGATTTTTAATAATGTTACACGCATCCAAACATAACAAAATTTATATGAATTTATGAAGTGCACTAAAATATGCATTCTGTATAATACGCGGTGTAAAGATTAGTTATTATTCATTTACAAGGCACATAAAAGAATTCCGTTACATAATGATATAGGGGGAGGGGGAACTTTTTGCGGCGTATTTTAATTATGTTAAATATTTCATGTATAATGAAATTGATAGAAATGCTTAATTCGTCTTTAAAACGTTAAACTTAAATAATGTGCAAACTACTTAAAAGATGAGACAATATTTAAAAAAGATGTTAAATTGTTTTAATATACTTAGTAATTTCAACTATAAAAACATCGCCTTCGTCAGAGAAATGCAAGAAACGTTAATAACAGTAGTATTTCTTGCATTTCTCTGACGAAGGCGATGTTTTTATAGTTGAAATTACTAAGGGTATTAAAATAATTTAACATCTTTTTTAAATATTGTCACATCTTTTAAGTAGTTTGCACATAGTGTAAGTTTAAGTTAACAAAACTCTTTTTAATACTTTCCAACAAAGTTGAAAAGTTTTTATGACTCCGGTTTATCTGTCCATCTGTCCGCGCTCTCCCGTAAGGCCGCCTGTCCCGTAAATATACTCCGATCGTTCTGAAATTTTTGGATGTTAGTGACCTCTACCATAGCACGAACCCTATTTCAAATGAAGTTTGTGGCATGTTTAGTTCATTTACAGGGACAGTCTAAATCTTTCCGTTACATTACGGCCTATGGGAAAAAATCGTTTAAAATGATTTTTAATGATGTTACATGCTTTCAAACATGATAAAATTGATATGCATTTATTAAGTGCACTAAAATATGCATTCTGTAGAATATGCGGTGCAAAGAATAATTATTCTTCATTTACAGAGCCACACAACGAATTCCGTTACATAATGATATAAGGGGAGGGGGATTTTTTCCGGCGTATTTTAATTATGTTAAATTATTTCAAGTATAATGAAATTGATAAACGTCGCTCAGGTTTACTATAAGTTATTTCATGTATGATACGAAGTGCATAAAACTTACCGGGACACACAAAAGATTTCAGATACTATATTGTATCAGAAGTACTGTACATTAGCGGTGTTTGCTGGAAATGCATTTTACTTACCCATCATACGTAGTAAAGGGTAAGTCTTGTAATCGTGTTAAAAATTGGGAATTTTTTTGACGGATTTAAACGTTTCAGACACTGGAGATTCCGAAAAACATATATTTAGAAAGAAAAAAAAATACCGTCGGTCTGGGTGTTTGTGTGTCTGTAAACGCTCTATCTCCTGAACAAATTGAGATAGAGACTTAAAAGTCGGTGTGTACTTTGGAAATAACAATGGAAAGAGGCCTATTGAATATCAGTAACCTCGATTATCCGGAACTATTTTTATCGGACTCTCGAAATATTCGTTCTGATAAAAGGTATACAAAAATTTTCTAAATTGTTTATTTGAAGGATTGAGTATAAAAGACAATAAAAAAACGTAAATTTTTCATCATGAATGAACTTGATCGGATACTTAGTTGCCGAGGTATTTGTAATCCTATTTTTCACATTCTTCGATTTTTCATGACCCTGTATTTCATTCAAATTTCAATTCAAAGATATATTTTAATTGGAAATGAGACGCTTAATCCGACGCAGTAAACTGTCAGTTTATATGATTATAATTTTTCGAGTTACAAGGATGTTTCTTTTACGCAATTCGGTACTACTCGATTATCCCACCGACCAAAAAACTATCGCCAAACAATAAGATTAAATGCCAATAATGGCTTATCGTAAATGTCAAGCATTTAATGCATCTCCATACCTATAAGTGGGGGGGGGGGTTCCCATAGGAGGGACCCTGTTCTGTCGCCAAATGCCGCCAAGTTTGGCCACCAGAATGAGTCACCAAAAGTGACGCCAAATTAGCGGTATCTCTAATATTTCACCAAATTCCCATAGACTTCCATTGTAAACCAATAGTGTTTATTTGCTTACAGAAAATCAACAAATTGAGATATTTTAATGCAACAAAAAGTAATATTAGTTTAAGGGATTATATTAATTACATTTAAGGGAGTCCAAGTAAATTAAATTATGAATAAAAGTAACACGATATAATGCTTATCATGTATAACATGTTTTATTTTCATATTTTATATTATGCATATCCATGATGGGTAAGTATTACGGTGGCCCCCCATAACGACTAGTTTAATTATGGTATGCGCTTTTATGTTTCACTTTATTTATGCATACTATATGGTGTGTATAAATGCCATAATTTATATACAGGGCTACACAAAAGAATTCGTAAGGGTTACTGGGTTAGAACGCAAAATGCTTAATGGTGGTTTTTAAATGAGTTATGCATTTTTACGCTGAACTGCATTTAGTTTATTAAGAAATATTTGTAGAATATAGATAAAATGATATACATGGTCACGCAAAGAATTAGATATGGATGATAATTTCTGGAAATAGTATTTCAGTAGTTTTAAGAGTGTTTTAGTTTGAATTAAATTTGAGCTAAATAGTGACGTGTAATAAAGGTACTAGGTAAGCTACAGGGCTGTGCAAAAGTATTCAAGTATGTTTCCATCCATTAGTAAAAATTACTGAAAGAGAAATTTCAACCTGCTATGCGTTTTCTTGCTAAAATAAATTTTCCCATTATGTAGTATATATATCAACATGCAGATCAAATACAGGGCTGTTCAAAAGTATTGGGATACATATTTGGCTATGGACATTAACTGCTGCAATCAGTTTTTTAAACGTTTACTTAGTTATCTTATTTGCTTCATTTCTCTAAATAACGAAGTTCTGTTAAGATTTCAGGGAGTGTTGGAAAGTGTTTCACAATGTATGCCGTACGCATGATTTTTCTTTCTTGTTTTTAATATATATATATATATAAAAAAAAAAAAAAAAAAAAAAAAAAAAAGAGAGAGAGAGAGTGAAAGATGATGAATAGAGGACAAAAAAATTACTTTTAGAATTATTTTTTAATTACTTTCACATTTCTAATATGAGCTTTTTTATTTTAGAGACAAAAATGTGTTTAACAAGAGGAATACAATACTATTATGAAAATATCACGCCATTCCAAGCAGCTATCGCCTTATCCTTAATATTCCTCTATGTTGTGTACCTGATTTTGAGAGATATGGATTTACCTCCTGGACCAAATGGATTACCTCTGTTTGGATACTGGCCGTTTTTGAATGCAGAAACTTGTCATTTACAGTTAAAAGAACTAAGTAAAAAGTATGGTGACGTATTCAGCCTTCGCATCACTGGAAAGTTGTTTATCCATTTAGGTTCTCTAAAAGCCATCAAGGAAGCACACATAACTAAAACTGAATGTTTCGGTAGAAGGTTTTCGGATGAAAGCATATTTTGCTTTCTTTTCAGTGAAGGTAAGTCTTAATCTTCGATTAATCTTATATATTAAAGTCTGACTAATTATAAGTCCAGGTTGGCCATAAAATACTCTTTTTGGAGGCTTCTGTAAATACATCTAATGAACGGAATGAGGCCTAATTTTATATTTAGGCATTTGAAGATATACAGAGATGAATTCTGTGAAAAAAAAATTTGCTGTTGGAGCCTATAAAAAGTCAGACAGTTACATTAATCACCAGTAAAATATATGACGGATTGTTCTCAATCTGCATTCAGCCTTTTCGTATGAAAGTGCGGTGAAAGTTTGACATTTAATTTTTAATATTGTCTTTTTTGCTCATTTCGTCTCCATATGTATATAAAAGTCTAAAACTTTGGTCCTATTCCATTCACTATTTTCAACTGCAGATACTTTCAAACAGGAAGATTTATTTTATTACTATACTCAGTATTTGATATCTACTCTTCCAAGAACATAGCTAATTGTATTTTGAAATGAACATCTACTATTCCTACACATTGTAAAAAAAAAATTATATATATATATCCGTTACAAAACGGAAATTAACTGGCAATCCAGACGCCAGTACTATTTACGTATTTTAACGGGAAAAAAAAATTCCGTAAATTCCAGAAAATTTTCGTTTTTTTCACAAAATTTTTCCGTTCTTTTTCCTTTTCTTTCTTTTTTTCTTTCTTTTTTTTTTTGTTTTTGTTTTTGTTTCAAAGACAAAAAAAAAAAAAAAAAAAAAAAAATCATTTAAGTTTTCGAGAAACTTACATCTTTATGAATTCTAATGAACACGTTTATCAAGGTCAGCGTATCTATTTAATTCTAATAACAGTAATGAAAGAACACTTGCGTATAGCTGGGTTTGAACTAGGGACCTGTCCTATTCCAGATTAGCGCTCCTATCCACTATGCCACGGGAACACTAGTTGCGTTTTCAAATATCGTTACTTATTTCAGATGCTTTTTATGAAGTAAGGCCAAGATGTTAAACAAAGAACTTATTTTCGTGGAGATCATATTTTTCAATTGAGTGTACAATTCTGAATGTTTCCATAATTTTGAATATTTAGCTTTTTAATTTCATGATTTATAAATGAAAAATTTTAGTCTTTAAAATATTACATGCATGAAAGAATGTATTGTAACAATTGCTTCTTTTTTCCAAGATTTTAAAAACAATTTTGTAATATTATATTTATTTATTTATTCATTTATTTTTGCAAGAATACTAGCATATATTTTTTAAACATTTCACAAATTATTTTTGCATTTTTATACACTTTTTCAAATTATTTGTGTGATGATCAAATAGAGGAAATTACTACATAGTACTAAAAGAAATTTCCTTTATTGCTTATTAACTTAAATAAACGTCAATTTTATAATAATTTCCTTATTATATTTCAGATATGTTTTAAGTTTTATGTGCGAATCTGTTAAAGTGAATAGATTAAAAAATGTTAAAATTAAAAACAGATTTTTCATTTTTTTTAAATAATAATAGCTTGCTATAAATAAGTGAAACATTATTTTAAAATCATTATGAAAAATAAACTGTAACACTTCCTATTCAACTGTCTCAAACTTAAAAAGAATTAATAAATATATTTTTTTTTTAAACATTGTAAAGAATTCTTAAAAAAAAAAAACAATTTTAAAGCTATATAAATACATGGAAATTATTCCAGAAAGAAACATTCGCCTTGCATACAATATTTCAAATGAAAATCAAATTTCAAAGTGATTGCTTAAAAGACGCAATTCTATCGATGCTGGATTTAATTATGTTTCGTGCTCGCCCCAGGTCGGTGGCTCACGATAAATATTCCATCTTGTGGTACGTTTGTAGCCTAGGCCAACATATAATAGTGAGAAATTTTCCGAGCTAGATATCGTTCCAAGTGATTTAGTCGGTAGAACGTCAGTGCGCTATACTGATGGCCCGGGTTCGAGTCCCGGCTTGGAATCTTTTTCACTATGTTGGCATTCAGTTTTAAAGCTTTTTATTTAAAAAAAAGAAAGAAAGAAAAATACTATAGCATTAAAATGCGATACAGTTTAAATGTAGATGTATAGATGGCCCCATAACTGTTTTACTTGAAAACCCACATAAAACCAACCCCATTGGGAAATCATTGAATATATTTTCAACATAGAGCCACATTTAGCCAATATTGAAGTTTCGTTAAAAATAATATCTCTGTAAGACAAGTACGTACAACATTTATTTATTTCGCTTTCCAAATATGTCAATTATTTCTGAACATCATTTACGGAATTTGTACTGCTTTGAAAGCAATACAGAAATATTCCGTAAAATTTATGGAAAACTTGCTGTATTTATACGGAATCATAATCTCATAATGTCAATTACGGAAATTGTACTGTTTTCTTAGAAAAATGAAACTATTTCGTAAAATTTTACGGGAAACTTTGTGTATATTGACGGATTTCCTTTACAGTGCAGATATGACTTTCTGTAAAATAGAAATTCCTGCCATAAACTCAAATTATAGCGGTTACATTGTTCAATTTTTGTGGGGTAAAGTAGCAAGAAAAATAATGGAGATTATATTATGACATCTCCATACCTGTCCATCTTCCGATTTTTCGGTTCAATCAAACTTAGAAAATCTATTTTAAAATATGTTTTCGTTTTTATTTAATTTATTATGTTAAATTTCTGGCTTGAGACTTCTTTTATTTGACTTGAAAAAACCCGGAAGAGTAGCTGCTATGCAACTTTATTGAAGGTATGTTCTCATTAAATTTAAAAAGAAAAAATATTATTTCAATGGCGATCGCTCACGTTAAGCTTGTTTTCAAAGAATTAGAGCATGTTCTAGCGGGAGAAAATCACATTTTAAAAATATATATTTTTATAAATAAGTTTACTATAACTGCTTGAATATGATATTATTTTCATTCCACCATCTTCTAAGGCAAATTCTGAAAAGACGAAATGCTTTTGACAAATTCTGTGTTATTGAAATCGCGCATTTTCATCGATGAAACTTCAACGGTTTGTTATAATTGCATGATGATAAAATCACATGCCTATACGTAAAAGTATTATAAATATGATTTTACATGTATTATAAGATATATAAAAAATAATGTTATAAACCTTCACTAAATGAAGAGTAAATATATTACTTTATTATCGGAAAATCGAAAGGTCTCATGCAATGCAGATGCAACATATCATGTTGCTTTTCAATTATCTTAAGAATTAAAATTTGAGAGAAGAAACTAAATTAGTGGGAGAATAGGGTTGTCAAAATTATATTTCCCAACACAGAGGGCTGTGAAGAGTTTGTATAAATCTCAATGACATAAAATTTGGAAAATAGATACTTCATGCGCTCAATACTGTAAAGCTTTTGATAAATGTTCTTGTACAGTACTGGACACCACTGGAATGAACAGTACTAACATCTGACCGAAGTACTTACAACGACAATTGTCACATCCAGCGCAACGTAAGAGCTTTCCAAGTTTCTTCTTCCTGATCATGTTCGGGTTGAGTGGGTTGGGTTGATTTTTGACGGCCGATTATCTGCTCGAGGAATATAGGCCCTAGGGAAAGTGCCCTCCGTGGGGGTCTTTCTAATGGAACGTAACCCGAATTTATGCAAGGTTTCCTAAGGTTCGAAGAAAACCACGAAAATTCCGAACGGTTAAGTAGACGGGCGCTATTGGGTTCGGACCCAGCACCTCCCGTCTACCAGCTTCAAGAGCAGAACCTCTCAGCCAATGGTGGGGCTCTGATCATATTCGTTAAAAGACATTCTCCTGCCTCTACGCCGTTTCCTCCTCAAACTGGACTAGTGCCCTAAAAATCGCACTGCACGCAGATTTATAACTCATTAATAATATTTTAAAATTACATCGGCACATTTGACCGGTGAGTTGTCAACACAGTAAAACAGAATCTGTTGCAACAGGCTCTAATTCAGATAACTGTATAGATAACATAAGATATCGGCAAGGCGTAATTTAAGACAAGAATGTAATGTTAAAGAAAAATTAATGCACCGCTGCTGTGAAATATTCAAATTGCAGCATGAGATTCAACTGTCCACATTGGCAATAATCCCTGTTTTACAAACATTTTCACACGATAAAGAAATGTTTTCTTTCATATCATAAGTGTTCTTTTATTTCGATGTTTATTCGTATTGAAATGGATTTCCAGTGCCCGCTTTCTTTTGAGCGTCATCATCGGACGTTAACATCAGTGAAGCCAATTATCAGTTTCAAGTGACCATTGAGAGAGATTATAAAGAGGGTCGTTTTGAAAGGCTTCTCCCTGTGAAATAGACCTCTCCTGTATGTTAGTCTAGATCATAGACTTCTAATATAATTCAATTCCTCCTCTAAGGTCTAGATACATTAGAAGAAAGGATGGAGTATAATTTCAAAGGATATTATGTGTTCATGAGTAATTACGGAGTAAAGATTTGATTAATACAAAAAATTCTTACTTTTGGAAAACTAAGATTGTTGAGAGGGTACGCACCTTTTAGAACATTTGGGAATTTGCATTCATCTACACACCGGTATTTCTGAAATCTTAATTTAAATTAAAAGTGCAAAGTGTCAAATGCGAAACAAACACGACAATTTGTATTTTGGTTTTCAATATTATCTATATATGTATATAAATCAATTGTCTGTGGGTAAAGACAGACTTTTATCCATGAACACCTACTGTCACTCATACGCTGTTGTAGTGGTTAGATAGCTCTTGGTCTCCTGCTGTTAATAAGGCAGTTTGGTCGCTGTGGGAGGAAGTGGGGGGTTACAGGGACACTCAAAATAATTCCATTACATTACGGCCTATGGGGAAAAATCATTTCAGGTAGTTTTTAATCTTTATCTCCATATATAAAAGGCCCAGCCCAAACTACTGCACCTAGAAGCATAAAAATTAGGGGGGAAAGAGCACTAAGGACGGATTTTTGAAAATCCCCCCCCCCCCCACCGCCTAATGAGGTTAAAAGGTTGGGGTCCAAAATTTTAGAGCATGTGGTCGTATCTCAGCAGCCGTTTTAGTTAGGAGCGTGAAATTCCAGAAAATAAATTTAATAAAAGAAAAATTAAACACATGTTTAAGTGATTTTAGAAATCCCCCCCTTAAAGCGGTTAAAGGGGGAAGTCGAAAGTTTTTGAACATTTAGCCCTATCTCAGCAGCCTTTTTAGCTAGAAGTGTGAAATTCCAGAAAATAAATTTACTAAAAAAATAATTAAGCACGTATTTCAGCGATTTTAGAAATTAACCCCCAGAAGGGGGTTAAAAGGAGTGGATCGAAAATTTTAGAACATTTGCCATATCTCACCAGCCTTTTGAGGTGGGAACGTGAAAGTCCAGAAAATAAATCTACTAAAAAAGTAATTAAACATGTGTTTCAGCGTTTCTAGAAATTAACCCTTAACCCCTTAGGGACGGGAGCCTTTTACGAATTTTTTTATTTTTTGTCACCGTTTTTTAAAAACAGAAATTTGTGTCTTCTTGAATCGACAAAATGCGGTAATTAAATAAGGCAAATTTTTCAGTAAAATTTTACTGGTGAGAAAAAAACAAGCATTCTGAGCGCTTCAAGCGGCACGTATACGTGTCGCTCGTCCCCAAGGGGTTAAGTGGGTTAAAAGGGGGTGTTGAAACTTTTAGAATATTTGACCATATCTTAGCAGCCATCTTAGGTAGAAGAGTAAAATTCCAGAAAATAAATTAGTAAAAAATAATTGAAAACATGTTTCAGCGATTTTACAAATTCTCTAGCCTAAGGGGTTTTAAAGAGGGGGGTCGAAAATTTTAGAGCATTTGGCATATCTCAGCAGCCATTTTAGGTAGAAACGTGAAATTCAAGATAACAAACATATTAAAAAATAGGTAAACACAGTTCATCTTTGCTAGATATATATTTCGTTTGATTCAAGGTTCTTTTAGAGAAACCGACCAGCGAAGCGGGCGAAGTCCGCTAGTTTCTGTATAATTTCTATTGTGTTTTTATTTTTATTTTAGAATTTTCAGATTTTACTCTAATTTCTTTCCTCTCATAAAGACAAATAATCTATGTTTGAGTCTTCAGATTAAGAAACAAGTAAGAAAATCATGCGTTCAGCATAGATTATGAAACACTTTCCAACACTCCCTGAAAGCTTTATCGAAACTGCGTTACTTAGGGAAATAAGGTAAATAAGATAACTAAGTAAACATTTAAAAATCTGATTTCAGTAGTTACCACCCACAGCCAAATATGTATTCCAATTCTTTTGAACAGCCCTGTATTCGATCTGTATGTTGATATATATGCTATATAATGGGAAAATTTAGTTTAGCAAGAATATGCATAACAGGTTGAAATTTATCTTTCAGCAAGTTATACTAATAGATGGAAACATACTTGAATACTTTTGTACAGCCCTGTAGCTTACCTAGTACCTTCATTACATGCCACTATTTAGCTAAAATTTAATTCAAACTAAAACACGCTTAAAACTACTGAAATTACATTTCCAGAAATTATCACCAATTTACGGCCATGTATCTAACTCGTTGCGTGGCCCTGTATATCATTTTATCTATAGTCTACAAATATTTTTTAGTACACTAAATCCAGTTCAGCGCAAAAATGCATAACACCTTTAAAACCCACCTTTAAGCAATTTAAGCTCATACTCAGTAACCTTTACGAATTCATTTCTGTAGCTCTGTATATGAACTAGAGCATTTATACGCACTTTATATTATGCATAAATATAGTGAACAAGTAAGTAAGTGTGATCACAGATCGCACAGAGGGTTTCTTTTAATATTCCTTTCAAAACACTTTATCCTTTTGAAAAATCTGTTAGTTCCACATTTCGCAACCAGGGGCGCACTCTATTCTAAACAAACCTCTATCCGAACGAAACTCCGTTTTATAGACTATCCGTAGATATATTAGTCGAGGGGATTGGGCTGAGAGCACCAGAGGTAAGTAGGCGCCCCTGGCGGTAAAAAGGGGAACTAAAATATGTAAGGCTATGGTGCATAATATGAAAAAATGTTCGAAGGGGTGTCGGCAAATGTTGGAAAAGTGCTCTCCGGGTGAAATGATCGGAGGTTAGAAAAATTGCTTAAAATACACAAGTTAGAGTCCGGAGGAGTAAATAATATAAGACTTTTTGAAAGTTTTATGTTTTGTCGTGTGGTCTGAATAGAAAGAATTGCTTAAAATACATATGTGGTAGCTCAAAGCGAATATTCAGCAAAAAAGACAAATACGGAAGTGTGGCCTAATATTTGTTACATACATATTAATTATAATTGTGTATAACTCTCTTTACATTCATTTTATATACCGGGTGCGCAATAAATTCGTTAAAACTTTAGAAATCTCTCTATTCTAAAAAAAAGTAACTACCGCTGTCACCGCCGCCGGTTTTCAATTTTTTGTGACCGGAGGTCTTTCTTCGTTAATATTAAGAAAAATAATGCATACAAAAATATGAAAATTGCTAGTAT
The DNA here is from genome assembly GCA_963932465.1 of Maratus speciosus. Classification (NCBI taxonomy): domain Eukaryota; kingdom Metazoa; phylum Arthropoda; class Arachnida; order Araneae; family Salticidae; genus Maratus; species Maratus speciosus. The sequence goes on from OZ010792.1 coordinate 311,068,116, forward strand.
TATACAGAAATGTTTGATAAACACGCTGATGCAGACAGTTTTCAAATTGAAGAATTATTTTAAGAGATATTTAATGCTAAAGTTGAACAAAATCGTTCCACTAAAAAAGTTTTATAGGAGCAAAAACTATACATCGGAATTTAATAATTTTTAGATCATTTTATACGTTATAATTTCCCGGTGTGCAGAATTTATTTATTTATTTTATTTGACTCAATTTTCGAGGTTTCATTTCTATTTTAAGTTCAAATTTTCAGCATTTCGAGACATATTTTTTACTTATTTTAGAAAATTGTACTAATTTAACCTGTTGCCAACTGTATAAACAACGGAAACAATAATGTTTGCTTCAAATTAAAATTTTATTTACACGTGACTATTATAAACAGAAACGATACTTTCAAATTACAATTAAATAATTGCGTATAAAAAGCAGGAACTTATTGAAAATTACGTCATAAAAAGTACACACGTGGATTTTAAAAGAGAAAGGATATTGTAAAATAATAAATTCATTAACATGCGTTAGAAGTCTTAAATAGGAGAAATTACGTCATATTTACGTCACATTACAGTTATTACATAAAATGAACACAAAATATTGCAAAATAGTTTAAATTTAGAAATTGCGCTAGACTATTTGATATTTTGAGAGGATCTTTTCAACTATTTTTGTTAGGAAAGCGCAAATAATATTTCATTTCTAACAAAAGTATTTTCACGTGAATATTTAAAAGAGAAAGAATAGCTTGGGCAAAATTACGTCAGATTAAAAACGATTAATTTAAAATGTCTCATTTAAAAGAACTATCTTTTCGCTTTGTTAAAAAATACCAGGAGACAAAGACTGTTTACTTAATTCCTTTTATATTAGCTTATTTTGAAATGTTGTTACACGTGTCTACGTCATCAAGTTATTTTTATTTCGACGTTTTATTTGTATTTTTATTAATGTTGTACGAATTTATTTGTTCTTTCGATATTTAAAATAAAAATTGTCAATTTGTATAATTTGGCGAATGGTTTGGCGATTTATATTATTTGGCGAAATTGGTCGACGGGATAATCAAGTAGTACCGCAGCGGATTTGGCGTTAAAATTCCCCAATCAAAGAGAAATGAATAGAAATCCGTTTATAGGGAGATCTCTACTGTTTCAGGTAGATTTCGTAAGAAATACTACCTATTGCAGTCGTTACCATGGTGCGACTTTTGAAAAATTCCTTCATAACTTTTTATTATATGACCCCAGGAACCCAAAACCACCCCCACCTAAAAAGTGTGTGTGTATATATATATATATATGTGTGTGTGTGTGTGTGTGTATGTATGTATGTATGTATGTATGTATGTACTAAATTTTGTCTGCACGATAAAAGTCGCAATTATGCACGGATCGTCTTCAAACTCGCCAACAACTTTGAGATGGCTAATATCTCGGCGAGGATTGAAAATGGGCAAAATCGGCCCAAGGGAATGGAAATTGGGAGGGTTAAAAATTTTGAATACCGTCTTAATAAGATTCTGATAAAACCAGCTCTTACACAACAATGACAGGAAAAAATAAACATTTTTCGTTATAGCAGTTGCCAACAATTAAAAAAAAACTTTAAAATTCTCACCACAACAATTGCTTTTCTATTGCAAGATCTTCACGTGGAAAAATAAATAAATAAATATTTGACGAATTGAATATTACATCATAAGTTTTCTAGAGCAAGATTTCAGTATGAAAATTCAAAATGAAATAAATAGTTTGACGAATTAAAAAATATATATATTGCGTCATATTGGAAAAATAATAGACCTCAGCAGGTGAATGTGTAACGTCATGTGAGTTTGAAGAAACGTACCCGAGCCGGCAGGGATTTTTTAAAATTATAATTCAATCTTTCGAAATCTTTTTAAAGCCGATCAAATTAGCGTGCATTTAGAGTCTGCTATGTCTGGACGGGGGTTGGCGAGCGTAGCTCGTAGGGGGCCGAGCCCCCTAGTTCATTAATAAAGAAATAAATGTGCTAAAAAAATTGCATTTTGCAGGAGTGGGATTAGAAGAAAATCGGATTTTTTTTTTAATAACAAAAAAAGTTGCGGTTCAAAAAATCACCGATAGATGATTGTCATGCATAATATGAAGCAGCTGTATGCAAATTAGGTTTATAGTAAAAGACTCGTTTCTGCGAAGCGTCGGGCTAGCGTTGATATCCCAGTACATGAAACGGACCCTTTTCTCGTCTTCAATCCTTTTGCCATGCGGAATTTTTTTTCAATGCTGGTTGCTGGTTCCCCGTTCTTGTAAAAAAGGTTAATCAACAATGCTTGATCTGATAACGACAGCATACTGCTGGCATCGAATGAAGAAAACATGCATGTGCATCGAGGTATTTTATTGACAGCTTAATCTGCACAATCTGCTTCATATTATGTATATTAGCGCCCCCTATCGATATTTTTTTGAATCACAACTTTTTTTTATTATTATTATTAAAGACAGTCCAATTGCCCTCGAAACCCATTCCCGCAAACCGCAATTTTTAGAATCATTTGTTCCTTTTTAATAATTTTTAAATTTTTTAACGAATTTATGGCGCACTCGGTATGTATTTTATAAATTTAAAATGATTAAAAAATAGTAATAACCCTTGTATAAGTAAAAAAATCGCTTTTTTTCTTGAAATTTCAACGCTGATAGCTCCGTTTATTTTGATCATGTGACTCCCGGTTTAATTTTCGCTTCCAGGCACAGTAAGAAATTTATAGCAGTGCTGCCAATTTAGTGCCTTTATTTGGTTCAAAATATCCGACAAGATTTATTTAATGGACTTGGACTTGGATGAAATCTGAAGTGGAGTACCAGGAATCATAGACTCCGCATCGAAGGTAACAGCCTGATTATAGAAATATTTAAAACCATAGTCAATATACAGAATATCTGGAAATGCGTAAAAGGAATAATACATTCGTGATTAAACAAACTAAATATTGTTATTTAAAAATTCTGGTGGGTATTTTGAATTTTAACTAAAATACACTAAATTGGCAATACTGCTCCTGAGCTAGGGAAGTTTAATTTCGATCCTTCTATCTATGAAGCGATTCAGAATATTTGCTAGATTTTCAAAACTAGCATTGAAATTATGATCCTAGCTAATGATGAATTCAAGAGATGTTCCTGAGGAGGCATTTGAAAACTTTATTTTTTGATTCTTTATTCTAGAACTTTAATTTTCCGCCGTACAATCAAAGTGTCCATCCGGGAAATTTTCACATAATTTTTTTATTAACCACTTCATGATCTTGTATAGAATTCAAATATCCCTTAATTCTACTTACCGATATTTCTAAATAGTAATTTCCACCTTATTACATCAGAGAATTTCTGCGATTAAAATACAATAAACATTTCTATTTGAAAATATACCGAAATATTAACAGTTTTATATGGGACGCTCGTCACGAAGAAGGTTAATGGTCGAAAAGAGCAAATTTCTTTTCCGAACGACAATAGGTCTCCAACCCGGGAACTACAAAACAAACCGCTTCAAATGTAAATATTTGACTTCAACACAGCTTGTAGCAAGCCCCATGATATGATAACATTTCACACAAAACAAAGCTATTATGTTGAAAATTTCGCTAAAATATCTGTATTATTATTCAATTTATAAAGAAAAAAAATTAAAAATAGTTTTTTTAAGCATTCTTTTATAAGCAGTCAATGTTCATCTAGAATGTGGGGTTTTTATTCGACATTTACTATACTATTTATTTGTCGTATGCAAAGTATCATTTGCCGGTCAAATTTTTTTATCGATTAAAAGAGAAATTTCACAGCAAATTTTAGTGTATATTTTCACAACGGTAAATCAAAGATAGTTGTTTTTAATTTTTATTTAAACTGCTGAAAGAATGTCTGAAGCATTTACACATTTAGGAGACATTTAAAATACTTATTTTAAATAGTTTCTGCGGCGGATAGTCGAATTTCTATTTTATAAGCAATTACAGCAAACTAGGTTATTTTAGAACATATTGTAAAAAGTGATACAATAAAGGGCTAAAGATAGATTTTTCAGTGGTTCACGTTGAATCTATTTTGTTAACATTTCTTTTCATTTGGCTACTGTTTTTTATTTCTTATTCGCCAAATCGCTAATGTTGGTCAAAAGACAGCGAGAACCCTTATTATGACTAGGTTTCGTATTTAAAAATTATTTGTTTTAAAGTGTATTATTACTCTTGAAAGTTTGTTGCAGTAGTTTTCCTACATTCCGTTATATTTTAATGCACTGCTTATTTGTTTCATATTTTATTTATTTGTTATATAATAATTCATTTATTTATTTACTTTGAACAATCATGTAAATACAATGATGAATTTCTTTGCAGGTGTAACATTCGTGAATGGCGAACCATGGAAAGTAATACGAAAATTTTTCGTATCAAAATTTAAGGAATATGGAATGAATGCTGTTAAAGAAAACGCTGCAAGTTCGATCTACGACGCACTGAAACAGTTTGTCGAGGAACTAAGTGACACAAAAGGTCGTCCTATATTAATTACAGACATGATCACGATGAAGTGCATGGGAATATTACGCAGGATTCTTTTCAATGACGAAGGAATAACAATGGCAGAGCTTCAAGAACTAAATGAACTGTACGGAGAAATGATGAAAGGAATGACAAGCACTAACTCACTTCTTACAGGAAAATTGGCTAAGTGAGAGCCTTTTATTACATGCTTTATTTTAACTTACAATTATGTTTGAGTGCTATGTTGGAATTTCTGAAAACATTTTGCAGATCTACACCGATCACGACCCCTAGAACACAAAACCACCCCCAGTTTAAAACTGTATAAGTCATAATCGTACTTCATATGAAAATAGCCTCATATTTTTAGATTTTTGAGAAAGGAACAAAGTTTTGGAGGAAATGTATTAGAGACACCGTTGATAGACAACAGTAGATAAATTCAGGTCTCGTAGATGTATGATATTTTTGTTATATTTTCGTAGCACAGAGAAACATAATGAGAAATTGAGTGTGACTGCTTTTTGTATTTCATTTGAAAGTTTAACTATTTTACTATTACAGAACTCAGAAATGATTCAGTAAAACAATAAAAAAATTTCACTTAAAAAAATAAGTGTTTCAAAAATCTATAATTTCCCAACTCTAAGATCAAATTTCCCAAGTTCACGTACATTGGGGAGGCTCCCCCCTCATAACCCCCCATCGCGACACCTCTGGTTGAGAGGCAAAAGTAATTAAATTTAATTGCGTAAAATAAAACTACAATTATCAATTACCTAATTCTTAAATTAAATTTATCCAAAGCGTTGTGTTTTTTTTTTTTTAAGGCTCTCAACTTTTTGGAAAAGACTGCACTAGACTTTAAAATTATCAAAATTTATGGGATTAAAATTTTACACCTGCATATCGATGAGGGATATAAATAAATACATGCCTCTCAAACTCGATGCGAAATTCAATTAATTAAACTAGATCGACATAAATAATGAAGAGAAAGTTATTAACATTTAACAATTATTTTATTTACATTTCTTCCATGCATTAATTAAAACTGATTACAGACATTATAATACTAAATTATTTAAGTAAGTTTTGTTTTTCCTCTAGTTTTCATGCTAAACATATTAATTTAAGTAACCGAACAACAGACTGTAAACAAACCCCATTTATTTTCTTACAATGCTAAAACTGCATATACACATGAATAAAAAAGAAAAGTGCCCAGCTAAACTGATGGCATTGAGCTCACAGACTATTCACACTAATTGTATATTATACTCTTATTTTAAAGGATAATGCCCCTCAAAAAAATAAGTGAAGGGGAATTAGCCCCTGTTTGCCCTTTATACTTAACCAGTGACCTCCAAATCTAATCAGGGAAGCTCCTTATCATAATAAACCGGTATACCAAACTTGGAGCAAATCGAATAATCTTGCAAAAAAAAAAAATTATCTAAATTAAGGGGGTGGACTAACCCCCCCCCCCCTTTATCCTTAACCAATTAATCGCCAAAGCGAATCAGGGAAGCTCCTTAACATAATAAACAGGTATACCAACTTCGGAGCAAATCGAATCATTCTGCATGAAAAACCCATTTATCTAAATTAAGAGGGGCGGGCTAACCTCCCTTTTCCCCCTTTACCCTTTACCAATGAACCCCAAAACTAATCAGGGATGTTCCTTAACATAATAAACCGGTATACCAAATTCGGAGTAAATCGAATGATTCTGCATGAAAAACCCATTTATCTGAATTAAGGGGGTGGACTAACCCCCCTTTTCCGCTTTTATCCTTAACCAATGAACCCCCAAAACTAATCAGGGAAGTTCCTTAACATAATAAACCGGTATAATAAATTCGGAGCAAATTGAATGATTCTGCATGAAAAACCCATTTATCTGAATTAAGGGGGATGGACTAACCCCGTTTTTCCCCCTTTACCCTTAACCAATGAAGGCCCAAAACTAATCAGGGAAGTTCCTTAACATAATAAACCACTATACCAAATTCGGAGCAAATCGAATCATTCTGCATGAAAAACACATTTATCTGAATTAAGGGGGGTGGACTAACCCGGTTTTTTCCCCTTTATCCTTAACCAATGAACTCCCAAAACTAATCAGGGAAGTTCCTTAACATAATAAACCGGTATACCAAATTGGGAGCAAATTGAATGATTCTGCATGAAAAACCCATTTATCTGAATTAAGGGGGGTGGACTAACCCCGTTTTCCCCCCTTTACCCTTAACCAATGAACCCCCAAAACTAATCAGGGAAGTTCCTTAACATAATAAACCGCTATACCAAATTCGGAGCAAATCGAATCATTCTGCATGAAAAACACATTTATCTGAATTAAGGGGGGTGGACTAACCCCGTTTTTCCCCCTTTATCCTTAACCAATGAACTCCCAAAACTAAACAGGGATGTTCCTTAACATAATAAACCGGTATATCAAATTCGGTGCAAATCGAATCATTCTGCATGAAAAACCCATTTATCTGAATTAAGGTGGTGGGGTGTGGACTAACCCCTTTTTTCCCCCTTTATCCTTAACCAATGAACTCCAAAAACTAATCAGGGAAGCGCCTTATCACGGTGAACCTAGGAAAAAATTTTGAAGCAAATCGGATGTTTCTATCAAGAGTTATCGCGTTACGTACATACGTACGTACATACATACATACATACATACATACATACGTACATACATACATACAGAACGGGCGGGCACATTAGCTCTCAGGCTTTGATAGCCTGTGAGCTAAAAAGATGTAGAGGCTACGTTTGATCCATAGCTTGTTACGGTCGTCATCAGCTCCCTCAAAGTCATCCTCTCTGTGTCTGCAAATCAGACCTGAATCTCGTTTAACAAACTGCATTATTTTATGCAATTCCAGCAGTCGTTCTTCTTTCACAAATCTTATGCAAAAATCTATTTTTTTTTATGTGTATTACGACAAACACCGGTGTCACATCACAAGCCTCGTATTAGGCCAACTTGACATAATTTCTGTTGAAGTCGTAATATTTTTTAAAAAACACTCACTAAAGCGTCATCACTCGGAAAGGTCCTCAGGAATGAATGAATAATAAAATTATCTTATCCCGGCGCAGTCCGTCATCGGATCTGGGGCAGCCTCGGGTCTAGCTCCTTTGCAATTTTTTGGTCAGTTGTGCACAACGCACATTACTAAGTATTGGATAGTGAGTTCCCTATATCCATTAGTCCTGAGTGTTTCTTCTCCTGTACTCAAGCTTTTTATTTACGACTGACTTAAATTGGCCTCATAAATAAGAGTTTTTCGTATGCGTCATATTATTGTAAACTATGACTGCGTATAAACGCTTGTTTTGACATCTTTCTACAGCTTCCATGGCAATCTTTTGTTCTGGACCCTTCTGTGGTTTATTCACAAAAGAATGAGGGGAATCAACAATGGGTCAGGAGATAAGGAGTTCAACTCTACTTGACGGAAAGGTTCCTCTTTTGCAGGACATAAGTCCCTCTCTTTTTAAAGTCATTAAAGGTCAAAAACACCTCGTGGCCACAAGAAAAGACGCCGATAGTGATAACAGTTAGAAAGATGGTCGATTCGCAGCTTAAGTTTTATTTGCAACCCTGCAATAAATTCAGGTCTTAAACCAGGCTACTTGTATGGTCTAAGACTCTGAAAGTCACATATGTAAACAATATAATGTAGTATACACTTTTACATATGTTACATAAAAAATATATTTAATTAATATACTTTTTTTTTTTACTTAATAAAGCTCGCATATTTGCTAGAACTTGAGATGCGGTGCAAACACAACAGCACAAACAGATACAGAAAATCTCGGCCAAGTTCGTTAATGAAAAAAAATCGGACCAACGGGATGGAAATAAGGAGAGTTTTTGTGAAAACCCCATAAATTCTTAATTATAATACATATCAAATAAGTTTAAAGTTGTTATTAATCTTAGGAAAAGCGCCAAAATTATGTATGACAGATTTTTGTTATCATTAAAAATCGGCTTAAGGGGCGAAAAAAATAAGTCTTTAAGACGAAAAAAATTCATAACTTCGCCCATTCAGAAGGTATCAAATCCACTTAAAATTATTATTTTCTTAATATTATCTACAAGTTTTATATTGACAAATTTTTGATAGGATCAACTCTTACAGAAGAAAAGTTAAAAACTGAAAAAAAAAAAAAATTCTGCCGGCTTGGCCGGAGGTAGATTTCGAAGTTAAGTACTAATTTCACCAACAAAAACTAAATCAAGATGCACGCAGTTTAACAATTTTATCTGGCCGCTTTTGATGAGTTTTTTATTTTATTTTCCTGTAAGAGCTAGTTTTACAGAATCATGTTAATACGATAATTTTTTCTTCAACTCCTATTTTTGTTTAATTCCTTTTTACTGTAAAAGTTGGTCCTATCAAAAACTTATCAATATAAAAGTTGTAAATAATATCAAAAAGATTTATAATAAGTTTAAGTGAATTTGATATCTTACGAATTGACGAAGTTGTGAATTTTTTCTCCCTAAAACCCCATTTTTTGCCCTTGAGCCCATTTTTAGTTTTATCAAAAATCTGTGACACCTAAATTTTTGGTTCTTTTCCTAGAAGTAATAACTTTAAACTGCTTTGATACGTATATAATTAAGAAGATATGGGTTTTTTTCGTTTTTCACAAAACCTCTCCCTATTTCCTCCCCCTTTGTCCGATTTCGCTCATTAATAAACGTGACCGAGATTTTCTGCCCCTTGATTTTATGTATCAGTTTGGAAGAGATTTGTGCATAATTATGGAGGTTATCGTGTCCATAAAGAAGTGATGTATACATAGATAGATGAGTCATTATTGCTATAGATCTGTAAAAATCTTTCAGAAATTCCAACATAGGGGAGAATGTAATAGGTAGTATTTCTTATGATATCTACCTAAAAAGGGAGGCGGTGAAGAAGAACAAATTTCATAACTTCGTCAATTCACATGATATCTTATCCGCTTAAATTTATTATAAATCTTTTTAATATTATCTACAACTTTTATATTGACAAGTTTTTGATAGGACCAACTCTTGCAGCAAAGAAAAAAAAAAGGCGGTTGAAGAAAAAATATTGTATTAACATTTTTCTTAATGTAGGGTAATCCCATCGTAACTGACATAACGTTTGATCATCGAATTTTGTTTACAAAACTATGTAGAAAATTTACTAATAAAGATAGAACAAATTTTTATAATTTACTAAGGATTTAATAACCAAATACCTGCCGATTATTTCAATCTATCTTTTAGTCCCAAAAATTGGAATTCAAAATTCCGTAGCTGATGTAACATAAAATATACAAACGTTTTTTCTGCCTTCATTGAAGTGTAAAAATTATCAAAACTATCCCGTTAAAAAAAAGCGATTTAATGTTTTCATAAGTAATGCCAAATTATAACAGTAACTTGTTTAATTAATTTCTGAATAATAAAAAAGAAAAAAAAATGGCATTTGCACTAACTGACGTAACTTTTATTGTGTAACTGACGTAAAACATTGTGACTTTACAAAAACAATAATGGTACTTAACTTAGTTTGTAAATAGTAATTTACAATGACTTTTCATTATGATTTTATTATAGAATATAAAAATATCAAGTTTTCTAATCATACCCTTAAATTAAACATATTATAAATTTTATTCCTCTCCGAAAATTGTAATTTTCTGTGGAATTGCCCAGTACTTAACTACGAAATCTACTTGTGCCTGTACGCCTTGCCGGCGGCGATTTTTAGGTGCGTTCGTAATTATATAAATACGTAGCACCTATAGTCGTCGTTCATACCGTCTGTCTGTTCTTCTGTCCGTCCGTCTGTCTGTCCGTCCCTCTGTCCGTTTGTCCGTCCGCATATAACAGAGCAAAAACTACCCAATCGAATGGTCTGAAATTTTAAATATATGATTGTTGCAAAATTTTGTCGAGCCATTTCAAATTTTATGAAAATCGGATGTATAGTTTAATTACAGGGACAGTCAAAAGTTTTCCGTTACATTACGGCCAATGAAAAAAAAAATTATTGCAAGTGAATATTAATGATGTTACAGCCTTCCGAATGGTCTGAAATTTTAAATATATATATTAAAGCACATAAATTAACGTCTGAAATCCATTTTTAATTAATTAAATATATAATTGTTGCAAAATTTTCTCGAGCCATTTCAAATTTTAGGAAAATCGGATGTATAGTTTAATTACAGGGACAGCCAAAATTTTTGTGTTAGATTACGGGAAAAAAATATTGCAAGTGCATTTTAATGATGTTATAGACTATGCACTTATGAAGTGCAAAAAAATATATATTCAGTACAATATAGGGTGCAAAAAATAATTATAAAACTAGTTATAGTACGAACGCACCTCATTTGCACGTTTGATGAGCAATTTCCAACTTGTTTGATTTACAGTCATTGTAAATTCTTCTTTCTACTTACTTTCTTTTTTTGGATCTCGGTGTTTGGGATATTATACATTTTGAAGCAACAAACAACCGATTTTCATCTTCTTTGAGTACCTAGTTTTTCTGAAATGAGATTTTTTTTTTATATAATGGATATTCTTTTTACATATAGCACAATATATACACAATATGGTCATTAATGAACGGACACTTTCAATATTTCAAATGAAAATCAAATTTCAAAGTAATTGCTTAAGAGGCGCAAAGATCAACATAGTAAAAAATATTCCATACCGCGACTCGAACCCGGGTCATCAGTATAGCGCACTGACGTTCTGCAGACTAAACCACATGGAACGATTTGCGCCTCTTAAGTAATTACTTTGAAATTTGATTTTCATTTGAAATATTGTATGCAAGGCGAATGTTTCTCTCTCGAATAATTTCCATGTATTAATATAGTTTCTATCGATGCTGGATTTAATTAAATTTCGTGTTTGCCCCAGATTGGTAGCTCACGATAAATATTCCATTTTGTGCTGCGTTTGTAGCCTTGCCAACATATAATAGTGAGCAATTTTCCCGGCTGGCTATCGTTCCATGTGGTTTAGTCTGTAGTACGTCAGTACGTTATACTGATGGCCCGGGTTCGAGTCCCGGCATGGAAACTTTTTCACTATGTTGGCCTATGTTGAAATTTGATTTCCATTTGAAATATTGTATGCAAGGCGAATGTTTCTATCTGGAGTAATTTCCATGTATTAATATGGACACTTTCAATTTTAGACATTTTGTCAAATATTTAGAAATATACTTGTCAGATTATTATGGAATTTCAAGATTATAAAGAATATGTTTGACCTTAAATTTATAAACGTCGATTTGATAAGGAGGAGAATTAGGGGGCCAACAAAAAAATCAAAGAAAAATAATAATATTTGGAATCACCCTGTACATAGAGATGCACGAAATGGTCTATCGCTGCAGAATAAGAGTATGTTTATACTGTACAACATGTTTAATGATTTTTGCAAGAATAGCACGTATATTAATGGAGATATAGAGATTTTTTTTTATCTTAGTTTATATCATGAAGGGTTTTCAACCAAATTTAACGCCCGTTTCAGAAAAATTGCCAAAATGTAATAGAAAAAATATAGTGCAGTTAAAAAAATATATATGTATTAAATATTTTATGAAATATGAGTAGTTGTATGAAAGAATTTTTATCTGCGCATGCGCGAACGATAATAAAGATTTTTTTTCGTAATTTAATAGTCAACTCTTTGGAGCAACTCATAAAAAAAATCCAGTCAAATATCGTGGAAATGCAGAAAGATATTGTCGATAGAGTGAGCTGATTTTTAGTTTCTCTCTAAAAGCAGCTAAATCATAAGGGATTTTCCACAAATTGTCATTTTTTATTAACTGACTTTCAGAAAAAGTTAGTATTTAATGAATATCAATGTAACAAATGCTTCGATTTTGATGCTTCTTTTCATCATGGAATAGGCTCGTTGTGGTGATTATCCAAGAACTAAAGCATCAATAAAAAATAAAAATAAAAAATTAAATTAATTTGAAATTCACAATTTGTGGAAAATCTCTTATCACTCAGCTGTGTTTAGAGAGAAACTAAAAATCAGCTCACTCTATCGACGATATCTTTCTGAATTTTCGCGATATTCGCCAGGATTTTTTTTATGAGTTGACTATAGAGTTGAGCCATAGAGTTGACTATCGACTTATGTAAAAAAAATCTTTGTTATCGTTCGCGCATGTGCCGATAAAAATTATTTCATACAACTGCTCATATTTAATAAAATATTTAATATATTTATATTCCAATTGCACTATATTGTTTCAACTACATTTTGCCAATTTTTCTGAAACTGGCTTTAAATTTGTTTGAAAACCCTGCGTAATATAAGATAAAAGCAAACATGATTTTTTTAAAATTATAAACAAAATCACTATGTCTCCAAGAACATACATGCTATTCTTACAAAAATCGGTGAAAATGCTGTATAGTATCCACAAACTTATATTCTGTAGAGATAGATCATTTCGTGCATTTTAATTTACAGGGTGATCCCAAGTATTCTTTTTCTCTTTGATTTTTTGCTGGCCCCCTAGTTTTCCTCCTTATCATATCGATGTTGATAAATATGAGGTCAAACTTCTTCTTTTTAAAACCTGAAATTCCAGAACAATCTGACAGGTATATTTCTAAATATCCGACAAAATGTCTAAAATTGAAAGTGTCTTGTCATTAATGGCCATATAGTGTACATCTAAACTATCAATCAAATATTCCTAATAGTGCTTTTTCAATTCAATTCCTACTATTAGTTCACACTCTCCCTATATTTATTGTTTATTTATATATCTCGTTCAAATTTTCAATCGTTAATAAAATACTTATTATTCATCCTATCAAGTTGAAATAATTTTTTTTAAACTTGTACTGGATGACAATTGATGTTAATAGAGTTTTTTACAAATATTAATTCATTAATTAAATTTTAATTAATTAATTTTAGTTTTACATGAGAGACAAAATGGCGGCCAATGGTTATTGAAGCATTTAATGCATCTTTAAGGGGGGTTACCATAGGGGAGACCCTGTTCTGTCGCCAAATAGCGCCAAGTTTGAAGCCAACTTGGCGATATCTCTAATATTTCGCCAAATTCCCATAGACTTCTATTGTAAACCTACTTGCTTATAGAAAATCAACAAATTTAGATATTTTAATGCAAAAAAAAAAAAAAACTAATATTAGCTTAAGGGATTATATTAAATTTTTCTTTGATGGCCTAAGTAAGAATTGACTTTAAAAACAAAATTTTTATATTACTTGTTAATTCGGATTTTAATCAAGCGCTCTATTATCATGTTTATTTTTGGCATTATAAAAAGAGAAAAAAATCAGAATGTTTTCGTTACATTCAGTCAAAAATAAGGCTTCGCTCTAATGACACAAGTGTGACCAAAGACAAATTATGAACATTTCTTGGGCATAGAGTTAGGTATTCCCAGCACGTTAAGTCTGCATCAGTAATTTATATTTCAAACAAGTAAGGTTATTTGATCTTAAAAGAAATTTTCCAATGTGACATTATTTTCATAGAAATAAAAAATAATTCAAGTCCTTATTTTACCATATCAGAAATGTTTAAGTGTACGTTGAAAAGTGAAAATTGTTAGTTCTAAGTCTTCTCATAATGAATTAAATGTAATAATAAACAAGTAAGAAAAATCAGGCGTTAAGCATAGATAATGAAACACTTTCCAACTCTTCCTGAATGCTTTAACAAAACTTCGTTATTTAGGGAAACTAAAAGGGAAATAAAGTGAACTAAGTAAACATTTTAGAAAACGCATAAAACATTTGAAAAACTGATTTCAGCAGTTACCGTCCATAGCAAATTTGTATTCCAGTTTTTTTGAACAGCTCTGTATTTGATCTGTAGGTTGATATATATATACTATATAATGGGTAAATTTAGTTTAGCAAGAAAAGGAATAAGAGGTTGAAATTTCCCTTTCAGCAAATTATACTAATAGATGGAAACATACTTGTATACTTGTATACTTTTGTACAACCCTATAGTTAACCTAGTATCTTTATTACACGCCACGATTTAGCTAAAGTTTAATTCAAAGTAAAACACTCTTAAAACTACTGAAATCACATTTCCAGAAATTATCATTTATAGACGGCCATGCATCCAATTCTTTGCGTGACCCTGTATATAATTTTATCTATGTTATACAAACATTTCTTAGTAAACAAAATGCAGTTCAGCGTAAAAATGCCTAACTCATTTAAAAACCACATTTAAGCAATTTACAATCATACCCAGTAACTAATACGAATTCTTTTGTGTAGCCCTGTATATGAATTACAGCATTTATACACACCGTATACAATGCCTAAATATAGTGAAACATAAAAGCGCATAACATAATTAAAAATGCATTTCCAGCAATCATCGCTACCGTACAGTAATTCGGATACAATATAATATCTGAAATCTTTTGTGTGTCCCTGTAAATGCTATGCGCTTTGTATTACAGATGAAATAAGTTATAGTAAACCTCAGCGACGTATTTCAATTTCATTATACATGAAATAATTTAACATAATTAAAATACGCCGGAAAAAATTCCCTCCACCCGTATATCAGTATGTAACGGAATTCTTTTGTGTGCCCCTGTAAATGGATAATAATTATTCTTTGCACCGCATATTCTACGGGATGCATATTTTAGTGCGCTTGGTAAATGCATATCAATTTTATTATGTTTGAAAGCATGTAACGTCATTAAAAATCCTTTTAAACGATTTTTTCCCATAGGCCTTAATGTAACGGAAAACTTTTGACTGTCCCTGTACATGAACTAAACATGCTACAAACTTCATCTGAAATAGGATTCGTGCTATGGTAGAGATCACTAACATCAAAAAATTTCAGAACGATCCGAGTATATTTACGGGAGTTAGAGCGTGTACAGACGGACAGACGGACAGACAGACAGACAAACCGAATGCATAAACACTTTTCAACTTTGTTGGAAAGTGTTAAAAAGAATTTTGTGAACTTAAACTTACACTATGTGCAAAGTACTTAAAAGATGAGACAATATTTAAAAAAGATTTTAAATTACTTTAATATCCTTAGTACTTTCAACTATAAAAACATAGCCTTTGTCAGAGAAATACAAGAAATAGTACTGTTATTAACGTCTTATTAACGTTATAAGACGTTAATAACAGTAGTATTTCTTGTATTTCTCAGACAAAAGCTATGTTTTTACAGTTGAAATTACTAAGGGTACTAAAATAATTTAACATCTTTTTTAAATATTGTCTCATCTTTTAAGTAGTTTGCACATAATTTAAGTTTAACTTTTTAAAGACGAATTAAGCATTTCTATTTATTTATTTACTGAAGAGTTTTGTGTTTATAGTTTGTTTTCTTCCCATACAAAGTTGTATTTTTTCTCTTTCCGATATTCATGATACATCGAAAATCATTCATATATTTACAATATGAGCAGAAATGACACTCTCTGAAGGTTTTCTTAAATCGCTTTCAGTTTTTTCGGAAATTTTGTCAACAGTAATACCAAAATAAAATTTGTGGGTATGAATGGAAAATTCCTTTGTTCTAATTGTATAGGAAAAAGATAACTCTAACGGATAGAGATAATCCTTATTAACTTGGCATCTCTATATGATTTTCATTTCTTATTTTATCTTTGCTTATTATTAAGTTTTATTACAAATAATTAATGTGAAATGTTTCAGGTACTTAATTTTTCCTTGTATGCCATGCAGTTGGAAATTAAAAAAGTGCAATAAACAGATACAATCCATTTTGTTTGATGTAATAAACCGGCATAAGTCACAATACAACGAGTCGCAAGTAGTCGATATAATAGATTGCTATTTAAAAGAAAGGGATGAAAGACGAAAAAAAGGAGATCCTGCAGCTGCTTATTTAACAGGTAAAATCACTGCTATTCGTTAAAAAAAAAAAAGAGATTTATTACTAGTATTGCACTGAATGAACATATATTGAATATGACATTTTCTCGTTAATTGATTTTTTTCATTTAAGTGCCAGTTGTCTTATACAGGGCCACTTAGTACTAGAGAATTACAAACATTCACTACAAAACACAAATTTGTGCAAGGAATAATGGTAATCATTCCATTTATTCACTAAAATACAGGTAGGTCACTCCAATATGAACCCAGATTGTTGTCCATAACTTTAACAATAATGACGATATTTAAGCAAAATTTTCATTAATATCTCATCTTGCTTTGTGTAAAATGCAATGAAACAGCAAAAAGGGCTAGAAAGACATAGTATATTACAGAAAGAGGGATAATTTTTTCTCTCATGTCAAGCACAATTCCAAACACGCGCTCTCTCTCCAGTGCACGGAAAGATGTATGCACTTTTGCTACGTAATAGACAGTTGACGTCACTGTTTTCAGTTGCTTAAGATTATTCTTCTCAGATCAACTTGTAAAAATTTTTTTATCGTTTTAACTATTGGCTACTTTCATTTTCCGACCTTTGTGATTTCTTTTTAAGTTTAAGTATGCAACATAAATGGCATCTATTTGCTGTGATGAGTGTTAATTATACAACGTTTAATTTTGCCGATAGTTAAATTTTAAGTTTAAGTAAGTTTAAATAAGCATTTATTTTACAAGAGAATAAAATAAATTAAGTTAGAAAATGGCAGAACTAGAAAATGCAAAGCAACAGAGAAAAACCGGGAGAGCATACTTTACGAAGACTGCTAATAAATTACAAGATATAATAATTGAAGAAAATCCAGACTTGAATGATGTAGAAATACCATTTTATCAGCTACAAGAAAATTATACAATACTTCAAATCATAGACAAAAAATTTTAAAGCTGCACTCAAGATGAATACGAGAAGGAATATGAAGCATTACAAGAATATTACGAAAAACTATCTACTTTAAAGATGAAGTGCAGTAAGCTAAAAACAAAGCTTAGTTCTAATACCGCAAGTGCCGTCTCGTTTCGTCTTTAGTGATGTCGTCTACAATTACTACACTATATGGCCAAAGGTAACCAGTCACTTGAGATTTTAGACGTTTTGTTAAATATCTAGAAAAATATATGAGGAATTAACCTGAAACTACAGTTATGTAAACATTATAGTATAGGTCATACATTTCCACGAAGATTTTTTCCTGGAACCCCATAGGGGACCGTCAACAAATTGAAAAAGAACGAATATCTTTTGGATAACCCTGTAAAAACTAACGTAGCAAAAGCGTTCAAACACGAGATAATTAATAAGTGGCTTATTGTAATATACTGTGTTCATTTTTATGAGGATAGCATGTATATTCGTAGAGAAATTAAGGTTTTTATAAAAACAGCCCCAAATTTCGTCAAGATTTTTGCTTATCATTTGCAGAGTTCTTGATATTTAAAAAAAAGTTCTTTTCAGAAAATATGACAAACAATATTGTACAGAATACTTTGCAATCAGAATAAAAAAATAATAAAAATTGGATGAAAAATGAACAGGTTTACTAAAAAATGTTTCACTGCGCATGCGCGAATGCAATCAAAATATAATGTGCATAATGTATTAGCTAAGTATATAGAGCAACTTTTGTGAAAGTCTCAAATTCATAGCTTAAAAATTCTGAAAATAATCGTCGATAGAATAAGCTCGAACTCCTTTGTTCCCAAAAGAAAGCAAAAAGATGAGGGTTTGTATCCAAATATTGTAGTACGGGCAATATTGTGTACGCTATCTTGACACTAATCAACAACTATTTGATATATATATATAAAATTGTATATATAAAATTGTATATTTAAAACACAAGGCTGTTTTTTAGTCATCTGTCCTGAGCTTTCTACTGAACCAATTTTACTATTAATATTTTTTTTAACTGAAAGATGTTCATTTGTAGATGTGCCCGTACTAGCTGTCTTTCTTAAATATCCCCATTTTTATACTTTAATTTAAAAAGAATTTTATGAATTTTCCTTTAAATGGTGGTAATTAGATAGCTTTCATTATTGCAGTCAAGAGAGAAATAATGAGGTTTATTTATTTTTATTCATGCGATTTCCTGATAAAAATTAAAAAAAAAAACATTTTTAAAAAACTTGTATGGTTTAAATTTATGGTTTAAATTTATTGTTTAAGAACTTTTAAAATTGGTGATCACAGACAAAACTCAAGTAAATTTTTTAACACTCTACGACAAGTTACAGAACCAGTTGCTTGCCTTAGAATTCCTGAGAGAAACTCAAGATAAAATTTCACGCATGTTGTTACCGCTGATAGAATCAGCCCTCCCCGCGGATTTAATAAAAAATTGGGAAAACCAAAGAAACACATCTGCTGAAACAGGTAAAGAGCGATTTAGATTTATTAATGGACTTTGTTAAAAATGAAGTAGAGACAGAATTTAGATTAAAAATCACACGTTATGCATTAAATTAAGAAATAAAACCAGCTCTTACAGAAAAATGAAAGGAAATTTAAACATTTTCCGTTTATATTGTTGCCAACAATTAAAAAAACACAATAAAAAATTCTTACCACAACAATTACTTTTCTATTGCAAGATTTCCACGTGAAAAATAAAAATCTATATATCCCTGTCGGCTCGGCAAACAGGCGCAGGTAGATTTCGAAGTTAAAAGTTAAATTTTTATTTTAAATAACGGAAGAACAAATAAATTAGTATAACATTAATAAAAATACAAATAAAACGATGAAATAAAAATCACTTGAAGACGTAAACACGCGTAATTTGCTTAAAGTCAAGTGAATGTGATATTTACGATCAACCATTATTGGCATTTAATCTTATAGTTTGGCGATAAATTTTTGGTCGACGGGATAACCAAGTAGTACCAATATTAGTTTTTGTTGCATTAAAATTTCTCAATTTGTTGATTTTCTGTAAGCAAGTAAACCCTATTGGTTTACAACAGAAGTCTATGGGAATTTGGCGAAATATTAGAGATATCGACAAGTTGGCAACAAACTTGGTGCCATTTGGCATCAGAACTGGGTCTACTTACGGTAACCCCCCACCCCTTATATGTATGGAGATACAATATACATAGCGCAATATACATAGATTTTTATTTTTCACGTGGAAAGCTTGCAATAGAAAAGTAATTGATGTGGTAAGAATTTTATTGTGTTTTTTTAATTGTTGGCAACAATATAAACGAAAAATGTTTAAATTTCCATTTTTCTGTAAGAGCTGGTTTTATCAGAATCATGTTAAGGCGGTATTCAAAAGTTTTAACCCACCCCATTTCAACTGCTTTTGGCCGATTTTTCTCATTTGAAATCCCCGCCGAGATATTAACCATCTCAATGTGTTTGGCGAGTTTGAAGACGATCCGTGAATAATTGTGACTTTTATCGTGCGGACAAAATTCAGCACACACACACACACACACACACACATATATATATATATATATATATATGATATATATATGTATGTATGTATGTATGTATGTATGTATATATATATATGTATAAACTGTTTAGGTGGCGGTGGTTTTGGGTTCCTGGGGTCATATAATAAATAGTTATGAAGGATTTTTTCAAAAGTCGCACCATGGTAACGACTGCAATAGGTAGTATATCTTACGACATCTACCTAAAATTCTACACATAAAAGTAATATACCAATTGCTCGTGAATTACTAAACGCAAATTCCAATAATAGTAATTTTCAGGTAAATGCACCTAAATTTGAGACATTTGATTGCATTTTCTGTAATAAGTTTCATAATTCCGAAAACTGTAACGATGCTTTATCTATGAGTTGGGATTCTAAAAGAGATACTTTTAAAAGAAGAATGCTTCTTTTGTATGCTTAAAACGTAACCATATGACTAATCAATGTAAATCAAAACATAGATGACCCATTTGCAAAATTCGGCACTTTGTGATTTTGTGTCCGGATTTAACTTCTAACAAAATTGATAATATATCGAATGGAGATGTCGCATTCACTCTTGGTTCACAGAACTTCGAAGAATGTTCCTTTATTTCTGATATGCTGCCAACACCGATATAATAACGTGATATCGGGCACGCTGTGTGAGGCTTATCGAAAAGAATACTAACTCATTCAATTAAACTTATCTAAAATTTATTTACACATTATTTACAAATATCAAAACAATATTTACAATTAAGAACTCGGATATAGATGATCCGGTCCGACATTAAGTTACATATAAAAATGCTTTCTGCGTACTGGTCCTCTTATTAAAATTTTATATATACCTCTCACACTACGTTTGTTATAATAGATTTATCGGAGATCCCATTTGATCTCCCGTTATATCGGCTCTATCCTCCAAGAGCTTCACACAACTTAAGACACGTTCGGTCCGAGAACTCTACTCGGCGAAAAGTGACCACAAACTTCCAGGTCCATGCATGAACTGATTTCTCTCAGCTATCTCACTCATCTCCCAAAACAGCCTATACGGGGTTTCCTCTCTGCCACCAGGACCTACTTCCCTTAATCGGACCCCAACTGTCATATTCCCGTGACGTCCATTATCTCGCTAGATAGTCGGTGAAACTCTTTTGTCTGCCTTATCTCAGGTATACATTTGGATAGGCAGTGGAACTGCTATTTTTGACACAAAAGGATTGTTCATTTAATGCTATCTAACTATAATATCTGAGATTAACTTCAAGATAAGAAATAAATGCAACATTAAGACTCTCAGTACATAGAAAGTGACATGAATACAATATATAAGTAAAAAGATAATATCATATAACAGTAATTCGAAATAGTATCTGCTTATCAGAACCTGACAGGAGATAAAAATGAAAACAAAACAAGCATCTGAATAATTGCAGTAAGATTTCAGATATATTTTTGTAAACTTTAATTCAAAAATTCATAATGGTTCTAAAGAAATATTCGTGCTATTTAAGATAGTGGTTCTATGAACTCTTACATTTGTGCAGATATTTCACAAATCTACGTATGCTACATCATAATTAATATAATCAACATAATCAATGTCAATTACATCTATAAATTTATGTAAAAATTATTTAATTGAATTAAGTAATACAAATGATAAACATAGGTGTAAGATGGCTAGATACGTGTACGTGACCACTACTGGTGATCACACGGTGTACCCGGAAGGACCATCACGGCGCCCAAGCTACCAGGTGAACCATTACTTCACTTCCGCTCGGATCTGTCTACAAAGGATCGCAACATCCCTTAGGGCTCACGACTGAGTCATAATCCACCGAGTAGACTAATCAATGTCCGGCGATGAAATTTTCAAGGCAGGGACCCGCCTTAGGCCTTCTTCCAAGCTCACAAGTTATTCAGAGAGCAACGGACCGATATGTCCAAGTAGGTCAATATTGTTATCCTCTCCGATGCTACAAACTCGACATCTTACCGTCACGACAGTTCAACAGACACTTGACACATACAATTAACCTGCAACTAGGCTAACATCCAAGGTACGTAATTATACGTAACAAGAAGCCACGAGACGCCCGACTAGGATGGCCTGCCTAGCTCGCCGACCCCACCCTAAAATTTGGGCTAGTACCCTGTGAAATAAAACACATACACAATTATTTCTCCACTGTATTAAAAACTTCACGGTACATTCGATATGGGTGGGACCCGCACGACTGCGGATTTATATACATTATTTACATTATTCATAATGGATTTACAATCAGATACACATGTTAGAATGACAAGGAATAATAATAATAATAATATCGAATAATTTGTTGTATCTTCTTTACAACAAGGCCTTTACTTCATTATTCTTTCTTCCATCTTCTTTTTCCTTACACAGTGAGTTTGACCAACGAACCCAAATGACCAATCTCTAAAAGCTCCTTCATGCGAGAAACAGTCTATCGTAATGTCATCATAAATGAGGCTCCATTACTCTGAGAAAAGCCTCGAAGGACTTTCTCAGGCTCGAAACCAGGAAGTAGTTCCGGACTGATGCTGCATACAGTCTCGGACAGAATCTGTTTCTCAGTGTATGGGTACCAACGCACCCCACCAGAAGATGTTTGCTGGTAGCTGGACGTGGGGTGGAGCAAAATGAGCAAGCACAAGCCAAGGCTTTCACCCGGAAGCGGCGGAAGGACCGTGTCCCGTAACCGCCCAATTGGTTAATGGAGATGTCAAAGCCCGACTTTCCGATACCCTGGGAACACGGAAGACGTTTCGGCTCTGGATCTCATCTTCCCACCTTTCCTGCCAGATCCTTACAATTCCCTGAGCCAGGAAGTGGTTAACTGCACTAGGTGAAAGATCAACTTGGGCACTGACAACATCAAGCCCATCACCTGCCTTTGCAAGTGAGTATTCAGCTTCGTTGCCTCGGACACCAGCATGGGCCTTAACCCAGTACCACTCCACCTTCAAGCCCATCTTCGACTCGTGGATCTCCGCAACAAGTGGATCCTTACAGCTTGGATTTGGCAACGCCATAATGGACGACATTAAATCGCTGAGCACAGAGAATCTCTCATACAACGACCCACTTTACTCCAACCCCTTCAAAATTGCAACTCGGCCTGAAACACTGTTGCATACGGCGGAGGTCCGAAGGACTGTTCAACCACAAGGACACCATGATCGAAAATAGCTACACCAGATCCGACACCATCTACTTTCTTTGACCCGTCAGTATAGACTGACTCACCACCTCGGTCAAAGTCCTCGATATTTTGGAGACCCTCAACCCAGTCGGTGACCGGGGCCATTGCAGGATGTGTTCTGTTACTTTCGACACCACGTTGAATTTCATCAACACTGAAATGAATCGGACCATAATGTAGGTCACGATTCAATCTTAGAGTATACGCGAGAAGACTATTCTTCTCCACCTGCAGGTCCAGTGGAAGGGTGCCCGCTAGGAACTTGAACTGCTGCCGTACTTGTGGTACGGAAGCACCTAATAATAGACAGGAGCACTGGTCTCTGAGCCGATTCCAGCTTTTCTCTCATACTTCCCGTACTTGTCCACCAGAAACTACTGGCATGTGTTGCAAGTCTCTCTATACTCACTTTGTACAATCTCTACAGAACACCCCCACTCAAGCCCTAGTCCCTTCTATTGAGCGAGTGCAAAGATCTAGCTATCGATTCTTTTATGTATGCAACGTGAGCCATGCCACTGAGTTTCGCGTCCACAACGACACCAAGATATTTTGATTTTGAGGACTGGGGTGATTGTACTGAACTTCCAAGAAAGTGCATACGAGGGTGAGTCCGCGGTAATCCTCTCCTACCCATGCGTCTCATCTTTCCAAAATAGATTGAGGCTGTTTTCTCCGGAGAGAAAGTGAGTCTGTGTGTCTCGGCCCACTGTGCTATTCTTGCCAATGCGGCATCGACGCGCCTACCACATCGGTAGGCTTTTGGCGCTTCTATGAGAAGCGCAAAGTCGTCCGCATATGCGATCAACTTCACAAACCGTCCCAAGTACAGCTCGAGGAGTGAATTAGCAACTAGATTCCAAAAGACGGGCCCGGAGTAGAGCCCTGCAGACAGCCCATATTGTAATCATGCACCAAGTTGAGGATGTCGGTTCGGTACAAGTCGGTCGTCGGTTCGGTTTCCTCTCAGATAGAAAACCCTTCACCAAATTGAATAAGTTCCTGGGACACCTCATTCTGGCGAGGGCATCAAATATCGACGGCCACCACAAATTGTTAAATGTGCCCTTAACATCCAACATGACGAGACAACAATCATTGTCTCGATTATGACAGTCTTCTGTCGTACGCAATTCATGGAGTGCGTTCTCCGTTCCAAGACCTGAAGTAAATCCTGATGTTGCGGTGAAGGAATCTCTGGGACTTAGCATGGTATACCAGCCTGTTAGTCACCAATTTATCCAACACATTACTCCAGGCTGGCAACAAACATATTGGTCGATAAGAGCTCGCAGCCGAACGATCCTAACCCACCTTATTGAATAGGACTAAATCCGACATTTTCCATGATGTGGGAAAGGCATCTTCTCGAAGGCGCATTCAGTAGTCCTATAAACAGAGGCTTATTGGCCCTGAAGAGAATTTCAACTATCTCGAGATGTATTCCATCCAAACCCGGCGCTTTACCCTTACTCAAGGCTCTAAACACCACCTCAACCTCCTTTTGAGTGAATTCCGGGGCATCGTCTTCGAGTCTGTGCGCAAAGTCTCCAATCCCCTTCTGAACAAGGCGGTTCTCTTCTTTTTCACTTGGGAAAGGGTATTGCAGTAGCTCTTCAATTGTTGAACTGAAATACGAAGTTTTGCTCCTACCACGACCTACAACTCCACTTAGTTTGAGACGATTAGATGATCGACCCCTTGACCAGTCAAAGTGCGGGACGAATGGCCCGTTTTGGTCTATATCCTCAAGGATCTACCTGTAATGAGACCACTTAGCCCTGCAGACCGATCTACGAAACTTCCCTTGGAGTTTACGAAACAAAGTTTCGTACTCCTTTTTGAGCTCCAATGTTATTGCATCGCTGGAACGTACGGCGTGCCGTTTCAACTGTTTTACGTTCGGTCGTGAGGTTAGAGCTCCACCACGGTACAGCTCGTTTACGAACTCTCCTATTTTGCTTAC
Organism: Maratus speciosus; assembly: GCA_963932465.1. Classification (NCBI taxonomy): domain Eukaryota; kingdom Metazoa; phylum Arthropoda; class Arachnida; order Araneae; family Salticidae; genus Maratus; species Maratus speciosus. The sequence goes on from OZ010792.1 coordinate 311,093,303, forward strand.
TGCATGTATCACTGAGTATCTGAAGGACTTCAATCAGAAACTCCACACACACGTCGACAGACTTCCTTTCCAGCCAGTCCGTAGACATGCCCCCTATCTCTTGAGATAGGGCCACTCGAAAGTTTGGTAGGTTCAAATCCTTAAGACGCACCCTGTACTTAGGGTGAGGAGACGCCATCTGTGTTGATAGAGTTGTCCTTATACGCCTATGTTGAGTTGCGGACTCACGAGGCTCCAAACTCCAGTCAAGCACCTTAGTAGGATCAACAAACTTAATTTTCTGGCTTATACTGGTATTTTTACAGCTAAACATCTGAGGGGTCCGATGAGGGGGGGGGGGGAGGAGGTTCAATTTTAACTTTGAACGTTTTAACATTGAAATTTACCATTTGTGAAAAATCAAGTAGTGACGTTTCAAAATTAAGTTCATTTTCGGAGTCAGCGGTAAAAAATACATAAACATGAATTACCGAAAGTTAAAAACACAACAATCACATTTTTTTTATAGTATCAAATTTTCGCTATTTTTTCTTTTTTTAAAATTTAAAATTTTCGATTTGCAAAAAATCTTTACGTGATGGTAAAAAATGAAGGTCAATTTCGGATTCAGCGGTACAGAATACATAATAATCAATTATTAAAGGCTAAAAAGCATGACATAACCCAACTTTTGCAGGCTAGTGTAATCTAATAACATTTTAAAATATGTTTCATTTTGTAAAGAATTGAGGCTGTTAACTTATATCATTTTATTTAACAAAAATTCTGTTTTACTTTCTTTTTATATGTTTATTACAAATTGTATATTGTACATTAATGTGTCAGAATGAATAAAGACTTCAAATTTATATTGCAATGTTAATTTTACTCTCAACCATTTTTTTTTATTGTATCTCAGGAAATTAAATTTCTACTAAATTTGTGATTGACCCCTAATATGCAGCAAACAATATGCTCCAACTTTAAACAGCTAGTACTCGGTCAATTTTATTCGTAGAATAACGGGACTTTTTTGTCTTACTTGTGAGTGTAACAGGGAAAATTCTATTAAATATAACTTATTGAACCGGGGGACCGTATAAAAATTTTAATTTCGCAATTTTTTATGAAATGTTTTTAGTCACCAAAATCTCTTTTAAATACTTTTTTCACGTTATTTAAAACATTTTTGTAAGTGTAACTATATGTCTATGATTAACGGTTTAGGAATTAGCCATTGGACACTGTTGAGAGTGGACACCCTGTATAAAGCAATACTTTTCACTTGTGCAGATTATCGTGCCGTTCACATGGAATTAATCGCTTCCTTATAAATCGAATCCTTTGTTTAGTCTTTAAGATGTTTTATAGCAGGTTGTGGACGGCCTTTAATGACATATTGAAACAGTGGAACAAATTTCATAGGCGGAAAACTTTTTTTTGAAAACTATAGACTGCGATGGTATCCGTTTTAAAGATGCTGAACAAAAAAAAAAAACAAGTCGGAAATTGCTCGTCAAACGTGGCAAATGAGGTGCGTTCGTACTATAACTAGTTTTATAATTATTTTTTGTACCCCATATTGTACTCAATATATATTTTTTTTAATTTCATAAGTGCATAGTCTATAACATCATTAAAATGCACTTGCAATAATTTTTTTCCCATTCCCCGTAATGTAACGGAAAACTTTTGACTGTCCCTGTAATTAAACTATACATCCGATTTTCATAAAATTTGAAATGGCTCGACAAAATTTTGCAACAATTATATATTTAAATTTTCAGACCATTCGGAAGGCTGTAACATCATTAAAACGCACTTGCAATACTTTTTTCCCATTGGCCGTAATGTAACGGAAAACTTTTGACTGTCCCTGTCATTAAACTATACATCCGATTTTCCTAAAATTTCAAATGGCTTGACAAAATTTTAAAACAATTATATATTTAAAATTTCAGGCCATTCGGAAGGCTGTAACATCATTAAAATGCATTTGCAATAATTTTTCCCATTGGCCGTAATGTAAAGAAAAACTTTTGACTGTCCCTGTAATTAAACTATGCATCCGATTTTCATAAAATTTGAAATGGCTTGACAAAATTTTGCAACAATCATACATTAAAAATTTCAGACCATTCGGTTGGGTAGTTTTTGCTCTGTTATATGCGGACAGACAGACAGACAGACAGACAGACGGACGGACGGACGGACGGACTGACTGAACGACGACTATAGGTGCTACGTATTTATATAATTACGAACGCACCTAAAAAGAGTGGAAGCTTCATGCTACTGGTGGGGCGGATGGTGGAAGCGCTTGATTTGGATTGCAAAACAAATTTAAAGAAAAATATTGGGTGGTGCTTTTGTTGATTATGAGGAACTATGAACCGTATTATGTGATTTTGATAGAATTGTTAATTCAAGACCACTTACTTATGTGTCAGAGGACATTGATGGGGTCCCATATGATCCCATAACACCATGATCCCATAACACCGGAGAAATTTTAACATGAAACTGCACAGTCAGGAGTTTCAGATATTGATAATGTAGATAAAGTGAAATTGAGTAAAATAGCTAAATATCTGCAGCGGATAAGAGAAACATTTAGACTTAGGTTCCGTACAGATTATTTAGGGCAGTTACGACAACAGTCTATAAAATGTTATAAAAATGAATCACTTAAGGTAGGAGAAATTGTTTTACTTGAAGATACTAATAAAAACGTTCTAACTGGAATTTAGCTCATGTCTTAACAATTATACCGGGCCGAGATGGCAAAATAAGGCTTGCGCTATTAAAAATAAATAATTCTGAGTTATTACAGCCAGTTCAGAGATTGTACAGATTAGAATTAGAAAATCCAATACAATAAACAAATGATGAGGCTAACGCCTTTAACCCCTAGTAGTGGCATAATTATCACAACGCCTGTAAGGTAAGTGTCGTATTCATAATATTTGATTTAAATAATCATTTTACTTAGTTTCATTTCTCTTCTTTATATGTATTCAAGTGCTTATTATTATTTTACATATACTATATATATTGTTATTGTAATTAGTAAGATTGTATTTTGATTGTGTAAATAATTCTTTATAAATACTATAAGTATTATAAGTACTATAAGGATATTTTGCACATAAGTAAAGATTTCGAGTGTTTAGCTTCCCGATTAAAAGGTGGGGGGATATTACAGAAAGAGGGATGTTTCCTCTCAGGTCAAAGACACTTCCAAACACGTGCTCTGTAACCCTCCAGTGCGTGGGAAGATGATTGAACTTTTGCTATGTAATCGACAGTCGACGTCACTGCTTTCAGTCGCTTAAGATTATTCTTCTCAGATCAACTTATAAATAAAAGGCTATCGTTTTAGCTATCGGCTACTTTCAGTTCCCGGTCTTTGTGATTTCTTTTTAAGTTTAAGTATGCAATATAGTAATGATCAATGGCATCTTACGTAAGGTTAACTAGATTCCGAAGTATGGAGCGCCTAGTTAATTAAAATTTTGAAGCGGGTGATATCTACTTCTACTACTTCCCGAGATACTTTTACATTACACACTAAACAAAGTAATTCTGTTGAACTTTTAGTTAAGGTATCATCATTATTGTTAAAGTAATGCACAAAAATCTTGTTCCAGATTGAAATCAGAAAACCTGCATTTTGAATGAAGAAGTGAATTGTGGTTGCGACCATTGTTTTCTACGCAAAAATATATTTCTTGTAGTAGTCTTCACTAAATTGTGTGACCCTTGTTATGTTACAACATGCGCAATACAATGTCATAGTATAATATTTTACATTATGCAGTTTGATATTACTTAAGTATAGCAATTAACGCATGGAAACTATTCGACTAAATTTCAGCTAATAGCTTAATTGGACGAGCACTGGCAATTTAAGCCAAAGATTCCGGGTTGTATATAATCTAATATATAAAAATGAAAATTTATCTATCTATCTGTAATTCTATACAAATCCACAGTTTGGAAGCCATAATTCTGAAAAGTTAAGTACATGTGTATCAAAACAGGGCCGAAGCAACTAAAGTAATCCGGAATCGAAATAATTTATAGTTCATTTTTAATTATAAAAATCCTAGAAATTTCCTATCAAATGTAAGCATTTTTCTTTGTAGCAGTTGCCAACAATCAAAATCCACAATAAAATTCTTACTACAACAATTAATTTTCTACTGCAAGATTTCCACGTGAAAAATGAAAATGAAATAAATAGTTTGCCGAATTTAAAAAAAAAAAAAGGTGAGTATTACGTCATTGCTTTTCTATTGCAAGGTATTCACGTGAAAAATGAAAATGAAATAAACAGTTTGCCGAATTTAAATGAAAGTGAATATTACGTCGTTAACTTTTCTATGTCAAGGTTTCCACGGGAAAAATGAAAATGACATAAATAGTTTGACGAATCTAAAAAAAAAAAGGAATACTACGTCACATTGGAAATATAAAGGAAGTGGTGAATATAGTATACCGTCATATGAGTGTGAAAAAACGTATTGAAGCATGATAAAATCTCGGTTATGGAAATATTGGCGGATTTTAACATTATTGCTCCAATGATAAATTGAAATAAGTTCATTTATAACTGTATTCTTTTGCGTCTGTTATATAAATTTATACATTTTTAGGTAGCTTTCTTTACAAAAAAGCTACCTATTGCAGCCGTTCGGAGGAAAGCGATTTCAAAAAATTTTGGTATATTTTCATCGATCATGACCCCCAGACCCCGAAACCACCCTCCGTTCAAAATTGATATATATATATATATATATATATATATATATATATATCTGACCTATGTCACACTGTAACTCCCGTAATTATGAACCGATTTCGATGTAATTCGGTGTGTACATAGTACATACCAATGTCTCGACCGAGTTCGTTGGACAGCTTCATCCGCCGTTTTGTTTCAAAATGGCGGCCATTTAAAATTTTTAAAAAAATTTAAAACTTGAAATGTGGTACCAAAAAATTAAAAATGGAAAAATATTTTTTTCTTATGTATTTGACCTTTATACAAAGATTCCGGAGCAGTTTTTGTTTTGTCTATATCTTAAAAAATGGCTGAGTTATAGCATTTTGAATTTCTAGCGTGGCTGACATTTTGAAACGTCCTGAATTTTGTCACGCGATAAAAGGCGTATTTATGAACCGATTTGGATGTAATTCGGTGTGTACATAGTACATACCAATCTCTCGACCGAGTTCGTTGGCCAGCTTCATACGCCATTTTGTTTCAAAATGGCGGCCATTTAAACTTTTTTTAAAAATTTAAAATTTGAAATGTGGTACCAAAAAATTAAAAATGGAAAAATATTTTTTTCTTATGTATTTGACCTTTATACAAAGATTTTGGAGCAGTTTTTGTTTTGTCTATATCTTAAAAAATGGCTGAGTTATAGCATTTTGAATTTCTAGCGTGGCTGACATTTTTAAACGTCCTGAATTTTGTCACGCGATAAAAGGCGTATTTATGAACCGATTTGGATGTAACTTCCTTTATACATAGTACATACCAATGTCTCGACCGGGTTCGTTGGCCATCTTCACCCGCCATCTTGTTTAAAAATGGCGGCCATTTAAATTTTTAAGAAAAATTTAAATTTGAAATGTGGTACCTGTAAAGGGCAACCGGATGGTCGCGTGTGGGCTTTTCTATAAGGATTGGCCATTTATCAAAACAACACAAACGTTTATTATACACATAGGACGGGACGGTGAACACAGACTGGCACAAACAAATGTACACATGACACTAAGTCATATCAAACAAAACTTATAGTTTCATCTTGATTCTTTACGGCTGGCACTAGCCAAAACCGTTCTCAGTAGTTTTGGATCACCTTCTTAGGCGAAGCCATCCCAGATTCTGCTCTGTTTCTCCTCTTTTGGCCACAGATGGCGCTTCTATATGTGAGAGGGGTTGTACAAACATCACACCTCCCCCATTCAAAGTTTTGATTTAGTCTTTAAAGACTAATCAAAATCTAATGGAATCTCTATAAACATTTTAGCATACACACTATTAATAAAAATCAAAATTACAATACTTACTTAACATAAAGATAACTAAAAAGAATAACTAAGATACTATGCAATATGAGATTATGATACTAGTACTAATACGTTAAAGTTCTAGAATAAATATTTTAAGGTTCAAATAATAGTGTTCAATCAATTAATGTCCACAAAAGTCATATTCAGAAAAGTCTTGAAGGAAACATATAATCACAAACAAAATAAATCAAAAGTTTATCGTGAGTTTTTTTTGAACGGCAAAGTCTCTTTCGTTTAAGTCCAGTGTGAGGCATATAGTCTGCTTAAGGAATCTGCATTAGTGTGGAGTTTTCCACGTCGATAGACTATGTGGGCTTGAAATCGCTGCAATGCCAGAGCCCACCTCTGAAGGCGCGCACTTTGGGATGCACAATCGTTCAAGAATTTCAAAGGGTTGTGGTCACTCACAACAGTCACTTGCGAGCCATATATATAATGTTCAAACTTTTTTAGAGTGAAAATAACCGCGTAGGCTTCCTTCTCTATAGTAGCATAATTTTCTTGGCATTTCGATAATATTTTGCTAATGAAAGCAATGGGATGTTCTTGGTCATTTTCATCTTTTTGAGATAGGCAAGCACCTATCGCGTACGATGAAGCATCTGCATGTATGATGAAGGGTTTTGTAAAGTTTGGTGAATAACAAATAGGCGTTTGGCTGATTGCCTGCTTCAGATCACGGAAAGCTGTTTCACACTGCTCAGTCCAGGTAATTTCATTAGGAGCACGTTTTTTTGTAAGTTCAATTAATGGCCGGGCTATTTCAGAGAAAGTCGGGATATAGGACCTATAATAGGACAGAAGGTCTAATAAACTTCTGACATCTTTCTTGGATTTCGGCACTTCTAAATTTTGGATGGCTGCTACTTTCTCTGGATCAGGAGCATGTCTGCCTGATCCTACCACATGTCCTAGGAATTTTATCTGGGATCGTGCAAAGACGCATTTCTGAAAATTTACTGTCAGGTTTGTTTCTTCGAGGGTTGTCTGAACAGCGTCTAGGTGCTTGAGATGGTCAGTCCAGTTATTAGAAAAAACTACCACGTCATCTATGTACGTTTCGGCATATTCTTTATGTTGGACTAAAGTGCGATTCATGGACCTTTGAAACGTGGCTGCCGCGTTACGTAGCCCGAACGGTATGACTACGAAGGAATACTGTCCTCGGTGTGTGACAAAAGACGTTAAATGTTTAGAGTCTTCACTTAATCTTATCTGCCAGTACCCTTTCAGTAAGTCCAACAGGCTGATGAATTTCGCTGGAGCGACTTTATAGAGCAAGTCGGTAGCGTTAGGCATAGGGAATGAGTCGACTTCTGTCTGGGAGTTTAAATATCGATAGTCCACACATAATCTAACTGAGGAGTCCTTTTTGGCTACACATACGATCGGATGAGCATATTCACTCTCCGAGTGCTCAATTAGTCCTAAACTTAATAATTCTTCGATTTGTCTGTCGACTTCACTTTTGAGTGCCTCTGGGATTCTGTAGGGCTTCTGACGTTTTGGTTGGTTATCAGGTTTTAATTTAATTTTATGTTCTCATACATTTGCAATTTTAGGGATTCCCGACTGAAGGTTGGAGTGTCTACATAATATGTTGATCAGTTGCTCCCTCTCATCTTCTGTTAAATGGTCCAAGTGTAATTTTTGGTGGAGGTTATTTGGATCGTCTTTACTAATCTGCGGGATGTTTTCGATCTCACCGAAATCGATATCATCATCATAGATGACGCCTATGTGTGTTGTCTGAGCTTTTAATTCTCTGATTTTATTCGCGTGTAAATGCTTTATACTATTATCTGGCAATTGTACTAAATAACTATAGGGAGACTTCTTTTCAAGTATCGTAGCTGGTGCTGTCCACCTAGCGTATATATTGTGATTACTGTCCGGAATTAATACAATAACTTGATCATTCGGTTTAAATTCTTTATGTCTAGCTTTCCTGTTGTGATAATAAGCGTAAGCCTGCTGCTGATCCTTGCAAGAAATTCCGGCATGCTCGGCTGCTTTTTCCAACTTTATTTTCAGGTCATTTAAGTAATTGGTAACTGAGCCTAACTGGCCAATTGGTAGAGGTGTTTCGTTGGTCCATGATGACTTTAATATGGAAAGAGGACCAGTTGGACGCCTACCATATAACATTTGGAATGGACTAACGTTCGTCGTAGCATTTGGTACCTCCCTGTATGCCCACAACAAAAAGGGTATGTGTTTATGCCAACTTCCGGCATTTTCTCTTATAACATGGTGTATCATCCCTTTAAGTACCCCATTCCATCGTTCCACCAATCCATTCGACTGTGCGTACCCCGGAACGGAAAAACGCGGGGACGTCCCTAAACGTTTCATAAATTCTTTCGTGAGGGCCGAAGTGAAGTTTTTACCCTGATCGCTAGCTATTAATTTAGGAATTCCGGTCCGTGAAAATATCTGTAAAAGAGCATCGCATGTGGATTTTGCAAAAAGATTTCGTAAACAGACCGCTTCCGGCCAACGTGTGCACTGGTCTACCGCGGTTAGTACGTACTTGTTCCCTCCACTAGCCGGTTCTATTGGGCCTATTACGTCTATATTTACAATCTGCATTGCCTCGTCAGGACGAGTAACTGGGGTTACAGGTACATCATCAAATTTATTTGCTTTCGCTCGAAGCTGACAGGACAAACATTTGTCGCAAAACTCGCTCACATCTGTCTTAATCCCAGGCCAAAAAAAGAATATTTTAATCTTTCAGTGGTCTTTCGTTTTCTTAAATGTCCACCCCAGGGGCTTGAATGAGCGAGCTCTAGCAACTGCTTTCTACGCGGCTCGGGCACGAGCAATTGATGTACCGTTTCCCCTAATATTTTGTCACGATGGTATAACAGATCGTCCTGAACAAAATAATTATTACGCTCATTTTTGGCATCTGTCCAACACTGATTTAGTGATGCATCCGTCTTTTGTTCCCATTTAAATTTTTCCGAGTCGTTCGTGAAATTTCTGGTATTTTCATTGGCATCGTTATCAATATTCTCGTTTGCATTTCCTTTTTTAACCTGCTCAACCTCCGTAGCAGCGCAAGCTAAATCTAAATCTACCGCGTTGTTTTCACTCGTACAGGGCAAATTTATAGTACTAAAATCATTTATTGTGGTGTCGGGTTCGTTACTTTCGCTTATTGTGCTTAATTCCTTATGAGCATTTAAAGATAACAGTAAATCATTAATTAAATTATCAACCATCGCGCACGTTATTACTATTTTTGGGAACACCCTGCAATGTACTTTATCTGCAGCTATGCTTAATGGAATGTTTATTAACGGTGCTCTTAAGTCGTGTCCGAAAGCTGATTTAAGTATAATTGAACCGCATGGTACTTTAAAATGCTCCGGTACACAACCGCTCTTTATAATTGAAATCTGAGTACCGGTATCGACGACCCCTCGCAAAATTTTATTCTCAAATTCTAAGTCTATAAATTGGAGTGGTTCAATTATTTTTTTCTTTTCTCCCACCCGTTCTAAATCAAATACATTCCGCGACATTACTCGGGCTGTCAGCGCATTTTCATTCGTATTTTTTTCTGATTTATTACCCTTCCCAACTAAAGAATTACACATTGACACGTGGTGTAATTTAGAACACAGCCTACATTTAGTTTTTTCCGTACAATATTTAATTATGTGTTTTCGCTTCAGGCAAGCGAAGCATCTACTCTCAGCTTTTAATTTATTAATTCTTTCCTGAATTGAATATTTGTCACAATCTTCAGTTAGATGCTGATTTACTGCCTGGCAGAATAAACAAACACTCTTTCCGCCAGTTATTTCATATGCACTGACGCCAAATGTTTTGTTAATTTGTTTACATTCCGGTAATATTTCTGATAAGTACTTTGGCCTTGAATGGTCAGAAGATAAATTTATAATTTGAGTTTGCTTTTCCCTAGCCTCCAAATAATTTCGGATAAATGATAATAATTTATCCACGCTGTAATTCTCTTCAGAGTTTTTGACACTTTGTCTATTGAACTCAAGCGATAAATTATACGGTAATGTTTTTAATATTATTGGAGTCAATAATGCATCAAAACTGTCCGCTTGCATTTCTAATGACCTTAGACTACGAATCTGCGTTTGAATAGCGTCGTATAATTTACGTAATGACATGACGTCATGCGATTTTGTAACCGGTTTTAAAGTTAACAGCGTATTAATATAACTGGTAATAATTAAATCTTTCCTAGCAAATTGTCTTTTAAGTAATTCGACTGCTTCTATGTAATTTTTATCAGATAACGCAAAACCCGATATAGAATTATACGCACTCCCTCCTAAATAACTGAATAAATAATTCATTTTCTCAATATTTGAGAGGTGTTCATTGTCATGTACCGCTGTTTTAAACGAGTTCCAGAAATTCTGGAAAAGTTTAATATCTCCATAATATTTCTCAATTTTAAGTGTCGGTAGTTTCACCGTGTTAGGAAATTCTACGCACCTATTTGCGGGACATACAGGGGGTGGGGGTTCTTTTTGTTTTAATTTTTTATTCACTCTGAACTTCCAGAGCGTAATTTTTTCCTGGTACTCTGCCGACGCCTTGGCATCTTTCTCGACTTCAGATAAATCATCAATTAATGTTAGGATTTCGTTATCCTCTTGTTTCAAATCACTACCTTTCTGTTCTAACATCGCCAAATTTTCTTCAAGATCGTCTAAGTTTGGCGTGTCGGACACAAAATTATCTTCGATTTTTTTAATTATTGACGTAATAGAACTTTTAGTGACTCCGCGAGCTTTTTTTAATTTTGATAACTTATCTGCCATACTTAAAGTAATGTAATAAAATCTTACCTCCGTAAAAATATAATCCGATACGGATAATATAAATCAAAAATAATCCGCACGTCCAGGGAAAAAATAATCCAGGGATAGGGTATCCTTAATGCACATTAAATTCACTTGTTGAATTCACTTTGGCCAAATCCCACAATACTTCTGACGCCAGTGTAAAGGGCAACCGGATGGTCGCGTGTGGGCTTTTCTATAAGGATTGGCCAATTATCAAAACAACACAAACGTTTATTATACACATAGGACGGGACGGTGAACACAGACTGGCACAAACAAATGTACACATGACACTAAGTCATATCAAACAAAATTTATAGTTTCATCTTGATTCTTTACGGCTGGCACTAGCCAAAACCGTTCTCAGTAGTTTTGGATCACCTTCTTAGGTGAAGCCATCCCACATTATGCCCTGTTTCTCCTCTTTTGGCCACAGATGGCGCTTCTATAGGTGAGAGGGGTTGTACAAACATCACAGTACCAAAAATTGAAAATTGAAAAAATATTTTCTTCTTATGTGTTTGACCTTGATAAAAAGATTCGGGAGTATTTTTTGTTTCGTCTATATATTAAGAAATGGCTGAGTTATAGCATTTTGAATTTCTAGCGTGGCTGACATTTTGAAACGTCCTGATTTTTCTCACGTAATAACAGGCGTATTTATGAACCGACTTGGATGTACCTTGGTGTGTACATAGTACATACAAATATCTCGACCGAGTTCGTTGGCCAGCTTCATCCGCCATCTTGTTTCAAAATGGCGTCATTTAAAAAAATTAAAAAAAAAATTTAAATGAGATACCAAAAAATTGGAAAATGAAAAAGATTTTTTTTGTATGTGTTTTACCTTAATACAAAGATTCCGGAACAGTTTTTCTTTCGTCTATATCTAAAAAAAAATGTCTGAGAAATAGCATTTTGAATTTCTCTTGTGGCTGACATTTTAAAACGACCTGATTTTTGTCACGCGATAACAGGCGTATTTATGAACCTATTTGGATGTAACTTGGTCTGTACATAGTACATACCAATGTCTCGACCGAGTTCGTTGGCCAGCTTCATTCGCCATCTTGTTTCAAAAGGGTTGCCATTTAAAAAAAATTAAATTTAAAATTCAAAATGAGGTATTAAAAAATTGGAAAATGAAAAAGATTTATTTTATGTGTTTGCCATTGATACAAAGATTCCGGAGCAGTTTTTGTTTCTGAAAATTTGTTCTTTTGTTGATATCTTAAAAAAATGGTTGATTTATAGCACTTTGAATTTCTAGCGTGGCTAACATTTTGAAACGATCTTCTATTTGTCACGCGATAACACACGTATTCGCCTATTTCGATGTAAGAAGGCGTGTGGATAGTATACATCAACACCTCGACCATGTTCGCTGGCCTGATTCATCAGCCATCTTGTTACAAAATGGCGGCCATTAAATTAAAGTATATATATATATATTTAAAGTGAGGTGCAAAAATATTAGAAATTGAAAAAGGTTTCTTTCTTAAGTATTTGATCTTGATATAAGGATTCAGGAGCATTTTTTGTTTGTCTTTACCTTAAAAAATGGCTCAGATATAGCAGTTTCAATTTCTATTGCGGGTGACATTTTGAAAAATCTGATTTTTTGCATGCGACAGCACTCCTATATATTAACCGATTCCGATGTGAGTGAGCATGTGCACAGCAATTACTAAGGTCTCGATCAAGTTCCCTGCTTAGCCTCATCCACCATGTTGTCTTAAAATGACAGACACTTTAAGAAATTGCCGAATTTGGCAGCCAAATATAAGTTACTTTAAAGAAAAGCAGCTTGGATAAAGCTGACTAATTTCGCGAAATTCTCATTCATTATATTGATAAAAATTAGTATTGAATCTCCTATATTCGGTTTCCACTAAATTGAGCTTCGTGTGTTTGCATGATATAAGTTGGCTTTTTTTAAATAAGGATTATGAAAGCTACCTCTTCCTCCCGGCACTGGCCGGAAGGACTTTTATATTGTGTTTTCGTTTGATTCATGTGTATAACACTTCAACTGACTTTTTTTATTGTTTGTTTTATGTTGTATGTTAGATTTTGAAATCGATTTTTCAGAACAAATATTTTTCAAATTCCGGCCAACGCCAGGCACAGTTAGTTGCAGATAGATTAGGTTAGTAACAGATAAATGGCTTTTGCATCTGTACATCTATGCAAATATTATAAAGCGATATAATATTATAAAGCGTAATACTATTAATGTTTGTGAGTTTGTGAGGTGTTATCTGTGAAACTACCTAGCCGATTATTTAAAAAAAATGTTGGTCTCTGCTCCGAAAAAAGACTATATTTTATGTCGATGCAACAACCTCCATCGGTGCAGGAGCAAAAAAGTTATAAAATTGTGATTTCTGTGATATTGATTGGCTTAGAAACTTTAAATTCGGTGTGGTGGTTGCTTTTAAGATGTAAATACTCGTTATGAACGCTCTCTAAAAGGTTCGAAAATTCAATTTGCAAATAAACGTAAAAATTTCTAGAAAGATTCTAAATTATGATTTATTGCAATTTCTGGGATACTGTTGTTGTTAGAAACTAAAACTTTGGCATGGCAGCAATTGATAAGATGTAAATGCTCGTTATAGAACGAATTCTAAAAAATCCAAATACTAAAGAAAGCGGAAAAATATCTAAAGATGATTTAAGTAACGAAGTACATGAAATTGTTAGGAATATAAACATGAAAATTGATATGGCTGTATTTTTCATGACGTAAATTCTCGCAATAGAACAATTTCTAAAAATGTCACTATATTAAACAGTGCAGGAACAAAAAACTTTCGAAAATTTTCCATTTCTGTGCTATGTTCAGCCCAAAAACTTGAAATTTTGCTTCGGGTTAGTTTTAAAATATAAAATTGCCTCTATGAATGGTTTCTAAAAAATTCAAAATTAAAAAAAGATGAAATGAACGTAAAGCGTTCTCAATTACCATTAATTTGGAATTATTAGGTATAGACTCTTTAAATATTTTATAATACTGCATTTCTTCTACAAAACATGCAATTTAAATGCAACAAAACGGATAGATACCCACCTACCATTAAATAAATTGTGTAAATGTTGAATAAAGACTTGTATGAAACAGTGAGTAGGTTACCCGAAAGTGCTTGTTAAAGTGCTCCTTCTCTAATATTTTCTCTCTCTCGATAAGGTCACTAACAGAGGGAAGTGCCGTTTTAAATCTGATGTGAATTTTTTTTTCTCATTCACTTTTCTAGCCATTTTATCAAAAGGTCACCTCAATTGTCATTAGCAGACTTTTTATATATTAACTTATTCTGGTGAAATTTCATAATCGGGTTCATATTGGAGTATTTTAGCGTACATGATTTGCTGCAAAAATATATATGCATTTGTAAATTACTTCAAAAGACACTTTGACAGCTCAAAGGTTATGCAGACGATATATGTAGATCTTGTGTCATATTTTATACTGAGATAATAACCGATTTCTTTTATTCAATATATGCTAAATACAGAGCAACTTGTGAAGAATATGTTTGAAAGCAAAACAATACAGCGTATGTAGTGGCCAGCATGCACTCTTCATGTAAATCCGACCGAGCTTATCTAAAACACACTCAAATGACGCATTGCATGCCACTGTTGATGTGTTCGGTACTTTGATACTATACCAGTTTTTAAAGAGAAAATTCCTTAACTCTTATCGACAACCTCATTGCATCCGTGGAAAACAGATATTGTACAATATTAACTATTCCGTGGGAACGCACATTATATAAAGTACAATCCATTCTCTTCAATCATAATATTTTTTGTCATTTAGAGTTACTCAAATTGGTGCGGAGCGTCTGATTATGTTCTTGACATCATTTCAAACAGTTAAAATTCCTATATAAGATAATTTAGTGTTTTATTTTCTGTTTTACTTTTAATATATTTCGTACTTCCAATTTTATACCCATGCATTGCTGTCTTGCATGGTTTGCTTTTCCATTTTTTTAAACAGTGCATACGAATTTATATATAAGATTTTGGAATGCTACGATTCGCTTATTTTCATCATTTCAGTTTATCGCAGTATATGGAAAATTAAAGATAACATCTCACTTTCTTTTCTTCTAGATGTTATTATTAAATCTATGTTCTCAGCAATATCGCTCAGACAAATCCCTCTGAGGGAAGTCCTAATACTAACAAGTTTTTGATAGGACCAACTTTTACAGCAAAAAAATTAATAAAATAAAAATAAATAAATAAATAAGGGTTTAACCTCTTCAGTTCCGAAACTAAAATAATAATACAAATGCTTATTCATTGATTTTTCCAAACAAAATGACATCGTAAATGACAGAAAAAAGATCTTTTCTGAAATGGATCCTTTAGGCGCTTAGTCATTTAGGTTCAAAAATATGGATCTAAAGCTTCAAACCCCCTTAAAATATCAATTTAATAACCATTAACCTAAATGAACGCAATCACAAATTTAAGGGCTAAACAAGTAAATAATCTACAAACCCTCAAAATTGTTTATTGAAAAAAATTTTAGTTAAGTACTTGTGAAAATTTCTCATTTTCTTGGTGATACTGTCTTTTGGGCATTTTTAGACATTTTGCAAACTCAGATGAAAATAACATTTAGTTTATGTGGAAATCAGCTTAGAAGCTGCCATTTATTCGTTTGCTTTGAGCGAAAAAACATTCATCTATTAAGAAGTGATGTGAAAATGTAAAAAAATCGGACATTTTAGTTTTTATAAGGAAAAGAACAGAGGTCAACGTATGGGGACCCAGGAACCGAAGAGGTTAAGAAAAAATTATTTTATTAACATGATTCTGATAACACCAGCTCTTACAGAGAAACGAAATCAAAAAAGAAATTAAAAGCGGCCAGATAAATTTGTTAAACTCGGTTTATCTTTTGTCTTGATTTAGTTTCTGTTGATGAAATTAGTACTTCGAAATCTATCTGTGTCTTTAGGCCGAGCCGGTAGGGCTTTTCTATTATCACACTTGCTGACCGCGCTAAGTCATATTTTCACAGCTCTGCCCCGAGATGATCACTTCAAACTGTGCAGAGTTTCAGCTTCTCCGAAAAAGTCTATTTTGGGATCAATCGGATGGATCTTCACGCAATCATGTCATCCACAGTTTCAGCTGCACACCATTGTCTTCTAAATTATTAAATTTCAAGCTGTAAACCATTTTTGCAGAAAAAAAAGAAAATAATTAGCGATTTTTACACCTGAACGTTTCTCTCCCTCCGACAAATGAATGAAATGTCGAATTACGACATGCTGTTACATCAAATAAATCATTGTAAGATCATAAAAAAATCGTCGTTCCAAAAGATTATAATAATAAGAAACTGATATTTGCATGAAATAGGCCAAATATTTTACACTACAACAAAAAACGAAGCCGGCTAAAATTAGGTTTAGCATGTATGATTTCCAAACAAATCACTCGTTGTCATCAGCAAAAGAGAAATAACCATTTTTTCGCCACCAAGTGCCTGAGCGTTTCATTGTTATATGGACTACATTTTTGCTAGTCGTATATTTTCTTTTCTTTCTCTTTTTTCTAAATCATATAAACATAGAAAAATTATTTAAAAGAAAATGTCTTATTTTTATGCAATACTAATTTAATTTCATGAAATTAGTAAAATTTCTTATTTAAAATGCGACATTCCCTCGCATTAGTTGGCATGTCGGTTAATTTGAAGTTGACACAACATGATTTCCGCATTGGTAAACTTCAACCTGTGTTACGGAATAGTAAGACCTTATTTGAATAAAGAACTTTTGTCCTAATTAAATCAAAAATTAGTGATAGGAAAAATGGTGGAAGTTTGCTCCTGTGTTAATCAGGTTTTGTTTCTCTCGAATTTCGTAGATTAATTTTTTATTCCTTTACTTATTTTAGATAAAGCCTTAGTTTCCTCTCTGAACCAATTTGTAAACGATGGCGTACTGTCAGTTAGCGTATTTATTGGAAATTTTCTTATGAGGCTTGTGGAATACCCAGACGAGCAAGAGAAGATATACCAAGAAATTCTAGAAGTTGTTGGGCAGGAGAGGTTGCCTACACTTGAAGACAAAAGTAAACTACCATACACAAATGCTTTTATATATGAAGTTACTAGACTGACAGATTTCTTTCCAATGTTTCCAAGTCTCGAGTGTACAAGTAAGTGCTGTTTTTCGAAAAAAATTACATACATTTTAAAATAGTGGTAATATTAACTCTTTATATCTTAACAACTGTAATTTGAGAAATATTTTAGTAAAATATACCAGAATAGTAGTTTTAACGCATACAATATATACAAATGAATAACATGTACAAATATATTGACCAAAAATCAATATACTGTAAACTCTGTCTAAGGCGGAATCGATCAGGACTGAGAAAATTTTCCGTAGTAGACAATATTTCGCCTTGGACAAATTTTACTCTATGTATAGGGATTCGCAGGAGCTTGAATATCTTTCCGAGTTCGACAAATTTCCGTCTTACACAGAGTCCGCCTGACAGAGAGTTTATTGTATTATGTAAGTTTTATAAATTTCCTAATACAGAAATATCCTTATTGTGGGACTTTTCCTTTCACAATTTCTGTTTGTCATCAAATGTTCTTAATTGACCTGAATAAAAAGCTACGTTTTGTGCAGGTATCATGAGCTGCTGCTAAAACACACATAAAGCTTTAATAACAATAACAACACTATCATCTTCATCTTTTATAACAATAGCATCTGAAATTACTTGTTATAAAAATACTTTAAAAATATAGCATTAATTAAAATGGCTTTTGAAAACTCAATTTTGAAATAAGTAATAAGATCCTGTATGTTGTATTATGTTGAATATGATATTATAAAGAGTTGGTTTTTTTTTTAATAACTGTGATTTAGATTAGTTTACACGTTGCAGGAACATGAAATTATATCTGGGAGCACGGTATTGCGTTCGCAAAGTTCGCACAGGCCATAGATACCTTTTCGTGAGCCATTTTGACACACTTTTCATTCAGTCATAACTTCGTTTTTTGGGGTGAGCTACAGAGTTTTCCTTTTATTCACATACTACTATGATCAAACTAATCTGGGTTCCACTATTTCATGCTACTGTAATTAATAGTTTTTGAAATATTCGATTCTGAAAAAGGGCTTTTTTTCACTCACCCACTGGTGATCATCAAATAACTAAGGTTCTACTTCTAAAATTCGTAGAATAAGGAAATTTGACAGGTTAGTAGATTTTGTAGAACAATTAGCCATAGAAAACATAGAATTTCCGTTTTTAAACACTTCAACCAAGGTTGCTGATTTGGCCGTGTACGGTTCCTTAACACATTCAATTGGCAAATAAAACTAATTACAATGTTGCAAGCATGTATGTTTTTTGTTGTGTGATAAATAATTAAATAATGGTTCCGTAGACGATCATTTGCTCGATCATATTTTACGCCAATGTTGATCACCAAAACCCGATTACAGAAAATTAGCCTGAGTTTTGAAGGTGTTACATGATTTCAAGCTGCATGAATTTTTATATGCATTAGCAAAAGTCTTGATAAGACAAATCTTTCTATTTATCTGTCCATCTTTCTAGTTTTTCTTCAAAATAAATTTTATTATAAATGTTGGGATTCTAATCTCAATAGAACTGTCGTCAGCCTGGTAAAAATCTGCTACTATTTATGGATAGTTAATCCTTTAAGTGCGTTTTAAAGATTTTAATGAACTTTATGTATAAAATCTGTTTTGAATACTCTACCAAAACTTTTTTGAAAAATATTATGAAACAGAAGCTACGTTTTCTAAAAGAATTGACTAGTTCGAATAGCAAGAAGAGTCAGACGCTATCACAGTCACAGACTTAATGTGGATGAGCGCTGGGAGCATATTAAAATATTGCGCCCTTCCTTAGCGGTTATTATAGTTTTTTATGTTACATTTCATTAGACACCAATGTTCTGGCGCAGCTAAACATTTTGGACTTCGAAGCTCTCCTTGGATACCACTTAAGTCACGCCACAGTTCGCTACAGAAATATTGCTCCTATATAACATCCGCAACATAACGGAATAAAAGACCCATGGATATATAAATCAATGAATAATGAGACTTTTTAAAGTGGTAATAGAATGTAGTTTTTCATAACTTTTCCCCGTTTTGATTTGAAGGAATGGAGAAAATCATAAAACAATTGGAAAACAAAATATACATTTTCATTAATGATGATTTAGCAAGTGTGTTTTTAGATTTACATTTTAAACAGAGAAATATTTTTAATGTATATAATCTATCAATCTGATAACTAAAGAGCTATAATATTATAATCAGAGTACATAATTCGTAAATAACTTTAAAAAATACATATATATATTAAAAGTTTTGTTTTAAATTTTATATCTACTTTTGCATATGCTAATGTTGCAGAAAGTTTTTAAAAAATCCTTATTTTTATATGTGAAATATAGTTAATTAAAGAGACTTTTTTAAATGTATGTGACAATTCTCAATGGGCTTTTTTGAAAATAGAGGAAACTACTCTCCATGGCTATAAAATACCCGAGGGTTCCGTTACACTTTTAAATATGTATGCAGCTAATCGTAATCCAGAAGACTTTGAAAATCCTGATGAATTTAACCCATCTCGATACATGGCTACTGGAGACAAGCCTAGAGCTGAGTTGCCTATATTATTTGGAATAGGTAAGTAAATAAAATAAAATATCCATTTGGTTATCTTTAAATGAATCGTAATTTGTACATAGCTAGAGAGTAGACATTGTTTCCATTATCGGAAAAAAATACAATCATTATATTTACGAAACAATTGAAGAGCTAAGTGGAAGAACATGTTAAGTACCAAAAATTATATTTGAAGAAATTTGAAGGGAAAGTTTTTGCTGTAAATTTTAATGATTTATTTTCTGTTTGATACCACGTGTTTAAAATATTAACAGGTATATGGTACTAAATTCTCTAAGAAAAACTTATTCATATTTAATTTTCAAATATTAAAAATTATTAATATTATTGACATTATTAAATATTAAAATATTAAATATTAATGAATAATGTCTTAAACCTTCAAGACTAAATAGAAACTTAGTATTTTAGCTTCACCATGTGATAGGATACCTCATAACGCTTTCATCCAAAAGGTTAAAAAAAAATTTAGAAAATGTAGCATAACATGTTCATCCACTCAGCTCTTCAATTGCCCTAATCAGGACCATGATTTTTTTTTTCAAAATAGATATTATTTGAAATTAATAATAAAAAAGTATTAAATGTAACATAAGAGTTTTTAAACCGAAATCGGTTTCCAGAAGATTCAAGTATGCAAATACAAAATATCAGCTCATTACGCCAAGCGGTATTTGAATTATGCTTAAAAAACTGCACACCTTGCAGTTTGTTTTGCGACTAATAACAAAGGAATTTAGCATTGTGAGTTCCAAATTTTACGTCTGCATAATTTTTCAATTACTTCACCGAATGAACTCCTGTGAAGTACTTAAAGGTAAATTTTGCTGCAAAATACAAATACGAGTCAAAATGGGTGTTTGTGTTGAAAATTTCCTCAATTACTTCACCTAATGACTTCCTGTAAAGTATTTAAAGATAAATTTTGCTGAAGAATCGAAATATGAATCAAATTGGGTGTTTGTATTGAAAATTTCTTCAATTTTTTTACTTCACCGAATGACTTCCTGTGAAGTATTTAAAGATAAATTTTGCTAAAGAATCGAAATATGAGTCAAATTGGGTGCTTGTATTGAAAATTTCTTCAATTTTTTTACTTCACCGAATGACTTCCTGTGAAGTATTTAAAGGAAAATTTTGCTGAAGAATCCAAATATGAGTCAAATTGGGTGTTTGTATTGAAAGTTTCTTGAATTTTTTTACTTCACCGAACGGCTTCCTGTGAAGTATTTAAAGGTAAATTTTGCTAAAGAATTCAAATATGAGTCAAAATGGGTGTTTGGGTTGAAAATGTCCCCAGTTACTTCACTGAATGACTGCCTGTGAAGTATTTAAAAGTAAATTTTGCTAACGAATCCACATATGAGTCAAAATTGGCTGTGTTTGTTGACAATTTCAAAGTTTGTTATAGTTTCAATATGGTTTTCAATATAAGCTTATATTTTAAACATAAATTGAAAACTAAAAGAAAACCTTAACTCCAAATAGAATAGATATTTTCGGGGTTTTTTTAGACAATAGGGCGATTAAAAAGTATGAGCTGGGTCTATTTCTTTCTATTTCTCTATCTTTTGTTTGTTTTCTTTCTTTCTTTCTTTCTTTCTTTTTTTTTAATGACTGTATTTGAGTAAAAGTCGTGACTGTTAAATATACTTTCCGCTTAAATTTACGTATCGACTATGTGTTTGGTCGGTTAAGTTTTCGACTATACATGACTATAAATAACTATAAATAACTATACATGTGTAACTAGTAAAATATATCCAATACGTTACTAGGTTTAAAAAGAAGTATTTTCTGACTTTGGATTGGTTGATAGTTTTTTTAGTCTCTTGAATAAAATTTATAACAACAAACAATATCGATTAGGTACAGATTAAAAAACAGTTTAGAAAACAATTTAAAAACAAATATCGCAGTGAAAATTCAAATTTCAGCAATTCCCATCCATGAGCGAATTCTTTCGTGCAGCCAAATATATGATCTATAGAATTCATACATACCACGTAATACACTAAGTATTAGTTTAGCTGAAAAATGCATATCGCAACTTAAAACGCCATTCTAACATTCATCGTTCATATTTAAATGTTACAAATACAGTAGTATTATTAAAATGCTCTGCCAAACGATTTTCCGTCATAGATCATAATGGTGTAATGTAACACCAGTTATATCAGTTAAATTACTCCATAAAATTGTTGCAGCAATGCTGCCACCAATTTTATGGGGTAACGTTACACCAAATTTTTTAGAGTGTATAAATTTAATTATGTTTGAAGCACTGTAACATTATTTAAATGCATCTTGTTTTTACTCATACACAATAATGGAGCGGGATTCATCTGTTTGTATCTGCAAACGAAATACATTTCACTTTCTATAGCGAACTTGCTACACTAAGCCTCGATAACATATAAAAGTTATATGACAGTTCGAGTTTATTTACTACAGCACGGACAAATAGATAGGTAGATAAACCGAAGTCATAAAAACTTAGAAATGTGTTCAAAATGATGACGATGACGATAACAATTTTATTGCTGCTACTTATACAGTTATAATTTTTTCTGTTTATTTTTTTTTAATTAATAATATTATTAAAATAATGAAAATTTGTAGTAATTTGCGCGAAATTTGTTTCTTTTTTACAGGAAAAAGAGCTTGCATTGGTGAAGCTTTCTCTATGATACAAACTTTCCTGTTTTTGACTACTATAATACAGAACTTCCGTTTGTCTCTGCCAGAAGGATCACAAGGATCGTTCATGTATTCATCCCAAGAAAGACCAAAAATATACGTTTATCCAAGATCTGAAAAAACCCATTGAGAATATACAGCACTTCATATTCTTCAAAAAATATTTTCAGAATACCGGCATTTGACGTAAATTTTATAAAATGTTCTTTTTTTAAAGATGATGACAATGATATTTAAAAGTTATTCTAAGTAAAATGAAATTTTTATCAAAACAGCAATTTGAACTTCTCAACATTTACATGAACTACCATATCATGAAACATACATTAAAACGAAGTCGGTTAATAAATATTGAGGCACGATTTTTATATTATGGTTTGAGATTTTGTCTGTCTTTTTAATAAATAAATCTTATCTAATCCTTATTATATTTATTTTTAATATATATTTATGAAATGATATTTGTTTGTATCCAATATAATGGAATAAGCAATACAGAACATGAAAATGTACGAAAAACAGAAGAGGAGGAAGAAAAGCAAAAGTACTATGTGTTTGGAAAGAACTTGATCATTTTTTAAGCACAAAAACCTGACTTTGAAAGCTGGAACAAGGCTGAAAGAATAATAATAATAAGATAAACGATAGAAAGAGAGGGTGGGGTGACCTGTGGAAGAGAAGTCAGTCGTTAAGAAAGCAGAAGATAAATGGAAGCCATAAATGAGAAGTTCATACCACATTTCTTGTTAACTTCTTTAAATAACGAAACTAACAACAACAACACAACGTCAACACGTTTTAAGTTTAGTTACGTTGTTAAAATAAACTACAAAGGAAGTTGCTGATCGAGCGAGCTTCTGATTGTTTGATTGTTTTTTGTTTTCATATTGACTGATTTCCCTCCCGCTTGTCCTTCTCTCCCATGAACATAGCATAGAGAAGGACTTCAAACAAAATAGTGTTAAAACCGAGTTGCGATTTTCGAATAAATATAGTAGCCGACGTAGAACCGTAGACAGAAACGTCTCTAGCTGACAACGTTCATTGACTGACTCTCCAATGTCCAATGAAGAATTCTTGAATACCTACGCAGGTCGCAATGCCTGCGTTAACTTCACATCGAAGATGTGGAGTCGAATGGATGAGTGAATAGAAGTATTCAGCATGGTGTAATTTTTGCAGAGCAAAGTTCGTTGCAATGGTAATAGTTTGGTAATAGTGCAATGGCAATAGTGCAATGGTAATAGTCAAGCAAGCACTCGGGGAAGAGGGAAAAAGCCGACAGGGCCATATATATTTTTTTTGATATAAATTAAATTCAAACTTAGAATTTAAAAAATTAAATAACCTATAAATTATAATAAAATAAAATATAAAAGAGTTAAGATGGTGAGTTGTAACCGGTGCAAAACGCAAGGTCTGGATGACATCAAACAGTAAATGAAAATGTTAATAAATAGAGTGCTAGAAAGAAAAATAACAAAAAGCAATTTTGAATTTAGTATGCCCGCAACGATGCATTTTTAAGGTGGTTCTCGTCTCCTTCTTTTGGAAGGGAGTGTGAAATCATCATCTCGAATTAGGATGACAAGAGGTCTTTTTCTGCCTACAGTAACGTTAGTATTGCACTCTTGAATAGACCGTAATGCTTCGTTAGGTATTAGAACAGGATCTCTGTGAAAATTTTTAGCAAGGTCTTTGATAACTTGCGAGATAAGTCGAATGTTGCGATCAAAATGAATAATGCATTCCAGACGAATGTGGTTGCATTTATAATCTGATGTAAAATTTTATTTTGAGAATTTGAAGTTTCTACATCTGAGTTTCACAGACAGATACCCATACGACTGACCGGTAGGTCATGGTAGAGCTGATAAAAAATTTATACAAAAGTAACTGATTTGGAATAGACAGACATCTTTGTTTATTTAAGAGAGATTTGAGGGGGACTCGTGGCAGTCTTGTGACAGTCTTGGCGAATGTATCGGTGATCTACCGAGCCTAGTTTAATTTGGAATCCAGGTAAATTCCTAGATATTTATTTTCGGTGACCCAGAAGATGTCGTCACCGTTAAGAGAGAGATTAGTGTCTGGGGAGATAGAATTTTCGGAAAACGTCATGGCGGCTCTTTTTACTGCGTTTACTTTGATGCGAGATTTTCTTAGCCAAATAAAAAGTGCCTGAAGATAGTATTGGAGTTGTTCTATTACAACGTGTGGTTGTTTGAAAATGTAAATAATGCCCGTGTCGTCCACATATAATGCCAAAAAGATGGAGGAAATCTTTGGGATATCATTAATGACAATGTATAAGTTGAAGAATCATGTACTAATATGACTTCCTTTGTAGACACCAGCCCGACATTACGAGAAGAAGAGATAGAGTTATTGACTTTGACAGAAATGGTTCTCCCATTTAGGTAGTTCCAAATGATGAGAATCAGTTGAGGTGGATGTTTGAGTAGGATTAATTTATAGATGGGAGCTTTATGCCAGACTCTATCGAATGTCTTAACAATGTCTATGAATTCAACTCCAGTTTTTATTCTTCCAAGGAAGCCATCGTGAATGATTTCAGTAACCCACCAAAGTTATTTTGTGTCGATAGTTTGTGCCGGAACCTAAATTTTTCGGGAATAATTATCGAATTGGTGTTTCGAAACTCATTCAGATGGCTTGTGAGAATGTATTCATAGACTTTCGACAGACAAGAGAGAAGAGAAATAGGTCTGAAGATGGAAAGAGCCGGATTGTCTTGTCCAGGTTTTGGAACGGGTACAATTAATGTCTTCTTGCAGCAGTCAGGAAACATGCGGAGGTTAAGATTGATAAGGAAATTTAGAAAAAAAATTTAATGGAAAATGCATTAATATAGCACTAGAGATGTAATCGAGACCGGGAGTTTTGATCTTTTCTGATTCACTATATAAGTCGCAACATCAAAAGAGGTTGCGGGGTTAAGAGTGTTAATATGTGCAATGTTTAGAAATTCTTCACCTTTGGAATCAACAATGTCTGTCATCCTGGGATTTACGACTTCGCGATTACGTGTAACCTGGCTTCTAAGACTGTCAGCAATGAGCTCACCCTTGTCAGTGTTAGAATATACATTTCCATTAGGGCCATTAAGGGAAGGAATGTGCGTTCGTATCCTAGGCATAAGGGCGTTCTCCGACCAAATTGTGTTGTTAGAAGTCGATAGAGATTCAACATAAGTGTTCCAACGTGATATATTGAATTACTTGATTGCAGCATTAATTTGATTATTCATACGACTTGATGAGATTTCAAAAAGGATTCCTGGTCCTCTGCCAGTCCCAACTTAAAGGATTTCTGTCTCTTTTCAAATCCCTGATGTGCTCAAGTAGTCTGGAAAAAATCTACCACTCTCTGCCGTGGTTTAGAAACTTCTTTGGATGCATTTTGAAGGGTTTCCCCAAATGCCTGAATTGAAGTGGTTACGTCAGCAGCAGAATGAATCTCGGAGGGCGGTGCTGCATGTTCTCTAGAACATAGGCGTAGTCATATAAATTGGTCGAAAAGACCTCTGGAATGCCTAGCTCTTAGTTGCCCACGTTGAATTATGCACAACAGGCAGATGATCTGACGACAAATCGTTTACCGTTTGAACGGGAAGGGAAAATTTTGAGTGATAGCAAAATCAATAATAGAATTAGAAATTTGTCGCGTTGACTCGAGGGGGCAAAATTTGGGCAAAATTTTGAACTGCCCAGCGACGAACTTTCTTGCCATAAGTATTGGAGCAAAGACAGCTCCAAGAGACATGATGCGCATTAAAATCACCCGCAATAACAGCATTTGAAAAAGGACGGGTTAAATTTAAAAGATCTTGAGCAAGAAGACGACAATCTTTCTGAGGAGGTAAATAGATAGCTTCAATCAGAATATGGGGGTGGGGGAGACATCAAACACAATTGGAGTGGCTTCAATATATTGAAAATGGAGAATTTTAATGAGAGAAGTATTGAGACCATATTTAACATACACAGGGGTGCCACCCTAAGGTCTGTCAACAGGGAGTAGCTCATAGTTGGCGACCTTAACGGTTAAACCTTTGGAAAAGTGGGATTCTGCGACCAAAATAACATCGAAGTTACATAGATAAATAAAATCTTTAAACTCACTGGATTTCTTTCTAAGCCCGTTGGCTTTCCATAAGCCAACAGTCAGAGAATTCAAAATACTTGAGGCTGGGAAAGTGCCAGATATGGGGGGGGGGGGGAGGAATTCGAAAAAAAAGTCAGATTGTACAAGTTAATCAGCATTATGTAAATTACTATATAAAATGTAAATTTTGTCTATATCTGGGGGTGGACTGTATTTTGTCTATACTCTCAATGATCAAGCTGATTACTGGTAGAAGTAGACGCTCGAAGTAGAACCATGCTACGTGGCGCCACCTATTTCACACATTTTTTGAGGAACGATTTTCTTCTTCCAAAGCCCATTTCCTTAGAAGTCCTAGTCTATTCTATGTTCACTGTTCTCTTCGTATCTCTTATATTTTCTTTCAGCCTTTTTTCTTGCTTGCTTGGCAAATATAGCAGGTCTACCTGAAGAAGTATAGGAAAGTTCTTTAAAGTGCGTTGTGATTTTTTGTGCTGATTTTAGGAAGATCTTTTCATTGAAATAAATTTATATTCAACTATATGCAGCAGCTTAACATATGTATACACATATATAAATTTATGTATATATACCGCGTTACACCAAAAAGAAGACCAGACCTTATATTTTCGCTCCAAAAGTTTCACTAGGTCTTAATTTTGGTGTTATATGTACATACGATACATATCGATTCATTCACAACAATCATTAATTATTCATACCCTCATTTAAAACCATTTACATTTATGTGTGACTTTTAATTCATAAAATTGGTATTTTTTTGGACAATTGCGTCACAGTGACATCATTTTCACACTTTTAAACTTCAACAGCTCCAAAATTATAGAATAGTGTATCAGTACCGACTTAGCAAATATTCATCGAGCTTTTACATAATTTTCAAGCAGTTAGAATCACTTTTCAGTTTCATAAATTTAATTTTTTTATGTTATTTGTTACTAATAAAAGTTTTCCGTTATTCCGAGTATAGGATTTCAAAACTTGAAACAACTAGATTTTGTGAATCGATGTAATTTGCAATATTTTTCATTACTCTGGAACTCAATTGGAGACCTTTATCCGAAAAGGCAAAATGCTGCGTCCCGAGAAAATGATGTCCTGTTTAAAAAACATTGATTCAAAAAAAACTTAGCAAACAAAAAACAAACAAAAAAAACCCCTGAGAATAAAGTATTTTTCACGTTTAGTCTATTTTCGAAATCCACCTTGCCTAAACATTCATGAAGTCATTTTCAGTCATAACGCATACATTTTCCTGAAAGAAACAAAAAATAACTTAAAATCATTACTTTAAACTAAATATGTAATTATAGAACAATATTTTTTCTCCTTATAATGAGTATAAAACATAACAGGAAAATTAATACGAAAATAGAATAGAAAACAAATCAAAATAGATTAAAAGAAAAGGATCGTAATCTATAAATGTTTATCTCCAGTTAATAAATCATCTGTAAATATACATTAGTTGAGATTATCAGCATACTTGAGTGCATTTTTAAACTCAGCGTACAATCTTAAAAGAAAGTAAGATTTTGGGGGCAAGTCTTACATAATTTTTTTTTTTCAAATATCATGTGAAAGGTGTTCTTTTTGGAGGAAGGTCTGATTTTCAGTGAAACACTGTAGAGTGTAAATTCTACACACATTTATTCTACGTATATAATTCTACGTATTCATAATTTCACCCTTTAAGTAATTCGCCACAAGCATTGTCAGAGCGTAATATGTTTAGCTCTTTTTTTCCCGATAGATTTCATTTAACAATATTTAAGAGTTCCCAGCTTAGTTAAAAAGTCTGAGGTTCTTTGGTGCTTCTCTACCAATTATATTTTTCAAAAGCAGGCGTCAGTTAGAAATGAATTTTTTTGACACGCGTTAAGTATATTTCCTCCCGAAAATACTTACTGCAGCTTTATATATTTGTTTTTTACTGATTAACGCAAAATAGCAATAATTTCATGATTTATTGGACATGTATTACTTAAGGGGATTCGGAACACATTTTAAAATTATTTTTATTTATTGAGTTAAAATTTTGAAATTTTTTGTGATGGTTAACTATATCATTTGTAAACAAAATCACATGATAGAACTTCTCATAATTAAAAAAAAAAATTTTTAATTTAATAAAAAAGCGGGGTGATTTAAAATCGTTATAACTCGAAATATTATTTGTAGAATTTCAATTTTGTTCATCTAAATAAACAGAAATATATAAGTTTTAATTTTGATTCAGCATTTTTAAAAATATTAACATAAATAAAAATTAAAAATATTTAAATTAAAAAAAATAACTTTAAAAAAATCATATTTTCAAATGTAATTTTTTCCTATTTGCTGAATCAAAATTAAAATAAAACAATTGAATTGAAAAAGACATGCTCCAAGTTTGACCATTTACCTTTAACGGTTCTTGACTTATAACAATTTAAATACGTGAAATCGGAAAAAAACCCATCATGAAGTTAAACGCAATTTCAGTAAGAAGCCGTTTCCATGACAACCATTGCTTGAAAGCTAGATTTTGAAAACAAACCAAAACGAAAAATTTAATATTTCCTGTTCCAATTAAGATCGAAACATGATTTAAACGTTATTTTAAGCAGAAAAAACACAGAAATTGCTATGTTGCAATAATTTTTTTTTTTTTTTTTTAGAAAATTTGAAGATTTTTGTATCTTGGACTCCCTTAAGAGATCCAGTAAAAATTCTTACCAAGAAAATTTAAGTAAACTTTTAGAAGGGCTATAATTGCTCTAACTTTTAAAAGTTCTCGTTACGATAATCATATAATTTCTGTTAGTTCTGTGCTTGTTTGAAGTGATGTAGCACATTTACTCCCCACAAGTGAATTTTGCTTAAATTTGCTCTTTAATGGGTTTTCTATCTTAAATTTTAAAAATGTAAATTTCTGAAAAAAAAAACAGTTCAGTAACTCTACAGCAAGCATCGTATTAAAATGCAACTAATACCAATCGATTAGTTAAAATATTTTCTATTTAATGATATACTTAAACATTGTTTAGTGGTTCGTCTAAATAAAGAAATTATAACAAACTATAAAACCTTCTATACTAATACCTAGTTATGACATCATATTTGAAATTTTCGCTGTGTTGTAACTTCATATAATAAACAAGAAGTCATTCAATCAGGTACTTCAGAAATTATGTAAATTTAAAATGGAAACGCCTAATGTGAAAATCATTTTTAATCGTTTCAAAACAAATTACAATGCGGATATATTTGTAAGAATAACATTAATAATTAAGAATAATTTAATATTGAAATTGCTTGTTTGGAGCTTCCAAAAATCTTTTTTTGTAAAAAAAAAAAAAAAAAAAAAAAAAAAAAAAATCATAGGTTACAATTTATATTTTTTCGAA
Source organism: Maratus speciosus (assembly GCA_963932465.1). Classification (NCBI taxonomy): domain Eukaryota; kingdom Metazoa; phylum Arthropoda; class Arachnida; order Araneae; family Salticidae; genus Maratus; species Maratus speciosus. The sequence continues at coordinate 311,123,177 of OZ010792.1, forward strand.
AATTAATTTCAAATATATATATTTATATATTCGAAATTAATTTTCGGGAAAAATATGAACCTATGAATTTTTAAACTGATATCAAATTCTTGACTTTTGATATATGCGAATCCAAAATTACAGCTTATTCCGTCAAGTAATTTTGAGCAATGCTGAAAAAAATTACCCGCATTGCAGTCCGTTTCGCAATGATTAAAAATAAATTTCACATTAGGCGTTTCAAATTTTAAATCTACATAATTCCTAAACTACTTGATCGAATGATTTCTCGTTTGATATCCGAAGGTAAAATATAGCTAAAAATTGAAACATCGCTCATCCGCAAGAATTTCGACAAAAGTAAATTTCACAGGAGAGGCAAAATATGGTGTGCATGTTTTCACTGTAACATGAAATTATAGCACTTAGCGTTGCATGCAGCAATAAACACGTGCATAAAAGCGTATAACCCTTAAGAAGGAAGACATATATGAGGTTTAATGAGTTGTGAAATTTTACCTCTCCATACAATTTGCCCCTTTCTGTGGTCACGAATGGATATATAGCGTAATAAAGAGATTTTCCGGATAACTATACTTATGAAACTTTCCCTATAGTAACATACCTATGAGTGGAAAGAAAGGCAAAATGAATTTTTGCGAGTTGTGTCACATTTTTCGCAGGAGAGAGATATGATGTCAAAATTAGGTATTAGTATTAAACATTTTTGAGTTTGGTATAATTTCGTTATCTAGACCATTCCATAAGTAACATTTAAGCGTAACTTTAACTAGTAGATGTTATTACTAATTGATTGGTACCTGTTAATTTTTTATTCAATGATTAGTGGCAGAGTTAGAGGAAAAAAATTCTCTGTTTGCGGTAAGTGCTCTTATCTAGTGAAGATTGCCTTGATCTATGCTGAAAATATTTAATGGAACTTTTGGTGACAGGAGCCTGTTTTTCTTAGTTATTTATTAACAGTGTTTAATGTTTATAAAGTGTCAGCGAGTTATTAGAATGGTTTATTAAAAATAAACGCCCGCAAGTTGTAAACTTGATATGTTGCTTCAGAATTATGGAGTGTGTAATATAATCATTAAATTATAAGTAATATTTTTTCTTTTTAAATTAAACCGATTTCATAAGAATAATATAGGGCAGGGTCGGCGAAACTTTTCCCACCCGCATGCCAATTTTTTTCCAAAAAAATTTCAAGTGACCATGGCGTACAAACCCCCCCCCCCTACCCATACCAGCGGAAAAAAATTATGAATCAAAATTATTTATTTTTACTATTATTAGATTACGGTAAATATGGATAACATACCTGCAGTTTATACCAACATACACATTAAATTGAGTAATGCATCATATTAAAAAGTCAAACCAAACATCTTGTCACATGAATGATTAATTAACTAGTAAATCTGCAGATCAGGAGCCTCAACGTCAGCTCTACAATTCATTGTGTTTAGCACCCTTTGAGTAATATTAATCTTTCTACAAAAAACGAAATTTAAAGTTTTGAAATTACATAAACATTTATAAACGAAAAAATATTTCGAAGGTTTCTGACATTAGAAACGTTAAATTAAACCCCTTGTTATGTAATGGTATTCTGAAAATCTCATGAGCTACTTATTCTGGTAATTTTTAGATAATAAAGTAGATTTCTTCAGGGGGGCTCTGCCCCCCTGAACCCCTTCGTAGTGTAATTTAATTTACATTTGTAATTATCAATTAATTGTGTTAATGTCCTTTAGTAAATTCTACCAATAGACGGAAACGTACATGAATTCTTTTCTACAGCCCTGTATATTACGTGAAGATTTTTACGCGTCGTCTATAACATTTAAATTTAATGCAGACAAAAACCCCTCTGAAAACTGTTCATATCACATTTCCGGGGATTAGTATGCATAGTGTGCACCATATATCCAGTTTCTGCGGAGCCCTGTATATGATTCTATTTAAATTCTGCAAACATTTGTTAGTATACTAAATGTAATTGGGCTGGGAAATACATAACTCAAAAAAAAAAAAAATCACACTGAAGCAATTCGCGCTCATTTTCATTTATACTTACGAATTCATTTGTGTATCCCTGTACATGGTCTATACAATATTTAAGCACTACTTATTAAGCACAAATTTACTTAACGTTAAAACGCACACCATAATCGAAAATGCTCTTCAGCAATCATCCCTAATAGACCAGAACTGTATCCGAAATTTTTTATGTGACCCTATAAATGAACGATAAATACGATACAAATCATATTCAAGCTTCTTGTAGTCAACCACAGTAATGTAATTTAATTTCATAATGTTTGAATTAGTGCAACACAATTAACACACTGACGACAGGCAATTTAATTAAATCTGGGTTTAAAAACAGTAGAAGCTCCTCCCTCTTCTGAAAGTGTCTCGGAAATTGGTTTCTGAGATATGTTTTTCATGTTTATGCAGCAGTAAATATCTTTCAATGTACGGATGTAATATATAATGTCTTACAATCTATAAAAAATATGGACAACACAATATAATTGTCTTTTCTGTAAGGTAGAAGTCACTCCCTTAGCCAATGATGTATTCTGAATAAAAACGAGAATTCTCGTTTCCCGTCGCTAATGTGTTAAAATAAGCTATGAAGAGTTTTTTTTTCTCCGTAGACCACATTTTAATTAACCACTTTTGTGTGACCCTGATAAAACATATGCTTTTTGCACCCCATATACTACAAAAATGTTTCAAAAATATATATCAATTTTATTATTTTGTAACAGAGTAACATCATTAAAAAACGCCACAAAAGGATTTTCTTCAAAGATTGTAATATTATGAATACTTTTGAGTTCCCTGTACGCATGCTGTAAGTGCTACACATAGCATATTTTATAGTAACCAGGTTCTAGTGCATCTTAATAAAGTATATAAATTTCATTACGTTTAAAATTGTGTAACATTATTAAAATACACCGCAGACGATTTTTCCCAAAGACTATAATGTAACGGAATAGTTTTGAGTGCCCCTGTAATTAAGCTATGAATGCTACACTCTTCATTTTTAATACCAAACATACTTTGGCAAACCTCGATAACGTATATCAATTACATGTAATCCCGACTATATTTACGCGAGTTAGAGCACGTAGAGAAACACGGCAGGCGACAGATAGAAAAACTGAAGTCATAAATACTTTTCATCCATGTTGGAAAGTGTTAAAAGGATTTACATGCCTTTAACTGTACTTTTTTTTCAGCATGATTAAAAATTAGTTTAAACATCCTAATCCATGCGATAGCAATAACATATTAAAAGCCCCCCAAAATATGCATATCTGGAGATCTATAAATCTACTGGAAAATAATTCATTATCGTGTCCACTGTTAAGTGCATAAATTGCATCGATTTGGCGCGATAAAATATTATTTGTGATAGCCTTTTAATAGTACCTGCAACAAAATTAACGTAATTTACTAACTTCATTCATATTTGACGCAATGATAGGCTACGAATAACAGTCGCTAGGCAACGAAGAAAAGGAAAAAAAAAAGAAATATGTATCATGTAAAACAAGAAAATTAATTTAAAAATTCTTTATATTATTGGAATACATGTATAAATGTCCTCAAAACATTATACACGTAAATAAGAAAATCTGATAGATATATTGATAAAACTTCAATATAATAGGAATAATTTAAAACCGTTATTTGGAATTTTAGTATCCATAATTTGACATTTAAATCCATTAATCAAACGTGCCATTTTCTTTCAACTAATCGAAATTTGAAAATCGTCTGACTTGCCGTAGAAAAGCATTATAAAGAAAAATAAAATCTTCCATATTTTCCGAACGAATGAACCAAATTTAACCAAAAACTATACAGCTACGTCCGGGTATCTCACGAATATGCCCAATTAATTTCAAGCTGATCGCGTGCTTTTTGCGGCAGTTATCGCGGAACAGACAGACAGACAGACAGACAGACAAACGGAAATCAAAACTTTTCGTGTCTCCACAGTAAGCCTTCACTGACGTTTCGGCAATTAGAGTAACTAGTAAATCTGCAGATCACGAGCCTCAATGTCAGCTCTACAATTCATTGTGTTTAGCATCCTTTGAGTAATATTAATCTTTCTAGAAAAAACGAAATTTAAAGTTTTGAAATTACGTAAACATTTATAAAACGAAAAAATATTTCAAAGGTTTCTGACATTAGAAGCGTTAAATTAAACCCCTTGTTATGTAATGGTATTCTGAAAATCTCATGAGCTACTTATTCTGGTAATTTTTAGATAATAAAGTAGATTTCTTCAGGGGGGCAGAGCCCCCCTGAACCCCTTCGTAGTGTAATTTAATTTACATTTGTAATTATCAATTAATTGTGTTAATGTCCTTTAGTAAATTCTACCAATAGACCGAAACGTACATGAATTCTTTTCTACAGCCCTGTATATTACGTGAAGATTTTTACGCGTCGTTTATAACATTTAAATTTAATGCAGACAAAAAACCCTCTTAAAACTGCTCATATCACATTTCCGGGGATTAGTATGCATAGTGTGCACCATATATCCAGTTTCTGCGGAGTCCTGTATATGGTTCTATTTAAATTCTGCAGACATTTGTTAGTATACTAAATGTAATTGGGCTGGGAAATACATAACTCAAATAATAATTAAAAAAAAACACACTGAAGCAATTCGCGCTCATTTTCATTTATACTTACGAATTCATTTGTGCATCCCTGTACATGGTCTATACAATATTTAAGCACTACTTATTAAGCACAAATTTACTTAACGTTAAAATGCACACCATAATCGAGAATGCTCTTCAGCAATCATCCCTAATAGACCAGAACTGTATCCGAAATTTTTTATGTGACCCTATAAATGAACGATAAATACGATACAAATCATATTCGAGCTTCTTGTAGTCAACCACAGTAATGTAATTTAATTTCATAATGTTTGAATTAGTGCAACACAATTAACACACTGATGACAGGCAATTTAATTAAATCTGGGTTTAAAAACAGTAGAAGCTCGTCCCTCTTCTGAAAGTGTTTCGGAAATTGGTTTCTGAGATATGTTTTTCATGTTTATGCAACAGTAAATATCTTTCAATGTACGGATGTAATATATAATGTCTTACAATCTATAAAAAATATGGACAACACAATATAAATGTCTTTTCTGCAAGGTAGAAGTCACTGAATAAAAACGAGAATTCTCGTTTCCCGTCGCTAATGTGTTAAAATAAGCTGTGAAGAGTTTTTTTCCCCCGTAGACCACATTTTAATCGACCACTTTTGTGTGACCCTGAAAAAAAACATATGCTTTGCACCCCATATACTACAAAAATGTTTCAAAAATACATATCAATTTTATTATTTTGTAACAGAGTAACATCATTAAAAAACGCCACAAAAGGATTTTCTTCAAAGATTGTAATATTATGAATACTTTTGAGTTCCCTGTACGCATGCTGTAAGTGCTACACATAACATATTTTATAGTAACCAGGTTCTAGTGCACCTTAATAAAGTATATAAATTTCATTACGTTTAAAATTGTGTAACATTATTAAAATACACCGCAGACGATTTTTCCCAAAGACTATAATGTAACGGAATAGTTTTGAGTGCCCCTGTAATTAAGCTATGAATGCTACACTCTTCATTTTTAATACCAAACATACTTTGGCAAACCTCGATAACGTATATCAATTACATGTAATCCCGACTATATTTACGCGAGTTAGAGCACGTAGAGAAACACGGCAGGCGACAGATAGAAAAACTGAAGTCATAAATACTTTTCATCCATGTTGGAAAGTGTTAAAAAGGATTTACATGCCTTTAACTGTACTTTTTTTTCACTTATAGCATGGTTAAACATTAGTTTAAACACCCTAATCCATGCGATAGCAATAACATATTAAAAGCCCCCCAAAATATGTATATCTGGAGATCTATACATCTACTGGAAAATAATTCATTATCGTTTCCACTGTTAATTGCATAAATTGCATCGATTTGGCGCGATAAAATATTTTTTGTGATAGCCTTTTAATAGTACCTGCAACAAAATTAACGTAATTTACTAACTTCATTCATATTTGACGCAATGATAGGCTACGAATAACAGTCGCTAGGCAACGAAGAAAAGGAAAAAAAAAAAGAAATATGTATCATGTAAAACAAGAAAATTAATTTAAAAATTCTTTATATTATTGGAATACATGTATAAATGTCCTCAAAACATTATACACGTAAATAAAAAAATCTGATAGATATATTGATAAAACTTCAATATAATAGGAATAATTTAAAACCCTTATTTGGAATTTTAGTATCCATAATTTGACATTTAAATCCATTAATCAAACGTGCCATTTTCTTTCAACAAATGGAAATTTGAAAATTGTCTGACTTGCCGTAGAAAAGCATTATAAAGAAAAATAAAATCTTCCATATTTTCCGAACGAATGAACCAAATTTAACCAAAAACTATACAGCTACGTCCGGGTATCTCACGAATATGCCCAATTAATTTCAAGCTGATCGGGTGCTTTTTGCGGCAGTTATCGCGGAACAGACAGACAAACGGAAATCAAAACTTTTCGTGTCTCCACAGTAAGCCTTCACTGACGTTTCGGCAATAATTACAAAAATAAGATAACATGTAATAAATAAATATAGTAATCGGAAAAAATATTAAACTCGAATCGAAACAACTTGCCAAATGATTGTAAAAATTATAAGTAATACATGGCGTTGCCTCTTGTGATCTGTTGATTTTGACATTTTAAGGATGATAGTAGTTTTATATTCGATATAATTTTATATTAAAACAGACAAACATAAAAGAAATATTAAAAAATATTATGTATGACATATATCTGTATAATATTAGTTTTACACATACTGTTAAATGGAAAATTATTATTTAAAAAATAAATTAAATGCATAAGAAAAAAATTAGCAAATGTAAAAAAAAGTACCTAAAAGTCTGTCAAGGAACTTTGTTAGCTCTTTGGTTTTCGTTAATTAAATTTTATTTTCTAATTTCAGAAGTATTGAAATATCTTTTTTTTAGAAGAAAATTAAAAGCTTCTTAAGGTATACGTAGCGACATAGCGAATTGGCATTTTGGTGTTAGTTTCTCTTCATCGAGTTCGTTATCACTCGCATTTAAATCATTATCACAAATGTTGTTTCTTCTATCGATTTGCAATTATCATTTGTACAAATAATTGAATTAAATTTAAAAAAATCAAGAAACCTGACTGCGTAAAAAGCGAACTAATTTATTATTTCTCATCAATATGAAACTATTTTTTATATTACTTACCTATTGTTTTATTTACTTGTATTGATGACTTTTAAGTTGTGTTTAATTGTTAGTTCCTATCTATAAATACTGTTTTGATGAGCCCTATAGATGTTTATGAAGTTTAGAGTTGCAGTAAAGCTAGAGGTCTTACCTACACAACTTCCAGGTTGTGTAATATTTAAACGCAGCTTCTGACTGTAAAATAGTCCATGAAACATCGTCTTCATTTTGAAAGACCTATACAATGATATGCCACTCAATAGGATGCGTAAAAAAATTTTTCGTCTCTACCGCTATTTTTTATTTTACGGCCGCCATTTTGAATTTATAAAAACAAAACCTAGGCTATAACCATTGGACGATTAAGATGAATCGATAGAGACCTCATTCATTAAAAGCCATCCAATCGTTGAGATGTTTCGAGGGTGTAAAGAAATCCACATACCAGATACGCGTGAAACAACATAACCCTTCTTGGCAGTCGGAAAAAAAGGTAAATTGTAAGGCGTAAGTGATGGTTTAAGAGGGCTTATATTTATCGAGTCAAGATTTATTAGGATTTTTTACCTTGATATTCTTATCACTTTGGTTGGAACTTTAAGTAATTGGCATTTTATGTAGAGTTGCACTTTAAGCGAGTGACGGTTTAAGTAATTGAAATAAGAAGAGAGTAAAGTAATTAAACAAATTAATGTGATTTCTGATGTTGCATCTTGAGGCTAAATGATTGACATCGGGCTCATGATAGGTTATTTTTAATAAAACTGCATGATGAACTGGAATCATCTGACAAGTTGATTCGATTTGAATTTTTAGTATTGTTCATCTCTGGAAATAATGATTCGCAAGCATAAGTAGAAGGAAAGATTGTCAACATGGCAAATGCTAACTTCTTCCAACAATTGTAGTCTGGAATTAAATTCTAAGTGGGCATAGATTTGCTATCAGCATTTTTATTTATGATGCCTGATAGTCTGTCTTTATCGATCCTCTCAAAATCTTCTCTCAATTTGACAAATTTCTGATACCATATTGAGCAGGATTGGAAGTCGATAAATTCCATCTAAATTTCTGAAATTTCCATTCAATCGAATACAATCAAGTTCAGTTTATCAATAAGAGTCACATCTGGATAGATAATAAATTTAAATGCTTCCGAAAGGCTTTTGAATACACAAAATCTTGATGAGAACTCTTCGACTAATGCATTTATGACAGAAGTAATCTCTTAATGAGACTTGCTCAATTTATCTTTTCATGTAAATTAATGTCATCAGCCATTTTTTTTAGGTTTGGGAAACCACTCTTTTTGGAAACAATGTCTTTTCTAAATATTTGCAATTTCGCTTCAAACATATCTATCATGATAATAACAGTCTTATTTTTACCTTGGAAATTTAAGTCATTTAAATGCTGGCATAAATCTGTAATATACATTAATTTTGTAAGCCATTTAACATCCATCAATTGCGTATATTTCTCAATTTTACTTTTTTCATCTAGAAAAACTCGGATTTCTTCCAAATATTCAACAAACCTTTGCAGAATTTTGGACCTTGTTATACACCAGTTTTCCGCTGTACAAAGAGCTTACGTCATCTAGTAAAGTCTGAAACTTTCGTTTGTTTAAAGCCTGTGACGATATGAGATTAACTATGTTCGTGACTACGGCCATAATATCATCAAGAAATTCGAAACCAGACTTTGAACATAGGACTTGTTGATGTATGTTACAGTGAAATCCAACAATAATATGTCCAATGTGGGTTTGAAATAAACTGAAGAAACCATTTATTTTACCCACCATACTGGGAGCCCCATCAGTTGTAACAGAAACCAGTTTGGATAAATTTATTTCATTTTCAGTAAGTAAATTTATAACTGCTGTACAAATATCTCCACCCTTGGTTGTAGTAGATAGCGATAATAACTATAATAATTCCTGCTTAATGTCATTTTCAACAAAATATCGTACAAAAACAGCTAAACGAGCAGATTTAGTTATATCTGAACTGCCGTCAAGACACAGTGAAATGAAAGGAGAAGACTCGATATCAGATTTTTGTTGCTCTATTATATTTTCTTCCATTTTTAAGATTCTATCTATAACTGTATTTCTTCATAAAGGAATATCTGTAATTCGCTGAATTATTCTATCTTTATTTTCAAAATCGTCAAAAAGAGAAGGAGCGCATGCTAACCAGGCTTTCTTCAAAAACTCTCCATCGCAGAAAAGTTTACCAAACCGGGCAATGAAATTCGCAGCCGAGAAACTTGCGACACTAGTTTGAGAATTCTTGCTGATACATTTAATCATCGATCTGGACCGTTTATTTTTATCTTTAATTGCACTGACAATGAACTCTTATCCAGCCTTAACAGTGAAGGTAGATCCACAACAAAAAATCATGCAATGAAAGCAAATCAGAATAATAATAATGAAATGACTAGCCACTGAGTTTTATACGCAAATAACAGAATTGTGTCGGCATTCAGTCATCAGGCAGATAAATTATCTCTACCCCTCCATGAAGCCGACACATAAAAGGATAACAATCTTCCAAATCGTGATTGTGAAATTGTAGTTTTCATTTCATTTTACAAATGCTTTAGCAATCAAATTATTTTTTCTTATCAGAAAAAAGTCATATTTTATCAGTTTTCTTACTATTTTTGTCCTTTTAACTGACTAATTAATTAACAAATTACAGCAACAGTTAAATAAAGACTCTTGTGCACATCAAAATGCGTTAAATGATGCAGAAACTTATGAAATATTAAAACAAGAAATAATTTGATTTGAGAGATTTCTCTGGGTTTCTCTCTTTGCCTATGCGAATTATCAGCAGACGCCAGCAGAACGAAATCGAGGAAGTATGTATGTGGAGGGGGGGGGGGGGATGTTTCTGAGCGGATAGTTAGTTCAATGATATGACAAGTGCACTAGTACTTATTATAAAAAAAAAAAGCTATTTTCAGTCAAGCTCGATTTTGATTTAAAACTTCAATTAACGGCGTGCCAAAAACATCCTCTCGCGTGCCAGCTACGGCACGCGTGCCATAGGTTCGCCGTCCCTGATATAGAGTGTCTATAAAAGGTCTGAGACATTTTGATGTTTAATAATTCATAAAATAATGAAGATAGATTTAAATTAATAACATTACTTATTAGATAGATTCAAAAAGTTTAAAGGCCCTGAAAGCCATACTTAATAAAAATAAGTGTTCTCAACTGCTCTGATCAACAAGCGCAAAATGTTTTGACACATTTACAAGTTCATTTTTTAAGGAAAGATATAAAATTGGAAAGCCTGACCATGACCATTGGAATCGAGCTGTGTGTTCCATTTTTTGATACATAAATTACCTATTGAGTTATAAGCGATTTTGATCACGTGACAAACACGTTTTTTTATCCTTTCTTGAGTGGTTTTTCTCTTTTCGCGATGAAATTCGTTTCAAAATGCCCACTTTGACACTATTTTCTGAAAGATCTATTGCGTTTGCAAAAAAACGGGAAAAACAGCTCGATGACATAGTTTCTGAACAACAACACGCACTAGTTTCATGCATTTCCGAGAAAAAAAAAAGAAACTTATGTTAAAAAGTTGCCCTTTTGAGAACAGCCTTAATGATGAAATCTTGATGATTAGGAAGATGAAATCAAGCTTCGTCGGAGAATATTATGCGATTAAGAAATTCAGCATCATCTTCAATACTCCTTAGCATGTCTGTTGCAAAGTTCATCCTCCTAGGTCTATCCTCCTGTTCCATGTCTTAAACAATTTGAAATTTATAAGCAAACAGTCTTCTGCACAACCTTGTGCACAGTCGAAACTGACATATTAAGTTCTCTTGCCGCTGATCTCATAAATAAGTGATGTAGATGTTAAGCGTGCCAGAGAGACATTCTTACACAGTCCTGGAAGATATGAGATCCATGTCCCGTAGAAACAGACCGGCATTAATAGTTACATATTATTAAAACATATACATCACGATACATGTTATGTACATAATGCATAACAATAGCATGAAATGTCAATACAATAACATTACTTAATGTTAACTACTAAACTTATGCTTTAAAAATGGTAACATGAATCTACATGAGTTTACTCGTTAGAAAATTTTACTAATTCCTTTTCGATAATTGCGTTCTATAAAAGAAAGCAAGATATTTTAAAGATAATGAAAATGTGATTTGAAAGATACAATGTCCTTCCGGCATGTAACGGCAGAAAAGGATAGCTTCTTTATTAATTGTTTCTAAGAACAAAGCTAATTTTACTCAAACATATGAAGCTAGAATTCGGAGAACCCGATTATAGAAGATTTCTAGTTTTCTTCAATATTGAATTTGAACGGGAATTTAAAAAGCTTGACAGCTATCGCAAAGTTGGCTTTATTTATGGCGTGCTATTTTTTGCACCAAATTTGGCGGTCTTTTGCCAAGTACTACCAAGCTTGGGAAGAATTGAACGCTGACGGTTATGACTATGTAGTTTAGTGAATGAAAGTTGGAACAATGGTCACAACAATGAAAGAAATTTTTCGTAAACCATGTTTAATAATACTCATAGATTAAACCGGATTATGGAGGGATTTTTAATATGTTGTCTTGTTTCAAAATGAGAACCACCTTAAAAATTCAAACTGTTATATCTCAGCCGTTTTTAAGGTAGAAACCAAATAGAAAAAATGCTCTGGCATCCTTGTAATGAGACCAAACAATTAAGGGAAAATCTTTTAGGATTTCTGTTTTTAATTTTTTACATCATTTTGAATTTGAAATCGTAACTGACACCATTTTAATTTTTGGCCAACGACCTCCGTCGAGACCTTCATAATTACTCTACACATTTTCAGCAACATTCAAATCTGTTCATTTGAACCGTTTGTTTGTATTCATTCAAAACGGTTCATAAATACAAGTGCTATCGCATGACAAAATCAGATATATTTATACGTATGTATGTAAACCAACATTTGAAAGGTGGTAATTTGTGGGTCTGAGGTAAGGATTAGTGAAAATATACCGAAATTTTCCGGAATTGCTTTCCTCCGGACGTCTGCAACAGCTAACTTTTTACTTTTTTGTAATAGAGGCTACCTGAAAGAGGAAACAGGTGGGGAAGGAAGAGGGATGTTCTCTAACAAAATTGATTGTTATTAGTCTTTTCTTTCCTCAAAAAAATTAGGAATGTTTTGTTTACTTTTCATCGAATCTTTAGTAAATTTCGGCTCATTGTTTTCCCTCCCAGCGTTCAACCCTATTCATAATACAATTTTGGAATACATTTCTTTGACGCTTTTTAAGAATGATATTTTATACACATCCCATAGTATAGTAAAATTTATTTTAGTTAACTCTTATACATTTGAAAACACATTATTACCACCCACAGAAAGTAATGTGTCTGAATTCCTTGACAGGGCTCTTTTTTTAAAAAAGGAAAGCATAATTCTTTTAAGCACAGTTTTCAATGGAGAACATGCTATAATTACGTAAATCTCGTCAAAATATACCATTGTCTTTCAGTAGTTACTTTGAATGGAACAATATCGTTATAACTCACTTTAAAAGTTACGGCCAGCTAGTAGATCGTAACGTAACTAATTTTTTAATATAATTTTATATGTCTCTGTAACAATGACAAGTACTTCTTTAACCACTTTCTAAAGAGAACACTTTATTTTGCATCTCATTGCTCACCTTTTATGGGAATTTTCTCAGGTTTCAAATTAAAAAAAAATTACCTCAATCGGCCGCAATATATCAACGCCTTTAGATACTTGAGAGAAAGCCTTGACACGCGTCACGAAAACGTCAAGCAAAGCAGGCAAAGAAAAGAATAAAATTCGAACAACTTGCATGTTTTGTTTTCTTTGGCTAATGGAATTATTAATTATTATTAGAAAATAAGAATTAATAATTCCACGAGCCAACGAAATCGAAATATGCAAGTTGTTCGGATCTTTTTCTTTGTTTTGCCTGCTTTGCGTGACATTTTCGTGACGCGTGTCAAGGCTTTCTCAAATATATAGGGGGCGTTGAATATATCAACTATAAATGAATTATAAATCACATTGATAACAAACACTATTAATAATAGAAGACATGGTGTTGTGAAATTAACTTACATAGTTCAATTTCTGACTTTTCGAGTACATTTAAGTAAGTTAGAGCACGGACATACAAACAAACAAATGAATTGAATTTTATGAATTTTTTGTTAATTATGAAAGTTTTAAAAATACTATCCACCATACAATACGTCAAATGTTACGGCCAGCCAGTAGATCGTAACGTATCTAAATTTTTTTATGTATCCCTCTAATATATTTGTATTTGTCTCTGTAATAATGACAAATACTTCTTTAACCACTTTCTATAGAGGACATATTATTTTGTATATCAATGATCATCTTTTATGGGAATTTTCTCAGGCTTCAGATAGTATAAAGACACTAAAATATACTTCAAAAAATTATGTCAATCTACCGCAATGTATCCACTAAAATGAATGATAAATCTTGACATTGATAATGGACACTAGTAATAATAGGAGACATGGTGTTATAAAATTCACTTACATAGATCAATTTCTGACTTTTCGAATATATTTAAGTAAGTTAGAGCACGGGCATACAAACAAACAAATTAATTGAATTTAAAAAATGCTTTTGAATATGAAATTGTTGAAAATACTATCCACTATACAATACTATTGCACTCTCAGAAAAAACTATAAATTTATGAGCGTTTACTATTCAATTTTCACGGGCAGCAGCCTTATTTGATGAAAAACGGTCTGATTCACTAAAACAACGGTACGACCACATAAATTTTCCTCCGCTAGGTTTGTAACCCTTCATTTTAGTCGTGTTTCGAAAAGTAATGTCTCTTAACCGCGACTGTAATATATTTTTTAACCCGCCAAACAAACTCTGTGATGATTATCTAACGTGCTACGGAACAGTAAGTAAAGTGTTATTGTGTTTTAAAGTGCAATATACCTTTGCCCCGTAAAATTACGGGCTGCACAGAATGATGGGCAAGGATTTTTTTACGGGGTATGACTGGAATTTCTGCTGCCGTCCTCTGCCCGTAATTTTACAGGTATATTTTAGATACTTAGAAAATTAAGGGCAATCCACCTATTCTTGCAGTTTTAACCCATCTTTTAACAAAAATACGGTACGACCCATACATTTTTCCCCGCTAGGGTGTACACGTTGACACAAAATGATAGGCATGAATTTTTTTTACGGGGTTTGACTGGATTTTCTACTGCCGGCCTCTGCCCGTAATTTTACAGGGATATTTTTAACAGTGTAAGATCTACAATAATACTAAGATCAGGAATTTCTAATTTTCCTTTCAAAAGCTTTAACGTGCATCTGCTGAAAACATTGGCTGTGACGTCATGATAGAATATTGGTGAACAAATTTGTGTAGTGCAAGTTAATAAGGTAAAGCTAGGAGAGTCTGCTAGGAGAGTTCAAAAGAATAGTAATAAAAAATCTAAATATTGATTTTTTGCTAAACTATCCATAAATAATTTTGACTTCGTTTGTTTTTATGCATTTCCATTGTTATTTTGTTGCTAGGCTGTAATTTAATAGAACAGCAGTAATAAAACCAGGAAAACTATTTTGCGCAATCTCTCCTTACGGGGTAGAAGAGGTGGCACACATGAGTAGGCGAGATTGAGCACATGGGTAGAAAAGACTGTTATTAATAATAACTACAATTAAATTGTTAACAATAATAATTACGTTTAAATGACATTGTTGTAAAGTTTTTGGGAATAAATATTATTGAATTATGAGTGAATATTTCAACCTTCTGTTAAAAAAAGAAAGTATTTTAACAAGAATTAAATAATTTTAATTTAAGAAGAAAATTAATGTATCAGAAAAAGCAAGCCCTGCTAAGATTACAAAGTAACATTAATCTACTTGATAACATGTTTAACTTGAAAATTACATCATTTTCATTTCCACAGTTTCAATGTTTTTTGTTTGCTAACCGAAGTTGTCTTCATCCACAATCGATGCACTTATTGTTGTAAATTGTGCAGCTTTCGTACAATCATCTGCCCCAAAGAATACATTGAATCCAAGAACTGGTCGAAGTTGTCTCCTGGTACAGTTCCAGACATTCAATGCACTCATCCTCATTGACCTTCGTTTTTTCCCCTTCAGTTTTTTTTATCCCATTTTTTCTGGAAGAATTTTATATTCAGCTGATTTGTTCAGCCTACCTCTCATGGTGGATTCCGGAATAATGAATTCCGTGCTCGCTGTACGCAGTTTAATTGAGCCATTTTGTATTGCCTCTATGGTGGACTTTAGATTTTCTTCGGTACATGACCCTTCCTTCTTCGATTTCCTCTTGTAAATACTTGGCATTTTGACGTGAAAAATGTATTAAAAATTCCAACACGCGTTACTTATTAGCAAATAAATAAATAAATAAATAAAATAAAATAAATCATTTATTAGAAAATTAATTTTAGTTAACAAAATTAATGTATTAGCAAATTAATTGTTTATAAATTAAAAACATATATAAATATTTAATTAATTTATTAACAAATATATTATTAATTTATTAACAAAAATAATTATATAAAATTAATTTAATAACAACTGTATTATTAATTTATAAAAAATATTTCATCTGCAAAAGTATTTTTTGCAAAATAATTTGTTGCCAAATTTAGTTTCGATAATTATGTGTTTTTCCAAAATTATTTTGAAATTGATTCATTCAAATGTTTATACGTAATTTGCAATTCATGCAAATTTACCAATCGGCTGCGTAATCTCTTCCTAGCACTGAAACTTATAGGGAAATGCGCCATCTTTCCTAAGGAGCCGACAAGCAAACTCTCCTATTTTGGTAGGAGAGATTGTGCGGCTTTTTATTTAAATGTCGCAACTTCTAAAATGAATTTCTGGTGTTCACATCCTTAGTCTAAGTTAGTAGCTCATAAGAAATTGTTTAAATTCAAAATATCTTGTACTACGGACATTCTATAAAATTTTTGACGAACAGAATTTTGAAAATTTAATCACTTACTTTGGAAAAACAAAGCAAAATAGCAATGCTTTATCCCGCTAAGAACAATCAATGTGCACATTCATGTAGACACTGCACTAATGCTGCTGTACAACTACCTCGAGTAGCTGTGCGCGCACTCTATGCCTTCTCGTAGAATCTCATTGTGCGCGATCTCTCCTTGCTTTACCTTATTATTTCCGTAACTTTAGAAATCTACGCAAGCACAATATTGGATTTGATCGCTTCGCTGTCAATTGTACTGAACTTTCAAAATGGAAGTTATGAGTACTTTCAGCAATGTTCAAAAGAGAGATTTCTGTTCTCTGGAAAGAGACTATTTTGCATTCATAAGCTGATTTTTAGTCCCTTTTAGTGTTATCAGAGCCACTGGCGTAAAAAACTGACCAGCCGCTTTTAAATCGTGACATAATTAATGGAATAAATTCCATGAAAACGGAACCTGTGTATAACGAGATCCTGTATTAAACGCAAAAATGTCATAGTGCCTACGGACGGAATACCATACAATTATTAAGACTGGAACTTTTCTAAAACGGAATCTTTCTCCAGAAACTTTCAATTTCGACTTACGATTTAACGTACTAAGTACAAATAACAATCTTATACAGTAAATCCTGTGAAAACTAAATCACTTGACACCGTAACAAAATTCTGTTTTGGACAGATGTACGTCTTATAAGATATAATTGCATGATATTCCTCCGAAGGACGATGAAACTTTTCCGATCAAGACGGGATTCCGTTATAAACAGGTTTGGTTTTTGATGGTTTTATAGAACACAGTACAGAAAAACCTGTAAAAAGATAATTGCTAGGAACTAGACTTTTTTTTTTCATTTTAAACAGGTTTAAGTCCTAGCGAGTAGATTTGTACGATTTTCCATGATTTTTTTTCGGATGCAGGAAAATAAAAATTCTCCAGTTGTCGCATTCCGTATTCACAGGTATTTTGTATTAACTTCAGCTCTATGCATACTAACGAATAGTACGAGAAGAAATTTAAAAGAATTTGTGCATCATAAAAGATTGGGACTTTTGGCGTCCCATGCAGTGATTCCGCGGGACAGATCTTGGAATCTCTGTATATCGGGACGCCCGCGTTAATCCTCAGGGAATCCTATCAATAGTACTTCTGACCTTCGAAATCTTCTATTTGTTGTTTTTCTAATTCAGACTATAAATGGTCCTTCTGTCACTCTACTATTATATTTTTTTTCTTGTTCACCTTGCTGCTTTTGTGGTTTCCCAAGAAAGGTGTCGTCATTCAAAACAGTGATATATTTTAATTCACAGCACGGATTTATTATTTAACTATCTCGCACATATCTAAGTTTTCCCAACTGAAACGTAGCAGCGAATATATTTTGATTTAATAGATGCAGGTGTTTCGGAAAACTTTACTAAATCTAAAATGTCGTAGTATATCTTGCTTTGTTTGAATACGAACTCGGAAAAGGTAAGAAGAACTTTAAAAAGTTGTAAACACTAAAAACTAATGAAATAATTTAGGGTGAAATTAGTTATTGACCCAGTTATTGACATCTAACCAATAACTGACACTTCAAAAAAATCTAACAAATAAGAATTTTCTTGTAAAATTCTGCAAAGTAATGCTATCTAGGTGTAACTTATTTGTCTTCACTGTTATAACTTATGTTTCAGTTATTGGAATTGTTGATCATATTTATGAAAAATAAATTAGTTTTTAGTAATATAAAATATAACTTTTCAAAATTTCGTCAAAAAAAAAATTTAATGTATTTTTACTATATACTTTCAAAAATAAAAAAAAGGAATAAAATATATTTAAAACTTTGCAATAGCGATTTAAATAAGAAAGAATCCTTAAGGTGTCATTTACTGTGGGTTTTACCTTGTATTTAAAAGGTTTTCTGTTTGATATTATAGCTCTTTTTTTGTTTGCTTGTTTTTATAAGAAAGGTCTGACAGTAAAAATGTATCAAGACTTAAATTTAGGTTTTGTCGCATTTTTCTACGTTGTGGAGATGACTTATATTAGCTGTAAATGACAGAATGCGAAAATGTTTGCGTTCATGTAAAAAAAAAGAGAAAAATATGTTTTAGTTAATTATAAATAACAAATTATTTAATAGAAGTGTGTAAAAATATCGCTTGACTCGACTGGTATTGTGTTGATAAATTTGAAAAATCCTAACTAATAGATAAAAGAAACAATATTTCATTTTTTCATTTAAAAATTTAATATGTAGCGCACTGATGTAGCTTTTGAATTACTTCTTTATTGATTATTATTAAGCCTACACTGTAAAAAAAAAAACGACTAAAATACAGAAATACTACCGGCAATCTAGACGCCAGTACTATTTCCGTATTTTAACGGAACTTTTTCCCGGTAAATTACAGAAAATTTCCGTTAAATTCCAAAAAAACGGAAAATGTTCTGTAATTTACCGTGAAAAAGGTTCCGTTAAAATACGGAAATAGTACTGGCGTCTAGATTGCCAGTAGTATTTCCGTATTTTAGCCCGTTTTTTTTTTTTTTTTTTTTTTTACAGTGTAGGTGCCTGGTCATAAATATGGGTAGAGAGATTCAACTGCAAGTTATTTAACCTTTTTTTATCAAAATGCTATGCATTTGCAACATAGACAAATTTTGTACTAATTTCATAATCAAATCTTTTAAAAAACACTTTATTTATTGTTGCATTTATATAAGATGGCAAATTATCAGTAGAAACCTCAACATACTGTGAAAATTGTATCCCCCATTGCAAATATCAAATATAATAGTGAAATTTATTTACAGGCTTATACTAACAACTTTTATCACTTCGATCTGATCTACTACTTGAGGTCTCACATTCTCAAGACTATTCTGAAAACTATTTTCAATACTATTTCAGAGCATTTTTAAATGGAACAAGTAATATAAAAATTTTGTTTTTAAAGTCAATTCCTACTTAGGTCATCAAAGAAAAATTTAATATAATCCCTTAAGCTAATATTAGTTTTTGTTGCATTAAGATAGCTCAATTTGTTGATTTTCTATAAGCAAGTAGGTTTACAATGGAACTCTATGGGAATTTGGCGAAATATTAGAGATATCGCCAAGTTGGCGTCACTTTTGGCGACTCATTTTGGCCGCCAAATTTGGCGATATATCGCCAAGTTGGCGACAGAACAGGTCCCCCCCCTATGGTAACCCCTTATTGAAAATACTTTAATTGATCTTCAACAACCAATAGCCGCCATTTTGTTTCCCATGCAAAACTAAAATTAATTAACTAAAATTTAATTAATTGATTAATATTTGAAAAAACTGTATTAACATCAATTGTCATCCAGTACAAGTTTAAAAAATTTATTTTAACTTGATAGGATGAATAATGAGTATTTTATTAACGATTGAAAATTTGAACAAAATAAATATATAAATAAATAAATAAATATAGGGAGAGTGTGAGCTAATAGTAGGAATTGAAAAATATATGGAATATTAAACAATGCAATAGATAAACGTATGTTGAAAATTATTTATAATCTGTGCTCACTGCATGATTTTTATTACTGTTCAATATTCATCTTATATTTTAATTTTATGTTTTAGGTAATATGGTAAGGGTATCCAGAGACAAACCGAGTAGCAAAAGAAAAGAAAATAAGTTGAAACTGGAATCAATAAGAACTAAAAAATGTTCTTGAAACACCATCAAAAACTTTTAAATGCTCTAGGTCTTTCGAAAGATCTGAGTCTTTCTGCGTCAGGTCCAAAGAAGACGTGCTTCTACTATGAAAAAGTCTAAAGTTATAGTCTTGCTGCTGCTTTCATAGTAGAAGCACGTCTTCTTTGCGCCTGACGAAGAAAGACTCAGATATTTCGAAAGGCCTAGCGCATTTAAAAGTTTTTGATGGTATTTTAAGAAGATTTTTTAGTTCTCAACAAAAGAAAATAAGCTATTTTCCGCAACTTTGATACAGTTTTTTAAAAACTTTTCAAAGTGTTAAACACTTTTTTTGTGTAAATAAATTTAAATTTTAGTGAAATTTTTAGTCTTTCATTTTCTGTGGGGTAACAAGGGACTCATATTCTAGCATTCACTTAAATACTATGTTAAACTGAATAAGGTTATAGAAGAAACTTTAAAATAAGAACTCTTTTAACGTAACTTATCAGTTAAAAAAAAAAATGATTTTAATTTACAGAGGACTATAAAAAAGGTTTCTTGAACGGCACAACAAAGTTATTTTATTTGTTTTACAAATTAATATACAACTCTATATAAATGATTCATGCAAAATATGAATATACACATTTTAAGCATATAGAAATAATAAGTGACTATACACAGAGAGATATACTAAACAGAGAATAAAAGAGTCTCGTATCTTGTACCTAGGCAGTAATATTAAAAGGGGTATTGAAAGACATTGTTGAAACTATGTAACTAACAAATACTTTTAATAATTTCAAAAATGGAATATGAATTGACATCTTCTTAATTTAAAAATTGACATATGAGTCATATATAGGATTTTAAACCCATTTACACTACATTAGTTTATTATTATCAGCATAAGTTTTGTTTTTTTAAGTGCATATTTAGGATGCGGTTTTTACCCGTTTCTTTTTACGCCATCTATTCGTATATCCTATAGCTTTTAGGGTTAATAGATTTTATTCCTTATGTTTAAAAGACAAAATTTCTGTAGCATTTCAACTGAAATACGCCCAGGAAGTTGCTGATTGACTCCGTTAACGCTGCATCACTTACCCCATTCTCAAGGCCGGATATTATCTCTATCAGTTTTGCCGGTACTTATGTCACATTGATTCGACTGAGGATAAGGATATTCAGTTTCCAGTTTCAAATATAGTTTTACAAGTAAACTGGAATTATAAATGTTTATATTATTCGGTTATTATTTGCCTATTGAATATCATAACAAGAAGATACAACCAAGAAGATAGAACAAGTGTTTCGTTGTAAAAAAAATTTCTGGAATGTTTCGTTCAAATGTTTTAAATGATGCGTTTCTCTACATTCTCTAGCATTTATGCGTGTGTTTAATCTCTTCGCTTACAATTTAGTGGAATACAAAATTTCCTTGAAAAAAGTAAGTTTATTATATGTTTATTTATATATGTATGCAAAGGCTCAAATTACATAAATTGTATAGATATTAGATTTTACTATATTCTTAAAATGATAGTTTTATCTTTATTATTATTGGAAAAATTTTCCAATTTCGTATCATTTTAATACAGCTTTTATATCTTAAACCTGCTACTCCATTAAAGGGTGTTATACACCCACTCATTTTTACGCCCCTGTCTATTTTGTGGTACTAAAGGGAATGATTTTATTTTAATAGCAAAAAGCGCAGGAATTATGTGGAAAAGGTTTGTAATATAAGGACGTTTAATCTTGCATTATGTTCTGTAAAATTTGCATTAGTCATACCTTTGTGTTTATCTAATCTCAGTGGTTTAAAGTTATTTTTTATTTCAATCACTTCCAAATGTTTTGAGTTGACATTAGACAAGCAAAGATGTTGTCTGGTTATCGCAATAAAGATAAAAAAAAAAAAAAAAAAAAAAAAAAAATATGTTTGTTCCAAGCTCAAAAGACCGCATTGTCAAGAACATCTATTTCTATGAAATGTATTGCTTGTGTTCGTGTGTATATGAATATATATTAAAATTCAGTTCTTCTTGTATGAAATATTGTTTCACGCTATAATAGTTGTATGCTATTTATATTTTCATTATTTAATCAAAGAATTGTTGTAATATTAATATGTATATATTTTCTTTACGAAATTTACGTTTTTCAATTTATGTGAAATTTATGCTATATTTTAAATTTTCCATCGGTGAATTTTTCTTGCATTTTCTGTCGTATTTCTCAAAATAATTTATTATTAAAAGTTAAATAACGTAAATTAATTTTAATTGCAAATGCAAATAAATTTTAAAAATTTGCTTATATTTTTTATTCAATATTTAACAAAGAAAAACTAATATTTGATATAATATAAATGAATAATATTTTTTTTCTAGGATTTATTTCTAATTTTTTAAAAATCTAAAAATTATAAGGACTATTAAAACCTTTTATTTATAATCTTGGCATGTGCTGAACCTCAGAGAGGTATTCCCGTTATTTATAAATAATACGGTGTCCCAAGTTTAACAAAACATACGTTAGATAAATTATGAATTTTTGCAAGTCTAACATATATAAATTAAAGTCTCGAGAGCTGGAAGTAACTGTGCATTTATTGATGAAGTAACGATGTAATTATTAACAATAACTTGGATTTTTCCAAATCTTAAACTCCATTTTTATGATCTTAACCCCCTTAACCGATAATAAAATTTATTATATTACATTTACATTATTATTACATTACATTATTAATAATTTACATCTAATATTTATTATATTAGTTTGTATTTTTTATTTTATTTTTATTTTATTTTATTTTTTTTTTATTTTTTTTTTTTTTACTTTTTTGCACAAGCTATTTATTATGAGATTTTTAGATTTCACCAAGTATATTATTTTTCTTAGTTTCAGAAAATTTTATTACAAAATTTCATTTCCTAACTTAATTAAATAATGATTTTATAATGCATTTTTATTTGTAATGGATTATGAATAAATTACTGTTGATTATATGAAAGGTATTTTTGTCTCAAACATCCCAAATATTTTAAACATAATAAATTTTTATTTTAGAATCAAATAAGATTTTTTTACAATGTCATTCTGAAAGTTTTTCCTTAGCAATTTCGGGAGAGCTGAAATCAAACAATTTTTCACGTCAAAGGTGGTCAAATGGTTAAACAAATCATGAAAACTAAAGGCATGTTTAAATCTCAATTTACACAAGAATGTTTGCCATTTTTCTAAAAAGACAAAAACTAAGTTATTGGCACACACTCCTTATAAAAATTGCCTGTTTTCATTATGCATATTATCAAAATAATGTAAAAGATGTGACTAGTGAAATTCAATGTTAAAAAACAAAACAAAAAACAAACAAAAAACGCTTTTTTGAACTTTTATTAGTTGTTGTTTTCTCAAACTCTTTTGGAGAATTTTTCAATCTCCAAAACCTTCAATCTTTGCAGTATATCTCTTTTTATTTAAAATTGAAGTAAATCAACATAATAGCCTACAAGATTTTCATTGATTCTAACCAAATCCAAAATGTTTAATATATGTATGAAGGAATTAATTTTTGAAAGAAAGCTTTCCTGAAAGTTTTTTTTCTGATTTCTTTCCTTTATTTAAATCTCTTAAATGCATATAATTAGCGCCTAGAGATAAAATTGAAACACTTATTATTTACGCCAAAAGATATAACTATCACTATTCTTAATCACATAATTTTTCGAATATTTTTATTATATCTAAATGAAGTCTGCTATTTGTTATGAATTTCAAATTTATTTTTTCACTTCTTGCTTAGTACAAATTCAGAATTTATATTATTATTAAATATCAATTGCTACTAATTTAAAAACTAGTCAGATGTGGCAATTCCAAATCTTTCTTCTATCTCATACATAGAATTCGTAAATATAATTATATTTTCGAAAATATCAAAAATATCCGATATTTTGATAGGTATCCGATATTTTCAAAATAGTCAACTTACTGCTGATAATGAATATTTTCAAGCATAATATAAATTAGAAGCAAAAAAATATTGCACTTAACATGAAAACTTAATCATAAAATGTTCTAAAAATGCATTTCTCTTTTACATTTTTTTCCCATTTAAGAACAAAATTGAAGATCAACTAATTGAAAATAGATACAATTTGCTTTATACACTTATATAAACTATAGGATTTGTATCAAGTTTCAAGAAAGTTTTATATTTTATAAAGCAAAATATTAAATACAAAAGTTTTTTTTTCTTAATTGAAGAATTTTAACATAAATGTAAGCTTATCTTATATTTTATTACCTAACCTGTTGTATAATTCAGACTCAACTAAACAAAAATCGGAAAAGATTCTTTTCTGAAGAATCTCTAACATAAATGATTACCTAAATTACAGTTAATCTTCAAATGGCTGTTCTGAATTAATTGTCTGACATAATTATTAGTATTTAAAAATAAAAGTTTCAAACATGAAGCTTGGAAAAGATATTTTTCTTTCTTCTAGAAAAGTCACGGCCAGAGACAAAAGTTGTTTATATACAGAATAACACAGTCAATAACAGCTGAAAATTTCATTTACACTTGCTTTGACTTAAGAAAATATCTCGATTATCTTGCACAGGGATATTTTGAAAATAAATATCAAATATACAAAATATCAAACATCTTGATATTTTGAAAATAAATATCAAGTATTTGAAAATATCGAAAATATCAAAAATCTTGATATTTTAAAAATAAATATCGGATATATATCAAGATATATATTCATTGATATATATCAACGAACCCTGCTCATACATGATGATATTTCCTGAAAAAGAAGCATATCAGTGCCACGGTTAAGTGACTTACACCAAAATCTAATCAGAAACAATTTAAGTTCTAGCTGAATCTGAAGTTTGATGAAAATCTGTGATTTAGTTTTTGAGGTAGAACTATTGCGGAAATCGTAAAAAAAATGACATAGCAACGCCACCTGTCGATCGATTTACTCCAAAAACTAATCAGGACCAATTTATATCAGGGAATAACTGAATCTGAAGTTTCATGAAAATTTATGCATTAGTCCTTGAGATACAGTTACTGTTGTAATCGTGATAAATGCAGCCTAGCAGTGACACCTGTTGGGTGATTTGCACTAAAAACTAAACAGCACTAATTTATATCAGGGACTAACAGAATCTGAAGTTTGGTGAAGATTCGTGCATTAGTGCTTGAGATAGAGCTATTGCGATAATCAGGAATTATGCCGCATAGCAGTACCACCTGTTGGGCTATTTACACTAAAAAGTAATCAGCACCAAATTATATCAAGAACTAACGGAATCTGAAGTTTTATAAAAATCCGTGCATGAGTTCTTGAGATATAGCTATTGCGAAAATCGTGAAAAATGCAGTATAGCAGTGACGCCTGTTAGTAGATTTACACCAAAAAATAATCAGCACAATTTTATATCAGGGACTAACTGAATATAAAGTTTTATTAAATTCCGTTCATTAGTTCTTGAGATAGAGCGCCCACAAAATTTGTGTCGCATACGTACAGACAGACAGACATGCTCACAGACAGACATTTTGTAAAAACATGTTTTTGGGGTTCTCTGACCCCTAAAACGTGTAAATCCGTCGAAAACCGGATTCGAAACTTTTCATGAATCCTATACTTTCTTCTTGTAAAGATAGAAGAAAGTAAAAAGGAAATCTGCCGTGAATCAAATATTTTTTTTTTGTTTTTTCTGTAATTAACATATAGTAAAATATCCTTTACTACTGTTTTTAGATAATAACGTTATGAATTTAGGTTAGTATGAGATACTGACTCACGTATTAATATTTTCGAAATAACACTCTAACATTAAAATATGATTAAAACCAATAATTATTCACTATTAATTATTTTGCATAATGTAAAAGAGTTAGAACAGGGCTAATACACTGTTTTTCTTTTCTTTAATAAGTAATCACGTAGGTAATCAATTTACTGCTTCATTGCTATAATAAAAAAAATCTATATAATAAAGTATTTGTGCAAATAGATAAAATAAAAAATGTAATTTAATAAAGTTCGACTAAAAATCTTTCGGTCTACACAATATCTAGATAATATAATAAATTTTAAATCATTTTAAACGCTAACGTAATTTTGAAGTACTGATTTCAATGTGACAAAATATTTGCCCCTCAAGGTTTTAGTTATTATTTGAAAGTTACTTATTGCCATTAGGTATCAACAATGAACGCATATCTTATTTTTGTTACATCTAAATTCTAATACAGGGAAGAACGGGGTGTTATTGTGAAAACTGGATTTCTAGACGAGACGGTTTCTGTTTTCAAAGCAACTTTGCACTGCAGAATGTCAATAGATTTTTTTGACTTTTGACTTGTTCATGATAATTATCTTAGAATAGTATATTACATCTGTTGCGCAAAAAAAAAGATAGTGAACATTCAAAAAGTACCCCTTAGCCATCGCCTTTCACTATATCTTCACTCTCTATATTATATTTCGTAGTTAAACATCATGATCAAACTTCTATTCTGTGTCCATATGTATTTTTGTTAATATTGTGTTTTTTACAGCATATAGCCTTCTTAGTTACGTAACGTTATGCAGCTGAAAGATAACAATTTAATTTGACATTCCTTTTTTTTATATAAATAAAATTATCAAAAATGAACTTTTCTATTGAAGTGATAAGTGGAACATACAAAAAAGAAAAAAAAAAAAAAAAAAAAAAAAAAAAGAAACTGGAAATATACACTCTTCTCTGTAAAGTTTATTCAATAAATAACATTACACCCCTTTTTCGAGAAGGTTTTATAACACTTTAAAAGAATGTTCTAAGGATTATTGTAATGTAACTATTAATTAAAGGAAAAAGTTGGAAAATTAGTTTTAACAGCAATTTTTTAAAATCGAATGCTGTTTAAAATGTAATGTTCTTCTAATACATGTTTAAGTAACCTTTTTTATTACTCTAAGAAAAGATATCCTTATATTCTTTAAAATGAAGATTATTGCACTTCAGTATATTTTAAATCCACCCTGTTTAAACTTTAATCACTGTAAGAGTATAGTTTGGACGTTTCTTTGTAATGTCATTAAACAATGTCTTTCCTGACAAACAAAAATATAATTTTATGTACAATAATGGTAAATTTTGAAAAAGAGTCTTTCCTTCTTTAAAATTCACCTTTTCCATGAAATGAAGTAACTGTGTAACAGAAAAACAATTTAGGAAAAACATTGTTCGTATAGGTTCTTAGCCAATGTTTGCTACATCCCGGCATATTTCTTGACTAATAGTGTGAGTATTTTGATGAAATTGTCCCATATTAAAGTGTTTACATTTGACCGATATTGCGTTAATAGTTTTGCAATGTTGGCATCCTCTTATCACAACCATATAATAAATCGATACAAATTACATTGACATTTCTAACATTTTATTTTTTTATCTGGCATTTTAAAGTTAATACAGTAGACACAAGATTTAATGACCTTCACGGCACTTTGGCAAATGGGACGTTAAATCGAATAATCGTTAAATCAAAAGTTGTTAATATTGGTTTTGTTTTAAATGCAGTTCAATAATACCTAACATTCTAATGTAATATTAACTATTGATTTGTATATTTTTAATATATATATATATATATATATATATATACAACCATTATATAACTACAAATCATCATCTATTTCCAATTACTATAATTAAATCAATAAATTAATAAATTTAGCAGCAAATCATAACTGTGACATTATACAAAATAAAGTAGGAACCCTTAACAAGTAATACAAATTAATCAAAATCCCTTAATTCACTAGCACATTGCGTACGATTAATCCATATAAAACACATGAAAAACCACCAAATTTGGAAAAATAACCTTTTAAAGACAAAAGAAACAAATATTCAGCAAAATAATGTTGAACCATTAAAAGACGGCCAGAAGCCAGTAAACAAATAATAGATCAAATGGTTGGATGTAGCCGGAAGCTTATATAGTATTTCACTGTTGTCTTAGTCTTTAAAATTAAAAAATACATAAAAAATATGGAATAATTTTACAAGAATTAATTTAATCATAAACTAGTATGTTGTGGCCATCACAAAACTTTCTTCTATCTCATACATGTCAATACTTCAAAATTCACTATCTCAGTGCCAAATTAAATGGCAATCTGTGTTCATCATGAGAATTCTAAAAATATGAAATTCCGTGCATTAGTTCTCGAGGTATGACTGTTGCTGAAATCGTGTAAATCCCGCAAAATGCAGCATAGCATCGCCACCTATTGGGTTATTTACACCACAACCTAATTATCACCAACTTTTGTCAACGTCTAACTGAATATGAAGTTTGAGGAAAATTCGTGCATTAGTTCTTGAGATAGAGGTATTGCGCAAATCATGACAAATGCAGCATAGGAGCACCACCTGTTGAGCGATTTGCAACAACACATAATCAGCAGCAATATTAAGCAAGTTATACTTAAATCTGAAGTTTGATGACAACTCGTGCATTAGTTTTTAAGATAGAGCTATTGAGGAAATAGTTCAAAGTGCAGCACAGCAACACCACCTATTGGGCGATTTACACCAACACGTAGTTAGCATCATTTCATATGAGGGACTAACTAAATCCGAAGTTTGATGAAAATGTGTGCATTAGTTCTTGAGATAGAGCTACTGCGAAAATAGTGTAAATCCTGCAAAATGCAGCATAGCAGCGCCACCTGTTGGGCGATTTACACCAAAACGTAATCAGCACTAATTCATATCAAGGACTAACTAAATCTGAAGTTTTATCAAAATCCGTGCATTAGTTCGTGAGATAGAGCTATTGCGAAAATCGTGAAAAATGCAGCATAGCAGCGCCACCTGTTGAGCGATTTACACCAAAAACTAATCAGCATCAATTTGTATTAGGGACTAACTGAATATGAATTTTTATTAAATTCCGTGCATTAGTTCTTGAGATAGAGCGCCCACAAAATTTGTGTCACATACACACAGACAGACAGACAGACAGACAGACTCACAGAGTCACAGACAGACATTTTGTAAAAACATGTTTTTTGGAATCTCTGACCCCTAAAACGTGTAAATCCGTCGAAAACCGGAATTCGAAAATTTTCATGAATCCAATACTTTCTTCTTGTAAAGATAGAAGAAAGTAAAAATGATTTACACTAGTTAATTAATATTTCTTGAAAAATGATGTTATTATTCAAGACTTTATTGCTTCAAATGGAGACTAGAAACTTCCTGTATAGGCCCATTAATCATTTAAAGTAGTCGTTAGAATTTTTTCCCCTATCAAAAATTGTCTGTCCTTTGCTTCTTTTGATTTAGGAGGTGTTTCTGGAACTACGTGAATTTCGTCGTCGGAAGAATTATTTGGAATTCCTGTTCAGGATTGTCATCTTCCAAAATATCTCCTTAATTTTCAACTTATGGTCAACGACATCAAAATTCTCAAATGCTAGATTTTCCGGGAAAACGACATTCGTAATTCTTGCATTAGATGATTGAAATCTTGAGGTTTAGTGTTTTCGAAAAGGTCGCTAAATCATGATTCGAATTATTTACGAGTCGTCAAAACGAGCGAAAAGAAATAGTGTAATATTGGAAAACGGTCGGGACCTGATCCAATGGTAACTAAATCGCTAGGTGTAGCTAAATTGGTGGTCGTAAAATCGCGAGTCTAGTGAATTGCTTTTTATAATATTAACCAAACATTAAGAAAAATCATTGTAGCATTAAACCAAATTTTAACTTTCTTGCGATGATTATTGATAACTACTTTGCATCATAATATACAAATAATCAGAATGGAGACAGAAAAGAATATTGCATAATGATTAATCGAAGTTTTCGGGAAAATGAGGGAAAATCTATAAGTACTCATGCAATATGCTTAGCAGTGGGCGAGGCTACTGACATTACATTATCAATGAATAAGTAGGTATATTGAGCCTTTTCCCTCATTTTGAGTGTATAGTGGACTTACACCTGAGACTGACTGTGTAATCTAAACCTATCAATTTTCTTTATGTGCTTTTAGTTAAAACATTTTTGTGATTTCCACCATTACCGATATTAGTTTCACGTATCCCCAGCAGGCCCGCCCCGTACCCTAGGATGGAAATCGCTGATCCTTGGGATAAAAAAAAATACAATGGAAGAAACTTTTTTAAATACTGCATTATAAAAACTGAAAAAGCCACAACACTTTTCGAATAACTTTCTTCTGCATTCGCAAAACGAAATTAAGTCACTTTGAGAAAAGGCTGAAAAAAATGCAATAGAAAAGAAGAAAGAGGGACATGAGAGTTAACAGACATTTGGAAATCAGGAGATAAATCAAAACAACCACTCGGAAACCGACAGAGGTACAGTAAGAAGGATAAGATTAATCAAACGGAACAAAATGATAGAAATAAAGTAGAGGAAAAGAAATTAAGTAATTTATTATTTGTAATTTGTTTATTTTTATTTTAAAATGTAAATAAATTTATAAATAGAAAAATAAATAAATGAAAAATAATAATGAGGGGAAAAGGAGGAAGATAACAAAACAGCTTTATGAAAAAGTAGAACAAAATTAAGTTAAGAATTCAAAAGGATTAGTTAGTTAATCTGAACAAGTATTTCCATAATTACCAGAGATTCCTTTAATAGCAACTTTATAATTAGGGCAGATAGTTGTGTGAACTTCTGACAGACTATTTCCTTTGTTTCTATTTTCCTATTCCATGTTTCTCTCCTGTTTCCTCTAATGTTGCTTCCATTCTGAAATTAGTAGCGCATGCATTTTATCATGCAAAAGAAATATTAAATCTTTAAGCACATTTTGAATTTTTTTTTTCATTTTCTATTCCCAGATAAAGGTCTTTGGACAAGATATATATATAAGGAGTTTCTTCTATATTACCGACTTTTACACCAGAATATGCAATGTGCCATGTTTCCCCAAAAAATTCAGAACTGCAATAACTACAGTCGTGCAGGGGTGCGGGAAGTAATTATGGCCTCTCACAATCTTAACTGATATATTGTAATGATAAGAAAAAGTACCATTTTCTTCATTGTAACATGCAAAGTAAACACGCATTCATCGGTGGCTGTAGAAGTACTTGGGCTGGCGCTGCGAAAACTTATCAATGACATCTAAATTTCAGAAGCGAGAAAATTATGACCTTCCTCGATCTAAAGTTCATTTGTATAGATGTCGCTTAGCAGAAACTTTTTTTTAATTTGTGACAACCGTTTAAATCGAAAATTCACTAAATAATTTTATTTAAATTGTTAGATTAAGAAAGTATATATATGCCATCTGGCTCTAGACTTTCTGATGTTGAGAGGAGTAAAATTGATGTTTTAAGGGTACAAAGGAATATGTATCCTATAGTAGTACTGCCGAACTATTGACAGAAGTTCAAAAGTCGTCCGAAATTATCTCAAATATCCATCAGAGTGTGAAAAGAAGAAGAGCGCGGATATACCGCTCTCTGGTATCAATAAGGAAGTCCTTCTTCTGAGGTGCAAAGCATCAAATAAAATTGTAACAGCTCGACAATTACGAGATGAATTAAATTTCTGAGTTACTGTTTGTCGATCACTACAGTTGCTGAATAGATTTGGACTTAGCTCGAGGAAACGCCAGACAAAACTTATGCTGTCTTCAATTCATAAGGCTAATCAGACAGAATTCGCTCGCAGCCATATGAGTTGGAGCAGTGAAAGGCGAAAAGTTATTTTTTCTAACGAGAAAAAATGTAATCTGTTTGGTCCAGATCCAGATTGCATGCACGCACAGATATTGGAAGGATAAGAAAAGAGAACCTTTAATGTTTTCCACTAGGCAACAAGGAGGGGGTTCGATAATGGTATGGAGCGAAATAGGACAGAAAAAAGAAAGTAATATTGAATTCCTAAATGGTAAATTGAGAATTTATGATTACCTGAAAATGCTAAGTAAGCAGTTTCTTACACTGTAAAAAAGGGGACTATAGTTACGCTTAATTTGAGTTTATGAATTGCCAAATGGGGATCAAATATACATTAAGTTTGGTGTAAACACCGAATAAAGTGTCATGATACACTCAAAACGGTTTAATTTTAATCTTTTAAAGAAATTGTGGAAGCCGAACACCAGTTCGGGTGTAAAGTTTTTAAACGACATGTGATTCAGTTCGCCATTTTGAAATCTGTTTATATAGCCGTGTTCCAGGGCTCGCATTTTGTTCGAAAATGTTTCTCAGTAATGATCACTAAATAAAAAGCAGTTAACCAGCTTCTGTTGCAGTACCCGAGCTGACAGGTTCCTTCATAGCTCTCATCGCTAAAAAAATGCTCGTTTTCTTTGGCTAATTTCTTCGGAATAGGGTAAGAACTTAACACTTATGTTTAACTTTATATTTAAAAAAAATTCCTGTTTAATATGTATACTACAATCATTTTCCAACATTTTTATACCTTCTATGTATCTCTAGCTGCTATATTTATAATCTTATGAGTATATGAAGTCAACCTACTTTTACAGCGTATTGGTGCCATTTTCAAATTTTGGCATTTTTGTCACTTTTGAGACGCTCAGAATGCAATTAATTCCGCTTGTTAACTTTAAAATAATGTTCGATTCAACTAAATTAAAGATCGTAGATTATTTTTTAACCAAGAATTTTAAGTTTTAACTATTTGCGAGCCATTTTAAAAAGTATCGTTTTTAGGATTACGACTTTCGTTTTCCCATGGGAAATACACGTAAACAACGATATTCTTAAGCTTTTTAACTACAAAAACTAACTTTTTCTGAAAAACTAATGTGATATTCAGCTCATTTAAAGCTTAAGCTTCAAGATTCTATCTAGTTTTAAAAGTTTCGAACACTTTTTGTGTATTTGCTGAGCGTTTCAAAAGTTGACATTTTTCGATTTTCCAGTTAGCCCTCGTCCATAGAAATACATGGGATTTTTACTGTTGTTGACGTATTTTAACATAGCTAGTTTTCAACTTTTTATTAATTATTTTGAAAAACTAATACTTGTTTTGTGTTCTATAAAGTACGGGCTTTGCTCCGCCACCCACCGTGTATTCCTGGGTTGAGTTTAGATATGTTTAAAAAATTCATGAAATTTGGTATAAAAATTTTTGTCTCAGACCACTTTCCCATAGCGTTACGCGTTTCGTTTACTTTGTTTTGCACCTTTTTTAACTATTTAAACCTTATCCTTTTGCTTAACTATTAGTATTTTTTAAAAGTTTAAACTTTAAGCTTTCTATCGGTGTAGTGTTTATAATTTAATTATGCCGTTAAGAATTTTTAATTTGCATTTAAAAAGTGATAAAAATTGTTCTTTAGCGCTTGAGAGGTTGGTGGTTTTTAGCTCTCTGTATCTGATTTTTGTACAATTTGCAATGTTTAGTTGCAATGTTGTTGTATTTATGGTATGTTTATTTTAATTTGCTTAGACTATTTATTCGAAAACCAGTCAGGCCTACGCTGAGTTTAAAAAAAAAAAGAGTCAAGTACACGTGACGTAAGTTCAGATGTAACGAACGAATGATTTGTGAGGAAATTTTGTTGTTTATCAAAAGTAAAATGTTTAAAATAAATGTTTAATTGAGATAATAAATTATCGCAGTTAAAATAATGTTTATCAGCCTCTTTGCGTGAAACTATTTATTGTAAATTATGTTTGCATTAGATTTAAAATGTAATATTTAAATTGTTTTTTATTTTACCGTTAAAGTGCAAACCAAATAAGCAGTAGTGTGACTTTACACCAGATAAGCAGTAGCGTGACTTTACACCAAAAATGGTGGCAACTAATTTGCCACTAAAATTGGTGTTTGTTTACACCATTTGATAGTTGGTGGCTCATTACACCAATTTACAAATGAAATTTCATTACACCACTTGAGTTGCTACCCTTTTTGGTGTAAAGTAAGGAAAATCTTTTTCACAGTGTAGAAATGGACTTTAAATGACCTGAAGAAATTGGTTGTTTCAGTAGGACAATTGCATAATTCCTGTTTCATAGAAATCCAAAGTTTCGTCCAAGTCGAAAAAAATTTAAGCTGCTAGAACCTTGGCCAGTTAAATCGCCTGATTTGAATATAACAGAGAGTGTTTGTTACATAAGAGCAAGAATGTTTATGCCAATAACTGACATTTTATGTTGAAGGGAAATTTGAAAACAGCTATTCTTGAAGCATGGAACTCTATTGATATAAAAAATATTCAAGAGATATGTGAAAGCTTGCTACAATTCTAAAATTGGTTGGACCAAATATTAAAGATTTCTTGTTTGAACAATCAATATAGGCGACTTTAAGCTAAAAGAGGCCATAATTATTTCGCAATTTATGTATAATATTGTGCAAAATCTGTATAAGTCTATTTTTTGAACGTACGAGATTTGAATGTTCATTGTACATAATGTAAAGTATAATCTTTTATATTCCATATGACTTTATTATACTGTAGCTACCTTTTTTGTGTTTGCTTAAAATTAGCAAAAGGGCAATAATTATTTCGCCCACTGTCAGTGTGGATTTTTTGGCGTATTACAGTGGTTATGCCTTACACGATAAGGCCACTCTCAGCACAAACTAGCGGCAAACTGTGCAGTTAACGCCCCTAGGTCGAAAACGATACGATATACAAGAAAAAAATCAGTTAAAAATTGTAGAGCGTCCTCGATTTAATACTAAATTATGTCTAACGTGTAAAAGAAACAGTACTAGAAACCGGGAATGTAAATATTTTATGCCTAATCCTCAGCTTAATTATGTCAGCAATTGCATGCAGAAATGTCGCTTTATATGGCAAATACACATTTACTAATAAAACGAACATATGTAAGCAAGATACACATTATTTTAATACGAAAATCAAGGTAAGCATCCTGAATGTGTCTACCATCAGCAACAATGCATTATACATTTAACACGTATTCTGGTAGTGGACATATTGAGTATACTTAATTTGATTTCTTTACTTAAAACAAACAGTATTTGTGTAAGTTTAATTAATAAATATGCATGTGCTTTGTAATGTCTCACCTCTGAATGCAGTTAGTGACGCATTTAACACTATTATTAACGGTGTCTAATATCATCTTTTGAAAGATTATGGTTATATATTCGTAATTTTTAGATTAAACACTAGCAAATCCATTTTAATACGTTGAAAGAATTATTTTGATATTTATTAGCTTTACAATTAAAAAATAACGCTCTACAACCTTATATTGACTTCTTTCGCGTATCTCGTATCATTTCAACATAGGAATGCTAAATCTGCAGTTTCCCTTAAGACGCTACTCCAGTCAAGTGAAAAGACCCGTTCGCTAATGCTAATCCAATGAAAGAAATTTATAAAGATATCTCGGTTGCATTTTAATATTTTTAAATGATTTTTTTTTTTTGCATTAGATAGCTGGGATCGATCTGCATGCAGGACGTTTTTTACTTTTTCGATTTCGATTGCAGATTTTTTTATGAGGATGCTTTCAGTTTCGAAACCGGTTCCGAAAATGAAAGTGCCCTCATTAAAAATATCCGTAAACGAAATCGAAAAAGCAAAAAGCGGTCTTTGTACAGATCGATTGTTTTTGCTATTCAATGCAAAAAAAAAAAAATCATTTAAAAATATTAAAATGCAACCGAGATATCTTTATAAATTTCTTCCATAGGATTAGCATTACCGATCCGATCTTTTCACTTGACTGACGTAGGCTCTTAAGGGGTGTCGTGAATCTCATCGCGTAGGTGATAGCCACTTTACTATGCAGCGTAGACACAGTGTTTATGGCTACAGCTGTCACAGTTCTCCAGTTTAAGGGTGTGAAGCCTCAGACGAGGGCGATAACATGGTGGTTCTCGTCAGAGACGTAATGACAAATTTAGTTATTATATTATTTAGTATATAAATGTAATATTATTTAGTATATAAATGTAATATTATTCAGTTTAATGAATAAAAGTTTTTATTCGTATGAAACTCAAAAATGTTTTCTGGACTAATTAAATCATAAATACACAACTATTAAATTGAATAA
Source organism: Maratus speciosus (assembly GCA_963932465.1). Classification (NCBI taxonomy): domain Eukaryota; kingdom Metazoa; phylum Arthropoda; class Arachnida; order Araneae; family Salticidae; genus Maratus; species Maratus speciosus. Next base: position 311,159,348 of record OZ010792.1, read on the forward strand.
TGGGTTTTTGATGATGGACAAGTAAATGATGAGGCCATTCTATCAAACTCCCAAAGTAGTGATTGAATAGTTCTGCATTTAAAGAGACTCCAAGATTTGATCAATCTGCCCTCTCGAAAAAGTCACTTAAGAGTGTGAAGAGTTAAAGAACTCTCATCTCCGATTGACGGCTTGTCGCTGTACTCGACCGCATGGCTAAGATTGCCGCGTAAAAGATATGTAATATTTCACCCTCGGATTCTACCTCCGAGAAAAATATGAGTGATCTCTCGAGAGATTTCTCTCTCGTCCCAGGTAATGACCTGTAAACCTCCACTCTCTCGAGTTCAGAACTTTACTAATTATTTCTTAATCAAGGATCTCCTATATCCTCTAATTTCTCTCAGAAAAACAATAGAGAGTTTTTTGGCCACTGGCAGTGCTTTGCTGTCAATTCATCTCCAAGCTTGTCCCCCGATAGCACGACCTATATCTCTGTCCACTTTCCGCACTCGTTACATTTCTGGTCAGCTGAGCATGGAAAAGCCTGGATTACTTTCACTATGGCGGCGCATGAAAGGGACCCCATGTGGTCTATGCTTTTTACTCGCTGTCTAAAAAGTGCCACATTCTAAGGGGAATTATGATTGACCTATTTCTTCTGATCTTGCCGTCTAAAGTTGGAACTTAGACGAAAATTCGAGTATTTTTGGAAACACGTGGGGTTTCCTCTATCTAGTGATTTTGTATCACTTTGAGGATTTTTTATGTGGAATATTGGAAAAAGTCTGATGTTCCACAAGGGGAAAGGTCAGGATTTTGACAATCACACTTTATATATACTAGGGGATCGAACCCGGGCTCCCGGGTTACAGAGTATAGATGAAAGCCATTCTTTTTTTAAATTGAAAGTATAATAATTTTTTACATGTAATTCGTATTTTAGATTGCCCACCAACACCAAAAATAACTTTTATGAGAAAAACCTCAATTATGCAATCAAATAAATTTGTTAAAAGCGACACTTTTACATGATACCGCATTAAAGGAGTTATTAGTGGAAGGTTTTACGGCAGCCTTTCTGATCATTTTAGTGCTTTAAGCGCGTACTTCAATCACATGTCTGTTAAATTTGTATTTTACTTATATTATTTTATTTATTTTTCTATAGAGGAAGTTTTAATTTTTTTAATAGAACACTAGACGGAAATAAATACTGATTTTTTTAGATTGTTTTAAGAGCAAACGGATTAATCTTTCGTAATCGAGCTACACGCGATAGAGATAAATTTGAAAATAATTCATGCTTGAAAATTATTTTTAAAACCATAGAAAATCAGTAAACTGAGATACAGTTTTCAAAGAAATTATTTTTCAGAGCAATTTTTTTTTTTCTTTTTGGCGATTTTTAAAATTTCAATATACGTTAAATTTGTGTTTTTCTTACATATTATTAACCATTTGGAAATGGTTGTTATTTTCGGTCGAGGATGGGGCGAAATGATGCTCGCATGTTATTTTTTTTTAACGAAATTCAACGATGTTCTTTACTTTTAGAAAAAATTTTATTTGAATAGGTAATCGAAAGGCATAAAATCGTTAAAAGTTAAAAAAGTTACAAAATGGGTAGACGCAAATTATCAGATATAGAAAAATCCAAAGCCACAGAGCTAAGCCGAAATGAAAATCGTCTTGCAAAGCAAAAACCGAAGTCTTCAACTCATTATGTAGGCCATGAATATCGAGGTCTTCAACTGATTATGTAGCGCATGAAAATCGAGGTCTTCAACTGATTATGTAGCCCACGAAAATCGATTACAGAATAAAAGACGAACGCGAAAAAGGAAACAATCTAATGTTTAATCTATTGATAGTAAAAGGCCATGTCTCGAGGGGCTCCAATCCACTAGCCACGGCGTTTTACAATCGGTCGATTCTAACCGGGAAAAATTGAGCTCAACGTAGGTAATTTGTCGCAATCTGTGGGCTCGAAACTGGACTTGGAGAGTTTATCGGTGAAGTTTTGGTCGTCTGAAGTTTGATCTTTGCGATATGTTGTTGAAGAGCATGCGACGGAATTTGGTGGAAGAAATTTAGATTGTTCGGTTAAATTTTGTTACGAAGATGATTTGTCGCGATCTGTGGATGATTCGGTGGAACTGATTTCGACTTTTAACCTCTTATCTTTCTCGGATTCTCTTGTCGAAATGCCCCCAAATTACAACTAAGTAAATATTAAGTAAAAAAAAAAATTCCAAAAGGTCTTTGTAATCTATTAAATTACAATTTTTTTTAATCTATGAAAAAACTTCTTTTAAAAATAATGTAATCAAAATCACAGGCTGATAAAGCGCAATGTTTTACAAAAAATTACAGCGTCTTTAGAGAAGAGCAGTATGTGCATGCTCAGTTTGGAAGCCTTTGTTCAAAATATAGTGACATATATTAAAGAATTTGATGATTATTGCCTGGATGAATTCGCTTCGTCGAGTTATACAAGCAAACAATGAGGATCTTGGCAATAATTTGAGGTTTAAAATAATATCAGGTTCCCCATGTTTTTGCACAAAATTCTCTTGACTAATAAAATTTTACTGCTATTCTTTAAGACATTCTACTATAGTTTTATTAAAATAATAAAATTTGCTTAATTTATTTGTTTATAATTTTATATAATCTATATATTTAAAACACACGGCTGTTTTTTAATCATCTGTCCTGATCTTTCTACTGGGCCAATTTGACTACTATTTTTTTTCTTGGAAGTAGATCATTTTTATATGTGCCTGCACTAGCCTTTTTCTTTAATATCCCCACTTTAATGTATTAATTTTTAAAAAAATTATGAATTTTTTTTTAAATGACCGTAATTAGATAGTTTTCATTATTGCAGAATTGAGAGAATAATGAGGTTTATTTATCTTTATTCATGCCCTTTTTTGGTAGACATTTACAAAAATAATATTTTTTCTTTTTTTCTATGATTTAAGTTTCGTTGTTTAGGGTTAAGTGGCGCAAAATCCCATTAGAGACATATTGCACCAAAATATTTTGAATGGAAAATGACGTACTGCTTTTGAAAACACGCATTTTTCCTTATAAAGTTTCCATATTTTTTCTGTTCTGCATGAGTGCTGATACTAATTTTGAGACACTAGGCAAAGCTTAAGTACGTGAAAATGACGTCATATTTAAAACAAAATGATCAATCTCTTAGATAATACCAATCATTTTAACACAAATGCGTCTAAAAAACATAAATTACGGCAATTTTTACTCTTCGGTTCTGAGATTAGTATCTGAAGTTAAGAGTGCGACTGTTCACATGCAAATATGTTGTTGACAATCGTGACTTCAAGTTTTGAGTTAAAATGAATTTAAAATGATCAAATTAAAATACCATTTTTTAAACATGGTGAATACGGTAATGAGAAGTACATATGTAAATTATGAGAAGGTGAAAATGATGTCGGGTTTAGATTCTACAGTAAAAAAAAATCTGATTGTATCAGACTAGAATAAATTTTATTGTTTTGATTCGGGAAAACGAAGCATAAGAGACTTAATTTACAACTTCATCATAATAACAGTTTTTTTTTTAAATTATACAGCCGCTCTTGGCGACCAGTTTGGTCTCCCTTAAAATTTATGTTTGGGAAAGCATGGTAAGCATTGTATCATGTTACTTTTATTCATAAATTTAATTTACTTGGACTCTCTTAAATATAATTAATATAATCCCTTAAGCTAATATTAGTTTTGTTGCATTAAAATATCTCAATTAGTTGATTTTCTGTAAGCAAGTAATCTGTATTGGTTTACAATGAAAGTCTATGGGAATTTGGAGAAATATTAGAGATATCGCCAAATTGGCGGCAAACGTGGCGACAGAACAGGGTCTCCGCATATGGTAATCCCCCTTATAGATATGGAAATGAATTAAATGCTGTTCAATAATCAATGACATGCGTTTTATTGGGGCGTTACCATTAAAAAAATTATAAATAATCGCGACTTCGCTGCCGCGTACGATAGCGTAATATATATATAGATTTTACTGATTACATATACGATTAAAGTTTAATTTCAATAATTCAGACAAACAGGGGGTCGCATTCCATGGGGGGAATTTTATTGTTCCTATCAGAACTACTAATCAATAATCTTCATATATTTTTTTTATTTAAAATATACTATAGGAAAGTACTATGAAGATATTATTTTCAAAATAGTGGTAGGAACGATGAAATTTTCCTTGTAGAATGCGACGGCTGGACAACTGAGTTTTATGGAAATAGTATTTTGTTAATTTTAGGTTAAAATAATATTTATTTGAGAGTTAGACTAACCAATTTAAGATGCATTTTCTATTGTAACTAATTTTGTAGGTTTATTATAAATCAATGAAACAGTTCCTTCTTCAATATTTTCCTTCGTCGAAGTTCGACGGGTTCTACCTCGTTACTTTAAAAAAATTGTTTGTTTAGAAGCAGGACACTACGTCTTGTTTTCATCACTAACTGTTTTTTTTTAAATTATTATTATTAAAAAAGTAAAAGATTTTGAATAGAGGACAAAGAATATATATATATATTTTGATTTACTTTTAGAATTTTTTTTTTCTCATTTCTAATGTGAGTTTTATATTTTAGAGAAAAATGTCTTTAACTGGAGGAATAAAATACTATTATGAAAATATTACGCCATTCCAAGCAGCTATCGGCTTATCCATAATATTCCTGTATGTCTTGTACTTGATACTGAGAGATATGGACTTACCTCCTGGACCAAAAGGCTTACCCCTGTTTGGATACTGGCCGTTTCTGAATGCAGAAACTTGTCATTTGCAGTTAAAAGAACTAAGTAAAAAGTATGGTGACGTATTCAGCCTTCGCATCACTGGAAAGCTGTTCATCTATTTAGGTTCTCTAAAAGCCATCAAGGAAGCACACATAACTAAAACTGAATGCTTCGCTGGAAGGTTTTCGGATGAAAGCATACTGTGTTTTCTTTTCGGTGAAGGTAAATCTTAATCTTCAATTAATCTTATACATTAAAGTCTGAATAATGAATGTCCAGGGTTGCCATAATACTCTTTTCTGTAGATAAATATTTGCTAGAGAAAAGCTTCTGTAAGATATCGCTCACCCGCAAGAAAAGTGACACATCTCGACAAAAGTAAATTTCACAGGTGAGGCAAAAGGGGGGGGGGGGGATGTGCATGATTTTACTGTAACATGAAATTATAGCACTTAGCTCTGCATGCAGGAATGAAAACGTGCATAAAAGCATAAAACATTTACGAATGAAGACGTTGGATGAGGTTTGTAGGGTCGGATAATTTGACCTCCCAACACAATCTACCCCTCTTCTGTGGTCAGAAATGGACATAAAGCGTAATAAAGTTATTTTCCGCGTATAACTACACTTATGAAACTGTTTGTGTAGTAGGACGCACCTATGACAGACCTATTAGTAGAATAAAACGCAAAATGAATTTTTGCTAGATGTGTCACTTTTATTGCGGGTGAGCGATATATGATACATCTAATGAGCAGAATGAGCCCTAAATTTATCTTTAGGCTTCTGAATGTATGCGTAGATGAGTTCTGTGAAAATAAATTTTGCTGTTGGAGTAGAAAAAAGTGACATTGTTGCATTAGTGGCTAGTAAAATATATTATGCTTTTTTTTTTTTTTTTTTTTTTTTTTTTTTGAATTGTTGACAGAAGGTCCACTAATTTCTTCTGAAAAAAGGCATTGGAGATATTCAGGCATACAATTAATTTGAATAACTGACGGATTATGCTCAATATGCATTAAGCCTTCCTGTACCAATGTTCAGAAATATTTTGGCATTTAATTTCCAATACTTATTGCTCACTTCGTCTCCACACGTTTTCAAAAGTCTAAATGTTTGGTGCTATTCCATTCATTATTTTCAGCTACAAATACTTTCTGACAGGGAAAGTTAATTTATGGCTACCCTGTATTTCTACCCTTTTGAGAACATAACAGATTATATTTCGAAATGAACATCAATTATTCGTAAAGATAAGATGACGTATTAGTAGCTCTAAAAAATTTAAATTTAAATTTATTTTTGAAATATTACTTTTCAAAAATATTTTAATGTAAACTGTCTGTAATAAATTGAAAGTATAGCAAATACGTTGTTCAATTTTTGTGAGCTATAGGAGAGCAACTGGAAATAATGAGGATCCCATTATGACATCTTCATATCTGCTTATCTTCCGGTTTTTCCACTCAAGTAGATTGTAAAATATTATTTTAAAATATATTTCTTTTTTTTTTAATTTTGTGATTTGAATTTTCTTTACCTTTTTTGACTTAAAAAACAGAAGGTGGTCTGCTATGAAACTTTATTGAAGCCACGTTCTCATAAAAATTGAAAAGAAAAAATATTTTCAATAGCGATCGATCATGGAAGGACTGTTCTCAAAGGCACTGAAGAATGTTTCAGCGGGTGAAAAGACATATTTTTAAAGACTATATTTTTGTCCATAAAGTTAAAATATGCTTATTATAATCCCTTCAGAATTATGCTATTTACCATCTAAGTCATTATAAGTCAAACCTCCAAAGAACGAAAAGCTTTTGGCAAATCTTTCTCGTTGAAATCGCTTAGTTTCACTGATGAAACAGCAATGTTTCATAATAATTGCATCATGATAAAATCACATGTCTACGCGCAATCAACATTGTAAATTTTCTATTTATTATGATAGATGTAATGAAATTAAAGTTATAAAACTTCACTAAATGAAGAGAATATGTTTTTCTTTCTTTTTTTTTCAGAAAATCGAAAGATCTCATTCATTGCAAACGCAACGTATTGAGTTGCTTTTCAGTTAGTTTAAGCATTAAAATTTGAGAAAAGAAGCCAAATTACTAGGAGAACAGGGTTGTCGAAATTAGACTTCTCCATCTCAGAGGGCTGTATAGAGATTGTATGAATCTTAATGACATAAAATTTGAAGAACACGTACTTATGCTCATCAGAGTAAAGCCAAACCTGTCATAACCATGTTCAGTTCAGATAACTGGACAGATGATATAAAACATAAGCAAAGGGTAATGTAAGGCAAATGTTAAAGGAAATGTAAAGGAAAAAGTAATTGCACCATTGTTGTTCAATATTCAAATTGTAATGGGAATTTCAACTGTTCACACTGGCAAATATTTCCTGTGTTACAAACATCTCACACAATAACAGAGTCTTTGCTATTATATCATAAGTGTTTCTTTTATTTTGGTGTTTATTGTTATAAGTGGTATTTCCAATACCCTCTATAATGAGAGTGTCATCATCGGACGTTAACGTCCGAGAAGGCAAATATCAGTTTCCGGTAACATTTAGACATTATAAAGAGGTGTCGTTTTGAATGGTTTCTTAATGTTAAAGTGGCTTCTCCTGTTTACCAGTCTATATATTAGAAGAAAGAAATAAGTAGAATTTGCATAGGATATTATCTGTACATGGTCAACTCAGGAGAAAAGCTTTGTATAATAGGGAAAAGCTTTGTTTAACCCTCGAGCACTCACGTCCGGGAACTTAAAATGTAAATTTCATGGTTTTAAAAACCAAGTAAAAACCAAAACAAAGAAAAACCTCAGATTCTGTAAAAAGGTTTAATTCCCGTTAATTTGAATATAAAATTTGTCGAATAAACCCACTCTTTATATTTTTATTTTGAGAATAAAAATAAAAAGCCATTAACCGGATCACTATTACCCGATTTAAAAGTTATGCATTTTTTGACACATTCGGAAATTTGCATCTCTCTACCCACTGGCATTTCATAAAACTTACTTTAAATTCACTGTTCAACTCTTCGTATTCGATATGAACACCACAATCTGCGCATTTTGTCAGTATAATTTCTTTATGATTTGAGCTGTGTCCTTATTTTTATTCTAGAATTTTTAAGATGTACTTCTAAGGTTGTTGACTGTGAACCTCCTGATGAGCAGGGCTTAATTTCTAACAAAAAAAGTACCGGAGCCCTAATACTCAGCGCTCTGCGGTATAACAATTGTACCGTTATAAAACCTCAAGCTGCTGCTCGTTGACTAAAAAAAGAAAGTATTCTTTTCAGGTAAGATATCTAAATAAAAAAAAAAAACCCAGCCAATTAAGAATTATTCTACAGTTACAAAAGAAAATTCATTGTTCAGTCTCTTGAGGGCGACTTATCAACACATCACCGTCATCAATGCCAGACATAAATTTGCAAATATCATTAAAATAGAAAAACACGATTTATGTTTTCCCTCCATTCTGGTCAACATAGCATTGAAATTATTTTGAAATAGAATCTAACACGTACTTTTGAAGGAGAAAATGTTTTTTTTTTTTTTCTATACATGAATAAATAAAATTTTGAATGTAACACAGATTGTGCTCGAGCCAGTCCAAGCCCAAAAATGTATATAAAAGTTGAGTCCATTTTATCTCCATCATCTACGTGTGTGGCATATTACGTCACATATAAGTGTTTTGATGAAAAAGAATGCAAAAGCTTAGAGATGGGAAGGAAAGGAAAGGGTAATTTAGTCTTCGTTTTTTCAGAAGTGCTATTGCACTGGGCACCGGAGTCTTGTATTTATGAGCTCCGGTAAATTCCGACCAATATTTAAATATTTACTAAAAATAGAGAAGTACCGGAGCTGAGCTCCGGTGCAAATTAAGCCCTGCTGACGAGCCGCTACTACCGACCATGAAATAGAAAGTTCTTGTTAGTAAAACTTTACATTCCAAGTAGTAAGACTGTTGCTGCTTCGATTAGAGCATTCCAAAAGTCTAAAAATTTACACAGAGCCCTTTTCATACATTTTCGAGTCTATTACCTGAAGTTTTTGCAATTCAAATTTTATTTAATTTTGACGACACATGCGACGCTTTCTCGACAGTGTTCATGATTCGCTCTTACTAGCATCATGAATCGTAAGTTATTTATTCAATTCCTACTATTAGTTCACACTCTCCCTATATTTATTTATATATATATTTATTTATTTATATATTTATATATCTTGTTCAAATTTTCAATCGTTAATAAAATACTCATTATTCATCCTATCAAGTTGAAATAATTTTTTTTTTAACTTGTACTGGATGACAACTGATGTTAATACAGTTTTTTCGAATATTAATTCAATAATTAAATTTTAATTAATTAATTTTAGTTTTGCATGGGAAACTAAATGGCGGCCATTGGTTATTGAAGATCAATGAAAGTATTTTCAATAAGGGTTTAACATAGGGGGGGGTGACCCTGTTCTGTCGCCAAATACCACCAAGTTTGCCGCCAACTTGGCGATATATCGCCAAATTTGGTGGCCAAAATGAGTCGCCAAAAGTGACGCCAACTTGGCGATATCTCTAACATTTCGCCAAATTCCCATAGAGCTCCATTGTAAACCTACTTGCTTATAGAAAATCAACAAATTGAGGTATTTTAATGCAACAAAAACTAATATTAACTTAAGGGATTGTATTAATTTTTTCTTTGATGACCTAAGTAGGAATTGACTTTAAAAACAAAATTTTTATATTACTTGTTTTCAAATATACTTGAATATTTTGAGAATTAATATCTTAGTTCAGGACATCAGTTAGGAATATTGTACAAATTATCATGTATCCAATTAACTAGAACTAGGATTGGCTTTCGGAGAGCTCTAATTTTGGGATGGTTTTACGGAGTCGATTAGAAAGTATTATTTTTACTTCATATAAAATCATGTTAAATAATTATACCTACTAAACACAAAAATGGTTTGTAAAACCCAAATAGTAGTACTTAGAAAGTTAAGTAATATTATTTAATGGAACTGTGGATTTTATTTAGTGATATGTAAAAACTATGTATTTTATATGTATTATTTTTATCGTATTTTAACTATTACTTTGCAGATGGATTTTAAATTCACTTTGCGTTATTTAACTTGATTATAATGAAGTGAAATACTCTTAAGTAGTGAAACGATAAATTATAAATTTATAAAGAGTTATTATGACATAGTATAGAAACTAATGCAAATATTATAATTCCATGGAGTCTGTCTTTAATTGTGTAAGCATATTATATAAAACTTTATACCATATATAAAGTCTTTTTTCAAAGTACCCATAATAGACTATAAGGTTAGAGCGCATGCAAATGATCATAGTTATAATAAATATAATTTGTACAATATGTATAAAAGAAGATATATTAATTGTGCCTGCCAGTGTTTTTTCGTTAGAAACGACGGAGACATAACTATAATAATAATAATAATAATAAAAGAAGATATATTAATTGTTTGTAAGCACTTTCAAATTTCTTTAATTTATACTTTATTGGATTCTAGCTGGATTTTCTTAAATTTCTTATTCATTAAAATGCACAACATTTACATTACAATTTACGTATTAGACTGAATTATGGAATTAAAATTTATGTAGTGGATTAAGCGTGCCAGTGTTGTATAGTTAGAAACGAGGGCGATATCACTAAAATAATAATAATAATAATAATAATAATAATAATAATAATAATAATAATAAAACAGCCGACTCGCTTATCTAATTATTTAGCCTGGAAACAGTGGCAAATCTAATTCTGAAATATATTCAAATTCTTAAAACTGTTTCACATTAAAATTTCAAATAATTTATTTCTTTAACATTTATCTTTATAAACCAAAATATAAATGATATACTTTTAGGGGTAATTATATAGGGGTAAATGAAGTATGTCACATATTATTATGAGTTAAAACATTTTAGCTGTTTTCACAAAATGTGATTCTACGTTCTGAAGCGTATTTTGACATTTATATTTTTATATAAGTACTATTTGTGCTTTTAGTATTTGAACTCCATCAAGCTTTTAAGTTGAATTTTTTTCATAAATATAATTATTTATGATTTAATGAACAGCAATTTGTCCTAATATTTGTACTTACATAATTTCATTAAATAGATTTATTTAGATGTATTATGCAACTTAAAGTATGTATTAGGAGATTTTCTAATAATTTATTTACTTAAATATGCTGACGCGATATTTGTAAATATATATATTTAAAAACACAATACTTTATTATTATTGTTGTTGTTATTATCAATACATTCTGCTGAATATCTGCTCAAAGTTTGATGTCTAAACCAAATATTTAGCAAAAGAGACTACTACGGAGGTGTGACCTAATATTCGTTATATATGTAATAATTAGAATTCATATAACTGACTTTACAGTAATTTTATATATAGTTTATAAATTTAAATTTACCAAAAATAGTAATATTCCTTGAACAGAAAAAAAGCTTTCTCTCTTGAAATTTCTATCCTTAATATATACATCTACTTTGATCAAGTGACCACCGATTTCATCTTCGCTTCCAAGCCAAAGAAAACTATATCAGTGTTGCCAATTTACTGTCTTTATTTAATTCAAAATATCCAACAAGATTTATTTCATAATATACTTTCTGTGATTAAATAAAGTAAATACTGCTATTTAAAAATTCTGGTAGGTATTTTGAATTTTATAAAAAACTTGCTAAATTATCAACACTCCTCATGAATAAGGGAAATTTAATTTCGATCATTCTGCTTATCAAACGATTCGTAATATTTATTATATTTCTAGAACCCAAATCGAAATCGTGATTAGTGTGCATTTACAGCTAATAACGAATTCAGTAGATGATCCGAAGGGAGGATTTTGAAACTATATTTTTTTTTATTCTCTATTTTAACTCTTTTATTTTCCCACCAGAGAGTCCTGCCTAGATGTTTTCACATCATTTGTTTATTAACCACTTCTCGACTTTGTATATAGGTCAAATAATCCTTAATTTTAATTACCGCTATTTATAAATAGTAATTTCCGTCTTATAAAATCACAGAATTTTTGCGATTAAATAAATAAATATTGCTATTTGAAAATAGTGGTATCCAAATATTAATCGTTTTATATGGGACGCTCGTCACGTAGGGGTTCATGGTCTAAAAGGGCAAATTGCTTTCCTGAACGACGCATTGTCTACACCCCGGGACATGCGGAAATCCTACTCGGATGAAAATGACTGAATTCAACCCTGCATATCGCAATTCCCATGATGTGATTTAGTACAGAAATAGTATCCTATGAATTAATATATTTTTTTATTCATCTTTCAAACAAGCTGTCTCAGAAACCGATCACAGTATCTATTCGACAATTTTTGTCACAGCAGTTAAGGGAAGCAGTTAATATCCGGATTGTGACCGGGATTCCTATATTAACACTTCGAGGTCTCAGCTATTTCAACCGCATATGAGGGGTTCACAACCATAGTAGACCAAGCTCATTTTTCTTTATTGTAAATAATAACGCTTTAACGTTCTTAATAAATAATTAATTCCGGTCAAGTAATTTATAAGAATTATACGCAGTAATATTCAATTTAAAATACCACTTATATAGCACGCTACTTTTACAAATCATAAATTAATATTTCTATTGAAAATTTATACGTTTTTTTTAAAAAAAATAAGGACTTGGTCCAGTATGGTTGTGAAATTCCCATGTGTAAATAAAGACTTGTTTATGATAATTACAAAAACTCTTGATTTTGACAGATATTTACTTATTCTATTTTTTACTCAAAGAGTGAAAAATATTACCAGTTATCGTAAATCATGCACTGTGCACAATACTATCATCATCATCAACATCACATGATGTACTCTAGAGGAAGTAGATTGTATTTCGCTATTGACCTCTGCTGGAAGATTCTTGAAGTAAACGTGATGAATTGGCGGAATGTATGGCAGAAGATCCATCATATCTTCCTTTTTGGCCAAAGTAATTTTTTTACGGCCAGCATACAACGCATCTTGACTGATAGTCCAGGCATTTTATGAATGAACATGGGCAAAATTGTAATAGAAGCTTTTAACAGAGTTTTTTAATCAGGAACTACTGCTTAATAGCATACTAAAAATCAGACAAAATCTGAACACGGGAACACCCCTATATACGGATTTCAAAATGGCGAAGGGCATTTTCTGGAACTAAGACAAAGAATATATCGCTTATGGAAATATATCTCTTTATTTTCATAACTTAACTTTGAAGTACAGTCAAAAACGTTAATATTCCTTACAAATTACTGCTTAAGTTAATTTTTACAGAAATGTTCCAGTGAGAAAAAACTTGTATCAATAATCTTCATCACTTTCGTCATATTCATAGTTTGAAGTTAGGTCATTGTTGTTACATCCATTGACTTGGCACACCCCAGAAGCTGTAGAACAGGGCAATCAATTACGCTTGCATCAGCATCGTAAAGTAGCGCAGTTTGTCTTGCAAGAACTTCGAATCATATTTAAGTAGATAGTCTAAAGCTGGTGGTAAGTCGCAGAGTATTGGGTAGTATGAGTTCTTTTCTTCATACCAGCTCCATTCTTCTGACTTGGTTCTTTCTTCATAATTCGTTAATGTTTCCAGAAATTTATTTGCAAGTAAGTGTGATAGCTATGTTATTTTGTAAAAGAACCGGTCGGAGGCAAACGTTCAGGTGTAACAAATGATTTTGCTGTAGTTACCTTCCCTACCAGCATTCGGTGACGTAATTTGTCTGTTGATTCCAGTGCCTTGCAGTCATAAAACAGAAGCATTGCTTTTCTGCCACCCTCAGCAATTTCTGAATGTAGACATGAATTTGAACAAAATATTTTTGCAATAGAATGGAGCTCTGTCTCCTTTATCAGTTTGAGAAATGCTGAAAATTTCCCAATCGAAAAAATTCTGGATGTTGTATCGCAGCCCGTGAAAGCATACAGAAACAGAAGGAATCTGCAATTTTTACGATCTGACAGAAATTGCATGTTGAGGAAATGATAGACTGGATTGGAACATGACCTCGTCTTATGTCACTGCGACAGTATAGCTTGAATCCATTAGCATTTGCGTGGTAATGAAGGAGAATCAGCAAGTCGGTATCTTTACCTATTACAGTGGTATGTGCATGTTTTGATGATGAGACTACAGCAATGTCTATATAGACATGCCCGTCTGTATTGTGAACAGTACAGCCTTGTTTCTTAAGCAATTCACGTATGAGGGAAATCATTGCTTGCTTGTTTTTTTTTCCTTGGCCAGAAGTTCTTCCTTTTTGCCAATAGATTTCATGCATAGGCTGAAATTGATATTTCTACTGGTCTTTTTGTAGCCACGTCTTTGGGCCACATCTTTGATCGCTGAATACTTAATGTAACTATCAAAACAATGGCAGGTTTTCCATATTGTTTAACAATAAAATCAGAGTAAGACACAGCAATTATATATGTCATTGTTACACCAGTAAATGCGATGCAAGAAAGATACTCCATCTAAAATGTACCTTTCTGTACTTTCCACGTTGTCAGATTCTTCATTGTACAAATTTTTATTGTGCTTGAGCTAACTAAGATTTGTCTGATTCCGTCATCAAACTTGGTGATTTAAATAATGTTGCAGGGTACGCACGCAGTTCACAATGTATCACATCTTCGAGGTTCATTTCACCACAAGTTTCAACAGTCGTCATTGTTTGGAAGAGGAGCGCTGGATCTATTTGCATATCTAAGTCATTTTTTTTACTACAGATGGCAGCAGCAGATCCTAGAATTTTCACTTTATCTGACCTTTTAGCCGAATACCTAATTATATCCTTCTCTAACATTTTGGAGATGATGTTGGTACCATGTAAGTGTAATACTACTTTTTTATTATCTGAGTTATTCTTTTGAGCTTTTCATTGGGATCTCTCATATGACATATACTCTTGATCCAACTAAACACTTTTATTATTAGCACTGATTTCCTTAACATTAGCAACATTTTGATTATTGGGCTATTGCTCTGGTCTTTTCTTGAATGTATTGGAGGTTGCCAACAGTAGTGTTCCCATTTTAAATTTTCTGAACTTGCACACATTTCACTGCCTAAAAATGTAATTGCTTAATAAATTTGGGTCATACTTCACATGTCTTACATTCTTGTTCCCACTTAATACTTTTTCACTTAGCACTGTTATTAATATCAAAAGTGTACATTTGTATAAGTGTAAATTATTTTAAAGCTTGGTAATTTAATGTTTTCGATGGATCATGATACTTATTATTTTTGTAAAACTTCAATTAACTTACAACAAATAATCTATACTAGGACTTCCCTCAGAGGGATTAGTCTGAGCGATATTACTGAGAACATAGATTTAATAATAACATGTGGAAGCAAAGAAAATGAGATGATATCTTTAATTGTCCATATACTGCGAAAAATTGAAATGATGAAAATAAACGAATTGTAGAATTACAAAATCTTATATATAAATTCGTATACACTGTTTAAAAAAATGGGAAATCAAACCATTCAAGACAGCCATGCATGGATATAAAATTGAAAGTACGCAATATATTAAAAGTAAAATAGAAAATGAGACACTAATTTACTTATATCGGAATTTTAACTGTATAAAATGGTGTCAAGAGCATAATCAGACGCTCCGCACCAATTTGAGTAACTTTAAATGACCAATATATGATGTTTAAAAAGAATGGACTATACTTTATATGGTGTGTGCTCCCCCGGAATAGTTAATAATTACAATATCTGTTTTCCACGGATGCAATGAGGTTGTCGATAACATTTAAGGAATTCTCTTCGCAAAATCTAATATAGTATCAAAGTACCGAATACATCAAAAGTGGCATGCAATGCTTCGTTAGATTGTGTTTTAGATATGCTCGATCGGATTTAAATGATGAGTGTATGCTGGCCACTACATACGCTGTATTGTTTTGTTTTCAAACATATTCTTCACAAGTTGAGCTGTATTTAGCATGTATTAAATAAAAGAAATCGGCAATGATTACAACATAAAGTATGACACAAGATCTGAATATATCGTCTGCATAACTTTTGAGCTGTCAAAGTGTCATTTGAAGTAATTTACAAATCCATACATATTTATTCAGCAAATCATGCAAGCTAACATATGCCAATATGAACCCGATTACAAAATTTCACCAGAATAAGTTAATATATAAAAAATATACTAATGATAATTGAGAATATGACCTTATGATAAAATGTCTAGAAAAATGAATCGGATAAAAAATTCATATCACATTTAAAACGGCTCTTCCCTCTGTTAGTGGCCTTGGCGAGAGAAGGAAAAGCCTAGAGAAGGAACACTTTAACAAGTACTTTCGGGCAACCTACTCACTGTTTCATACAGGTCTTTATTCAATATTTACACAATTTATTTAATGCTAGGTGGGTATCTATCAGTTTTGTTGAATTTAAATCGCATGTTTTGCAGCATTATGAAATATTTAAAGTTGCTGTACCTAATAATTCCAAATTAATGGTAATTGAGATCGCTTTCCGTTAATTTCATCTTTTTAAATTTTAAATTTTTTAGAAACCATTCATAGAGACAATTGTATATTTTAAAACTAACCCGAAGCAAAATTTCAAGATTTTGGGCTCAGCAGTAACAGAGAAATAGAAAATTTTTGAAAGTTTTTTGTTTCTGCACTGTTTTATATAGCGACATTTTTAGAAATTGTTCTATTGTTAGAATTTACGTCATGATAAATGCAGCCATGTCAATTTTCATGTTTATATTCCTAACAGTTCCATGTTCTTCGTTACTTAGATGATCTTTAGATCTTTTTCCGCTTTGTTTAGTCTTTTTATTTTTTAGAATTCGTTCTACAACGAGCATTTACATCTTATTAATTACTACCATGCCAAAGTTCTAGTTTCTATCCCCAACAGTATCCCAAAAATTTCAGTATTCCAAATAAATCATAGTTTAGAACCTTTCTAGAAATTTTTACGTTTATCCGTCAAATTGAATCTTTTAGAGAGCGTTCATTACGAGTATTTACATCTTAAAAGTAACTATCGCACCAAATTTAAAGTTTCTAACCCAAACAATATCGCAGAAATCTCAATTTTAGAACTTTTTTGCTCCTGCAGCGTTGTAGGTTCTTGCACTGACATAAAATAGTCTTTTTTTCGGAGCAGAGATGGCCACCAACATTTTTTTAAGTTAGCTATGTAGTTTCAGAGATACCACCTCACAAACGTACAAGCATTAACAATATTATATACTTTATAATATTATAACGCTTTATAATATTAGCATTAGATGTACAGATACAAAAGCCATTTATCTGTTACAAACTAAAGTGCCGGGGTTGCCCAGAATCTGAAGGATGTTTGTTCTGAAAAATCAATTTCAAAATTTAACATACAACACAAAACAAACATTAAAAAACGCAGTCGAAATGTTGTTGAAGGAATCATATGAAAACGCTATATAAAAATGTATAAATGTATATAACAGACGCAAAAGAATACAGCTATAAATGAACTTATTTCAATTTGTAATTGGAGCAATAATGATAAAATACGCCAATATTTCCCTAATCGGGTTTTTATCATGCTTCAATACATTTTTCACACTCATATGACGTTATACTATATCCACCATGCCCTTTATATTTCCAATATGACGTAATATTTTCCTCTTTCACATGGAAACTTTGAAATAGAAAAGTTATGAAGTTATATTCACTTTCACTGAAATTCGTCAAACCATTTATTTCATTTTCATATTTCACGTGAATATCTTGCAATAGAAAAGTTATGACGTAATATTCACCTTTTTTTTTTTTTTTTAATTCTGCAAACTATTTATTTCATTTTCATTTTTCACGTGGAAATCTTGCAGTAGAAAATTAATTGTTGTAGTAATAATTTTATTGTGTTTTTTAATTGTTGGCAACTGCTATAACGAAAAATGTTTAAATTTGATAAGAAATTGCTGTTAAATTGGTGGTTTTTTATTAATTAAAAATTAACTATAAGTTATTTCGATTCCGGATTACTTTAGTTGTCTCGGCCATGTTTTAATACACATGTACATATCTCTTCACAATTTTGGCTTTCAAAAAGTGGATTATTTATAGAATTACAAACAGACAGATAGACAAGTTTTCATTTTTATATATCTCTCTATTCTATAAAAAGTAACTAACGCTGTCGCCGCCGCCGGTTTTAAATTTTTTGTGACCGGAGGTCTTTCTTCGTTAATATTAAGAAAACTATTGCATACAAATATGTGACAATCGGTGGTATTATAGCGAAATCTTTGATCAACACACTAATGCATACAGTTTTCAAATCGAAGAATTATTTTAAGAGATATTTAATGCTAAAGTTGGACAAAATCGTTCCATTAAAAAAAAATTATAAGAGCAAAAGCTATACATGGGAATTTAATCATTTTTAGATCATTTTATTCAATAGAAGATCCCGGTCTGCAGATTTCATTAATTTTTTTAATTTGACTCATTATTTGAGGTTTTATTTCTATTTTAAATCCGAATATTCAGCATTTTGACAGATATTTTTTACATATTTTTGAAAATGGTATTAATTTAAACTGTTGCCAGCTGTATAAACAGCGCAAACAATAATGTTTGCTTCAAATAAAAAAATTATTTACACGTTACTATTATAAACAGAAAAATCTTTCAAATTAGAATTAAATAAATAGGTATAAAAAGCAGGCACTTATTGGAAATTACGCCATAAAAACTATATTTACATGTGAATTTTAAAAGAGAAGGGATATTGTAAAATAAATAAATTAACATGCGTTAGAAATCTGATATAGAACAAATTACGTCATATTACACTTATTATGCAAAATGAACAAAAAATAGTATTGCAAAACAGTTTAAATTTGAAAATTGCGCGAGACAAAATATTAGAGGTTAAATATTAGATTTTTTCAAAATTTTATTATTTGTCGTTTGATGTGAGGTGTTCAGCTATAAGTATGCAAATTTTTATGTTTCCAACATAATTAGGGGCTGAGTTAGAAAAATTGCTTTAAATACACAAGTTAGAGACCAGAGGGTTAAATATTAGACTTTTTCAAAATTTTATTATTTGCTGTTTGTTGTGAGGTGTTCAGCTATAAGTATGCAAAATTTCATGTCTCCAAATTAATTAGGGGCTGAGTTAGAAAAATTGCTTAAAATACACAAGTCAGAGCCCACAGGGTTAAATAATAGACTTTTTCAAAATTTTATTATTTGTCGTTTGATGTGAGGTGTTCAGCTATAAGTATGCAAAATGTCATGTCTCCAACTTAATTAGGGGCTGAGTTAGAAAAATTGCTTAAAATACACATGTTAGAGCCCAGAGGGTTAAATAATAGACTTTTTCAAAATTTTATTATTTGTCGTTTGGTGTGAGGTGTTCAGCTATATGTATGCAAAATATCATGTCTCCAACTTAATTAGGGGCTGAGTTGGAAAACTTGCTTTAAATACACAAGTTAGAGACCGGAGCGTTAAATATGACTTTTTCAAAATTTTATGATTTATCGTGTTATCGCAAGTGTTCAGCTATAAGTATGCAAACTTTCATGTTTCCAACTTAATTAGGGGCTGAGTTAGAAAAATTGCTTAAAATACACAAATTAGAGCCCAGAGGGTTAAATATTAGACCTTTTTCAAAATTTTTTTTATTTGTCGTTTGATGTGAGGTGTTCAGCTATAAGTATGCAAAATTTCATGTCTCCAACTTAATTAGGGGCTGAGTTAGAAAAATTGCTTAAAATACAGAATTTAGAGACTGGAGGGTTAAATATGACTTTTTCAAAATTTTATGATTTATCGTGTTATCGCAAGTGTTCAGCTATAAGTATGCAAATTTCAAGTCTCCAACTTAGTTAGGGGATGAGTTAGAAAAATTGCTTAAAATACATAAGTTAGAGCCCAGAGGGTTAAATATCAGACATTTTTCAAAATTTTATTATTTGTCGTTTGATGTGAGGATTTCAGCTATAAGTTTGCGAAATTTCATGTCTCCAACTTAATTAGGGGCTGAGTTAGAAAAATTGTTTAAAATACATAAGTTAGAGCCCAGAGGGTTAAATATTAGACTTTTTAAAATTTTTATTATTTGTCGTTTGATGTGAGGTGTTCAGCTATAAGTATGCAAAATGTCATGTCTCCAACTTAATTAGTGGCTGAGTTAGAAAAATTGCTTAAAATACAGAAGTTAGAGACCGGAGGGTTAAATATGACTTTTTCAAAATTTTATTATTTGTCGTTTGATGTGAGGTGTTCAGCTATAAGTATGCAAAATTTCATGTCTCCAACTTAATTAAATTAGGGGCTGAGTTAGAAAATTGCTTAAAATACACAAGTTAGAGCCCAGAGGGTTAAATATTAGACTTTTTCAAAATTTTATTATTTGCCGTTTCATGTGTGGTGTTCAGCTATAAGTATGCAAATTTTCAAGTCTCCGACATATATAGTTTCTGAAAACGGGCTCTGTGACAGACGGACAAACAGACAGACAAAGGAGTGAGACAGGTAGTGTTTCGTTAGATGAACGAAACTCTAAAAACATGCTGCGGATGACTGTAACAACATCCTAAAATTACATTACCATCAGCGATCTACCATTCCCGAATTTAGTTTATATTCATTTCATATATTCTTATTCTTTTGTGCGGCCCTGTCAAATAATTATCAATATTATATACAGTAAAACCTCTGAATAGCGGACACCCCGAGAATGCAGAATTTGTCCTCTATTTAGAGGTGACCGCTACTGAGAGTAAAACATGTACAGTTATTTAAGAGTTGGTAATCGAAAAAATGTCCGCTAAATAGAGGTATCCGCTAATCGGGTGTGTCCGCTATGGAGGTTTTACCAGTAAAACTTCTGAATAGCGAACACCTCGGGAGGGCAGAATTTGTCCTCTATTTGGAGGTGTCCGCTACTGAGAGTAAAAAATGTACAGTTATTTAAGGGTTGGTAATCGAAAAAATGCCCGCTAAATAGATGTGTCCACTAATCGGGTGTGTCCGTTATGAAGGTTTTGCTGCATAATAATACCATCCTTTACAAGAAAATTGCATGCTGTATGATAGACAGACAGACATTCAGAGAAAGATAACCTCCCGGATCAATAAACACTCATGTCTTTTGTTTTAATCATCCACAATTGTATGTCATACAACATGCCAGATTTTATACAACAGGCTAAAAATGGTCACCGTGGTACGGAATACTGTATTATTATTTGTTTGCCCACCAAAACTGGTTGCCACGGGTTGTTGCAAGGTTTCTGATCACGTGGTTGAAACTGATCTATTCAATATTACTGCGTGCGTATTTTTTTTATTTGCTCCATGTGCTTAAACCAGTTGTCTACAAAAACATCAACCGGTGAAAGTGACGCACACCAAATTTCTGTGACGTATGCAGATAAATTGTGCTTTTTTATCAGTTTTTTCTATATAATTTTTAAACGGTTTGGAACTTATTTTTCATAGTAGGTGCATTCAGTAGGCGACCCTCATAGGTACCTTCTGGTGCAATCAGAAACGAAATCCGACAAATATTTTTTGAGTTATGCTTGACGAAAGGTTTTTATTAGGCTTTTTTTTTAGTAGGACATGGCGTTAATATCCATCGTAGTAGTAAAGTGTCCGGACAGTAATATTTCGCTGAGTATTAGCCTTCGCTTCGCTCAGACAACTAAATAACAGGTTATGAAAGAATACATATTATGCCAGCAAGAGTGCTGGTCTGGTAAAAAGGAAGTTTATTACTTTTAATTCAAGTGCATGGTCACGGTGGCATGAGAGGCAGGGGCACATACTCCCCCCCCCCCCATTTTTTTATATTTGGCTATTAAAATTGCTTTCCTTTATTTTATTATTTTATTTTGTTTTATTTATTCTTCAAATCCTCCCCCTTTTACTTTTCGGCTCTTAATTTTCTCTTAGTCATTTTCGGTGGTTACGACCACTGGTTTTTGCTTTTAACTATCTATATCCCTTTCTTTCAAAGATGTATGGCGGGGGCCTAGTGGATCCCTGATCTTTATCTCCAATAATTTATAAATTTATATATTATCTATCTTATATTATTTAAAAATTTATATCCTGGAATTTGATAAATCACGGTTAAAACTATATCATACTCAAGATAATTTATCTCTCCAAATATAAGTAACTAACTAAATTATTTGAAAACCTGCTTCTGTATTAACTACAATGATGGCAACACCGTCCCAATCGCCAGAAGGATGTGACATGAAATTAACAACCATATCAAGTATCTGTGGAATAAGTGAAAATATAAATGCCTTCTTTACATACGAGAGTATCAAGAAACTTATAATACTTCATAAAAAGAATCAAACACTTTGTTATAATCTATACAGGGATGAATTACTCAGACAGTTGGCGCACATCAAGGCGGTGGAAAATGAAAACTATGAAGAAAGTCCATATCATGAACTCCAGATGCACGATCATAATATACTAATTCATAGAGTCTTGCAGAGATTATATCACTATAAAAATAAAAATAAAAAATGGCACAAAACAGTAAAATTCTTCCAACTACAATTAGAGCATGGAATTGCAATGGAAACAAGAAAGTACAATGAAAGTCCATATTATACAGCCCAGAACGAAAAAGTGTACAAATTACACAACAATATTACAAATCATAGAGCATCTAGACTACAAGATAAATTTAACTCCGTAGACATAAACGATGACTCAAATTTCGCAATATACGACCATTTAAATTTGATTGTTGCATATCATGAAATAAAAGAAAGAATAGAAACAGGCAACTTTATCCGTCTTAAACAAGATGACAGTATTAGTGAGGATGAATTTGAGAGAGACTTTCAGCAATACGGGCATTACAGCTCATCGGAGTCTGACGAAGAAAAAGTTGAAGGGTCAGATGAAGAACCTAATACAGATGAAAGATATCTTTCCTCGAGTGAAGGGGATACTGACTGCGAGACCGTAGATAAAGAAAACAAATTCCTAGAAGAAGAAGAGAAAAGTGATTTTGACGAGCGGATGTGCATAATAAATGGTAAAAATAATCAGTCGATTAACTTGGAAGATAAAATAACCTATGCAAATAATGAGAAAATATTACTAGAAAAAATAATAAGGGAAAAGCAAAATGAAATAAATGCTTACAAGGACATGTTAACTGAAAAAGAAGAAATACTTAATGAAGAAAAGATTAAACAACAAGAATTGGAAGAAAAAATGAATGTACTGCAAAATAGATATGAAAAAGAAAAAGAAACTAACTCTATAATACTAGAAAAACTAATTAAATTAGAAGAAAAATTAACAGAAAAACAGAATGAAATAACAAATAAATCTACAAAAATTGACAATCTACACAAAGAATTACAACAACTACAAAAAAATAAGACTAATAAGAAGCAGCTTCATAATAAAGAAACAATAACAAACCATCCAAAAATTAAAGAAAAATATACTCAAACAACCAAAAACTCAAAAGAAGATAAAATAAACGAGCAAGTTAGTAATGAGACACATCTGCGAGAAGACAAGAATGATGTAACCTCGGAACTCGGGGAAATACAGGATACAAAAAGTGAATATTACTCTCAGGAGGAGCAGCATAGTATAAGCCTAACAAAAGAAACAGAACTTAAACGGATTGAAGAAAAGCTTTATAGATTGGAAAAACTGTTAGAAGAAACAACATTAAAAATAACCAATAGCTATAGAGAAGAAATAACAACAGATAATTCCATAAGGGAACAGGACAATTATACAGAAGCAGCAATTCTCATAAAGGGTCTTGAAGGATCAAAAATATCAGAAATCCAAGGAATAATTACTGCAAAATTATTGCAATTAGAACATTTGCCATTATTCTATAGCAGAACATCTAAAAACAGAAAAGCTATAATTATAAAAATCCAACAAGAATCGCAGTTACTAGAAATATATCAACATATAGAAAAAATAGAAGATATAAAAAGTATCACGGAAATACAATACAGAAAACATAACACTAAAAGAATTATCATTATAGGTATTCCAAAAGATACACAGGGAGAATATCTTATAAATCAAATAAAGCAACATCCAAACATAAAGAAAAGTTCATACATCCAGATTCAAAAAGTAATACAAAAAACTTCGTCAAGATATTATCAACTGCTCTTCGAGGTAGACAAGACAACTTCAGACACACTTTTGAGCATGGAACTTATAAATGTGGGATTACGAAACTGCAGGATTCATCCTTACAGGCCAATCATCAGGTGTGCGAACTGTCATTTGTACGGACACTCCGAAAGTAACTGCAGGAGAAATTCAATATGCGCATTCTGTGCGATGGGTCATCAAACCACTAGTTGCACGAATATAAACAAACAGGATCTCAGAAACTGTGCAAATTGTATAAACTTACCAAATTATTATAAACACACAGCGAACTCAACACAATGCCCCACCTTTATGAATCAGATTAAATACAGGAATGACATTTCCAGTCCAGGCACTAGTGGCCTTGGTGGTGGTGGCTGGTTTTGATGGGACTAGTTATAACTACAAGGTGTATGAACTTATACATGAACTTATATGAACACTTAACTTTAAAAAGTTGTGGGTAATCTATAAACCCTCGTTTGTACATAACAATATTTAGAATAGTTATAATTAATCTTAAAACTTATTTGTTTTCAAAAGGTTCCGCAGGTAGTAAAACTTTTCCCTACCCTGGGCTTGGGGGTTACACCCAACCATAAGCCAAAAGCGGGTTCCCAGGGTGGGTGCTTACTTACTTACTTACCATGTAAGTGTAACTCATCAATGTTAACTTCTTTTTCAGCTGTTTCGTCTGTAACAATATTGCGTAGAGTAGAATCAGAATGAAATGGCGATATGGGTTCTAGTACATTGGGCACTTTTTAAATGTCATTGTCGTTCCTGTTCTATCTGCTTCCCCTTATAAGAATCGTTAATAATTTTACAAAAGTTACGCACTTCCAATGTTATTCCTGTGGGAGTTTGAAGCTAAAAGTTAGCATAGAACACAATTTTTAACAATTTTCAAAAAATCATTTAGTTACACTTAAAATTGATATTTTGAATTGAAACTGGCGGCGGAGCAAAGTATATGCTATTAGGTTAATAAAAAGCCCAGTATGAAACAATTTATGGCATTTATTATGTATGTTAGAGCTTAATTAAAAAAGGTAAACATTGCCATGATCACCATATAGATGCGTTATTAAATGGCCGCCAATGGTAAAGCATGTCCTTTTCATAGGCTCATTAAAATAGTAAAAATTATAAAAAGAATATAAAACTCCCTCACAAGTGTTGTATAAGCTTCAAATCATAGAAATAATGTAGTAATCCGCGGTTAAGTAATTATTTAACACAATAAATATACTTTTGAAAAAGACTGACATGACAGACTACTCTGGACAAATCATAATCACAGCACGTATAAAAAATATCAATATCATTGCTTAAAGTCCCCTTAGCAAAGTAAAATAGGTGATGAAAAGTTCATAAATGATTATTGCATCTATTAAAAGTGTTCAAATGCCTTTGAAAATTACGTACAAATATTTATAAGCACTGGAATCGATTCGAAGCCAGCTGCAATGGCGGACACATGAGATACAGGAACGAGATAACAGAAAACAGAGAAATTTAAAAGAGCTATATTTCATGAACCACTGGACCGATTTTGATGCGGTAGGGCTTAAAATGTTCCGGAAGAGACAATCTAAATAAAGAAATTTAGTATAAGGTACCAGCTGACAGATTCCGGAGATTTATCTTCTCATCGCCGGAGCTTGAAAAACTCGCTGCTTACCGGATGACTATTAGGAGATCGGTCTAGTAGTAATAGAGTTTAGAATGAGTTATAGATACTTTATTTTATCTTGTTCCAAAAGAATTACTGGTTGTTAATTGTTCTATAAAAAATGAGTATTTGCACTCGAAATTGTTTAATTTTGCCCTCTGTCGCCTTCCGTCTCTACTAAAAACTATACAACAGCGCAACGTAAAACAACATATGATTCAGTCCGTTTTGAAATCCGTTTTTAAGGGTGTTCCCGTGATCGGATTTTATCTGATTTTGGTAATATTTCTCAGTAATTGTTACTTATTAAAAATCAGTTAATAGAACTTCTATTATAATTTTGCTCGGGTTGAAGGTGTATTTACCTTAATTTGCCTGGACTATGACACTTGACAAAGAAAGTAACTTGCGCCCACGTTCCTGATTTTTCAAATTTATTTTGCGAAGAGGTTGATCCTCATTGAGGGTTTCTTTCAACAGTAACATGAAAAGAGAACCTCTCACAATTCGCAGCCATGCAATAACCACCCAACTAAAACATGTTCCCGCGGTATCCTTCTTTCTGTTTGTGATACTTTGTTCCAAAGCTGTAGTAGACAGAAAGTCGGAATTCTTATCGTCAATGGCATCAAATTAAGATATTTCCTCTTTGCATTCATAATAGTTTCCTTCCAGTCCCTAGAAACATAGATGTTTCCTGATAGTTGCTGCTTCAATCGAGTTACAACTTTCTGCTGGTGTCTTGCAACAATGCTAGAAAGGTCGTGAGAACCTCTTCCTCCCTCTATTTTATCTATTTCATCACAGACGTACATATATCCCACATTATTATTAAAGGAATGCACCCCAAAGCTATAAACATATACATTGTGTTTATAATAGGCTATGTACGTTGAAAGCTCAGAAAGGGTAGTGCTTTTTGCAAGTCGAATGTACATCATCTGAGGCTTTAATTTAATCAATTTTTATTTTCTCTCTAGCCTGTTTAACTATCCGTAAGTGGAGCTCTCCTTCGATTTCAAGACTTTTTCAAGTGTTTTCACCATTTCTTGTGGAGAGCTTGATTGATATGTCATCACATAATTTACATATATCTGTACTTAGCGGCTTCAAGTGTAAATTAAACTTTTTGCTGAAGACTTTGTAATAAAATTTCTCTTTGAGGTGGTCTTATTCTTTGTCGTACATTCCTCTCTAGGCCTAAGACTAAACTATGTGATTAGAATTTTTTCCTTGTAATGAATTTTTTAAGAAAACGCTGGCGGTATTTTTGCAGTTTTTTTACCGAGAGTTTGAGGGGGGGGGGGGGTCATCAAAAACAATATTACTTTCCATTCATAGTTTATACATCTGATTCACGAACGTTTATTTTTCATAAGAAGTTTTGAAATCACTACTTATTTAAAATACAACTCTTTTGATAGAAATGAGGGAAGATTTAGACAATAATGGGTCACAGATAAAAGAGTAGTGACGGAGTAATACGCTGATGAATGGACTTGATTCAGTATGGTTGTGAAGGTTTCTTGTATTACTTCACCCACTCTGGACACAGATGCAATCAATCTATGTGAAAGTATGTGAACTATAGACTCGGTGCACTATGTCCAGTAGGTAAAACACAGTTTAC
The DNA here is from genome assembly GCA_963932465.1 of Maratus speciosus. Classification (NCBI taxonomy): domain Eukaryota; kingdom Metazoa; phylum Arthropoda; class Arachnida; order Araneae; family Salticidae; genus Maratus; species Maratus speciosus. The sequence continues at coordinate 311,186,726 of OZ010792.1, forward strand.
TGCACCTTCTACATGAGCTATCTCATTTTTTTGTTAAGTGGACTTGGTCTACTATGGTTGTGAGCCCTCATATCTCCCTCTGGAGTGAGGGTATTTGGTACATTTCATGCTTTTTTTTTAATTACTTGGAAGATATGTACTATTTTAATATATATCTATATATATGTTGCATTCTAGGAACACTGGATTGGCTTTATCGTTGAAAATGCCGTACTGGCTGTCACGATAGCAGCTGTGGATCACATGCAGCGATAATGGCGTAAAAGAAGTGGTCAAAACAGATAATTCGAATCTGTTATGTTAGTAGAACCAATTGCTGAAATGGAGTTGTCGAGTGAAAACAATGGAATGCATCGTTCCGTGAAGTTTCCCCAGAAGAAATTGAAACAACTCATAATATCAGCTAAGCACTTTATTAGAATATCTTGCAAAAAGTGCAGTTTCCACCAAGATAATTAGCCATCGCTCCGTAGTAGTAATTAGGTTTAAACAAAGTTCCAGATAATCGAATAACAGGACGGTCACCAGGGCATGGATGAAAACTGGAAATACGACTCAAATCTGTTGAAACACAGCTAGTATCAACTTTTTGTTCCTCACGTGTAAGAATACAAATATGACGTAGATCGCGCTCTCAACCAATGAATAATTAAGAATGTCACGTCATATAAAGAGTGCGAACAGAGCTAGCGGATGAATTTGGAGGAAAAAAGCATAACATCAGAAATGCGCGGGAAAGTAAAAATGGAAGCTAAAAGAATAATCTCGAAAGAAAAAAGCGCGGGAATGGAACATTTAATTTAAGAATACTAAAAGCGTAATATTAAAGCGATTAAAACAAGTGAGACATTAAATTAAAGGGAATTTAACAGAGTTAACGATAGAGATTATTTAAGGATAAGGATTTAGTGAAAATAAAGTAGTAATTTAGAATAAGATAAGGAAATCGCGGAATTAGGTCTAATAATGTAACATATATATATATATATATATATATATATATGTATATATATAACGACTATTTTGCTTATATAATTGAATTCTGTAGACTTGATAACGTAATTCAATATACAAGCTTTTCAATTATTTTTATCGGTATCCATATTCTTCTTTTTTTTCTTCCATATTAATTCTCGTAATATAGTACAATCGACTATATTTTATACATAGCAGCTTGTATGCTTTTGGTATCCATGTTAAGTGTGTTGGGGGAGACTGTATTATTGTCATTTCATTCTCAATCACAATTTTTGATGGTGGTCGGTAATGTTTATTTAATGGTTATATATATATATATATATTTTTTTTTTTTTAACTGTTCTTATTCATAATCAAGGAGCTATTTAAATTCAATAAAAAATAATATTTAATGTGAAATTATTGAAAAAAAGCATGATTTATATATTTTTTAAAACTTCCGCACAAGAAAACATCATTTTTTAACATAAAATTGCACACAGATTTGAATAAAAACTTACCCAAATATTGTACAAATATCTGAAAATAGATTTTATTTGTATATAAACGCTTTAGTAAAATGTGCTTTTGTGTGTTGCATATTAAAGCACAAAGAGCAACAACACAAGGTTCACAATAAGTGCAAATTAAGCTCTGATTCTAGATATTTTCATAAACTTACTTCTGTTTAGTGCTGCCTTCTATTTTTATTTTTTTTTCAAAGTATAAGGTTCCTAGATAATAAATGAAAAGTCCGTGAACGAATATAGTAGGAAAGTTTATAGCTCCAAGAGTTAAAAGTTGACCTCGAGAGACTCTCGGGCTTAGTTGGCTTCACCGAAAACAGCAACCCGATTGGCACTCGAGCTTAGATCTCAAAGTGTTAAAAAAAATTTTGTCTAGAAGTGTATTATTATCCCTGAAAGTTTGTTAAATTAGTTTTCTTGCATTGATTTATATTTTTACGCACTGCTTACTTGCTTCATATTTTATATATTTGTTATATAATAGTTCATTTATTTATTTACTTTTCAGAATTATACAAATACAATGATCAATTTCTTCGTAGGTGTAGCATTCATGAATGGGGAACCATGGAAAGTATTACGAAAATTTTTCATAGCAAAATTTAAGGAATACGGAATGAATGCTGTTAAAGAAAATGCTGCAAGTTCGATCTACGACTCACTGAAACAGTTTGTCGAGGAACTACGCGACACAAAAGGTCGTCCCATACTAATTACAGACATGATCACGGTGAAGTGCATGGGGATAATACGCAGGATTCTTTTCAATGACGAAGGAATAACAATGGCAGAGCTTCAAGAATCAAATGAACTGTACGCAGAAATGATGAAAGGAATGACAGGCGGTAACTTACTTCTTACTGGGAAATTTGCTAAGTGAGATCCTCTTATTATTTTTACTTCAATGAAACTGACTCATAAAATGTTGTACCAGTTCAGAGCTCGAAATGTACAGTCGTAGGAAAAAAAAAGTAAACAACCCTGACTAATTCTGCAAAAAAATATCGTGGAAGAAAGTTACTGGTACCACACGATTGGTAATAAAGTCTACTTTTAAATAATGTATATAAAATTTGTTTAGGAAGCCATCTACCTATTAAAACGAACCATAACTTTGTTTTTTTTCAATAGCAGTACACAATTCTGACAGCATAAATGAACTCTATACACTTCAATTAGCCAAGAAAATTTTTACGCAATTCGTACGATAAGTTTCACAGAAATTAATTATTTTAAAACGAGCGTATTTTAGGGGCTGTATCCAAATTGAAGTTCGGTACTCGATTGTTGACCGAGAGAGCTCCCTTCTTGATCAAGGCATCTCAAGCGCCACTCACACAGTCATTGAAGACTTCTAGATTACAGGATAGCATAAGAAATTTCAAAATATCTAGTCTTTTATCATAGACGGCCCCTTAAACCCTGATTTTGCCGTTTTTTAGGCCTAATTTGAAAACTACTTTGAAAAAAAGTGTGAAATTAGGTAGATTTCGTAAGAAATACTACCTATTGCAGTCGTTACCATGGTGCGACTTTTGAAAAATTCCTTCATAACTTTTCATTATATGACCCCAGGAACCCAAAACCACCCCCACCTAAAAAGTTTATATATATATATATATATATATATATATATATGTATGTATGTATGTATGTACTAAATTTTGTCCGCACGATAAAAGTCGCAATTATGCACGGATCGTCTTCAAACTCGCCAACAACTTTGAGATGGCTAATATCTCGGCGGGGATTGAAAATGGGCAAAATCGGCCAAAGGGAATGGAAATGGGGAGGGTTCAAAATTTTGAATACCGTCTTAACAAGATTCTGATAAAACCAGCTCTTACACAACAATGACAGGAAAAAATAAATATTTTTCATTATAGCAGTTGCCAACAATTAAAAAAAACAAAACAATAAAATTCTCACAACAACAATTGCTTTTCTTTTGCAAGATTTTTCACGTGAAAAAATAAATTAAATAAATAGTTTGAAGAATTGAAAACAAATTGAATATTACGTCATAAGTTTTCTAGAGCAAGATTTCTGAATGAAAACTCAAAATGAAATAAATAGTTTGACGAATTAAAAAATATATATATTACGTCATATTGTATATATAATGTACCTCAGCAGGTGAATATGTAACGTCATGTGAGTTTGAAGAAACGTATTAAAACATTATAAAAACCCGACTATGGAAATATTAACATATTTTAACACTTTGAGGGTCTCTGAATTTGTTTTAGCCATTTTTAAACCTATTCCATATACATGCGTGTGTGTATTCGTGCATATAAGAATTTTCACAAAATGTTTAGCTCCCTAGAGCTCATTCTTAGTGAAGGAACTGGGTTTATATTTAATGTTGATATAAGTTTTGTTGGTGAATTTAGTACTTAACTTCGAAGTCTACCTCCGCCTGTAGGCCCGAGCCGGCAGGGATTTTTAGGATTTTCCTAAAGCAGAACTTAATAAATCTAAACCCATAAAAAAAATTGTAGGTTGCAATTCATAATTTTTTCGAATATTAATTTCATAATTCATATCATAAAATTATAAAAATTGCAAATTCAACGTATTTATGTTTAGTATTTTAGTATTATTGCTACACAAAAAATTAGCATATTAGGAGTATAATTTCGGGAGATATTAACGAAAATATGAAAATGTAATTTAACATTAGAAGCACTAAATTTTGAATGTTTATAATTCAAAAACTTATCATTCAAATGACTTGAAATTTGGTGTCTAGGCATAGTTTGAACCGAAGATTTGAAATATCTCGTTAAAATTGGGTATTGCCATTGAAGAAAATGAAGTTTGGGTTCGTTTTAATATGTAGATGGCCCCCTAAGCAAATTTTATAGACATCATTTAAAAGTAGACTTTATTTTCAATCGTTCGGTACCAGTAACTTTCTTATACGATAATTTGTTGATGAGTTAGTAGGGGGTGTTTACTTTTTTTTTTTCCACGACTGTACCTGAGCAAACCGGAAAGATGTTCCGGTTAATGAAATTGTGACAAATGCTGTTCCGGTTTGTGAAAGTATGGAAAATATTGTTCCGGTTCGTGGAATTATTAAAAAATATAATTACAGTTTCATACATATAGCTAGCTTACTATGCTCTCTGTAACTTTTTTTTTCTTATTATTTAGAATCTTGAATGCATTTTTAGGGTTTCGTTCATCTGACGAAACCCTATTCGTCTCGCTCCTCTGACTGTCTGTCCGTCTGTCTGTCGGTCACAGAGCCCGTTCTCAGAAACTATACATATTGCAGACTTGAAATTTTGCATACTTATATCTGAACACCACACATCATACGACAAATCATAAAATTTTGAAAAAGTCGTACATTTAACCCTTTGGACTCCCAAATGTGTATTTTAAACAATTATTTCTAAGTGAGCCCCTAATTAGGTTGAAGGCGTGAAATTTTGCGTACTTATAGCTGGCCACCTCAGACCAAACGTCAAATCGTAAAATTTTGAAAAAATCGTACATTTAACCCTTTGGGCTCCCACATGTGTATTTTAAACAATTCTTTCTAAGTGAGACTCTAATTAGGTTGGAGGCATGAAATTTTGCATACTTATAGCTGAACACCTCACATCAAACGACAAATCATAAAATTTTGAAAAAGTTGTAAATTTAACCCTTTGGGGTATCACATGTGTATTTTAAACAATCCTTTCTAAGTGAGCCCCTAATGAGGTTGGAGGCGTGAAATTTTACATACTTATAGCTGAACAATTCACATCAAACGACAAACTATAAAATTTTGAAAAAGTCCTACTTTAACCCTTTAGGCCCCCACATGTGTATTTTAAGCAATTCTTTCTAAGTGAGCCGCTAATTAGGTTGGAGGAGTGAAATTTTGCGTACTTATAGCTGAACACCTCACATCAAACGACAAATCATAAAATTTTCAAAAAGTCGTACATTTAACCCTTTGGGCTCCCACATGTGTATTTTAAACAATTCTTTCTAAGTGAGCCCTAATTAGGTTGGAGGCGTGAAATTTTGCATACTTATAGCTGAACACCTCACATCAAACGACAAATAATAAAATTTTCAAAAAGTCGTACATTTAACCCTTTGGGCTCCCACATGTGTATTTTAAACAATTCTTTCTAAGTGAGCCCCTATTTAGGTTGGAGGCGTGAAATTTTGCATACATATAGCTGAACACCTCACATCAAATGACAAATCATAAAATTTTGGAAAAGTCGTACATTTAACCCTTTGTGCTCCCACCTATGTATTTTAAACAATTCTTTCTAAGTGAGCCCCTAATTAGGTTGGAGACGTGAAATTTTGCATACTTATAGCTGAACACCTCATATCAAACGACAAATCATAAAATTTTGAAAAAGTCTTACATTTAATCTTTTGGGCTCCCACATACGTATTTTAAGCAATTATTAAATATAGAAGCCCTTATTAAACTGGAGATTTGAAATTTTGCATACTTATAGCAGAACACCTGAGGCCAGGCGACAAATCATAAAATCTCGGAAAAGTCTTACGTTTAACCCTTTGAGCTACCACTTATGTATTTTAAGGAATTTTTTCTAAGAGATCGCTTAATTAAGTTGGAGACATGGATTTTTGCATACTTCTCGACTGAATACATCAGACTACACGACAAATCATAAAATTTTCAAAATGTCTTATATTATTTGCTCCTCCGAGCTCTAACGTGTGTATTTTAAGCAATTTTTCTAACCTCATCCCTTTTCCCCCGGGGAGCACTTTTCCAACTTTTGCCGGCACCCCTTTGACCATTCTTTCATATTATGCAACATAGCCTTACATGTTTTAGTTCCACTTTTTACCACCAGGGGCGCCTACTTATCTCGGGTGCTATGGGCCCAATCCCCTCGACTAATATATCTACGGGTAGTATGTAAAACGGAGTTTCGTTCGGAAACGCGTTCAAATATCTACATTATTTTTTGCGTCATAATAATTTATAGACAGTGAGTATAATTGACGGTCCGTAACTATTGAAACTTTAAAATGCGTTTTCTCAGATTAGTACATTAGGAGCTTGCGCGCACAGTAAATTTCAAACTTAACGTTAGCTGCAACTTTTAAAAATTAACCGAATATGCGTTTGTTTATAGTCTACATGCTAAAACCAAAATAAATTCGCATATTTTGGTTATTTATTTTTATTTGCACTTGAAAAAATCGAAAATACTTTTAAAAACTTTGAATTTTTTTTGCATTTTGTGCTAAAAACAAATCTTAAACAAAACTTTTTCTGTATATTTAGGTTTTAATTTAGAAGTAGGTTTGTTATGATTCTATGTTGTTGATGGAAAGAATATGTCTTTCCAACAAACTTTAACTTTTATCTATAAACTATGATGTTATTATATACGAGGCAGCATATAAAAAGAAGCATTCGTATGTCTATAATGGAACCTGAACTAGGTTAAGTGCATGTCTTGGTAAAGTATCGTACAGATAAAATTTACGATACTAATAAATCTACAAAAGTCATCGAAATTACGATTTATAGTTGTGTAGGACATCATGAGGGCATAACAACGAAATTTACAGCTGACCTTTGACCAGAAGGACCACACACACACGGAATAAAGTAAAAATAAATATAACTGGGTACAGCAAAAACTCAACCTATAAGGTTGCGCCACATAAATTCAGAGTCGACCAATGATATTCGCCTGTAATGATGGGTGGCAACTCTGTATGCAAATTTTCTAGCTATATAGTATAATTTTATGTTTGCATAAATAATGTAAACAGGACAATGTCCGTTTTTTTGTTTTTTTTCAGTGTAAGTAAGAGACAGACTTCACTTGCAAATTTTATCCCAATGCTGATAGCAGCAAAAAAAATAAGATGCTGCGGTTGGATTTTAGCAGATGCTGTACCATGAATAACATATAAAATATATATATATATATAAATAAGTTACCCCAACATTGGCTTAAAAATACATGTGATGCCCGATTAAGGATTAATATTTTGTGTCAACATTTTTTTTTTGAGACCTTTTGTGCCTACCTGTGGGACATTCTCGGAGCAACGAGAATTCTACATGCTGCCGGGGGCAGTGGATCAGGTAGTCCATTATGATTTTATTCCATTGTTTTTACCAGTAATAAGCATTACCTATGAAAGTAACGGACTATGGTGATATTTCACGTGTTATAAAATTAATTAAATAGATTGATTAATTGAAATAGGTAAATATATATATAATTATGTGCATCAGCATTACTATTAAAATATATAACCCACAATATGTAAATAACCTTTTTTATTGTAAATTTTCTCCTATAATTAAATGTAATCAAGTTTGAATATGAGTAATTTTTTCTTTATTTTAATTCTTAATTAATATTTTTTTTTCTTATAGATGTGGGAATGTAAAATAAATAATCTATTTATCTATATAATTTACTAAAAAAAATTATTATATAAAAGAAATTACAGACTTAGAAGGTAAACGATCTCCGAAAAAAATAACACAGCGCATTGTTTAATTATAATTTTAAAATTTAATATATTAAATTTTCTTTGGATTTCCCCGAAGGGAATTGTTAATTACATCGTTTACCTAGAGTCATTTGGTGCTATCACTGTACGAATAGTAAGAATCATAAAAATTAATCTCCTCTTTTTAAATTTATATTAATCAACCTCATTACCCGTGTTGCAAAGTATTACAGTTATAGATATATTTTAGCATGTATATATCATTCCAGCATAGGGGAGTGAACCAGTTGTAATGGTGCCTTAGCCTTTTCCTAATTATATTAATTTAATTAATTTAATTTTAGGAGACCGAACCATAGGTTATTAATAAAAAAAAAAAATTCTTTTTCCTTTTTTTTTTTACGTGTATCACCATAGTCGGTTTTAGTAGTACATATGAATCGGCAAACAGAAATTACTATACCACAAGAGAAAATATTATTGTGCTTATTATATAAAATTATTATATATATGTATATATAACTTACAACAGAAATTGAAAAACAAAATTTCTTTGTGTTTTCACTGAGTAATGAAAATAACTTATGTACATTGTAAACTTCAATAATAATAGTAATTATATGTTTGATGGAAACAAATGAGTAAATTAATATGATAAATACAATCACAGTACTTGATAAATAAATAATTTTGGTCATAATTATTAAATCACTGTGTATAAAATTTGCAAATTTAATGCAGTTAAGCGAAATTAACAGTTTGCTATTTTATAATACTGTACATTTTTTTTAAACCCTTTTCACTATTTCGCAGTGTTGATGTGTATTACTATGTTTTAAAATTTTATTTACATGTATAAAATTGATGCTAATAACTAGGCGTTATTTTTGATGGTATATTGTGTCGCTCTTGAAAAAAAAAATATATTACTTAGTTTACATTACATTCTTATTTAATGAGTAATAATTGTAAACGTAAAAGTCATAGAGATAATACAAGGGTAAGTGGAGTTACAACTAGGAAACAATTAAAAGAACTGGCAAATACAAAGAAAGAAAGTAGTGTAGATTCAAATAATAATAAAAGTAGTAACAAGAATATAAATAATAAAAATTGTAATAAGAAAACTACTATTACGATTAACAATACACCCCAGAAAAACGCATATATCATGGCCACTGACAAAATAACTGCCGAGAGTGTAATCGGCTTACTACCTAATTATGATGGAAAAAGAGAATCTAACATAAATTCCTTTTTATTACAATTTGATAATTTAATCAATCAAACCGAATTAAGCCCGATTTCTAAATTAACGATTCTAAAGGCAAGAATCGTTGGTCCCGCTAAAGAAAAATTAATGAGGGATGAAAAATTATTTTCGGAGAGTAATTTAGACAATTTCAAAAAGAAATTAAAAGAATTATTCGAGATAAAATGTAGTTTTAGTGAGGCACAAACAAATTTTTTTTCCCTTAAGCAGAAACCGGATCAAAATATGGCGGACTTTATATTAGAATTTAAAGCAGCAGCGGACTTATATATAAAAAAAAGTGGACAGGATATTGGGGATGATAATGACTCCAAATTTACGCAAATGGTAAAGTTGTCTAGATTTCTGGATGTAATTAGAAGCGATTTTAGCTTAGAAATTCGTAAGGATGCTCCGAAGGATTTTAACACTGCATGTGAGATGGCATTAAAATTAGAGAGAGCTTTTGCACATGTCGATGTTAAAGATCTCAATAATATCACTGCTAATAAGGACCCTGAATTAATGAAGGAATTAGTAAAAATGAATATGGAAAGTGCGGAGAAAATTAAAATATTGACTAGTGAATTAAACAACATTAAAGTACATATGAATTCGAATGCAAATAATGTAACTAAATATTGCGATTATTGCAATTCTAAAACGCATTCCAATCAAAATTGCTGGTTCCAAGGTGACAAAGACCAAAATAAAAGTAATGCCGCTGAGAGAAACAAAACAACCCCTCATAACGAGCAGAATTCAGATAGAAAAGGCGGAAGAGATAACAGTTACCAGTATCAGGGAAATTTCCCACAAAATTCTAAATATACGCATCAAAATTTCCATCCGAACCCTATGCATTATGCACCTCCTAACTACATGTATTACTCCCCACCCCCTCCCCACCTAAACTTTATACCCCCACCCTACCCCAATTTACCTAATTACAACTACGGTTATAATCAGGACCATTACAATTCATATAACCAGGGTAATGGGTATGGAGGATATACAAGTGGAAATTATCAGAGAAACTACCATAGAAATAATAGAAATTCAGAAGAGGATAAAAACAATTCTCACAAAAACAAATATAAACAAAATAAAGATGATGAACAGAAACCTAAGGACAAACAGGGAAATTAATTGAGGGACTTACAGATTCAAATAAAAGGTACCCGCGTAAGTCTCTCATGGACGGGTCACACAATTCTTACAAATTGATTGCTAGCGTGAAAAGTAATAATATAGAAAGCCTTCCAATTATTAGTTTTGAAATAAAGGGTATTAAAATCACCGCCTTGGCAGATTGTGGAGCTGCGGTCAGCCTGGCCTCACCCTCCTTATTTGAGCAACTAAAGAATGCTGAAGTTAAATATAAAAATTTATGTAATCAGGTAAAAATTCAAACACTCACTAATTCGACAATTGCTTTCAAACAATGTATCAAATTAACCTTCAAATTGGAAAATGCATTCGTGTCAGGTGCATTTTATATCACAAATTCAGATTTTGGCCGTGATTATAATATGCTACTCGGTTTTGATTTTCTCAAAACAAACAAAATTATTTTGGATTTTGAGGATAAAACCATGAAATTAAAAAATAAAAACATTACACTGAATTTTCTCAGAGACACATTTCAGGGGCAGATAAACAATTTAACTCCATCTCCCATTAGTACAAATGACAATCATGAACCACAGGAAATTAACATAAAAAAACAAAGAAATAAAAACAAAAAAAGAAAAATATCACGTAAAAATATTATTTCAGCTAAGATATCTCAAAACTCAGAGATATGTCCAGGTGAGAGAGTAATTACTGAATTAATATGCCCAAATCAATTTATTATTAATGACACTATAATGTTAGAACCAATTAAACATAACATTAACATACATTATGACACATCAATTCATGAAATTGGTAAAGATAATAAAATTAACATAATTATCAGGAACGACTCGCAGCAGAAATTAAATTTAGTAGAGGGAATGAATATCGGAAGAATTTCCAAGCATTTTGAGATAACGTCAGAAAATGAAAATAGCAGTCAAGAAGCAGATCCAATAGTACAAGTTAACAACATTTCTTTAGAGGAAATTCGTGAACGCAGAAAGGCGGAACTCAGTCCAGAGGATTTTAATTTACAACATCTGGATACTGATACACAAGCAAAATTACAAGAATTATTACTAAAGAATGCTTATGCATTCTCCAAAAATTATTACACTCTTGGAAAAACATCTTTAGTTGTACCCAGATTTAATTTAATTCACAATTATCCTATACAAACAAAACCATATAAAACGGCACATAGTGTAAAGGAGTATGCTAAGACAGAAATTGATAAGCTTTTGAGAGCTAATATAATAAAGAAATGTCACTCTGATTACGCGTTTCCAGTTATTTTTGTAAAAAAAAAAGTTACACAGAAAGGCGAAAAAGTAGAAGAAGTTAAATATCGAATCGCTGCTGATTTTCGTTTGCTTAACCAAATTTTGCAAAACTATGCCTATCCGATACCTGACATAAAACGGATTTTGCAGACAATAGGCGGCAAAAAGTACTACACTGTTCTAGATTTACACTCGGCCTTCTATCAAATCGTTTTAAGAGAAGAAGATACAGACAAACTTGCTATTATTACAGAACATGGAAAATTTTCTTATTTAAGACTACCTTTCGGCACACGTCTCAGTACGGCTTACTTCGCAGAATTAATGGATATATTATTAGGACACTTTGATAAAAATCAAGTGACATATTTCATCGATGATATATTACTAGCAACAAACTCATTACAGGAAATGATAGAACTATTAGACAATGTACTGAACATATTCATTGAAAACAATATTACAATTGAACCAACTAAAATGCAACTCTGCATGGAAGAGATCGAATTTTTAGGATTCACCCTTAATAAGGAAGGAATTTCACCTTCAAAAAGAAATATTGACAAAATTCAAAATTTAGCTAGACCTAAAAATAAGAAAGGAGTCAAATCACTCCTTGGTCTCTCCAATTATTTTAGATCACTTATTAAAGACTATTCTAAAATAGTAGACCCTTTAATTCATCTCACTAAAGATAAAGTAAAATTTAAATGGTCGGAAGTAGAAGAAAATGCATTCAAAGAAATTCAGGCTGCTATTATACAGAATCCTACTTTAAAAACCCCTGATTTTTCGAAAGATTTTATTCTAATCACGGATGCGGCTAAAACCGCAATTTCGGGCATATTGGGACAAGAGTATGATGGCGTTCTCCAACCAATTGAATTTTTTGGAAGAAAATTAAGAAATCCTGAGAAGAATTACCCTAGTTTTAAATTAGAATTACTCGCCATACACGAGGCAGTAATGTATTTTAAATACATTTTAACAGGTAGGAAATTCATTATACGCACGGATTCCAAAGCCCTAACATATTATTTAAATTTAGAGAAACAGCCTGATATTGTAGCTAGATGGATCGACAATCTCGCACCGTTTAGCTATGAAATAGAATTTATTCCGGGTTTTGCCAATCCAGCAGATTATTCCACTCGTAATTTAAATAATTTAACAGCTAGGAACGAACTACAAAATTCACTATTTGTCGTTAATAAAGATTTGGTTGATGAAAATATCAAAGAGCAGCAATTACAAGATGATAAATTAGAGAAAATTATCGGTAAAATTAAAAACAACAAACAGAATAAAATTACTCGAAAGTTTGGTCTAAACCATAAAGATATATTAATTTTAAAACCTGGATCTGATGGCAAAGAATTACTTATCGCTCCAGAGTCACTTAAAATGGAAATAATAAAAGATGCACATAAACCTCATTTCGGTTTTTAAAAAACTTATGATATTATAAAGAGTAGATTTTATTGGCACGGAATGTACCGTGATATAAAGAATCATTGTAATAAATATATACCATGCAATACTACCAAACAGCACCAAACAATCAAGGTGCCTACACAAAAAATAGTAAAGGACCAAGAGGTCGGTTCAGCAATTCATATCGATCTAATAGGGTTACTCCCTATGTCTTTGAGAAAGCATAAATACATTTTTGTTATTGTGGACTCGACGTTAAGATTCTTAGAAGCTGTTCCTATTCGCAACTATGAAACCCAGACACTTTTGAACGTACTGAACGGATACTTTAGCCGTTATGGCTTATGTAAATCCGTAACTTTAGACAACGGCAAATATTTTCACTCTCAAGTTTTCAAAGAATACATGGATTCCTTAAATATACAATTAAAATTTAGCAGCGTTACTCACCCAGAAACGAATGGAATTTCTGAAGTTACGAATAAGATATTAAAAAATTCGATAACAGCTATGAGTAAAACTACATTAGAGTGGGATACTAGGCTGGACTATTTTAAATTACTTTATAATACTTCCCCTCACCGCGCAACAGGTTGCCCGCCATCTCTCTTATTCTTTGGGAGAGATATTAGAAACCCATTTTCCATCCACCTTCCCACACAAGATATTATTACAGCAACATATGTGCAAAATAGGGTACAACATTTGGAAGAAATAAAAAAATTTGCGCTACATAATCAAGAACGAATGTTAGCCGAGTATATTAATAACGACGAAATGCAGAAAGTAAAATTTTTAAGAATCGGGCAAGAGTGTTATCTAAAATGTGTGGGTACACCGGGAGTATTTCAGCCTAAATGGAGAGGTCCTTTCGAAGTCGTAAGAAGGTTTCGCAATAATAATTACCTTTTAGCAGAGCTCCAAAACCCGCTCAAAGAGCCGATTAAAAGGCATATTTCTCTATTAATCTCAACAACGAAAGTCGAGTCTAGAGCATGCCAAATTCATAACGGGTCGGAGCAGGAAGGTAATCAACGTACATAAAAGTCGTTGGACATATATATTTTTTTTCATATATTACTGTATTTATGAAAATAATATGCGTTATTTCATTTATCGTTATACATACCCTTTTTATTAGTCAAGAATATTCGTTAATTTATCAATGAAATGTTTCATGTACATTTGTGTTGTATATAGATATTTTTTTTTCAAGTGTAATTTGTGGGTTATACTACACATGGTTAAATTCTCAGAGAGGACATTATATACACATTATATGGGAAATTTAAGTGTAGGTGTGCTATATACCTGTATATATATATAAAATAAAATAAAATACATCGTGTAGAACAGCCGGTTCTTTTAAACCAATTTTTTTTTCTCCCCCAACGCGCAGCGTAAGTTTGGGAGCTGTGGGATTTGTTTACGATGATGGTCAATGTTTTGAGGAGGAGCGCCATCTCGTGGTGCTAAAAGCGGAATTTTTCTCCTCTGTCCATCTTTTTAGGCAGAGGAGAGAGATTAGTTTCCCCCCACCCCCACCCTCCAACCTGCGCGCCAGAGAGTGAGTTTGCTTTGTTGCTTTAGAATGGCCAGTTTCGAAGGAACAATTTTGTGCACATAAGATTTTGATCAGTAAAAAAAAAAAAAAAACATTGGTACAATTCTATGGCATGCGATAAATGAAATTTTGCTTACTTGTCTTCAATCAGAGGCAGGCTGGAATGAGACGTCCTGAAGTTCTGCTTCGCTTGATTTATTTATTTTTTTTTTTTTCCTGGTCGTATCATTCCTCAAAGAGTCAACTGCAAAGTATAACATATTATGAGTATCCTAATTTTCAAGCATTTTTATTATAAAATATTATAATTTTTTTTCTTACTTTCTTATTAATAGTAAAAATAAATTAGTTTAATTTTAATATTTATTAATACCTTGGGATTTAGCGGCTAGTCCTTATAGCATGTTTCTGCCAATAGGGCTGACATAAATTACAGTTGAGGCAGGGAATATGCATTGTTAGTTCTTATTATGAAATTTGCTATACATAAAAAAAAAAAAAATTCTGTAGTACAACAGTGTACATATTATAAAAATTATTCTTTTTTCTTATTTAACAGGGTGAACTTATCACTATTTTACTCTCAAATAATTGAAGTCACGCAGTAAATTTAATAATAATAAAAAAATTAAGTTAAATAAATTAATAAGTATTACTGTTACTCAGTCTATTAATTGAATTGTAAGGTCATATAAAATATTAAATATATAAATATTGTCATTTAAATTACATTACACTGGATTTTACACGAAGATAATAAATTATATTTTCTTTCTCATGTTCATTAATTAACAAACAAAAAATAATTTTTTAAAGAGGATTCCGTTTTGATTGCCAATCTGAAAATTATTCAGGGTTTGGACAACACTCCTTTTATTCTAATTCGAATTAAGTAAACAGTTCCCTTTTTCAAAATAAAAAAAAAATAAATTTTTTTCGCGTAACAATAAATAAATTAAATACTAAATATGGCAATAAATAAATGATGTATTGCTTTTAAAAATAATCAGGTAACTAACGAGGAATATATCAATGTTTAAATAAATTAGGCTATATTACCTAAACCTTTCTTGTTTCTTTTCTGTAAAATAAAAATAAACAAATATCTTTTTAGCCTTTAATTACATAAATTAAATGGGATTTCTCAATTAAAATTTTATACCCTTGGTTTCTGGTAATTTAGTACAAAATAAATCGTACCTGTTTATGAGAATTCCTTCTCTTGTAATGTTGATTTCCTTGTTGCTGGCAACAGGGTGGTGCACCAATCTTCGTTATAGAGTGGACATTCCTTATTAATAGGCACGGCATCCAGTTTTTCCGTAGCATTCTGTCTCCACCGCTAATTAAATTAAGATAAATTTAAGTATAAGGGTAGGCATTTAAGTATATTTTGTTATGGATGTAACAAGAAGAATAAAATGTAATAATTAGGAATTTTGTAGATTAGATTCTCATATTTTTTGTTTGGTTCCGTTTAACCTCCCCCCCCCCCACACACCCCTCGTTTTTTTTTTTTTGTTCGCACCGAGTTATTTTTGTTCAGACTCTACTTACTTCGTAGGTAGGTTTTCACAGGCTAATGGGAATTAAAACATAGGGTTAGTAATATACCTCCTGTAGGCATAACACAGTTTAGTTTAACACTGTTAAATCATGCAAATAAATAAATAAATAAATAATACATTTGTGATTAACATTTAACCCATAATCGTAAAAATACTTGTACCTGTGTATAATACAATGTGACTCTCAATACATAATGCATATCCAAAACATATAAAATAATGAGATGATTAGGTATTGCTTATGATAAATAATAATATTAATAGGAGCGCATAGATTGGCCAATCTTTCAAAAAAAAAAAAAAAAAACATACCTAAAGTATTACTTATATTTTATTCTCCACAACAACATTAAAACATAAATTATAAAAACATTCAATCATTGAGTGATATTGGTTTTTTTAGCGAGAGTTACATATAAATTTTTATAATGTTAGTCGTGCTTACGAGGTACACGTCAAGACTACTTTCTTACCTTCAAATTGTTGTTTCATACCTCGACTAGTACTATATTATACAAACCTTAAGGGGTACCAGTAAAACTTACTCCTTCATTTTCTGTTCTATCCATTGGAGCCAGCAGATCTGCGCCTTTTAGATTATGCGATTTAGGCAGGATTCTTGTCTTGCTGATGATGTTTTCTAAAAAAAAAAAAAAAAAAAAAAAAAAAAAAAAACAAGATTATTAATGAATGTTGCAGTTATGAAAATATACATTCTCGCAGATTCCTAGTGTTGAGTCCAATGTGGCACGATTTCAGTTTTTTTTTTCTTTTCTTTGCGCTCCCAAACCGGCGACGCTATTACGGTGGCGACTTGATACTGTGGGAAATTCATGTAATCAGCTCACCCCTCAGTCGGTCCCGCGCTTTTGCAGCACAGTCCATAAATTTTCATGGGGGAGACAAAGTGATTAGGACTGTAACGAGTTTTTTTTCTTTATCGATAAGTGGATCTTGCAACCAGTTTTCTCCTAGCCGAGAGAGGAATGAAATGTCTCTTCCTGCTCTTGAAATGAATCGGATTTGCGCTTAGGAGAAACCTGATTCATCTCTTTTTTTTTTTGAATCAAATATCATTTCTTAAGTCAGATAATCAAATACGAGCATGTTTGTTTTAGTGGCAGTTAGCGATTCAGAAGCGATGTATATGTAAATATACACCACTTATTTAAAATAAATAAATAAAAAAAAATAATAATAACTAATAATAATAATAATAATAATAATAATAATAATAATAATAATAAAAACACATACATTCTATCAGCGAAACACTAAATTAAAGAATCAGTAGATTTGGATGATATAAAAAATTTATATCGTATGTTCACGAGTTCATAATGTAATAATTGTATACAAATTTTGTCTCTCTGAGTATTTTATTATTATATATGAAATATAATGAATTGTCTTTTATGTGTAATGTTAGTTTAATGTGTAACTGTTTGCCTATTCATATTTACATATCGTTTGGTAGAAATTTGGCTTTTATTATCTTACTTATTCCAAATTTGGTTGCTTTGATATACAATTGGCTAATTTAACATTAAATTGTTGAGTGCTAAATTGCAAACAATGGAATAATTAATAAATACAGTGCAATCTACTACGACAGTTATGCCTCGACGACGTGATCCGTACACCAGAACTGTTGGCGTATAAAAGGACTTGCTATGCACATCTTCAAGCCATCCAATCCACTATGATACTCAGTGTGTGTCAATGACTCTATATATACAACACAGGACAGGATGCACACAAAGTACTGGGCAATGACATGAGACTTTATATTCCAACTGAAGGAGCAGGGTCAAGCAAAAAAAAAAGAAACACGTTGCACTAAATTTCTTTTTTTTTCCATATTGGAGGCGGAGATGATGGAAAGAATATGTCTTTCCAACAAACTTTAACTTTTATCTATAAACTATGATGTTATTATATACGAGGCAGCATATAAAAAGAAGCATTCGTATGTCTATAATGGAACCTGAACTAGGTTAAGTGCATGTCTTGGTAAAGTATCGTACAGATAAAATTTACGATACTAATAAATCTACAAAAGTCATCGAAATTACGATTTATAGTTGTGTAGGACATCATGAGGGCATAACAACGAAATTTACAGCTGACCTTTGACCAGAAGGACCACACACACACGGAATAAAGTAAAAATAAATATAACTGGGTACAGCAAAAACTCAACCTATAAGGTTGCGCAACATAAATTCAGAGTCGACCAATGATATTCGCCTGTAATGATGGGTGGCAACTCTGTATGCAAATTTTCTAGCTATATAGTATAATTTTATGTTTGCATAAATAATGTAAACAGGACAATGTCCGTTTTTTTGTTTTTTTTCAGTGTAAGTAAGAGACAGACTTCACTTGCAAATTTTATCCCAATGCTGATAGCAGCAAAAAAAATAAGATGCTGCGGTTGGATTTTAGCAGATGCTGTACCATGAATAACATATAAAATATATATATATATAAAAATAAGTTACCCCAACATTGGCTTAAAAATACATGTGATGCCCGATTAAGGATTAATATTTTGTGTCAACATTTTTTTTTTTGAGACCTTTTGTGCCTACCTGTGGGACATTCTCGGAGCAACGAGAATTCTACATGCTGCCGGGGGCAGTGGATCAGGTAGTCCATTATGATTTTATTCCATTGTTTTTACCAGTAATAAGCATTACCTATGAAAGTAACGGACTATGGTGATATTTCACGTGTTATAAAATTAATTAAATAGATTGATTAATTGAAATAGGTAAATATATATATAAT
The DNA here is from genome assembly GCA_963932465.1 of Maratus speciosus. Taxonomy (NCBI): domain Eukaryota; kingdom Metazoa; phylum Arthropoda; class Arachnida; order Araneae; family Salticidae; genus Maratus; species Maratus speciosus. The sequence continues at coordinate 311,205,706 of OZ010792.1, forward strand.
TATGTGCATCAGCATTACTATTAAAATATATAACCCACAATATGTAAATAACCTTTTTTATTGTAAATTTTCTCCTATAATAAAATGTAATCAAGTTTGAATATGAGTAATTTTTTCTTTATTTTAATTCTTAATTAATATTTTTTTTTCTTATAGATGTGGGAATGTAAAATAAATAATCTATTTATCTATATAATTTACTAAAAAAAATTATTATATAAAAGAAATTACAGACTTAGAAGGTAAACGATCTCCGAAAAAAATAACACAGCGCATTGTTTAATTATAATTTTAAAATTTAATATATTAAATTTTCTTTGGATTTCCCCGAAGGGAATTGTTAATTACATCGTTTACCTAGAGTCATTTGGTGCTATCACTGTACGAATAGTAAGAATCATAAAAATTAATCTCCTCTTTTTAAATTTATATTAATCAACCTCATTACCCGTGTTGCAATGTATTAAAGTTATGGATATATTTTAGCATGTATATATCATTCCAGCAGTTGTTCAAAAAAAATTTTCTGTATGCATAATTTAGAGTTTTATCATGCACGCAACACTTAAGAGGCCACACTAGTCACGGCTTGAAGTTCGAACGCTAATGCTAAGTCTATGGGAGCAATGTTTTCAAATATCTTGCTTGATTTTTAATATTTTTAAATGATTTTTTTTGCACAGGATAGCTGAGGACTATCTGTTTACGGGCTATTTTCTACTTTTCCAATTTTTGTTGTAGTTTAATTCTCAGGATCCTGTCAATTTAGGATCCAGTGAAATTCGAGGTGTTGTGTCCTTTTTAGTCTTATAACATTCATATCAGCAAAATTCAGGAAAAATTTTTTAATAACAACGAAAATATAGAGTTTAAGCTTTCCAATAACATGCTTTCAATAGTTCTACTACAATTAGGCTGAGCAAAATTTGCAAAGATTTTGATGAATAATGTGTCAAAAACGGCCTCGTAATGTTATGCTCTCCGCCTCTACCAAGACGATGAAAACCACGCCTATTAAAAATATGATTGGCTAGTATCCAAACACTTTAGCAAATGGAAACGATTTAATTGTGATTGGATTATTGTATCGTGTTAAAATAGATCACTCCTATTTCAAACCTTGCATTTATTTTTTTCTACGATTATTGTTTAATTTCAACAAAATACTCTTGAAAGAATGAAATATTTCAAATTCTATATTTCTATGAATAACGAAGGAAAATATGCATTTCGTTTGTATATACACAATTTCTGAACGGTACAGTGAGAGGTACAACTTTTACCAAGTTACCAGGGGATACAGATAGTTTATTAAGTAAAACGGTAAAAAAAATAGACGCGTTCTTTTTAAAGTATTTTTTAAGTTAAAATAGTTAACAAATAATAAAATTACGAAGTCATAATTTGCTAGAACATGTTTGTGGCCTGGCCAGGAGACACGGTTTCAAGTCTCCCATTCTTGTATATGTATAAAATATTCGTCAATTTAACATTTTAAGTTCGAAAAAGTTTTTTTTTTTATTAAAAATCAGTAGGATTTAAAGTTAGAAAGTTTTAAAGATTGTTAACTTTAAAATTATAGATAAACTTGTTCAAAACTTTGAAGAAATATTTTTAATATTCATTACTTTAATATTTATTATTTTTAAGGGAACAGTACACCTTTAACAATCGCAGAACGAAATTTGTCCTGTGTAACACATCTTTTTTTAAGAGCCCACTTCAGAAACGGGAAGAAAGTAAAACGTTAAGGTTAAGTCTATGGGGGCGTTATTTTAAAATTTCTCGCTTTGATTTTAAAATTATTGAATGAAGTTTTTTGCATAGGATAGCTGATGACGCTCTACAACCAGGCAAGCTTTTACAGGGTTCGTACACATTTCTTTAAATAAAAATCAAGTATTTTTAAGGACTTTCAAGGACCAAAACCAAAAAAAATTAAGGACCTTCAAATTAAATAAACTAATAAATTATAACATGCATTTTTTAATAAAGGGTTTCTTTCATTTTTGTAAAAGTTTTAAATATTCAAATGGATGGGAAGGGGGGGGGGATTTCACCATGTGGCAGTAGAAATTTGGAAAATTTTAAAATAACATACAGCAGAAGAAAAAACTAGTCAGATGTGCCAATCCCAAAACTTTCTTCTATCTAATACATGTTAATACTACAAATTCATTATCAGAGTGCCAAAATTAAATGGTCTATGCCCCTCATAAGCATTCTAAAGATATGAAATTACGTGCATTAGTTCTTGAGATACAACTATTGTTAAAACCGTGCAAATCCTGCAAAATATAGCATAGCAGCGACACCTGTAGGGTGATTTACACCAAAACCTAATAAGCAACAACTTATGTAAACATCTAACTGAATCTGAAGTTTGATGAAAATCCGTGCATTAGTTCTTGCGATATAGGTATTACAGAAATCGTGAAAAATGCAGCATAGCAGCGCCATCTGTTAGGGGATTAACACCAAACCATAATCAGCACCTATAATTAGCAAGGTATACCTGAATCTGAAGTTTGATGAAAATTCGTGCTTTAGTTCTTGAGATATAGCTATGGCGTAAATCATGAAAAATGCAGCATAGCAGCACCACCTGTTGGGCGATTTACATCAAAAACTAATCAACACTAATTTATATCGAGGGTTAACTGAATATAAATTTTTTATTAAGTTTTGTGCATTAGTTCTTGAGATACACCACCCACAAAATTTGTGTCACATACAGACAAACAGGGTCACAGACTCATTTTGTAAAAACATGTTTTTCAGGATATCTAACCCCTAAAACGTGTAAATCGGTCGAAAATTTTCCCGAATCAAATACTTTCTTATTGTAAAGATAAACAAAGAGGAGAAACATAATTTTCTTTAATTATTGGGGGGGGGGGGGGGGGTTGTTTAACAGACTTATAATTAACTTAAAGACTTGGAGGGGGGGGGGAATAAAACTGTATGATCGATTATTTATTGTTACAATAAATTAACTAATGGAGCAGAAAAAGTTTTAAAAAAAGCAATGATTTTTAAGATTTTAAACTTTATAAGTTGAGGGGGGAAAGTAACAAGCACATTTTTTTTTTAATTTTTTAGGGAGGGAAATTATTAATGACTTATTTATTTACCTTACGAAAAATTTACAAGAAAAGTTTTTTTTTTCGCTATGACAAAATTCGCGTGTTTCTCGCGATCTTTTGACGAAATTTGCGTATTTTTGGAGATCTTTTGACGAAACTTGCGTATTTCTGGCAATCTTTTCACGAAATATGCGTATTTTTCGCGATCTTTTGACAAAATTCGCGTATTTTTCGCGATCTTTTAACGAAATTTGCGTTTTTTCACAATCTTTTGACCCCGTTTTGTTCGTTTATTGACGAAGTCAGCTATCCTTTGACAAAATGCACATTTTTTTCGTGATCCTTTGACGAAATTGACGTGTTATTCGCGCTATTTTGACGAAATTCTTGTGTTTTTCGCGATATTTTAACGAAATTCGTGTGTTTTTTGCGACCTTTTGATGAAATTTACGGGGTTTTTTCGCCATTTTTTAACAAAATTATCGTTTTTACGATCTTTTGACCGAGTTTTGTTCGTTTTTGACGAAATTAGCGATCCTTTGACAAAATTCACGTTTTTCCGTGATCATTTGACAAACACAGGGATGAAAGTACACTAAAGCCGTTTTGTAGCAGCAAAAATCGAATTTTGGAGCAGTAAAATCTATTTTTTTAGCAGCAAAAATCTGATTTTGTAGCAGTAAAATCCCTTTTTTGTAGCAGCAAAAATTAATTTTGTAGCAATAAAAACTGTTTTTGGCGCAAATTGAAATTCTAATGCTAATAAAAAGAAAATTGCGTATTTTCGCGATCTTTTGATGAAATTTGCATATTTCTTGCGATCTTTTATCGAAATTAGCGTAATTCTCGCGATCTTTTGGCGAAATTAGCGTATTTTTCGCGATCGTTTGACAAAATTCGCGTATATTTCGCGATGTTTTGACAAAATTCGCGTATTTTTTGCGATCCTTTGTTGAAATCAGCGTGCTGTTCGCTATTTTTTGACGAAATTAGCGTGGTTGTTTTTAATCTTTTGATAAAATTTACGATTTTATGTGACCTTTTGATGAAATTTGTGAAGTTTTTCGAATTTTTTAACGAAATTTGCGTTTTTTCACAATCTTTTGACCCCGTTTAATTCGTTTTTAGAAGTAATTGGTAATCCTTTGACAAAATTAACGGGGGTTTTTTCGCTATAACAAAATTCGCATGTTTTTCGCGATCGTTTGACAAAATTCGCGTGTTTCTCGCGATCTTTTGACGAATTTGCGTATTTTTCGCGATCTTTTGGCGAAATTCGCGTATTTTTCGCGATCTTATAGCGAAATTCGTGTATTTTTCGCGATCTTTTGACGAAATTAGCGTGGTTTTTTTTTAATCTTTTGACAAAATTTGCGGTTTTTTGTGACCTTTTGATGAAATTTGTGGGTTTTTTCAAGATCTTTTAACGAAATTTGCTTTTTTCACAATCTTTTGACCCCGTTTTGTTCATTTTTAGAAGTAATTGGTAATCCTTTGACAAAATTAACGTATTTTTTTTTTTTTTTGCTATGACAAAATTCGCATGGTTTTCGCGATCGTTTGACAAAATTCACGTGTTTCTCGCGATCTTTTGACGAAATTTGCGTATGGCAATTTTTTGACGAAATTTGCGTATTTTTGGCAATCTTTTGACGAAATTTGCGTATTTTTCGCGATCTTTTGACAAAATTCACATATTTTTCGCGATCTTTTAACGAAATTCGCGTTTTTTCACAATCTTTTGACCCCGTTTTGTTCGTTTTTTTACGAAGTCAGCTATCCTTTGACAAAATGCACGTTTTTTTCGCGATCATTTGACGAAATTCGCATGTTATTCGTGATATTTTGACGAAATTCTTGTGTTTTTCGCGATTTTTTGACGAAATTTGCGTGTTTTTCGCGATCATTTGACGAAATTTATGGGTTTTTGCTACCTTTTGATGAAATTTGCGCGTTTTTTTCGCCATCTTTTAACAAAATTATCGTTTTTACGATCTTTTGACCGCGTTTTGTTCGTTTTTGACGAAATTAGCGATCCTTTGACAAAATTCACGTTTTTTTGTGATCATTTGACAAACATCGCGTGTTTTTCGAGATCTTTTGACCGCGGTTTTTTGCTTTTTTTTGACGCAATTGGCGGCATAGAAAAAATTGATTTTTTTTTTGTTGTTGTTTCTCGGATCGACGAAATCCTGCTAAATTTCATCTTGGCACTAAGTACGTTTTGGTGTAGGTTTGGCGCAAAATGGAAAAAAAATAGCTCTTTTGTAGCAGCTTTGCGCAAATTTTGGCTTCGTCTGGCGCAGGTCTTACATCCCTGAGAGTAGAAAAAGGTTAAAAAAATGAAGTTTTTAAATTTGATATTACAAAGGGGAAAGTAAAATTTCAGAAGGGGAGGCAAGGCGGGATTAAGATTTTTTTTTTAAATCAGAAATTAAAAGAAATGCAGAAGAGTTTCACCTTTGATTAAGAATTAATATGAGAGTAAAATTAAGCACTTTTAAGGACTTTTTTCCGATTTTGCATGAAAATAAGTACTTTTAAGCACCAAAAATTTCCTTTGAAAAATGTAAGCACTTTTAAGGACTTTCAAGGACCGTACGAACCCTGTTTTACTTTTTAGATTTTGGTTATAGTATTTTTAATATATATATATTAGGTTAGTTTCAATTTCAGAACAGATTCACCTCGGTTCCGAAAGTAAAGGTAATTTTTTTTTTAATATCTGAAATTAAAATCGAAAGGGTAAAAACTAGCCCGGTTGTAGATCATCCTCAGCCATCCTATGCAAAAAAAATCATTTAAAAATATTAAAAAGGAAGTTAAATATTTGAAAATAACTCTCCCATATACTTAACGTTAGAGCTTACATTTTGTTCTCGTAACAAGTGCGAATTCTCAAAGGTAACATAAAGATATTCTTTGTAACTTCAAGGAAACGCTAAAATTTATCATTAACTTTAATAATGTAAAACTAAAAATAATGAGATGTAAGGTCAAATATAGCATTTTATAAAAGTCTGCTAGCTAGAAAATTTATTTTGTAATACGTATTATTTTATAATAATTTATACTTCACTTATATGGACATTCAAAAGTTTTCTTTTATATTATGGCCTATGTGGGAAAAATCATTTGCGACGTATTTTAATGATGTAAAACAATTTTAAACATAAAATTTATGCACCTTATTGAAGTGCACAGGTACGTGTACAGGGGAATTCAAAAGTGGATTTCGTTATATTATGGACTATGAAGAAAAAAACGTTTGCGGCGTATTTTAATAACGTTTCTCTGTTGCAACATAATGAAATTGATATGAATTTATAAGGTGAAAAAAATGCTTTCTGAAGGGGTTGCAAAGCATCTATCACTCATTTACAGGGTCACAGAAAAGAGTTCATCTTTATTACAGAAAAAAGTGCTTGCAGCATGTGTTGTAGCTATGTTTCACGATTTTAAACAAGATGGAACTAATATACCTTACTGAGGTTTACTACAAGATGCTTACATTAAAATATGATGTGCATCACATTTTATTTCATTTACAGGGGCACATAAAAGATATTGGATACAATGATGTATATGAGTATTGTCTATTAGTGATGATTGCTGAAAGTGAGTTTTCAGCTATGATATACATTTTTAACTAAATTTCTGCATACTTGATTAATCTATAGGCTATATATAGGGCTACACAAAAGAACTAGGAAGAATTGTTGCGAATGAGAGTGAATTGATTAATTTTATTTTCAAGTTCAACTATATTTAGAAAGATATGTTTGGAAAATTCAAATATAATAATATACAAGCCTGTTCAAAGAATTCGATGCATGCACGCGTATTTCAGACACGGGAAGAAATGAAAACGCTAATTTTAAGCCCTTGGGGGCGTCATTTTCAAATTTCTCGCTTTGATTTTAATATATTTGAATGATTTTTTTTTGCATAGGATTGCTGAGGATGATCGACAACCAGACTAGTTTTTACTTTTTTGATTTTGGTTATAGTTTTTTTTTATGTTAGGATAGTTTAAATTTCAGAACGGATTCCAACCGGTTATGAAAGTAAAAGTAATTAAAAAAATATATCTGAAACCAAAATTGAAAAAATAAAAACTAGCCCGGTTATCGAGCGTTCTCAGCTATCTTATGCAAAAAATTCATTTTAAAATATTAAAAAGGAAGCGAGATATTTGAAAGTAACTCTCCCATAGACTTAACATTAGCGCTTTCATTTTTTCCTAGTTACTAGTGTGGGTTCTCAAATGTAACGTAAAGGAACTGTTTGTAACGTTTAGGAAACGCGAAAATTTATCATTAACTATAAGAATGTAAATCTAAAAATAATGAGACTGTAAGGTAAAATATCGCAATTTATAAAAGTCTGTCAGCTGGCAAATTTATTTTGCAATGCGTAACTGTAACAGAATCCTGGTTTAAACGGAATAGCTTCATGATTCCCCTAAAAATATCTTACAATTGTATCTGTAAAGACGGAAACAACCCACCTAAAACGGTATTTCGTACACATTGTTTATGTTTCCGTCTTAGCAGGTTTTATAGTGTCATGTTTTTAGTTGAGGGGGTGGAATTTTAATTATTACCAGGCCCCGCGTTTTTCTCTAAGCCCTCTATATTTTCTATTTATATATCCAACACAAAACGTTTGGACGGGTACTCAGATGTTTAGCACTCTCCAACATAGTTGAAAAATGTTTATGAGTGGGGCTTGACTGCTCGTCTGTCAGTACTCTAACTAGCGTACATATACTCGTATTGTGATGTAATAGAAATACGTTGTTGATGTTTATCATGTCATAAATGACATTGATAATGAAGCGTGTAATAATTTATACTTCACTTACATAGACATTGAAAAGCATTCTTTTATATTTTGGCCTATGTGGGAAAAATCATTTGCGGTGTATTTTAATGATGTAAAACAATTTAAACATAAAATTTATGCACCTTATTGAAGTGCACAGATACGTGTACAGGGGAATTCAAAAGTACATTTCATTATATTATGGACTATGAAGAAAAAACGTTTGCGGCGTATTTTAATAATGTTTCTCTGTTGCAATCATAACGAAATGGATGTGAATTTATTAGGTGCACTGAAACATGCTTTTTAAGGGGGTTACAAAGCATTTATCATTCATTTACAGGATCACAGAAAAGAATTCAGTTTTATTACAGAAAAAACTGCTCGCAGCGTGTTTTAATTCTGTTTTAATATTTTAAACAAGATGAAATTCGTATACGTTACTGAGGTTTACTACAAGATGCTTACATTAGAATATGATGTGAATCACATTTTATTTCATTTACAGGGGCACATAAAAGTTGCTAGATACAATACTGTATACGAAGTATTGTCTATTAGGGACGATTGCTAAAAGTGAGTTTTCAGCTATGATATCCTTTTTTAACTAAATTTCTGCATCCTAGATTATATATATGATTTCTATAGAGCATGTATAGGGCTACGCAAAAGAACTAGGAAGAATTGCTGATAATGAGAGTGAATTGCTTTTTTTTAAATTAAATTCTACATTTTCACGTTCAACTATATTTAGAAAGATGTGTTTGTAAAATATAAATATAATAATATACAAGGCTATTCAAAGAACTGGATGCATGCGCACGCGCATGAATAATAATTTCTGGAAGTACGATTTCAGTTGTTTACAGCATGTTTATACTGCAATAATTTTGATCTTACCATAACCATGTGCCGTGTATATAAACTTGTTCGGATGCAAGGGCTGTACAAAATAATGCAAATATACTGCAGTTAATTGGTAGGAATTGCTGAAAGTTTACTTTCATCTGCATTATTCGTTTTCTTATTATATTAAATTTTATCATATTTTTTATGGCGTTAAAACAAGCCTAAGAACACACTGTAAAAAAAATTCCGCAACGTTCCTGGGAAAAAATGGGCAGCTGAGTTGCCCATTATTTCCAAGAAACATTTCTTGAAAATGACTGGTACTTTACTATATATGTTAAAAACTTTCTACAGAAATGCCAGTAAGTTTCCTGCGAAATACCAGGAATATTTCTGTTGACAGCAAAACATTACTGACAGATTCAAGGCTGGAGTAGCACAAGAGCGAAAAATGTCCAGACCAGGGATCGAACCTGGATACTTGGCGTGCCGTGCCAATGCCTTACCTGTTAGGCTATCCGGACCGATACCTGGCTGACATAATTCACTCTGGATGTTCGTTCCCTTCATTATGACATTACTGACATTTCACAGCATGCGGGATCCGCAGACGATTTTTACATTTCCAGTTGACAATTTTCGCTTTATTATCATTATTTGTTAGAATGAAAAAATATTTTGAAATTGACATCAAAATTATTATTTATAATTTACACGAAAAAATAAATTTTCAGTTAAAATTCAATAAAGTAAATATATATGTGATATATTGTTTCTGAACTTTGCTTAAAATATAAAAATATATAAATGTAAATAATAATTAGAAAAAAAATCTAGACATAAAATATTTTGGATTTTCGTCAGTGATTATGTTAGCTTACAAGTTAGATAAAATACATATAAATTTTCATGAAAAAAAAAAACCTAAACGTAATTGTATATTTTTTCCGAAAAAAAAATCAAATTTGAAGCAATTCAAAGTGTCAAATATATGTCAAATTTAAATCAAATTGTAATAAAGTGTTAAAATATAAAATTAATTAAAAAAGAAAAAAAAAAGTCAAGAGGTAGCATCGAACCCGGGCCGTACGGGTGGCGTGCAAGCTGTCTGCGTCCACACCACGAAAGACACGTTGAGAGCTGCAAACTAATGGGTATTTGAAACGTATGCTAAAACTCGGCATCTAATTTCTGAAAATCTAAGGCCCATTTGAAGAAATTCTTTCACAAGAATAATTAGAGATAAGAACTCTAAAACATACTTTAAATTAATCAAAATAGGTGAGAATCATATTTGATTGTCCCCTGGTTAATGCAGATCCAAATAATAGGTGTATTTTTTTTTACACACTCTGCTCGTTAAAGATTTCACAGACAAGTACGAGAGATAATCTCTTAGTGATGTCACAGATGTATTGTATTTTCATCTGAATTATCTTGACAATAGAGACGTAAAGGATTATGTCGTCTATTGATTTATTTGCATTCCATATTGATTTTTTTACATTCATTTAAGGAATTCGTTTTCGACACTCGCGCGCGAGCAACGGATTATAGGAAAAAAAAAATAATAAATGGCGGCCGCAGCGTTTTGCTGTTTCCAACTTTTGTTCAGGAACGTTTCAGATAAGAAAACCAGAATTTCACAGGAAAGAGCTAAATTATTCTGAAAACCTGATAAAAGGCGAAACGTTCCTGGATTTTACATGGAAAGTTACCATTTTTTTTTACAGTGCATCCATTGATGACTTTATCATTTTCATTTTTCAGTAATTTGAACAATTTAAATTTACTAAGATTTAACAAAAACTTAGTTAATATAACAAACAAAAACACAACAACATACAAACAAATATAACACATAAAGTAACAAACAACAACAACAAACATAAACAAACTAACATAAACAGAGGATAAACAAAAAGTTAGTAAGTATTAAAGAATGTTTACTTTGAAAGTTTTGATCAATTTGTTTGAAAATTTAAAGGAATATTGTTAATATTTATTACTTTTAATATTTATTATTTTTAACGAAAAAGTACACCTTTAACAGCCGCAGAAAATGCGAAATTTGTCCTGTATTACACATCTTTCTTTAAGAGCCCACTTCAGACACGGGAATAAATAAAAACGCTAATTTTAAGTCTATGGGGGCGTTAATTTCAAATTTCTCGCTTTATTTTAATAGATTTTTTTTTTGTTTTTGTTTTTTCTGCATTGGATAGCTGAGGACGATCGAAAACCAGAATAGTTTTTACTTTTTCGATTTTGTTTTTAATTTTTTTTAATATTAGGATAGTATCCATTTCAGAACGGATTCCAACCGGTTCCGAAAGAAAAAGTAATTTTTTTTTAAATATCTGAAACCAAAATCGAAAAAGTATATGTTAGCCCGGTTATAGATCCTCCTCAACTATCCTATGAAAAAAAATTTCATTTTAAAATATTAAAGAGTAAGCGAGATATTTGAAAATAACGCTCCCGTAGACTTAACATTAGTGCTTACATTTTTTTGCCGTTTCTAATGTGGGTTCTCAAATGTAACGTAAAGGTAGTTTTTGTAACGGTAAGAAAACGCGAAAATTTATCATTAACTATAATAATGTAAAACTAAAAAAAGACTGTAAGGTAAAATATAATCTTTTATAAAATCTGCTAGCTAGCAAATTTATTTTCTAATACGCAGCTGTAACGGAATCCTGGTTTAAACGGAATATTTCCCTGATTCCCCTTAATATATCTTATACAGTAGAGCGCCGATTATCCTAACAAGTCGGGACCGAACCTAGTTCGAATAAGCGAAAGTTCGGATAAATGGACAGACAATTTAAGGGGTGTTTCTTACTATACTAATACCTTCACACTTTATCCAGGCTTAGGACTGGTAGCGCCAGTTAGTGCTAGCGTGTTTAAAAACTGTCTTTTTGTTTACTTTTTTATCATTTAAAATTTTCTTTTTCTCTTTTTATCATTTTCTGAACTCCAGAGATTATAATTTAAACAAAATAGCTTTCGATTGTTGCTTGCTTCAAATAAGACGTTCTTTCCAATGTTGCCATATCTCGAATTCTTCTTAAATACGTTATTTGAATAGGATCAGAGTTCTTCTGCCATTCAAGCCATTTCATAGCTGTTTCCAAACACTCAAAGGCTTCGTTATGCGATGGATTTGGGTCATTTTCAGGGCATTCGTTTTCATTTCTTCAATTTATTTTACATCTTAAATCTCATCCACAATCTCATCATCATTAAAAAAAAATTTTTGAGAGAAATAGGTTGTTCGGATAAAATTTTTTTTGAGAGAAATAGGTTGTTCGTATAATTGGAAGTTCGGTTAACTGGAGTTCGGATAATCGGCGCTCTACTGTAATTGTATCTGCAAAGACGGAAACTGCCCATCTGAAACGGTAATTCGCCCCTACTGCTTGTGTTTCCGTCTTACCAGGTTATATAGTGTCAATTAATACCAGGTCCCGCTTTTTTCTCTACAACCTCTATATTTTCTATATGTATATCCAACACAAAACGTTTGGACGGGTACTCATATTTTTAACACATTACAACATAGTTAGAAAATGTTTATGAATTGGTTTCACTGCCCGTCTGTCCGTGGTCTAACTAGCGTACATATACTTGAATTGTGATGTAATTGAAATACGTTGTTGAAGTTTATCATGGGATACATGGCACTGATAATAAAGCGCGTAATCATTTATATACTTCACTTACATGGACTTTCAAAAGTATTCTTTTATATTATGACCTATGTGGGAAAAATCATTTGCGGTGTATTTTAATGATGTAAAACAGTTTAAACATAAAATTTATGCACCTTATTGAAGTGCACAGGTTCGTGTACAGGGGAATTCAAAAGTACATTTCGCTATATTATGAACTATGAAGAAAAAACCTTTGCGGCGTACTTTAATGTTTCTCTGTTACGAACATAATGCAATTGATATGAATTTATGAGGTGCAATAAAACATACTTCCTGAAGGGGTTGCAAAGCATTTTTCATTCATTTACAGGGTCACAGAAAAGAGTTCAGTTTCATTACAGAAAAAACTGCTTGTAGCGTGTTTTAGTTATGTTTTACTACTTTAAACAAGATGGAATTCATATATGTTACTGAGGTTTATTGCAAGATGCTTACATTAGAAGATGATTTTGATCACATTTTATTTCATTTACAGTGGCACATAAAAGATGTTGAATAAAATACTGTACATGAATTATTGTCTATTATGGATGACTGTTGAAATTGAGTTTTCAGCTATGATTTACGTTTTCAACTAAATTTCTGCATACAAGGTTATATATTTAAATTATATACATCATGTATAGTAGGGTGGGTCGAAAAAAACGAAATTTTTATAATCGAAGTGTAATAGCGCGGAAAAGTTGCCTTTTGTAATACAGAATAAATTTCTAAAATATTACATCGATCGGTTAATATCTTTTACCGCCGCAAGGGGGCCAAAATTTTAAAAAATCACAAAAAACATGTTTTTTTTATCATTTTTTTTAAAATTATCCAAACATACCAATACAATTTTTAATAGAACGCAATAACTACATGAAGATATGAGAAATGTCCCGGTAAATATTCATTATGATGAAATCAGATCTTTATTTGCCGCAAAAGACCATATTTTTTGTAAAAATTTCAAAAATTTCACTTTTTCATTTCTTTTTAATTTTTTATAATTTCTATAATATGTCTAGAAATAAATAATTTTACTTTATATCTATTAATATATCATAATTTTTTATAACTATTTGTAATAGACTTGAAAATAAAGTTAATCATTCATTTTTCTTGACGATCGGTTCATCTACTGATGTTTTACTTCATAACAGCCAATTCATGCCACAAAAATTATATAAAATGAGCAAAATGTTTTAGTATTTTATGAATTAAAATATAGAGACGTTTAACCGAAACGGGTTAAATAAATTTAAAATGAAGAAGAATTTAATGTAAATGAATTTTATAATATAACTTGCTTTCAGATGAAGCCATTATTTCTCGAGAGGACAAAACTGATCAGATGTGATCCTCCCTCTGTTCTAGTAAACAAACTTTATCAGTGCTTCAATGAATAATTTCACGCATCTTTCTAGTGATTGAGTGGGACAAGGAAAGTTATAATATCTGGTATCTTTAATCGAAAATTTTTAACTCACCAGCGTTTTTAGTCGATAAAGAAACCATAACAGGTGGTTCCGTTAGTTTCCAGTTTTGTCAGTAGACTAAAGCCATACAATTTTAAGCTTCAGTGTTGAAGTCTGCTATGATAAAGTGACGGATGGCACTATTCTAGTCCACAAAACTTCGTGCTTTTGCAATTTTCTTCATGGCTGGGGCCCTGATGTTCTCCTCTTCATATGCTATCATTCCAAAGAGGCTATTTGTATGATTTGCGAAATAGTCATCTCGTGAAAATACAGGAACTATAATCTTTCGTAGATTATCTGTCAAGTAACGTAAGTTACTAACTATAGTGCACAGATCTGGAAAACATGAGTGATTCATTTTAATTCTGAACCAACTGATGCAGTACATTTTCAGGATGTACTCAAAGAGTATGACAAGTTAAAAAGAGGGTTTCTTTGTTCCAACGTAGAGTCTCAAAATTCGAATAGCAGTAATGATCCACCTTGCGTGAAATATTTGTCCAGGGACTCAGCAAAAAAGGTCAATTGTATACACGCGTGTTGAAAGTGCTTGCAATATTTCAGACATATACTTCTGGTCAGTTGACAAATCATCTTTATCAACAGCTAGGTGATCAGATTAAATTGGCTTAAATTTTGCAATTGGTAATAATTCGCAAATCGCAAGAGATCAACCAATTGGGCCACAATATGATAGATAACCTGTTTTTTTGTCATCAAGATGTTTGAAAAGATGTCACAGTGGAAGCTCATTGAAGTGAGTTCAAGGAAGCCAATAAAGTGGTTTTTTAAAAGTTGTTCCCAACTAATCCTACTATAACACCACTTTTGCATCCTGTTTTGAAGACAATTCCGCGAAATTCAACTGCAATTATTATTCCAGTCGGGATTTCATTTTTCTTCAAAAAATCTATAATGTCATTGCATATAGAAGTCGCCTTGCCAGACGATGGGGTCAAATGACGAAAATAATTCAGACCTGTTTCTAGTACAAAGAGATATGTTCCTCCTTGACTTCGAAAAGATGAAACTTTGCCACCTCTTTAACCTGGCAGATATTTCTATCTTTAGGGCCCTCAAAGTATAGAGTAAAAGGAGTACATTACAAAAAAAAAAAAAAAAAAAAAAAAAAAAAAAAAACGAACAAAGTAAAACGTGGCCCTCTAGCAGCGAGAAATTAATTTTACGTGCAGACAGCTGCAGGTGTTTCTATCATTGAGCAATTTTTTTTTATAGAATTACAGTGATCATGGTTAACAATGTGCATGAAATTAATAACATAAAATGCCTTTCCCAGCCTATTAGAAATGTAAAAAATCTGAAAACATTACAAAAGTTATGAAAATTGAAAAAATGGAAAACTTTAATTTTTAACATTTTTTAGAAATTTTGGCCCTGTTGTGGCGGTAAAAGCAACGATGTCACAAAAATGAAATGTTAATGTTACATTACTAATATCTTGGCGTGGCTATTGCGTTCTATTAGAAATTGAATAAGTATGTTTGGATAATTTAAAAAAAAATTGCTAAAAGTATGTTTTTTATGATTTTTTCGAAATTTGGACACCTTGCGGCGGTAAAAGATATTAACCAATCGGTGTAATATTTTACGTATTTTATCTTTTTTACAAAAGGCAACTTTTCCGCGCTATTACGTTTCGATTATAAATATTTCGTTTTTTTCGACCCACCCTAATGTATAGGGCTACGCAAAAGAACTAGGAAGAATTGCTGAGAATGAGAGTGAATTGCTTATTTTTTTTTAAAAATTAGATCCTACATTTTCAAGTTCAACTATATTTAGAACGATATGTTTGGAAAATATAAATATAATAATATACAAGGCTATCCAGAGAATTGAATGCATGTACGCCATGGATGATAATTTCTGGAAGTGCGATTTAAGTAGTTTTAATTCTAGTGTAATTTCGTATCCAGCGATTTCTGGAGTTCCATTACCTGAGATTTATTCTGTTGAGCTGAACCAGGTTTCAGACCAGATGCTTTAATCATCAAGGTTAGCTGGGTGAAAAAGTTCGACCAGAATCGTCCGGGATAGCTCAGATGGCAGAGCACTGGCGGCTTCAGCCAGGAAGGTCCCGGGTTCGAATCCTGGTCCGGACATTTTTCGCCCAGTTGGAAATTTACATCTAATATGATTTGTTTACCAATTAGAATAATTGTGTTAATATTATTCTAGTTTTAAGCATGTTTATATTGGAATAAATTTTATCTTAACATGTGGCGTGTATGAAAACTTGTTGCTAATGTAAGGGCTGTACAAAAAAATGCAAATATATTTCCGTTAATTGGTAGAAATTCCTGAAAGTTGATTTTCATCTGCATTATTTGTTTTCTTATTATATTAATTTTTAGCATATTTTTCATGCCGTTAAAACATGCCTAAGAACTTTCAGTGATGACTTTATCATTTTAATTTTTCATAATTTGAACAATTTAAATTTACTAAGATTTAACAAGAACTTAAAATTCGTAAGTTTTAAAGATTGTTAACTTTAAAAGGGTTGATGAATTTGTTCGAAACTTTAAAAAAATAATTTAATATTTATTATTTTTAATATTTGTAATTTTTAAAGGGACAGTACACCTTTAAAAGTCGCAGAAAATGCGAAATTTGTCCTGTATAACACATCTTAATTTAAGAGCACACTTCAGACACGGGAAGAAATGAAAATGCTAATTTTAGTCTATGGGGGCGTTATTTCCAAACCGCTTTGATTTTAATATTTTTGAATGATTTGTTTTTGCATAGGATAGCTGAGGACGATCGACAACCAGGCTAGGTTTTACTTTTTCGATTTTAGTTATAGTTTTTTTTTTATTGCTTCAATTTCAGAAACGATTCCACCGGCTCCGAAAGTAAAAGTAATTTTTTTTTTAAATATCTGAAACCAAAAATCGAAAAAGTAAAAAACAGCCCGGTTGTAGATCGTCCTCAGCAATCCTATGCAAAAAAAATTCATTTTAAAATATTATAAAGAAAGCGAGATATTTGAAAATAACGCTCCCACAGACTAAACATTAGCGCTTACATTTTTTCCCCGTTACTAGTGTATATTCTCAAAGGTAACGGAAAGACATTTTTTGTAACGGTAAGGAAACGCGAAAATTTATCATTAACTATAATAATGTAAATCTGAAAATAATGAGACTGTAAGGTTAAATATTACATTTTATAAATGTCTGAACAGTGAACAGCAGCGCAGTTCCAGGGGCTACCTATTTGAAGATCAAATCCACGCCCTGTCGATGAGTTGGTATATAGCACATCATAGCAAAAACAGGAAATGTTAGTCTAAGTGTAGTGAAACACTACTGTGATAGAGAGTGTCGATAACTCCTAGCAATACTGCCGAGAATCAAGGACAGAATGAGAGAAAAAGAGAGAGGAAAGTCTACTAGCTAACAAATTTATTTTCTGATATGCAGCTGTAACGGAATCCTGGTTTAAACGGAATTTGTTCATTATTTCCCTAAAAATACCTGGCAAGTGTATCTGCAAAGACGCAAATAACCCATCTAAAACGGTATTTCGTATCTATTGTTTATGTTTCCGTCTTACCAGGTTTTATAGTGTCATGTTTTTAGCATGAGGGGGTCGAATTTTAATTACAACTAGGACCATTTTTCATGAACTCCGCCTTTTTTTTTTGGAGGGAAAATAAAATTTGATGTCGATACGAGTGTGTTTTGAAAGGTTATCAGCCCGACAAAGAAAATAGTAATATTTTGACAATATTTCATTTTTTTTAACGTAGTTCCTTACAACTTATAAAATTTAAACCAACGAGTTTCCGACTTTTTATTATCTTTAGTATAATAAGCCTTATCTATCTTTGGAAATGAAGTGGTGGTGTCTGCTTTAACCCCATATTTTGAAGTGAATTTCCGACTACCGAGCCATTTCTCCAGGCTTGGGAAGAGGAAATAATCGCTGGGAGCAAAATCCGGTGCATGTGGAAGTACTACAGAGCGTAGGTGATTGACTTTAGTAGCGAAAACTACAGGCATGTGTGCAAGAACAATGCTGTGGTGAACGAACACCTTCTTTTTGCTCAGGTAGGGAAATTTTGTCGGAATAAGCACTCTTCAATTGGTCCTGTAGAGAAGAATAACACTGTCCGGTGACGATTCTGCCTTTTTGTCGGTGGTCTATGATCACAACATCTTGTGAATTCCTGAAAACCGTATCCATGGCTTTTCCAGCAGGTGGAACCGTTTTCACTTTCTTTGGTGCAATTTCAGCTGCTCTTTCACATTGTTTAGATCGCTCTTTCATCACTGAAGAATAATGGCGAATTCATGTTTCATCCACCGTTATAAAACATTGACGAAAATCAGCCGATTGTTTAAGTTTTCTAACTTAACTCGAAATCACCATAGTCCACATTACTAAAGGCCATCTGCACTACCTTCATAAAAAAAAAACAAACAAACAAAAAAAACAGTGAAGATGGAGAAACTCAAAAAATGCTAAAGAAAGGAGGGGTGGTGAATAAGGAGACCAAACTCACGAGGTTTAATTTGATTGTGTTAATAAATGGAATGTTTTCACGAAGGAATTTTCTGCAGAAAGTCCACCCAAATCAGCATTTCATTGCAAATTATATATCTCATAAAATCATAATAGAACCTCCACTTTTGAGCTTGCCAAATTCGATCTATAAGCAATATTCTGACGGAGGCAAATCAAGCAAATTTCTACCACTTATTTTAAAATGTTATTATTATCTTAATTAACTGAAGTTATTAAATATGATAAAAAAAATGTAACAATATTTAATAGAAGTATGCCTACTTCATCCTCGTGAAGTCGGAACCTACGGTTCGATCCAGCACGTTTCGGCCTGAAATTTTTTCTATAAGCGAGGCTCTATGATTGAATACGAGTCATAATTGATTGTATCAGTTTCTAAGCCTTTGTTGTCTAAAAATTTGAATGTACAGGTCTCCTCGGACGGAAATTTCTTGTTCCCGGAACCGGGCAGTACAATTAGCAGTACAAAAAAATTACGTATTATGAAGCTAAAACTTTGGCCCGACTCAATTTCTACAGAATATGTCGATATTTTTAAAACAACGTTATTCTACATTGTTCAAAAACCAGATTTACGCATAGTTTTTATTTTCAGATTATATTCGTAATTCATGGAATATAAGGAATAATAACAATATTAATATTTATTTAGACTACATTGATGACTACTTCGAAGAGGCCTTTTAATTAAAGCAAAAGTCAGTTTCTTACCCACAGAAGATTTTTCTTCGAATTCAGTGAGACAAGAAAATTGTTTATTAATAGATGTTACTTGGAAACTATAGCAGTAGTTTGCAGAAATACTGTTTATAATTAAGTGAATTAAATCAAACAATCCGCTAAAAGCAGCTTCAAATAATCAACAATTAGGCATTGTTTTCCAACAAGACCACACGTATCTTTGCCCACTGTAGACACAAAATATTATAATTGAGATGAAGTGTTTCAATCCAAGTACCATTCTCCAAAACTTACTTCGTCGAATGACCGTTTATTTAAATCACTTAAAAATATTTTGAGGATAAGATATTTTATTTTTTGGAAGATTTGAGAAAATACATCGATTCTTTAGCCAGATGAGCTCTAATTATGTAACTGCTAGGAATTGAAATTTTCACGAAATACACTTTCTTTAATTTCCATCAACAATATGCAACAAACTTTTACATCATTCCCAAAAATCTGAATTTGGTTACGGATTCTTCTCTGGTCTTTATCTATGAATTTTAATAACACTCCATCTTTACTTTCAATTTACATTGGTATCCTGGTTAAAGATTGCCTTAGTTAACATTTTTATTTCATGATGTATTTGTAATGGCACACACTTTCGTTTACTAAAATTCATTATTCAATGACAGAGTTTTATCAAATGAGTAGAGAGGAAATTAAGGCTCACAA
Source organism: Maratus speciosus (assembly GCA_963932465.1). Taxonomy (NCBI): domain Eukaryota; kingdom Metazoa; phylum Arthropoda; class Arachnida; order Araneae; family Salticidae; genus Maratus; species Maratus speciosus. The sequence goes on from OZ010792.1 coordinate 311,225,605, forward strand.
AGCAACAGTTAGTAAATTTGTCATTAGCTTTTCAAGAATTATACGAGAAGGATAATACCATCATCAACCAGTCTGTCACTTTGAAAGACTGCGTTATTTACATAGAAAATGTCAGTAGGGCATTTTTAACAAACTGATAAAAACATTTTCTGGGCACCAATGAATGACAGCTTAACATTGTCTTGATCGGCAAGTTCAAGTAGAGGCTGCAAAGTAAAACCAGTGATAATTTACCAAGCTAATTTATAAACTAGTAAAAACAGTTTCTTAGCAACAACGAATGATAGCTTAACACTGTCATGATCGGCAAGTTCAAGTAAAGACTATAAACTAAAAGCACTGCTAATTTACCAAATTCCGATATAGGACACAGATTGGTAAAGGATATTACGGCAACTCCTCCTGATTATTAACTTGGAAGTAGAGGAAGAAGATGGAGAATCTCTGGAGATATTTGACTGTGAGCTTTCAACTGACAAGGTAAAAAAAAAAATCTCTATCAGCAATGCGGGGAAAATAAAATTGTAACTTAATCTAAAGATAAAGATGCAGAAAATAAATTTATTTTCTCTGATTTCTGATAAAGAAAAAGAATGCTTTGGTAAAATTGGAAGAAATTCGAAATATTGCTTTGAAATGGAATTCTATGAAATTCATTATCAGAATTGCATATCAATGTAATGAAAAATCCAAGCAGTTTTCAGAGAAAATAAAAACAACTCTTTCTCAAACAATTGTAAAAAAAAAAAATACAGCTGTATTTATTACAAAAATCTCCAAATTCAGAGTGATGAATTAAAAAAGGTTTTTATACACAATCGAGGTATAAAAACAAAGGATGTTTTTGTGCCTGTCCACAGATTCCTAAAGAGTGATACAAGATTTCACAGGAAGGGATTTGTTCGACGGGTGGCAATTGCACAGACCATCAGCTCATCAAGTTGAAGGCTGGAATTTTAGGATTAGATAGAACTCAATTAGCATATTAAAATGCAAATAGTCTGATAAGTCATATCTTGATAGAAAACACCTGCACACCGGAGTTTAGTATTTGATCGATTGGTTTATCATTGTATTTTGCAGCACCCAAATGTATGAAAATATTGAAGTTTGGGTGCATGAAAACACAATGGTAAACCTGCAGATCAACCACTAAATTGATGTTCTGCAGATGGTTTTCACCAAGATACGACTTGGCAGACCAATGCATATAACTTGTATATAAAATAAACGGTCAAATACAACTATTACTCGCGCTCAGAGGGTTCCGTACAATAAATATATGAATTATTAACTGTATTATTTAAAAGAATAATGAAACGTTGTAAAAACCTATTCAACGTAGAGTTGGGTATAGCTGTATATATTAGAAAAGTATGAATGAGTATACCACAAAGGTTCAAAGAGATATGAAGCCGAAATAAAATTAAATATTGCTATTTTGTATAACTCTTTTTTTAAACGTATCTTAATCTGCATATGGTGAACTTAATTTGGTACTAACAATAAAAGTACTGCATATTTAAATTTCATTTGGCATTTCATAAAACTAAATTCAACATAGTAATATTTTTCATTTTAGAGTGTAGATGAAATAAAATCCTTGTTCAAAGTTTAAACTTGGCGTTGTACTAAGCGCGCTTCGAAAGGAGGTCGCACAGATGTAACTCGACTTTGTCCGTGCCGCATTCCTTTCAAATAGGTCTTTAATTATCATTTAAAGACACGGGAGGCGTATTGAGAGATCCACTCAACGCAAACTAGTCGCGAATGCCATAGTATTTATGCGATTAATTATAATTAAATTGGTCTGTTTTTAACAATTTGACGTTTACTGCTTTTATGCTGCTACTGGATATTGCATTACACAAATATATCATTAAAAGTTGTTATCTAGTATTTAAAAACCGATGGTATATAGAGTACGCCGCCTCTGCCATTATGTATGTCCAAACCAACCGTGTCTTTAAGGGTTAAGGCTCCTGCCCCTGCCAGCGAAGGCACACACGAGCTAATGCTAATCGTATGAGGAAGGATTTTTCTAATATCTCTTTTGCATTTCGATATTTTAAAATATTTTTTTTGCCATTGTATAGCCGAGATCCGTCTCTACATCGCACTTTCTTTACTTTTTCCTCCCCATAGGATTAGCATTAGCTCGTTAGTGTCTTCGCCGGCATTGACAGGAATCTTAATATCTCGGCGAATTACCGACGATTTTTTTTTCGAAAATCATTATAAACAATGATTTTATACTTTTGATACGATAGGTACCTTTAGCGCTCTTCGATACCTTTGCTGAATGCCCGCAAACAGAAATCTGTATGTAACAGAAAAATGCGATTTTATGAAAAACTATGCCACCTAGGGCAATCGCTATAATTTTCCTGCGAGTACCTCTACTACATTCCTCTACTACCTCGAATTTTTTTCATAATTTTAGTTTCAGTAGATTTGAAAATAGATGGGGGGGAGGGACATATTTTTGCACTACATTTTCGACGATATCTCTGAAATTATAATATCTAAAATTAAAAGAAATGTATTTTTGAGTTCGGCGTTACGGAATCTTTTAACCGATACCCCAAACGATATACAAAGAAAATATATTTCTTCTTCAAATAACCTAATTATCCCCTCTACGTTTTTCCCCACATATATTTGTGAATGTTTAATAATCTGTAAATATCTGGGTCAATAGTCTTTATTACATCTCCCAATTTGAACTTCCCACATTCCGCAGTTTACGAGTAAAATGGCTGTGACAGACAGACAGACACAGGAGTGATCTTATAATGATTCCGTTTTTACTTTTTAAGTACGGAACCCTAAAAATCATGATTATTGCAACTGAGAAATACAAAAACATAAGAAGATGAATTATTGACAATAAATAAAACAAGAAAGGAAAACCATGTGCCAAGTATGGATTATGAACCCTTTCCTACATTTTTAGTTCAGTTAGAAAAACATAACACATTTGAAAATACACATTTATTAATTCCTAGCAATAGACGGAAACGTACTTCAATTGTTTTGTGAAGCTCTGTTATGTTCCTTATAAATTTTTATACACGCCACATACTGAGTTAAAATTTAATTCAGAAATAAATACGCTGAAAATTACTGAAATCACACTTCTAAGGCTAACATTAGCTTAAGAATTGCTATCCATGGACGGCCATGTATCCAGTTTTTTGTCATATCCCTATTTATTTATATGCTACAATGTCATTTAGCCAACGGGACATTTAGCAGACAGCAATTAGACGACAGGATGTTTAGCCGACATGACAATTAGTCGACAGCGACTGTTAGCCGAAAAGACAGTTAGCCAACAGAGGACAATTATTCGACATGGACATTCATCCCACTTAACTGTAACGTAACTGTAACCTGATCTTAGCCTAATTAAACCTAAGCATAAACTAACTGTAGCGTAACTGTAACCTAACCAATACCAAACTGTAACGTAACTATAACCTATCTGTAACCTAAACGTAACCTAAGTGTAACATAACCGTAACCTAACTGAAACCTAACAGTAACCTAATTGTAGCCTAAATGTAACCTAACTGAAACCTAACAGTAACCTAATTGTAGCCTAAATGTAACCTAACTGAAACCTAACAGTAACCTAATTGTAGCCTAAATGTAACCTAACTGGGACGTAACCGTAATCTAACTGTAACTAACGTTTACCTAGTTATAACCTAATCGTATGCTAACTGTAATGTAACTGTAACATAACTTTACCATGACCAAGCTGTAACTTAAGCGTATTCTAATTATCACCTAAACGTAACCTAACAGTTATTTAACCATAATCTAAACGTAACCTAAGGGTAACCTAATTATAAAGTAACCGTAACCTAATTGAAACCTAACAGTAACCTAATTGTAGCCTAAATATAATCTAACTGGGACGTAACCGTAATCTAACTGTAACTAAAGTTTATCTAATTATAACCTAATCGTATGCTAGCAGTAATGTAACTGTAACACAACTTTACCATGACCAAGCTGTAACCTAAGCGTAATCTAATTATCACCTAAACGTAACCTAATTATAAACGAACAGTTACCTAACCATAATCTAAACGTAACCTAAGTGTAACCTAATTATGAAGTAACCGTAACCAAACTAAAACCTAACAGTAACCTAATTGTAGCCTAAATGTAACCTAACTGGGACTTAACCATAATCTAACTGTAACTAACGTTTACCTAGATATAACCTAATCCTATGCTAACTGTTATGTAACTGTAACATAACTTTACCATGACCAAGCTGTAACTTAAGTGTAATCTAATTATCATCTAAACGTAACATAATTATAACCTAACCGTAATCTAAGAGTAACTAATCGCAATTGTAACCAAACTGCAAATTAACTGTAACCTAGCGGGAAGTGCATAATATGAAAGAGTGATCAAAGGGTTGCCCAGTCCAATAATATATCACTTGAGGGATGTCGGAAAAGTCAGAAAAATGCTCCCGGTGATACAAATTGGGGTAGGGGGAACGGGAGGTACATAATATGAAAGCGTAATCAAAGGGCTCCAATGCGATGTATCTCATGAGGGGTGTCGAAAAATGTTAGAAAAGTACCGGCTAATTATACTATCAGCTAAATGTCCTGTCGGCTAATCGCCTTTTTGGCTAAATGTCCTTCCGGCTAATTGCCACGTTCGGCCAGTTGCCTGTCGGCCAATTATCTGTATTGCTAAAATTATTACTATATGTCCATTTCGGTCAATTGTCCTGTATGCTGTATGTAAATTTCAGCTAATTGTGTTGTCGGCTATATGTACGTATCGGCTAAATGCACGTGTCAGCTAACTGCTATCTGCTAAATGTCTTGAAGGCTATTTGATTGTCGGATAAATGTCTGCGACTGGCTACGGGTCAAACATCTATACTAAAAGTAGTTGAGCTTGAAAATGCATAAATCAAATTAAAAAACATCTTTAAGTAATTCATGGTCATTCTCGATACTACTGATGAAATCTTTTGTGTAGTGTCTATGCAACGGAATAGCAATAATTTTAGCAATACAGACAATTGGCCGACAGACAACTGGCCGAACGTGGCAATTAGCCGGGAGGACATTTAGCCGAAAAGGCGATTAGCCGACAGGACATTTAACTGATAGCATAATTAGCTGGCACTTTTCTAACATTTTTCGACACCCCTCATGAGATACATCGCATTGGAGCCCTTTGATCACTCTTTCATATTCTATGCAATTCATATGCACCACCTATGTGCCTGTGCAAAAATATTAGTTTAACTTAACTTATACCATAACTTATCATTAATCAAACATATCATAATTTAAAACTCACTATCAGCAATCATCCCTAATGTTTCCCTGTAAATGAACAATAAATTCGATGCACACCATATTCTTATCCAAACATCTTGCACTCTTTGTCTCCCCTTCTTCCGAAATTTCGTTTCCCGTTTTGCTTCCCTTACAGTATCAAGGTTTAAAATCTTTAAAATTCCTTAATATTTTCTTTAATTTTCTGTTTTATTTGTTACTTTAAACTAACAATAAATAGTCAGTCATAAATTTCGTTATCAATTTATTTCACCATATTCATTTCATTAAAATTTCTTGTAAATTGCCTCTATCGGAAATGTCATTTCTCCCTTTTGCTCCCTCATCACGGTACCCATATTTTAAAATAAAAACCCTTTAAAACTCTTTAATTTTTTTTATCTTTTCTGCTCAATTTGCCACTTTATTTTAACAATAAACAAACGAATCAAAAAATTTCTCCTCCCCCCCCCAACCCCAACTGAAATTGGTATTTCCTCCTCGCCTCTCCCTCTTACCAAGCATCTGAAATTTAAAGTCCTTAATTTTTTTTTCGTTTATTATTTTTTTAAATTATTTGTAAATATTTTCTAAGGTAAGTAAATAATAAGTCACCGATAAACTTCCGCCCCCCCTCCCCCCGCAAAAAAGAACTAATTCTGCTTATTCCTCTTTTTTTCCCTCAGATCACAAAATTTTAACCTTAAAAGTCATTGCTTTTTTTAAAACATTTTGTACTCTATCTGTTAATTTATAGTAATCATAAGTAATCATATAACTATACTCCTCCCCCACCAAAATTGACGCTTGCTCTGACTCTACCCTTACCAAGAACACAAAATTTAGTCTTTTTTTGTCCTATTTCTTATTCTTTAGTAAGGTAAATAAATAAGTCATCAAATAAAATCCCCCCCCCCTTTTTTTCTTCTTTCCCTTATTTAAGTTTAAAATCTTAGAAAGTCTTTTTTTAATACATTTTCAGCTTTATCTGTTTCATATTGAACAATAAATAATCGATTATATAATTTCTTCCACCCCCATATAAAATTGACGTTTTCTTCCCCCCCCCCCCCATTATTTCCGTGCTCATAAAATTTAAAGTCTCTAAAACTCCTAATTTCAATGTTTTTGCCCTATTTGTAAATCTTTAATAAGTTACATAATCAGTCATCTATTAAATTCCCCCCACCACCCAAAAAAAAAAAAAAAAAAAAAAAAAAATCTGTTTCTTCCTTTGTCTTACCCTCAATTCATGAAGTTAAAAAATCTAATTTACAGTCTTTAAAACTTTTTAATTTTTACTTTTTTTGGTCCTAATTATAAATCTTTATTATCTATAATATTAACTAAATCATTTCAACTATGTACGAAAGTGTTAACAATAAAGCGATAGGTGTACATTTAATTGTGCATAAAAAACATTTTAACTGTATTTTTCAAAGGAAAATGTCTTTAGAGAGATATTTGTAAGGAAAATATTGTGGTTTCTCGTCAACGTGCAAGTAAATTCTCAAAACCTTTCGAAATCATTTTATTCCGACTAGCTCAGAAAGAACCATCAAACGTAGATACCAAAGGTGCCTGAGTAATCGACTGAACCGAGTATGTCCATAAAGAAAAAAGAAAAATCATGCGTCTACGTCGACACTTCCAGAACACTGTAACAAAACTTCGCCGTTTAATAAAGTAAAGAAGATATCTAACTAAACATTTGTAATACCTATGACACGTTTGAAAAGCAGATTTCAACAATTGCACCCATAACCTGGAAGGTACTCCAATTCTTTTGTGCAGCTCATATGAGGCAGTGTATATGATATATTTGTACTGCATATATTTGTACAGATTCTACATACTATGTTAAAATTTAGTTTTGTAAGAAAATACATAAAACAGTTGAAAATTCACCCTCGGCAATTTCTACTAATAGACGGAAACATACTTGAATTCTTTTGTGCATTTCTGTATATAGAATACGGATTTTTATACACGTCAAACAGCATTAAGCTGAAATCTAATTCATGCAAAATCATGCTCAAAATTACTGAAATCACACTTGCAGGAATTATTTTCTATCGGCAGCCCATGTATCCAGTTTTTTGAATATCCCTGTATAGGATTTTATTTGTATGATACAAACATCTCTAAGCATATTAAATGTAGTTGAGCTTGTACATTTATAACTAAAAAAAACCTAACAACTTTAAGAAATTCATACTCATTCTCAGCAATGGTTACGAATTTTTTTGTGTAGTCCTGTATAGGGTTTGAAAAATATGTGCACACCACGTAGTACGCAAAAATTTAGTTAAACTTAAAAACGCATTCTGTAATTGAAAATGTACTTTCAGCATTAATTTTTAATAGCTATATCGGATACAGTATTGTATCAAAATATTTTATGTTTCCCTGTAAATGAACGCTAAATGAAATGCAGACCATATTCGAATGCAAGCATCTTGTAGTAAATCAAAGTAACGTGTATCTATTTCGTCATGTTTGAAATAATGTAACGTGATCAAAATACGCTACAAACAGTTTTTCTCGTAGACCATATTGAACCAAGTTCTTTTATCTGACCCCGTAAATAATTGTTAAATGCTCATGTTGTACAGAAAGTAGGCTTAGGACACCTCAGAAATTCATATCAATTTCATTATCTTTGTGACAGAGTAATATCAATCAAATACGCAGCAAACGATATTTCTTCATGGGCTATAACATAACGGAATACTTTTGAGTCCCCTATACTCGTACGTTAAGCATTACACATAACATAGTCTATAGTAACAATTTTAAAGTGTGTCTCAATGTACATAAATTTAACTGTGTTTAACATTGTGTAACACTATTAAAATACATCCTAAATAACCCCCCCCCACACGCACACACATAGACCATAATGTAGCGAATACTTTTGAGTGCATCTGTAAATGAACCATGAATGGTGCACCGAACATACCATGATGATTTTGAATATCGTATATCAATTACATGGCAATCCGACTATATTTACGCTAGTTAGAGCACGGATAGACAGACAGACAGACGGACGGACAAACCCAATTCATAAACACTTTTCAACTTTCTTGGAAAGTGTTAAAAATGAAAAAAATGTAAATGAAAATAAAAGTATTTTATTGTTATTTAGATTACGAACCGCTACAAAAAACATTCTTAACTGTCTGCATCATTTAAAAAATATTTAGTGTACAGAAATCTCCCCCCCCCCCACACACACACCTGAATTTACTCCTATGCACTTAAAATTTCAAATTGTGAAAACTCCTTTATGTTTTATAACTTACTTGTAAAAATAAAATATAATCTAAATTTTCTTCCGCCTAAAAATTACACTAAACTTTTCGCCCTCTACCTTTCTGCTAACATCACACAAAGTTTTGAATATTTGGAAAACTTTATTTTTTCTGTCATATATTTTAGTGCTAACAACAATAAATTATGTACTATACCTATAAATGACTACGCTGGGATTTAGATGTATACCCCCCCCCCCTTCTCCTCAAAATTAATATTTCCCGTTCTCCCCTCCACCCCTCTACAGTACAAAATATACAGTTTATTTGGTTAACTTTTTCTCTCCTAATTTTATGAACATCTTTTTTTTAACCTTCAATGTTGTTTAGCTTTTATATATCTCTTGATAAATTTCATGTTCTAAAAACAATCCCCACAAAAGATAGTTATTTTAGAATATTTGTACCTGGTATTTCCCCCCTCATTCAATATCTTCCTCCTTGATTTTAAATGTAATTTCGTTATGTGAAATAAAATAGTTTTTATACTGCGCTAATTTCAATTTTATGTTTGTAAAAGCTGTAAAATGAACTTGAAGATAAAAAAAAGAATATATCTGAATAAAATATTCATTTATTTTCTGAAAGTTAAATCGCTTTAATTTTTGCACCCTTATTATAAACAGATTAAAATTCTTTTTACGGCTTTCAGCGTTATCCAGATTCTCCACAAAACAGACGGTTTTGATCTACGCTAGACAGTTGAAAAAAGAAATCTCTTAGACCACCTGAAACGTATTGGACATGAGCCAAAAATATTCTATTTGCTGATTGGAAGAACTCGCTTGTCAATCATTTGAATTTAGACCATCCTTTCAATTCAGCTAAAATGACAGCGGCCATCTTGATTTCTTTTTGTCTGTGACTGCAGTGAGCTCTTAATGATTTTAATTCACGCGTTAGTTAGATGAATTTTTACTTTCTTCTATCTTTACAAGAAGAAAGTATTGGATTCATAAAAATTTTCGAATTCGGGTTTTTGACGGATTTACACGTTTTAGGGGTCAGAGATTCCAAAAAACATGTTTTTACAAAATGTCTGTCTGTGACTCTGTGAGTCTGTCTGTCTGTCTGTGTGTATGTGACACAAATTTTGTGGGCGCTCTATCTCAAGAACTAATGCACGGAATTTAATAAAAATTCATATTCTGTTAGTCCCTAATACAGATTGATGCTGATTAGTTTTTGGTGTACATCGCTCAACAGGTGGCGCTGCTATGCTGCATTTTTCACGATTTTCGCACTAGCTCTATCTCAAGAACTAATGTACGGATTTTTATAAAACTTCAGATTTTGTTCGTCCTTGATATGAATTGATGCTGATTACGTTTTGGTGTAAATCGCCCAACAGGTGGCGCTGTTATGATGAATTTGCAGGATTTACACGATTTCCCCAATAGCTCTATCTTAAGAACTAACGCCCGGATTTTCATCAAACTTCACATTCAGTTAGTCCTTGATATGACTTGCTACTGATTATATGTTGGTGTAAATCGCCCAACAGGTGGCGCTTCTGTGCTGCCTTTTTCACGATTGCCTCAATAGCTGTATCTATAGAACTAATGAACGAATTTTCATCTAACTTCAGATTTAGTTGTATGTTGACACAAGTTGTTGTTAATTAGGTTTTGGTGTTAATCACCCAATAGGTGGCGCTGCCATGCAGGAATTTTCGCGATTTTCGCTGTAGCTCTATCTCAAAAACTAATGGACGGATTTTCTCCAAACTTCAGATTCAATTAGTCCTTGATATGACTTGCTACTGATTATGTGTTGGTGTAAATCACCCAACAGGTGGCGCTTATGTGCTGCTTTTTTAACGATTGCCTCAATAGCTGTATCTATAGAACTAATGGACGAATTTTCATCTAACTTCAGATTTAGTTGTATGTTGACACAAGTTGCTTTTAATTAGGTTTTGGTGTTAATCACCCAATAGGTGGCGCTGCTATGCAGGAATTTTCGCGGTTTTTGCTGTGGCTCGTACCTCAAAAACTAATACACGGATTTTTTCCAAACTTCAGATTCAGTCAGACGTTGACATAAATTGTTGCTGATTAGGATTTGGTATAAATCACCCAATAGGTGGCGCTGCTAGGCAGCATTTTGCTGGATTTACACGATTTCAGCGATAGTCATATCTCAAGAACTAGTGCACGGAATTTCATATCTTTAGAATCCTCATGAGATGCATAGATTGCCATTTAATTCTGGCAGTGTGATAGCGAATTTTGATATATTAACATGTATGAGATAGAAGAAAGTTTTGGGATTGGTGCATCCGACTAGTTTATCTTACAATTTAAATATTAATTCTGTATGTACAACATTTATTTTTCTGGAGAATATAGTTAAGAATACATACTTTAGGCAGAAATGAAATGAAAAAGATCTTAATTTCATATTATTTGTGTTTTGGTACTTTGAAAAAGACGATGTTTTTGATCGTTTCGACAATTTCAAATGTTTGTGCCCTCTTAAAATTTTAGGCTAGCTATTCTAGTTACGATGTTGCTTCAATATTGAAAACAAACGATCTAAACAGGATGCCCCTTCTTGTGGGTGACATGTAGCTCAATCGCTAGCATATTATAATTTTAGTTTTAAAAGTACAAGGGGATAAACCTGGGCTTCCCGTGATACCGGATGCAGGCGAAAAACATCATTTCATATATATTATTTCTGATTTTAACATCCTTTTTTTCTGCACAGTTAAAAAGCCGCAGCAATGATGAGGTATTTCTTGAAAGGTTCCGCAAGCGATTTTTGACATAGTATACTTATATATCATACTAAACAAACTAGATGTTGCTATCCAACGTACACTTTATTAATAAATTAAAAGATGTTATAAAAACACACGAATAAATAAAATCTCAAAGTTTCGGTTTACTCTTTAAAACCATCATCAGGAGTAAAATTTTCTAAAATATAAATCGGCAGGAAACAATCAATGTACTACATCTTTAAAAATTAAATTCAATGAATTTAATTTTCAAAAAATTAAATTCATTAAATAAAAATTAAATTCAATGAATTTAATTTTTAAAGATGTAGTATATTGATTGTTTCCTGCCGATTTATATTTTAGAAAATTTTACTCCTGATGGTGGTTTTAAAGAGTAAACCGAAACGTTGAGATTTATTTTATTCATGTGTTTTTATAGAACCTTTTAATTTATTAATAAATTGTACGTTGGATAGCTACATGTATTTTGTTTAGTATTAGATATTACCACGTAAAGTCCTTAATTATTACTTATATATCGTTAAAACACTTTGTTTTATCGAAAAAATGGCAATTAATCAAAAATTAAGGAAAAAACGTATTAGGAAATAATCTCAAAGATTGCGCTCACAAAAAAAGCCTCACACTGATCTACTGCTTTTTCTTTCTTTCTTTCTTTCATTGATAACTCTAAAAGATTTTTTACATTATATATAATTTTTTAGAAGGCCCGCTAACAATATATGAAAAATAGCAATAATGTATTCAAATAAAGTTTCAAAACGTGTTAAAAGCAATATTTTCATATTGGCCTGGCACCAGGAGTTAAAAGCCGAAGAAATCACTAAAGATCACTGTTTAATTTCAGCCTTTTTGATTCTATTCAATTCAGTGGTTTAAGCGTGAAATTCGATTAAATATCCGATATTTTTGTTTTATTTACTGATTGATGAAGGTTTTAATTTTGTTAACGCATATAAGTTAGAAACAAATGATGAGCTATTTATATTTTAAGTGCAAACGGATTTATACTTCGTAATCGTCTGCCGCGATAAAGAGAAAATTGAAAAAAAAAATCATGCTTAAAAATTATTTTGAAAGAATAAAAATTGCATAAATTGAGGTACAGTTTTCTAACAAATTGCTATGTAGTTTTCAAACAAATTGCATTTGAAAGTACATTTTTTCCTATTCGACAGTGTAAAAATCAAAAATGTGCGACATTTAGAAAGGGGAATAAATAAATAGAAACTGGAATAAAAGTTAATAAAAGTTAAATTTAATTGTCTGCTATTGCCACCGTGAAAATGACGTAACCGTTACGCACTGACACGTTTGTCCTTTATCATCTACTAGCAGATCTACCCGGCTTCGCTCGTGTCAATAATAAGGGTCCTCCCGGGTAAAATACATTAAAATGAAATAATACGGCAATGACAATAACTGAGATTTGTGCATTCCCGTCCACGAATCGTTAAAAAGACCGATTAGAAATATAAGGAAAATAGTCTTAATTGCGTCTGCTATTAACTATACCATAATAATATATATTCCAAACAAATATCATAACATATATTAAATTACAATTATTTGCTTAAAAAGCGTCATTTCAATAAAAAAAAACATTAAAAATATTAAAAATTTACATGTTTCGCCTCTTTCATTGAATCATCTTCAGAATATACATAAAAAAAAACTACAAACACAATGCCAATTATGACATTATACTGATGATGGCAACGACCTAACCCATAAATTTTTCCTTTACTGAAAATTTTTTAACTTATGATCATCATACAATTTCGTTTTTCACACTGTCGAATAGAAACAGTTTCTGTCGAATGAAATTTAACTCAATTTTTTCATGTGAATGGATTTTAAAGTAATTTTCAGTCATGGATATTTTTTGATTTGCATGCAGCCAGGGATAAGATTTCCGCGTTTTTTCACACCAGTATTTTGTTAAAGAAAATGATATTTCATTTAATCGGAACACTCTCTTAATTTAACAGAACAACATTTTCTTTAAGAATATACCGGTGTGCAAAAACGTGGAAATCTCATCCCTACATGCAGCCCAATTACGAAAGATATACCTGTTTGCCCTTAAAACAATATTATAAAGTAAAGACATTGATGAACTATGAGTAACTCTAGCATCATATTGTTGGTGGCAGCAACCTAACCCAACCATAAATTTAACTTTTACTGCAATTTGACCTTTAAACATCGCACATATGATTATTCCAACATCTAATAAAATACAAAAAGTACTTTCAATAATATTTGTTTGAAAAGCTTATCTCAATTTACGGATTGTTTATCCATTTTAAATTAATTTTCAATCACGGAGATATTTTTAAATATACCTGTAACCCAATTCAGAAAGATATATCCGTTTGCTATTAATGCAATATTATGAAGAAAAGACATATCTATGAGTAACGCCTAGCATCATATTGTTGGTGGCAACAACCTAACCGTATCATAGATTACGCTTTTACTGCAATTTGATCTCTAAACATCATGCATCCCATTATTTCAACGTCTAACAGAAAAGTCTGTCAGTCATGAAATTGTGTTTAAAAAAGAAAAAAAGCTTACCCTAAAAAATAGTAGCTATAATTTCTATTTAATATAAATCGTAGAAAAATCGTATTTTATATAATCGTATTCAATATAAATCGTAGAATGTTGTCACTGCATTTCAGGTATTAAAACATTTATCTAAATGATATAATTAAAAATTAAAAAGAAATATGGAATAAGTTGTAGCATCCAGTTTTTAGAACCAGTTTGAAATTATATTGACGAAATTGACGTCATATCTAGCAAACGATTTTTTTTACTATTACCTTTTTCCTTAATTGATTTCTTGATATTGAAACGACTTCATTAAAATAGATTTTTTAACATTCAACCAAAGTACTACTAAGGTCATTTTAAAACATGCTTAGTTAAAGTTTTTACATAATGAAATATATGAAAAATGTGCATTTTCTTATTTGAATGACGTCAATTTCAAAAATAGCAAAAATATAGCGAGACAATCCGAATTTTTATTGACTTATAAAACAAAGTACTCAAGTTATCGAATTTTTTTTTAATTATTGAGCTGTTTTTTAGATGTGTGGCAACAGGAAAGAAACTTGAATTTGCATATTTAAAAAGATATATTTCTATAATGTTAAATTATGAAAGGTCGTAGAAAAAAGGGAGAAATATTGGTCTTATGACTTTTTAAAGTAGACAGTGATCTTTTCCACGTTCTAAAACGTATACAGCAAGTTTCGTGCAATTTGGTCTAAAATTAAAGATTTGTATAAAGGACATACACACAGAGAACGGCTTTTATATATATAGATACTAATAAAATAACAAATTGCTCTGTGTGTATGCGATGGCTAGCGAAAACTACTGCACATAGAAATCTGAAAATTTAAATGTGAATAGTCCAAGACAGGTCCTGATGCACCTGAGGATCAGATTTTTATTTTTTGAAGGTACAGGAACCTGGGCCCCTTTAAGGTTTTATTCACTAAATTGTTAATAACTTGTCTCCTTTTCATCCAATCTTCTTTTTTCGGGGGGGGGGGGGGGGATATCTCCATTTAGTGATAATCGCCTTTTTAATTTTCAGTTAAGGCCCTGGCCCCTTGAAATTTTTGTGCAAATAAATTGTTAATAAATTGCTTCCTATTAATCCGATCTTCATTTTTGGTATCCATTTTCCATTTAGTTATTATCCCGTTTCTACATTCCAGTTAAGACCCTGGAACCCCTGGGGTGCGTAGGCCAGGGCCCCTTGGAATTTTTATGCGTCAATCATTTTTAATCCCCTATTTTTCTCATCTTCTCAGTGCATAATTTTAAAGTTGAGTCTTAGACTCTACTTCCCAGAACAATACCCTCATACTTTTATTGAGGCCCTAGGGCCCTTCTTTAAACATTTACCTCCTTTTTGTGCATTTTTTAAAAATATTACTTCAACAAATTATTCATATTATTCCCTATGCTTAATTTTGACTAATTGAAGATCTAAAACGCTAAGTATTAAGATATTTTAATATGCTTTCATGTTAGGCTCTGTTTTTAAACTACCAGTTGGTACCTTTTGGGCCATCTGTTATAGCTCCCTTAAAATGGTCCGATTCAGAAGCTTTTTTTCAAAGAACTTCTTAGGTCCTCCAGCTATTACATGAGCGACAAAAAAAAAAATTCTCAGGCTTCAGCTACCATCAATTTTGAATATTAATTGCCTTCTTGCGACCCTTGGTGCAGCTCCTTTAAAAATAATCTGAATTGCTTGCAATTTCCTTTAACAAAATTGTAGCACCCTCCGATTACTTTAAAAGCTACTAAAAATATCTTTATGTCCAACTACATGCCAGTCATATCCCAGGCCCTTTGGTACCGGGTTCGTGGCCCTTGAAGTTTTTACACTATAAATTGTTAATAAATTACCCCCTCTTAATACGTTCTTCATTTTTGGAACCCTTTTCCCATTTAGTTATTCTCATGTTTCTACATTCCAATTAAGACTCTGGGGCCCCGTATGGTCCCGTAGGGCCTGGTTCAAGTCTCTTGAACTTTTGTGAGCCATGCATTTTATCACTCCCTAATTTTCTCACCTTCTCAGTGCATAATTTGTAAGTTGAGTCTTGAACTTTTCTTCCAGGACAAACACCCTCATATTTTTATTGGGGCTCTAGGGCCTTTTTTGAAGAATTTAACCATTTTTGTGTATTTCTTTAAAATATTATTCTAACGAAAAATTCATGCCGCTTCTTTAAAAATGACCGGAATTGCTTGCAATTTTCTTTAACACATTTCTAGCATCCTCTCACTACTTTAAAAACTAGTAAAAAGTCACTTTATACGCAACTTCATGCCACTTAAGTACCTAGCCCCTTGGGGCCCGGTACAGGGCCCCTTAAAATTTTTGCACCATAAATTATTAATAAAGTGCCTCCCCTTAATCCGATTTTAATTTTTGGAACCCTTTTTCCATTTAGTTATTCTCCCGTTTCTTTATTCCATTTAAAATCTTTTGGCATCCTAGGGTTCCATAGAGCCCGATCCGGACCCCCTTGAACATGTTGTGCGGCATGCATTTTTCACCATCTAATTTTCTCACATTATCAATGCATAATTTTAAAATTGAGTCTTGCACTCTTCTCCTCGGACCAACAACCTCTTATTTTTACTGGATCCTAGGGCCCTGTTTTAAGCATTTCTCCCTGCTCTTCGCGCATTTCTTTAAAATTTTATTCTAATGAGTAATTCATACCGTATGCTTAATTTTGATTAATTGAGTGCTAGAACTTAGATTCTTTTAACCAATTTTCATGTTAGGGCCTGCTCTTTACTATCAGTCGGCCCTCTTTGAGCCCTTTGTTATATGTCCCTTAAAAACGGTCCGGTTCACTAACTTTTTTAAACAACTTCTTAATTCCTCTTGCTACTACATGAATGACAAAAGAATTTCTCAGACTTCAGCTACCACCAATTTTTTTTAAATATTAACCCCGTTCTTGGGCCCTTTGTTGCAGCTTCTTTAAAAACTACGTATCCGATTCTATTACATTTTTCTTTAACATAGTTTCAGCGTTATCCGGCTACTTTAATACTACAATTAAAAAAAAAAAAAAAAAAAAAAAAAAAAAAAAACATTGTAGATTTGCCAGCACATTGTGCTGTTAATTTTACGCAACTACTGCATTTTTCATGTTTATATAGTCAAGAAATCAAAGAAAGCTACAGCACATTCGACTGTGATCGAGTTTGAGCGCGAGATGAACAGTGCTTTGTACTGCAAAAATGTCGTTTTTTTTCAGTGTACTAAAAAATATTCTTATACCCAACTACATTCCAGTTAAGATGCTAGCCTCCAGGGCCCGGTCTTTCTTTATACCTCAGCTACCACTTTTTTCGAACATTAATCTCTTTTTTCAGCATCAACTTACGTTTACTCACTACAGCCGTAAATTAAAAATCGCGTTAATTTAAAGGTAACTTTAGATAATGGATTTCGTCAGTTTATTAAATAGCGTGTTAATGTTAAAAGTAATTTGTGGAATTTACAAGGGGAGAGGTCATCTACCACCGCTTGGGGGTGCATTCTTTCCTCCGATTCTAAAGACCTAATTTCAACGGGAATTGGTTCATTCAACATAGATTACAATTCAGCTACTTTCTGTATTATGAAATTTTATCTTAGACTTCAGTTACCAGCATTGTCTAACATTAATTATGCATTCTTTTTTTAGTCTATGGGCTTGATTACTACGAGGTTTGGCTCACTCAACTTAGGTTTCAATTGTCTCCGGCACGTGCGGAGCAGTTCCGGTACATGCTGCTTTAGGTAGCGTGGACCCATATTACAGGTTCGTTCGGAAAGAAGTTTGTTGGGAGCACACTAAACGCTGCGGAAGCAATGGGTGCCTCGGAAATTAGGTTCATTTAAAAGACTTTCAAAAGATATAAAATCATACAAGCTTGAGTTTTGTTTAAGATTATTATTTACAGACCCCGGGCAACGCCGGGCGGGTGTGCTAGTATAGATAGATAGTTCCAAAAATGTGTCAAATGTTGTTCTTCATCATATGAAACTCTATTAGCGTAAAAATAATTACTTTTAAGAAGTTGTTAAATTTAAATTTTTGTGTAGTCCTTGTGTTCTATTAAATGTATTTGGAAAACCTTCTCCAAGTACCAACAAGTAAAATAGTAAAATTTATAATCCTTTTCGATCAAAATTTACCAAGTTACGATAGCTTCAATTTATAAATTTTCAGTCTCTTCTGGTACTAAAAAGGCTTTTTTGTGAAGAAAAAAAATGCTGAAAATTCATACATTTCAAATTATCTTAACTTGGTAAATTTTGATCGTACCATAAGGAAATTTTAACTGTTTTACTTTTTAAAATATGAACAAGGTTTTCTAAATACAACTTTATAAGACACATATACCATATAAAATGTAAATTTCGTAACTTTGTAACAAATAAATAATTTGACGTACTTGGATTATTTGGCAACGCGTTTTAAACCTGAAAGCGCTGAAAATTCATACAATTCAAGTATCACACAGATATAGGACAAAATAATAGGAACGCCTATTTCGAAGTGCCTCTTACTTCCACCGACCAATAGGACTTCGCCACGTGTCGCAAGAGTGCCGGTGAGAAGGAAGGTATCAGTCGAGCATTTACCGGTGTGAAAGTTGCAGGAGAAAATTCTGCTTCCAGCAAAGCGCCATTATATCCCACCAGGAGCGTCCGTGTCTAGAACAGCCAACCTTATGGGTTTTTCAAGGACCACTGCGTCAAGGGTTACGACAACCTGCACAAAACCGGCAAAGGTGTCCTCTATCTGTACTTTTAACATTTTATATCCCCTCATTAATATTTTAATTTATATTTTTGGGGAAATTCTTTTCTTTCTGCTTTCTTTCTTTTCTTTGGATCTCAATGTTTGCGATATTACAAATTTTGAATCAATAAACAATCGATTTCAATCTTCTTTAAGTACCCAGTTTTTCTTAAATTGAATTTTTTTTCATGATGAATATTCTTCTTACATATAGCACAATATATATATATATATATATATATACGAGGGGTGGAACTTTAATAGTGCCAACTATTTATTTACATCGAATACAAAAGTGAATCATGTCACCACGTTTTACAGTCCTTCAATATAGTCGTCAGCATTGTGTATAACCCGTTTCCAACGATGTGGAAGTCGCAGAATACATGTAGCAGCGCCTGTTCTATTGATAGCTCGAATGGACTGGTCTATTGCCCAGGCGTTCCTTCAGAGTGTGCGGCACAGTCATATACACAAATCCTGTCTCTCAGGCCAGCTCACGAATCGCTTGGCGTCGATCACTGTCCATTTGTGCGGCAACAGCATGCACTTCTGCTTCGCGGACACTAGGACAACCTAGCCGATGCATGTCTGCCACATTTTGGATTTGAAATCCTTCACTGAAGGCTTTTACCCAACTTTCTACAGTTCTGTAAGCCAATGCAGATTCCCCACAAGCCTCTTGAAGCCCTAGATGACATTGTCGTGCTGTACGACCTCTGGCACATTCAATTTTTATCCAACTTCGTTGTTCTTGTTTTGAAAACATCCCGACAACACTTACTTTAGACTGCAAGCTAATACAAGGATCAGTTCTTCGCTTCACTCCGCATGCGCGTGACGTAGGAAGGACGAATTTTTTTGCTGAGAGGTGAGGTAGGTAAGTACACGTTTGGTATAGGCGACATTCTTTGGTTTTGTTGCGTAGTGTTTTTACAGCAGTGTTGCCACTATTAAAGTTCCAACCCTCGTATATATAGACTATTTTTAAAAAAATCATAATAGTGCTTTTTAATTAGGAGATTAATCAAGCGTTGTATGAAGTTTACCTTAGGCATTGTGAATAGACATAAAAAAAAGAATGTTTTTGTTAAATTCTGTCAAAAATAAGGTTTTGATCGAATGATATAAGAGTGACAAAAGACAAATTATGAGTATTTCTCGGTCATAGAGTTAGCTGCTTCCAGCACGTTGAGTTTGCATCAGTAATTAATATTTTGAACAAAAAAGGTTATTTGATCTTAAAAGAAATTTTCCGATGTGGCATTCTTTTTATAGAAATAAAAGTTAATTCAAGTTCTTAATTTTCCTTAACAGAAATGTTTAACTGTCCGCTCAAAATTGTTAGATCTATAATCCAATAATAATAATAATAATAATAATAATAATAAAAGAGTTTTGCGCATTAGTTTGATTTCTTCTCATATAAGATCGTTTTACGCCACATCTGACGTTGAAAATTTATATTTCGTAAACATTAATTCTAAAAATGTATTTTTTCTCTTTCCGGTATTCATGATACGTAGAAAATGATCCATTCATCTTGCTATATGAGCAGAAATGACAATCTCTGAAAGTTTTCTTAATAGTCAAAATCATCATTTTCAATAATCGCTTTCAATCTTTTCAGTAATTTTGTCAGCAGTGAAAACATAATTAAATTTTTGGGTATGAATGGAAAATGTCTCTATTCTAATTTTATAGGAAAAAGAAAATTTTAAGCGTTAGAGATAATCCGTCGTAAGTTGTCATCTCTATATGATTTTGAATTACTTACATTTTCTTTTCTTATTATTAAGTTTCATTAAAAAGAATCCTCATGATATTTTCAGGTACTTCATTTTTCCGTTTATGCCATGCAATTGGAAATTAAAGAAGTGCAATAAACAAATAGAAGATATTTTGTTTGATGTAGTAAACCGACATAAGTCAGAATACAATGAGTCTCAAGTAGTCGATATAATAGACTGCTATTTAAAAGAAAGGGATGAAAGACGAAAAAAAGGAGATCCTACAGCTGCTTATTTAACAGGTAAAATCGCTGCTTTTCGTTTAAAAATGATTTTTTATTAGTATTGCATTGATTGATTATACGGGGTGTCCAAAAAGAATTCGCAGCTATAAATTTTAATAATATAAATTGTAAGCGTTGTAGAATGTTGATTCAAGGTCCCAAATAAAAAGTAACTCAAACAGTTTAGATAAGCGCATGCGCGAGTAATGTTTTGTTATTGATTAGATTACAGTGCCACATACGCAAAATGGCGACTCCTGAGCGTAAAGAGTGATGAAAGATATTTCATATAATCACATAATAAAGACACGAAACTATTTTTCCACCATCTGCTAGGAAACAATAACATCATTAATAGTTCAGAGTGAAATAAACTCCTTGCAGCTGCGAGATGAAAAAAACAGAAAGTCTGTATTTCTTCCTTTTTCCGTATCGTGTTAAATGTGTAATGATCAAGACATATGCTCTCACTTATGTTCTTCTGGCTTGCATTTGAACTTAAAAACACTTTATTGACTTTTACACGGAACACTTTTTTATTGAACATTATTTCCTTATGACTTTAATTCAATATAAATATCCAATTATACTTAATTGGATGATTGAATCAAAGTGCCGAAAATAGATATACTTGTTAAAAATTAATGATGGAAACCTTGCGGTGAAAATGCGTTTTGTAATTTCACTTTTCTATCCGCTCTCGCACAAGCAAAACGGGCAATGTTACGCTGTTTCTTTCTTAATATGGTTAATTAAATTCTTCTCTTTTCTTTCCTATAAAAAAAGAGTGGATTTATGCTGTACAACACCCAGTGCACACTCACAACCGTAAAAGATTATTAAAATCAATGCGGAACGATGACAATGGATACACAATTAATGAATAATTTTACATCTGCACAATAATTCGTAAGTCCCTGGCTAACCGGAGTACAATTCGGATAATACGGATATCTATAAAAGGTAAAATAATTAATTATTCCTTTTTTGCTGTGGTCAGGCATGGCGCTATTTGAATATGATTAATTGAGGAGCGTGAGAACTCACGCAAAACAGCGTTAGGCTTACATTTTCTAACAAAGAAAATGCTGTGATGAAGATTTAAAAGACGTTAGAACCATGCGATTTTTTCCTTTGGGGCTTTATAAAAGATCGTGTCTACACTCCTCCGCTACCTAATGATTTCCAGAGTTTAGACACAGAATTTAAGAGGCTATTGCTTCCATTACTCCGGGCTTGTTAACCGAATTGTGGGAAGAATTGGAATTTACACTGGTTATTAAAAATTAAGGAAAAGTCACAAAATGCCAATTTTTAAATACGGCAATACTCAAAAGGATGTAATATAATTCGAATAATTACTATTCCTGCAGAACAGCTAGTCCATATAACATCTTATTCAGGTCACACATGGTCACAAGAGTCACAGTCACTACGGCGAAACAAAAAATAGGAAATTCCATACGTCTCTTTTATGAGTCTCAAATGACTACTATATGTGACTCCACTGACAGGTCACTGTGACTGCTGCTTTGTGGCGAGTCACCAGGTGACTTTACAATGTCATTTCATTGAGACTCTCGTGTGACTCTCATCTGGAGACTCAATTTCAAAGTCATTGTGAACGTTGCATTATGATAAATCACCAAATAATGTCACATTAAAGTCACATGGTGACTTTTCACCACTTTTCACAGTGGTGACTTTACAGTAGGGTCTCTGTCACCATTTGACAAAGTCATGTGACAGAAAGTCACCATGTGACTTAAATGTGACATTATTTGGTGATTTATCATAATGCAACGTGCACAATGACTTTGAAATTGAATCTCCAGATGAGAGTCACACGAGAGTCTCAATGAAACGACATTGAAAAGTCACCTGGTGACTCGTCACGAAGCAGCAGTCACAGTGACCTGTCAGTGGAGTCACATATAGTAGTCATTTGAGACTCATAAAAGAGACGTATGCAATTTCCTATTTTTTGTTTCGCCGTAGTGACTGTGACTCTTGTGACCATGTGTGACCTGAATGAGATGTTATATGGACTAGCTGTTCTGCAGAGATAGTAATTATTCAAATTATATTACTTCCTTTTGAGAATTCGCGTATTTAAAAATTAGCATTTTGTGACTTTTCCTTAATTTTTGATAACCAGTGTAATTTGGATGTGTTCCGTATAACTAAAGATGCACAGCACATATTGAACATTTGTAAAGAAAATCTAGCTTATTTTGCCTTCATTTGGATGTATAATTTGTTCTAAATAGTCTAGATTTAAATCTTTTAATATACCATTAAAACTGGGACATTCTTTTATGGACAACCTGTATTATGAAATGTGACATTTTTCAGTTAATTGATTTTTCCACTCAAGTCACAGTTGTCATATCTAGCTTAGTTTGCCTTCAATTGGATGTATAATTTGTTGTAAATAGTCTAGATTTAAATCTTATAATATACCATTAAAACTAGGACATTCTTTTATGGACACCCTGTATTATGAAATGTGACATTTTTCAGTGAATTGATTTTTCCACTCAAGTCACAGTTGTCATATCTAGCTTAGTTTGCCTTCAATTGGATGTATAATTTGTTGTAAATAGTCTAGATTTAAATCTTATAATATACCATTAAAACTAGGACATTCTTTTATGGACACCCTGTATTATGAAATATGACATTTTTCAGTTGATTGATTTTTCCATTCAAGTCACAGTTGTCATATCTAGCTTAGTTTGCCTTCAATTGGATGTATAATTTGTTGTAAATAGTCTAGATTTAAATCTTATAATATACCATTAAAACTGGGACATACATTTATGGACACCCTGTATTATGAAATATGACATTTTTCAGCTAATTGATTTTTCCACTCAAGTCACAGTTGTCATATCTAGCTGAGTTTGCCTTCAATTGGATGTATAATTTGTTGTAAATAGTCTAGATTTAAATCTTATAATATACCATTAAAACTGGGACATTCTTTTATGGACACCCTGTATTATGAAATATGACATTTTTCAGTTGATTGATTTTTCCACTCAAGTCACAGTTGTCATATCTAGCTTAGTTTGCCTTCAATTGGATGTATAATTTGTTGTAAATAGTCTAGATTTAAATCTTATAATATACCATTAAAACTGGGACATTCTTTTATGGACACCCTGTATTATGAAATATGACATTTTTCAGCTAATTGATTTTTCCACTCAAGTCACAGTTGTCATATCTAGCTGAGTTTGCCTTCAATTGGATGTATAATTTGTTGTAAATAGTCTAGATTTAAATCTTATAATATACCATTAAAACTGGGACAATCTTTTATGGACACCCTGTATTATGAAATATGACATTATTCAGTTAATTGATTTTTCCACTCAAGTCACAGTTGTCATATCTAGCTTAGTTTGCCTTCAATTGGATGTATAATTTGTTGTAAATAGTCTAGATTTAAATCTTATAATATACCATTAAAACTGGGACATTCTTTTATGGACACCCTGTATTATGAAATATGACATTTTTCAGTTAATTGATTTTTCCACTCAAGTCACAGTTGTCATATACGGGGTCGCTCATTACTAGAGAATTACAAACATTCACTACAAAACACAAAATTGTACAAGGAATAATGGTAATCATTCTATTTATTCACTAAAATACAGATAGGTCACTCCAATATCAACCCAGATTGTTGTCCATAACTTTAACAATAATGACGAAAATATGATTTTTATGCAATCTTACGAAATACCAAACCGATTTCAAAAATAATGGTCGCATATTGGTGGTTATAGAACCAGCTCAAACATAAGCTATATTTAATGTCGGTGCTATTACCATCAGAAGGTTGCAGGAGCAAAAACCTATCTAAATTAAGATTCCTGGGATACTGAAGAGGCTGGAAACTTTAAATATGGCATAGTAGTTACTTATTAAATTTAAATACCCTCTAAGAACTGTCAAAAATAAATTCAAATTTAAAAGAGGTGAAGTGAAGGGGAGGAGCGAAAAGCATTCTATAAAATTCCTAAATTACTATTTGTATGCAATCTCAGGAAATAATAAACCGATTTCAAAAGTAATGGTAGAGAATCAATGGTGACAGTCTGTGATTCTACACAAGCTATATTTTATGTCGGTTCCTGTAGCACCTAGGTTCTGCAGGAACAACAAACGTTTTAAACAAGCCTTTAAAAACTTTCTAATTTACGTTTTCTATGAAATATTAGGAAATGTCAAACCGAATTCAATATACTGGCAAATTAATGGTAACAGTCTCTGTTTCAACCTAGGTAGTTTATGTTAGTGCCATTACACCAGAGGGGTGGTAGACCGTTAGACAAGAATGTTGGAATTCGACATGATGGTTAATTTTAAGATGTAAACGCGTACTAAGAACGGTTTCTACAAAAATCAAAACTTCAAATGAATACTGAAATGATTGTACGAAATGAGCATAAAAGCTTTAAAATACTTTCTAAATTATCATTTATTTAGAATTTGTTTTAGTTCTTATTAATTTAAGTATCATTTCTGCCTAATGCAGTGTAATAATGAAGTTTAGTCAAATTGTGGCTTAATTAGAATTTTTTTAATTAGGGGAGACTAGGGAGGGTTGACCCACTTTTTAGAAAATGATTTTTTATTTTTTAAATATTGAACGTAGAATAAAGTTTTATAAATCATTTTATTAGTTATACAATTAGTTATGAAAATAAAATTGCTACATAAGTGTAACATATAAGAAATATGAAATATGATTGATTTTACTCATGAAAAAAATAATGGGTCAAGGCTCCCCACATATGGTAGGATTGGCCCACTATATGGAGGCTTAACCCACTTTATTTTATATTGCACTATTTGTGAAAAGAAAAAAAAATCAGTTTAAAAAAAGCAAAATAACTTTTTTCTACATGCTTTAATTATTATAAAATTTTATTTTTTTAAAGATGAGGCATTAACAAACCTGTTCAGACGCAATCACAAGTCAGAGGAGAAAAATTTTGTTTTAAACAGGATTTTGCTGAGCAGGTATAATTGTTCAGCAGGGAAAATGAAATTTTAACATTTAAGGCAGTATTCTGTTAGAGACAGGTTCCGTTTTCATAGTGTTTCATGTTATTATGTCCGGATTTAGGAGTCACTGTCCCGCTTTTTTTATCTCCTGTTTTATTTTTTGTGACACTCGATCTGACAACTCTAGTTATCACATAGTTAGGCTTCATCTCATTGTATTCACCCTGGTGAAATTTGTCTACATACCTTCCTAAAGTTTTTCGATCGATGAATGTTCTTACGTAACCGCATGAGCACTTAACTTATCATTAACATGATTTAAACATTTAAGGGGCGAAGTAATTTCAGTACTAAAATGTTGAAATAAATGACTGGCACCGGAATTTATGAACAAACTTATTTGGAAATAAGAAAATGGCTATATTTTACATACAAATTAAATGAAAAGATTTTAGCGAAATTCTGTTGTTCCGGAATTAAAATTAAGTGGTTTTATAAACATAGTACGGCCCCTCAAAGGGTTAAGACTGCTGCTTTCATTCTTTTTAGTTCTTTCTAGTATTTCCCACTGTTTCTATTTACCTATCGTAAGCAATACTGAAATGGAAAAAAATTCCTATCAACTTTCCCATTTTCCAGCAATTTTTCACATTTTTATATAGTCAGTTTTAAACATTTTCTTTTCCACCACACTATTTTACTGGGGCCTTACAGAATAAATTTACATTCTTTTATGTATATACCATTAACTTTTCATTATGCACAGTGTATAATAAAAAGATTTCCAAAACCACTTAAGGGAGCCTTGAGCATCTGGTCAACTCTCTCTCACATTGACTGGGTCAAGCCTCCCTACATAGACCTTTTCTAAGGAATACCACATTGTTATGTTAAGCATAACTTATTACAGTCTTTATGCCTAGAATGACAGCTCGATATTTCTGCATTACTTAAACCTACTTACTTAAATTTCTATGATATAATTTATTTGAAAAAAGCTTACAAAGTATTTCTAAAAAACACAACTTTTAGGTTGAAAATGCATCACAATTGTTTTTTCCACACCTATTTATCTCTATGAACCGAAGACTGTTCTTTGAGTATTCCAGTAGCTTTGGTTGACACCCATTGGTAAAACTCTGAAATTCTTTTAAATATGAAAATTGATGGATGGGTCAAGCCTACCGTATGGTCAACCGTCCCTAGTCTCCCGTATTCCTAAAATTATAATTTCTTCTAATAAAAGTTAGTCATATAAATATCACTTGTCATATTTCAACTATTATGCGAGCAAATCCGATGGTTTTACTAGTATTATATAAATTACATTTTTGCTAGACATATTTTCTTTTCTTTCTTTTTTATTCTAAATCAAATAAACATAAAAAAATTATTTAAAGGAAAGTGCCTTCTTTCTATGTAATAATAATATGATTTCATTTAATTAGTAAAATTTCTTATTCAAAATACCACATTCTCTCACATTAGTCGGCAAACCGGTTAATTCGATGTTGACCAAGGCCTTCTAGATACTTGAGAAAACCTTGACCACGCGTCACGAAAAACTGACACAAAGCAGGCAAAAGAAACAAAAAAGTTCGAACAACTTGCATCTTTCGGTTTCTTTAGCTAGTGGAATTATTAATTATTATTAGAAAATAAGAATTAATAATTCCACGAGCCAACGCAATCGAAATATGCAAGTTGTTCGGATTTTTTCCTGAGTTTTGCCTGCTTTCTCTGACGATTTTGTGACGCGTGTGAAGGCTTTCTCAAATATCTAGGGGGCGTTGTGTTGACACAGCATGATTACCGCAGGAGCAAACTTCCACCTGTATTACTGAATAGTAAGACCTCACTTGAATATAGAATTTCTGTCCTAAAATTAGGGATAGGAAAAAATGGTGGAAGTTTGCTCCTGTGGTAATCAGTTTTGTTTCCTTCGAATTTCGTTCATTTATTTTTTATTCCTTTACTTGTTTTAGATAAAGCCTTAGTTTGCTCTCTGAACCAATTTGTAACCGATGGCGTACTGTCAGTTGGTGTGTTTGTTGGAAATTTTCTTATGAGGCTTGTGGAATTCCCAGACGAGCAAGAGAAGATATACCAAGAAATTCTAGATGTTGTTGGACAGGAGAGGTTGCCTACACTGGAAGACAAAAGTAAACTACCTTACACAAATGCTTTTATATATGAAGTTACTAGATTGTCAGATTTCTTTCCAATGTTTCCAAGTCTTGAGTGTACAAGTAAGTGCTGGTTAAAAAAAAAATTACATTCATTTTAAAATAGTGGTGTACTCTTTATATATTAACAACTGTAATTTGTGAAATATTTTAGTTAAATATATCAGATTTTTAACTTTAACATATAAAATACCTATACATGAATAATATGTACAAATTTATTGATCAAATTTAATATATTATGTAAATGTTATAAATTTCCTAGTGCAAAAATATCTTTATCGTGGGGCTTTTACTTCAACAATTTCTGTTTCTAATCAAATGTTTTTGATTTACATGAATACAAAGTTATGTTTTGTGCAAGTATCATGAGCTGCTGCTCAAAACATACATAAAGCTTTAACAACGATAATAACACCACCGTCTTCATCTCTTATAACAATAAGCTACCAAGATTACTTGTTTTAAAAATACGTTAGAAATATAGAATTAAATAAAATGGCTTTTGAAATTCTGATTTTGAAATTAGTGGGGTTTTTTTTTTTCAATAACTGTGATTTGTATTAGATTACACGTTGCAGGAACATGAGGTTCCATAAATGTTTTTTGAAAACTCTATAAAAAAACTCTTTTAAAAACTGTTGTGAAACTGAAGCTACGTTTTCTAAGAGCATTGAATAATTCGAACAGCAGTTAAAGTCAGACGCTATCACAGGTTTAAGGTCCCATAAGGCATGGTGACGTCACGGCGACGTCGTAGTGAAGTCACACTGTGATTTTGTGACCGTCGATGTGACGTCACGTGACGTCGATGTGACGTCATAGTGACTAGAATGCGAGGTCGTTATGGCCGTTTTAGAGGTCGTTTGTGACGTCACATTGTGACCACTCTGTGAAGTCACGGTGTGACAAATTTGTGAAAAGTGTGTCATTTGTGACGAACTTGTCATAAACACTGTGATTTCAAATGAAAATCAAATTTCAAATTAATTGCTCAAATGACGCAAATAGTGAAAAAGATTCCATGCTGGGACTCGAACCCGGGCCATTAGTACAGCGCACTGACATTCTACCGACTAAATCACATGGAACGATACCCAGGTTGGAAAATTTCTCACTATTACATGATGGCGAGGCTACAAACTCAGCACAAGATGGAATATTTAGCGTGAGCCACCAACATGATGCAAACACGAAACTTAATTAAATCCAGCATCGATTGAAATTATATTAATACTTGGAAATTTTTCCAGAGAGAACCATTCGCCTTGCATACAATATTTCAAATGAAAATCAAATTTCAAATTAATTGCTTAAAAGGCAATTTTAATTTGAAATGTTGTATGCAAGGCCAATGTTTCTCCCTGGAAAAATTTCCAATTATTAATATAGTTTCAATCGATGCTGGATTTAATTAAGTTTCGTGTTTACCCCATGTCGGTGGCTCACAATAAATATTCCATCTTGCGCTGCGTTTGTAGCCTTGCCAACCTGTAATAGTGAGAAATTTTACAGACTGGGCGTCGTTCCATGTGGTTTAGTCGGTAGAATGTCAGTGTGCTATACTGATGGCCCGGGTTCGAGTCCCGGCATGGAATCTTTTTCACTGTGTTGGCCTTTGCGCCTTTTAAGCAATTAATTTAATATTTGATTTTCATTTGAAATATTGTATATAAGGCGAAGGATTCTCTCTGGAAAAATTTCTAAGTATTAATACAGCGATGAATTTTGAAATAACCTTTTGCTGTAAATATAAAATCTTATCTTTTTACCGTACTTTTTAGCAAAATACCGCTATTTTGGAGTCCTATTCTTCTAAAACATTTTAATTTTTTCCACTTAAAAAACAATGCTTATCAGCTGACATATTTTTTTATTCAGTTCTATGATTGATATTAAGTTCTATGCTTGATATTGAGTTCAAGCTTGATATTTAGAATGTGTAAATTTTTTAATTTGTTGTGATTTGTCATTGCTTTATTAAATACGAACATGGAGACTAACGGATATTAATACAACTATTATTTATAGAGCGGCATGATAAGCGATATTTATTTAAATTTTTTATTCCCGTGTATATTGTATTTTGTGAATATGAGCTAAATAGATTTGGTATGTTTTATAGGAAAAGACTGATCTGGGAAATAGAAAAAAAACGAGTAAGAAAAATCATGCGTTAATCATAGATTATAAAATAATTTCCAACACTTTCTGAATGCTTTAACAAGACATCGTAATTAAGGGAAATGACGTAAATAAGATAACTAAGTAAACATTTTAGAAAATTCATAAAACATTTGAAAAATTGATTTCAGCAGTTACCGTCCATAGCCAAATATGTTTTCCAATTATTTTGAACAGCCCTGTATTTGATCTGTAGGTTTATACACTGCGAGAAATGAAGTACTCAAAAATAAGTAAACCGACGTACTCATATCGAATTGAATATTTTTGGATCAAAAATGAACCCATGCTTTCTCTATTTTGAAACATCACATGTTATCAAACCCAAACAAACGGATAGTTTTGTACCCTGTAATGGTTCATTTCATTTATGGCGGCATAAATGATGTTTATTAATGTAAATATTAAATTATGCACAGCATTTAAAAAATAATTTAAAAGTGCTTGGAAATAATGCTCTTGTCATAAAAATATTCGATTTGAGTATCTTGTTAAGAATTTTGCATTTTTTCTTAATAAATAATCAATTAAACATTTCTTGTTAAGAACTTTGAACGGGAAATAAATGTCAGTACATTTTTACTTTAAATTTTAGGTTTTTCTTTTTTTTGGTGGGGGGGGGGGGGGGCAGTACATAACGATTCATATTTGATCACAACCAATGAATAAAAAATGAGTACATGTGTTTCTCAACTTTGAGTACATTTGGATCGGAGCTATTTTGAGTATGTAACGCATTTAAAATTGAGTACTTTTTACTCAATTTTGACTTCCCAATTTTTTAAGTGTATGTATACTATATAATGGAAAAATCTAATTTAGCAAGAAAACGCCTAACAGGTTGAAATTCTTTTTCAGCAATTTATACTAATGTATGGAAACATACTTGAATACTTTTGTACAACCCTGTAGTTTACCTAGAATCTTTATTACACGCCACTATTTAGTTAAAATTTAATTCAAACTAAGACACTCTTAAAACTGCTGAAATCACATTTCGAGAAATTATAATTTATAGACGGCCATGTATCCAATTCTTTACGTGACCCTGTATATCATTTTATCTATATTCTACAAACATTTCTTGGTAAATTAAATGCAGTTTAGCAAAAAAAGCATAACACATTTAAAAACCACCTTTAAGCAATTTGCGCCCATACCCAGTAATCCTTAGGAATACTTTTGTGTAGCCTTGCATAGGAATTATAGCATTTATATACACCATACACTGTGCATAAATATAGTGAATCATAAACGCGCATATCATAATTAAAAATACATTTCCAGCAATCATCGCTAATGAACAGTACTTCGGATACAATATAGTATCTGAAATATTTTGTGTGTCCTGTAAATGCTATATACGTATTATTCGTATTATACATGAAATAATTTATAGTATGTAAACCTCAGCGACATATATCAATTTCATTATATATGAAATAGATTAACATAATTAAAGTATGCCGCAAACAATTCCCTCCACCCCTATATCATTATGTATTTGAATTCCTTTTTTAGCCCTGTAAGTGAACAATAACTATTCTTTGCATCGCATAGTCAACAGAATGCGTATTTTAGTGCACCTCATAATTGCATATAAATTTTATTCTGTTTGAAAGCGTGCGTAAAATCATAAAAAATCATTTGAAACGATTTTTTCCCATATGCTGTAATGTAACGGAAAACTTTTGGCTGTCCCTGTAAATGAACAAAGCATGCTACAAACTTCATTACAAATAGGTACCGTGCTATGGTAAACGTCAATAACATCCAAAAATTTCAGGGCAATCCGAGTATATTTTCGAGAGTTAGAGTGCGGATAGACAAACCGAAGTCATAAGCACTTTTCAACTTGTGCCCTATATTATGTATCCTGTATTATATGAACTTTTAAAAAATATATACTAAAGCAGTTTAATCTATAACTTCCCATCAGGCATGAAAAACACTTTGTTTCAATGCTTAAATATCATATTTTACTTTTTAGTGCCAATAATTACGCGTATCATAAACGTAGAAAATGAATTTACAATAGAAGAAAATTTAATAACCGATTCAGAATGTCTATAATTAAATGTTTGATTAAAATCACAAACAGAAAAAATGCTAAAAAAAAAATAAATATACCAATTTGAAAAACACTAAAAATAATAATTATTATTTATAATTGTACTATTAAACAACAGCAAACTCAATAGATAAATTAAATACATTATTAGATTTAACAATATCTCAAAAATATTTCCATATGGTATAAGGAATTCCTATTATTTTATAATTTCGGCAAATGTTAAATCTGAAAACATTGGTTTGAAGATTTAGGATTTTGAAAGATAATTTAAAATATTATTAGCACTAAAAGAAAATTCTTTCAAATGTTTCACTACTGTAATATATAAAAATACATTTTCCCAGTATAATGTTAATTTCTAATCTGAAACAGTTTCGTAATCTCATGATAATCGAACATCATATTTAACCCCAAAATAATAATAACTATAAGTGTTAGTAATCAAAAAATAGTAAGAAGCCGATAAAATAATTCCAAATCATTGTCGTTCCATACATTTTCTATCTCAAGTAAGAGTAAATTAATGTTTATATTAATTCCAGTATGAATGTAGGCATGCACGGTCTCTGCGCAGTTTTTTTTTTTTTTTTTTTTCAAGCGATGGCAGATTAAGATATTTTTCTTTACAGTTATCGAATTTGAAAATATCGCTTCTGACAGAAAGATCAGTCTCTTACAAATATAACATAAAACTATTTAACTCATCTGTACAAATCAGGAATAAAATATTTAAATTAAATAAAACTTACATATACGTTCTATTAATATCCGTGTATCCTAAAATGGTCATTTCCTTATCTTAAAGTGTTGTAGACGTGGTGAAGGTGATGTTCTAAAAACAGTGAACTGTTTATTTCCCGCGTCTTCTCATGTTTATTTTTTTGTGGGCAGACGATTTTCAAGCAGATGGTCTGGTACAGATTATTTGTTTTTGCATGCAAGAGATATGAAACTTGAATGCGCAGTAATTTTCTGAAAGTATGGTTAATTAAAATTTTGTATTTGAAGAAATATCCAATGTATTTAACCTTTTTTTTTATCCGTACCAAATAATTCAAGTTGGAATGTATTGTAAAGTTCCTTTTTTCTAAATAATTATAATAATAATATTCATAATTAGAGTTTATTAGATATACCATTGTTTAACTTTTCAAAAGGTGTAAAAATAAATTTAATGATAATAACGAGCCCCCCCTTTTTTTTTCTTTTTTTTTTAAAGTAAAGTTTGTTTTGCACAAATTTTGTATATTTCTTTTATTTTCGGAAAATGCTAATTTTATTTAAAAAGTCTGAAAGAAGTAGAATTTATGACTTGAATACAAATTATAAAAATATTATAAAGCAAGAAATGCATAGATGACTAAACTCTGAAGACTCTTTCTACGTGCTCATTAAAAGGTGCAGATTTAACTGTAACAGAAATTTTTTATTTTGAAACTACAGAAGTGTTTCGAATAATCCTGGTCGGTAAAAAAAGAAATAAATAAATAAATTTCCTCCCAGCAAACTAAATATGCAAAGTGTATAAATTTAATATTCCTAATTCTAAATATATTATCCAAATGCTAGATAAAATTGAAATCATGAAAAAAGTATACATTCACTATCTTACATATCAAATTGATAAAATATAGCCTGAAAATTTAGTTTATTAATGCTTGTATCGTGCACTTTATTTATTATGCCCCCCCCCCCCCTCCCCTTTAGTGACAGAATTTACCATTTGCTATCCACTAATATATTTTATTCCTTATGCCATGTAACTCGTGACTGTTTAAAATATTTCTCTTCATTTTCAAAGATTTTTGAAGTTCATATTTTTGTCACACTGTGACTTACAATATGGTGGTTTTTTGTCACATATGTGACGTCACGTACGTTACATAGCAGTGACATAACAGTGACCTCACAACTTTTTTTTAATTGCCAGAAAAACATAATTTTACAGTAAATAACATGTTTTAAAGAATTTTCGTAATTTTTTAAAGTTTTCTAAGAAGTTCACATCTCAGTCACAATGTGACATCACTGAGTGGTGGCATTTTGGTCACAGATGTGACGTGACCACAGTGACTTACAGTGACGTCACAACGACGTCACCGTGACCATGCATGCTATGAGGGGTGGATGAGCGCTGCTAGCAAATAACAATATTGCGCCCTTTCTAAGTGATTATTACAGTTTTTTTATGCTATATTTCGTTAGACAATAATTTGTTGTCTCATCCAAACATTTTGGACCCTCAGGCTCTTCTTGGATATATCACTTACATCATGCCACTGTTCACTACAGAGATATTGCTCTTATATAAAATCCGCAGCATAGCTGAATAAAAGACCCATGGATAAATAAAACAAAGGATAATGAGATTTTTTTACAGTCGTAATAGAATATACTTTTTCATAATTTTTTCCAATTTTGATTGGAATGAAGAAAATGAAAGCAATAGGATAACAAAATATACATTTTCATTAATAATGTTTTAACAATTCTGTGTTTTGATTTACATTTTAAACAGAAAAATATTTTTAATGTATATACAGTAATCTATTAATCTGATAACTGAAAAGCTATAATAGTATAATCAATTTCCATTTGTAAACTTTATTTGTATCGATATGATACAAATTTCTGTTCAAATTTAATCTTCGAAATCGATCGTCAATATGTATTATATTTATATACAAGGTCTCTTCAGGAAGTAATGAGAATGGATTTTTCCCGCCAAGCAGAAGGCCAAAAGAGCGCAGTTTGGGGGAAGGGGTACGTGCGGTGGGAGCTCTTAGCTATAGAATCTGACGGAAGTCAGTCAGCTTTCAGCCTTTACAGCGAACGGATCACCCATGAAGCAGAAACATGTTTAAAGTAGCGTTAGCTTTTCAGAATGCAGCAGAGTGTCGAAAAGTGACACGGCATAAAGTTTTATGTAAAACTAAAACAACTGGCTACTGAAACGCTTTCCACGTTACAAGAAGCCTTCGGGAACGATTCTTTAATGTGTGCCAAGCTGGTTCCAACACGTTCTTCAAAGGGACTCAGTTCCTGGCAAAACACAGAATAGCAAAGTTGCCCCAACCACCGTACAGCCCGATCTGTCACCGCCAGACTTTTTCTATTCCCTCAATTAAAATCCAGCTTAAAAGGTAATCGTTTTGGCAACCATGAGAACTTGCAGAAAAACGTAACGCGCGTTCTGAACAGCATTCCGGTTGAAGACTTCCAGGCTTGCATAAACGAGTGACAGAGTCATTGACAATGGTGTATTAATGCAGGAGGAGGCTATTTTGAATGATATTAAGAGTCTGTAAAATTATCTTCAAATAAACAAATTTTATGGAAGCAGTCTCATTAACTTTCTGGACAGACCCTGTATATTGAGGAGGGGAGGGAGATGTCTATATGTGTTTTATCCGTTACAACGATGGTCCTGAAACAAGGGAATAATCGAAATTTAACCGTACGTAAATAATTTGTAGATAATTTTATATATCTATATAGATATACAATGTTTTGTTTTAAATTTTATAGCTACAATATCTACTTTGAATTTGCTAATGTTGAAGAAGGTTTAAAAATTGTACCTTTGTTCTTTATATGTGAAATATCCTTACTTAATGAGATTTTTTTAAATACATGTTACAATTCTTAATGAGCTTTTTTAAAATAGAGGAAACTACTCTCCATGGCTATAAAATACCCGAGGGTTCCATTACACTCTTAAATATGTATGCAGCTAATCGCAATCCAGACGACTTTGAAAATCCTGACGAGTTTAACCCATCTCGATACATTGCTACTGGAGACAAGCCTAGAGCTGAGCTGCCTATATTATTTGGAGTAGGTAAGTAAAGAAAAGAAAATATCCATTTGGCTATCTTTAAATCAATCACAATTTATAAATAGAAAGAGAGTAGATATTGTTTTTAATATCGGAAAAATATATCACTTCTATCACAGTATACACATCTTTTTCATTATATGTATATCATGTTATTAAGAATTGTTTTTAATGTAAATGTATACAAACAATATAAGGAATTTTTTGAATGAAAAAATAATGTGTCATGTTTTTAATAACTTGAATAACGTATAATGGAAAAGATGTCTATACTGTGGTAGCTCTCTACTATGATAATAATGCCTGAAAATAGGTATAATATATAAGTGTAATGTATTAAATGTATCCTAAGAGTTTTTAAACCGAAATTGGTTTCTAGAAGCTTCAAGTATGCGAATTCAAAATTACAGCTTATTACGCCGAGTGATATTTGAGTGTTTAGAAAACTACACACATTGCAGTTTGTTTTGCAACAAAGGCCAATGTCAGACGGACGTCTTTATGCACGCTTTTTTACTTAGGTATTATCCCTTCACAATGCTAGCGGCATTGTGTAGGGATAATACGTAAGTAAAAAAGCGTGCAAAAAGACGTCCGTCTGACTTTAGCCTAACAACAAAGGAATTTAGCATTATGAGTTCCACACTTTACATCTGCATAATTCCTCAATTACTTCACCGAATGACTGCATGTTAAGTATTTAACGATACAGTCGTGCAAAAAGAAAAGTACACACCCCCTACTAACTCTGCATTAAAAATTATTGTGAAAGAAAGTTACTGGTACCAAACGAATGGAAATAAAGACTACTTTTAAATGATGCATATTAAATTTGATTAGGGGCCATCTACACATAAAAACTAACCCAAACTTTGTTTTTTCAATAGCAATACCCATGTTGGACGCCAAAAATAAATTTTACATCCTTCAATTAGCCTAAATCCAAATTTTCATGAAATTCTAATTATTAGTTTCCGAGAAATTAATTATTTTAAAATGAACATATTTTAGGGACTGTATCGAAATTGAAGTTCGATACTCGTTTGTTAAAACGCTGCAGACTGACTATGTCATTTCTGTTAATGTATAATTTCTTTCCAGTATGACCATTTCAATCAATTAATATGTTTGGACTATTGGCAACCGAAATGTTTCAGTAAAATGAATAATATATATTTTTTTTTAATTATGTTTTCTGCACATCATAGAAGGCCTCTTAAACAATCATTCTGACATTTTTAACACTTTCCAACAAAGTTGAAAAGTGTTTTTGCATTCGGTTTGTCTGTCCGTCTGTACGCGCGCTAACTCCCGTAAATATACACGGATCGTTCTGAAATTTTTGGATTTTAGTGACCTCTACCATAGCACGAACCCTATTGCAAATGAAGTTTGTAGCATGTTTAGTTCATTTACAGGGACAGTCAAAAGTTTTCCGCTACATTACGGCCTATGGGAAAAAATCGTTTAAAATGATTTTTAAGCATGTTACAGGCTTTCAAACGTAATAAAATTGATATGCATTTATCAAGTGAACCAAAATATGCATTCCGTAGAATATGCGGTGCAAAGAATAAATATTATTCATTTACAGGGCCACACAAAAGAATTCCGTTACATAATGATATACGAGTGGAGGGAATTATTTCCGGCATATTTTAATTATGTTAAATTATTTCATGTATAATGAAATTGGTATACGTCGCTTAGGTTTACTATAATTTATTTTATGTGTAATACGAAGTGCATAGCATTTACAGGGACACAAAAAAGATTTCAGATACTATATTGTATCCGAAGTACTGTACGGTAGCGAAGATTGCTGGAAATGCATTTTTAATTATGTTATACGCTTTTATGTTTCACTATATTTATGCATTGTATACGGTGTGTATAAACGCTGTAATTCATATACAGGGCTACAGAAAAGAATTCGTAATGATTACTGGGTATGATTGTAAATTGCTTAAAGGTGGTTTTTAAATGAATTATGTATTTTTACTCTGAACTGCATTTTGTTTACTAAGAAATGTTTGTATAACATAGATAAAATTATATACAGGGTCACGCAAAGAATTGGATACATGGCCGTCTATAAATGATAATTTCTGGAAATGTGATTCCAGAAGGTTTAAGAGTGTTTTACTTTGAATTAAACTTTAGCTAAATCGTGGCGTGTAATAAAGGTACTAGGTTAACTACAAGGCTATGCAAAAGTATACAAGTATGTTTCCATCTATTAGTATAAAGTGCTGAAAGAGAAATTTCAACCTGTTATTCGTTTTCTTGCTAAACTAAATTTCCCCATTATATAGCTTATATATCAACCTACAGATCAAATACAGAGCTGTTCAAAAGAATTTGAATACATATTTGCTATGGATGGTAACTGCTGAAAACAGTTTTTCAAATGTTTTATGCGTTTTCTAAAATGGTTACTTAGTTGTGTTATATACCTTATTTCCCTAAATAACGAAGTTTTGATAAAGCATTCAGGAAGTGTTGGAAAGTGTTTCATAATCTATGCTTAACGCATGATTTTTCTTATTTGTTTAATAATAACTTGAAAACTACTTGGTAAAAAAATTTGAAATTATGAATTCGCATAAAGCAAGACATAATAAATATAGATCTATCAAAAAAAATTTTAGGTTGCAATTCACATTTTTTTTTTTCGAATATTAATTTCATAATTCACAATATGGGTTTTTTAGTTTTATAACCTACTAAAAAAATGATCACATTAGGATTATAATTTCAGGAGATATAGAAAAAAATATGAAAATGTAATATAACATTAGAAGCTCTAAATCTTGAATGTTTATAATTCAAAAACTTATCATCCAAATGACTTGAAATTTCGTTTCTAGGCATAGTTTGAACCGAAGATTTAAAATATAGTGTCAAAATTTGGTGTTGTCATTGAAAAAAAACAAAGTTTGGCCTGGTTTTGATTTGTAGATGCCCCATTAAGCAATTTTTATATACATCATTTAAAAGTAGACTTCATTTCCAATCGTTTGGTACTAGTAACTTTCTTCTATTATAATTACACTGGTGTGCAAAAATTAAGGAAAAGTCACAAAATGCTAATTTTCAAATACGCGAACACTCAAAAGGAAATAATATAATTCGAGTAATTACTATCCCTACAACACAGCTAGTCCATATAACATCTCATTCATGTCACACATGGTCACAAGCGTCACAGTCACTACGGTGAAGCAAGAAAATAGGAAATTTCATACATCTCATTATGAATCTCAAATGATCACTATATGTGACTCCACTGAGACGTCACTGTGACTGCTGCTTTGTGACGAGTCACCATGTGACTTTACAATGTAGTTACATTGTGACTCTCATGTGACTGTCATTTGTAGACTCAATTTCAAAGTCATCGTGAACGCTGCATTGTAATAAGTTACCAAATAATGTCACATTAAAGTCACATGATGACTTTCAGGTGACAGAGAGACTACTGTGATGCCACCATTGTGCTCTTTTGGGAAAAGACTCCATGTGACTATAATATGATATTATTTGGTGACTTATCATAATGCAAAACGTTCATGATGACTATGAAATTGAGTCTAAAAATGACAGCCACATGAGAGTCGCAATTTAACTACATTGTAAAGTCACCTTGTGACTCGTCACAAAGCAGCAGTCTCATTGACTTCTCAGTGGAGTCACATTTGGTGATCATTTGAGACTCATAATGAGATGTATGAAATTTCCTATTTTTTTGCTTCACCGTAGTCACTGTGACACTTGTGACCATGTGTGACATGAATGAGATGTTATATGGACTAGATGTGTTGTAGAAATAGTAATTACTCGAATTATATTATTTTCTTTTGAGTGTTCGCGTATTTGAAAATTAGCATTTTGTGACTTTTCCTTAATTTTTAATAACCATTGTAGTTGCAGAGTTACTAGGTGTTTTTTGGGGGTTTTTTTACGATTGTACATTGTGCTGCAGAACCCAAATATTAGTCAAAATTGGGAGTTAGTGCTGACAGTTTGAAAGTTTGGTATAGTTTCAATAGGGTTTTCAATATAAGCTTTTATTTTTAACATAAATTGAAAACTGAAAGAAGACATAACTCTAAATCGAATGGTTATTTTCGTTTTACTTTGACACAATGATGCGACAAAAAATATGAGGTGTTCTATTTCTTTGTATTTCTCTATCTTTTGTTTGTTTTCTTTTTTCAATGAGTACTATTAAATATATGTTCATCTTAACCCTTTGTGCCCCGACGGTACTTTAAAGTACCATTAAAATAATTTGTTATAAAATTAATTTAATACATCGATTCGTAGTACTACAGTATAGAAGGAATAATATGTACTTTATCTTAATCCAAAAGCATTACAAGCAGCAAAAAAGAAAAATATTTTTAAAAGGATGATTTCCTTTACATTTGCATCTTTTCAGCTTTCTTTATGTTGAAAGATTGTGGGAAAGTTTTAGTTAGGAAATATTTCTATATTTCTATTGGGTCATTCCACTTAAAATGGGTAAACATTTAAAAAAAAGTCGTGGCCACATAGTAACCGATTTTAATAAAATTTGATACACATGTTCAATTCATATTAAACTTTTGTATTTATTATTATTTTTGATTTAATCTATAGTTTAAAAGAAAAAAAATCTATTCATGTTTTCTTTCTGCATAGCAAAACATATTGTCCACCCAAAGTTTATGATTTGATTGTGTAAACATTCGACTTGATTTCACCGAGCGAGTTGAATAAACAAAAACAAACCACAGATAGTTTCCTACTTTTCTTCGCAGTTTTTGTAAACTGGGAATTTTTTGCAGGCACAAAATTCCCATACTTTCGAGTTTAATTAATTAATCTTAATCGGCAAAATCCTTCTAAATTTATTACATGATCGTGTAAATCTTCTAATGTAGTTTCAAAAATTCACAAAAAATACTTTAGAAAATGAAATTTTCATGAATTCATAATTTGTAATATAAAGGGTGAAATTGTGCGTATTGAATATGTATTTTGTCGGTTATGTGTCCGACTATACATGACTATAAATAATTATACACACGTAAATAGTAAGATATATCCAATCCGTTACTAGGTCTAAAATGAAATATTTTCTGACTTTGGATTGTTTGATAATTTTTTTAATCTCCTGAATAAAATTTATATCAATAAACAATACCGATTAGGTACAGATAAAAAAACAATTTCAAACAATAACAGAATATTGATAAGAATTTTCATTTTTTCACACATATAATGAGATGTCTAAGCAAACAATTTAAAAGGAGTTAAAACAATTTAAAAACAATTTAATTCAGTGAAAATTCACTTTCAGAAATTCCGATGCATGTATAATTATTTTCGTGTAGCCTATATGATCTATAGGATGCATACATACCAGGTAATATACTAATTATTAGTTTAGTTGAAAATGCATCCCGCAACTGAAAACGCAAACATTTATCGATCATACTAAGTGTTGTAACCGAATTTTTTTGCGCGTGTCTCTGTAAATGATTGATAAATGCTGTTTACTCTATGATCTATAGAAAACATGTTGTAATGCACTTTAGTGATCCATATCAATTTCATTATGCTTTGAAGTACAGTAATATCATTAAAATACTCTAACTAACTAACTGCCAAACTATTTTCCCTGTAGATCACATTGTAATGAAATCCTTTTGTGTCTCCCTGTAAATGAATTATAAATGAAACCTTTTCGTTTTGCTGTATACTTTACAGAAAGCGTAGTTTAGCCTACTTCTGTAATCCATACACTGTAAAAAAAATGGGGTAACGTTACTCCGTAAAATTGGTGGCACCATGCTGCCACCAATTTTACGGAGTAATTTAATTGATATAACTGATGCAGTTTTTAAAGATATAACGATGGTGTAATATTACACCATAATAATGTGAAAATATTAGAA
This sequence comes from Maratus speciosus, assembly GCA_963932465.1. NCBI lineage: Eukaryota > Metazoa > Arthropoda > Arachnida > Araneae > Salticidae > Maratus > Maratus speciosus. The sequence goes on from OZ010792.1 coordinate 311,267,616, forward strand.
TTCACATTATTATGGTGTAACGTAACACCAGTTATATCGGTTAAATTACCCCATAAAATGGTGGCAGCAATGCGGCCACCAATTTTATGCGGTAATGTAACACCAGATTTTTTACAGTGTATAAATTTCATTATGTTTGATGTACCGTAAAATTATTAAAATGCATCCGGTTTTTACTCATACTCAACATTGAAGAGGGATTCATTTGTTTGTCCCTGCAAACGAACAATAAATGCAACACACTTCATTTTCTATAGCGAACCAGCTATAGGAAGACTGGATAAGATATAAAAGTTACATGACAATTCGAGTTTATTTACTAGAGCATGGTTAAATAGACTAGCAAATAAACCGAAGTCATAACTAGTTGGATGTGCGAATCCCAAAACTCATATAACTCCCAAACCTCTCATACATTTTAATATTTCAAAATGTTGTTACAAATGCCAATACTTCATTTTTATTAGTTCAATACTACATCACCTTTGACTTTCATCTTAAATTTCTGCTTCAGTCAATTAATCGGAGTAAAAACGAGTTTATCTCGATCATGATATTTATTAAAATCACGAATATTCGCGAATAGTCGGCTTATCAGGATGAGAAGTTTACGTCGATTCACGAGCCATTGATATATAATAGAACTACGAAAAATTAAGAAGATTACACAAAAATCGCTATTACAGCGCTCCCTTCCGGTGGAATTTTTCCAAATTCAGGGAGGACCTTCTTGCCATGACCAAAAACATACACAAAATATTTGGTTCAGTTCTATGCATAACTTCATACACTTTTCGATGGTACAATATTCAAAATCGCACAACATCGCTATTACACTGCCCCTGCCGGCGAATTTTTTCCAAATTAAGGAAGGGTATGCTTGCTATAGCCAAGAACTAAAAAAAAAAATCGTTTCAATTCTGTGCATAAATTCATGCACTTTTCGATGGTACAATATTCAAAATCGCACAAAAAATGCTATTACAGAGCCTTCTTCCAGCGGATTTTTTCCAAATGAAGGGAGAACCTGCTTGCCATAGCCAAAAATTAAAAAAAAAAATGGTTTAATTCAATGCATAACTTCTTACACTTTTTGATGATACAATGGCGGCAGACACACGGATAGACGGACACCCGGACAGACTGACACACGGACACACAGACATTTTCTATAAGCATGTTTTTTGGAATCTCTTACCTCTAAAACGTGTAAATCCGTCGAGAACCGGAAGTCGAAAAAAATTTCGATTGCAATACTTTCTTCTGTTGAAGATAGAAGAAAGTAAAAACTTAAAAATGAGTTCAAAATGATGATGATGGCGATTTTATTGCTGCGACTTTTACAATTATAATTTTTTTCTGTTATTTTATTTATTTATTTATTATTATTATTTTTTAATTGGCAATAATGTTGAAAGAACAAAAATTTGTAATAATTTGCGCAACATTTGTTTTCTTTTTACAGGAAAACGAGCTTGCATTGGCGAAGCTTTCTCTATGATCCAAACTTTCCTGTTTTTGACTACTATAGTACAGAACTTCCGTTTGTCTCTGCCAGAAGGATCACAAGGATCATTCATGTTTTGGGCCCAAGAAAGAGCAAAAATATGCGTTTATCCAAGATCTCAAAAAACCCATTGAAAATAGACAGCACTTCATATTCTCCAATAATATTTTCAGAATACCGGCATTTGACGAAAATTTTATAAAATGTGCTTTTTGTTTAAGATTATGACAATATTTAAAACTTATTCTAAGTAAAATGAAATTTTCATCAAAACAGCAATATGAACTTCTCAACATTGACATGAAGTATCATATCATGGAAAATACATTACAAGGAAGTTGGTTAATAAATATAGTGGCACAATTTTTACGTAATGATTTTATACTTTGCCGTTTTAATAAATAGTTTTCAGCTAATCCTTATTTTGTGGGGGTTTTTTTTTAATGTATATTTATGAAATGATATTTCACGTATCCAATTCAATGGAATAAACAATACAGAACATCAAAGAAAAAAACGAAAGCCAAATTAAAGAAAAAAAAAGAAGAAGAAAAGAAAAAGTACTATGCTTTTCGAAAGAACTTGATCATTTTAATTCAGGCACAAAAAGAACGTAACTTTAAAAGCTGGAACAAGGATGAAAGGAAAATAAGAAGGGAAAGGAGAAAGAGGGGGGGGGGGGGTCGATTGACCTGTGGAAGGGAGATCAGTCAATACGAAAGCAGAAAATAAATTGAAACAATCAATCAGAAGTTCACATCATATTTATTCTTAACGCCTTCAACTAAAGAAGTTGTCAACACTTTTTAAGTTTAGTTAAGTTGTGAAATTAAACTACTAAGAAAGTTTCTGAGTGGTTGATTGTTTTTCTTTTCGCATTGGCTGATTTACGCCCCGCTTGTCCTTCTCTCCCGTGGACATAGCACAGAGAAGGACGTCTAATGAAATAGTGTTAACCCTTTGAGCTCTGGGGATGAATTTCTTCAAAATGCCCAAATGTCACAGTAGTACCAGTATTTTGTAAACAAAAGATTCGGATTATAATCACAAAAAAATGCATTAATCTATTTTCAAATAAATTTGGTTGAATATTCTGGTGCCAAAGTGACATTTGGAGATTAAAATTGAGTGGGAAGAATTTCACTCATCAGAGCTCAAAGGGTTAATATGGGGTTGCGACTATCGAACAAATATAGCAGCCGGAGTAAACCCGCTGACGGAGACCACCTCTAGTGGTCAACGCTCATTGGCTGACTCTCAGTGTTCAAGCAGATAATTGGTAGAAGCAGACGCACGAAGTAGAACCATGCTACATGGCGCCATTTATTTCACACATTTTTCGAGGAACGATTTTCTTCTTCAAAGCCCATTTCGTTAGAAGTCTACTCTGTTCTATATTTATACTCTGTTTGTATAGTTCTAAAATTCCAGTCAAATATCACGAAAATTCACAAAGATAAGGGCGATATAGTGAGTTGCTTTCTATAAATAGATTTATTATAATGAATTTTCCACAATTTTTCAATTAAGGATTAGCTCACTATATCTTTCTGAGTTTTCACAATACTTGACTGGACTTTTTATAGAAGTTGCCCAGAATAGCTGACTACCAAATTATGAAATAAAAATTTTGAAATCTTCCACACTTGCGCAGTTAAAAATTACTTCATAAAAATGCACATATCTCATCAGATATTCAATATATCCATGTTTTAATTGTAGTATACTGTTGCTACTATTCTTTGTCAAGTTTTCGGAAAGTTGTGTTAAATTTAGTTGAAAATTCTGTATGCTATAAACAAAAAACTTGTGAATTCTCACAGACATAATAACATCTTCACGAATAGTGCTAAGCTTACACGATTGCACACAAACGTTGAACAGGACCCAAATAGTCATTTAAGACAGCGACAAACCATTTTCAGCATTTTCTGTTACATAGGTGATCACAAATAATATTTTATTATTAAATTTATTATTAGCCCCCCAAAGGTCCTCCCGACTAAATTTTCACCAAGAAATATGAAATCAAACATGTTCTTTACATCCCAGAAGTTCAAGAACAATTCGCCAATAATTTCGACAATCAGTGTACAATCGAAAGCATCCAGCCCCTGTACCTTAACTTTTGGAGGCCAGTGTATATTGCAGATGTGCAACAGATTGACGTATTATATGAAAAATGTATCTCTGAATTTTTCCATTATTTTTCCTGTGTGAGATATAACCTTTCAGAGAATCATATATAATTTTTTCGAAACAAAATAAAAAATCATTCATTTAAGGGTTAAAACGGCCAATAGAGGCGCTGATTACAGCCGTCGATACAGAAAAATTGCCCCCTTATCTAAAGCTAAAGTGCCATTGAAATCATTTTTTATTGTAAATGCATTTGAAAGTTTTACATATTCAAATTAGGATTATTTTACTTTGGCATATAGCACAGCATTCGAATGTCGCATAAAATCTGAAATTGTGCAAAAAAAAAAAAAAAAAAAAAATCATTCTGAACAAATTAAAAATACATGTAATACAATGTGCTTGCATGGGATTTAACTGAAGCAAGAAATTATATCTTTTCTCCTAGTCCAGGCAATAGAGACCGTATAGGGACTCTACCTAGCAAAATTAATTGTAGTACTGGAAATCGGCTTTCTGGATGTTTTTTTGGTCGCTGAATCCGAATTTGTAACTTCCCACCAAAATTTCCCCTGGCAACCCCCCCAAATTTTGGTAAAAAGCTCCCCATAAAAGGTTTTTATTACAAATTTTTTTATTGTTTTAGGGGAAAAGTAGCTAGAAATTCAGAAAGTAGACAAAATTTGCAACAAATCAGATATATGACATTATGACTTAGGATGAAGGGGAAGGGGGGATCTGCCTCGGAACATGCGCCGCAGTGCTGCATGGACTAAGTTGCGCAATTCCACTTAACCACTCACACGTTTACATTAGCCCTCCCATCTTCCCTCCGAACTTTCTCTATAAGGTTTACTTTCAGTTTTTTGGATCGCTGAATCCGAATTTTTAACTTACCCTCAAAATGCCCCCCCCCCCGAACCCCCCCCCCAAATAGTTGTTTTTAACTTAAATTTCTTATTGTTTTAGGGGAAAAGCATTACGAAATTCAGAAACTAGACAAAATTTGCAACAAATAGGATGTATGACATTATGACGTAGGATAAACGGGGAGAGAGGGGGCTGCCTCGGAAAATTCCCCGCGCGCTTTTCTCAAAAACCAAATTTTTTCAAAAAATCAATTTTTTGGGGGGTTGCCGGGTGAAATTTTGGTGGGAAGTTACAAATTCGGATTCAGCGACCCAAAAAACATCTAAAAAGCCGATTTCCAGTACTACCATTAATTTTGCCAGATAAAATCCCCTATTGTCTGGACTTCATCATTTAGTGCACGTAGCGCCGCAGTGCATGTTCCGAGGCAGCCCTCACCCTCCCCGTTCATCCTAATTCCTAATGTCATATATCCTATTTGTTGCAAATTTTGTCTAGTTTTTGAATTTCGTAATGCTTTTCCCCTAAAACAATAACAAATTTAAGTTAAAAACAACTATTTGGGGGGGGGGGGAATTTTGGGGGTAAGTTAAAAATTCGGATTCAGCGACCCAAAAATCTTAAAGTAAACCTTATAGAGAAAGTTCGGAGGGGAGATGGGAGGGCGAATATAAACGTGTGAGTGGTTAAGTGGAATTGCGCAACTTAGTTTACGCAGCACCGCGCGCATGTTCCGAGGCAGATCCCCCCTTCCCCTTCCTCCAAAGTAAAAATGTCATATATCTAATTTGTTGGAAATTTTGTCTATTTTCTGAATTTCTAGATACTTTTTCTCTAAAACAATAAAAAAATGGAATTTTTTAATAAAAACCTTTTTTGGGGGCTTTTTACCAAAATTTGGGGAGGTTGCCGGGGGAAATTTTGGTGGGAAGTTACAAATTCGAATTCAGCGACCCAAAAAACATCTTGAAAGCCGATTTCCAGTACTACCATTAATTTTGCTAGGTAAAATTCCCTATTGCCTGGACTATCCACCAGATGTCGTATTCGAGCGCTTGAATCACCAAACTGTAAATTGTTTAGCTCTTTTTTCCGGTAGATGTCATTTAACAATATTTTAGAGTTTCCAGCGAAGCAGAATATAAAGTAAGCGTCCTATCTTAAATGGGAGAGTAACCGCAAGATTAAAGCCGAGGTCATATCAATCAAGGTCACACGCCCCGTAGCGGACGGGGTTTAACCACAGGAATATTCCTAACTGTTTTCTTCTTTGTGGATAATCTATTAATTGTACATCTTTAAAATAACTGCGCAAGCTTAAAACGATGTGATTTCGTTTGTTTGTAGCATTTATATTCTGGCAATATAGAATATTCTATTAATTTTTATTCGTGATTATTTAATTTATATATTATACATAATTAAATAAAACAGTTCTTTTTAGAATTAATATTATTTGTTAAAATGGCAAAATGTTGCCCATCTAATAACTTTAGTTTTCGAAATCGTAAACAAATTCTTTTTCTGATGGAATACTCTGTCTCTGTCCTTTTCCATAGTGTAAAAGAAGTTAGTTACGCTTTTTATTTTAATTTATAAAAAAAGATTAACTATTAAAAACTATTATTTAATATATATTATCAAATGCTGTTGATTTAAATAGCTCGATTTCAATTATGTTTTTTTAATGTAATTAAAAATGATGCATAAAAATTAGTAAGTAGTTAATATATAAATATAGAATTGTGTAGTATCATTTTTTACTCAATTCTTATGTGCTAAAGTTATAAAAAAAAAATTATATACACGGTTGTATTCCCGATGAGAATACAACTTTTATGAATGTTTAGAATATGGATAGAACTTAATTACAAATAAAATATTCAATTTTAAGTCTTTTTTAGTTTATCGAGCGCAGACGATAAGTTCCCAATATTCTCTTGAACGCAATGCACTGATGTTATTTAACTAACAAATATTTCATTCATTTAATTTAAAACATTTCTTTTTATATTCGGAATCACTTTAATTTCAAATGCATGCATTAAATGTTGTACAATCAAACAAACAAGTATTGTTCATTTATTTTTTTAAATATTTTCTGATTTTAGACAATAGCTTCAATAATTATCCTAAAATTGCTAGATTAGATTTCTTTTTCATTTTTTTCTCTCTTAACAGATAAAGCCATTTAGAGAATCCCTGATAAAAATTCAATCACGAATTTCAAATGGTTCTGACTTATTGAAGATGAATCTTGTTTACCAGATAATTGCAAAATATTTTTGTCATAGCTTGTTTTGAAAAAAAAAATTGTGTATTTAAAAAATAGTCTCAATATCATTTTAGTTTCAGGGCAAAAAGCAATAATGTTTTCGTAGCATTAGTGCTTTTTTACCGATATTAAAATTATATTGTGACTATTTTTTTAAATGTACATAATTTTATGAAAACAAACTATAACAAAAATATTTTGCAATAAATCTGGTAAACAAGATTCATCATCCATAAGTGAGTAAAGATTCAGAAAATATGCGCAGGAGCTGCGCAGATAGTAGATATTCTGTTATATATGACGTTATACTATAAACCCGCGTTTTTGTGTTATCAACCCCTTCCATAAGATGGCGCAGCTGTGTCAATATACGGCAGATTCCAGCATTAACATTGTACATTTAATATACAGTCGGCTCTCGTTAATTCGAAATCGGATAAATCGAATCTTCGCTTAATTCGAACTAAACATGAAGTCCCGAAGTTTTCAATGGCAGAATAACGTTAAAACTTTTCATTTATTCGAACTCATTTTCTCTTGACTTCGTTTAATTCGAACTAACAAGAATTCCATTTTTTCATTTTTCCTTACTTTCTCACGAACTTCAGATCCTTGAAATAACTTTCTTTCTTTCCTTTTTGTCAGAATTGTTCTGAACTAGTATAATAATTCTATGCATTTGAAATCCGCTTTCTTAGTTCGCCCTGTCTGTCCATCAATGACACATTCGCCCTTTCTTCCATTGTGCTTTTCCTAATCCCTTCTGTAGCATTTGACCCAGTGACATTCCAAGAAATTCACTGAGTGGGCATCTATTAAAGATAGGGGAAACCTTTTTTATCACTACATTCTACTTTCACTCTGGGGATCGAATTTTTCAGTCAATGGTTTTACTTACTGCTAAATTGTTTTCTGAGAAAGTAAAAGACCTTGTTTCTTTAAAATATGGCTCCACGTGGAAGTTATAAATCGTTAACTCTAGAAGCCAAAGTGGAAATTATTAAAAAGGTAGGATGCGGCCAATCTAAGACAGAAATTGCTGCAGAATATGGAATAAAAAAGAATACGCTGTCTACTTACTTGAAAAATAAAGAATTCATCCTGAAATCATGGGAAAAGGAAATATTTGCTAAAGGACGAAAACGTATGAGAACAGCAGCCCATGAGGATTTAGAGGAAGCTTTACTGTTATGGACAAAAGATGCATTGGCAGGAAATGTACCTTTGAGTGGACCTATATTGGCAGCTAAAGCGAAAGAACTTTCACTACTCATGGGTATTAAAAATTTCAATTGCAGCGAAGGATGGCTCACACGTTTTAAGCAGCGAAATAACATCGTATACACTGTGTGTGGTGAAAGTGGTGCTGTAGACCTCGCTGCTTGCAATGAATTCTGCGAAAAGCTACCCGAACTTATTTCTACTTATGAAATGAAAGACGTGTTTAATGCCGATGAAACAGGGCTGTTTTATAAACTTCTTCCTAATAAGACTTTAACATTTAAAGGTGAAACGTGCACAAGTGATAAACTTAGAAAAGACAGGATAACTGTGATGGTAGGTGCCAATATGGATGGAAGTGAGAAGTTAAAATTGTTAGTTATTGGTAAATCAACTAATCCACGTTGCTTCAAAGGAGTTAAAACACTGCCTGCTGATTATGTGGCAAATGCCAAAGCCTGGATGACGCGTGAGATCTGCATCAGTTGGTTAAAAGAACTGGATAAAAAAATTTCTCGTGAAAACAGAAAAATTCTATTGCTGCTAGATAATGTGCAGAGTCATTGTAAACTACCAACACTGAGCTCTATAAAGATTGAATATTTACCCCCTAATACTACAGCACAACTGCAACCGATGGACCAAGGAATAATTCAAAATTTAAAAACTCATTACCGTAAAAGGGTTCTAGAACAAATTTTATTTTCGATTGACCTTAAAGAAAGCTACGACATAACATTACTCACGGCCATCAACGATTTATATGCGGCGTGGGACGCCGTACAACCTGAAACAATAGAAAAATGCTTTCGACATGCCGGATTTATCCATCCATCTAAAAAGAGTGGTTATAATGCAAATGACGAAAACAACAGACCTTTTGAAGAAATAGAATTTCCAAACTTTTCTGAAAAGTTCCAATCCGATATTACGTTCGCAGAGTATGTAGCAGCCGACAATAGTTTAGAAGTATCTGGACCCTTAACTGTGGAAGAAATTGTTGAAACAATTCACGAAAAATGCAATGAGGAGATGGAATCGGATTCTGGTGATTCTGCTACTATGTCCCAAGAGCTTTCCTTACCCACAGAAAAGTCAATTGCACAATCAATTGAGTGTTTGCATACATTTATCCTGATGCAGCCGTCATCAGACAAAGAACTTAACTGTTTGTTACAAATAGAAAAACTGGCTAAAAAGTCAAAAATGAATAGGACAAAGCAAACAACAATTGATAATTTTTTTCATAGAGATGATTAATAAGTGTAAATAATTTCTTAAATGTTCATCTAATTTCAGGTAAGAAAATTATAGTACAATTAAAATGTAATTTTAAATGCCGTTGTTCTATAGTGTATTATTAATTTTTATGTTTTATTTATATTATTTTAATATTATTAATTATTTTATGTATTTATATCTTTTAATTTAATATTAAGTCATTCTAACGATAACATCCGAAATTTTAAAAAAATACTATAACATTAATTCCTTTGTAATAGTACCCCTTTAAACATGTTTTCTCTCATACTTTCCATAATTCGAACTCTGGATAATTCAACATTTCTTGTGGTCCCGACGAGTTCGAATTAACGAGAGCCGACTGTATATGTGGTTTTGGTTCCCAGCTTAGTTGAAAAGTCTGAGATATAATTATTTTTTTAAAAAACAGATGTCAGAAGGAAATGAACTTTTTTGAGATATGCTAGGTATATTTACTAAAGAAAATACTTACTGTAGCTTTATATAATTGTTTTTTACTGATTGGAACAAAATAGCAATAATTTTGTCATTTATTGGACATTTATTACTTTAGGAGATCCTTAGTGACTTTATAGTTTCATAAAGATTCTATATTTTTTAGTAAAAAATTCTTACAAAAGAAATTTAAGTTAACGTTTAGAAGATCTGTATTAACACTAATTACGGTAATGATGATATTTTGTTTGGTAGTTCTATACTTGTTGATGTACCACATTACTGCTTGCAAGTGAATTTTGCTTAAATTTGCTATTTAATGGGTTTTCTTTCTTAAATTTAAAATTTTTATATTCCTGAAAAAAAAAAGAACCAGCTCAATAACTGTACAGCAAAACATCGTAGTAAAATGGAACTGGTAACAACCGATTAGTTAAAATACCTTCTATTTAATGCTATACTTAAACTTTGATTAGTGTGTTCTCTAAATAGAAGAATTAAAACAAACTCTAAAACCTTCTTTACTAATAGCAAAATTTTGACATCATATTTGAATTTTTCGCTATGTTTTACCTTCGAATATCAAACAAGAAGTCGTTCGGTCAAGTACTTCATAAATTATTTAGATTTATAAATTGAAACTCCTAATGTGAAATTCATTTTAATCGTCTCAAAACAAATTACAATGCGGGTATTTTTTTAAGAATAACTTAAACCCTACTTGGCAGAATAATCTGTAATATTTAAATTCCTTGTTTGCAGTTTCTAGAAATTTTGTTCTGTTAAAAAAAAAAAAAAAAAGCAAAGGTTACAATTTATATTTTTTTGAAAATTAATTTCAAATATATATATATTTGAAATTAATTTTCATGAAAAATACGAACCTATGAATTTTTTTACAGATATCTAATTTTAGATGCTTGATATATGCGAATTCAAAATTACAGCTTAATACGCCAAGTCGTTTTGAGATATGTGAAAAAATTACCCGCACTGCAATCCGTTTTGCAACGATTAAAAATGAATTTCACATTCGGCGTTTCAAATTTTAAATCTACATAATTCCTAAACTGCTTGACCGAATGTTTTCCCGTTTGGTCCCGGAAGGTAAAATATAGCTAAAAATTCAAATATGATGTCAAAATTACGTGTTAGTATTGAACGCTTTATTAGTTTATAATTTCTATATCTAGACCACCATGTAACCAAAATTTAAGCATAGCTTTAATTAGTAGATGTTATTACTAATTGATTCGTACCTGTTACTTTTTTATACGATGATTTGCGGCAGAGTTAGCAGGAGGTGTTGCGTTTTTCCGAAAGGACTGTTCAAATATCATGTGGCTAAAAGTTCTCTGTTTGCGTTAGTGCTCTTATCTAGTTAAGATTGCCTTGAACTATTAAAAACATTTAATGGCTCTTTTTCTCACAGGATCCTATTTTTCTTAGTTATTTATTAACAGTTTTTAATATTTACAAAGTATCAGAAAGTTATTACAATGCTTTGTCTAATATTTATATTTACAAAGAGTTGTGTGAATTCTTTATTGAAAATAAACGCTCGTCAATAGTAAGCCTTATATATTACCTCAGAATGATGGAATATGTGATACAATCATCAAACAATTACTAATATCTTTCTTTTTAAATTAAAACGATTTCATAAATTTCATACAGGGTGTCTAAGAAAGGTCTGACACATTTTGATGTTTAATAATTCCTAAACGAATGAAGATAGATTTAAATTAATAGCATTATTGGTTAGATAGATTCATAAAATTTTATGACCCTTGAGGAAAGCAAGATGAAAGCAATCCTCGTCGGAGAACATTATCTGATCAAGAAATTCAGCATCATCCTCTATACTACTTAGCATGTCTGTTGCAAAGTTCATCCTCCTATTCCTACAGTCTGGTTCCAAGGCTTCAACAATTTGAATTTTGTAAGCATACAGACATAAAATTTTCCTAAGAACCTTGTGCACATTTGAAATTGACATATTCAAATCTCTTGCCCCTCATCTCAGAGATAAGTGATGTTTGTATTGAGCATGTCAGAGAAACATTCTTACACAGTCCTAGGAGATCTGTATTAAGAACAGTAATTCAGAAAGTTACACTGTATGTAACGTGAACTGCATTGGCTAGTTGTAAACTAAACATGGCTAGTCTAATTCAATACCCTTTGGGTTGGGTTGATTGTTGACGGCCAATTATCTACACGGGGGATATGGGCCCTAGGGGGAGTGCCTTCCGTGGAGGTCTTTCTAAGGGAACCTAATCCGTATTAACGCATGGAAATATCAATACCCTTTGGATTCTGGCAGTAGCTACACTATTAAAAATTTTGTCATAGGTTGAACTAATTTTTGGTGCTCCAGTAACTACAACTATAAGATGGTGAAATCTTGATCCAGCACTTGGAGATTACACTATTTTGCAACAGGAGCTCCAAATCTTGGATTGAGATTTCATCATCTTATAGTTGCAGCTACTGCAGCACAAAAAGTTCATTCAATCTAATACAAAAGTTTTAACAATGTATATTCACCCCTTATCGTGATAACATTACAGTTTATATAAAGGAAAGCATGTCGGCTGCAAATTTCGTTAAATTCTTTTCATTAACATTAAATTTAAGAACGAAACAAGGGGTTCGAATTAAAGGAACATCCTGGTCATCTGATCCTTCGTATTGGCTGCTTTGGAATTATTTATGCATATAATATTAAAACTTGTCGAAGCTGACCACTCAGTGTTCGGTACCTGTGTAGTTCTTATTAATTTCTGAGTGAAAATATGGATTGCAACCATGGTTTCCTATACAAAAAATGTTTATTGTAGTATGCTCTATCACCTTTTAAAATTTGTACCTTGAGTTATAAATCCCCCTGTAAACATTTTTTTTTCATAAACAGTCAAAATAAGATATAGTTTTACATGTATGTAATGTAACAGTCCACTTTTAGGTGGCAATATTTATCGTACATCAACTTAATTCACAAATGCTGAAATTTAACACCCTTTATTATTAAACACACATCACACTTCATCTAGGCTCATTTCAGCATGTTTTCATTCTGTGGAAATATCTACTAAAGGATATTGTCTACAATTCCTCTCTTCTGCAGATGTGTATGAATTGAAAGATCGCATTAGACTGCAAAGAGTTCGAATAGCAGCTAATGAGAGAGACAGACTATGACATTTGAATGCCACGCGATAAAGGTAGGCTAAAAAGCAGTCTCATAATTAGTAGAAACCAGCCTGTGTTGATCATGTGACAGTCGAGAGGAGTGGAAGTGCCGCAGCCTGTCTTTTCGTTTACTCGCTGTGCATGGAGTTGACGTTAAAATAACGAATGAAGCTCAAATTCAGCATTTGTGAGTTTATTTACGATATACATTGTCGCTTAAACTTAGAATATTACATGATATTAATGAAAAATTATTATTTTTATTGACAATATAAGAATAAAATATGATGAGTTAATTGAAATCTTTAAAATTATAACTTGTTCTATGTTCAATAAACATTTTTTTCTTTCTAATATTGACTTCTTTATGATCAGAAGAATTGTAAAAAATGTTTAAAAACAGCACGTGTAAAAATCACCCTCAAAGGTGAAAAATGAGATTGAGTAGACTGATAAGCTATGAATATTTCAATCAACTCAGGAATTGTTTGTTAAAAAATCCTATTATCTATTATTTCATTATTTTATTAATTACAAAATATAATTTTTTCTTGGAAACTCCTAGAAAAAAAAATCCCTGCCGGCCCGGCCTACAAGCAGAGGTAGATTTCGAAGTTAAGAATACTACTTTCACCAACAAAAACTAAATCATGATTAGAGATAAACCCACTTTAATAATTTTATCTTACCGCTTTTGACGAGTTTTTATTTCATTTTTATATAATAGCTGGTTTTATCAGAATCATGTTAAGGCGGTATTAAAAAAAATACATTTCCATGCTGAACAACTTGAAATTTTCCTTTTTATTAGAAAAATATGAAACTCGCTGACGTGATTTTTGAAGAGATTTATAAGCGACCTGTGTTTTTATTTTTCGTTCAATTAATTAAATCTTGATTTATAACAATTAATTTCTCAGTAGAACAGTATTTTTGGTTTCTAACACAATCGCTTCGGTAAATTCTGTTCAAAATGTCCACTTTGACATCATTTTTTGAAATATATTCTGCCTCTATCTAAAAATCGATCATTACGGTACATTATATAGTTTCTGAATAAGAGAATCTACCAATTGGATGCGTTTGAGAGCAAAAATGAATTTAAAAATGGTTCAGAAAATAAGCAGTTTGGACAATATTTTTCGTTTCTAACTCAATCGCTTCGGGAAATTCTGTTCAAAATGCCCAATTTGACACCATTTTTTGAAATATATTCTACCTCTATCAAACAATCGATCATTACGGTGCATTATATAGTTTCTGAATAAGAGATTGTACCAATTGGATGCGTTTGAGAGCAAAGATGAATTTAAAAATGAGTCAGAAAATAAGCAGTTTGGATTTGAATACACCGTTAATAAGATGATTTTTTTCTTCAACCGCTATGTATTTTTAATTTATTTTTGCTGTAAGAATTGGTCCTATTAAAACTTATCTGTATAAATGTTATAGACAATATTAAGAAGATATATGATAAATTCATGAAGATTTTATATCTTGTGAATTGACGGAGTTATGGATTTTTTTCTTTTTCAACCCCTCCTTTTTGTTTTCGTTTTTAATTTTTTTGCGGTACGAATGGGTCCTATCAAAAACTTGTGAATATAAAAGTTGTAGATAATATTAAGGAGATTTATAATAAAATTAATTGAATTTGATATCTTGAGAATTGACGAAGTTATGAATTTTTTTCTCTCAAAAACCCTATTTTTTTGCGCCCCTTGAGCCCATTTTTAATTTTATGAAAATTCTGTGATGCATAAATTTTCGGCCCCATTTTTAGAAGTTATAAAAACTTTAAACTGATTTGATATGTATAAAAATTAAGGAGTTATGGGGGTTTTTCGGTTTTCACAAAACCCCTCCCTATTTCCATCCCCTTGGCCCGATTTTGCCATTAACGAACTTGACCGAGATTTTATGCTCATTGATTTTATGTATCAGTTTGGAAGAGATTTGTGCAGAATTGTGGAAGTTATCGTGTCCAGAAGAAAGTGATATATATATATATAGATAGATAGATAGATATATAAAGTTTTTTACTGAGGGTGGTTTTGGGTTCTAGGGGTCATTATCGGTGTAGATCTGCAAAAAAATTTCAGAAATTCCAACATAGGAACGATCCCAATAGGTAGTATTTCATACGAAATCTACCTAAAATTGGGCTTCCCATTGTGAATATATTGTATTTATATTGTATTCCATGTTTAAATTCTCAATTTGCTTTCTTGCGGATCCGTAAGGTTCTTTGGTGGTGATGATGGCGGTACTAGAGGAAAACCGCTGGGTGGGGCTTGTGATTGCTTAAGCCATTTGGTATGTCTCCCCACCTAGCTGACCCTCATATAAAGTTAAGGGGACAAGGGAGTTTAAAATCCTTAAAAATAATTTTTTTTTATTTTTGTAAATTTCAACTTTAATATTATTCAAGGGAACATTATATGCATTATGGCATGCATTTATCACAAAAAAAAATATATATATATATTTTTGAGAAAAACATGGAATTATACGCGTCGTCTTATAAATCTTCGAAATGCCCCCTGCGCATTCCATATCAATGAAAATCCCCCAATATTTTTTTTATAAAAGTTTGGTTTATATATAGAAGTAAAATAGAGCATCGAATTTTATATATTTGAATTTAAAGGTAAAAAAAAAAAAAAAAAAAATTGAAAAATTGAAAATTTTCCATTTTTTTTTTTTTTTTTTTTTTTTTTTTTTTGTAAATTTCATCTTAAATATTATTCAAGGGTACATTATATGCATTATGGCATGCATTTATCGCAAAAAAAAAATATTTTTGAGAAAAAAATGGAATTTTATATGTGGTCTTAGAAATCTTCGAAATGCCCCCTGTGCGTTCCATATCAATGAAAATCCCCCAATATTTCTTATAAAAGTTTGGTTTATATATATATAAATAAAATAGAGCATCGAATTTTATATATTTAAATTTAAAGGTAAAAAAAAATTGAAAGATTTTGAAATTTTTTCGAAAAAATTTTGAAATTTTGAAATTTTTTAATTTTTTTTACCTTAAATTAAAATATATAAAATTCGATGCTCTATTTTATTTATATATATATAAACCAAACTTTTATAAAAAAAAAAATATTGGGGATTTTCATTGATAAGGAATGCGCAGGGGGCATTTCGAAGATTTCTGAGACGACGTGTAAAATTCCATTTTTTTCTCAAAAATAATTTTTTTCTTCTTTTGTGATAAATGCATGCCATAATGCATATAATGTACCCTTGAATAATATTTAAGGTGAAATTTACAAAAATAAAAAACATATATTTTTAAGGATTTTAAACGCCCTTGTCCCCTTAAATTGATTTGGAAGCTCTGTTGTACAGGGTGGCCATAATTAAAACACCCCTACTTCGACCTCTCCATATATTGAACTACTCCGTGCATGACCTTCAAATTTTGCACACATGCTATTCAAGACATGGAGAAACAGGCAAAAAAAATTAGCTTCAGAAACCACCGATGGATGGCGCTGTACAACACTAGCGTCTCGGTGTAGCTCCGCTCCCTATGGAGATCGTAGTGACTGGATTCAACTAAGTCCAGTCGAAGCTAGATTCGGCGAAGTATTGCTAGTTTGGCGAAGTGTTGCTAGTTTCGCGAAGCATAAATGTTATATCGAAAACAATTTACTAGAAATTTTGAACACAGATAGAACCTGAATAGTGATGATGCTTATTATGTATTCCGATTTCGGAAATTTCAACTTATGGATTCCAAAGGGTTTCGCCCCCCCCCCCCCCCAACGGAAAAAAACATTTTTGATAATGTATCTTCTAAATGTCATAAATACTTGCATTTTGTAGGCAGGCACATTCTGAATAGAAACGTACTTAAATTTGAAAAATTATAAAAATATATATATACCTTTGTTTCAGAATTAAAACAGTCATAGACACTAGAAATTTTGAATGAACATATAACCTTAATAGTGATGCGAAAATACTCCAATTGAAATTTTAATGAGTGGGGTCCAAAGAATGTCCCCCCCCCCCTGATAAAAAAAAGTAACACTTTTGTTTATGACCCTTCAAATTTTCTTAGCATATATACTATTAAGGATTTACCTGCATACAAAATTTAAAATACCTTTGATTATTCGAAGTTATACCACCAAAACTTTTTTTTTAATCAAGGAGGGGGGGTGGAGGGGTTAGATTATCTTCTCTTAAAGTGTTCAATAAAGTAACACTTAAACAGGATTACTATTCAAAATGTACCTGCCTGCAAAATTTAGGTATCAATGTCAATCTAAAGAATAAAATTGCATTTTTTTTTTTTGGGGGGGGGGGGGGTGATATTCAAGAGCCTAAAATGCAGGCATGAAAGTGGGAAATAGGAAAAAAGGAGGAAAATCTTTTCGGTTCATATGATGGCACCAAACTTTTAAAATTTAGACACATTTTAACAGTTATTTATGGGATAAAATGAAATATAATTGTACGTTGTTATTTTCTTTACATAGCTTAGAAAGTATTAAGAACAAATTTAAACTTTTAAATCAAAAGTGTTGCATAAATAGAAGAAAATATTCTATTCCAAAAAGAACATTATGAAACTTCCTTTTTCTTTTAAAGTCTAAAAAACTTTCACTCTGGAGAGATACTTTAATCAAATTTATTTACACGACTTTCATATGATTACAATATAAGCTTCCCTCTGATTTGATAGATCTTTTGCACAGCAATTAAAAAAAAAAAAAAAAAAAAAAAAAAAATCCAAGCATTTTAGTTAGACAAAATGTCTGATTATTAAATTTTCAAGATTCCCCCCCCCCCTCCCCCACCTTATATGCTTCCAATATTTTCTTTGCATTTTTGCATCAATCCAGAAAATGACCAAAATTATTTTTAAAAAGGTGGATTTCCACCTTTAGGAGGAACACTTTCATGCCTGAAAATGGTATCATTTTTGAGAAGTGTTTACTGTACCTTAATAGAAGAAATATACGATTTTATTTAATTTTTATTTGTAGGTACCACGGTTCACATAATATTTTGAGAAAATTTTAGGAAAGAATTTTTTTAGTGTTTAATAATGCACAAGAAATTAAAATCCTATCTTCCAACCTACAAAGATCATGCCGCATACAATTGTTTTTGCTGTTTATCTAAAAACATGCTAATTTGCCCTGTTTTAAAAAGATTACCCAATTACGGAAGATTAAATTATAGCATTTTAACTATTTTTAAAACAATCAACTGATTGATAAATAAATAATGAGAGTAGAATTGTAGTATAGAAATTGTAGAATTGTAGTAGTGAAAATTTGTGAGTATGAAATTATCGCTGTATTATCCGCCATCGCCATCTTCGCTCAAAAAAACAACATCTAACCTAAACAGACTTTTCAACGACAGCGCGAGCGTGAGCGGGCGCTTGTGCTTCGTCTGAAATACTGCAACCTCAAAAATAACTAGCGCCCAATCCTCAGCCAAAAGGTAGGAGAAAAATCACCATAGGGAGCGGAGCTACACCGAGACGCTAGTCTGTACAACTGGTCATACGCTGAAAATATGCATCTCTATATTTGAACGTACCAAATGTTAATGTGACATAGGCCTTATCTACGCACGTAATGCTGCTCAATATGGTTTTCTTCATGAAGATATAAAATCTACAACAGTCTGTGGGCAGTTTGTTCAACTTCAGATCTTAACTTGTCGACTGAGATGCTTCTCACAAGTAGAGCGGATACCTTCTTTTAGGTATGCCAAGGTTCATAGAAGTCCTCGATAAACAAGATTTTCCAAGTGTCACCAGAGTAAAAAATCACACGGATTAAGATCTGAAGAACAAAACGGTCAGATTGTCAGACAACGCATGACTAGTTGCTTTGTCATTATTGAAATGCTACAGAAGAAATAACATTCTCCCCAGTTTTTATCCTCTTTTATACCCAGAACATGGTTGCAAACCGTGAGTGTTTATGGAAAGTTTGGTTCTTACAAAGCGAAATTGCAATTACAATGGCAGTTCAAGGATTTTTTTCATTAGGGCAATATAAATTAAAACGGGAAAAGTTTATTTCACCATGTGTTTGTGCTTTTTATTATTTTTTATTTTGTCTTTTTTCCTATTTTCTGTTGTACAGCGCCACCATCAGTATTCTTGAAACTAAATTTGTTACCGCAATCATTTCTCCATGTCTTAAATAGTATGTACAAAAAATCTGAAACCTTACGCGGAGTAGTTCATTATATAGGGAGGTCAGAGCAGTGGCGTTTTATTTGCGGCCACCCGGTATTTAAATTTGCATTTTTATATTGAAATAATCATTTCGATCTTAATATCTCGAATCATAACCTTTAATATTCTTTCATAATTGGTTTTCATTTATCATCTTCTTTCATGACTTTTTTCAGTTTTACATAAATATAATTATTTAAAACTCTTTTCTTATTAAGAAAAAATATTCTTCCATAATCGGTTTTCATTTATCATCTTCTTTAATGACTTTTTTCAGTTTTATACAACTATAATTATAATTATTTAAAACTCTTTTTTTTTTTATTAAGAAAAATAAATTTTCAGAAATTGAATTTGAAATAACACGCTCTGTTACAGGAATATAATATTTTTTTTTAGCCTCAATTTTTTCATAAAAATTTCTTTTATCGTCTTCAACAACTTGAATAATAACGGATTAACAATAAATAATGCGTACTCTCCGTTGTCAAAATAACTGATTTATTATATATTTGTTCGGCATTACTGATTTCTAATTTTCATTTTCTCTTGAATTTAAAATTTTTACCGTTAAATGGGAATTTTTTATTTTCTGGCATTTGAGAGCAAATCTCCATTTTCTCCGTAACTAACGCAGTTATTATTTGATTTATCAATCTCATAGTTAACAATTGCACACCATAAATTCAAAAAGTTCCAGGACTCCCGCTCGTAAAAAAAAAAAAAAAAAAAAAAAAAAAAAAAAAAAAAAAAACCAGACGGCGCTATTGCTGCGAAACCGGCGGGATGACTTATATACAGCCTTCATCCATACGTATCAAGTGGTTGCATTAATTTCTGTGAACTCCGACTTGGTAACGTTCATTTCCGTAAAGCGTGTGTGTTGACATTGTCATCTGTCAAAAAACTAAACAAGAACGAACATCAAATTTTGTTTTAAATTGAGAAAATCGGCCACAGAAACGTACGAAATGATTCAATCTGCATATGGTGACGATGCTACGAGTCGTTCGCGAGTATTTGAGTGGTAGGTTTCAAGTTTGATCTATGGGTCGGAAAGACATGGGGGTTTGCAGATAAATATTCAGTGTCATATGGGATTGTGTATGACACCAACATAAATAACTAGCTCAAAACTTCGACAATAGAGGGCGCTACTGCAGATAATGCAATGGAATTATTCCATAATGCTCACACAACGCAAGATTTGGATACAAAAGCATTAAAGAATACTGCATGTACACTTTTTTATATCCAAATCTTCCGTTGTGTGAGTAATTTGGAATTATTCGATGGAATTCTCTGTAATAGCACCTTCTATTGTCGAGATTTTAAAATAATTTTTATGTTGGTGTTATACGAAACCCCGTATCGCAGTTTAATTTCGCACCAAATATTGGAAACACCCGGTATATATATACAGGGTGACCATAATTAAACGACCTAATTTAAAGTTGTCTACAGACAAAACTTTTGTTCATAAAGTTGTACAATTTTTGAAAGACATAACAAAGGGATGGGAATTTGTTTAAGCTAAAAAAAAATGTAAATAAAAGTAGTTCAAAATTTCGCCACTAGGGGGCGTTTTTTAATAAATTACACATTTAGCATTTGGATAGTTTAGAAATTTTATTTATTAACTTAACCTGACTCTAAAGACAGCATTTCACGACATTTTCCTTAGTTTTTCCCTGAATGTACTGAGGTCAACTGTAGAACATGCTATCTTACGATTCCAGATGGTATCTGAAAATGATGAAAGTCATGCAGAACGTGTTTGGTTATAACAAAATTTGTTAAACTATCGTAAATGTATGCTAAATGTGTAATTCGCTAAGAAACGGCCTCCTATTTTTTTTTTTTTTTTTTTTTTTTTTTTTTTTTGCTCAAACATATTCTCATACTATAATTATGTCCTCCAAAAAGTTTCACAACATTCTTAACAATAGTTTTCTCTGCAGACAACTTTAAAATAGGATCAATTAATTATGAACATCCTGTAAATAAAATTTCTAATCTATCTTAATGCTAAATGTGCAATTTATTAAAAATTGCCCTCTGGTGGCGAAATTTTAAACTATTTTTTTTTTTTTTAGCTTAAACAATTTCCCATTCCTTTATTATGCTTTTTCCAAAATTTCACAACTTTATGAACAATAGTTTTGTCTGTAGACAAGTCTAAAGTAGGGTCGTTTAATTATGGATACCCTGTAAATGTGTGTGTGTGTGTATATATATATATATATATATTAGGGTTGAACTAAAAAACGAAGTTTCGAATTTTTTATTCTAATAGTGATTATTTTTTTCCTTTTTAACTCCATAAAAAGGAAATATATTTCTTTTAATTTTAAAATGATATTTTCCGGTTCCTCAAAGCGTCTGATTTTTCCTGAAAAGCGAGTAAAACCCAATAATTCAATTAAAAATATTTTAAGCTTAATATTTCATATTTTTTTTAAATTAAAATAATAAACTGTTAAGGTCCTGTAATAAAGGGAATAATTTAGTTTTAATCTCATTGAAAAGATGGCCCCACTTTATTTGACCTTGGTAGAAGCCAGCGTAGTGGGCTTTGGCTGTCATTGTCTCTGTTTTACTTGACTACGAGTTAGTTCGAGTTAGTGAATAGCGGCGTTTGTGTGTTTCAGTTTCGCCGATTATTTTTTAATAGACAGTTAGTGACAAATGAGACAATATCTTCTAAAATTCTTAAAATTAGAAAAAAATTTAAGTGTTTTGTGTCTCGAGAACCAAAATAATTAACATTAGACTATCGTCTTTTGCCGACATATGAAGATGTTATGAAACATTACTTATGGGTTCAATTTAACTTAAAATCTGACATCTGGAATCGGAAACACACTATTTCTGATATATCTAAGGCTATTGCTGATGCAATTAGAAGTGTATGGCTGATAGCTTCAATTACAACGGTTTCTGATACACGAATCATAACAAGTTGGAAATTGCTCGTCAAACGTGGCAAATGAGGTGCGTCCGTACTATAACTAGTTTTAAAATTTGCACCCCATATTGTACTGAATGTATAATTTTTTGCACTTCATAACGTGCATAGTCTGATACATCATTAAAATGCACTTCCAATAATTTTTTCGGAACACTTTTGACTGTCCCTGTAATTAAACTATACATCCGATTTTCCTAAAATTTGAAATAGCTCAACAAAATTTTGCAACAATTACATCTTTAAAATTTCAGACCATTCGGGAGGCTGTAATATCATTAAAATGCACTTGCAATAATTTTTCCCATTGGCCGTAATGTAAAGAAAAACTTTTGACTGTCCCTGTAATTAAACTATACATCCGATTTTCATAAAATTTGAAATGGCTCGACAAAATTTTGCAACAATCACATATTTGAAATTTCAGACTATTCGGTTGGGTAGTTTTTGCTCTGTTACATGCGGACAGACGGACAGACGGACGGACAGACGGACAGATGGACAGACGGACGGACAGACGGACGGACTGAACGACGACTATAGGTGCTACGTATTTATATAATTACGAACGCACCTAAAAATGGTTAGAGACTATCTTGAGAAATGTCAACATTTGAAGAGAAATATTAATAGTAGAAAGATTAATCCCACATCCAATATCAAATTGCAAAATTTTAAGTAATAGCCCAAAGAAATTTTCTTTCTGTAAATACAATAAATATTGTCACGTATCAGAACAAGAACGCAACTTTCTCAAAGACCAAACAGAGGAAAAGATTATGGCCTTGGGATCAATAGATATAAAAACTATAAAGAAAATGATGTACAGTGTAGTAAGGCTGGAAAATGAAACATCAAGGAAAGAAAAAGTTATTTGAAAGCAAAAAAGTGATGTTTTGATGGTCGACTAGCTGACTGAAGAAGATATATCTGAAGGTAATAGTTAAATCGGTAGTTCTGCGGACCCTGATTTTGGTAATCAACAAGCTGAAAGAACCGGAGTGTTAAACAAAACTGCATGTATTATTGCAGATGGCACCTTAGAAGATGTGAGCATTTCTGATGATAATAAAAACAAGTTGGAAATTGCTCGTCAAACGTGGCAAATGAGGTGCGTTCGTACTATAACTAGTTTTATAATTATTTTTAGCACCCCATATTGTACTGAATGTATACTTTTTTGCACTTCATAAAGCGCATAGTCTGATACATCATTAAAATGCACTTCCAATAATTTTTTCGGAACACTTTTGACTGTCCCTGTAATTAAACTATACATCCGATTTTCCTAAAATTTGAAATAGCTCAACAAAATTTTGCAACAATTACATCTTTAAAATTTCAGACCATTCGGGAGGCTGTAATATCATTAAAATGCACTTGCAATAATTTTTCCCATTGGCCGTAATGTAAAGAAAAACTTTTGACTGTCCCTGTAATTAAACTATACATCCGATTTTCATAAAATTTGAAATGGCTCGACAAAATTTTGCAACAATCACATATTTGAAATTTCAGACTATTCGGTTGGGTAGTTTTTGCTCTGTTACATGCGGACAGACGGACAGACGGACGGACAGACGGACAGATGGACAGACGGACGGACAGACGGACGGACTGAACGACGACTATAGGTGCTACGTATTTATATAATTACGAACGCACCTAAAAATGGTTAGAGACTATCTTGAGAAATGTCAACATTTGAAGAGAAATATTAATAGTAGAAAGATTAATCCCACATCCAATATCAAATTGCAAAATTTTAAGTAATAGCCCAAAGAAATTTTCTTTCTGTAAATACAATAAATATTGTCACGTATCAGAACAAGAACGCAACTTTCTCAAAGACCAAACAGAGGAAAAGATTATGGCCTTGGGATCAATAGATATAAAAACTATAAAGAAAATGATGTACAGTGTAGTAAGGCTGGAAAATGAAACATCAAGGAAAGAAAAAGTTATTTGAAAGCAAAAAAGTGATGTTTTGATGGTCGACTAGCTGACTGAAGAAGATATATCTGAAGGTAATAGTTAAATCGGTAGTTCTGCGGACCCTGATTTTGGTAATCAACAAGCTGAAAGAACCGGAGTGTTAAACAAAACTGCATGTATTATTGCAGATGGCACCTTAGAAGATGTGAGCATTTCTGATGATAATAAAAACAAGTTGGAAATTGCTCGTCAAACGTGGCAAATGAGGTGCGTTCGTACTATAACTAGTTTTATAATTATTTTTAGCACCCCATATTGTACTGAATGTATACTTTTTTGCACTTCATAAAGCGCATAGTCTGATACATCATTAAAATGCACTTCCAATAATTTTTTCCCATTCCCCGTAATGTAACGGAACACTTTTGACTGTCCCTGTAATTAAACTATACATCCGATTTTCCTAAAATTTGAAATAGCTCAACAAATCTTTGCAACAATTATATCTTTAAAATTTCAGACCATTCGGAAGGCTGTAATATCATTAAAATGCACTTGCAATAATTTTTCCCATTCCCCGTAATGTAACGGAACACTTTCGACTGTCCCTGTAATTAAACTATACATCCAATTTTCCAAAAATTTGAAATAGCTCAACAAAACTTTGCAACAATTATATCTTTAAAATTTCAGACCATTCGGAAGGCTGTAATATCATTAAAATGCACTTGCAATAATTTTTCCCATTGGCCGTAATGTAAAGAAAAACTTTTGACTGTCCCTGTAATTAAACTATACATCCGATTTTCCTAAAATTTGAAATGGCTCGACAAAATTTTGCAACAGTTATATCTTTAAAATTTCAGATCATTTGGATGGCTCTAATATCATTAAAATGCACTTGCAATAATTTTTCCCATTGGCCGTAATGTAAAGAAAAACTTTTGACTGTCCCTGTAATTAAACTATACATCCGATTTTCCTAAATTTTGAAATGGCTCGACAAAATTTTGCAACAGTTATATCTTTAAAATTTCAGATCATTCGGAAGGCTCTAATATCATTAAAATGCACTTGCAATAATTTTTCCCATTGGCCGTAATGTAAAGAAAAACTTTTGACTGTCCCTGTAATTAAACTATACATCCGATTTTCATAAAATTTGAAATGGCTCGACAAAATTTTGCAACAATCATATATTTGAAATTTCAGCCCATTCGGTTGGGTAGTTTTTGCTCTGTTACATGCGGACAGACGGACGGACAGACGGACGGACAGACGGACGGACAGACGGACGGACGGACGGACTGAACGACGACTATAGGTGCTACGTATTTTTATAATTACGAACGCACCTAAAAAGGAAATTAAGAAGACAAAGAGAAAAGGGAAAATTTGAAATCAGTTAATTTTACAAGATTTGTATTTTGATAGCAGAGAGGATAACACTATGATAACTGAAGCAAAGGGGGGAAAATGTACCAAAAAATCATTACAGATTACGTGGTCTTAGTTTAAATACCAGGATCAAAATATATTGGTCATATTTCATTGATATCTTCTTCAACTATTAATTATTAATATAGCCAATGGAATTTTGGTGTCTTTTCAAAATAATAATATGACATTTCAAGTTTGAAACTTATTGGATGCGATGGAATAGCCAACAGCCAACTAAATGTTGTGTAATTATTTTTATGTCCTGTAAAACTCCTTCTGAAAATGTAAAGTTTGTCACTGAATATCTTATTAAAATTTATAGTCATATGTGGACTTAAAATGTAAAGTTTGTCACTGAATATGTTATAAAAATGTATAGTCATATGTGGTCAAGTTAAAAACTTCTTAGAAGTATGGATTGTTCATTTGTGGGAAATGATAAAATGTCCCAAGTACCCCAAAAAACAGTATAAAGACATCATCGATTCAGTCATTTAGATAAATGTATATTTTGGCAATAATGAAAATATACTTTTGGCAATGTTAACCAATTCCCTTAAACATATAAGAGACCTTGGTTATAGAAGAATAATAACATCTGGATCCAAGTCAAATAAATATGTCAGGAGTTTTGAAGTTAGGTCTTAACTTTAATGCTTCCAAACACTTAATTGGAATCCATGTAAGCTAAAAGAATCTCCTGTCTTGTCGGACTTATCAGGTGAAGAACTTAAAAGAAATGTACAAACAGGCGAAACACCTCATTCTTAGGTTTTTCCCTGTTATACGCAAACATTGAAAAGGTGTGCCAAAATTGTCACGGAAGCTGCGTCAACCGTCTCTGGATATGAAGCAAGAGATGGCTTTATCTTGGAAAAATTGAAATCCCTCAATGTAATGCCAAAGTTTGATACAAAGAAGGGTTATAAGGCAGAAAGTTGAATAGCTAATTAAAAAAGGGAGGGAAGGAGGGTGGAAGCCGATAAATAGCCACAACCTCGTTGGGACTTCTGTGTAGTATTTGCTTAATATAAGCTTATATGAGGTAACAGCTGTGTTGTTGACTTTAAGTTACTTTACACTAAAATTGTAAAACTTTACGGTCCTCGAGGAACCGGAAAACAAATTAATTTAAAAAGACCTTTTCAGCCGATATTTAAGGCATCCAAAAAGGAAAAAAAATTCACTATTACGCATTAAAATATAAAAGTTTTTTTTTTACCCTACACTTAAGTTCCACCCTAGTATGTATATGTGCATGAACTGATTAGTTTTTAGTCACTGAATTGAGGTTTTTACGGGATACTATAGCCTCAAGACACTTAACTATATGTAATTGGCTAGAATCACTGTTTTTTTTTTTTTCTAAATTTACTTAGCGTCACGTTTTCGGTTATTTTGTCTATCCTCATTGTCTTAAATTTTCGTAAAAATTCATGACCTACTGATTTAAATGTATTAATTATACAAGTAATTGCATCAATTGAGACATTACCAGTTTTCTGAAATTGTATAAGGAAGACTATATTCAAAAAGTAAATTTTCGTAGCTTTCTTCGGCGGTAAAACAATCTTTGGAACATTTTTATTTAATTAAATTTTTAATTAATTGAGGATTTAATTGAATTATTTATTTAAATTTTACTTTTGAATTATTTAAATTTATTTCGCAAGAGTTGAGTTGTAAACTTTTTACAAACTAAGCCTACGTGTTTGAATCTGACGCAAATTTTCTTAAATTAAAGAGTTGTTATGTCGATGGTCATAAGCACTATTAGGAGTTTAATGAATATTTTAATTTTTATGCAGCATATTGTCATACTGTTTTGTTTTAAAGAACAAAAAGTTTCATGAATATTAAATACTTCAATTTTCACATTGTTAACTAAGCACAAACCCAACA
Organism: Maratus speciosus; assembly: GCA_963932465.1. Classification (NCBI taxonomy): domain Eukaryota; kingdom Metazoa; phylum Arthropoda; class Arachnida; order Araneae; family Salticidae; genus Maratus; species Maratus speciosus. The sequence continues at coordinate 311,294,992 of OZ010792.1, forward strand.
GTGTGATAAATGGCCAAGCCGAAAATCGAACCTGAATTCTTAGAATAACGTTCAGATGTTCTTCCTTTAAGCTACAAGGACGATAGATATTCCTCATAGCTCAAAGTTAGAGCATTGGAGCGTTTTCCAAGGTTACGGGTTCGATTAATGGCTTGGAAAATTTTCACTCTGTTGTTTTTACGCTTAGTTGACAATGTGCTGATATTCTGTTCATGAGAACAGGACTTTCACCAATATAATTAATCCAATCCGGAATCACTAAACTTCTGTGTTTTTGAATATGGTAATATGTTGTCAGAAGACAATCCAGTACGTAGTGCAGTGACCAGTATTGTGAAAATTCGGATCCAGTTTCATTTTATTATATGCAATAAATGTTTGTGTGAATATATTGAAAATACATTCAATTAAATTAAAAATTCAGACGCCACAAAATGAAAATGTTTATCATAACATGCATTCTACATTTCAAAAATTGAAAAAAGCACATAAGATCACAAATTTTCAATATCAAATAAAGCTTTAGAAATGTGTGCTTTCGTAAATTTTAGTTCCTATTGCATATTGATAGATGAACCACAAAACTGTACTCATAAGTGCTACAATATCTTTGTAGATTTACATTAAATAAATAATATTTAAGCGGTCAAGTACCTTTTCAAGTGTCAAAAAATGAAAAAAAAAATTTCTAATACCTCATATTAAAATGTCGATCTTTAGAAACATTTTAAAAGAAAATGCATGCAAAAATTCGCTAGAATTCGCATGCTAGAAGAGAAGTTATGTCTAGACAGTTTGAGCTCTTGTTATATGATCAAGATCAAATGTTAATGTCATTTTTATGACATTATTCTTAAGGCGGGGATTTCATTCATTGCGCGGATGATTTCTAAGAAATGGTTGCATAGAATTTCATGAAATTTTGATTGAAGGTATAAACTATACAGATACACAAAATTACTATTATGTTCATCAAGTAAGAAATTTACAAGTTACGACGATTTTATTTTCTTTTAATCAAAACTTTCAGAGTATTTTTTCTTTCAATTTTTTTTAGAACTAATCCTGTGTAGGTGATTTTAAACACAGATTATATCTTTACTCTACTCTGTAAAAAAAGAATCACCACTGTGACAGTTCAATTAATGAGCAATCCTGAACACAAGACATATAAGATGAATTCATTTATTAAAAAACATTAAATTAAAAAAATAATAACAAACTTTAGTTTAGTCTAGATTCTTTTTCAGAACATTAAGTTTTAATATATTTCTTTTAATAAGTGTTTAAAATTTCATATACAAAAATTAGTTTGATGTGGAGTTATTGCCATCCTTTATTGGGGTTGCATTTGCATGCTATTTATCAGTTTAAAAGGTACCTGAGCACTTACAAGAGCTCTGGAATTGCCTGTTCTATAAAAAACAGGAACAGTCACTCTCACGCACTTTCTTCTTTCCTTGGATAAGCACAAACTTCCATGATTCCATCGAAGAAGGATTTCTTTTCATTTTCTGCTGGACGTTCCAACCGAAAATGTTTTATGATAGTCGTAAGAAATAAAAATACCTGCATCATCGTAAAAGATTCTCCTGCACAAGATCTTTTGCCTAGAATTAAAAAAAAATAGAAATTTAAATTCCTTGAGCGTTGATATCAGAACTCGTTGATATGAAAAATTAAAAATACTTCATTGTAATAAATTTTTATTTTTAAATATTGTTATCATGATGAAAAATTTACTCATTTTAATAAAGCTATTAAGAATTGCAAATAAAACAAAAATGTAAAAAGTATGCATGTAAGATGTAAATAAAATAACACATTTTATGATATTACGGTTAACAATGTAACGACCGAGAGTAAAAATAATACCGAATATTATTCAAAAAATGACCTTTATGACAACTACCGCATGATAATGTTAAGAGGCGACTTCAGTCAAATGGAAAGACGCATTCGCTAATGCTAATCCTATGGAAGGAATTTATAAAGATATTTCGGTCGCATTTCAATATTTTTAAATAATTTATTTTGCATTGTATAGAGATTGATCTGTATGCAGGCCGTTTTTTACTTTTTCGATTTTGATTACAGATATTTTTTATGAGGATGCTTTTACTTTCAAAACCGGTTCCGAAAATGAAAGTGTCCTCATAACAAAATCGAAAAAGTAAACAACGGCCTTTGTACAGATAGATCTCAGCTATACAATGCAAAAGAAATCATTTAAAAATATTGAAATGAGGCCGAGATATCTTTATAAATATCTTCCATAGGATTAGCATTAGCGAATGCGTCTTTCCATTTGACTGAAGTAGCCTCTTAAAGATAAATTATTGAACAACATATCCTCAAGACTGTTTTAATCAAGCCTCAATTTACTCGTTGTTTACGCTCATAAAGTATTGTATATTTAAGACTTTGCACTCACCAACTCCAAACGCAATAGGAGCTTCAGTCTTTGGCTTTTCTGGATCAGTTATATATCTTGAGGGCTTAAACTCATCTGGTTCGTCAAATACTCTCTCATCGTGATGTGCCGCCCAGAAGTTCACAAGAGTTACAGCTCCCTTGGGTATTCTATAACCATACAGAGTTGTTTCTTCTGAAACAGAAATCATATATATTATTTATGTTGTCAACATCCCCTTTTCTCAACTCATTAGCGAACTACAATGAATGAGGTATCATTGGATAAGGTTTTTTGCCCATATCTGACATTGCATACTGAATTTAACTAAACATGTAGCGTTCAACGATGAATCAGGTATCATTGTATAGTATTTTGTGCCTACATCTGACATTGCATACTGAATTTTCGTTATACTTTTAGGTTAAGTATCATCGTACGTATCATTTCTGATGTCAACGCCCTTTTTTCTGTGAGCTTAATAAACCCGCAATGATGAATGGGGTTATACGAAAATGTTTTAACAGACTTTTGACATGGTACACTCATATTTCGCTAAAATAAGTTATTTGATTAAAAATATTGCAATTAATTATAAATGAATGCAAAATGCACTCAAAGATTGCAATGCAAAAGCCTCGCACGGGTCTACTGGTTATCTATAATTTCAGTTTTTAAATGCGTTCATAATTGAAGAGCTAAGTGGAAGAACATGTTAAATAACAAAAATTACATTTGAAGAAATTTGAAGTGGAAGTTTTTGCTGTAAATTTTAATGATTTATTTTGTATTTGATGCCATGTGTTTAAAATATTAACAGGTATGGTACTAAATTCTCTCAGAAAAACTTATTCATATTTAATTTTCAAATATTAAAAATTATTAATATTATTGACATTATTAAACATTAAAATATTAAATATTAATGAATAATGTCTTAAATTTTCAAGACTAAATGGAATCTTAGTATTTTAGCTTCGCCATGTGATAGGATACCTCATAACGCTTTCATCCAAAAGATTAAAAAAAAAATTTAGAAAATGTAGCATAACATGTTCATCCACTCAGCTCTTCGATTATATAAATACGTAGCACCCATAGTCGTCGTCTGGTCCATCCGGCTCTCTGTCTGTCCATCTGTCCGAATATATCAGCGCAAAAACTACCCAAGTGAATAGCTTGAAATTTAATATACATAATCGCTGGAGAATTTTGTCGAGTGATTTCAACTTTTATGAAAATCGAATCAAAACTTATAAAAAAATATTAATAAAAGTTTTCTTCATTTTATTAAATCTTATCAGGCGTAATTAATGTAATGATATCTCATGCTAGGTAATGTTTCTAGGTTGCCATAGTGATTATGTCCTATTTAACATGGAGTCATATTATTTCCGTATTACTGGATTTAATATATATAAACGTAATAAATTTTGTATACATGCATTTTTGCATAAGAGTGCAACAGCTATTGCACCAAGATCTGAATATTTATAAAGCTAGTTATAGTACGAAAGCACCTCATTTGCCACGTTTGACGTACAATTTTCTACTTGTGTTAATCAATGTTGAGCACATGTTTCAATATACATTCATAAATATATATATGATCATTTTATATCTATCATGCGAAAAGATCTTTAATAAATTTAACTCTAGCTAAATGAAAAACAATAATTTAAGTGCTACTTATTAAATCAATGGAACGTCTTATTTTGCAAACAGTGGCTGATAATAACTATTGAGAACATTAAAATTACATATGATCGTGTTTTGTTTCTGATATTTGAAGTTATAAAATTTTAACTCGGTTTTTTAAAAGGTGTAAAATGTTAATAAATAATGCATGCATAGAGAATGCTAAATGGTAATATAATAAAGAGCTAATATATATATGTATAGCCCCTTAAATTGAAATAAGTACTGAATGCAAGAAAAAAGTGACTGCTGAGATCCGTGACTAAATTATAAAATTTCTAATTCTTTTTTTAAATGGAAAAATATAAAAGAAACCAAAACTATAAAAGAAGAATCGTGAAAGTAAAATAGTAATACAACTGATATCGAGATTTATTCCTCAGCTTGAATTTAGCAGATAGCAAAGTTACTCAAGTCTCTCTCAAATCAGACATAATAAATGACAGCTCGATACTTTTAGTAATTATTTTCCACCCTATTTCATAGGGTTTACAAAGTGTTCCATGTCTTTATTTTTGTGTTCTCACTTCTTTTATAAAGTGGCAGAGCAGATTTATTGAAATGGGCATTTTCGTCCAGTAAAATAGCACTTATAGTGAGTAAGGGAGCACATTTTGTTGAATGAAAGGACACTTTCGTTACACTTCTCATTGGAATGTTATTTGTCAGTGCAACATGCATTGGCGTTGAAATCAGACATTTTCTTCTGGAAAAGATATTTGCAGCTCTGAGGGAGGTGAGATTTCTCTTCTAAACTATTTAATAAGCATTGTCCTAAATTTTCTGGCGGGCATTTCGTGGCAGAGTGCAAAAGGGGGGGAGGGGGGTTCCCATTAGGTCAACATCTGAATTCATCACTGGCATACATTATCAAGGTAAGCTGAAATCCCGCTATATTTTTAAGAATCTCTTAAAATAATCCCATTGAACTTTGAAAAATGTTAAACGGGAACACTACTTTATTTTTAAAAATTATATGGTTACTGTAAGGATTAGACATTTACAATTTCATGCATGCAGTTTAAATTGAATTTTATTTTATTGGTTAATTTATTATTTTTTTTAACGCATATTTGTTTTGATTCAATAAAATAATGCATGAAAATCTATAATTTTCAAATGATCATTTTCATAACAGTGTTACTTTCTTTTTAAAGTTTTCATGGGAATGCTCGATTTTTTTCCCTCCCTCAAACTGGTTTGTTTTTACTTGGTAGGCACAGTTAATTGTTATTTACCGCCCTATCGCATAGAGGTTATAAGGCGACAAAATGTCTTTATTAAAAAAAAAAAAAGATTCATGATCGGGCGCGGGAAAATTACAAATTTCGTCGATCTGGGGCGGGAGAATAGCAAATTCGTCAATCGGGCACGCAAAAATCGGGAGTTTTGTTGATTAGGTAAGTAAAAATGTCAAATTTCGCTGATCAGGTACAGAAAAATCACGAATTTTGTCGATAATGCACAGACAAATTGAAAATTTCGTCGATCGGAAGCAGAAAAACCGTGAGTTTCTTCAGTTTACCGTGAGAAAAAAAATGCGAATTTTGTCAATTTGCCGCGGGAAAAATTTGCAAATTTCGGTGGAGTCAGTTAAGAATCGCGAATTTCGTTGATCGGGCACGCAAAAATCGCCAGTTTTGTCGATCGGGATCCAAAAAATCACGAATTTCGTTGGTCGGGTGAGACAAAATCGCAAGTTTTGTCGATTAGTTACGTAAAAATGTCAAATTTCGTTGATCGGGCACGGAAAAATAACGAACTTTGTCGATAATGCGTGAAAAAATTGAAAAATTCGTCGATCGGCAGCTGAAAAATCGTGAGATTCTGCAGTTTATCGGGTGAAAAAAAAAATGTAAATTTTGTCAATTTGCCGCGGAAAAAATTTGCAAATTTCGTCAGTCAGTTAAGAATCGCGAATTTTGTTGATCGAGCGCGGAGAAATCACCAATTTCGTACATCAGGGGCAGAAAAATCACAAATTAGTCGATCGGGCACGGGAAAAAAGCGAATTTTGTTGATCGGATGCAGAAAAATAGTGAATTTTGTCGATCGTTTGCGGAGAAATCTTGGATTTTGTCGATCAGCTTCAGAAAAATGCGAATTTTGTCGATCAGCTTCAGAAAAATTGCGAATTTTGTCGATCAGGTGAGTAAAAACCAGTCTTTTGACAAGGCGTGTAAAAATCGCAATTTAGTTGATTGCAACCTTCTCTTCTCTTCGTTCATAAAATTCACATTTTTTTTTTTTTTTTTTTTTTTTTTTTGGCACTAGCCACTGTTCCTATGTTTGTTTTTTACCACCTATACTAAAACAAAATTTACTCCCCGAATAAAGTCAAGGAATATTATCACTCCTTAAAAACAATCCTTTCTATATCTGTGTTATATATACAAACATAAACTTTTGATATATCCTTGCCAACTGAAATGGATATGTTGACTGGGTAACGGAACCTAGGGGGGACTCTCCCCCCTCCTATGAAACCAAATTTTTTATCTGATGATAGGCCACAGACAACCTCCCCGAAATAGATATCTCTCTGTGTTACTGACGTGGCCCTCGACAACCTAGACATTTTTGTAAGTACATTTTTCTCTAAAAAAGGTTGAGCATCCCTATAATAGTGTATATGGATGCGTTTTGCTTGCATTGATGCTAGATGACGACAAACGTATATGATTTATCGATGTCATGGCGATAAATGGAAAAAGTCCTTCCGGCCAGTGCCGGGAGGAAGAGGTAGCTTTCATTTTCCTTATTTTACAAAGCCAACTTATATTATTCAAACACACGAAGCTCAGTTTAGTGGAAACCGAATATAGGAGATTCAATACTAATTTTTATCAATACTAAATTATTATGAATGAGAATTTCGCGAAATTAGTCAGCTTTATCCAAGCTGCTTTTATTGAGAGTAACTTATATTTGGCTGCCAAATTCGGCGATTTCTTAAAGTTCCTGCCATTTTAAAACAACATGGTGGATGAGGCTAACCAGTGAACTTGGTCGAGACCTTAGTAATTGCTGTGCACATGCTCACTCACATCGGAATCGGTTGATATATACGAGTGCTGTCGCATGCAAAAAATCAGATTTTTCAAAATGTCACCCACAATAAAAATTGAAACTGCTATATCTGAGCCATTTTTTAAGGTAAAGACAAACAAAAAATGCTCCTGAATCCTTATATCAAGGTCAAATACTTAAGAAAGAAACCTTTTCCAATTTCTAATTTTTTTGCACCTCACTTTAAATATATATATATATTTAATTTAATGGCCACCATTTTGAAACAAGATGGCTGATGAATCTGGCCAGCGAACTTGGTCGAGGTATTGGTGTATACTATCCACATGCCTTCTTACATCGAAATAGGCGAGTACGTGTGTTATCGAGTGACAAATACAAGATCGTTTCAAAATGTTAGCCATGCTAGAAATTCAAAGTGCTATAATTCAACCATTTTTTAAAATATAAACAAAAGAACAAATTTTCAGAAACAAAAACTGCTCCGGAATCTTTGTACCAAGGCCAAACACATAAAAAAATCTTTTTCATTTTCCAATTTTTTAATATCTCATTTTAAATTTTAAATTAAATTTTTTTTTTAAATGGCAACCCTTTTGAAACAAGATGGCGAATGAAGCTGGCCAACAAACTCGGTCGAGACATTGGTATGTACTATGTACAGACCAAGTTACATCCAAATCGGTTCATAAATACGCCTGTTATCGCGTGACAAAAATCAGGTCGTTTTAAAATGTCAGTCACAATAGAAATTCAAAATGCTATAACTCAGCCATTTTTTTAGATATAGACAAAACAAAACCTGTTCCGGAATCTCTGTATTAAGGTCAAATACATACAAAGAAAATCTTTTTCATTTTCTAATTTTTTGGTATCTCATTTTAAATTTTAAATTTTTTAAATTTTTTTAAATGGCCGCCATTTTGAAACAAGATGGCGGATGAAGCTGGCCAACGAACTCGGATGAGACATTGGTGTGTACTATTTACACAACGAATTACATCCAAATCGGTTCATAAATACATCTGTTATCACGTGACAAAAATCAGGACACTTCAAAATGTCAGCCACGCTAGAAATTCAAAATGCTATAACTCAGCCATTTTTTAAGATATAGACGAAACAAAAACTGCTCCCGAATCTTTTTATCAAGGTCAAACACATAAGAAAAAAAATATTTTTTCAATTTTCAATTTTTTGGTACCACATTTCAAATTTAAATTTTTCTTAAAAATTTAAATGGCCGCCATTTTTAAACAAGATGGCGGATGATGCTGGCCAACGAACTCGGCCGAGACATTGGTATGTACTATGTATAAACGAAGTTACATCCAAATCGGTTCATAAATACGCCTTTTATCGCGTGACAAAATTCAGGACGTTTCAAAATGTCAGCCACGCTAGAAATTCAAAATGCTATAACCCAGCCATTTTTTAAGATATAGACGAAACAAAAACTGCTCTGGAGTCTTTGTATAAAGGTCAAATACATAAGAAAAAAATATTTTTCCATTTTCAATTTTTTGGTACCACATTTCAAATTTTAAATTTTTTTAAAAATTTTAAATGGCCGCCATTTTGAAACAAAATGGCGGATGAAGCTGGCCAACGAACTCGGTCGAGACATTGGTGTGTACTATGTACACACCGAATTACATCCAAATCGGTTCATAAATACGAGAGTTACAGTGTGACATAAGTCAGATATATATATATATATATATATATATATATATATATATATATATAAATTTTGAACGGAGGGTGGTTTCGGGGTCTGGGGGTCATGATCGATGAAAATATACCAAAATTTTTTGAAATCGCTTTCCTCCGAACGGCTGCAATCGGTAGCTTTTTGTAATGAAAGCTACCTAAAATGCTCTCATGTACAAATAAGACGACAAGGTAGTGAAGTTTTTACTGTAATTTATAAGAAGATAACCTTAGTATTTGCATTCAAGCGTGTATGTGTGTTTTTTTTTTTCATCTAGAACTTTTTTTTTTTGTAGGAAATATGCCTCATGGTACATAGAATAACAAGGATTTATGGGTTTTGAAAACCACTATTTCCGTTCAATAATGTTTTCTTTACATATTCAAATATTTGAATCTAAAATTATGGCAAATATTATTTATCTGAAATATAATGGTATTCAAATTTTAGATTTCTTGGCTTCTCAGGGGGGAAGCCGCCTTTTTCAGCATTTTACCTTTTTTTGTTGTTGTTTTTCTTTTCAGTTAGGCATGCTGGAATATTATGTGTTTCTTTTTTCTTGAAAATGCATAAACTAAAATCTAATTTAAAAAATAAAAAGTAGCGATGGCAATGTTTCAGAAAACCCCTTAAATTTGATACTTTTAAGTTAGCGCAGCACATAATTTTAAAGAATTTCCTACATTTTAGAGATTTCTGCATACAGTAATGTTTTGTTGTAGTATTTTCATGGGCGTGCAGTGCTCATACATGAATTAGCAACTGCAACTTTTATATGTTAAGTGTAGTTTATAAATTGATGCATAGATTTTTTTGATGCATCCAAGGTATGTGGGTTTTTTTTTGTTGTTGTTTTTGTGTTTTTTTCTGGGGGGGGGGGAGGGTGTTGTTAGTGCTGCACTAATGGAAGAATCATTTTTGACTGGTGTGCCAACGGAAAAATACCAAAATTTTAGTGATATCAATTTGTGAGAATGGTTAATTTGATAATTTTATATAACTCGGTATTAGTTTAAAAGTTTTTTTTATTTTCAATATCCTTTGTGGAATATGTTTTACAATTGAATTATAATTACAAAACTTTGTGTTTAATTAAGCAAGAAAAACTTCCGTAAAAACTCTGAGACTCAGACTAAATTTTTATAATAATTTTTTTTATTTTTTTGGTAGTATATTCCTGTAAAGTGAAAGCAATTCTTTTTAATGTGTATAAGCCTGAAAACTGTTTATTTTACTTTCCCAAGAAAAATAATTGCAAGAAAACCTTTTTTTTTGTAAAAAATTCTCTTTTTTCCAATTTTTCAAGGAAATTTTTTTTTTGTTTTTCCAAAATTTTAAACCTATTTTCAAATACTTCGCGATATTGTTATCATTTAAATCTATGCATAAATATCAGTATACATATATATCAATAGTAAAAAATGAATTTTAAAACCATTCGTAGCAGCAAATACTTTGAAAAACTGTCAACTTTGCCCGAGCATGCCTGCTGAGAAATTAAAGAAGAAAGAAAAAATCATGCTTCAAGCATAGATTATGAAACACTTTCAAACACATTCAGAATAATGTAAAAAAATTGCACAGTTAAAAAAATTAAAATATTACCCTAACTCAACCATATGGAAAGGCATAATACATTTCAAAACCCAATTTCAGCTGTTCCCATCTACAATCGGAAAATTATCCGAATTTTTTTCAGCAGCCCTGTATAGAATTTATAGATTGCTATCTACTAAATGCATGCGTACCAAAATTCAGTTCACTTAAGAAATACATGTACTTCAGTTGAAAATTCCCCTTCAGCAATTTCCTCTAATAAGGAGAATGGTACGTGAATACTTTTGTGCAGCCCTGTATATGAAGTATAGAATTTATATATAGTGAGTAACATGCAAAATATTAATTAAATTTAAAAGCGCATACCGAATTTTAAACCATACGCACCAATGAACCAGCAATTATTACTCAAAGACAGTATTGTAGTGGATTTCTTTTAGTATTGTGACGGATTTCTTTTACGTGTGTCCCTGTAAATGAATAAAAAATGCTATGAATGCTCTGTTCTAACGTGATCGTAGTGAAATTCAGTGATATTATTATGCAATAATATTATATCAGTTTCAATACATTTGAAATAGTGCAATGTCATTAAAATACTCTGCAAACTCTTTTTCCCCATATACCATAATGTAAGGGAATACTTTTGAGTGCCCCTGTAAATGAACTATTAATCCTACATACTTCATATACAATACCAAACATGATTTAGTGACCCTAAATAAGCTTTATCAATTGCATGAAAGTCCGAGTATAATTATGGGAGTTAGAGCGTGGACAGACGGACAGACAAATCGAATGCATAAACACTTTGCAACTTTGTTGAAAAGTGTTAAAAAGGGTTAATGAGTACTGGCACTCAACCTCTTGGGTGTACGTGGATCTGAGTGCAACAGTGACAGTAATTTTTATTTTCAGACTTCATGAATTAGATTTTTTACATATGAAATATATAAATTTTAAATATTATATTGTACATATTTGTCATTACTTGACATTAATGCACACAGAATGTATTCTTATGCACTGCATGCTTTTCCACCTACCGATTCTGGTGATGATTTTGTCATCATAGTGTATATGAATGCATTTTGTAGGAAATTAGTAATGAATAATGACAGTAATTTATGATTTATCCATATCATGTCACATTGGTGTTATTATGTCAGTAAATGGAAAAGCGTCAGATGAGAAAAATGCTATGACTGCATGCGTGAATGCAACTCTGCCAATAGCGGGTCATTTGCCTGGATATAAAATGCAGGTTTTTTTTTCATTTATTAAAATTTTTGCTAAAAATTAGTCTTTAAAAATTTCTTTAATAGCTGTAAAATAGATTTTTTTTCCTTTGGTGCTTTCAAATTGTTGCCGTCAAGTTTTGACGGGTTCCATCTAGTTTTGCTATTAAAATAAATTATATATTGCTTACATATGTTGAATTTATTAGCAGATGTGCTTACCTTATAAGAAGCCCAAAATGAGTACCAAGATTGCTCGCGAACTTAACACAAAGGGTCCCGCATCAAGCTGACCACCTGGTCGGGACATATGCTGCATGACATGTCGTATTACTTTTAATAGGAAAAACTATACACATTTGTATTTGGCGTTTTTCTGTATTTTACACACTTTGCGAGATAAGTTCGATTGTTTTTTGGCCACTAAGGAGCGCTACAGTCACAGTCAAATGATATGCATATGAGCGTTATATGAATGCATACCCTTTTCAATATAGCTATACGCATGTTCCATAATTCTACTTCGGTAATGTATGTTCAGACATTATTTGAGTATAACCATATTTTCAGAATTTAATTTGTATTCGGTATATATGCAATAAATCTCCATTCAATGATTTAAAATAAACATGTCTGACTAATATATACAATTAGCTTTTTAACATTAATTTTAAGATCTGTACATTTTTGTTACCAATGTGAATCACTGGGGTTGATTCGACGACCCCATGTTTAAGGAGAAACATCTTTAAAGTACTCTTTTCTTCTTTTTATGCTATCTTCAATCTGAATAATGTTTAATGATAACGCCTTTTCTGAAAAGCAGATTAAATGTTAAAAATAAATTTAGTGCAGTTAGTCACAGTGTAAGTTCAAATATATTTTTTTTATAATTTAAGCATTGATAATTTTTTCGTGTTAAGTAAAGAAATTAAGACAAGTGGATATCCCTAAAGAAATATCGTACTTGTTTATTATTTTTTCTTTTTATCCGAATGTTTATTTCATTAACGAATGAGGCAGTTTTAATGGATTGAAACAAGAACAAAAATCACTTAACCCTGTAATTTCTGTTGAATTAGTGAATGAAAGAAATTTAAAAATTCGCTATTTTCGCTTGATGTGTTGAGATTGAAATAAATTTATAAGCTAGTTATAAAATACTGTTTATGATATCACAGGTAAATCCCAATACTACTATGAAAAGTATGGTTATTACTTAGTCCTCATGTTTCAATTAGGTTCTCACATCTTTTTAAATCTTCAAAAATTAAAAAAAAAATTACTGATGTTTATTTTACAATGATTTCAGATTAAATAATATCAGATAAACAGATTAAATAATAACAGTAAAAAATGCATTGAATATTTCACAATAGAACCGGAGATATGATAAAAAAAAAATTTCATTTTATTTGAGAGATAAAGCAAACAATTCTAACATTCAGGCCCTGATTACCAAATAGCCACGAATAGGCTTGGAAAATTTTGGATGGGCGAGAAATTGAGGACATAAAGCCCCCAAATTTCATATTGAATTAATTCCATTCCAAAATTCTAATTTATTTTCGAATTATTAACTCGTTTATAGTAATATTTAAAAAAGTATTTCATAAAGATACCTTTCATAACGAATTCATTTTTCATATAATATAGATCAGTTTCATCCACATGATCAAAATTCATCAGTTTGCCCAACCAACCAAAGTCATGAATTTATCCGACAGTATTATCCTCCAACTAATCAAAATCTAGAAAATCCAATAATATAATATTTATAGTAATTTGAATAATACATAGGTGAGTTTCCGAGTATGTCAAACTTAAAAAACTGTTCTCGAATGAAAAAGGTCCCCGAAATGACACTGTGCTTCCCATAGCTTCAGGGGTTAATCGGGCCCTGCTAACATTATGCTGCACTGAAATTTTTAAGGAAAGACGTAAGATAAAAAAAAAAAAAATCTATTAGATGGATGTCTAAATTTTTTCACGTGTGTCTATGGTAGTATTATATATGGAATTAATCAATATCATTGAGTTAATTAAACATTAAAAATTATAATGGTTCATTAACCCTTTATGTACTGAATTATGAATTCATAAAAATTTTATCTTCTAAATCATTTTTCGTGAATTGTTTAAACTGCATTGGAAGATTTACATAATCATTTAATAAAATTTTAGAAGGATTTTAGAAGAACTGAAGGATTTAAAAGGATTAATTAAATTTGAATTTATTGGGATTTTGTGTAATATTTATAATCCTACTCAAATATTTTATTTAAAATACTTTTCATAGTATTTTGTAGAATTAGGAAATGTACAAATATGATGTTCTTACAATAGAACTATAAAAATATTTATAGGACAAGATGTACCTATAACTCATTCTAAACTGTATTACAACTAATATATGTATTAAATGAATTGTAAAACAAGTTATTTTAATGATACTTATAAATACCATCAGCAGATAAAGGGTTAATTATAATAATATATTTTTACTTTCTTCAAATTCGGGTGAGTTTAAAAAACATTTTTTGCCAACGGATTTATTTACAATAATAATTCATTCTATAGAAAATAGTTTTGCGATCATTTTAATAGAAGTTGTGTGTCAATACCTATTTTCTGAAATATATTATCTTAAGAAGCGTGTTTCAAGATTAAAATTGGGATTATTGCCACGTTTGTTGCCACTACACGGCAATTAGGTCCCAATACCAGGTGTCAAACCGTTCAGCTGGGGCAACCCGGCAGGTAGGGGGCCTGGTCATTAGTTAAAAAGAAAGAAAGGGTATCTTTTGTGATGAGCTATTGGAAAGGAAAAAACCTAACGGTAGTTATAAACTATGTACATAGTATTTTTTTTTTTAATTGAAGAATTAATGTTAGTAAAAATTGGTAGGGCATAAAATTAAAGAATTTAATATAAATGTTTAAGACATTATGTAATAAGTTGAAAGTAACAGTAACAATTTAAAGAGTTAAATGAGTAAAAAGAATTTAAGGGGAAAAATATGTTAAGCACTTTTGGAAGTATGGTAAGCGGCAGTCTAAGTAAAAAGAAGTGGCAAAAGACACAGATTTTTTTTTTTTTTTAAGGGCCCTTTTAAGAGCCGTTTTCTGTTACTCTTTCTGTTACAGAGTAACAGAGATATTATATAGATTTTTTTAAGTATAGAAAATAGAAAATAATAGACAAGTTTGAAAAACTCAAGTTCACTTTTCATCCATAATTATGGAACAATTTGGGACGCTCTCTGTGTTGAAGCTCAAAGGCGTCAAATGTACTTTCATATATACTATAAATTCTTAAGATAAAAAAACTTTAAAAATCTTGGCAGAAATTGATTAGAAGATTAAAAAAAGTCAAGTAACTAACAACATAAAATAATTTAACTTATTATTATACATTGAATTTAAAAAAGAGAAATAGTTTATTTGTTTTTATAAATAACTCACTTGTACACAGCAGATCGGGAAAAATTGTGAAGAAATCTGTTGCTCTCGTTACTTCCTGTATAAAGGCATTTGTGTAACTCAGCTTATTCCTGTCTTCCATAGTCACGTGTCGATCGGATCCTATTACATTCTCAAGTTCTTCATAAATTCTCTCTTGCTCTTCTGGATGCTCCAGGAGTTCATGTATATAATAGGCAATAAAAATAGTAATTCCTAGTACACCATCACCAACAATCTGGGAAAGTGAGGCAACAAGTGCATCTTCTATGGTTGGAAAATAATTTTTTTATTACTTAAAAAATTAAAATATGAATAAAATTTTCATTAAAAGTTTAATTTAACTAGAAAAAACTTTTAAGTATAACAGATGAAAAAAAAATAAAAGATAAGTTAAATCAGAAGTCGCCCATATGTTGTCCGTGAACCATCGGTGATTCTCGCGAATATTTTGGTGGTCTACAGGAAAATTTATGATTTTATTTTTTATTAAACAAAAATGATATTCTTATATTTATGAAATTTTAGATGTTTTCAATTTTGAAAATTTAAATCACAACTGAAAATGATAATTATGACAATAAAATCTTACTTGATATTTATTTAAAAAGATGATAATTATTAATACTACTAGTGGAAACGCCCGTCCTAGGATTGTGGGTAGAAATCGTGTTTTTCCCTTTAAATTTTAAATAATTGATAAAAATATTTTTATTCTATTATTCCGTAATCGAGCTATTTGGTTTAAAAATCATAAAAAGTCAGCAAATTGAAATATAGTTTTCAAACAATTTACATTTGAAATTACACCCTCCCAATTCAATTGTGTAAAATTTAAAATTATGTAATGTTGAGAAGTAATTAAGTTTGCAGAAAATAAAGGAAAATGGATTAATTATTCATCATATCAATTTTTCCAAAACGAGTTAAACATACAAACCTGAAACAAACAAACTAAAGACTATAAAGGTATATATAAATATTATACAGACATACATACAATAAATACAATAAACCCAACTGGAGTGAAAAATTAGCCAGAGCCAGGAATCGAACTCGGGACCACAGTATACAAGACTACTGCTCTGACAGATTCCTGGCTCTGGCTAATTTTTCACTCCAGTTGGGTTTATTGTATTTATTATATGTATGTCTGTATAATATTTATATATACCTTTAACTGTTGAATGCAAGCGTTATTTATGTGTGTATGTGTGTTTTAATATATATTGTAGTATGTGTGTTTTATTATAAACAAAAGACTTTGTTTATTACATTAATATTCAGAAAATAGAATACTTTTATGTTAGCTTGGCGAAGTGATAAATTGCCAAATATTGTTCCCATTGACACCATTCATATTGCATTACTTTCATTTAAAATATAAATCTTTATCCCATTTCATTTAAAAAGCATAACTTTTATTTAAATACAAACATTCAAATTACATATATTGCATACAATTAAAATACCTACCTTTCAAAAAAAAATAGCCAGAGCCAGGAATCGAACCCGGGACCACAGTATACAAGACTGCTGCCCTAACCACTGAGCTACTCCGGCCGATGGTTGAGTCTGCAATTTCTCAATATATTATATATAAAGTACTGAGTATATATAAAGGTATATATTTTTTCACTCCAGTTGGGTTTATTGTATTTATTGTTTGTATGTCTGTATAATATTTATATATACCTTTAACTGTTGAATGCAGGCGTTATTTATGTGTGTATGTGTGTTTTAATATGTATTGCAGTACGAGTGTTTTATTATAAATATCGTAGATTGATGAAATTGTAAAATCTATTCATCGTTGTCCGGTCATCCAAGGCTGTCGTATAGATGGCTGGTGACTTCTCCAACATGGTTTATTAGTGAGAAATTGCGGACTCAGGTGTCTGCCGGAGTAGCTCAGTGGTTAGAGCAGCAGTCTTGTATACTGTGGTCCCGGGTTCGATTCCTGGCTCTGGCTAATTTTTCCCTCCAGTTGGGTTTATTGTATTTATTGTTTGTATGTCTGTATAATATTAATATATACCTTTAATGTATCTTTATTACTTTTTTATACATAAACATGAAATTTTGGCTATCGATTAAAAGATTAGGCTTTTTTATATTAACAGCACTAGAAACTGACTTGTACTTTACAGAATTTGCGTATTGCTGAAATTAAAACAGCTCTTTGTTTACTCCGTAAGTCATTGCGCGCATGATATCTTCAGAACGTATGTATGGATTCTTATGAAACTCGTTTTATATAATAATGACATATCTATTGTTTAAATGATCTACTCTTAGGTCAAAATTATTTCATTAACTATGTAAAATAAAATATTTTTGTAAAAAAAAAATCAAAAAGTTACATTTTTTAATGAATAAAAATAATCATAACTAAAAATATTACCACTGTAAATATTTAAAAGTAGATCATATTAAACACACACATTTGCTTAGTA
Organism: Maratus speciosus; assembly: GCA_963932465.1. NCBI lineage: Eukaryota > Metazoa > Arthropoda > Arachnida > Araneae > Salticidae > Maratus > Maratus speciosus. The sequence continues at coordinate 311,312,560 of OZ010792.1, forward strand.
TTTACACCAGATTTCATAACATTCTTTGCGTCATTGTGTCCAAACTACTTGAAATGTATGAAAAAGGATAGTTTGACGCAAATAAACCATTTACATAAATCTTACTCACAATTTTGAATAGCGTGACACAAAAGATAAATCAATTTATTGAAATAAATACATTTCAATGCATAGTATAGATTCAATGAAAGTGATATATTTAACAGTGAATTGGAAAATTAAAAGAATTGTGTAGATGTAAAAAAATATTTTAACCAAGTCAAAAATAATTTAAATTGAATTTTTAAACAAACCTTTTAAAGTCACATCAATGCGTCACTTAAATTTTATATCATATCTTTTAAAACTCATATTTTGAATTTATGAGAGATGTAAATGATAAAGCAACAGCGAATAAAATTTTATGCAGCTTTTCATGTTGAACATAACTTTTGCACATGCGATTATAAATAAAACAAAAATAAAATGATGAAATAAATACAAATATATTTTTTAAGAAATAGCATAACGTCACTCAAAATTTGATATCAGTATTTTTAAGTTCCACATTTAAAATTCTTAGAGCATAAGATAAAGTGCTGCGTCAGAAACTTTTAACCCGTCAAGGGTTTTTGCATTGATCATATATTAGAGGGGGAATTCCACGACACTTTCTTCAGCCAGGATAAAATCACGTGACTCGGGGCAAGAAGCTTACCGGTCAGCTTGCAAATAGCATTGATTTCAACGGAGGATATTAGACAATTTCATGTTTACGATTCAAAAATATCACAGTAGCAAGTTGTTGTGTCTATGGATGTACAAAAAGATCAAACAAAACAACTTCTGTTACCTTCCATTGTTATCTATTTATTATTTATTTATTTTTATTAATATTTAAAGGGTCTTAAAAAGATATCATTGGAACTATGATATCGTTTATTCACGTTGTTATGATGAAAATACAAAATATTTTACTTTTAATAACATAAATGTATGTAATAATAGGATATACCGTTATCTAGTGTTATCAGTTTAAATATTAAAATTGTGAGTTTGATTAATTTGAATGTTAAGAACATTTCGTATTAAGGTGTTTGGCGATACATTTTTTTCGCCAAAATAAACTTGTTTTCGTCGCTTTAAAACCTAAATACTTATGTTTTTGTTTTTTTAAATCTTGCTTTGATTAAATTTATGCTTTAAATAAAGTATGCTATTAAATTACGTTTAAAATGTATTAACAGGTCTTTAAATATTACCTAAATTTAATATACTAATAAGATACGCAGCTACATTTAATGCACTCATAACTTTTAGCAAAAAATAATTATAAGAAAAATTAATTAATCGCTCAAATTTATTAATAATGCCAGTATCAAGAAATCAGTATTTTAATTATTTTACACAAAATATTTAAAATTCAAAAACTTCGCAGAATTACGAATGAAAGAAGAAAACAGTGGTTTCGTCGCGCGGGGATAGGTGGGGGGGGGGGGGGGGGGGGGGCAGAACCTCTTCTTGTATAATAAACTTAAAATACAAGTCTGGGGCATATTCTTAATGCAATGTATCTTTTTAGCCAATGTAACTTAGCTTGATGCTAATCTATATTTATATATTAATATATTGATATAGCTGATGTTAATTAACCGAAAATGAAAATTAGCACTGAAGTGCGGTATCATATAGTTAATCCGCTTTATATATATATATATATTACTTTGTTTTCTTTCTTTATTTATTTAAACTAAATATATCATTTAATAAAACTAGTTTGTGGATTATAATTTGATTTATTAACGGATTTTTTTTGCAGAATAGTTAGGATTCATTGTTATATAGATCAGAGGTTGCCAACCGGTGGTCCTTGAGAAAATTTCGGTGTTCCTCAGAAAATTTTGGACATTATTTGGATTTTGAATGTTAAATTAATAATTGTACTTTATAAAAATTAAAACTATTAATGATAACATGATAATACTCTAAAAAATTCCTGTATTTGTAAAAATTTAGATGTGTAGTTTTGAAAATTTAAATTAGAGCGGGCTTTGGTAATTATATTAATAGAGATTATTTAGTATATGCTTTATTTGTTGTATTGTATTAACACAGATAAGTATTAATTTTGGACTCTCCCGAAAATATGAATATGCATTATTGACTGGAAAAACAACGAAAATTTTGGCTTAATTTTGAACTACATATTTGTGCGAAACAAATATTTTGATGATTGGGTCACAGCATACTGGTCTCAGCGTGAAATAAGAACTGCTCTCTGTGTTCATGAGATGTCGTTGATTCCGTATATGAACTTATTTTAAACAAACAGTAATAAATATCACATCAAAATGCGTGATTCTTAAATAAGCTTCAAATATTTTGTAAGGTTGAAATTAACGTTAAGGCTATTCTCAACTGCTCTGCTCAACAAGCGCAAAACGATTTTAAGCATTTACAAATTCATTTTTTAACGGAAAGATATAAAATTGGAAAACATGGAAGCGATTTGGAATCGAACTGTGTTTTCAATTTTTTTATCCATAAATTGCCTATTGAGTTAGAAGTGATTTTGATCACATGACAAACATGTTTTTCATCCTTTCTTGAGAGGATTTTTTTCTTTCGCACGGAAAAGCGGTTCAAAACGCTCACTTTGACACTATTTTTTTAAAGATCTATTGCGTTTGCAAAAAAGCGGAAGAAACAGTTCGATTACATAGTCATCACAGTTACATCGACAACAAACCTGCTACTTTCATACATTTCCGAACAAAAATGAATTAAAACTTATGTCATAAAGTTGCCCTTTTGGATTTGAGAACAGCCTTAATAATTTTGATACAATTAAACAAACTTTTGAAGCTTTTTGTTATGATTAAATAAGACGGTGATTATTATTAAAAAATAGTGGTATCAATCACATAGGCAAGAAAGTGACACCCCACATTTATAATTTTATTCTATTGAATAGGTACATTTCATTTTAATAAAAAAAAACATTCTGTGATAATTATTGTACAAATACATTTTTATTGTTAAAAAATTCTTATTAGTAGTCAATGTGATTTCAAATTTTGAATTTAGTGTTCCGTGAGGTTCAGAAGTTGGCAACCGCTAATATAAATGAATTAAGCATAGCCAAATAACTTTTTTTTTTTAATTGTATTATTTCTGAAATTGAAATTTTGCCTTTTGGACTTTTTCTATTTCTAACTACATTGTGTGTATTTATGCAATTTGTATTGTAAAATAACTCCTGTATGTTTGTTATAGTTGTGTACTAAGTTATTATTTATAAACTTGCATAAATGAAGCAAAATTTGTAAATAAAATTATGTGTGTAAGTTTGAGTTCAGTTAAACATTTCAATTAATTGAATGTGTTGTTATAGATGTTTTTTTTTTTTTTTTTTTGGAAAGAAAAACAATAAACATTTCATGAATTCAGAAAGTTTAAAGCTGACATTTTTTTTTCAATTAAAATGTCCTTTATGTAATATCAGCGTTTTCCAATTAAAATAATTATTAAATTCTTTAATTTTTTTTAATTTACAAAAAAAAAAAAAAAAAAAAAAAAAAAAAGACCTGTTTGTTAAGTTTGTAATATTATAGAAATAATAGGTAAATAATTCATCACCTAAATTTCACTTCCCTCGAAATTTCACCTTTCTCCCCCTACCCTTTGGCCTTCTAACACACAAAGTTAAACTTCTTATCTAATTTCTTTATTTTTTTTCTGTCTTATTTTTTACTTTGTATTAACAATAAAAAATTAAGTATCTAATGAAATTAAATATAAACAAAATCATGTCAAAGATTGAAAACAGATTAAATTATTAATTAAATATATACATACATATTTATCTGAATAAAAGTTTCATAATTTCATTATTTATTTATTACTGATGAGCCATTCTTTGAATGATAAAGAAAACATTAGGATAAATATCCGGTGTACATTCAGATTTCTTTTACTACTGATTTGTATTTCTGTCAACTCTCAAATTTCTGAATCACAGCATAAAAATACTGCACTCCTGCCAAGAACAGCGATAAAGCGGCAAAACTAGTGTTGCTACTGGTAACCTTTCATCGCCAAATGCCAACTGTCACGTGGGTCATCCTAGTGATGGGCGATTCTGGAAAATTCAGGAATCGATTAAAATCGACATCGTATAAAACTGAATCGATCACAATAAGAATCGATTCCCAAATTCTAGAATCGATACTTGAATCGATATTTCGATAGTCACAGATTCGCACAGATAAGCTCAAAAATATTAATTTCAAAACTTAGCGAATCAGCAGAGCCGTAGCGACCACCTCCCATACCTCACATTTAGAGGGTAGACAAAGTCAGGGGCCCAGTCGTAAGCTATTACAGACCTTTGAGTCAAATAATAAAGTTTTTAACTTTTAAATTATTAGTTTTAAGATGTAATTTTACTAATATTGTAATTTAAATTTTATTTAAATTTATTTTTTAAGAAAGGTCTCGGTTAAATACAAGTTGGAAATTGCGCGTCAAACGTGGCAAATGTGGTGCGCTCGTACTATAACAGTGCACTTCATAAGTGCATATCAATTTCATTCTGTTCGAAAGTCTGTAACATCCTTAAAATGCACTTGAAATAATTTTTTCCATTGGCCGTAATGTAACGGAAAACTTTTGACTGTCCCTGTAATTAAATCATTGTGATTTTCTTCCAGCCTGAATTAAAATTTAAATTTTCAGGGACATAATTCACGTTGCCATAAGAACCGATTTAGTATTCTTACAATTTGAGTTTAATAATGTAACTAGCAAAGTTTATTAAAGTTCTTTTATTTAAAAAAAAAAAAAAAAATCGTCGCTGCAAGACGTAAAAATTTAGTTTTCTCAGAAGAAATAAAAATCAATTAATTTTACTGTCTTAGAAGGATAGTGGACGCACATTAGTGATGGGCGATTCTGGAAAATTCAGGAATCGATTAAAATCGACATCGTATAAAACTGAATCGATCACAATAAGAATCGATTCCCAAATTCTAGAATCGATACTTGAATCGATATTTCGATAGTCACAGATTCGCACAGATAAGCTCAAAAATATTAATTTCAAAACTTAGCGAATCAGCAGAGCCGTAGCGACCACCTCCCATACCTCACATTTAGAGGGTAGACAAAGTCAGGGGCCCAGTCGTAAGCTATTACAGACCTTTGAGTCAAATAATAAAGTTTTTAACTTTTAAATTATTAGTTTTAAGATGTAATTTTACTAATATTGTAAATTAAATTTTATTTAAATTTATTTTTTAAGAAAGGTCTCGGTTAAATACAAGTTGGAAATTGCGCGTCAAACGTGGCAAATGTGGTGCGCTCGTACTATAACAGTGCACTTCATAAGTGCATATCAATTTCATTCTGTTCGAAAGTCTGTAACATCCTTAAAATGCACTTGAAATAATTTTTTCCATTGGCCGTAATGTAACGGAAAACTTTTGACTGTCCCTGTAATTAAATCATTGTGATTTTCTTCCAGCCTGAATTAAAATTTAAATTTTCAGGGACATAATTCACGTTGCCATAAGAACCGATTTAGTATTCTTACAATTTGAGTTTAATAATGTAACTAGCAAAGTTTATTAAAGTTCTTTTATTTAAAAAAAAAAAAAATCGTCGCTGCAAGACGTGAAAATTTAGTTTTCTCAGAAGAAATAAAAATCAATTAATTTTACTGTCTTAGAAGGATAGTGGACGCACATGTATATTGCTTGGAAATTTTTAACATTATAGCTAGTAACTAGTGGGTTCCGCCTAATATGAAATCTCGAAGCGAACGAACCTTGAACCGGGTTCCCGCTGCCTACAACATCGTATTGGTGTACCCCCCCCCCCCCCACCACCAGCAATTTTTGACATTCATCATTTAAAAATTTTTTATTATGTGTTATAAACTATCTTAAAATTTCAAACAAATCGCCCTGTTATATTTTCTAATTTTGTTCTGCCCCTCCCCTCTATCCCCCCCCCCCGAAATGTGGCGCCATTCTTTTTTATAATTTTTTATCATGTATTATAAACAATCTTAAAGCTTAAAACAGATCGCATTGTTAGATTTCCTAATTTTAACAAAATCCCGTTATTTTGGTTCCAGATTCCACCACCAGGGTGCGCACTCTATTCCTAACAAAACTGTGAACGAAACTCCGTTAAACAACCTATCAGTAGATATATTACTCAAGAGTGTGGCAATCTTGATCAAAAATTTAAGCTATTTGCCGAAATTACTATTCGGAAATAGTGGTAACTAAACTTTTGACTTTTTTATATTTAATAAGTAGCATTTATCTCAGGACTCCGTCAAAAAACCCCACCTAAAACGGTAAGGAACGCTAAGGTTTAAAAAAAATTCTAGCGGCCTTCCCCCCCCTCCCCCTCCTCCCGAAATTTTCGCACCATTCTTTTTAAAACTTTTTCTTATGTGTTATAAACTATCTTTAAAGTTTCGAACAGATCGCCTTGTTAGATTTTCTACTTTAAATGAAATCGCGGTCTGTTAGTTCTATATTCCACCACCAGGGAGCGCAGTCTATTCAAAACAAAAGTGTATCTAAACGAAACTCCTTTATACAACCTATCCGAAGATACATTAGTCTAGGGGGTGGTAGTCTTAAGCAAGAATTCAAGACATTTGTGAAATTAGTATTCGAAAATAGTGGTATGAACACTTATAAAATTTTTGATATTGAAAAAGTAGTAATTATCTCAGCCCGCCGTCAAAGAACCGCACGCTAAATGGTAGAAAACGTTAATGCTGCTATAAAAAATCACGTGACTGCCTTTAAAAAAAAAAAAAAGCATTTAATAGAAAAAAACCAATTAGTGAAATAATAATTAATATCTCAGCTTGTAATTAAGATAATATTTTTTCAAATTTCTGAAAGGAGAATTTTTTTTTTTTTTGCATCGCCCTGTCCAAGTTTCGAATTTTTACACCCCTTACATTCTAAGATGTGGTCCCCTTTTAAAACAGTACAAAATTCTCGGGAATCACTTTGTTTAAATTGTTAAATATATTATTTTAAAAAAAAAGGTTTTAAAGCATTTTAGCACGTATTTTCATACCTACACCCTTGAAAAAAATTAATAACATACAGGGGATCCTTTAGTTTCGGAAAGCTCCGAAATTTCATAAAATTCAAAGTATCATAAATCAGTAAGTTTGGTTGTAAACGACTGAATTTTTTATAATACAACTTACACAAACACTTTGACAAACTTACGGGTGAAAATACGGCTTAACTAACGAGAACCTTGAGTCACGTGGCTTTAAACCAATAATGATAAGTTTAAAATGGAAAAGAGATGAAATTTGTTATTACCATTCATAAATAGTGCTCACCAAGAGCTGCAGATATAATATCAGTGTTTAGTTGGTAAACAAATGATTCGGGAAGAATGTCAAAAAAGGTCCTATTGAAATTGGACCATAATTAAGAAAATTCGGATTATGGGGGGGGGGGGGGGGTGTATAGGTGACGAACTGAAAAAGTACAGCTTAATAAACTAGTAACCCAAATAACTTGGCTCCTAAACTAAAAATATTACAATTTAACCTAGAAAGAAAAAGGCTCTTATGCGAAATTTGACAGCAGTTCTGCCTTTAAAACAGTAAATCCGAAAGAATAAATATATACTCCTTTGAAATTACTGTCAAAAATATCAATACAAAAGTTGGAGCACGATTGACCCTTACCAAAAAGAAGGAAGGCTAGAGACAGAAAATAAAAGATCACATTAAAAGCTTTCCAACGATATGTTATACGATATGGTTTGGAAGAAACAAAAAATATCCCCCACCCCCCCGAGGGAGCAGGTAAGCCCCAAACGGTCGGAGGGACGACCTCAAAAGTATCTTTGGTCAAGGTTTCAAAATGTGGCTTTATAATAAAATAGAACAAGAATTGGACATTTTAAAAATTGCATGCAAATTTTGAACGGCCCTGTAAATTAAGATTAGCGAGGAAAAGGGGAGAGGGGGGGTGGAGAGATTAGAAGGGACGAACTTGAAAAATACAATATAATAAACTAATAACCTGAATAACTAGGCTTCTAAACAAAAGTATAACGATTTAACCTAGTGTTGAATTCAGGGGGTAGCCCGGGAGGACATCCCTCCCGGGACATTGAAATGTCCCTCCCGTAAGTTTTGAGATTTTATGCTTTTTAATGGACAAATGTGCACCCCCCCCCCCATTACGGAACTCTGAAATACCCCCCGCCCCCAATCCCGACCGGAGTCGCTTAAATCCCTCCCTGAGAAAAATACCTGCATTCAACACTGATTTAACCTAGAAAGTAAAAAAAGGCTCTTATACAAAATTTTACAGCAATTCTGGCACTAAAACAGCAAATTTGGAAGAATTGATTCAACCCGAATCGTGGATCGACCGCGATGCGATTTGAATTGAAGTAATTCAAAGCATAACGATTCGACATTGCATCTAAAGAATTGAAAGTAAATCAAAATATAACGATTCGACATTGCATCTAAAGAATTGAAGTAAATCAAAAAAGTAACGATTCTGAAGATCGCATCTGAAGATCGACATCGGCATCGAATCTGAACTGAATCGATTCACCGTTTCTGATCCAAGGGCAGAATCGATGCGTTCATCTTTTCTTGCTTTCTTTTGTCTTTAGAAAAATAAAGTGTTGTTTTCGTGAAAATTTTCGACTTCCGGTTTCTAAGGATTTATAGTGTTAGAACTTCTTGTCTGGAATACGATTTGACTATTTTTATAAATTTTTTGTCTGTCAGTCTGTCTATTCGTTTGTCTCTGACAAAAAAATTGTGAGCGGTCTATTTCAAGAACTAATGCATGGAATCTGTTAAAACTTTAGATTCAGTTAGACCTTCATATAAATTGGTGCTGATTACTTTTTGGTGAAAATCGCTCAACAGATGGCGCTGCTATGCTGCATTTTTCATGATTTCCGCAAGATTGCTATCGCAAGAACTAATGCACGAATATTCACCAAACTTCAGATTCAGTTTGACGTTGACATAAGTTGTTGAGGATTAGGTTTTGATGTAAATCTACCGGCAGGTGGCGCTGCTATGCTGCATTTTTCCCGAGTTTCGCAATAGCTCTATCTCAAGAACTAATACACAGATTTTCATAAAACCACATTCAGTTAGACGTTGGCATAAATTGCTGCTTATTAGGTTTCGGTATAAATCGCCCAACAGGGGGCGTTGCTATGCTGATTTTATCAGCAGAGTTGAATTCAGACATTTTTCTCCGGGAGGGACAGTTCAGAGGGGGAGGGGATTGGACTTTTGTACATTTTAATGTACAAAAAGCATAAAATCTCAAACTTTCTGGGGGGCATTTGATTGTTGCGGGAGGGGGGAGGAATGCAATAATTTTAGGGATAATATCTCAAGAACTAATGAACGAAATTTCATCAATTGTTAATGTACAAAAACGTATTGAACTGAGGGGGTGGCCCGGGGGGGTGACATTCTCCTCCCCCCGAAACACTCAAATGCCCCCCAGAAAGTTTGAGATTTTATGCTTTGTTGGGGGGGGGAGGAATATCATCCCCCCGGGCCACCCCCTGAATTCAACACGTTTTTCAGGATTTAAACAATTTTAGGGATAATATCTCAAGAACTAATGAACGAAATTTCATCAAACTTAATATTCGGTTATACAATGCCATAAGTTATCCATGATTAGGTTTTTGTGTAAATGATATAACAAATTGTGCTGCCATGCTGCTTTTATCAACAGTGTTGAATTCAGACATTTTTCTCCGGGGGGGATTTCTATGGTTCTGGCGAGGAACATTCTAGAGTTACGAGGGGGGAAGGATTGGACTTTCGTCCATTAAGCATAAAATCTCAAATCCCCCTAGGGGACATTTCAATGTTCCGGGGGGGGGGGTGTCCACCCGTACCAGCCCCTGAATTCAACACTGTTTTTCAGGGTTTACACAATGTTTGCGATAACATCTCAAGAAGTAATGAACGGAATTTCATCAAACTTAATATTCTGTTAGTCATTGACGTAAGTTGTTTTTTCTGAGTCTTTCGTGTTAATCATGTAATAGGCTGCGTTGCTATACTGCTTTTTTCATGATATTCATGATAGCAATATCTCAAAACTAATGCACGGAATTTAATCAAACTTCATATTCTGTTACACTGTCGTATAAATAGATCCTTATTAGGCTTGGGTGTATACTACCCAGCAGGTGTCGCTTTTATGCCCTTTGAACTGGGATTTTCCGTTGCGGGCATCTAAGAGGGTGTGGGCCGAAATTCAATGATTTGTTAGGAAAATGGGATTCTTATATATATTTTTTAAATACACATATTTCAACGAACCTATACTTTTGGATCCTCATGATGGGTATAGGTTATTTAAATTTGACACTGTGATAGCGAATTTTGAAGTTTTAACATTTATGAGACAGAAGAAAGTTTTGGGATTGGACATGCAACTACTTGACCTTAAATTTTTGAAGGAAAATGAAAATGATATGACCCTTAGAGACATCGATTAAAAAATTTATAGTATCGATTAAATCGAGTTGGCCATAGTATCGATTAAATCGATTAAAAAAATCGAAATCGCCCATCACTAGGTCATCCTGGCCCCACTTTTTACGAGCGAAAGTAACGGGGATGAGCTCTCTATATAATATTTACTCTGAGAACAAAACTTAACTGTCAAGTTATTTACATATTTTTTTTATATAAAATAGATGCATTTCATATGGATGAAATAAAAGTTTATTGATAATTATTTTACAAATATATTTATGTTTTAAAGAATTCAATTTAGTGGTCCGCGAAATAATCGATTTTGAATTTAGTGGTCTGTGAATTCCGAAATATTGACGACTGCTGAGTCAAATGACAATAATTTATGATACATTTAAGGGTACCAGTCATGTAAAACATCAAATACACATTATAAAAATCCCTGCCGGCTCGACCTACAGGCGAAGGTAGATTACGAAGTTAAGTACTAATTTCAACCAACAAAAACTAAATCAAGATTAGAGATAAACCCAGTTAAAAAATTTTACCTGACCGCTTTTGACGAATTTTTAATTTCATTTTTCTGTAAGAGCTCGTTATATCAGAATCATATTAAGGCGCTATTCAAAAAAATATTTTCCCACGCTTAACAACTTGAAATTTTCTGACAGATTTTCAGACTCATTTTTAAAAGGAAAACATGATACTCGCTGACGTGATTTTTTGAAGAGATTTATAAGTGACCTGTGTTTTTATTTTTCGTTCAATTAATTACAACTTTATTTACAATTATTTTCTCAGAACAACAATTTATTTCGTTTTCAGCACTATCGCTTCTGGAAATTCGGCACAAAATGCCCATTTTGACAGCATTTTTTGAAATATATTCTGCTTTTATCAAAAAATCGACCACTACAGCATCATATATGGTTTCTGAATAAGAGAACCTGCCAATTGAATGCGTTTGAGAGCGAAAATGAATTTAGAAACGAGTCGGAAAATAAGCCGTTTAGATTTGAGTACACACTTAATATGCTAATTTTTTCCTTAACCCCTATTTATTTTTCTTTTTTGCTGCAAGAGTTGATCCTATGAAAAACTTTTTTGTTTTAATTTTTTCGTTTTTAATATCAAAAACTTGTGAATATGAAAGTTGTAGATAATTTTGAGAAGATGTATAATAAATTTAAGCGGATTGGATATCTTGTGAAATGACGAAGTTATGAATTATTTCTTCTTCACCCCTCCCTCCCCCCCAAACACACACATTTTTTTCGTCTTTTTTTTTTTCTCAGTAAGAGTTGGTCCTATTAAAAACTTGTCATATAAAAGTTGTAGATAATATTAAGAAGATTTATAATAAGTTTAAGTTCATTTGATATCTTAAGAATTGACGAAGTTATGAATTTTTTTCTCCCTAAAATCTTATTTTTGCGCCCCTTGAGCCCATTTTTAATTTTATCAAAAATCTGTGATATTACTTCAAGGTAAAGGGACAAAAATTTATATAATAACTTTAAACTGATTTGATATATACAGAAATGAAGAAGTTATGGGATTGTTTCAGTTTTCACAAAACCCCTCCTTATTCCCACACCCTTGGTCTGATTTTGCCCATCAACGAACGTGACCGAGATTTTATACCCCTTGGTTTTATGCATCAGTTTAGAAGAGATTTCTACAGAATTGTGGAAGGTATCATGTCCATAAAAAAGTTATATATATATATATATATATATATATATATATATATATATATATATATATATATATATATATATATATATATATATATATATATAACCATTAATTAAACATTACTGACCACCATCAATAATTGTGATAGTATGAATGTATTTACAACAATACAGTGTCCCCAAACACACTGAATAGATACCAGAAACATAATTAACAAGCTGCTGTGTCTAAAATAAAGTCCCTTGTACTCTATAACAAGAATTAATAATGAAGAAAAAAAGAAGGATATGGATTTCGATAAAAATAATTGAAAAGCTTATATATTGAATTACGTTATCAAGAGTACAGAATTCAATTATATAAGCAAAATCAGTCGTATTCTGTGAGAAAAAATGCTAAAAGCTGAAATTTTTTTTTCTCCTGTACTCTAACGACCAATATAACCAATAGAATAGTTTCAAACTGAAAACAGAATAAAATAAAATGCTATGAAATGGAAAAAGCAATGCAACATTTTAAATAATTAATTTATAAACAGGAAAAATAGTAATATTACACAAAATACCTAATAAAATCCCATTTATTTTATCCAAGTACACATCAGCACATGGTATCCATAAGCACGATAAGTTTAAGATATATATATATATATATATATATATATATATATATATATTAGGTTGAGCAAAGAGATCTGAGAAATTTTTTATGTAATAGTTAGCAGAATTTGTATCGTATATAGGAGTACTAGTGGTATATCTATAGGCGTTCAGGGCGTGGTCCATCCGATTGTGGCCTCTTTCGATCAATGCAACACTTTTTCAAGGGCCGTCTATTTGAATCCTTTAATGAAGTTGACGAAGCATGCCAAGAGATTTTCGATTCCTAGTAGCCGCCATAGTATTTCCAGCAAATCCGGAATCTGGAAGAAGGATGGCAGAAAGTCTTGGACACGTGGACTATGACGGTCTCTACTTTGAAGAATAGTTCTTGTTGCTTTTGTTGTTAATTTGCGCATAACAACGCAACTTTCACACATTTCCCAGAACTTTTTGCTCAGCCTAGTATATATATGTATATATAGAGAGAGAGAGAGAAAGTTTTGAACTGGGGATGGTTTTGCGTTCTAGGGGTCATGATCGGCGTAGATCTGTAAGAATTTTTCAGAAATTCCAACATAGGGGAGATTGCAACAGGTAGTATTTCTTTCGAAATCTACCTAAAATTCTGAAAAAAATATTTTATTATAGCAAAGAACCGGTACAGTATTTGTGTTAAAGATAGAATGAAAGTTCGTCTAATTTTTTCTAATTTCACCCTCTCATTCTAGGAAATGGAGAACACGTTTTTAATGTTAGAAAATGCTAAAAATTTATAAAATCCGTAGCATCATAATTAAGTGGGTTTTGGTCGTACAAAAATGATTTTTTTTTTTTTTTTTTTTTTTTTTTTTACTGTTTTACACGTTAGAACGCAGGGAAAGTTTTTCTATATAGAGATTATAAGACCTAGAGATCGTATGGAAATTAAAATTTTGTACCATTTTGAAAATTAAATATTTTAACGCAAATGGACAAATAAACACAAAAATTCGATGAAGTACAACAGTTGACACATTTCTGGAATTGGAACTATTCTCTAAAACTTACGGTTTAAGAATTAGCTATTGATCAACGATAAGAAGGGACACACTGCACGGTGAGTTATTTACGGATTCTAGCCGGCCAAAATTATTTTTGATGTCAATATACTCGCATTACCATGAAATTGAAAAATGTTATTGATATTCACTATTGAATGTTAGACATTGCGAAATGTAGCATGTAGCAGTTATAATTTCGTCACAGAGACATTCAAAAGCATTTAATTACATTACGGCCTATGGGGAAAAATCGTTTGTGTTGCTTTTTAATGATGTTTCATAATTTCAAACACTTCGAAAATTATATACATATCTATGAATGCACTACAAGATAATTGCTATAGAATATGGTATGGATAGCATTTATCGATCATTTACAGGGACACTAAAAAGAATTATGTTACACTATGTTCTATGGAGAAAAATTGTTTGTGGTGTATTTTGTTCATGTTACACTATTTCAAAAGTATTTAAATTGATATATATCTCTGAAGTGCTCTATAAGATGCTGACATTTGAATATGATGTGCCATTCATCTTTCATATACAGGAGCACGCAAAAAAAATTAGTTATATTTTTCTCTGCGTGAACAATAATTGATGGAAGTGCGTTTTCAGTTGTGGAACAATTTTTTAAAATATAAAAATTGCATGCTATTTAGTGTGTATAGATTCTGTAAATCATATACAGGGCTTCACAAAATATATGAAGTACATTTCCGTTTATTGACGGAAATTGCTGACGAGGAATTTTTAACTGTGCTATACCTTCATTAACTGTTCTAAATTTTAGCATATTGTGAATTATATAATAAATCTATAGTTCATATACAGGGATGTACGAAATTTTGAGCTATTTTTTCGACTTTGGTTGAAATTGTGTTTTGAAACGTGATATACGTTTTACAAATTATTACTTAGACATCGTTTTTAACGTTATTAAGCTAAGAAATTTTATTATAGTAGTCCGAATCCGTTGAAAAATAAGAACAAGAACAAAAAAATCTTCTTAAAACACCCTCAAAAATTTTTAAATGCGCTAGGCCTTTCGAAAGATCTGAGTCTTTCTTTCTTTTAAAAATTTTTGATGGTGCTTGAAGATTTTTTGTTCTTATTCATTCACACCAGTTTTAACTTATTTTCTTTACGTTGAAAAATGTTTCATAATCTGAATAACACATGATTTTATGTTCTTGATAATTTTAATGATACTTTCTTAACGGTATGGAAGCTAAAGGGAAAAAACTATTTTTGTATTATTATAACAAATCCTAAAATTTCTTTTTATAAAATTTAAGATACGGGCAAACATTCGACAGCTTTAATGAAAATTGCTGTGTTGTATATTCTGTTGTATATATTTATATTTATGTCTGCGCAGATGAACCATATGTGTAAAGAATGGTAATCAAAAGATATCATGAGAAAATACCTACATTATGTTTTGCACTGTATCAAATCTGAATATGGAGAATTTGTCTGGATCAATTTTGTAACCACCCGAAATTTGCAGCCAAGTAATATATTTTAAATCATTTTGTCCTGAGATATCTACATGCAACTGGCAATTTTTTCCCAAATTTGGTCATAAATTTAAACATTTCGCTCTTGCAAAACGTCATGTGCTCTTCAGTGTAATTTTCCTCTATAAACAAAATATTTTCAACCAAATTCACATTTTCGTTAAATTTTTAATATTGTTGCCATTGTATAATGGTGAAAAAGTTTAGTTATGTGACTAAACTTAAATTCCGCTGTCGTTGATAAAAAGAAAATGGTACTTGAACTAAAATTTCAAAAAAAATTATTTAGACCTAATAAGCTAAAAACAATTCTAAAAACTGGGGAGTCACCTAAAGGCAGACAAATTAAATTATAACGAAAAGGTAATAATCTAAACTATTTAATCATGTCAGAAATCGAGCTTAATCGTGCTTTATCATATAACTTTTTCTATATTAAAACAGAAAAATTGTAAAAATATACAGAGTTTTTTGCGATATCAAATATGAAATAACAGCTGATATGTTCCAACTTTATGCACATAAACCCGATAAAATAAAGTCCATATTTTGTTTGAAAGCGTCCATAATCGAGCAGTATATTTTATTCCGCTTCAAGTAACAGATTAAAGAACTATACTCAAATTGATTGATTCATTCTCAACTAAGAAGCACCAACTTTGCACTAGTCTATGGACCATACAATTATATTTATATCAATATTACCAATAGCAGGGTACAACGCCCTAACTATTGAGGTATAACTGGTAAAAGATAAATTACGCTAGGATAAACTTTTAAAAATCGACTTTTGGCCAGCTAGAATCAGTAAATCACCCACCACCGTGCACTGTTTGTGTATAGATATACGGTGTGTCTGAAATGTCTGAAAACGGACAAATAAGTCGACAAATACACATCGCATTGAAAAACGGAAAAATGCATGTGAAATACTTTTAAAAAAGCTGTTCAGAGATACCAAAACGGACTCCCAACCCCGTTCCCCTGGTTGTCAGGACTTGGAAATCTTGAATGAGAAACCCAATATTTTATTGAAGATTCGGACTCTACGTAAAAAAAGTAACTTTTTTATTTAACATTTTTTCGGGTCATTGTACATAGCAATGTAATCGAGCAAAATGCGGCGTTACACAGCACCCCGAATCGTGAGAGGCAAGGGGACTCACGTAAACCCTTTCGGGACCACCATCTTATACATGAATTTTATTCGGTTGGTACCACTACTTTTTAAACAGTTATCTTTACATATTTAATTGCGGAAACGCTTTTATTAAAGTGGTCCGAGACACATAAAATCTTCATATTTTGCAAAAACATTTTATTTTATTAAACATTTTTCTGTTTTTTCCTGCTTACAATTACATTTAAATCATGTTTCTATATGAATTAGAATAAAAAATATTAATTTGCTTTGTTTTGTTTTGTTCTGTTTTGTTTTTAAAATCTAGCTTTCTAGCAATGGCGGTCAGGGAAACGACTCCTTGTAAAACTGCGTTTTTCTTCATGATAGGTTTTTTCACCATTTCTCGTATTCGAATTCTTTCAACTCGAGAACTGATAAAGATAAATGGTTCAAACTTGGAACATATCTTTTTCAATTGTTTTACTCTAATTTTGATTTAGCATATTTGAAAAAAATATTTACTTTTGAAAATATGATTTTTTTTAAAGCACCACTTTTTTATTAATTTTTTCGTTAAATATCTTTAATTTTTTTATAAATTAATATTTCTAAAAATGCTGAATCAAAATTAAAACTTATATAATTTTGTTTATTTAAATGAAAAAAAATTGAAAATTCTATAAATATTTCGAATTATAATGATTTTAAATTACCCCACTTTTTTAATAAATTTTAAATTAAAATTAAAAAAAAATTATGAGAAGTTTTATCATGTGATTTTATTTAGAAATGATAAGGTTAACCACCAGAAAAAAAATTCAGAATTTTAACTAACTAAATAAAAATTATTTTAAAATGTGTCCCGGACCCCCTTAAATAAGGAAAATATTACTCTTTTTTTTTTACTCTTGCCAAAAGCAAATACTGAATACAACTTTTGAAGGTGCATATATGCAGCCATGGTCCCGAAGAAATAATGAAGCATCCTCTGTAGGGAACAGGAAGCCACTACGAGAAAGTCGTTGTTCTTAAGTAACGCTTTAAGTAGTGCATTCATTTAGAGATTTTTTTTCTGTTTAGATTTTTCAAATTTTAAAATCAGAGCTTAAAGAAAAATAGGATATCCTGCAGAACAAATTAATTCTGACCGCGTTTGTCAGACTAGAGGTCTGCACGGGCCCGGGCTTGGCCCGAGGCCCGTACCCGGCCCGGCCCGCGGGCCGGGCCGGGCCGGCGGAATGAAGGCGAAATTTCAAACGGGCCGGGCCGGGCCGGGCCGACAGACAAAATAAACGGGCCGGGCCGGCAAAAAAATTAATCGGGCCTGTCGGCCCGATATAAGAATTTAAGCGAAGCAGATAAAATACGAGCCATTTTCAATGAATATGATTTTCTCGTGAAGTATAAATGTGCGTCACGAGCCGATGCGAGTTTAACAACATCAATACAGAAATGTAACGTGTCCATCGTAGAGAACGGCATCGTACAGTTACAAGATGTTTGATTCCGAGTTTAATTTTTTTTCAGCAGACTCGTGCTTGGAAGGAAGTGGTCTTAATCGATCTCAGGATGTGTAGAACAGTCATTTTGTTTTGTAATATTAATAGTGATAATGAACTTCTCTTAACAGTATCTTTGGAAATATACCTTAAGGTGGTTCTCATATTCACTGCTCAACAATGCAAAGCTTTCAGACACATGTTTCTGACAAAAACTTTAACTATAAAGGCATAAAATTGACAGGCCTGCCTATTGAAGGCATTTGGAAACGAATAGCTTTTTCCATATTTAATAAATTACTTACAGAAATAACAGCGATTCCTGTCACGTGACTGTACGTTTTTCTCCTTTCCTGTGCTATCGCTTCCGGAAATTCGATTCAAAACGCTAACTTTGACAGTATTTTCAGAAAGATATATTACTTTTATCTATGAAAAAAAACGACATTTACATAGCTTTTGAATAAGAATACCTGCAAATCTTACACGTTCCCGAAAAGAAAAGACTTCATAAATGTGTCGAAATGTAGCTCCTTTGGATTTGAGAAAAGTCTTAAAAATGAGAGAAATATTTTCACAAATCTACTTTTTATTATACAGCTTCAAATGTTATCTTGTTTTTAATCCTTTATTCTGTAATCCTTTATTCATTAATCTTTTAATGAATCTTTATTTCCATTTTGAAATGTCTGTAGACACGATGACTGTAAGTAATCGTTAATGTTTACTATTGTGCGTTTTCTGTTTTGCGAACATCATAGTAATGTAAAATATACTGTAAAATGTTCCCATAAATATGTATGTAGTATTCATTAAAAGAATCTTAATTGTATGTTGAGAAAAAACGGATTTTTTTTTTTTTTTTTTTTTTTTTTGTAGAAATTGTATCGGGCCGGGCCCGTTTTCACTGATTTTTGTACGGGCCGGGCCGGGCTCGGGCCGAACTTCCAATTTTTACAACGGGCCGGGCCGGGCTCGGGCCGAACTTCCAATTTTTACAACGGGCCGGGCCGGGCTCGGGCCGAACTTCCAATTTTTACACGGGCCGGGCCGGGCCCGGGCCTGGAAATTCCGGCCCGTGCAGACCTCTATGTCAGACGCAGATATGTGGCATCCGAACGAAGCAGACAGAAGTGCAGTATACCAGGTCGCTCTACCAAGACTAACTACTACCGATGCTACTTCATTTCGGTGCTTATATGGGAATAGGTACTTTACAGCAGCGGTTTCCGAAATTTATTGTTATGCGAGCAACTTTACAGTTTGTAATTTTTTTTCATCTCATTTAATATGTTGGTAATTAGAGCCTTATGTATAATCTATCCTTAGGAAAAGATCAATTTCGAAACATGCATGTGAGATCAGTAAAATACAGTACTAATATGAAATTGTCAAATTCCTTACATTTTACTTTATAGGAAAAACTACACTAATTTAAGAATGTATTAAAAAATTACAGTCTAAAAATGGAGAAAAAATATGACATTGTTTTGCATTAACAATCAAATTTGTATCTGGATTCAAACATTTTAATTTTTAGCCTCGTGTGGCTATCTACACAAACTTTTAGAAAACAGTGTTTTTTCACCGTTATTTCTCTACATTTTCCACGACAGTTTACTTTAAATCTGTAACATATTGTTTCAATTATATTATCGCATTAGATAAAATTAATTACACAATTTTGAAGATATGGCCGATCTTTACGCATCCTGTAGTTTGGTAACAACTGCTAAACAATGCCTATTGTGTCGACAACACAAAATGCACTGTTTCACATGTTGTCATCTATTTCACACATTAGCCTTCAATTTTTATTACATGCTTTTCCTCAGTCAGTATCTTTGGTCAGAAATTCTTCATCCTTTTAAACAAACAATCTATAATTTATCTTAAATAAATAACTCGGCTAAAGGCAAAGCTTGAGTAAGATAAGGAATGAGAAGAAACACAACTCAATGATAAAAAGGTCGTCATGAATAAATTTCATATAAATATTTAGGTATCTGAATATTTATGTAACTATAGCTTACTGCTAATGTTCCTAAACAAGACGACAACATTGCGTGCTTAGTATCAATCTCTTTTTTTTTTTTTTTTTTTTTTTTTAAGAAATTGGAACAGAAAAAAAATAAAATACCACGAAATGCTATTAAAATGTGTTAATTTTTTAATTAATTAATAACTCCTGTCAAACGTGAAGGAATGTTGATCTGAGTTTCATTTTCACAGGACTTTATACAAACAAACAGCATGAAGATTTTAAGTTGTAAAAAAAGTACATTTTAAAAACGAGGAATAATTTGTATAAATATAAATGATGATATATATAGTTTTTTCTTTTTTACTCAATATTCAATTTCTAAAAGGTTCAACTATCAATAAAGTCTCCGACTCTATTCTTTACAATAAAGAAATGAAAAATCAGTGAAAACTACTACATCATATTGACACAATCATATCAATTTTTCTCCTTAGTTTTATTAAAGTAAAAATACATGTCAGACTAAGTATAACGCCACCGGTACAAACTTTTCAAACATACTCTACATACGTAGTTTTATGTTTAATCACAATATATTCAAATAAAAAAATATTTTCTTTTTAACTGTAATGGAAAAAAACCCAATAAAATAATAATGCATA
Organism: Maratus speciosus; assembly: GCA_963932465.1. NCBI lineage: Eukaryota > Metazoa > Arthropoda > Arachnida > Araneae > Salticidae > Maratus > Maratus speciosus. The sequence continues at coordinate 311,333,210 of OZ010792.1, forward strand.
AAGATAAAATAAACCCAATAGACAATATTCTCGTGATGGCATAATAGATACGAATTTTTATTCGCTTATAAAAATAAAGTACACGTGCATATTTTTTTTTTCTTTTACGAAAACAACTTGCAAATGCAAAAATGCGTCCGAAAAGCCACGTGTCTAAATATTTTTCATTATCTCTCTTTTATCTGAAACAATGGAAGTAATCCGATTACCAGCATTTTGAAGAAATTTCATAAAAAACTTTTTAAATTAAAATTAAAATATAAAACTGGGAACATTTTAAAAAATAGCTAGTAAGATGCATTTACAAATGAACAGCTTTCATTAAAAAAATAATAATAATGATTAGCAAAATTGGTTTAGTATAAACCTCAGGGCACATGGCTATAAAAACAGCCTCATGTTTTAAATTTAAAAAATGGCACGGTTAACCCCGGAATGATTACCTGCACTTTTCTTTACTCGGATTTTATATGAGTAGATGCCTTCGTCCAGTTTTTTTATATAAAAATATCATTTAAGTGGTCCCAGGACTCTTAAAATTGGAAAAAATGAAAAAAAGGGACCATTTTTAACATTTAATATCTTAAAATGTATACGATTTAAAAGCACAATTTTTATTGTGATAAAAGAAATAAGTGTGTTCTTTCATTTCGAGTATTTAAAAAATTACAAGATGCAGAATTAGTATTTATAGGGCGCTCCAAACTGTCAGACATTTGCCGAGCAGAAAATTCGCAGATTACGCGCAGGATTGAAAAATAAATTTTAAAACAAGAATGAAATTTTCCGCGCTTAATTATACCTCAGACTGTAGTAATTACCTTGAACCTAAATAAATTTGTATTTAAAGCATTTTTATTATTAGAATACAAAGTTGCATTTAGCTAATAGAAAATTTTGACAAATTCAACAGTATAATCACCTAAAAAATATATTCATTTGAATAATAAAAATAAAATTTTAGATTCAGTTTCTACGGACTAATACACTATATGGCCAAAGGTGACCGGTCACTTGCGATTTTAGACGCTTTCTTAAATATCTAGAAAAGTACATAAGGAATTATCTTGAAACTCGAGGTGTATAAACAGAATAATACAGGTCATATATTTCCGTGAAGCTTTTTTCCCGAAACCCCATAGGGGACCGTCAACAAATTGAAAAAGAACGAATATCTTTTGGATAACCCTGTAAAAACTAACGTAGCAAAAGCGTTCAACACAGTAGATTATGATTAAGAGCCTTATTGCAATAAACTGTGTTCATTTTTATGAACATATCATGTATATTCGTAGAGAAATTAAAGTTTTTATAAAAAGAGTCCCAAATTTTGCAAAGTTTTTTTGCTTATAATTTGTAGAGATTTTAGTATAAAAAAGAGCTATTTTTAAAAAATATGACAAACAGCATTGTACACAAAATCCTGCAATCAGAACTAAAAAATTATAACAATTGGATGAAAAATGAGCAGGTTTATTAAAAAATGTTTCAATGCGCATGCGCGAATGCAATCTAAATATAATGTGCATAATATATTAAATAAGAGTATAGAGCAACTTTTGCGAAAGTCACAAAAATTTAGCTTGAAAATTCCGAAAATGATCGTTGATAGGATAAGATTGAAATCCGTTGTTCCCAAAATGAAGCAAAAATATGAGGGGTTGTATCCATATATCCATTAATTAGTGCCAATATAGCATACACAATATTGCACGTACTACTGTATTTGGATACAGCCCCTCATCTTTTTGCTTCATTTTTGGAGGAACGGATTTCGACCTTATTCTATCGACGATCATTTTCAGAATTTACAAGCTATGTTTTTGAGACTTTCACAAAAGTTGCTCTATTCACTTAGCTAATACATTATGGACATTATATTTTGATTGTATTCGCGCATGCGCAGTGAAACATTTTTTAGCAAACCTGGTTATTTTTCATCCAGTTTTTAATTTTTTTTTAATCCTTTTTGCAGGGTTTTGTGTACAATGTGGTTTTTCATATTTTCTGAAAAGAACTTTTTTTTTTATATTAAGAACTCTGCAAATTATAAGCAAAAAACTTGGCGAAATTTGTTACAGTTTTTATAAAAACCTTAATTTCTCTACGAGTATACATGCTATCCTCATAAAAATGAACACAGTATATTACAATAAGCCACTTATTAATAATCTCGAGTTTGAACGCTTTTACTACATTAGTTTTTACAGGGTTATCCAAAATATATTCTTTCTTTTTCAATTTGTTGACAGTCCCCTATGCGGTTTCGGGAAAAAATCTTTGGGAAATATATGACCTATACTATACTGCTTACAAACCTGCAGTTTCAGGTTAATTCCTCCTATATTTTTCTAGATATTTAACAAAACGTCTAAAATCGCAAGTGACCGGTCACCTTTGGCCATATAGTGTATGAAACATATACTTTGAAAATTTCATGAAAAAATATTCAGAAGTTTTTGAGATATCCTGCGCGTTATGTCCAAAATTTTTATTTGGAAAAAAATGAATTCTAAGTTTCGGAAACGCTGCTTCAGTTATTGAGCGGGTATAATTCTAAAAGCCATAACTTCTCTTCTAATGGGAATTTCAAAGAAACAATTATATCAAAATGTTCAGAAAAAATAAGAGTTTAATTTCTAAAAAAATTTAAATTTCTGAAATTTTGAAGCTTTAAGAGTCCTGAGACTCTTAAAATAAAGGGTCACCATTTGAAAATATACAGCAATACGTACCTGAAAAATATTCTGCGCTGGGGTCATCTTTTTTACGTCTTTCGTTTCTTTCTTTAATATAACTGTCGATCAAATCTCTAACATCGTCTTCGTTGTACGTCTTTTCATGTCTCCTTACAAGCATTCTAAGATAGTCAAACATTTTTTCATGATTCTCTAAAGAAAACTTGAAACCCTCCATTCTTGGAAAAATGAAGTACCTAAATTATGGAGAAAAAAAAAATGTAAACAAGCAGGAAACAGAAATTCTGCTTTTCTCAGATTTTAGTGTCGCCCCCGATGAGGAAGAAAAAAGTATGATTATCACGAGGTGAAACCCGTCGAATTTCGACGAAAGAAAATGTTTAAAAAGGAACTGTTTCATTAATTTATTAAACAAAAACCTAATTTGCAGGACAAATTAAAAACAACAAAATTTATTTCCTACATTTTTTGAGTCCGAGAATGTACAGATATTAGGATATTTCATTCAGTTCGTCCTACATTTAATGTTAAGTTTTAGTAACAAATAAGTTAAACCAATTGAACATTAAAAAAGAAAAATTGGTTATGAAAGGTAAGGTATCAGTCGCTCAACATCAGTCATAGGTATTGCATGCATTTACCATACGCTCTGGAAAACTCAGTAATGACTGACTTGTCAGAGTTCGAAAAAGGAATGATTGTTGGAATGCGGTGCGCTGGTTGCTCCGTGACGGAAACAGCCAATTATTTGGGGCGTGCAAGCAGTACTGTGTCAACCTTTATGACAGCGTACACGAAATGCGGTAAAGTGTCGTCTGCGAAGTACAACAGTGGACGGAAAAGAAAGCTTTCTGAGAGCGATAAAAGAGAGTTGACCCCCATAGAGGTTAAAAAGCGCAGGCAATCTTTATCCCAGATAGCGTCCTATATAAATAGTCATCTCCAGAATCCATTTCAGCAAGAACTGTCCAAAGGGAACTTCATGCTTCGAACATTTATGGAAGAGTTGCAATTCGTACGCCATTGGTGTCATAGGTGTTCGTATTATTTTGTCACCCATCTGTAGATAACGGTTACTTAATCATATTATAAAACGCATCTGATCATATTATTGACCATATTACGATTAGGCTAATGCGAAATAATGGTTATGTGACTGTTTTCTATTAAAAAAAAAAAAAAAAAAAAAAAAAAACAGTCGAATGACTGAACAGTTTGCTGAAACTTTTTTAACAGTGCAGGTCCGATAGCTTTCTTTGAACAAAATACCTCCAGTAATACTTAAACAAATTTGCTCAGGCAAAACTTATTAACATGATAGAATTAGCATTTCAATTTTTTATTTATTAACTTTTGGTGGGTTAAGTTCCGCTATGTGAAAACATATTATTATACACTTGTTTAATGTGTTATTATGTATTTTAAGGCTTGATGTGCCTGATAATTTTCAACATTCAATATTCTTTTGCATGATTAAACTAAAATATATTTAAATTAGATTGTTGTGAGAAAGGTATGTAAATATGTTACATTTTACAATATTTTTTAACCACAGAATAAAGATGTCATCCAGAATATTCACTCGCATAGACGATAATGGAAATTTCTTTAAAATGAAAAAGCACATAGACACTAAAAAGGACAAATACTTATTGCAATTTACAAGTAAAAGATCAGAAGATATATATTAAAAAAATAACTTAATAAGTAATTAAATTTGTTTAGTTAAAAAATTGACATTTAATATTTAGTTTACATTTATTCAATGTTTAATTATTTACATGTTTAAACACAATAGTTTAATTCATTTACATGTTTAAACACAATAACAGTTTTTTATTGAACCTCCAACAAATCGAAATTTAATTTTGAAAGCGCCAGGACTCGAGACCAAACTTAAACAAATTACGAGCTTGGCGATTTACTTTCCATTTCAATAATCTATTATATGCATCTTTAAACATTAGAGTACTTTTCCTTGCTTTAAAATTGGTTTAAGCGTTACAAGTACACTTTGTGACAAATTGTCTGATTTTACTAACAAGAAAAATTATGATTACTTCGACCGAAATTGCAATTTTGAAGTAATTTTCAGCGATTAAATTATAGAAATCTCATACATCCTTGATTATTAATACTTTTGTTCCGAATGAATAAAGTATTTTACTTTATAACATAGTTTACATAAATGTTGTTCACAGACATAAGAAAGAACTCTCCAATCGAGTTTCTAGTTTTTTTTTCTACATTAATATTAAATAATTTGATTAACATTAAACCAACTATTATCTAATGATAAATTACATTAGACAATATTTTCATAAGCTTTTTTTTAAATTTTTAATTTTTATATTTCAAATAGTTATACATATGAAACATTCCGTCATTAACGAAAGCACGAAAGTTTCTAATTATTTGCAATTATAATCAAAATTGCATTCTATGAATAGTATTCATCTGTTTACAATTAAAAGTATTATAAGGTTACTCAGTATTAATGTTAAGTAGTGTTTTAATCTCTGAGAAAAGTAATTTGACAAGCATTTGTGTAATTATAGCTCAATTTCTAGTATGTGTTGCCAGTTCGTTTCTTTTTCTTATTTCAAATTTATTGTTTGCCACCACTTTTATAAACTATTACAATCCGTCTTATTTTCGCAGTATTTAATCATTTTATAAAATATATGAAAAAATCTTATAAAAAATTTTATAAAATACAAAAATATATCTTGTTGCTGTAGTGCTATACTTAAGCTTCCTTTTAGACATTTCTTTTATTGAGCTCCCTTCCATAGCAATTTCTGTTAGATTTTTACTTGTATGCCCTCCCTTCCCAATGCTAGCAGCTATGAATCTGCTATACCATTTAACCTCCATCATCTTATGTGTCGGAGATGTGGCACAAGGGTCCCAGACTCCTCAAGGAAACTGTCTTCGAAATTAAATCTTTCATTAAATAAGACTAATATTTCTGGTCCAAAAAATGGTGGCAATGATACAATTTGATTTTTTTTTTTAAGTAGCGAATTGGCAACAGCGTTTCTCGGCCATCGATAAAAGATCTCCACGGTACTTGCTAATGGTCGTAGTTTCGCTGTTAACAACTACGGTGAATATTCGGTTTCTATTTATTCTGTGATTCTTGCAACATGAAGAGCTGACGCATGAGCCAGTAATTTTTATAATTTTTTATGTACCAATCCGTAGTGCTTCGTAACATAACTAAGTGAAACGCGATTGGACTAAAAATTTTATATTAAAACTGATAAAGATTTCAATTTTACAAAAGTTTCAAAATAAATAAAACGCCACATTTAAAAATTTTGTAAGATTGCTTACCTGGCAATGTTTCCCATCAGAAGCAGTTTTTTGCCGGTGAAAAGGGGTAACATATTCTGGTAACTTTCTAAGATACCTTTCAATTCTTCATCTGTGATTTCACTGTCATTAAACAGAATACGGCGAAGAATGGCCGAAGAAGAATCATTCAAAATCGAAATGATATTGACTGGAGTTCCATTTGTTGCTTTCAAAACATCTACAGAGGCATTTACGGAATCATAGATAGGACCAGACATGTATTCTTTCACAGAAGTTAGTCCATATTGTCTAAATGATTGAACGAAAAATTTTCGGAGAATTTTCCACTCTTCACCATTACTAGTTACTAAACCTGATAACAAAATGTAAAAAAAAAAAAAAAAAAAAAAAAAAAACGTTAAATATAAAATGTCATGAACGTAACATTTGAGTTTTGTCAGTGGTTCTCAAACTTTTCATATTCGATCTTTCCTTTCCCTCGTAAATTTCAATGAAAATTATATGGCAGATTGATTAAACATTATTATAGTACTTTTTCTGCAGTTTTACAATATTACTTTAATTTACTTTAATGAGTAAATTAACTGTATTAGAAATAGTGATTCATGCTTAGTAATGTATGCATTGTATTACTTTCCGGACAATAAAGGATTTCTAGGCATTTGCTTATTACATCCCCAACCCTTAGTGCAAGTAGGTGCATCTAATGAAGTGCGTTTCTGTATATACTGAGAACCACTGATGTGTACAAGATACAAAAAAGAAAACTATTTAGGCACTACAGACATAAGAAGAAGTCATGTTTAAAATCGTGGTCTAAAATTTAATTTATTCTCTTGGGCATGTCGCGAACCATCCTCAACTTACTGTGCCACAACACAATCACAAGTAATCGAAAAAAAAAAAAAACGCCGAATCTTATGAATTATATAAAATATTTATTATTAAATATGCATAAATTAGGCTTTAGGATATTTACATCAACTTTTAATTTTTTTATAGCAGTAATCATTTTGGACAAAGTAAGAACACAACATATGAATATATATACACTGGTGTGCAAAAATTAAAGACGAGACTTTTTTTAACGTCTTACAGAATTTCGGCAAATCGATACAATTTGTACCATAATTTCCAGGAGATATAAGAATAAGGGAAAGTCAACAAAATTTCCAAAAAGGATTACAAATCCGTTCTGTCTTTTCGTGCCGCTGCTATGTTAATTTCTTTATTTCGTCCTTAATTTTTACATACCAGTGTACATGCATGACGTCATTTTAGTTATAAATTTTAGTCTGCCGGGGGTTTCAACCAGGATATGCGCAGGCAGACCACAATATTCTTAAAAGACTTTATTTTACCTTTAATTTGGCACCAATTTCATCTCGTTACTCGATGACGTGATAATGACGCCAAACTGACAAGTTGGCGCCAGCTGCTGCTGATTTCATACCAAGAAATGTAGAGGCAGACCAGTCATTTCTTCATCTACACCTAATAATCTTGTCCTACATCATGATTTCATCTTCTAACTCGATGACGTGATCATTTGTGTCGCCGCGCCCGGTCTAAAAAAAAAATCCCTGCCGGCTCGGTCTGCGGGCACAGGTAGATTTTGAAGGTAAGTTCTAATTTCAAAAAAGCTAATTAAGATTAGAGGAAAACACAGTTTAGAAATTTTATGAGGCCACTTTTAACGAGTTATTAATTTCATCTTTCTGTAAGGGTTGGTTTATCAAATCCTGTTTGGACGATAATTTTTTTCTTCAACCCCGATTTTTTTCATCCCTTCAGAATATTTTTAGTAATTAGAGTTCATCTTATCAGACACTTGTTGCTAAAAAATTTACAGATAATATTAAGAAGATTTATATAATAAATTTAAATCGCGTGATGATTGTTTCATTAAATGAACCACAAACTATATTTTAAATTCTGACGTTATTTTAATTGAGACACGCGCGCGTTTAATAATGCAACCCTGTATACCGCATCTCTGAAAGTTATCAAAAATGTTCTTCACGCAAATGATATTATTTTATCGCCTTAGTGGTGGATTATAGGAGATGTGATTTTTTTTTCTTCTACAACCTCTCCTCCCCCCTCTTTTTTTCTTCTTTGTTTTTTGTTGTAAGAGTTTGCCCTGTCAAAAACTTGTTTCTACAAAAGTTGTAGATAATATTAAGAAGATTTATAATAAATTCAAGAGGATTTGATACCTTGTGAATCGACGAAGCTATGAATTTTTTTTTCTTCTTGAACCCCCTTTTTTTTTACCCCTGAGGCCATTTTTAATGATAACAAAAATCTCTCATGCATAACTTTTTGACCTATTTCCAAGAAGTAATAATAGCTTTTAACTGATTCAATATGCATCAAAATTAGGCAGTTTTTTTTTGGGGGGGGGTCTGTTTTCACAACCCCCCTCTCCCATTTCTACCACTGTGGTCCGATTTTGCCCATTAACTTGAGCGAGATTTTCTGCCCCTTGATTTTATGTATCAGTTTGGAAGAGATTTATGCATAATTATGGAAGTTATCGTGTAGTCCATAAAAAACTGATGTATGTATACATATAAAATTTTCACTGGGCGTGGTTTTGGGTTCTGGGCTCTAGATCGACGTAGATCTGCAAAATATTTTTAGAAATTCCAACATAAGGGAGACTGTAATAGGTAGTGTTTCTTACGAAATCTACCTTAAAAAAATGTAGTTGGGTCTTCGGTTCCATGAAGACTTATGCATCGAAAAATAAAGACGACAAAGTTTTTCAAGATGAATTTGGTTTAACCTGAGTTCATTAAAAATACATTATATTTCACAAATAATTCTACTTTTGGAATTTAGTAAACTTAATTACCATTTCCGAAGAACTCACTCAGGAGGCTGTAGTCACTATACCTCTCTGAAAAACAGTCTGCTTTTGTTAAATGTGCTTCTTTAATAGATTGTATACTTCCTAAGTGAATAAATAATTTTCCTGCGCAATTAAAGCTATAGACATCTCCATATTTCTTACTCATTTCTGTCAAATGTAGATGAATACTTTCGTCTTTTAAAAAAGGCCAGTATCCTAAAATTGGAACACCGATAGGTCCTGGAGGTAAGTCTTTATTCTTCAACTGGTAATACAGAATGGCAAGAAGAAGGACTAGCACATGTGAAAGAAATGTGATTGGAGAAATGCCTGTTACAGCTTGAAGATAATAAACATCCATCTTTGTCTGAAAATAAATAGGTAAAATAAAACATTCTAAATAATACACACAAATATTCAAGAAATACATATTATTCAAATAACTGTGTTTACTTACAAGTAGCACACAGCTAAATATAATATTCACCCATGTTGTCGGATATTTACTTCTGTATTTGCAATTTTAAATGTTGCATAATTGAATCACAAACCTAATAAGAGTCTAGGAAAACACAGTAGGAAAATTTAAAGGTTAAATCAAAAATTAAAACTTTCAAGATCAATTATGATATTAACAAAATAGTATGGTTATATATCAATTGCTACATTCCACCACCTCTCCTTTTTATTAATCTATACCAGCCTCGCCGTTGCTCCTGTTTTAAAAATTATTTTAAAATCTTCATGATAACAACATAATCGAATCTTTTCAGAATATTGTAACAAAGTGATTATCATCCCCCAATCAGAAAACTATTCCAATTCTTTTGTGATACCCTGAATAGATTTGTATGTACACAGCCTAATATTCGAAAATTTAGTTCAGTTAGGAAAGGCATAACACATTAGAAGATATCCTATCAGGAGTTTCTGAAAGAAAAATGGAAATGTACTCGAATTCTTTTGTGCAGCCCTATGAGCTATAGAATTTATTCACACCAAGTGATATACAACAAATTACTTAAATTTATAAACGCATACCACAACCGAAAACACATTTTCAGCAATTGTTGCTCATACATAGTACTGTAACTGAGTTATTTTGTGTGCCCCTGTAAATGAACAATAAAATGCTATGCGCACTATAGTCTACAGTAGACTTCTTGTAGCACACATCAGTTCTCTATATCAATTTCAAAGTGTTTGAAATAGACTAATTTAATTAAAATACAATTCAGACGATTTTTTTCCGTAGAACAGAATGTAAAGGAGTTCTTTTGAGTATCCCTGTAACGTATAAACGTTACGCACTTCATTTCCAATAACGAAAAGGCCACACTAGACGTATACAGTAGACTTCTACATAGTCTACAGTCTACAGTTAGAAGTCTACAGTAGAAATACAAAAGACTTCTTGTAGCACACATCAGTTCTCTATATCAATTTTTCAAAGTGTTTGAAATAGACCAACATAATTAAAATACAATTCAAACGATTTTTCCCCCTAACAGAATGTAACGGAATTCTTTTGAGTATCCCTGTAACGTATAAACGTTACGTACTTCATTTCCAATAACGAACATGCCACACTAGACGTATACAGTAAGAAGTTATAAGTCTGCAGTAGAAATACAGTAGGCTTCTTGTAGCACACATCAGTTCTCTATATCAGTTTCGAAGTATTTGAAATAGACTAACATAATTAAAATACAATTCAAACGATTTTTCCCCCTAGAACAGAATGTAACGGAATTCTTTTGAGTATGTAACGCATAAACATTACGCACTTCATTTTCAATAACGAACATGCCATAGTAAGCCTTAACCCTTTATGTCCCAAATTACGAATTCATGAAAATTTCATCTTCTAAAGCATTTTTCGTAAAATTAAAACTACAATAGAAGATTTACACTGTCATTTAATAAATTTTAGAAGGATTTATTCAATTAAAACTAATTAATTAAATTTGAATTTTATGGGATTTTGTGCAATATTTGTAACTTTATTCAAATCTTTTATTTAAAATATATATTTCTTTAGTATTTTACTAAATTAGGAAATGTACAAATATAATGCTCTTACAACAGAAATATAGAAATATTTCCGAACTGAAATTTTCCTCCCCCCCCCCCCCCCCCCAACCTCCCCAATCTTTCAACGTGAAGAAAGCTGATAAAATTCAAAGGCAAAATAAACCATCGTTTTAAAAATATTTTTGTTTTGTGCAACCAGTAATGCTTTTGGAACAAGATGAAGTAATGTATCCATGGGTCAATATCTGAAAATTGGACAATTTGCGTTCACTCACAATAATGTTTCATTAACTATACTAAAGCCCAAAACTGAAAAATGTAATATATTGTAACATTTGTTATAAAAATTACCAAAGATAAATGAACATATAATGGTGTATATATAATTAATTTTAAGCTGAAAACAAAGTAAATCATCATTTCAGTCCCTGTCCCCAGGTACAAGTATCCAGTATTAAATGTATGCTGTAAACATTTCTATAAATATTATTAACTTTTGCTATTATATATTTATACCTATATATATATAGTATGGAAAAATATAACTCTACTTTATAAGCATAGATTTTATAGTAAAATATTGTAGTAAATATTTGTCCCTGAGGTTGACCATCATCTCAGTCCCTCTAAACACACATTTAGGTTAGCAGATACTAGGTGGCGCGGCAAAATTATTTCCATTGTAATAGCAACTAAATTTCAACTAGCCACCATGGATGAAGGTAAGTTGTCTTTCTCTTTGTTTCATAATTAGAAATATTTATTTTTTGTTCTGAATAGGGATGAGTATTTTTTTATAGTATCATTCATGTCCCCATTTTTAACTTTTTATTTATAAACATAAAGCTTATTGCAACTTTATTTATGTAACATACCATACAATTGTCACATGGCATAGTTAATAATTTACGTGTGTGCAAAATGATCCAACAAAATGGCTGTGCAGCTTTTAAGACAAAAACATCACCTCAGTCCCTATCATCTCAGTCCCAGTTATTAGATATCCATAACAGACACTTGATGTTAACAGACACTTTCTTCCATAAAAGTTTATCCTACGCATGAAATATACATCCTTGATCTCATCATTTAAATGACAAACATGTATTATAGTATATAATTGTATGTGGTAGCAGAGTTGCCAGTTTGGGCTCCATTTTTATTCAGAAAATTAGTGTTCATACCAGAAATAAAATACAATGTTTTACACTTTAATTAATAAGAAATATTTAGTGATCACATAAAATAAAAAAATTTCCTTCGAAATTTCCGGGATGAATTTGAAATTTCGAATTAAAATTGGAGGCCAATCTGGCAATCCTGTGTGGTAGTTGGTACAATAATTCTAAAAAATAAAAATTTTGGAATAAAATTGTCCGGTTTTCATATATAGACCCCTATAACTCATTCTAAACTGTATTACTACTAATCGATGTATTAAATGACTTTCATAACAAGTTATTTTAATGGTGCGGGGCATAAAGATTTAATAACGTATATGAAATAAACAGATATCCCAGAATATTTATGCGAATTAGAGCACGTTCAAAGAGACAGACGGGCAGGCGGCCAGACGAAAAGAATCCATAAACACTTTTCAACTACGCTAGAAAATATCAGAAAAACGTTCTCACCTAACTTACAGTACAATATTTTAAGAGGTAAATGAACATTTTCGCAGAATAGGCTATTAAATCCATCTACGTAGTGTCGAGAGACATTTTCAATGTCTCTTCCAAAAATATCGCTTCGGTTCCTATAACTTAAGCAGGGGAGTTGAAGCACAGTAGAGTCTCTATTATCCGCGTTAATTCGCCCCAAGCTCACCTCAGATAAGCAAAAAACTCGGATAAATCGGATTTACATAAATCGCCAGCAACTAAGGAGGTGAAATATAAATTTTCTCTTGATTCATTAATTTTTATGATACTAATAACATTTCTTTGATGTGCATTTCTGTTATTTTTACGAAAAACGGGGAATGAAATTGTTTATTTGAAAAAGCCCTTGATAGTTTTTTTCATTTGTTGAATGTCATTTTTGCTGCAGTTTTTTTTCTTCAGTATTACGCTGCTGCATGGCTACCAATTTCTAAGATTTTTCTTACCACTAAGACTTATCAGTAAAGTTTACCTAATTCAATCGCCGAAATCTAACAGTTGTCAACGATTAAATATGGCAAAAATTTGTATTAAATTTAGGAGGTAACAAAACCGTACAAATTGGCAGCTATGTGATTCTACTAGTCTCATGAAAATTGCAGGTGTAGCCTCTTCTTTCTGCTTAAAGTATTAAATAGTTTTTTTCAATCGAACTTATACCTTTGCAATGGATCATTTTCTTCTGATGGACTGATGGATTCCATTATTATGAAACAACCATTATAAATGAAGTGTTAGGTGAAGATGAAAGAGCAGCCGTAAAAGTTAGAACTCTGATTTTCTGGTCAGATTAGAGAAAAAATGGCCATTTTTTGGGGGGGGAGGAGTATATAGAAAAGTATTTTTGCCCAAAATAGAGTTTATAGCACACTTATCTCTAACTTAAAATCAAAATATACAGAAAAATCAGGGTTTGCCCAAGTGGGCTCGCCCGAAAAACAACGGGCGGGCCCACTTGAAAAAACCCATGAAAAAGTCCATTGTGGGTTTTTTCAAATTTTCTCATATTTTCACAACTGTAACTTTATTTAATCTAAGGTATGACAATAGTGAAAATTGGAAAATTGGGTTAATAGTCAGTGTCTGTTAGACAGGTATTGACCAAGTGGGCCCAGCCCGAAAAAACACGCCCATGTTTCAGGTTTTTTTGGGCGCGCCCACTTGAAAAAACCCATTGTGGTTTTTTTTCAAATTTTCTTGTGTTTTCACAACTGTATCATTATTTAATCTAAGGTACACGAATGCAAAGATAAATGCCAACTTAAATATATTTCAAAAGAACCAGATTTAAAGGAATATCTAAGCAGAGATAAAATGACCAAAAAAGAAATAAGCTGTAAAGAAGGAAGATTTTCATGCCTGTAATCTAAAATGTATCCAAATGCTTTAAATCTTAATGCAGGCAAAAAGATACACTTGAACCCCATCCTGATTGTTTGCATTGTTATAGCTTTACAGCTTTTAAGATTAATCATCCTATTTATTATCCTTCTTCAATGTTCAATGAAAATTGAACACATCACAAAAATGGTTCAGTTTATGGCAAAAAAGAGTAAAACACATAATTTTCCTCATTGATTTTGTCAATTTTTCATTTCTTTACATTCAGTACCAGCTACCTCTGCTTCAATCGAACAATACTTTTCTGCATTTGGTCTGCTTTGGAGCAAGTTATGTATATAATCATTTTGGAGTTGATAAAGCATCAAAGACAGTAATAAGTGTATCGCCATTTGCAATCTAAATTTACAAATATCACTGACACTGATTTCCATGACAATTTAATTTAACATTTAATACTATTGTAATATACAGGGTGCAATATTTTATCTATCGCCGACCTTTAATTTCTCAACCGTTCGTCGTAGACATATAGTTCCAATTACAAAAACGTTTCAAATGAGGTAAATATTCATGTTGTGGAATTATTTACAGTAAAAAATCAATTTTATAAAAATTACGAAATCTAACTTTTTATACGGTCCCCCAGTCCCTATACTTATATTTAGTAAAAGTTTACTTATATAATAACAGGCATAACACAAAAAGTTTGACATCTGTACTACAAAAATTGACACAGTAATTAAATTTCAAAGTTTGAGATTTTTTCGCATGATTTTGTCTTTCAATGAGGGATCAGTTAAAAGATGAATTAAAGTAATTCGAGATCAAAATCAGGGTGCAATGTCCTTTTTACGACGAAACCACCTTTAACCGATATCGGCAAATTGGGATATCACCAAAGAGGGTTATTTCATTTTAAAATTTTAGCTGACTTTTAGGGGTCGTATACAAAGCGAAGAATGAAATATTGAAATTAAACAGAAAAATAAATATCAGTTTATTGTAATGTTAGGAAACGGTCTGCTATAAAAAATGAAAACGTCAAACGCCGGAATCTGCTAAAGATACTGCTCAAAGTATTGTCTAACACTTTTATGGGTCGAACAGCATTCAAACGTCAAAGAAGGTAGAATCGACAACCGGAAAATAACACATAATCACTAAGAACTAGATAAATGGCAGCGGAATGTAAACGACCAGACGAGCTATAGCGAGCATGAAAATTGGAATTATGCAAATTACAATATTACCGCAGCGCCACCCGTTCGGGATAAAACACGAGTCATTTGCAAAGGACATGCTAGTCAGCGCTGAGATCGTGATGGCAAGATGCGCATATATGCAATATGCCGAAATTATACTTATTTATGTTGAATGTCAAAGGAATGCCAAAGAGGCCGCGAGCGTTTATTCAGAACTTTTCTCCGAGGATCTTCATCTAATACATGAAACTATAACTAATGCTCTGCACCATCTTTGAGAGACCGGCTCTGTTTCGCCACGACCCATAAAAAATAGACGGGCAAGGTGTAATGTTCGAGTGACACCGGAGGAGGGGCTGGGATTCGCCTTTTTAATTCCACAACTGAGCACGGCGGAAATAAGCGAGGCATGTGGCCATCATGTCTGGCATTTGTTGCATACACATGATGCGCATACGTACAATCCGACACTGGAACAAACATTGATGCTGGGTGACCACGAACGTTTGATTATTGCAATTTCATGATCAACATCTTAGAGGAAAATCCGTCGTTCCTTTGTGACACTCTGAGGGCAGATGAGTCAATGTTTATACGGAATAGCATTGTGAATGTGCACAATGTACGTTACTGGTCCCTGGAAAACCTCCACATCGCCCACACAGTACGACATGTGTGGTGCGGTATATAGGGATCTCATATTGTTCGATCCATCTTCTACGATGGGACCTTAACGGGCGATCGTTATCTGCATCTGCTACAAAACACTATGGTATGAAGTAAATGGTATGAAGAGCTGCCTCTCTGACATGCATGACGGGTTTTGTTTCAATATGACGGGGCCCTCTCTTCATAAAACATCAAACGTCCGGTCGTATCTGGCCACAGAATTCGGTCAACAGATTCTTGGATATGGTGGTCCGGTAGAGCGGCCACCACGTTCGCTGAACTTGATTCCCATGGACTTCTGCCTCAGGGGTTACATGAAGGCAAAGGTCTGTGTGACTGAGACCACTTCTCTGGTTTATCTGAAGCAGCGCACATTGTCGCACAGTTTGCAAACTTGCTGTGCTTTAACGTGTCCAGGACTTAGTGCTGCCAGGCATTCAATTGTGCATTGCCACCAATGGAGAACACGTTGAGCAGTAGCTCTAGTAGCTTCCGGCGTTTGATGCATTCATTTTTTATGGTAGACCGTTTTCTGATATTATAATAAATTATTAAATTTCAATATTTCATTCTTCGCTTTGTATACGACCCCAAAAGTCAGCTAAAATTTTAAAATAAAATAACCCTCTTCGGTGACACCCCAATTTGGTGATACCGACTAAAGGTAGTTTCGCCATAAAAAGGACATTGCACCCTTATTTTGATCTCGAATTACTTTAATTCATCTTTTAACTGATCCCTCATTGAAAGACAAAATCATGCGAAAAATTCTCAAACTTTGAAATTTAATAACTGTGTCCATTTTTGTAGTACAGATGTAAAACTTTTTCTGTTATACCTGTTATGATATAAGTAAACTTTTACTAAATATAACTATAGGGACTGGGGGACCATATAAAAAGTTAGATTTCGTAATTTTTGTAAAATTGATTTTTTACTTTAAATAATGCCACAACATGAATGTTTACTTCATTTGAAATGTTTTTGTAATTGGCACTATATGTCTACGACCAACGGTTGAGAAATTAAAAGTCGGCGATAGATAACATATTGCACCATGTATATGTAGCAAATTTTGCTAAAATTTTCAAATATATTATTACGAATCCATTTCGTTCACACACACAAAAAAAACAGTCTTCAACTGATTTCTGATTTGAAGTGAATGAAAGAAACTATATAAATTTAGCATGTTTAACTTAAGGTAAGAATTATATAAAGAAATACAGTTGTGGTTCACTTAATATATCCGTAGTGTATCAAATTAGTTCCATGAGATACAGATATACCTTTTAAATTAATTTGATTTTTTTTCTATATATTTTGTTAATTCATAATTAATGCACAATTATGCCCAGGTTTGACTGATAAATGGAGAATTTAGATATTATGTATATGAAAATTAGAAGTTTAAAGTGTTCTCCAAAAAAAAAACTCAATAAAACCCGAAAAAACCCAGGTTTCAGACTAGTGGGCCCAGTGGGCTGTGTTTTTTCTAACCCTGACAAAAAGTATTGTTTAAAATTTATTTTTAACGCACAATTTAAAAATTTCCGACTTTTTTAATCGTATTTTTCAGGTGCAAAAAATAAAAAAACAAAGTACGTCATTTTCGTTGTTGTATGTAATCTACGAAGAAACTTATATGTGGTTAAAATTTAAAAACTGTCGCTTACATAGTATGATAATAACAATGGTGAAAACTCAAAATTTAATAATCTGAGAAAACACATCTTTATGTTTAAGGTGACACGGGACCTTGAAACTATTTTTTTAATTGCACCTTAAATACTATTCAAGAACACACTATATGAATTATGGCACATATTTATCACACAAGAAATTAAAAAAGAAATTTTTTTTTGGAGAAAAATAAAGGAATTTCCCTATTTATTTTAAGCGTTATCAAGAACTTTCAAAATGTGACAACCTCACTCCATATCAATTAAAATCCCCAATATTTTTTATGCCAGTTTAGTTTCCATATACAAGTAAAACTATAGATAGTTTCTTGAAACTAAATATAATTAGAAAAGTTAAAGGAAGTTGAGTGCAGAAATAGGATGCAAAAATGCTTATAATTTCATAAAATTTGGAAAATATCTTTTTCTTACTTTTATATTCAAATATATAAAATTCGATGCACAGTTTTATTTGTATATGTAAACCAAACAGGCATAAAAAATATATAGGGGATTTTAATTGATATGGAGTGAGGTTGGGACATTTTGAAAGTTCTTGATAAAGCTTAACATATTCAGGAAAATTCCTTATTTTTCTCCCATTTTTTTTAATTTCTTGTGTGATAAATATATGCCATAATTCATATAGTGTCTCCTTGAATAGTATTTAAGGTGTAATTAAAAAAATTGAAAAATGAGTTTGTAGGTCCCTTGTCCTCTTTAATATCCAAATATCTTCTTTTGTCTAAATTAATTTATACTCAAGAAATAATGCAGATTTTAGAATGCGTTTTTTTTTTTTTTTTTCATATTGCTCAGAAACGTTTCAAGATTCAGAATAAATTAAAAACCAAAAATTTATTTTTTGAAAGTTTAAAGCTTCTGTACTCCCTTAGCATTCTGAAATGAGCTGACCAACTGGAATCTGTTATGAATTATGTAACTATTTTTAAGGCCTTCGTGTAATTCAAATGTACGAATTTTGTTTATCTCTCTGTCTATTCATCTGTGCACTAGATATTGAAAATGCAGGATTTTTTTAATAGATACAAATAAAAACGCATAATAAAATCCAAAAACATTGTCTTTTAAATAATATTATGGTTTAAACTGCATTTAACTCCTTCGTTCCTAGTATATGGACTAATATACTAGGACTAATGCTTCACTGAGTCAGGACAGGGCTGCAAAAAAGCCGGTTAAAGTTTAAAAAAAAAAAAAAAAAAAAAAAAAAAAAAAAAAACCACGCCGGTGGCTTTTATTGGTTTTAACTAGCTTTTTTGGGCCACAATTGGCCTTTTTTGGCCATAATTGGCTTTTATACAGTGAAACATTTTAATTATAAACTACACATTTTTAACTGCCTTTTAATTAGTTTTAATGGCATTTAATTGACTTAGATTTTAATAAATAACCCAATATCTCAATAATGAAAGCATTAATACTGGAATAACACATGGATGGAGTTGTTAGTGATTTGCAGTCAGAATTGCAAAGATGTCAGCTAAATTTTAAAAGGGCCGTACAACAGCACCTTAAACAATGGTGCTCGAGTTTATTTCTTTGCTATTTTCGTAGATTAAGGAACATTAAGATTATAAGGAACATTAGTCCTTTTTTTACAGAGTATATAACATAGGAAATGCAGATTTTTAAAATCATTTTTTTTTTAGGCTTGGCAGCTTACGCGCAATATTTAATGAAAATTGCTAGTGAGATTTACACGAAACTACACTAACAGCATTAAAAACCAATACAATAAATAAATATACATAATATGATCTATTATCAGCGAATATTTCTTGAAATATATTTATTTATCTTTTTTAAATGCGTCTGTATTTAATCTTTTACTACGTATTTCATTTGACTATTGAAAAAATGCAAATTTTGTTTAGATAGAAGTTCTTTTTAATTAGATAGTATTTCCTCTAAGTATTGAAAAAAAAAATAGGCCATGCAAGTTAATTATATCAGCATTACTCTGAACAAAGTGTGTAAAATCTCTCTTTTCTTATGATATAATATTAATTAAAATAAAAATATATTTATTTTTCATGTAAAATTTAAAAGAATACAATTTTATACATCCCTTTAAAGTTTTTGATCAGTAATTTTTTCCTAGTTTTAAAATAACAAAGCTCAACAATATTTCACATTTAAAAGGTAGACTGGAAACCTCAAAGGGAGGAAATAGAAAAATAATTATAAGACTCAAATCCTTCATACATTTCTCTTTGAAATAATAGCATTACGCAACGGAACGCACAGTTTTTAACTGAAAGTTTCATATACCTCCAGAATGACAAATTACATTTAACAGTTTACAAAGGACAAAATACCTTCTAATTTAACAAATAAAACTGTTGCATTTTCCTTAAGTTTTTTATGGCAAATAGTGGGCAATAATGATGGCAAATATGCTGTAGAATTTAAATTAAGATGAAATTAAGTAAGTGTCATGTGTTTGTTCAACCCCTGACTTAATAGTGTGTAAATGATAAAATAGAATTTTAACTAACCAACCAGTTAGTATGTTTCTCCTGCCTCTCTTTTACAATGCTTGAATTATAGTAGTAAAAAAAAGCTTCATTGAAATGTTTCAAATATAACTTTTAAAAGCACAGTAGTCTTCATTTTGATGCGTAATATCATATTTAAAGTCATACTATCATAAACATCATTCTGAAAAACGCGAATCAATTTTGAGTAAATAACACTAAAAATAGCGTTTTCTCATAAAATTAAAACGCGTGTTTTAAACTGGTGAATCTATTCTTGAATTTTGTCATCTATCTTTCCAAACAATAGCTAAAATTTTAAAATTACTATAAAAGCCGAAAAATCTTTACATCTTACACAAAATATATTAGAAAATTAATTTAATGACGAAGTTATAATATACCTTCTCTAATAGAAATAAACAAGCTCTTAAGCCATATAACTATTTTTAAAATAGTTTTTTTGTTATATAGTTTATGTATATACAAAAATGAAAAAGAAAACTTTTATGAACTAGAAACAGCAAAACATACGATTAAACATATTATTCAATAGAAAGACACATTTTAGAATATTGTTGAAATTGCGATTTGTAAAATTTATCCTCTTTTGATGTAAAGCAAGTTCTGAGAAGGTAATACTATTCTCAAAAGTTATTACGTAGTGATTTAAAATTCTAATAAAATAAAAAATATATTAAATTAATACAAACGCCAAAAGGTTGAACAAATATGTTTCAACAGATGTACAACTAATATATAGTATAAATCAGTAGATCGGTAGAGAGATAGATAAATGGCCGAAAAGCTAAAATGCAATTAAACAGTCACCTTTTAAAAAAAGACCTTTGTTTTAATGTTTTACAAATCAATCACTATTAACTACCAATATTAAAGTTTTCATAACACACGGTGTTCATAAATGAATGTAGCAGTTTCAATAGCATATTATAACAGTTTATTTTAAACATTTTACAACAAATCATACATCAAATTGAAGGTAAATTAACCTAGTTTTTCTTACAAATGTGCAATAGGTGCACGTTTAGTTATACGGCACACATCCAACCTAAAGTACAATTCTTCCCACACTTCGGTTAACAAGCTCGGAGTAATGGAAACACTAGCCTCTCCAATTCTGTGTCTCAACTCTGGCAAATCATTAGGTAGCGGCAGGACGTAGACACGATCTTTTATAAAGCCGCAAAGGAAAAATCGCATGGCTCTAACGACTTTTAAATCTTCAGTCCAGAAATAACACTTTACGCTCGGGAATTGCCATTTTGCGTATGTGGCACTGCAAGCGAGTCAATAACAAAGCAGTACTCGCGCATGCGTTTATCAAAAACTGTTTGAGTTACTCTTTATTTGTGATCTTGAATCAAACATCTGCAACGCTTACAGTTGAGATTATTAAAATTTATATCTGGGACATTCTTTTATGAACACCCTGTATAATCATAATACTGCAATTACAGTCGAACCTCGTTATCCCGACACCCGTTTTCACGTCACTTCGCTTATCACGTCAGTTTTTCAAAGTCCCGATTTTCTGTATATGATTTTAATGTAAATGAACACCGGATTTTACGTCGTTGAATAATTTTCAACTCCGGATATCCCGACGGTTTAGGAAAATTATCTATTTTTCATAATCCATCTTATAAGCACGGAAAATAAGCGAAAAGAAAAGTCTTAGACAAACTTTTCACAATAGTCTCTAAAATAGCCATTGAGGTAAATGAGAAATTTTACTATAATCCTTTATCTGAATAAATAAACCCACAAACTATAAATGACCCACTTAAGCTCCAGATTAGATGTATCAGTCTACTCGAGGTCTTTTTGTTCTGGTCAGGTGGCGCTTTCTGGTGGTTACACGGCGTTTTTCATCCGACTAAAACTGAAGCAATTATCTAACATCCATTTTTGAAACAACGAACATTTATTACAATTCACTGTATAATATTGAAATAAGAACTGTAGGAAGAACATCTAGGGTTAAGCAAACATTAATTCATCAATATTTCATATAACAATTAAAAAAAAATCATCATAAATCTGATTTTTATTCTTTTCAATATTGCTTTTGCTTTTATTTTGTTTAATAATAATGTTTTATTGCTTAAAACTGCAAGAACAAAAATTATCTTAAATTAATTAAAAATACAGCTTTTTATAAACCTATTGTCCCCAACTCCGGTTACCGCGACACTCCGCTTATGCCGACACTTTTTCCTGAACATTAGAGTGTCGGGATAACGAGGTTCGACTGTACATAAATTATTATTATTATTATTATTAAAGTTTCAAACTGACATACAGTGCGTCTCATAAATACAAAGACATTGATATTTTCGAAATAATATTTTAATATTTCAGTATTCAAAATTATGTTTATGCATATACCAAAAAGCATGTACCAAAAAACATTTTACAGTAAATTAAATTAGAACTAAATAATTTCAACTCGAAAATTGATAAATGTAAATAAATTGGCTGTCTCATAAATATAAAGATATTTTACATACTTTTGAATTATCGTCCAATAAAAGATCCATTCTTATTAATGATACCAAATATTCAAGCTGGCATGTTGTTTATTAAGTTGTGTAAGTATTTTGGCTTTATATTAAACCAACTTCATTCGATTTCTTTTTTCAACTCAAGGACGTTTGAAAATTGTCTTCTAGATGCATATATTCAGCGAACGAGAATGCCACAAAGATTCTCAACTGGATTTAAATCAAGCAGGGGCGCGCCGACCCAGTGTGCAAAGTGTGCACCGCACACAGGCGCCAGAATACTATAGGCGCCAAATATTTTAGGCGAAGCTGAAATATTTGAATTTTTTTATTTAATTTAAATTTATTAAATTCGAAAATGGTTTATTTCTGATACATTTATGAATTTATTTTTATTTTAAAAATATATAAAATTTGCAGATGTTTTTCAGCGGCGTAGCTTTAGGAGGGATGGGGGGGGGGGGGGAGTCTCAAGTCGAAAGGCGCCAAGGTGTCGAAAGATAAGTTGAATGTTAACGGCCGAAGGGCGCCACATAAGTTTTAACGGCGCCTTCAAGCGACTGAAATACATTAAAAAAAAAGAAGCTAGAAACTTTACAAATTCGGAAAGGAAACCGCGAATGCCGTGTTTGGCATCCCTGCTCTAGATCAGGCTTTTCCAACCTTTCCGAAAACAGGATGCGCATTGCAGCTGGTGGCAATTATGGATGGACTCCATTATTCAAATGATTGAAAATTTGTAACACTTGTATCTTATTGTAGTATTGGTAGCGATAGACATACTGACGATCAGGGCTTAATTTCTAACAAAAAAGTACCGGAGCCCTAGTATTTTGCGGTACCGCTACTAACAACCGTACCGTTTCCCCTCTCCCCCCCCCCCCCTGTCACTCCAATCTGCATATTTATATATCGTGCATTATTTGCAAAATTTAAAGCATTTTTTTTTTATTTAATAAAATAAAACTAGTAGGTTGTGGCCATCACAAAACTTTCTTCTATCTCATACATGTCAATGCTTCAAAATTCGCTATCACAGTGCCAAATTAAATGGCAATCTGTGCTCATCATGAGAATTCTAAAAAGATGAAATTCTGTGCATTAGTTCTCGAGGTCTCGCTGAAATCGTGTAAATCCAGCAAAATGCAGCAATGCAGCGCCACCTATTGGGTTATTTACACCCGAACCTAATTATCATCAACTTCTGTCAACGTCTAACAGAATATGAAGTTTGAGGAAAATTCGTACATTAGTTCTTGAGATAGAGCTATTGCGCAAATCATGAAAAATACAGCATAGCAGCGCCACCTGTTGAGCGATTTACACCAACACGTAGTCAGCCTCATTTCATATCAAAGAGTAACTGAATCTGAAGTTTGATGAAAACGTGTCCATTCGTTCTTGAGATAGAGCCGAGGATAGAGCTATTGCAGAAATCGTGTAAATCCTGCAAAATGCAGCCTAGCAGCGCCACCTGTTGGGCGATTTACCCCAAAACGTAAACAGCATCCATTTATGTCAAGGACTAACGGAACCTGAAGTTTTATGAAAATCCGTGCATTAGTTCTTGAGATACAGCTATTGCGGAAATCGGAAAAAATGCAGCATAGCAGCGCCACCTGTTGAGCGCTTTACACCAAAAACTAATCAGCACCAATTTTTATCAGGGACAGAGTTGGGCAGTATCGAAAATACATGTATTTGAAATACATTTTCAAAATACATTTGTATTTTGTATTTTAAACGGACTAAAGGAAAGTATTTTGGTAATGTATTTTGAAATGATTTTTCCAAGTATTTTGTATTTTAAAAATACTCAAAATACATTTCTGTCGATTTCAATCTGCTTTTTTAAAACCGCAAAATCTAAGATTCACAAAAGCAAAATACGTGCCTGACTGTTTTGTTTCGTCTTAGGATTATAATGAATGCATCTGCTCTGCTGAAGTATTTTTGCTGAATGATTACAAAACGTTCTAGTTTTTATAGTTCTAACGTTGCTATGATAATGAAAAACTACTGTGTGATAAACAGGAAGAATCATTTAGAGTTTTGCTGTGTATTCTATTTTTTAAATACCATAGAAATATACTGCAGTTAGTTATTTAGGAGACTCATGAAAGAATGACTCAGCCCCCCGCTGGTAATGTATCAAGTGAATTAATTATTTGGGATAATACAGTTGCGCTGTATTAGGCGGGAATTTTTTAAAAAATAATTTCTGTTGATAATGTTGTTAAAAAGTTAACGCATTATGCATGTGTAAAACAAGCTCTACTTTTATAAGTGGAACTTTCCAAGCCACAACTAACTTTAAAACTCATTTAAAGGTAAGATTTTTGGTTTTATAACGGTTATGCATTGATTGAAACATTATTTTTTATAGCTCCTTTGTATTCATTGTATTAATGTTCAGGTATAATTTACCCCACTCGTGATATTTATTAAATGGAGAATGAATTTTATTACATAAATATAGTTCTATTTATTGATATATTTATTATTACAAGTACAGTATGTATATGTTTAAATACAGTTTTACAATATAAATGAATGAGATACTCAATACGTTATGAAAATTTAAAGTCATTTTAATAAAATCACTTATTCAAGATTGGTGAAACTTTAAGACAGACCACGACGAAGAGCGATGCATTGATTACAGGCACTTTTAATTTATTAAACTCTAAAAGATCATTACTAAAGCTCACTACTAAAAGAAAAAAATAAGAAAAAACATTATTTGGTGTCATTTCCGCATATTATGATATTCCTAGGTCTTAAACAAAAACATTTAGCATGTTGTTTATTTTATATTTCTCTTTAAATTATTTCTTATTTTTTATTCATGTGAAGCACTCATATTTGAGTTGCAGTGATCGAGGCATTAATGAATTATCTATCTATCTATATATATATATATACAGACTTCCAACAAAGGGGGTTATGCAATTCGTGTATACCCATGCATAACTCTTGAACTGATGCTACGATTTTCAATCTCGCTCACTATTCTTCTACTTTTTTTTTTTTTTTTTTTTTTTTTTTAAGAAAGGGTTTAGTTTGAAGGTGACAACGTTTCGATTTCAACAGGACAATACTATAAACCTTTTTTTTTTTTTGGTTTTATAAGCATTAACTTTCGTAAAAATGAAGCTATCATCACGAAATTTTAATATATCATCCATCGTGTACTGCACGTCAAAATGAGTGATATTAAATAGCTAAGGGAATTAAGTAAAATGAACGTGAATTACTGTTCTGCACCAAGTAAGTAACCAGATTTTACCCGAACGCACATCAACCAGAGATGCCGTTTGGGTCAGGTGGAAGCTCATTCTTTTATTGTGGGTCGGGTTCGAATTGGTTTGACCCTAATTCGAGTTCTGGTCTGCTCTAGTTGACACTTGCGGGATGGGTTTGAAACAGTGCTGAAATCGTAAGGAAAAAGTCACCGTTTCCTGCGGATTCAGTTCCAGCTGAAAAAATTGCACTTTTAAAATCCTTAATAAGAGTTGTCGGGAGGGGGGGGGGGGAATCTATGTTCTTAATATCCTCATCTGAGCAGTCTCTCTTAGGCTGTGAAAACAGAGGTAGGCGCTGTAACTTTATTGATTAAACAGAGAGTGTACAGAGCTTCTTAAAAATAATCCATGTGGTATACGGCGTATATCTCCGTATATCCTCCACTACATCGCTGGTTTGTTAACCTATTTTAAAAATAAACTTCACTATATTGTTTAAAATGAAAAAAACTATTATTTTGTCTAACTGTTACTACGCAAACATACACGGCCCGAAATAACAGGTCTCGGCCCGAGCCCAACCCGTAGAAAAATCTTTTTAGCCCATCCCGTCCTGTACAAAATAAATAAATAAATAAATACTGGCACAGCCTGGTATAAAAGCTAAAAGTTCGGCCCGATCCCAGCTCGTACAAAACCTTGATTAACCCGGTCCAACTGAATTTCAACAAAATATTGATTTTTACGCCAATATGGTTAAAAATCGTCTCGTATGAAGAATTCTGACAAAAAATACTTATTTTAGCTTTTTTTCATGTTTATACTTTTCATTTTTAAGAAAACATGCTGGACTGCGATATTTATCTTTTAAATGTATCTGTATTTGTATGGAAAAATCTTAGTTATCATTTAAAATCTAATCCACATTCTAATCCACATTCCATGGTGTGGAGACTTAAATATATGAAAAATGCTATAGCATAAAATCTTCCAAGACGGAATCGACAGGAAAGGAGAATATCCGTTATAGACAGGTTTCGTTCTTAGCAGGTACATAGTTTGTTGTAAATGTATTCTTTTCGCGCGTGTTATTATATTCATTTTGCATGGATCAACACATTTTTCAGTTTTACACATGATTCGTCTTAGGCAGGTTCTTTTTCACAGTTTCTTTTTCTGTGCTTTAACTTCATTGCCTAGAGATACTATATGTACTATTCTTTAAAAATAATAAATTTAGCAATTTAATTGTAGAATAATGGCGATTTTTAAAAATATACATTTTGTGCAAAAACTGTTGGGCCGTGCCAGATTTTACTGATTTTTGCATAGGCCAGACCGGCCAGGGACGGGCCAAACATTTTCATACGTGTTGGGTCGGGACCGAGCTTGAAAGTTTTGGACAGTGCAGACCTCTATGAAGAATGAAGTTCAGAATCTTGATTATCCCCACCAGTTCTTTTTTATTGTAAATTTTGCCATATTTTATCAGGACGTTTTCTTGATCCAATTAGGCCAAATTTTCTGTTATGAAAAACCGATGATAAAAGATTAAAAATTCTGTATAAGATGCTCATCCCCAAGGGACTAAGCCTCGATTCAGCCCGTAAAAAGAGAAGTCAGGTAGGGACCGGAAAGAATGAAGTCGAGGTCCTGACCGGCCCAAGCCTTCAGAAAAACATAAAACCCGTGCCTGACCCGGAAAGAGTGAAATCCAGGTCCGGCTCGATCAGAGTGTTCTGAATGAAAATTGGCCTGCCAGGCACGGCCGGTGCAGACCTGTAACCTTATGCCCAAACTTTTAAAATTTTAAATGTATTTTGTATTTTCAATGTATTATATATTTGGATATTTTAAAATTCGAAAAGTATTTTGTATTTTGTATTTTAGGTTCTAAAACTAATGTATTTTGTATTTTGTATCGAAAATGACTTTTCGATGTATTTTGCCCAACTCTGATCAGGGACTACCTGAATATAAATTTTTATTAAATTCCGTGCTTTAGTTCTTGAGCTAGAGCGCCCACAAAATTTGTGTCACACACAGACAGACATTTTGTAAAAACATGTTTTTCGGGTTCTCTGACCCCTAAAACGTGTAAATCCGTCGAAAACCGGAATTCGAAAATTTTCATGAATCCAATACTTTCCTCTTGTAAAGATAGAAGAAAGTAAAAATTAAATAATATCTATCAGCATATACTTAGCTGTCAACTATTCCACTTTCTAGTTATCACTCCTTTTAAATAGTAATCTTTGCCTAATTTTAATGTTAATTAATTGCAGAATTCTTCAATTAAATATGGTAAGGATGATGATTCGGAAATAGTGTTAACACAAAAAAGGATAGTTTGCAGATACGCATTTTTAAGGAAAAAAAAAAATAAAATGAAATTTACCGAAATTAATATTTATTTGCTGAAAAATGGACTAATGTTTTTCAATTTCCTGTAAAAGGTGCATATCTTAAACTATAATCGATTCCTTCTGATTAGCAGTAGCAATCTTTTGTGGTGAGTCCCTGAAAATCAGATTAGATTAAAAATTTGACACAGTTATCGGAAAGATTCGGTGCTATTATACAAAAAAGGGGAAACACTGTCTGATTGCTTTCTATCAGAATAACTATACATGGCAATTATATCTACTTACAAATGAAATTGACTTCATAAATCTGCAGAGCAGAACCTTAGCATGGGCAATGTTCATGATACAAAATAAATAGAAAAACCACTAACGTGTCTTTTATACTCGTATGCAATAGAAGACAAAAAACCTCAAACTGATGCTCGTTGGCTAAAAACAGAAAATATTCTTTTCAGGTTAGATATATCTAAATATTAGAAAAAAAAACCAATAAAAAATTACCCTACTGTCACAAAAGAAAGTCGAACTGAAAGCAAATTCATCGTTCAGTCTCTTGAGTGGCGCCGTATCAACACGTCGCCGACATAAATATGAATGTAAGTAATTTGAAATAGAAAAACATGATTTCTGTTTTCCCTTCATTTTGATCAAAATAGCATTAAAATGATTTGAAATAGAATATAACACGTAATTTTGAAGGAGGAAAGGTTTTTTCCCCCCCTATACATGAATAAATGCAATTTTGAATGTAATTGTATTGCACAATGATAAAGCAACATAAGGCCCAGGTTATGCACGGTTCCCATGTAAATTACCGAAAAAAGCACAAATTAATCGGCTACATATAACTGAAACAATAAATAAGTAAAACAGGATATAATTTAAAATGCAATGCTTAAAAAAAAATTAAAAGCGCCATTCGATTCCAAACCAATTTAATAGTCACGCCTATCATTTTATGCTTTTACGCATAAAAACGAGCCCATGAATATGTAAGAAAGTTTCATGTTGTTCAGGAGGTAAAAATATTTTTTAGAACAACTTCAAACTGAATTACGTTTCATGGAAATTTCAATTGTATTTATTAGATTTGCTTTGAACAAAGAATAATCGGTCAAGTGCGAGTTTCACTCGCGTACAAAAAGTTCCGTACAATAAATTTAAATGTTGACTTTATAAAAAACTTGCCATTGTTCTATTAAATATTTATCAATAATTGAATTCAATTGGAATGAAAAAGGGTGACTATTTATCGTTATGATTCGCCTTACCTAAAACAAAGACCTTGTACAAAGTTTAAAGTTGACATTGTGACAAATGCGCCTTGAAAGGATGTTGCAAAGTTGCATCGCCACCTTGATCTGTGATGCCTTTATCTAGAAAGGTTATTAATTAATATCTGCTAATTATCCAATATCCTTTTTGAAAATTATTATCAGCAATCCTTGGATGATTTCGTGACGATGAGTACCTCGAACTCTCCCTAATTTCTTCACTGAGCGCCCGCAAAGTAAAGTTTATGTATAACGGAAAAATGCGATTTTCTGAAAAACTATATGACCTAGGACAGGGTTGGCGAACCTATGGTACGCGTGCTAGAGTTGGCAAGTAAGACAATTTCTCTGGCACGCGAAAAAATAAATTTTATAATTATTATACAGATGAAATTTAATTTCTATTATAATGAATAAAATTTTGTTTCATACGGACAGACTATCACAAATAAGGCAATTATTTTTGCATGAAAAGAATTTTCTTTTCCCTTTCTTTGCCCCAGAATTTTCTTTGCCCTTCTGTATGATTTTTATAATGCTGTATTTTTCAAATTAATTTTTTTAGACAGTCCCTTCAGTAAGATGGCAAATGGATCCAATTTATAAAACTATCAAAATATGAATCAGGTATAAAGTATTCTCCATCGAACATACAACAGTAAAAATCTCATCAATAATTTATTGATACAATGCTTAATGCAACTTGGATAATCATAACTAGATGCATAAATAATAAGGTCAAAAATTTCTAAAATAAAATTTCGTATTTTTATTTCCTTATCATAGTGAAAATTATTACATAAATGAATCATATTTACGAATTAAAATTTTAATTTAATGTTTTATTCAAATATGCAGAGAAATAGCATCTGATTTTTTAACTAGTGTTTTGTATAAACATCGTACTTTGCAAAATTATTTTATGTTAAAATGTGGCACGTTACACCATTGATAGATATTGTTGGTGAATTTTTGGCACGCGCACGTAAAAAGGTTCGCCGATCCTGACCTAGGATAATGCTGCTTACTTGCTTAATGACAAAATTATTTTGCGTTTGCGTATTCGGGATAGAACATAATACAGTGAAACCTCTCTGTAGGGGCTACATACCGTTCCATCGAAAATTGGCCCTTATGAGGGGTGGCCCTTGAATAGGGGTGACAAAAAAACAACAACTAAAATAAGGAAATCACAACCTATGTAGGTGAAAAAACTGTTTATTAACATTTTCAAACTCTATATATATGATTGAAAACATTTTCTATTGAATTTTGTTTACTTTTCATAATTTTTTCACAGACAATTTTGGTTTCTCATGATTTTTTTTACTTTATGGAACAAATTACTTAAATTTGCATAATTTATTAATGCCTTAGAATGAGATATTAGTTCATTTATTTATGCTAGCGGTTTTACACACAAGTGCAAAAATTGTGCTTCAATATGCATTCACAGTTTTAATAAATGTGGAATCAGTTTTTCTAGATAACCTGTTATCCTTTGTGGGCCCACAACAAAGGGTCAAGTTTTCCCTCCAACCCAACCCCTACAGGTTGAAAGGAACTAACAAAGTGTGAGGAACACATGTTTGTCGTCCTTCATTGTGTTTCTAAATCCTCCCCATCTCCCCCTGCCTTCTTTGTTGCAAGTGCAGTTGTCTGCTGAACTCTTACCTTCTGCGAAACAGCACCGAAAACTGGCGATATGAAGCAATTAAAATAATAAAACTTTATAAAAAATCACCATAAAATTAAAACAAAACACAGGACGCGTTTCGAGCTAAAAACATAACAGCTCGTCATCAGCTAAGCATACACGTGTCCGTAAACGTGGTTTGGTTTACGGACACGTGTATGCTTAGCTGTTGAAAAACTGTTAAGCCATTAGCTTTAAATCCACGTATTTTATAAATCTCATCTTTAGAAATTTCAATGTTCCCCGTCATCTTTGCAATTGAAATAATTCAAACAACTTTACCTGTTTGGGTAACTTAAAGCGTATTTCTGCGCGTGCGCATTATTTCTGTACATGCGCATTCGAAAAAATTTGCATATGAAGTAGTTTCAAGTTTGTCTTTATATTTATGAGACAGCGTAATTTTTTTATTTATTTTTTTTTATTATTTGAGTCGAAATTATTTTATTTAAATTTAAACCCCTATAACAGATTCATTTCATTGTTCTTAATATGAGGTATAACATTTAATTTCTTATAACTGAATTAATAAAATGTAATTTCAAAAACATCTGTGTCTTTATATTTATGAGACGCACTGTATATGCTCTAAAATGTCTTTTTGTCTAATTTACAATTTTAAATAAAAATTATGAAACTTAAACTAATATAATTTAAAAAATATCTGTATTAGATGGGTTATATATTAGAAAGATATATAATAAAATTATGTTATTATAACAAATATTCCATTATTAAATAAAACAAGTTAAAAGAAAAAAATATTCTAAAAAGTTATTATTACAATTTATTATTTACGATTTCAATCAAATGATATATATATATATATATTATCTAAGCGTCAAAAAACGAAGCATACGTAATACACAGATTATTTAGTAAAAACATAAATATTATAATAATATTTAAATAACCAAATTATAACAAATCTCTCTTTACGAAAATGAAGCAAATTCAAAACTGATAAAACTATTCTATAATCATTTATAATTTTAAATGACAAATTTAAATTAAAAAATATTATAACTGCCAAAAAACAAAAACAAGCATATTTGATAATCGTCATTTATTCTTACACATTGTCTCTATAAGGCCAAAATGCTAACACACAAAATTTACCTCTTTAACCCCTTAACGCCTGAATTAAATTACGGTTGAATAATTCAAATTGCTTATTGGCACCACTTTTATGAAAAAGAAATATCCACCTTATTTAATGACAGTAAAAATGATAGTAAAATATAGCTAATTTCACTATTTTATAAAACTGGTGGGAATCAAACAATTTGAGTAAATTCAGTATGTGCCATATATGTCACAGTAGGCAGGAAGGGGTTAAAAGGTTTTTGTTCTGAAATTTATATCATAAAAACAACCAGCATAAAGATTTTATTATAGAAAGGTTTGTATATTATAGAAAAATACATTTTTTAAATGACAAATGGTTGTTACGAATGCAAATGATGTGAATATTATTTGTTACTCAATAATCAATTTCTGAAAGAGTTCAATGATCAACAAAGGCTCCAATGATGATCTTTAGAATTAAGGAATGAAAAATCACTGAAAATTATGTCATATTGACACAATCATATAAATTTTTCTCCTCAGTTTTATTAGTGTAAAAATACATTTCAAGCTAAGCATAAAGGTCACCATCGTAAACTTTTCAAGCATACTTTTACGTAGCCTTATGCTTAACCACCGTACATTCAAATAAAAATATATTTTCTATTTAATTTGTAAGGAAACCTAATAAAGTCATATTGCGTAAAGATAAAATAAACCCAACAGACAATATTCTCGTGATGGCGCAATAAATGTGCCTTTTTATTCGCTTATAATAATAAACTGCACGTGCATGTATTTTTTTACGGAAAGTAACTTGCGAATGAAAAACTACGTCCAAATTGCCACGTGTCTGAATATATCTCTCTCTGTATATATATTATGCTATCGTACGTGGCACAGAAATCGCGATTACTTGTTAAATGGCAACTCTCGAATGAAAGGCATCTCATTGATTATTGTGTAAAAGTTCTTTGGCAGGATTCAAGCCAAGGTAAATCGAGTTTATTTACGTTTCGCTCTTTTGCTGCAATTATGGAGCTTCAAAATATGATTAGAAATGCCCGTAAAAGATCTTAGCGAATGTTTGAAAGTGAAGAAGAAGCCAAATTAAGAAGAGAAATCGAAATAGATTGGATCGAGAATGCCGCCAAACACAGAGGATAAGCGATCACCAAAATAGGCTTAATAACCGTCGCATGCACGAACGCGTTGCTTCTGAAATCCAAATTAGATTTTGATTGGAACATAACTGTGGAACTTTGAGTAAAACGTGCAATTTCTGCCAAGCACTGTAATGGAAATGCGAATTAAACAGCAGCAAGAAGTTTACAAAATGTTGTCATGACGGTAAAGTAATTTTCTCTCCCTTAATCAGAAACCCCCGATTTGATAAAAGATTTGTTGTGTCAAAATTCACGTGAAGCCAAAAACTATAGAGAGCATATCCGGCAGTATAACACCGCTTTATCTTTTGCCTCAATGGGGCAGAAATCAAATTGCCTTCTGGAGTAGGGCCATATTGCTTCCGGATACACAGTCAGATATTTCACAGGATTTCTCCTTTGTACACTAATGATAACAGGAATACCGGCTATGGACAGCTTTTTCGCTGACCGTTTCATTTTTTAAACATAACTGTTATACTTTTGAAATTTTAGCTCTTATTTAATTTTTTTAGACATTTTTAGTATAAATAAATATTATTCAGTCTTTTTTTTATGAAGTCCACTCCACTGTTATATTTTTCAATGACAATCTGTCCGGCAACGCCGAGCGGGTCAGCTAGTTTTTCATTATTTCTCATTAAACATGGAAGTAACCCGGTTGCCACTATTTTGAAGAAATTACATAAGCAAACTTTTAATTAAATTTAAGATATAAAAATGGGAATATTTTAAAATATAGGGAGTGCAGGCATATCTACTAATGAACAGCTTTCATTAAAAAAAATAATTAACAAATCAGTTCAATTGAAAGCTCAAGACAGCTGAGTAAAAAAACAGCCTTGTATTTTAAATATATAGATTATTATTATTGCTGTTTGTTATTATTATTAAAGTTCTAAACTGGTATATGTATTGTAATAATTTGTTTTGCTGTTCTCCAAAATTTTAAATAAAAAATGTACATTTTTAAATCTTATAAACGCACCACAACAAAAAATATATATTATAGAGATTGTATAGTAGAAATGTTCATTTTAGAATATTATTTAAAAGAGGACACTATAATCAATCTTCCTTAAGGACATAAAACAAATTCTAAAGAGGTAAAATCATTCTGAAAAATTATTACATTGTTATTGACAATTTCAAATGCCAAATAAAATTTTAAAATATTGTAAATTACAAAAAAGAAAACATAAATATAGCTAAGGTTATGTAGTAGAAATGTATATATTAGAATATTGCTTAAATAACCTAAAAAATATCTTCCTTTATGGAAATGAAGCATCTTGAACATTGATAACAGTTGTCTTTCAGTCAACAATCAACATGTCTTTAAATTTCTTTAAGGGACGAAAATAACATTTTTGGAATTTTTTGCTCAAATGTATTTAGACACCTGCACTACATTCTGGTGAAATTAAGTAAATATTCAATTATGATAAATATGTGAAAAAGGCTTCTTACTACATCGATTTCCCTTTAAATGATTCAGAGTTGAAATCTTTAAATTATTTTTTCTCAGTTTGTGTTTTTCAGTGTACCGGTGTGTTCAAAATGCTAAAACTTACATATAAAACGTATATATATTTCTGAATTTACTTTATTTTTTTATTGGCGTGTTCCTTATGGTGTGTTTTATGAAATTAAGTGTCGGGTTTACAATAATATAAATAGTTCGTTTTTAAAAAATAAAAATTTTGACTAAATTGCCTTTTTCATTACATTTTTACATACGGCATGAGATTTTATTTATTCTTGCTTAAGGTAATTAACTTTTTCGAAATCTGATCCTTACAGTAGAGTACACTTGTAGGAAAAGTATATATATACACACACACACATATATATATATATATATATATATATACATACACACACATATATATGTTTTTTTAATGTCCCAAACTTGTAAAAGATGTGTAGTTTAAATTTTTCTTGAATTTCCTTTTTTTTTTATTAATTTTTTACATTTTATCATAAGAACTGAATTTTTTCTTCATTAAACCATTTTACTTCAAAAAACCATTTACTAATTTTACAAAAAGATATTATAAAAATAAAAATAAAAACAAAGTTCAAAAGGTACAGAGCCCCGTTAAAAGCTAACACAATTAAAACACTCACCTCTTTACAAAGGCCTTTGTTTTAAAGTTTTATAATACATTTATCCACAAGCGTCACAAGAGAAGTTCATTGCGTGGGCTACAAGGCGTATGTGTTTGCCATTGCCCAGGCATATCCGTGAATGGAAGCAACGGCGATCGCGTATTTATATAGCCTTGACAGACCCTTCTCCTTTTCAGTTCTCGGTTTCTTTTTTGCGTTAGCTCTCGTTTTTTGTTCCTAGTTAACCGAGACAGTGATTCATAGTTCCACATTTTCGAATATTTTTATCCAAATATCTGTAAAAATTTAAATACCTTGAGAAATGGATTTTATGTATAGTCTTGGAGGGGGTGGGGGGGGGGGGGGGTGGAGGTACAGTACCATGCTAACTCTGTCACAAGTCATTGCATAAAAATGTGAGCGATACCAATAGATTAAATGTCTACTAATTTATAGATACTTAAATTTTGCTTAGGGGATCATCTACATACAGAAATTGTCAAGCTTTACAATTTTCAATACTAACAGCTAATTTTGACATCATGTTCGGATTCTTCAGTAAATTGTATGTTTCAATATCAAGCGGAACATCACTCGGTCACATAGTTTTGGAATTATGCAGGTTTAATGTTTGGAACTTCTAATGTTAAACCTGTTAAATTCCTTTTTAGATATTGCAAAACAAATTGTAATGCGGGTAGTTTTTGAAGCATAAGTTAAAAACTATTTGGCGTGATAGTTCGAATTTCTATATTTGAAGCTTCTAGAAATAGATGTCTGATTTTAAATAAAAGTACAGATTATAATTTATATTTTTTTTCGAGAAAAATATTAATTTTAACGTATAATCTTTTTTTTTAACAGAAATTTATTTCTAGGATGTTCAATTATGGAAATCCAAAATTACAACTCATTCTGCTAAGTAGTTTTAAGTTATGCTTGAAATATTACCCGCATTGCAATATGTTTTGAAACGATTAAAAATGAATTTATCATTAGCAGTTTTAACCTTTAAAGCTTGCACAATTCGTAAACTACTTGACTTGCCATTTGATATCCGAAGATAACATTTACTGAAGAAATCAAATATGATGTCAAATTAGGTGTTATTATTGAAAACTGTTCGTACAATTTCTATATGTAGACGACTCCCTAATCAAAATTTAGCTGTGGTATTATTTGTCAGACGTCATTACTAATCAGTTGGTACCCGCCACATGTTCTTACGATGAATCGCGGAAGAGTTAGCATAAGTATATCATCATCATCATCATCATCAACCTTTTTAAGTCCACTGCTGGATGTAGGTCTCCCTAGATTTTTCCACTGTTTTCCTCGTTGGCTCCTTTTCCTCGGATTCGCCAAAATATTCTAGCATTTGCAAACTAAGGAGCTTTGCAATCTTCGCTTTGTCGGCGATAGCATTACAGCCTGATGACTTGCCGACGACATTTTCAGAACTGGGCCCGACTTCGCATGTCACAGGAATGCGTGCCACCTACCCTGAACCAGTGCGACCAGAACGCGAATCACAGGTACTGCTAAAATTCTCCATGGTTGCGAGCCTCGGTAACTGCACCCATAGGCCTTACCCACGCCCTCTTTCCATCTTGTAGGATCAGGCGAGGAGTTAGTTCCTGATGTTCTTTAACCTCTTCACTACTGAGTATTAATGCAGTATTATTAATTATTACTGAATTTTTTCTTCTCTCATTTGACTTCAGAGCAAGATTTTTATTTTATTTGCATTAGTTCGGATGTCAGACTTCAAAACATATCATTCTGATATCGAAATTTAACTATGTTCGAGTACCATTAATAAAATGGGACAAAACGGGGGTCCCCATTTGGGGACCCAGAGAGCGAAGAAGTTAAAGCATACTCCAAGTCAGTGCAGTCCAATTGGTTATATATGATTGTGAAAATGTGGTCACAATCTACTGTTTCTTACTAGAGGGAACATGAAACCCTTACCAACATCACACTGCCAACAACAGGTTACATAAGTGTACGTTAATCTGTCTTTTCTTCCACATAGAGTGTCTTTCCTGCATAGCTAGCGACCTAGAAAAATAAGTAAATGACAGAAATACATCGGCTTATATCTCTTCACCAGTAGCATTCGGACGGGTAGTTCTATACACTTCCTTGATTCCCATGGTAACAGCTTTCCAACGACACCCCTCTCGACAAAATCCCGATCTGGCAGTTTGGGACCTTCCCTAGTAAGACCTCCGAGCTTTATCATGCTCTAGCATACACTTTTTTGTTGAGAAAGAGCGTTAGTATTTTTGTTTAGGATTAAATAATAGTAATAGGTAATTGGGTTTTTTTAACTCCACTTTGTTTATGCTATTACACAGAATGACAAGAAATAATTCGGAGACACTTTTTATATTATATCTCTTTTAATAATCATTTGAAATAAAAATCAGATTGCTAATATAAAAGGCATATATCTGTAGCTCCCAAAAAAATTACAAATTTTAGAAATGACTACATTTCGCTATTATGTAGAAGGAAAATATTTTAATAAAATTTTTAGCAAGCTATTCCTTCATATATTCCCCAAAATTTTTCAGTGACCTCAAACTTCATTAACGCTTAGAGTAAATAATGTGGATCTAAGGGTTAGTCCGAGGGAGACATAACCTGAAATCCTGAAAATCTTGTACACCGCCTTATTATTGAACCCGCAGCCGTAGGCAAAATGCACTAGGCTGGGCCTCTGGTTAATTATAACAACATTAACATATTGATAAACATATGTAAGAAACTAAAAAAAAATCTTGTTTACACAAATGTTAATAATAATAATAATAATAAATTCAATTCGTTTTTGATCACAATGAAATTTATGTAATTCATATATCAAAAGTTGTTAATGATGACAGCGGGGAGACTACTAAATTTTAAAAAATGATTGTCCTGAATTATGATAATAAATGAGCTACAATGAGGAGCAAAGAGTAAAATGCACAGTTGTGGGGGGGGGGGAAATATGAGATTAAAGAAGTGCAAAGTTATGTGTACATTGAAAAGGAAATATCATCGGATAACAGTATCATGAATGAAATCAATAGAAGAATAAAAAATGGATGGAGTGCTTTTGGGAAGAATAATATTATTCTGAAGAGTAACACGAATCTTTGTTTAAAAATAAAAGTATTTAACCAATGTGTTTTACCACCACTAACTTATGGAACAGAAACATAGACACTAACAAAACAGATGGTACAAAAATTACAAACAACACAGCGAAGTGTATAAAGGTGGGATATAAGGATAACTAGAAGAGACAGAAAGAGAATAGCCTGGATAAGAAGCCAGACGAAAGTTTTTGACATCATTGAAAGAATTAAGCCCCTAAAATGGAAATGGTCTTGGCACATTGCAAGAAGACAAGACAATAAATGGAACACAAACACCCTACACTGGTATCCCAGAGATGTAAAACGACCAAGAAGACGACCTCAAGTAAGATGGAGGGACGAAATCAGAAAAGTGGCTGACGTTAATTGGATGAGTAAAGAACTTAGAATTACTTCATCAGGCCCAAAGAACACTTGCTTCTCCTTCTACTTTGAAAGCAGGTACAAGAGTCAGCCTTTTGTCAGTCTTACTCCTGCTTTGAAAGTAGAAGCACATATTCTTTGCACTTGGTGAAGAAAGTGTAATTCTTTTTAAAGGTCCTTTATGTATTTTTTATGGTGTTTTACAGAAATTCTTTTGATTTTAAGGAGATTGAATTTTAATAACGATAGCAGTAATGATAAGAATCATTTCGACTTTTTAATTTAATTATTTTTCTAAATTACTGAAAATTACATTCATACAATTAACTCAACACAGTAGATAACATTTAAATTGATAACAGTTTACTGTGTGGATAAAAATAATTGAAGAGATGAGTGTGAACTTAAGAATTCTTCCTACACTATATAAATATTTCATCATATTAATTTTTTGAATGGTAAAATGGGCAAAACTTTCTTGTTCCCATTATTTAAAACTTTGAATATAAAGATATTCTTTACAGTTTCAAAACAGAACACTAATATTTAATGAACGTTAAAAAAGCTTTATAAAAAGGCGTTAACTTGTGATGGCAAACAAAGTTTTTAATTAATAGGGTGCTTCCAACTGTTAAATGCAAATAATTTATGAATATTACATTTTTAACCAAGCATCCCAAACCTTTTATTTCGCATGATTTAAAAAAAAAATTATGTGTTCCATGTGAACATGCATACAATAAGTGAATTAACATCCATCAGTTACTTTTTGGAGGATAAAAAATATATGTTTACAGATTATAATGGTAGTCTAACAACAAATACAACAATTATTAAAATGGGATTAAATCCTAAATGCATCTTATAAGTTATAACTATTTTCTTTATAACTACCGAAGTAAATTTTTGTTCTAAAGTTTCATTTAAATTTATTTCAAGATTTTATGCTAATAAAATATCTTTAACTTTTCACGAAATTTTAATGTTAATAAATCTTTTGGTAGAGTTTGCAACTACGTATTTATCAAAATATTATATAGTATTCAAAAGAAGGAAGTGGTTGATTCACATTCCATTTAGATCGGAAATAACTTTTCTATATCGCATATCCAAAAAAATATTCTTCTAACTGTATTTCTTTTCAGTAATGTATGAACTCGATAGTACGGATTTACTTTGTGACTGACATAATATCTATCTGCTAAGGATACACTTTCCTTTAAAAAAAGATACTATTTTTAAAGATTCAGGTTGCATAACTTTGAAGGTCACGCTGCAAATAAAAAAAATGATCAAAATTTGTCTTTCATTGTTAAATTCTTCGTATCGGTAGTTTCGA
The DNA here is from genome assembly GCA_963932465.1 of Maratus speciosus. Lineage (NCBI taxonomy): Eukaryota > Metazoa > Arthropoda > Arachnida > Araneae > Salticidae > Maratus > Maratus speciosus. The sequence continues at coordinate 311,373,486 of OZ010792.1, forward strand.
AAAGATATTTTTATGTATACTTTCAACGACACTAATACTTTACACTTCATCAAACATCAGAATTTTTAAATACTCATTGTCTAAAAATTGGCATCTAATGATTTGTATTTCGAATATTTCCGTTTTATTTTATGTACGCTTTCTTATATTTTTTTCCCTTTGTCCTTTGAGACATGTTTTCAATTTGATAAATTTCATTGGAATTTATCTTTGACATTTAATGCACGAGCCGAGTCTTATCATCTTTAAATGCTGGTTATCTTATCTTTTTGACAAGTCAGACAATGATGTTCAGCTTTACTGGTTGACCGTTCAAATATTTTTTTTTAACTTAAAGTCTTTGTGTTATTGGTTGTCAAAAATATTACTGCCTAATGGTGTTTGTAGTTCAGTGGGTATGTAATGCAAATTCTTGTAAAACTTGACTAACAAAAGTAATTGTAAAACATAATTGTTTTAAATTTCAACTTGGATAGAAACTTTATTTAGTTTGTACAGGATATCCATAAAATAATGTCCCAGTTACAAACTTTAATTGTACCAACTGTAAGCGTTCCAGAGTGTTGGTTCAACGTAACAAATAAAGGGTAATTCAAATAATTTTAGATAAGCGAATGTGCAAGTACTGCTTTGTTACTTACTAGCTTGCAGTGCCACTGAGCGTAAAGCGACTCCTGAGCGTAAAGCCTTATTGCTGGACTGAAGCTTTAAAAGCCGTTAGATCCATGCGATTTTTTCTATTGGAGCATTACAACAGATCGTGCCTACGTTCCGATTTCCAAAGTTAAAACACAGAATTGAAGAGGCTATTGCTCCCAAGACTCCGGACTTGTTAATCAAAGTGTGGGAAGAATTGGAATTTAGGTTGGATGTATGCGTATAACAAAGGTGCACAAATTAAACATTTGTAAGAAATACTAGATTAATTTACCTTCAATTTGATGTATGATTTGTTGTAAACAGTCTAAATTTAACTTTTATAATATACCATTGTACTGGGACTTTCTTTTACAGATATCCTGTACTAGTGTCCTGCGCAGGTTGGGTTGTACCCGACCCGAACCCGCAAATTCCATTTTAAAAGTCAACCGCAACCCTACCCGAAACCAACAAAAAAATTTCCTCGACCTGCAACTCGACCCGAAACCGCAGAAATAAGTTTCGGCAACTAACAGCCCGTACCGAACCCGCAATCCGACCTGAACCCGCAACCCGAACCGAACCCGCAATGAAAGGAAAGTCAATCATATTTTAATGCCATTATGAAAAATATTCTACAATTGTATCTCTAACAGCATTTTTATGTTTTACATAGAATAATGAACACATCTATAGTTTTTAATGTTCAAATATAGTAAAACCTCTTAATAGCGGATTCCTCGGGATCGTTGAATAGAGTCGATACACACAAAAGCATATATATCGTATTTTTGATAGTTAATGTACACATACACATGTTACGTGTATATAGATTGAGAGATGACCGCTATTCAAAGATATAAGCATTCAAATATATAAATTTTAGAACTGAAAAAGTATTCGCTAAATACAGATGTCCGCTTTTCGGAAGAAAAGCCATTATGGAGATCTTATTGTATATAGATTTTAAAATATTTATTACATTCCTTTGAAATTCCGGTCATTCCGAACCCTACACGCTAGAGTCAAAACCCAACCCGAAACCGACCCGAACCCGAAACAATGAAAATCAACTCAACCCGCAACAAAATTCTAGTGCCTGTCGGGTCGGGTGCGAGTAAAAGCGGGGGGTAACCCGACCCGATGCACGAGTCTACCCTGTACATTAGATTTTTCACATGTGTATAAAATAATACTTTAATACAAGGAAAGGGGACGATTATTTTTATCGACCTGTTTTGGCTATATCTGACTTAAAATAAGATGCAATGAAAGAAGCGTGTTTAAATGAAAATTATTTAAGTTTCCGTTTAAAATTCACGACGCTGAAAAAACCCCTACATACCCGAACTTTTCAGACCATGAAAACATGAACTTTCAAATTTCAGACTCGAACTACTTACTTTCTTATAAAAAAAAAAAAAAAAAAAAAAAAAAACAGTTAAAATTAGATGGCGAGAACTGTTAATATAATCCAGAAAAATCGTGCATTGCGCAAAAATTAGGCCTCATTTTTTCGACAATAAATAGGTATTGTTTATGAATGTTTTATTTAATTATCTACTAAAAGACAATTCCAAACATAGTCTTCAGCTACGCATTCCTTAAGGAATTCAACTTGATATCATTTTTATGTTCATCAATAAAATGAAAATCTTTCTGTTTTTCTTCAGATTTCAGTTTAACGGTAAAAAGTATTTTATTATTAATCTGATAGTCTGATTAATCTCGCGTAATCAGGTACATAGTCAAATGGCGTACTTGATCAAATGTGATTTGGCACTGCATTGTTTTTTTAAACTTCTAAATGTATTCACATCCACTTTAACGAACATCGTAGCCATGATAGCAGCACTTGGAAGCGCACCCAATTATTAAAGATTAATCTGATTTTTTAAAAAAATGTTCTTTTTTTCTTTTCTTTTCGTTTCCTTTTTCCAAGCATGGGCAAATAATTGCTAATTGTGGTAACTCTTCAATTTTCTCATTAGAAACTTTACAATCTTGTAGCAAACTAGGGGGTTTCCGCCCCCCTGCTCGCTACGTTCGCCCCCCCCCCCCCCCCCGCGTAATCGCTTTGCTATTCCATTCGGTATCGCGAAGCAATCCCTATTTTCTAGCCAACCCCAGACATAATTGTTTCGCGTTTTCATTCTGGATCGCTTCGCGATTCCTTATTTTCTATTTACTCAATTTTTAGACTCCACTTGGTAAAATCGTGCTCCTCCCCAACTTCTGACAATTTTATTTCCTTACATCCAAGCACATAATCATTTATGGAGTTTCATAATTATAAGAATTATTAAATGTAAAATTATATATATAGTGTTACTAATATTCTAAATAGTTAGTGTTTGTACTTAAAAATAATGTAAATAGTTCAATTAAGCTCTATTTATAAGTTAATATTAGTTTTTGCTGCATTGAAATAATTCAGTTTGTTGATTTTCTGCAAGCAAGTAAACCCTATTGGATTTTAGTGAGAGTCTATGGAAATTTGATGAAATACTGGAAATATCGCCAAGTTGGTGTCACTTTTGGCGACTAATTTTGGTCGCCAAATTTGGCGATATATCGCCAAGTTGGAGAAAACTTGGCGACGTTTGGCTATATAGCCGCTCCCTTGGTACCCCCCCCCCCCTTATAGCGTCAGAAAGCTCTGACCAATCAGATGGTTTCGCGTTATCTAGGCAAATTTTCATTGGTCCGTTTCAAAATCGTTCCTTTTTTTGTATATAGAAGGATAAATATTTGTTGTTGAGACAACAAATATTTGTTGTTGAGTGAGCCAATTTTTAGTTTCTCTCTAAAAGAGGCTGCATGATAATGGATTTTCCACAAACTGTCAATTTTATTTTTTTTTTTTTTTTTTTTATTTTTTATTGGTGCTTTGGGTTCTTCTTGGATAACCATTAGAACGAGCTATTCCATGATAAAAAGAAGTATAACAATCGGAGCATTTGTTCCAAATCTACTCGTTGATATTCACTAAATACTAACTCTTTCTGAAAGCCAGTTAATAAAAAAGGACAATTTGGGGAAAATCCCTCATCATTCAGCTGCTTTTAGAGAGCAAGCAAAAACTCTATCGCCGATATCTTTCTGAATTTTCACGATGTTTGACTGGATTTTTTTAATGAGTTGCTCCGTAGAGTTGACTACTAAATTATGTAAACTAGTCGTTTGGGCCCACCGTAATACTTACCCATCATGGATATAGATAATATAAAATATGAAAATAAAACATGTGATACATGCTAAGCATTGTATCATGTAACTTTATTCATAATTTAATTTACTTAGACTCCCTTAAATATAATTAATACAATCCCTTAAGCTAATATTACTTTTTGTTGCATTAAAATATCTCAATTTGTTGATTTTCTGTAAGCAAGTAAACACTATAGGTTTACAGTGGAAGTCTATGGGAATTTGGCGAAATATTAGAGATACCGCCAATTTGTCTTCACTTTTGGCAACTCATTTTGGTCACCAAATTTGGCGATATACCGACAAATTGGCGACAAACTTGGCGGTATTTGTCGACGGAACAGCCCCCCCCCCTATTGTAAACCCCCTTATAGGTATAGAGAGGTATTAATTGCTTGACATTTACGATAATCCATTATTGGCATTTAATCTTATAGTTTGGCGATAGTTTAGGGTTGGCGGGATAATCGAGTAGTACCGAATTGCGTAAAAGAAACATCCTTATAACTCGAAAAATTATAATCCTATTAACTAACAGTTTACTGCGTCGGATTAAGCGTCTCATTTCCAATTAAAATATATCTTTGAATTGAAATTTGAATGAAATACAGGGTCATGAAAAACCGAAGAGTGTGAAAAAAAGAATTGCAAATATCTCGGCAACTAATTATCCTATCGAATTCATTCATGATGCAAAATTTATGTTTTTTTATTGTCTTTTATATTCATTCCTTGAAATAAACAATTTCGAAAATTTTTGTATACCTTTTATCAAAACGAATATTTCCAGAGTCCGAAAAAAATTGTTCCGGTTAATCGAGGTTACTGATATTCAATAGGCTTCTTCCCATTGTTACTTCCTAAGTACACACCGAATTTCAAGTCTCTATCTCAATTTGTTCGGGAGATAGAGCGATTACAGACACAGACATACAGACGGACAGACAATTTTTTTTCTAAAAATATGTTTTTCGGAATCTCCAGTGTCTGAAACGTGTAAATCCATCAAAAAAAGTTTTCGATTTTTAAAACGATTACAAGACTTAACCTATACTACGTATGATGGGTAAGTAAAATATCTTTGTTATTGTTCGAGTAAGCGCAGATAAAAAATTATTTCATACAACTGCTCATATTTCATCAAATATTTAATATATTGATATTCCAATTGCAATATATTGTTTCTACTACATTTAGCTATTTTTTCTGAAACTGGTGTTAAATTTGGTTGAAAACCCTGCTTGGTACAAGCTAAAAACACACTAGATTTTTTTTAAACTTTTTAAAAATATCGCTATGTCCCCCTGAATATACTCGGTATTATTACACGAAACAGTAAACATATTGTACACTATCCACATATTTGAATTCTGCAGCGATAGATCATTCTGTGCATTTTAATTTACGGGATGATCCCAAAATATATTATTTTTCTTTGATTTTTTTGTTGGTCCCCTAATCATCCTCCTTATGAAATCGACCTCGATAAGTATGAGGTCAAACATATTCTTTATAATCCTGACGTTCCAGAAGAATCTGACAAGCATTTTTCAAATATTCGAGAAAATGGCCAAAATGGAAAGTGTCCGGTGATTATTGACTATATAGTGCATATGTAAGTAAATATAAATTTAAGAAGAAACTATTATGTTGTGGCCATCACAAAACTTTCTTCAATATAAATCACGTCAATTAAATCATTTAAATAATGCAAGAAATTACGTCAATTTAGTACCAATTCATATCAAATTATATCTGAATTTGAAGTTTGATGAAAATTCGTGCATTAGTTCTTGAGATAGAGCTATAGCGAAAATTGTGAAAAATGTAGCACAGCAGCGCCACCTATTGAGCGATTTGCACCAAAACATAAACAGCACTAACTGACACGCGAAAGGGCATACCTGAATCTGAAGTTTGATGAAAATTCGTGCATTAGTTATCGAGATAGAGCTATAGTGAAAATTCTGAAAAATATAACATAGCAGCGCCACCTGTCGAGCGATTTCCACGAAAACATAAACAACTGTAACTCATGTCAAGGTATACATGAATCTGAAGTTTGTTGAAAATCCAAGCATTAGTTCTTGAGATAGAGCTATTGCGGAAATCGCAAAAAATACAGCATAGCAGCGCCACCTGTTGAGCGATTTACACCAAAATGTATAAAACGTCAATTCCTGTCAAGGACTAACTGAATCTGAAGTTGGATGAAAATCCATGCGTTAGTTCTGGAGATTCAGCTGTTGTAGAAATCGTGAAAAATACTGTATAGCAGCGCTACCTGTGAAGCGATTTACACCAAAAACTAATCAGCACCATTTTATATCAGGGACTAACAGAATATTAATTTTTATTAAATTCCGTTCATTAGTTCTTGAGATAGAGCGCCCACAAAATTTGTGTCACACACAAACAGACAGACTCACAGACTCACAGACAGACATTTTGTAAAAACATGTTTTTCGGGTTCTCTGACCCCTAAAACGTGTAAATCCCTCGAAAACCGGAATTCGAAAATTTTCATGAATCCAATACTTTCTTCTCGTAAAGATAGAAGAAAGTAAAAATGAACAGATACAAAAGAAATCTAACACTAGAAAACAGGAATTGCGCTTTTCAGAATTTAGTTTTGCGTGAAAATATATGTATGTATATATTTATATTATATTATATATATATATTATAAATAGATAGTGCAAAACATATTTCAGTTTTAAGACTTAAAACACGCGCTTTTATTTTATATAAAACGACGCCATTCGCATACACTGACAGATTCCACATCGACTATCCAGTCTTAAACAACATCTGCAGAAAAGTATGCATATGACGTCTCTATCACAGTATAATGCACAAAGCCACTAAAAAGCGATGCTGTCTATACTGTAGACCATGATCTGTAGCGAAAACATTTCTGTTGTCTTAAAACTGCTTTCGAGAAAGATGAAAAACAGTCATAGTATTTGATTCACCGAATATCAAAATAAGAGGATGCGAAGTATGTAAACACTCATGTTAGAGTAAAATCACATTGAAATTAAACTCAGTAATGATCGTTTGAAAAATATAAAAATCCCCAAAGTACACACGATGAACGGAAATGCTTCGAACATCAACACAGGTTGGATAGAGGTTGCAGGAGCGACATCCTTCTTTTTTTTTCTTTATAAAAGTGTAAGAAAATATAAAATCTATTAGAAGAACGTGAAATCAGTCTGATTTCATTTCGAAAAATTTTCTCTTCATTTTGGAGAATGCAGAATAAGCAAAATCAAGTCTGAGTCATAATCGGAGCGAAGGCGCAAAGATGAGTAAATCTCTGAAAGGTTGAGGCGGTCAAAGCTTCCGAGATAAGCCTAGTACGGGCAGAGGCGATCGGTAAAATGTTCCGATCTCCGTAAGCGAAGAGAACGAGAACGAATCCGCGCTTTGAAAAAATGGTAGTCTATAGCAGGGACGGCGAACCTATAGCACGCGTGCCACTTTTGGCACGCGAAAGAATATTTTTGGCACGGCACTGCTATGGTTCTAAATCAAAATACACAAAATTGTGAATGATCTTTTCTAAATTCGATTAAATGTAAATTGAAAAAATTAAATCGTGGGATATTATATTCCAATCTAATTAATTATGGTCTCAAAAATTATTCGAACAAATACGATATTTGAAAACTATAGATAAGAACAATAATAAGATAAGAACTATAGATAAGAACTATAGATAAGAAGTCTATTAGACATTACTATCCGATGGTAAAGTTGTGGCAACTTAGAATTTATTTCAGAGCTTTTGAAAGAAACTGGCGTTTGTTATTTTAAGTTTTTCTTTCTATCTATTCTTTCAAGTCATTGTTTTCACTAATTAATAATATCAAAACTGAAACTGAAAGCACTTGTCAGATAAATCCGGTTCAGTTTGCATTACAATTAACTTGATATTAAGATGCAACAACATAAATCAAATTACATCGCACTAAATTTTTTAGATTATTTTCAAAAATATATTTGTTTCCATAATTATTATATTGTAATACCTACATGTATGTTACTTATGTTTTTTTAATTTTAATAGAGAATTTTAAGTAATTTTAAACCATTATTTTTCAGTTGGCACGCCATAGTCACGTAAAATATTTTTTGATCGAATTTGGCACGCGGCAACAAAAAGGTTCGCCAACCCTGGTCTATAGCAATATCCATATCATCGTCGGTAGTTTAAAAATATGCAGAAGCACATTATACGTAAGTCTCTGCAGCACAATATATTCAGTTCTCACTTTTGAAGGGTACGGGATGCATAAATAATGTTCGTAAATTTCAGTAGAGTGGCGATTAGGCTTCATTCACTTTAAAGTTTTTGATTTTTTTTTTTATTTAAAGCAGGCCGTCGTTAAACACAGGGATCCCTCTCTGACAAGATGAAGATTTTGAAAAATTCAAGGCCTGGGTTAGGCACCATATACATATACTGTAGACCATGATCTGTAGCGAAAACATTTCATAAAAGTGTTGCATTTTTAAAATAATTGTTTTTTTTTTTTTGGAAATCCAGGTTCGTAACTCCTTGAATACAATAATAGACAAGTACGAAAAGGAGAACTCTGCAAATTTGACGGCAGGATGGCTCTATTGGATATAATAATGAAATATGTAAATGCCAGAGAGGGACCCTTTCAGTTAGCTGTTGACAGTAGGATGTACAGAGAAGGAATAATTAATTTGTCAGAAATTGTTGCCAATGTGTCAAGCCAAAATCTTGGTACCCTGGACCATTATAACCCCAAAAATATATCACTTAATGCAACTTTGAATTAAAAAATAGTCAAAAGGACCGTTGATTGGCGTTTTAATATTTCAACGTACAAATATGAATGCCAAAGCTAAATGATGGGAAATATGCATTTAGAAGCAGCAACGGAGATGCAGGGAGCCGATTTTAATATAAACAGAGTATAGGTTTGCGGCGGAAAATGCATCTGTATTGGCTATCCAAATGAGAATGAACAATGCTAGATTACTGCTGGAACAGGGGCATATGGTCAAAGAATATCTATTTTTTTATATATTTGTTAACCTAAGGAAAATATGCTGGAACAGTTAATGATTTTAGGATTAGAAAAAGATTTGTTTTTGATTTATTTTATTAACGGCTTTGGCTGAACTTGGGAAAGTTAAGTAACCGAAAAATAAAGCGCAAGAGAAGAAGAAATAGATATATTCTTTTTAGAAAGGAGGGGAAGTTTTAATTCAGTTTATAATTATGAAAGGAGAAATTAAATTTTAAAATGGGGAATTTAATTTTAAAAAGAAGATAAATAATGATGTGTGATGATATGTTATATCAACATCACACCGTCATTCAAGAAACTCGACAAAAATAATCGGCTATCTAATAATTCATATGCCTTCATTTGTTTGTAACATTAATATGGATACTTAAAATTAAATACAGTTTATAATAGCTCCATGTTTTATCAGAGGTCATTCATTTATATATTTTTTCAAAATAGCACGTATTTTAATTACATAATTTTCAATTGTTATGGGAAAATGGCAACAAAAAGATGTAATAATCTACTATTTTTCGTTTACTTTTTATATAAATGGAGTACTTCAGTTACCACTATTACAGAAATGATTTTAAAAACTACAAAAAAATTTTATATCTCAAAAATAAATTGAGATGCAGCTCTCAAACAAATTGCAGTTAAAAGTACTTTTTTCTCTATACAAAGGTGTAAAAATTGAAAATGTGCGATGCTTAGAAGTTTAGAAAATTGCAGTAGAGATAATGAGTATTTAAACCGTCCAGTTGTACATCTGTTTCGTTTTACGGCTGGCTTATGTAACGTAACGTTATTTTTTATGGACGGCACTTTAATTGTTGCCCGAAAGAATAAGCATATCGAGGACTAATAAAGAACATTTTTTATAAATTCTGGTACAAATGAATATAAAAATAGTCGCCAATCCACGCTTCTAATCAAAAGGTGAAATACGAGGTTGAATCCACTGCGAAAGTATGTAGTGGTGTTTCAACAATGTTCTGATCTATGCGTGCTTTCTCTCTAGGGGCACTTAAAGGACTGAAAAAAAATCAAGGCCATAGCTTCGTTTCCTTTTGAAGTGCTCGTCAAAATCAGAGAGAAGCACGAAAAGAAACGTTATCACGTCACGTTTGTTATTTCGTGATGAAGTTGGTTTAATATGGCAAAATATATATAGTTTTATATTTTTTAAATAATCATTTTACTGTTCGCACTTTGTAATACACACGTTATGTGTATTACAAAGAAAAACTTTTGTGCTGTAAAAGAAAGTAAGTTTTCTTTTCTTAATTTATCTTCTATATCAAGTTATGTGGTTTTCTTTTTATTCTTGGTTTAAAATTGTAAAATATATCTAGTTTGATTTCAAAATAATTCATTTAATAGTTTTTATTTCACTTGTTATGTACATTAAAACCTCCATAACGGACACTGCCGAATAGCGGACACCTCTATTAACATACAGTTTTCCAATCCCCACTCCCAAAATCTAAATTTTTGTATGTTTAACCTCTGAATAACGGACATTCCGAATAGCGTACAGTAATTTTGGCGATAAAAGATAAAAAAGTATATTTTAACGAGAGAAAAAAATGGAAAAAAGTAAAAAGCCTCTAAATTTATCAGGACAGTGTGTGAAGTGTCAAGAAACAAAGTAAAAACAAAAAAATTCATTTTACTAGGGCTCGTTCAAAAGGTAATTAACTGGATTAAATCATTGCATAACATAGAACAGAGAAATCAGAGACGTTACAAGTTGTCATATAATCTGAGCTGGAAAAATAATCACTGAAAACATAACATGCGATTTTATTTATTTATTTTTACTCTTTTATAAAACAAAGAAAAGTGTTGCTCTATTTTATTTATTTTTTTATTGGGAAATTGTGTAGTGACTTTTTGGCAGCATGAATTAAAGGCGCCAAAAATGCGATGAGAGGATTGAAAAAAGCTACTCGTAATGTCGATTACTGTTTGATTGCTGTTTGTGATTAATATTTCGAGAATGGCCTCAAAAAGAAAACAATTAACTTTAAAAGAAAAACATGAAATTGAAAGTGTATCTAGAGAAAGAGAAATTGAATTTACGGATACTTGCTAAACGTTTTAAAATAGATAAAACACAGATGGGTGAGATTTTATGAAATAAAGAAGAAATAAGAAATTTGTGGATTACCAACTCTAACGAAAACACCAAAAATGTCAAATTGCGTAAGACTTCATTTCAAGTCAAGCCATTCAAATTTATTCTATAATTCTGAATTGATTTACTTCAGGTCGTTAAAAAAACATCCCTATCAGACTTCTAAAGCCTTTTCCTAAATCAAAGGCTTGATTCAGGAAAAGGCTTTAGAAGTAACTAAAGAACTCGGATTACAGGATTTTAAGGCTTCCAGTGGGTAGCTGGAAAAGTTCCGATCTCGGCACAACATCACTTTCGAAAAATATGTGGAGAAGCAAAATCTGTAGATCTTAAAGAAGTGGAGGATTGGCATGAACGACTGCAATCAATTTGTGAAGATTATGAGTAGAGAAACATTTTTAATGCCGGTGAAACCAGAATCTTTTTTTCAGAATTTTCCTGAATAAGACTTTGTGTTTTAAAAAGGATGACTGTATCGGCGGAAAAATGTCAAAAGAGCGACTCAGTATTTTATTATGTTGCAATGTGTTAGGAGATTTTGAAATCCCTCTTGTTATTGGAAAATCTCTGAAACCCAGGTGTTTCCCAAAGAACATTCAAATTAATAAATTTGGTATTGTATGGAGAGCGAAAAAGAAAGGATAGATGATCAGTCCTTTAATGATCGAATGGTTAAATTCCTTTGATAATAGAATGAAAAAACAATAAAGAAAAGTTCTCTTGTTTTGGGGCAAGCAGGCTTTATATTAAAAGAAAATGAAACACACATTTCCGACACAAACGAAGATTTAACGAAATAAGGGAATCAATGAAATGTATCAGGAGTGCAGAAACTACCGAAAATTTCATTAACATTGATGATGAGTTACCTATTGAAGAAGAATCGGTTGACGTATGCGATTATATTCCTTCAGAATTTTTGATAAAAGTTGACTTTATTAGTGATCATGAAACATATACTGAAACTGTAGATGCTTCCTGCAATATCGAGAATTTCCAACAAGCGGTAAAATATAGAGAGCAGTTACACAATTTTTTTTGTAACAAAAGATGATATTGGAGGATTAAAACTCCTTACAGAGTTAAAACTTCACATCGAAAAACAAATTACATGTAATTGCAAGCAAAAGCAAACTTTTGTAACAGATTTTTTTCGTACGAATGTAATAAACAGTAAAGTGGGTTAGGGTGGGTATGTGAGGTATGTACAATTTTATTTCAGTTGTATTGCTTAAAAAAGTAATTTTAATTTCTGATTAATCATATAATAGAGGTTTTAGGACATATAAAAGTCAATTGATGAAACATTAAGCATTTCTTGGAATTTTTGTGAATCTCTGAGGTTTTCCCAATAGCAGACACCTCCGAATAGCGGACAGTTTCCTCGCTCCCGAGGTGTTTCTTATTTAGAGGTTTTACTGTATATGTTTATAAAGAATAGTAGTTCAAATTTAAAATCGATTAAGATATTTTCTTAATTTATGCTTTGCAATGCTACACTGTAAAAAAAATCCGTTAAAAAACAGAAATTGTACTGGCAATCCAGACGCCAGTACTATTTCCGTATTTTAACGGGAAAAAAATTCCATAAATTCCAGAAAATTTTCCGCTTTTTCACAAAATTCCGTTTTTATTTTAATTTATTTAAAATTTAAAATTTTTTGTTTCAAAGACAAAAAAATCATATAACTTTTCGAGAAACTTACATATTTATGAATTTCAATTTTTACGAACACGTTTATCAAAGTAACGTATCTCTATTTAATTCAACTGTACTGAAACACAACCGCAATGAAACAACACTTACCTACAGTTGGGTTTGAACTACGGACCTGTCCTCTTCCAGATCAGCGCCCCTAACCACTATGCCACTGGAACACGAGTTGAGCTTTCAAATATCGTTATTTATATCAAATGCTTTTTATGAAGTAAGGACAAGATGTTAAGCAAGGAACGTACTTTCGTGGAGATAATATTTTTCAATTGAATGTACAATTCTAAATGTTTCCATAATTTTGAATATTTTGAATATACTTTTAATTTCATGCTTTATAAAGGAAAAATTTTAGTCTTTAAAATATTACATGCATGAAAGAATGTATTATAAGTAATAATTGCTTCTTTTTTGCAAGATTTTTAAAATTTTATTGTAATATTATATTTATTGATTCATTTATTTTTGCAATAATACCAACATATTAGTTTCAAAAATTTCACAAATTATTTTTGCACTATTATACACTTTTTCAAATCATTTGTGTGATGATCAAATAGAGGGAATTACTACATTTCATTAAAATAAATTTCCTTTATTGCTTATTATAACTTAGATAAATGTCATTTTTATAATAATTTCGTTATTATATTTCAGATATGTTTTAAGTTTTATGTGCAAATCTGTTAAAGTGAATGGATTAAAAAATATTAAAATTAAAAATAGATTTTTTCATTTTTTTAAGATAATAATAGCTTGCTATAAACAAGTGAAACATTATTTTAAAATCATTATGAAAAATAAACTGTAACATTTTCTATTCAACTGTCTCAAACTTAAAAGGAATTAATAAGATTTTATTTTATTTTAAATATTGTAAAGAATTCTAAAAACAATTTTAAAGCTTTTTATTTAAAAAAAAAAAATAAAAAAAAATAATAAAAAAAAAAATAAAGAAAACTACTATAGTGTTAAAATACTATATAGTTTAAATGTGCATGTATAGATGGCGCCATAACTTTTATCGGTTTTACTTGAAAACCCAAATAAAACCAACCCCATCGGGAAATCATTGGATATATTTTCAACATACAGCCACATTTAGCCACTATTGAAGTTTCATTGAAAATAATTTCACTATAAGACAAGTACATACAATTATTTACTTCGCTTTCCAAATATGTCAATAATTTCTGAACATCATTTACGGAATTCGTACTGCTTTGAAAGCAATACAGAAATATTCCGTAAAATTTATGGAAAACTTGCTGTATTTATACGGAATTATAATCTCATAATGTTAGTTACGGAAATTGTACTGTTTTCTTAGAAAAAGGAAATTATTCCGTTTGTGTATATTGACGGATTTTTTTTACAGTGTATGCTATTTTTTTTCGTTGTAATACACATAACATGTGTATTACATAGAAAATGTTTTGGGCTTTAAAAGAGAGTAAGTTATTTTCTTAATTTATCTTCTATATCAAGTTATGTGGTTTGCTTTTTACTATTGGTTTAAAATTGTAAAATATATCTATTTTGATTTTTAAATAATTCATTTAGTAGTTTGTATTTAACGTGTTATGTATGTACTTACAAAGAATAACTGCTCAGCTTTAAAACCGAGTAAGATATTTTCTTAATTTACCTTAAATTATTAAGTTGTGTGTTTTGCATTTTTATGCTTGCTTTAAAATAATAAAATATGCCTAGTTTAAGGTATCTGACTACATTTAATATGCATTTTAAAGTAATTAATTTAAAGTTTGTATTTAACTTGTTATGTATGTACTTACAAAGAATAACAGTTCAGCTTTAAAATCGGGTACGATATTTTCTTAATTTTTCTTAAATTATTAAGTTCTGTGTTTTGCATTTTTATGCTTGATTCAAAATAATAAAATATGTCTAGCTTAAGGTTAAGATTACATTTGAAATGCATTTTAAAATAATTCCTTTAAAATTTTGCATTTAAAGTTTTATGTATATACTTACAAAAATAACAGTTCAGCTTTAAAATCTAGTAAGACATTTTCTTAATTTATCAAGTTATGTGTTTTGCATTTTTATGCTTGCTTCAAAATAATAAAATATGTCTAGGTTAAGGTATCTGACTACATTTTAAATGCATTTTAAAATAATTCATTTAAAAGTTTGTATTTAAGGTTTTATGTATATACTTACGAAGCATAACAGCCCAGCTTTAAAACCTAGTGAGATATTTTCTTAATTTATCTTCATTTATCAAGTTATGTGTTTTGCATTTATATGCTTGCTTTAAAATAATAAAATATGTCTAGTTTAAGGTATCTGACTACATTTAAAATGTATTTTAAAATAATTCATTTAGAAGTCTGTATTTAACGTTTTATGTATATACTTACAAAGAATAACAATTCAGCTTTAAAATCGAGTAAGATATTTTCTTACTTTATCAAGCTATGTGTTTTTCATTTTTATGCTTGCTTTAAAATAATAAAATATGTCTATCTGACTTGACTACATTTAAAATGTGATTTTCGACCAAAATTTGTATTTTCTTCTTATTACATTTATTAGAGCTCAATTCTTTACCTATATGATCTATAAATAAAACCTGAGTTATAATGATTTAAAAACTACTTGAAGCTGTGTATGAAACCGGAAGTGCCAAATGTTTTAGTGCGAAACTTTTTTTTTTTTTCTCGTCTTCATACATAAAAACTGACAAAATTTGCCTGTATAGAAATAAAAGAACGCTCAGAACTAATGATAAGGCCATGAATTCTAAATGCAGTAAATTTCAGATGTACGTAAATGTAAATAATTTTAGTAAAATATAAATATAAATGTTAAATGCGTTTTATGGAAAATGCACTTTTCATTGAGAATTCCATGCGCAAAACGTGATTTCGCAAAAAATTATTGAAATATCACTATGAAATTCAAACTGCAAGTTATTGACACTGTTGTGAAAGCAATGAATTAAGCATTTAACTTCAGAATAAATGCCTTTTGTTTTATCGCTGTTTTAGTGGAATGAAAACTATGAATTTTCAAAAAATTGTGCTATGAAATAACTCATGAAAAATTCATAATATCTCTTAGGGGCTATTCATATATATCAATATATATTTCTGGTAATTTTGGACACCCTCCTCCCCCCCCCCTTACGATATCATACGTTATCATGCATCGACCCCCCCCCCCCCCCCCACACACACACACACACATTACCACCACCACCACAGGTAATTATATCGTCATCAATATCTAAAAATCAAATTTTCATTTCTGGAATTTTTTTGTTTGTTTGTTTGAAGATACAGATATTGTTATACATTTATTTTTGTATACTTTACTGATACAAATGAAGATAAATCAATAAAATATCACTTTATATACGAAATAACTTTATATCAAATAACACTTGAAAGAAATAGTTATTATTTAAACATATTTAATACCTTATCCTTTTATGTCCCGAATTATAAATCAGAAATGTGTTCCTCTTCAACAATTATCTTCGTTAATGCCTGAAGATATCCGAAACAATTTATATAATAACAATTTGATTCATATTCGAGGATGGAGTAGCACAGTTCACGTTTATTCCAACAGAGCGAAAAATGTCCAGACCAGGAATCGAACCTGGATACTTGGCGTGCCGTGCCAATGCCTTACCTGATAGGCTATCCGGACCATAACTGACTGACATAATTCACTCTTATTTGTTGGACTTGGCTGCAAACTGCAGCGCTAGTTTCATTCATCCCAGCTATAACTACAGCATTTACATGATAAAAGTGTGTTTTAACACGGAAACTCCTGTATACCACGTATTAGGTCATAATGAAGGGAACGAATATTTTCTCCAACTGGATTAAATCATATTCGAGGATGGAGTAGCACAGTTCACGTTTATTCCAACAGAGCGAAAAATGTCCAGACCAGGAATCGAACCTGGATACTTGGCGTGCCGTGCCAAATCCTTACCTGTTAGGCTATCCGGACGATAACTGACTGACATTATTCACTCTTATTTGTTGGATTTGGCTGCGAACTGCAGCGCTAGATTCATTCATCCGAGCTATAACTATAGCATTTACATGATGAAAGTGTGTTTTAACACGGAAACTCCTGTATACCATGTATTAGGTCATAATGAAGGGAACGAATATTTTTTACAACTGGATTAAATCATATTCGAGGATGGAGTAGGACAGCTGACGTTTATTCCAACAGAGCGAAAAATGTCCCAACCAGGAATCGAACCTGGATACTTGGCGTGTCGTGCCAATGCCTTACCTGTTAGGCTATCCGGACGATAACTGGCTGACATAATTCACTCTTATTTGTTGGACTTGGCTGCGAACTGCAGCGCTAGTTTCATTCATCCGAGCTATAACTATAGCATTTACATGATGAAAGTGTGTGTGTGTTTTTTTTCTCGTTGTTTGTTTCGCTCAGTTGGAATAAACCTCAACTGTGCTACTCCATCCTCGAATATGATTTAATCCAGTTGTAAAAAATATTCGTTCCCTTCATTATGACCTAATACATGGTATACAGGAGTTTCCGTGTTAAAACACACTTTCATCGTGTAAATGCTATAGTTATAGCTCGGATGAATGAAACTAGCGCTGCAGTTCGCAGCCAAGTCCAACAAACAAGAGTGAATTATGTCAGCCAGGTATCGTCCGGATAGCCTAACAGGTAAGGCATTGGCACGCACGCCAAGTATCCGGGTTCGATTCCTGGTCTGGACATTTTTCGCTCTCTTGGAATAAACGTCAACTGTGCTACTTCATCCTCGAATATGATTTAATCCAGTTGAAAGAAATATTCGTTCCCTTCATTAGAACAATTTGACTTTTAGATTGATTTTTAAGTAAAACCGATTTAATAAATTGGTAGTTAGATTTTTTTTGTAAAATATTTAGATATTATAATTAGATTAATTAACAAAAAATACTGTTATGGAAACCTCACACATCTTACAAAAACAATGTAAATATTGTGACCCTATCCATAACTGAAAAGTGTTTTGTAGTTTCAAATTTTTTACCCGACTGCCAAGAAGGATTATGTGTTTCACACGTATCTGGGTATGTGGATTTCTTTATACCCTCGAAACATCCCAACGGCAGGATGGAGTTTAATGAATGATGATTCGTTTTAAGTGTCCGATGGTTATAGGCTAGCTTTTGTTTTTATAAATTCAAATTGGCGGCCGTAAAATACAAAATGGTGTTAGAAACGAAAAAAAATTTACGTACCCTATTGAGTGGCATATCATTGCGTAGGTCTTTCAAAATGAAGAGGATGTTTCATTGATTATTTTACAGTCAGAAGTTCTGTTTAACTATTATACAACCTGGAAGTTGTGTATATAGGATCTCTAGCTTTACTGCAACTCTAATCTTCATAGACATCTATAGGCCTCATCAAAACAGTGTTTATAGATAGGAACTAACAATTAAACACAACTTAAAAGTCATCAATACAAGTAAATAAAAAAATATATGTAAGTAATATAAAAAAAATATTGGGTCGTTCGGAAAGTCGTGTCCGTTTGGGAAAATAAATTCGTACCGGCAAATTCTATCATTTAATTATTGGACATTGATTCCGATATCTAATGTATAATAATTACCGGGCAGAATTTTCCGGTACGAATTGATTTTCCGAAACGGGCACGACTTTCCGAACGACCCAGTAGTTTCACATTGATGAGAAATAATTAATTAGTTCGCTTTTCACGCAGTCGGTTTTTTTTATTTTTTAATTTAATTACTTTATTGTAAAACATTTTTTAATAGGAGAAAAACTAAATGCATGTAAATGGTTGAGAAAATAACAACATTAAAAAATATTTAGCTTCGACTATTCCGCTGAGCTTACTGAATGTAATCCAGCAAAGTATTTTGTATGAAAAGTGCCATATACTTTTATTAGAAGACGAATTAAATAAATTTTATATTGCAATGTCTTTAATGAGACTTAAATAGTCTCGTCGGAGCATAAAGGGTTAATTTAAAGCTAATCATTTTAGCATTTTGTAATAACCATGTTGTGAAAATAATTACAGATGACAACTGATAAGCTTTAAAAATGAGAGAGTTATTTTCACAATTTATCTTAATTTACTAAGTTATTTGTATTGCTTTTAAATGTAAAGTACCAAAGTATCTTTTTTTTTCTGCTCGAATTACAACGAATTGTGTAACAATAATGTCTTAACACATGAAATTCAAATAATTTAATTAAAAAAGGACTTTTTAATTAATTTGTAATCAATAAATTTTGTTTATAGCTTAAAAATAACATAGTTAATTTTGCGAAGATGAAGATACATAACTTCATCAATACTTTTTATGTATTTTATTTACAAATAAAAAAATATTGCAATATTTTATGCTTAGAATTATTTTTATTTTATATTATTTCAATTATTAAAAAATCATGTAACGATGCATTTAATTACAATTATTTTTTCGTAATTTAAATTTTTTTTTATTTTTTATATATTTTATTATTTAATTTAATTTGATTGGGAAAACTATAGTTATTAACTATTTCTATTATATTATGAAATTCAAACATATTGCATTACAATCATACACATAATTTGAATAATTTATTAAGAAATATTTATTTTTTTTAATTAAAAATGAGGCATGTAATACAAATGTAAATAAGTATGAGTAGTAAGTCAAAATTACGTCCACTATTAACCATATCACAATATTACAATATTTATTTGCTTAAAAGACGTTATAAAAATGCATTAAAAGTAAATTAAAAATCTATATTTACATGTTTCAACTCATAACTGAGTCGTCATTAGAATGTATAACAGAAAAATATAATGTAACTTTTTTTTTTTTTTTTTTTTTTTGTTATACATTCTGATGACGACTCAGTTATGAGTTGAAAAATGTAAATATAGATTTTTAATTTACTTTTAATGAATTTTTATAACGTCTTTTAAGCAAATAAATATTTTAATATTCTCATGAGGTATCTAATGTTTTATAATTAATCATTTATTGGCATAGACCCGACAACAGTTCGGGCAACAGTACTTTTTCTTAACGAGCAATTTTGGAGATTATTCACATGCAATTTGATTCGCGAAATATGATATTCTTTTAAGTCATATATTTAAAAAAAAAATGTTTCTTAATCAACTAAAATATAATATGACCAAATACGAAAATATACCGTAATCTCTTTCGAGTTACCCACTATTTCCAAAGGCGTTATTTATCTTTAGGAATTCCAGAAACTAATATATTTTCGAGATTTAAAGAAGCATTTATAAAAACAAAGTTTATTTTGCTACAACTGATTTTCAGAAATGTTTTCCGAGTACTTTTTTATAGTGCATTAATTAGTTATCCCAAAGCAGCATACCGGATTTTAGAATGTTGTCAATTCAACTGAACATTTCCGAACTGCTTAACTGAGTTTATACATGCAAGAGTAGCATAACTAATATTAATGTTAATGTTAATGTTAATGCTGATAATTTATCTCGTTCATCAGTAAAGCATGTTTATGAAACATTAAAATGTCTTCATTAAAACTGATAATATCCGAAAAATGTATATTACAGATTGAGAAAAATTGAGGACTAAAAATAGAAAATGTGAAAGGCCAAAAGAGGACATTTTCCAAGAGGGCGAAAAAAGAAAAACTCCTACTTCTGGTGCTTACAGTGTTTACCACTTCACTCTTTTGGGCTCTTAATTTAACACTGTAAAATGTAGGTACCTAGATTCCTTTCGTTTAGTTTCTAAATACTTAATACTATCATTTGTAAACAATTCTTTTATTTAAATATTTAATATTTTTCACTTTGCTTTAAAATATCTCATTGATGTAAATAATAACAACATGATCCAGTTGTATAATGGCTACCACTCGCCGCGCATCTTATCACTGCCGCATTCAGAGTTCTCCACTTCACGTCGTGTGGAACTTTCAACCAGCGACATTTTTCTACTCTTTTTTAAACGATTTCTACTAGGGTTGGCATTTCAAGGGTTCTCCTGTTTGTTAAGCTTGACATTTAAGACATTTTTTCATTAAAAAAAAAAAAAAAAAAAAAGGATTTTTGATTTTTTTGGTACTTTTAGCGTCTCCCATCTTTAATCCTCAATTATTAATACACTATAAAAACTACTTGGAAACGCTTCTGAAAATCAGTGGCAGCAAAAAAGAAAAACATTTTTTCAATAAACGTTTCATTAAATGAAAAAAATATATATTACTTTAAATTATTAATATTATTATTAATTTATTTTTAATTTATACATAAATCAGAACTCATAAAAACAATAAATTTAATAACAACAAAAAAATGTTTTGATAATGGATCATATTCTAAGAGAAATAACATAGCAATGACCACAATTTTTTTATGATTAATTTATCAAATTAATATCACGCCATGATTTTTAAAATAATATAAATATATATACACACACATGTGTATAAGTCATACAAACCGCAAACCCAATCTCCACTCATCTTTATATATTTTTGGACATAAACACCAAATTATTTAAATGAATTAATTATTGAGTTTACTATGTAGTTAAAAAAACATACAGTTTAGTTTGCTGATAAATTTAATGTTTTTAATTTTATTTATATCTGAACATATTTTTATTTATTCTGTGTAGGTAATTAAGTAAAATATTTTTACAAACAGATTTATGTAAAAGTGAATTATAATTATGCGTGCGCGTGTATGTTCATCAAATCTGCTTTTAATACGACAATTTCCATTTTTAATTTTACAGCAACTAAACACATCTATGAATTATTTAGAATACAAACTAAGATTATACTGAACGATTAAAAATACAACAAAGGTGCCATTTGATTAAAATAACAGTCTTCTATTCCATTTTATAAACTTTAATAAATGTTTCATTAAAAAAAAATTATTATTATTCTGTTCAGCTATGCAATTATTAAGAAAACAAACATTATTCATTAACAGTATGCATTATGCATCTGATCTGATAGTCAGAATTATAAAGGAGTATAATACATGTCTAGAAAAACTTTTTTTGTTATAGGAAACCATGATGTTACTTATACTTATTGATCTCAATGATACTTATTCAATCAAAAATACAGAGTGTCTCACGCCATACCAAACATGAAACTTTGTTCATAATTTTAGCAATAATGAAGAGATTTTAGCGAAAACATTTATTTTGCTTTCTGTGAAATGAGATGAAATCATAAGAAGTACTAGAAATTGTTATCATCCACGTCAAAAGATCCACTGACTTAGACGCATCAAAATTCAGAAAATAGCTGATAGTGCATATAGTGCCGCTGATCGAGTACAGTGCAATTCCAGACCTTCCCATGAACCATAACATTTCACAGCAAGCAAAATTATAAAGTTGAAGATTTGTTAAAATATCTTCATTACTGCTCTGAAAAAACATCCGAGCTCGGCTTGCTGTGGTTACCCCGTATTTTTGATTAACACCAAAACGACCGGAAGTTTTACTCAAGTTTTATAAAAATATTTTACACCGGAATTTTTATTTAAATCTGGTTATCATATTTATTTCACTTTTTTTTTTTTTTTTTTTTTTGTCATTTAAACTTATTTTACAAGTACATTTCTGGTTCGAACCGTAATATATTCATATGGTAGGTGTCAAAAAATGACCTCTCACGGTCTTTTTAGTGTTAAATAAGCGGATTGCGACTCTGGTTTCCATACAAAAATTGTTTATCTTCACGTGTATTTAGCACTTCTTAAAGTTCTGACCATCATTTCAGACACACCCCGTTTATATTGTTAACAATTTCTTAAAAGAGTGAAAAGAATGTTTTCTGAAAAGAATGTTTTACTTTCTTTTATTTAGGTTCATTGAAATAAGCCCAGCTTCGTATCAAGACTCGTGAGAACTACAACTTGAAAAATGGAAATGCAATAGATCTCAAACGAACTCCACTTGTTTCAACAGCTTATTCCTACTGCAACAACCATGATTTCATTTGACGCATTTCTTGATTTGTTTTATAAATCATCCAATTTACAGATTTTCGTATCAACGCTGTTCGTCCTAGTTATTTTCTACTATTGTTTCTGGCAATACCGTGGTATTCCACCAGGTCCATGGGGTATACCGATACTAGGTTTTTGGCCATTCATAAAGAATGATGATATTCAAATACAACTTCGACAACTTCGAGAAAAATATGGCGAAATATACAGCTTCACTGTAACAGGAAATTTATTTGTGAGTTTAAATAGCCTAAAAATTATCAGAGAAGCTCATATTAATAAAACGGAATGTTTTGCCGACAGATTCACGGGCTATGGTTTGTTGACTTACAGTTTTGACGATGGTAAGTTCCTTGATCTTCTTTTGTTTTTCTACCATAATAATAAATGCAATATTTCAAAAGTTCCTAATCATCAGAAACCTGATAATTTTGTCTTTAACACAAGCTATACAACTTTATATAAATATACAGCTTTACTGTAACAGGAAATTTATTTGTGAGTTTGAATATCTTTAAAATTATCAGAGAAGCTCATATTAATAAATCGGAATGTTTTACCAACAGATTCACGGGCTATGGTTTGTTGACTTACAGTTTCGACGACGGAAAGTTACTTGATTTTATTTACTCTCATAATAATTAATACAACATTTCAAAAGTTCCTAATCATCAGAAACCTGATAATTTTGTCTTTAACACAAGCTATACAACTTTATATAAATATACAGCTTTACTGTAACAGGAAATTTATTTGTGAGTTTGAATATCTTTAAAATTATCAGAGAAGCTCATATTAATAAATCGGAATGTTTTACCAACAGATTCACGGGCTATGGTTTGTTGACTTACAGTTTCGACGACGGAAAGTTACTTGATTTTATTTACTCTCATAATAATTAATACAACATTTCAAAAGTTCCTAATCATCAGAAACCTGATAATTTTGTCTTTAACACAAGCTATACAGCTTTATATAAATATACAGCTTTACTGTAACAGGAAATTTATTTGTGAGTTTGAATATCTTTAAAATTATCAGAGAAGCTCATATTAATAAATCGGAATGTTTTACCAACAGATTCACGGGCTATGGTTTGTTGACTTACAGTTTCGACGACGGAAAGTTACTTGATTTTATTTACTCTCATAATAATTAATACAACATTTCAAAAGTTCCTAATCATCAGAAACCTGATAATTTTGTCTTTAACACTAGCTATACAGCTTTACAACACAGCTTTGATAAATATACAGCTTTACTGTAACAGGAAATTTATTTGTGAGATTTAATCATCTTAAAAATTATCAGAGAAGCTTATATTAAAAAGTCGGAATGTTTTACTGATAGATTCACGTTGCTATGGTTTGTTAACTTAAAGTTGTTTTTCTCTCCAAATAATTGATTCAACATTGCAAAACTCCCTAATCATCAGAAACCTGATAATTTTGTTTTTAACATTCTTTTTTTCAAACTATATGACATGATAGATTGTTTCGTTTCAGAAACTGGATAAGTAATTTTCTTTTGTATCAATTACATTTATAATATATATATAGAAAATCTATCTATCAAGTTCAAACGTCATATTTACATTAATACTATCAAATAAACAACACGAATACTTGATTCACAATACATTTATTACTAAATGGGTGCAAGTATATAAAAGTTTTAAAAACATTTAAAACTATACAAGTTGTTAAAAAACATTTACGTCAGAGCATGTCAAAATCCCTAGCGCTTTCGGCTAAACTTTAGCCGTCATCAGGGGAACTTCTGTAGCTTCAAAGACATACGCTGGTTAAGTAGCAGAGGGTGAAACCAAAAGACAACAAATAGAAGGGATGGAAGGATAGAAAATAGAAGGGGTGCTATTGAAAAATAGAAAAAAATCGGGGGGATGGGGGAAGAGTTATTCAAAACCAAAATCGCCGGTTATCCCAAGTATATTAAACCATATACGTGGTATATCCATAAACGTTTTATCTTTCAATCTAGCACGTATATGGTTTAATGAAATCTATCTATAATTTGATACGTATATAGCACTATGAAATCTTTCTATAAATTGCTATAAATATTTTTACAGCTGTAAGCATAGCGAATGGTGAATCATGGAGAGTCCAAAGAAAATTTTTTCTGCAAAAGTTTAAGGAATATGGCATGTTAGCCATTAAAGATAACTTCTCTGGTTCAGTGTATGATACACTCAAAGAAACTGTGGAGGAGATACGAGCAAAGAAAGGTGAAGTATTTTCTCTGTCAGAGCTATTGACTGTTAAGTGCGCTGCCATCGTAAGAAGAATCTTATTTAATGATCAAGGTATAACAGAAGAAGAGTTAAAAGAGTTGAATCATGAATATGAAAAAGTGATAGAGATTCAAACTGCTAAAAATCTTCTCCTGATGGGAAATATAGCAAGGTATGTTACATATTTATTTTAATTGCACTCTTCCATCTTAGATATTTTTTTTGCTGACTGAAATTTATTGTAGATTTTACTACTTTTTTTATTAATATTTATCTCTTTTTTCTTTTTTCTTTTTTTTTTTTTTTGCAAATGATGAACCTAAAAACAGTTTTAATATCATAATAAAATGAAATGTAATAGAAAACAGTAAAGAATCCTGAAATATTATTGATAAAAAACGCATCAATGTAAAAGCTTCCGAATTAGATTCGTATCGTCCTCTTAAATGACAATCGAAGATTGTCATCGCAGCTACCTTCAATCTGGACAGGGCACAGGTTTCATTGTGAAAACATTCAGAGCTGTAGTGGAGGGTATACGGTGATATACACGGTATAGTTTCTGCCTTTTTAAGAGACACCGTATACACGCTGTTTCTTAAGTATACCAATAACGTATACTTCCTAGCGTATAGCCTCTGCCTATAGTATACCCTCTTTTTTATGGCTGTAAGACTGAAACATTGGGAGTTATTCCGGTGATATTTTTGTGAACACATGCGGTCTGTGGTTACATTTTAGACAAATAGGTGAAAAAGGGTGTCGTGATACTACAGCGTACAATTTTTGGGAGTTTAGTTTAACCACTTTACTGTTTTGCCCGAATTGCGTTCGGGCAAGAAGACTTTGCTTACTTTGTTACTAAAAGCTTTTGGATACAACTATTTTGTAACTGTAATCTCCTCTTTATTAACTGATAGACACTTTCCGATTGTATAAGGCAAATATTTTAGTACGGAAAAAGTGATGTTTTGCCTTTATTTTTATTTTATGGTTTTTTTAAAAAGTAACTGTTAAGGGCTTTAAGAGTATTAAAATGCATGTTAATAAAGTTTATATTAAAAATGTGGATTTAATTAACTAAATAAAACATCCGTGAACTAGGCGAAAGTGCGGACAAAAAGAGAATATTTGAAACTCATTGTATTATAATAGATAACTTCTCTAAAAAATTTCTAGCGAATAAAATATGCCACAATTTTGAAGAGATTTTAATGCATTGTTAAGATAGACGTAAAATTAGCGCAGTGTAACATATGCATGTAAAATTAGAAAGTGTTTGATAATTCTTGATAAATTTAAGAATTTTTTCTTCCTTTTTATAAAGGCTCTGATAAATTACATACACACACGCATACACACACATACACACACACATACATATATATATATGTATATATCAACCGTTTTCAGCCTGCTGCTATATGGAGGTCTGCACCGAAATTTTAGGTTGTTTCCTATCTAGCGCTTTGGTCGTCCAATTAATATCAGCCACTTTTCTGATTCCGTCGCTTCATCTTACTAGACCGAGAGGCGGCAGCACACACAATAACCTCATCGAGTTCACGGCTAAAATTCCGAGATTAGTTAAAACTGGATTTGCATATTAAAACGCAATCGGTCTGCCAACTCCGACACACCGGTAGAATACACCTGAAAACCCGATTTTAGCGGTTGACTCGTAGGTTTACCACTGTGTTTTCCTGCTCCCAGTCCTCCATGTTTTCATACCTTGGGGTGCAGGAAGACACAATGGTAAACCTACGAATCAGCCGCTAAAATCGAGTTTTCAGGTGTTTTCCACCAAAATATGACTTGGCAGACCGATTGCATTTAAATATTCAAATCGAGTTTAAGTAATTTTGGAATATCAGCCGTGAACTCGATGAGGTGATTGTCTGTGGTGCCGGCTCTCGGTCTGTACCCAAGGTCGTCTTCTTGGTCGTTTTATATTTCTATGATACCATTTTAGGGTGTTTGCACTCCATATTGTCTTGTCTTCTTGGAATGTGCCAAGCCCATTTCCACATTAACCGTTTAATTTTCTCGATGACCTCAAAGATTTCGTTTGACTTCTTTTTATGTCTTTTAGTTAGGGTGTCAACGATTTTAATGATTAATTCATGATTTTAATCAACTAATTTTTTTTTTTTTTTTTTTTTTTTTTTTTTTTTTTTTTTTTTTTACTCATTGATTAAAATCATAAATTTTCTGAATGTTTAAAATGACATAAAGAAGTATTAAAATCTAAGATGAACATAATGTGAAAGGTTTCTACAGGTACTTTGACTGATGAATAAACAACAACAACAAAAAAAAAAGCTTTAAATAATTGTTTCTAAACTTAATTCTTGAGTATTGTAAGAAATTATGCGCAATGAGTTTATGAAAAGCATAGTTTTTAATCATGATATCAAACTCTATATAATTTGCAGTATCATAATTTCCTTTGAGTAATCACATATTCATTCTTTGAAATAAAATAAGCATAGCAAGTACAATGAATTTCTGCAAAGCATCTTCTTAAAAGCAAAACTTCTTTCTTTTTTAAAAAAATTGAACCATTGAAAGTTAATTATCCCCACTGACAGGTAATAATGCTATTTAATATTTTGAGAATTTCATATATAACTGGGTATTCTTCTATTTACTCTGTATGTGTGTATGAATAGATTTAACTCATTTTTATAATTTTTTGTTAGCATACAGATACATGTGTGTAAGTTGAGATTTAGGCGGTGAACAGTAAATTTTCTAAGTTCAAATGCAAAACGAGCTGCAAATAACATTTATTAGTTTTGTTATTTGTGCTACTAACTAAAGAAATTACTTATTGGCAGTTTTTATTAATTCTGTAATTACTTGTTTTCTCTGGGCCCTTTTTTAAGGGCCCCTTTTTAATTTGGCAAAATGCACCCTGCCTTTTTTCGAAATATTGAAATTCCCTGTTTGTAGCCAGAGATTTCTTGTAAAAAACTTTCTCATTCTACAGTTTTTCTAAATCCATGTTTCCCTCAATTTCCAGCCTAATATTCAGCCAAGTGCACAGGAAAAAATTTATATTGCTTAAAAATGTATTAATTTATTAATCAATTTTTAACTAAGTCAAGGGGAAAAAGCAATCTAAAATGTATTTGTTGATTTATAATAAAATGTTACGCAAATGCGTTTTTGGTTACAAATGCAGTCGAGATTCCAATGAATGATATTCATTTTGTCGAAAGTGTAAGCCCAGCAATATTTGGCAAAAGAGTTATTCTGGGAGGTGCAAAAGACACTGTTTTATAAAGAACCAAATGAATGTGATAAATTTATAAACTAACTTCAAATGAAAACAAATGGTTAAGAAGGAAAAGATCTTTCGCAAAAAATCCCGAATAAATCGAAAGTATTTGAAGTGTTCCAAATTCCAAAGGATTTTTGGCAACCGGATATCCTAAATTGACAAAATTAGAAAGAAATTTAAATAGACTGGTAATGGAAAAGTCAGTAAGAATTTTTAATGATACAGCTTAAATAAGAAGATTGACGATAATTTAAAACCAGTTGGACGAGCCAATCCCAAAACTTTCTTCTATCTGATACATATTAATATTTCAAACACAATTTACAAATGTTAATACTGCAATATTACTAGTTCAATACAATACCAACTTTGATTTTCATCTTAAATTTCTGCTTCAGCCAATTAATCGGAGTAAAAACGAGTTAATCTCGATCATGACATTTATTAAAATCAATAGTTTTCGTTATTCTGTTGTACATCAGCTGTTTGCGAATAGACAGCTTAGCGGATGCGAAGTTCTCATCGCTGAACGAAGCACCGATGTACAACAGAACTACGAAAAATCGAGAAAATTTGACAAAAATCGCTATTACAGTACCCCCTTCAGGCGGAATATTTCCAAATTCGAGGAGAACCTGTTAGTCCAAGAGCAGTTAAACATTTTAGGGAAGGTATTTGAGGCACCCTGAAAATTTGTGCAACACTTCTTTTGTAATGGCTGAATACAAAATCGAATGTCTGGCTGAAGGATCTGGCCCAAAAACTGTGCCAGACACGTGCCAAGTGCCATTTTTTTTTTTTTTTTGACTACCCAAAAAAGGTATTTGAGGCACGCTGAGATTGAGACAGAATAATATTTATACTTAGAAAAAAATGTTTTGAAAACGACAGACACTTTAGTCGGCCCAAAAACTGTGCCAGACACGTGTCAAGTGCCATTTTTTGACTACCCAAAAAAGGTATTTGAGGCACGCTGAGATTGAGACAGAATAATATTTATGCTTAGAAAAAAATATTTTGAAAATTACAGACACTTTAGTCGGCACAAAAACTGTGCCAGACACGTGTCAAGTGCCATTTTTTGTCTGGCACAGTTTTTGGGCAACGATCCTTCAGCCAGACATTCGATTTTGTATTCAGGCATTACAAAAGAAGTGTTGCACAAATTTTCAGGCTGCCTCAAATACCTACTCAAAAATGTTCAACAGCTCTCCTACTATGTTTGCTATAGCCAAAAACATACACAAAAAATTTGGTTCAATTGTATGCATAACTGCATACACTGTTTGATGATACAATAGCAACAAAAGGACACACACACACACACACACGGATAGATAGACATTTTGTATAAACGCATTTTTTGAGATCTCTGACCCCTGAAACGTGTAAATTCGTCGAAAACCGGAAGTCGAAAAAAAATTCTATTCCAATACTTTTTTCTATTGAAGATAGAAGAAAGTAAAAATAATTATGTGTTTACCATTGACGGAACTTAAAATCAATTTATTTTAAAGCAAAACAATCGCAAAACTATATCAAACGCACAATAGGGAGATATTAAAGAAACCATACACTTTGGATATCGTTTTATTGTTTTCATTCTGTTATTTTAAAATATTTTTAAGTTAGATAAAAGGTTTAAATCTATATTTTTATTTTTATTTTACAGCTAAATCAATTTGATAAGCCTTGGATAATGGAATATTACACATAAAATGGATATTCGGATATTTGAAAATAATTACATACTCTTAATTTTCAACGTCGATGGAACAAATATAAGGGGCGCTAAAATTTTACTTTAAAATAAATTACAAAAATAAATACCACCCTAATACGCACACAAACACACACTCACACACGCATATATGTGTATATAGTGTATAAATTTATCATTACATATATATTTACATGACTTCTAATTATCTTTTAGGGTTGCACAATTTACCTCTTTTTCCCTTTCCGTTTAAATATTTTAATTTATTTTTTAAATCAACTGTATTTCTAACACTTTCCAACAAAGTTGAAAGATGTTTATGAAATATGTAATGTGAACTTTAAAAAGACCACACAAACATACACTCACACACGCATATATGTGTATATAGTATATATATTTATCATTACATATATATTTACATGACCTCTAATTATCTTTTAGGGTTGCACAATTAACCTCTTTTTCCCTTTCCGTTTAAATATTTTAATTTATTTTTAAATCAACTGTATTTTTAACACTTTCCAACAAAGTTGAAAGATGTTTATGAAATATGTAATGTGAACTTTAAAAAGACCACACAAACACACACTCACACACGCATATATGTGTATATAGTATATATATTTATCATTACATATATATTTACCTGACCTCTAATTATCTTTTAGGGTTGCACAATTAACCTCTTTTTCCCTTTCCGTTTAAATATTTTAATTTATTTTTAAATCAACTGTATTTTTAACACTTTCCAACAAAGTTGAAAGATGTTTATGAAATATGTAATGTGAACTTTAAAAAGACCACACAAACACACACTCACACACGCATATATGTGTATATAGTATATATATTTATCATTACATATATATTTACATGACCTCTAATTATCTTTTAGGGTTGCACAATTAACCTCTTTTTCCCTTTCCATTTAAATATTTTAATTTATTTTTAAATCAACTGTATTTTTAACACTTTCCAACAAAGTTGAAAGATGTTTATGAAATGTGTAATGTGAACTTTAAAAAGTCCACAGTCTTACTTAAAAGGTGACTAAAGTAATGAAAAAGATGTTACAAAATAGTTTAAAATTAGTTATTAAAATATTCTCTGATGATGAGCTTGGAAAGCTTGAAAGTACTAAGAAGTTTTAAATAAAATGTATATTTTAAACTTGTAACGTCTCTTTCAATACTTTAGTCGCCTTCTAAGTAAGACTGTGGACTTTTTAAAGCTCACGTTATACCTTTTATGTTGAATCAAGGTGAAAAATTTCGTTTCGTCTTATGATTTAGGTGTTTATGAATTCGGTTTGTCTGGCCGCATGTCTGTCCACACTCTAACTCACGTAAATATACAGTCGAACCTCGTTATCCCGACATTCTAATGACCAGAAAAAAGTGTCGTCATAAGCGGAGTGTCGCGGTAACCGGAGTTGGATAAAAATATGTTTATAAAAAGCTGTGTTTTTAATTAATTTAAGGCAATTTTAAATTCATAACTGTTCTTGCAGTTTTAAGCAATAAAACATTATTATTAAACAAAATAAACACAAAAACAAAATTGAAAAGAATAAAAATCAGATTTATGATGACTTGTATTTTTATTGTTACATAAAATGTTGCTGAATTAAGGTTTGCTTATCCCTTGATGTGCTTCCTACAATTCTTTTTTCAATATTATACAATGAATCGTCATAAATATTTGTTGTTTCAGAAATGGATGTTAGATAATTTCTGATCGTTTCAATGCAATGCACTGCTTCTGTTTTAGTCGGATAAAAAACACCGTGTGTAACCACAAGAAAGCGCCGCCTCATCAGAACAAAAAGACCGCGAGTAGATTGATACGTCTTATCTGGAGCTTAAGTGGATCATTTATAGCGTGTGGGTTTATTTATTCAGATAAAGGATTGAAGTTAAATTTCTCATTTATCTCAATGGGTATTTTAGACACTTTTGTGAAAAGTTTGGCTAAGACATTGCTTACCGCTTAATTTCCGTGCTTATAAGGGGGATTATAAAAAATGGACAATCTTCGTAAACCGTCGGGATATCCGGAGTTGAAAATTATTTAACGACGTAAAATCCGGAGTTTGTTTACATTAAAATCATGTACAGAAAATCGAGACTTTGAGAAACTGACGTGATAAGCGGAGTGACGTGAAAACCTGGTGTTGTGATAACGAGGTCCGACTGTACTCCGATTTTCATGCTATTGATGTTTATTATGGCATATTCGGTGTTGAATAGGCGGTGTGTGGCATTAACAATTCATTTACAGCAGCACTCAAAAGAATTCCGTTACATTATGGTGAATGGAGAAAAATCGTTTGCAGAGTATTTTAATGAGATTACGCTATTTCAAATGTATTGAAATTGATATAAATCACTGCACTACACTACAAGATGATTACTATCGAATAGGGCATTCATAGCATTTGTCGTTCATTTACAGGGATACACAAAAGAAATCGGCTACAGTACTGTCTTTGAGCAATAATTGTTGGAAGTGCGTTTTCAAATTCGGTATGCGCTTTTAAATGGAAGAAATTTATTTCCCATGTTACTCGTCGTCTATAAATTTTATACCTGGTATACAGAGTTGTACAAAAGAAATCACGTACTATTCTGCTTATTAGCGGAAATTGCTGGAGGAAAAATTTCAACTGAGGTATTTATTTCCAAACTGAACTAAATTTTTGAATGCATTTAGTTAATAGATACAATTAAATATATATCATATACAGGGCTACTCAAAAAATTTGGATAATTATCCGACTGTTGATTGGAACTGCTGAATTCGGGATTTCAAATGTATTATGCGTTTCTAAATAGTTCAATTAGCCATGATATTTCAATTTATTAAACGGTGAAATTTGTTACATTATTCTGAATGTGTTGGAAAGTGTTTCAAAATTTATGCTTGAGACATTTTTCTGTCTTGTTTTTTTTTTTTTTTTTTTTTTTTTTTTTTTTTTTTTTTTTTTCTTCTCGGGACATTCCAAGAAAATCGTCTCATAAAAAAATCGGTGAAAGAATTTATTTTTCAATCCTCATTGTCATAGCACGGTACTAAAAATAATTTATAAATTTTAAATGCAAAAAACAAAAATGAGACTTGCTAAACTTCCAACTGATTCTTACAAATTTGTACATTTTTTTTCTAGGTACTTGGTTTTTCCTTTCATGCCTTCTTATTGGACTTTCTTACGAGGCCATGGAAACATTCAGAAAATACTTATGAGGATCATCAACCGTCATAAAGAAAACTTTGATGAGGGTCAAATCTTGGATATTATCGATTGTTGGTACAAAGAAAAAAAAGAAAGAGAAAAAAAGGGCGATCTCACCTCAAGATATTTTACCGGTAAAGGAAACAAACTTTAATTAGGTTCTAAATATTATATCATAGTTTAAAAAACAATATTTATCCTTCGAATTCTATCCAAAATCTATGACTACTCTGGCTATACTCTGACTGCAATTGCTGTAAATTATTTTCTGATTTAGCCTAAATTCCATATTTTATCCATAATATTAGCACGATGAATAACTACAGTGTAATAAACTACATAAAAATTTATTAATATGGCTGAAATATTTACAAAAATTATATGTAATCTCTTGGTTACACAGGATTCTGAAAACTTTTCCTTATCGTTCAGAAACCATTCATTTGGAGAGAGATCAACCAGAAATCTAAAAAAAAAATGGTAGGTAACGGAGGTTTGGTGAAATATTTCCAAAATTGAAAAAAAAAAAAAAAAATACGAAAATCCTCTGTTGTGCCAAGGTTACTCACGATTCCGAAAATCTGTCTTTTTCCTTCAAAAACCATTCATTTGGAAAAAGAGATATCAGAAATCTCAAAAAATAGCAGGTAACGGAAGTTTAGGGAAACATTTCCATAATTAAAAAACATATATATATGAAAATTCTTTGTTATGCCATGGTTACCCGAGATTCCGAAAACTTGTCTTTTTCCTTCAAAAACCATTCATTTGAAGAAAGAGATATCAGAAATCTCAAAAATAGCAGGTAACGGAAGTTTAAGGAAACATTTCCAAAATTAAAATATATATATATATGAAAATTCTTTGTTATGCCATGGTTACCCAAGATTCCGAAAACTTGTCTTTTTCCTTCAAAAACCATTCATTTGGAGAAAGAGATATCAGAAATCTCAAAAAATAGCAGGTAACGGAAGTTTAGGGAAACATTTCCAAAATTAAAATATATATATATATGAAAATTCTTTGTTATGCCATGGTTACCCAAGATTCCGAAAACTTGTCTTTTTCCTTCAAAAACTACTCATTTGGAGAAAGAGATATCAGAAATCTCAAAAAATAGTAGGTAACGGAGATTTAAAGAAGCATTTTCAAAATTAAAAAAATGTTAATGTAGCAAAAATGTTTAGGAAAATTCTATGTTACCCCATGGTTACCCACGATTCCAAAAACCTTTTCTTATTTTTTTTAACACCAATCAGAAATCTGAAAAAATAGTAGATTACTGAAACATTTATGATATAATAATAAATATATAATAAAAATATATTTATATAGCAGAAAAATTTGCGAAAATTCTATGTAACAGCATAGTTATCTGCGAATCGGAAAACATTTCTGTTTTCTTCAAAAACGATTCATTTGGAGAAAGACCATTCAGAAATCTCAAAATAGCCACGCTTATCCGCTATAATCTGAAAACATTCCCCAATCTTTCGGAAAATATTCATTTGGGGAAAGATCAATAAGAAATCTCAAACTAGTTGGATGTGCCAATCCCAAAACTTTCTTCTATCTTATACATCTTAATATTTCAAAAACTAGTTACACATGTTAATACTTCAATATTATTAGTTCATTACTACACCAACTTTGATTTTCATCTTAGATTCCTGCTTCAGTAAATTAAATGAACTAAAAACGAGTTAATCTATATCATGATATTTGTTAAAATTAATAGTTTTTCCTTAATCTGTTGTTATCAGATGTTTGCGAATAACCGGCTTAGCAGGAAGTGAGTTCCCGCCTTTGCACGAGCCGCCGATGGACAATAGAACTACGAAAAATCAAGAAAAGTATACAAAAATCGTTATCACAGAGCCCCTTTACCGTGCGATATTTCCAAATTCAAGGAGGACCTGTTGGCCAAAGCGAAAAACATGCACAAAAAATTTGGTTCAATTGTATGCATAATTTTATACACTTTTCGATTGTACAATAAAGAAAATGGTACAGACATCGTAATTATAGCGCACCCTTCCAACGGAATTTTTCCAAATTCAGGGAGAACTTTCATGTCATGACCAAAAAGAAACACAAAAAATTTGGCTCAATTCTATGCATAACTTCATACACTTTTCGATGGTACAATATTCAAAATGGCACAAAAATCGCTATTAAAGCGTCCGCTAGCGGCAAATTTTTTCCAACTTAAGGAAGGACCTGCTTGCCATAGCCAAGAACTTAAAATAAAAATTCGGTTTAATTCTATGCATAACTTCATACACTTTTCGATGGTACAATATGCAAAATCGATATTACAGCGCTCCCTAGCGGCGAATTTTTTCCAAATTCAGGGAGGACCTGCTTTTCATAGTAATAAACTTAAAATAAAAATTTGGTTCAATTCTATGCATAACTTCATACACTTTTCGATGGTACAATATTCAAAATTGCACGAAAATCGCTGTTACAGCGCCCCCTACCGGCGAATGTTTTCAAATTCAGGGAGGATCTGCTTGCCAATGCCAAAAACTTAAAATAAAAATTTGGTTCAATTCTATGCGTAACTTCATACACTTTTGGATGGTACAATATTCAAAATCGCACAAAAACGCTGTTACAGCGCCCCTACTGGCGATTTTTTTCCAAATTCAGGGAGGACCTACCTGCCATATCCAAAAACTTAAAATAAAAATTTAGTTCAATTCTATGTATAACTTCAGACACTTTTAGATGGTACAATATTTAAAATCGCACAAAAATCGCTATTACAGCTCCCCCTACCGGCGAATTTTTTCCAAATTCAGGGAGGACCTACCTGCCATATCCAAAAACTTAAAATAAAAATTTGGTTCAATTCTATGCATAACTTCATATACTTTTGGATGGTACGATATTCAAAATCGCACAAAAATAGCTATTACAGCGCCCCCTACAGGCCAATTTTTTCCAAATTCAGGGAGGATCTGCTTGCCATAGCCAAAAATTTAAAATAAAAATTTGGTTCAATTCTATGCATAACTTCATATACTTTTGGATGGTACGATATTCAAAATCGCACAAAAATAGCTATTACAGCGCCCCCTACAGGCGAATTTTTTCCAAATTCAGGAAGGATCTGCTTGCCATAGCCAAAAACTTAAAATAAAAATTTCGTTCAATTCTATGCATAACTTCATACACTTTTTGATGGTACGATGGCGACAGACAGATGGACACACGGACAGACAGACATTTTCTATAAACATGTTTTTGGGGATCTCTGACCCCTAAAACATGTAAATCCGTCGAAAACCGGAAGTCGAAAAAAATTTCGATTACAATACTTTCTTCTATTGAAGATAGAAGAAAGTAAAAACAGTAGGTAACGGGGGGTTAGGGAAACATTTCCAAAATAAAAATATGTTAATATAGCACAGACGTTTGCGAAAATTCTTTTTTACGCCATTGTTGCCACGATTACAAAACCTACCCCTATCTTTCGAAAATTATTCATTTTCGGAAAAATCAATCAGAAATATCAAACAATTGTAGGTAACCGAGCTTTACTGAAACATTTCTAAAATAAAAGATATTATTGTTGCATAAACGTTTATAAAAATTCTATTTAACCCCATATGGATACCCACGTTTCCGAAAACCCTTTCCTATCTTTCAAAAGGCCAATCAAAAATCTTGAAAAATAATAAATTATCGATGTTTACTGAAACATTTCTAAAATTAAAAATATATGTTAATGAAGCAGAAATGTTTTTGAAAATTCCATGTAGCACCATGATTATTCGCAAATCCGAAAACCTTTTCCTATCCTTCTAAAACAATTCCTTTGGAGAGTTATCAATTAGATATCTCAAAAATTAGTAAGTAACCCATATTTACTGAAACATTTCAAAAATAAATATCCCCTTTTGCTACCCGAATATTTCCAAAATAATGTTCCGAGTAATTTTGAAAACTATAGACGAGGACAAACTATAGTCGTTTCTATAGTCGAGGACAATTATGAAGTTACCCTGAATTTTTATAAACATTTAATATAAATCAAAATACGTTTTTACAACTTTTTAGAAGTACTTTGAGTATTAACCACCACGTGTATGTAAATAAATTCTGTATCTTATAGTAATGTAAAATTATGAAATGAACCTGTTATCACATTTCTGTATTGATTTATTTTTAAGTCAGGATAAAAAAAGAGGGTAGTAACTTCACATTTGCATGTTAGGATATTTTAATAATTTAATACTATTTTTTGTGTCCTTAAACATAATACTCGTGTATAAGTCGACCCCCCCCCCCCCCAATTCTTATGCAAAAGTTTGAAGAAAAAATTGAATTTTCTTGTATAAGTCGAACCACATTTTTGGTAGAATGTTGAAAAATGATTTGAAATCGAGGATTAAGAAAATTAATAAATTTTCTTTCAATTAGTAAACATTTTTTTAACGTTTCTAATCAAACTTTTTTTTTAATTCAACGTTTTAAAACTGTATAATTATGTAAAACCGAAGAAGTTTAAATTATCTTGAAACCTATTCACATCAACTTAATGATACTTAAAATGAATTTTTTTTTTTTTGAAAAATCTATTCAAACCTTATTTACACGGGTAAAAAATTCCTTGGAATGCTAAAATATAGTACTTCTTCGTATTGCTGACTTTTAGGAGAGATATCTAGAAGCATTCTCAAGTTTAACTTTTTTATAAAAAGGGATTGAATGCTCCTGTATTGAAGGAACAACACAAGAGAAAATGGGTGCAGAACAATTACAGGGGCATTATTGTTGAGCTTTTTTTTTTTAATCACAGGGAAATGACCATTATCTGCTTTTATCTCTCTCTCCAACCTAGACCCATATGGAATTGCTTAAAAGACTTGCCCATTAGCCAGTTATCTGCATTTTTTAGCCCCCGGTATGGTATGCTATTTCTTTCTCCCAGTTTATTTTGTGCCGTCTCCAAAATATAACGTTACCTTACAGAAGCTAGACCTAAAGCAAAGCATTGCGATTAAATATTCTATAGCAATTTTTTAAATTTCAAAGCATCGCATATTTTCAATTTTTATACCGTCGTATTGGGAAAAAATGTACTTTTAAATGCAATTTGTTTGAAAATTGCATCTCCCATTTATTTTTGAAATATTAATTTTTTTTTTGTAGTTTTTAGCACCATTTGTTTAATTTTGGCAGCTCAAGTACTCCATTTATGTGGAAAGTAAAGGGAAAATACTTGAAAAATAGCAATTATATCTTTTTGCTGCAATTTTCTCATAACAGCCGAAAGAAAATGTAATTAAAATACGTGCTATTTTGAAAAAATATAAACGAATAATTTCTTTTAAAACATTGAACTATTATAAACTATATTTAATTTTAAGTATTTATAGACACTTTCAGTCATTACGTTTTGGTTGGAAACTGACTCCAAACAAACGGCTGCCATGCGTCATTTCTTTTTAAATATAAATTGTGGAAAATGTTACCAATACATATCAAGTATTAAAATGTGAGATATAGATATAAGATATAGCTGCAACACATAAACAAAATAGAAAATACAGCATAGCAACCGTTTTTTTGGAGTCAGTTTCCAACCAAAACGTCATGACTGACGTCACGACTGAAATCGTCTACATTAATGTTACAAATAAATGAAGGCCTATGAATCATTAGAGAGCCTTTTTTTGTCGAGTTTCTTTAATGACGGCATCTTTTTGCTGCATTTGTGTATCATTTTGCGATAGTGACATACTATGCATGCTTTACTGTAGATGTTTAAGAGTGGATCGTAAATGTGGAATTCTTAAGCGGGTGCGAATGACCATTTTACATAAAATAAAAGTGTGCGCTTTAAGTCTTAAAATTGAAATATGTTTTGTACTATTTATATATACATATTTTTTTTTTCATCGGGGGGCAGCACTAAATTCTGAAAAAGCAGAATTCCTCTTTTCTAGTTTTTCTTTTTTTTTTTTTACTAACTGGTCTATAAGTCGACCCCCAGTTTCAGCTCCCAAATTTTGTCTAAAATTCTTCGACTTATATACGAGTATGTACGGTAATTTAACTCCTTCCCTCGATTATGTAAATATTCTGACATATTCAACTTTTCAATTCATCCTTGATATTGTTTTCGTTTACATAAATGTTTGCATTTATATGTATTTAAACACTTCATGCTTTTTTCTGGTAAGAATAGTGCAGTTACAGCTATAACAAATTCTTGCAACTGCTCCTAACAGCAAATTTTCATCTTACAATAGATTTTTAGAACAACGTTCATTATTTAAACTTGCTATTCCAACAACCTTTTCTTGAACTCTCGTTTCAACAAACATTAAGGGAAAAAGGTATACATATATACATTTATATATATACCGGGTGTCCCAAAAATGACTGATGGATTTTAAAATTCCATAACTTGCAAACGGTGACATATATTAAAAAAATTCTTGCAGGAGTGTTATGTAAAATGTCAGGAGTTTTTAATGCTGCGATTATCAGTTTTAGTTACAAATAGCAACGATAGATGGCGCTGCAAGCAATAACCGCGAAATTCAAACTCGATTTTTCGGCCTCTCTCTTCTTCCATGCGAAAAAAGGAGATTAAAATGTATTGAATGGATCCCAAAGTACCAAAAATTGAGTCTGGACTGAGCGCCTATTGCTCTAAGCGCCATTTATAGTTTGAAATTAGAATTAAAATCAAGAATCACAGTACAAAAACTCCTGACATCATACATAACCCTCCTGCAAGAATTTTTTTAATATCTGTCACCGTTTGGAAGTTATTGAATTTTAAAATCCATCAATCATTTTTGGGACACCCGGTATATATATATATATATAGAGAGAGAGAGAGCCATAATATAATTACAAATCATCATCTAATTCCAATTACAATAATTAATTCAATAAATTTAGCAGCAAATTATAACTGTAACATTACACAAAATACCGATGGAACCCTATACAAGTAATACTAATTAAGCAAAATCCACCAATTGACCAGAACACTGCATACAACCAATCCAAATTAACACATGAAAAACCACCAAATTTTGAAAAAAAAATCCATTAAAGACATATGAAACAAAAAACCTGCAAAATAATGTTGAACACTTAAAAGACATATTGTAAACGAATAATAGAGAAAATGGAAGGATGGAGTCGGAAGCTTATTTAGCATTTCACTTCATCAAGGGTACATGAAATGCCAATATAAGCAAAAGCATAGTCGATTTCTGTAAAAGAATCCAGCATAAGCTAAAAATTAGATTCTTTATGTACCCGATCGACCACACACCAAAAAAAAGCATAAATTTACCATGACAGGTAGATTGAATTAAATAAAAATATTAACCAATACAAGATCCGTAATAACGAACAATATTAATTTAAAGAAACAATTAAATTTGAAGACATACCAAGCAAGAGAATTGCAATGACCCTACTACATCTTGAACAAGTAGCAATATTATCACAGCAAAAGTCCCGCCGATTTATTGGCACAGTTAAAATCGAATTCTTACGGTTTCAAAACAACACAGTGTGCAGAAAAAATACACAACTTCTAATAAAAATAATTAACGTATATCGTCTAAATTATAAAAATTATTATATGCATTAAAAGGATCCTGTAATAAATTATTACAAAAAATGTATATAGTTAAATTATTTAAATTTCAACGTGTCATAATATAGAGAAATATTAAAATATAAATAAATTATATGGCAACAATATTATTTAGAACTAAATAAATAATTATTTAATGCTACCATCTAGCTGTACTTATTAAAGAACACATAAACCTTGAAATAAAATATTTTGTAGTGCTGCCATCTGTTGTAAATAATGTAAATAACTTATATAACTGTAGAACAATTGCATCGATTCTTAAAACACAAAAAGAACATACTAAAAATGCACATCTAAATATCGATAATAATCACTTATCATCTATATTAGAATGTTTATAATTATTTTTAATTATTTTATTGAATAATAAGTAAATTAATTATAGTAATTATAGTAATTATTAATTAATAGTAAGTAAATTAATAATAATATCAATTAAGTTACAAGTATGATATAAAAGTATGTTTTATTATGCACATATTAAATTTAATGTTTTAAATTTTAAATGTACTATACAAAATGGGAGGGGGGGGGTATATAAAAACATATTACAACATTTCTTCGTACTGTTAATTACAACTAACAAACTATAATAACGTCCACCATTATAAATTGATATTGAAGTAAATCAATACATGTAACTTAATTTTATATCAATATAATATAAATATCTCAGTACAGTGTCAAGGACAACAAATCTCATGAGGACCACCATACAAACCAACGAATTAACAAATCACCCCCCCCCAGTTTTTTTTAATACATACCATTCCCTTTTTTATAATATATATACATATATTAAATCAACATTTGCGTATAAATTATCCAGACAACACCGCCCTCCTCCATAGTTTAACATCTACTCGCCCAGCCATCCTATTTTTATAAAAAATTATACATTTTGTATTTTTAATTTTTTTTTTGTTCATTTTTTTTAATACTTTTTTGATAAATATTTTTTGATACGCAAAATGTTAATAGTAACATACAAGAAACCGCCCCACTAAACATTGTTTAGATCATTAATTACC
This sequence comes from Maratus speciosus, assembly GCA_963932465.1. Classification (NCBI taxonomy): domain Eukaryota; kingdom Metazoa; phylum Arthropoda; class Arachnida; order Araneae; family Salticidae; genus Maratus; species Maratus speciosus. The sequence goes on from OZ010792.1 coordinate 311,415,438, forward strand.
TGTAGATTAATGAATATATGAATTTCTTAGGAAAAAAAGAATTTAATGCATCAAAAATTAATTGTTTAATGTTTTTATTTATAAGATGTGATGAACATAAACTTTTGATTCTATATAAATGGTTAATTAAAATATTACGGTAAATTGAAATATGTAGACAGGATTTAAAATGAGTAAATGTGTTAACTTTGAATTGAAAGTCTTTACGTTTGTCATAAAGATCAGTAATAGTTTTGTTTTGTGCGATTATTATCTTTAGATCTAAAAAGTTAATGGTATTATTTGTTAATAGGTTTTCTGTCAATTCTAAATTAGTTGGATAATCAACTGGAAATTGGGTAATATTTGATTGTTTAGTGTCAACCAAAATTATGTCATCAATATATCGATACAGTAGTATATTATCATCACTGAAATTACGTTCATATTGATATAAATATAAATCACACATTAAACTGGATGTAGATCCAACTTGTGGCATTCCTTCTATTTGTAGATAAATAATATTATCTTGTAAGATATAGTTATTGTAAATTATAAAATTAGTTACAGTGCGAGAATATTTTAAATCCATATATGAAGGAAGAGTTAATTTATTTTTATGTGTTCTAAATAGTGTATTAATTATATTATGCACGTCTTTAAGATTTATATTATTAAAAAGATCTTTGAAATCATATGTACGAATATTTTTAACACATTTAATGTCTTTAAGTACATTAACTAATAGATAACTGTTTTTTATACAATGTTTAATATCAATTTCTGTTGTTAGATTATAAATTTGACTGAGAATTTTTAATAATATATTGTTTACATAATTATTATATGTATTACATCCAATTGTAACTGTTCTGAATTTAAGTGGTGTCTGAATTTAAGTAGTTAAAGTTAGTAGGAGTAAAATTTAGTAGTTTATAATAAGCACTAATCTTATGATTGTTAACAGTAATGTCATCATTAGTTTTTTGGAAAGACTTATTTGATGAAATACAAGATGTAAGAAGATGGTGTTAATAAGATTTGCACATAGTTGCATATTTATTAGGGGATTTGTCAATATATGTGATAACATAGTCTTTTGGAATATTAATAACTTGTTAGAAAATATGTTTGGTATTGACTTTAACAAGATTTGATACATTTGCCTGAAGACCATCAGTTAACTTTTCTATAACCAGTATTTTCCATTGATTAAAATATGCAACAGGTTTATAGTAATAAATATAAATTTTATATATAAATAAATCAATATCATATGTAAATTGCTTTAGAATTTACTTTAAATTAAGTTTGGATGGAAGTCTATATTTAGTACCATATCACATTAATTTTCTTAATGTAAAATCATTTACAATATTAAGATTACCCGTAATAATATGACCATGATCTTTATTAATGTATTGCTTAAGTGAGGGATCGTTACATTTACAAGGGAAAGTACTTGTAGCAGATGTATTTTTTTTTTTTTAAAAGAATTATGATTAAAAATCTTTCTTCCTAAAGGAATTGGATATTTAAATGTTCTAGATATTTGAATATATATATATATATATATATATATATATATATATATATTGATGACAAGCGCCATTTATCTGTTACTTAACTATCGGTCGCTTATGAGCAATCGACTGATTTGAATAAACCACTATGTTAGAAACCCCAATGCTTTACAAAGAAGTTAGATTTTCATATTAAATTTTACTTCATGAAATTTACGGTAGTATTAGTTTTACTTAAAATTTCAAATTCATTCAAATGTATTTCTTGAATATTTTATGTTCACAACTCGGAATCAGATAAAAGCATTTGTAACTACTTCCCTTCGTCAAAACTAATTTTAATACAAATTAGCATAAAGTAATCATAATTAGTTTTAACTTACATTAAGGAAAAGTAATATTAAAGCTGAAACGAAAATTTGTTGCTGTTAAAACCGGAATTAACTAAGAATGATGAGATGTTTTCAGTTATTAACGGTGTTTACTATTTAAAAATAGTTCTAAAATAGGTTCTACACGCCAACAACGAAAGATACATGCTTCGATACTTCCACCTTTTTGGCTGTCAAGTGATCAAAATATTCTTATTTCACAAAATTGTCGTAATGACGTTAGAAACAGAAAAACAACCGAGATCGGGGAAGTACCGCGGTCTGTCGCTTTCATTGCAGAGCACTAAATTTAACCAGGGATTACACTATGAAATAGAACCGATTGGTCAACGAGTTTGAATATTATTAGTCAATTTTCATAAGTAATAGTTAAATGATACGTGTAAGTTTATATATATATATATATGCATAGACTGTAAGTAATTTGGAGAGTCTTTCCTTTCACTTTTTTTTATTGTAACGTTGTCAACTAATTTTAATTGAAATTGTGATGAATCCAGGAAAACATTTATGAAAATAAACAAAGATTTATTAAAATTATTTTTCTTCAACATTAAAATTACGTCTAATTTATTAAAAAATACATCACATATACCTTGCCCTTTTTTTTATATATCAGTTTCAATTAATTTTAGATGAAATTCCGATAAATCAAATATATGTATGTATATATATTGATATTCAAATATATATTTATATATATCAATAATCTCGAATTTTTATCTTTTATTCGAACTTAAACGAATTCATTGAAAACTATTAGATACATACCAATGCCTTATAAGAAATGTATATGAGCATAATTTATCTGAAAATTTTAGTAGCTTATCAAAAGTTTGCCAACTAATAATGCAACAAGCATATATATAAGGTTAGTTGGGGTAACTGGACCCACGAGGTAACTGGGCTACAGGCTATCTTATAAAAAACTGTTGATTTTTTTTTAAGTTTTAGCTTTTGTGAATAATGCACCTTAATCTCTACTTCCTGAATCAACGTGTGTCAACTCAATCATAACTCTCACTTTGCTGTGATAGGTTGTTAAAAATTTACGTTCCTTTTTTTAAAAACAACGTCAATATCGTTGAACTTCCACGGCTTTTTATTAAAATACTGTAAGTACTTTTATTAAACAATCTTTTTTTTTTTAAGATTAGGCATATAACTACATTAATATTATTAGGTATCTATACATATTTACTTCATGTTTCAAATGTAAGCCAGGTGTCGCAGTTACCCCATAAATTTTTCAAGAATGGGGTAACTGGGACATGTATCCGGGGTAACTGGATCATGCTGGATCCAGTTACCCCAATAGTTATAAATACTTTTTTGAGTTTCTCTTACTACGGTAAATAAATTTCTCCCTTGTTTTTTGCTCACAATAAAGAAAATTATAGAATACCTTATTAAAATTAAGTACTAAAATTTTTAAAAAATCGTTACTAAATTGGGTGTTATCAAACCAAATTTCTTGACCCCTTGAGAGGCGGTGATGCTGTTATGACATCACATAATTTTAATCCCTAATTGTCACATTGGCAATGGAATTTTATAATGGAATTTTCACTTTTATTAAGTACGCGAAAATATACTGTTGCTTCTTTAAAATAGATTTTCTTGTAAATACTGGTGTCATTAAATTATTTCAATATTTTTTACGAATGCAAGTACCTTGCCCCTGAAAGCGAGATAGTCAAACCTAGAAATTGTACGATACACAGGGGTTGCATTCTGTAGAGTAACTTTTATTGTTCCTACCACTATTTTGAAAATAATATCTTCATCGCACCTTTCTTTAGAATATGTTAAATAAAATGATCTTGAAGGTAACACATTAAGGGTTCTGGTAGCAACAATAACATTTTCCCTATATAATGCGACACCTGGATACAGATAAAGTACTTAAGTACTTACGTAGCTGTTTGTTCATATATTAATCTTGCTATTTTCCCCCTTAAAATACCCATGTGACTTTTATACTTATTACCTTTACTAAAGTACACAAGTACTTACTTAATTTTTATGTTTTTGGTATAAATAAATCTAGTATTTTCACTTTTAGTGCTTTTTTTAGACACATTGACAGCAAAGGTTTCCTTTACAACGCTCTTTAGTTAATATATAAATTACATGATCTGCCTGGTTTAAATTTTTTAAAGTTGTTTACACTTTTTCAAACAGGACCTGATATTCCATATGAAAAAATATAAACGCGTGTGGAAGATAGACACTCCTAGTCCACTTACCCCATTTTTATTTGGCAACTGGACACATGAGGAAAGAAAGATGAAATATGCATATTTTTATATTTTTAAATATTAAAATGTAATTTTGAGCATTTCTGTCTGATAGAGTGAACCTAACTGAACACATATACAGAAGTTCAGACTTTAATTCAAATTAACGGTAGCTTTTAGGTAGCTTTCTTTACAAAAAGCTACCTATTGCAGCCGTTCGGAGGAAAGCGATTTCAAAAAATTTTGGTATATTTTCATCGATCATGACCCCCAGACTCCGAAACCACCCTCCGTTCAAAATTTATATATATATATATATATATATATATCAATATATATATATATATCTGACCTATGTCACACTGTAACTCTCGTATTTATGAACCGATTTGGATGTAATTCGGTGTGTACATAGTACATACCAATGTCTCGACCGAGTTCGTTGGCCAGCTTCATCCGCCATTTTGTTGCAAAATGGCGGCCATTTAAATTTTTTTTAAAAATTTAAAATTTGAAATGTGGTACCAAAAAATTGAAAATGGAAAAATATTTTTTCTTATGTATTTGACCTTTATACAAAGACTCCGTAGCAGTTTTTGTTTCGTCTATATCTTAAAAAATGGCTGAGTTATAGCATTTTGAATTTCTAGCGAAGCTGACATTTTGAAACGTCCTGAATTTTGTCACGCGATAAAAGGCGTATTTATGAACCGATTTGGATGTAACTTCGTTTATACATAGTACAGACCAATGTCTGGAACGAGTTCGTCGGCCAGCTTCATCCGCCATCTTGTTTCAAAATGGCGGCCATTTAAAATTTTAAGAAAAAGTTAAATTTGAAATGTGGTAGCAAAAAATTGAAAATTGAAAAAATATTTTTTTCTTATGTGTTTGACCTTGATAAAAAGATTCGGTAGCAGTTTTTGTTTCGTCTATATCTTAAAAAATGGCTGAGTTATAGCATTTTGAATTTCTAACGTGGCTGACATTTTGAAACGTCCTGATTTTTGCCACGTGATAACAAACGTATTTATGAACCGATTTTTTTGTACCTTGGTGTGTACATAGTACATACAAATAACTCAACCGAGTTCGTTGACCAGCTTCATTAGCCATCTTGTTTCAAAATGGTGGCCATTTAAAAAAATTAAAAAAAAATAAATTTAAAATGAGATACCAAAAAATTGGAAAATGAAAAACATTTTTTTTGTATGTGTTTGACCTTAATACAAAGATTCCGGAACAGGTTTTGTTTCGCGTACATCTAAAAAAATGGCTGAGTTATAACATTTTGAATTTCTATTGTGGCTGACATTTTAAAACGACCTGATTTTTGTCACGCGATAACAGGCGTATTTATGAACCGATTTGAATGTAACTTGGTGTGTACATAGTACATACAAATAACTCAACCGAGTTCGTTGACCAGCTTCATTCGCCATCTTGTTTCAAAATGGTGGCCATTTAAAAAAATTAAAAAAAAATAAATTTAAAATGAGATACCAAAAAATTGGAAAATGAAAAAGATTTTTTTTGTATGTGTTTGACCTTAATACAAAGATTCCGGAACAGGTTTTGTTTCGTCTACATCTAAAAAAAGTCCTTCCGGCCAGTGCCGGGAGGAAGAGGTAGCTTTCATAATCCTCATTTTAAAAAAACCAACTTATATCATTCAAACACACGAAGCTCAATTTAGTGGAAACCGAATATAGGAGATTCAATACTAATTTTTATCAATATAATGAATGAGAATTTCGCGAAATTAGCCACCTTTATCCAAGCTGCTTTTCTTTAAAGTAATTTATATTTGGCTGCCAAATTCGGCAATTTCTTAAAGTGCCTGTCATTTTAAGACAACATGGTGGATGAGGCTAAGCAGTGAACTTGGTCGAGACTTTAGTAATTGCTGTGCACATGCTCACTCACATCGGAATCGGTTAATATATAGGAGTGCTGTCGCATGCAAAAAATCAGATTTTTCAAAATGTCACCCACAATAGAAATTGAAACTGCTATATCTGAGCCATTTTTTAAGGTAAAGACAAACAAAAAATGCTCCTGAATCCTTATATCAAGATCAAATAAGAAAGAAACCTTTTTCAATTTCTAATTTTTTTGCACCTCACTTTAAATATATATATTTTTTTTTTATTTAATGGCCGCCATTTTGAAACAAGATGGCTGATGAATCTGGCCAGCGAACTTGGTCGAGGTGTTAATGTATACTATCCACATGCCTTCTTACATCGAAATAGGCGAATACGTGTGTTATCGCGTGACAAATACAAGATCGTTTCAAAATGTTAGCCATGCTAGAAATTCAAAGTGCTATAAATCAACCATTTTTTAAGATATCAACAAAAGAACAAATTTTCAGAAACAAAAACTGCTCCGGAATCTTTGTATCAAGACCAAACACATAAAAAAAATCTTTTTCATTTTCCAATTTTTTAATTCCTCATTTTGAATTTTAAATTTAATTTTTTTTTAAATGGCAACCCTTTTGAAACAAGATGGCGAATGAAGCTGGCCAACGAACTCGGTCGAGATATTTGTATGTACTATGTACACACCAAGGTACATCCAAGTCGGTTCATAAATACGCCTGTTATTACGTGAGAAAAATCAGGACGTTTCAAAATGTCAGCCACGCTAAAAATTCAAAATGCTATAACTCAGCCATTTCTTAAGATATAGACGAAACAAAAACTGCTCCCGAATCTTTTTATCAAGGTCAAACACATAAGAAGAAAATATTTTTTCAATTTTCAATTTTTGGTACCACATTTCAAATTTAAATTTTTCTTAAAAATTTAAAGGGCCGCCATTTTTAAACAAGATGGCGGGTGAAGCTGGCCAACAAACCTGGTCGAGACATTGGTATGCACTATGTATAAACGAAGTTACATCCAAATCGGTTCATAAATACGCCTTTTATCGCGTGACAAAATTCAGGACGTTTCAAAATGTCAGCCACGCTAGAAATTGAAAATGCTATAACTCAGCCATTTTTTTAAGATATAGACGAAACAAAAACTGCTCCGGAATCTTTGTATAAAGGTCAAATACATAAGAAAAAAATATTTTTCCATTTTTAATTTTTTGGTACCACATTTCAAGTTTTAATTTTTTTAAAAATTTTAAATGTCCGCCATTTTGAAACAAAACGGCGGATGAAGCTGGCCAACGGACTCGGTCGAGACATTGGTATGTACTATGTACACACCGAATTACATCGAAATCGGTTCATAATTACGGGAGTTACAGTGTGACATAGGTCAGATATATATATATATATATATATATATCAATTTTGAACGGAGGGTGGTTTCGGGGTCTGGGGGTCATGATCGATGAAAATATACCAAAATTTTTTGAAATCGCTTTCCTCCGAACGGCTGCAATAGGTAGCTTTTTTGTAAAGAAAGCTACCTAAAATGGCTGAGTTATAACATTTTGAATTTCAATTGTGGCTGACATTTTAAAACGACCTGATTTTTGTCACGCGATAACAGGCGTATTTATGAACCGATTTGAATGTAACTTGGTCTGTACATAGTACATACCAATGTCTCGACCGAGTTCGTTGGTCAGCTTCATTCGCCATCTTGTTTCAAAAGGGTTGCCATTTAAAAAAATATATAATTTAAAATTTAAAAATGAGGTATTAAAAAATTGGAAAATGAAAAAGATTTTTTTTATGTGTTTGGCCTTGATACAAAGATTCTGGAGCAGTTTTTGTTTCTGAAAATTTGTTCTTTTGTTTATATCTTAAAAAGTGGTTGAATTATAGCACTTTGAATTTCTATCATGGCTAACACTTTGAAACGATCTTGTATTTGTCACGCGATACCACACTTATTCGCTTATTTCGATGGAAGAAGGCATGTGGATAGTATACATCAATATCTCGACCAAGTTCGCTGGCCAGCTTTATCAGCCATCTTGTTTCAAAATGGCGGCCATTAAATTAAAAAAAAATTATATTTAAAGTGAGGTGCAAAAAAATTAGAAATTGAAAAAGGTTTCTTTCTTAAGTATTTGACCTTGATATAAGGATTCAGGAGCAATTTTTTGTTTGTCTTTATCTTCAAAAATGGCTCAGATATAGCAGTTTCAATTTCTAAAGTGGGTGACATTTTGAAAAATCTGATTTTTTGCCTGCGACAGCACTCGTATATATCAACCGATTCCGATATGAGTGAGCATGTGCACAGCAATTACTAAGGTCTCGACCAAGTTCACTGGTTAACCTCATCTACCATGTTGTCTTAAAATGGCAGGCACTTTAAGAAATCGCCGAATTTGGCAGCCAAATATAAGTGACTTTAAATAAAAGCAGCTTGGATAAAGATGACTAATTTCGCGAAATTCTCATTCATAATGATTTAGTATTGATAAAAATTAGTATTGAATCTCCTACATTCGGTTTTCACTTAATTGAGCTTCGTGTGTTTGATTAATATAAGTTGGCTTCTTAAAAATAAGGAATATGAAAGCTACCTCTTCCTCCCGGCACTGGCCGGAAGGACTTTATGTAGCTGAATTGTCAGAAGCTCCAGAGTCACGTTGTAAAATCATGGCCCAGTTGCCACAACTATCCTTACATTATCATAAGAAGTAATCCACACTATGAGTCTTAAGGAAAATGGTGCACATTTTTCTACGGCTATTATGATATCGATTTCATGTATTAAATTTTATATTAATCGTCATCTTTTTTAACCATTTAATTTTATTTCTTTTGTTTTAGATAAATCCCTTTTGTCGTCAGTTTACCAATTTGTAACCGACGGAGCCCTGACCGTGTCATTTTTCATTATGACTTTTCTTCAGAAACTTGTCCAGCTTCCAGAGGAACAAAAGAGAATATATGAAGAAATGGTTGATGTTTTGGGCCCAGATCGGCAACCAACAATAGATGATAAACCCAATCTACCTTATACAAGTGCTTTCATTTACGAAGTGATAAGGACCTGTGATTTCTTTTCCTTCTTTCCCAGCCTGAAATGCACAAGTAAGTCGACATTATTCAAATAAGAGTTATGGTCTAAGCAAAGTAACCTCTTAATATATTGGGTGGTTGCAAAAATTTGTGTCCGATTTCCAATGCATCGAGTTTCGATGTGCATCCAAGTTATTTTAAATGGCGAAATGCAGTCGAATTGTGAACATTTAGTCTCTCGGCAATCTCTTCAGTAGTAATCTGTGGATAATTATTCAGTAAATCGCGAATTAAATCATCCTCAGTACCAGAAGTTTGCCCCGGGCGAATTTTGTCGTTTAGATTGAAATCACAACTTCGGCATCGACAAAACCGCTTTTTAACTGTCCTATGAGCGGGAGCACGATCCAAATAAACGTCGTGAATATTTTTGAAGCACGTCTAATACTCACTCCTTTTTTAAACTCAAATAATATGACATGACGAATATGTAACTTTTCATTTTCCATTAACCTTGCACGCAAATTAATTTGGAAATCTTTTTTTAGCGTTATATTCACTCATGAATCATGACACCTGTAGTTAATTGTCAGTTAATAGTATGGTTATAAAAGAAACATCAGCACATTCAAAATTGCAAGTTTCTGTCATCTAAGAAATAGGGCGCGAACTTTTGCAATCACTCAATATAAAAAAACTGTGGTTACAATAAAATTTTCTTTATATCTTCCTAAAATACAGAGCACAAAACATCTGCCCGGACAATTTGCCCGAAGATTTACAGCAGAAAAAAACCGCACAGTCACGGAAAAAAATTGTGTCAGCATATACGCAATACAATTAAAATTGCACCCAATACAAATACAATTAAAATTGCTTATAAGGTTCAATTGGTGCCGCTTTTTTTTACTTTCTTCTATCTTTACAAGAAGAAAGTATTGGATTCGTGAAAAATTTCGACTTCCGGTTTTCGACGGATTTATACGTTTTAGAATGCCCAGAACACGATTTGATGGTTTTTAGAAAATGTCTGTCTGTCACTCTGCCACTCTGTCACCCTGTCACTCTGTGAGTCTGTATGTGACAAAAACTTTGTGGGTGCTCTATCTCAAGAACTAATGCACGGAATTTCACAAAACGTCATATTTAGTTAGACGTTGATATAAACTGGACCTGATTAGTTTTGGGTGAAAATCGCCCAACAGGTGGCGCTGCTATGCGGCATTTTTCCCGATTTCTGCAATAGCTATATCTCAAGAACTACTGCACGGATTTCCATAAAACTTCAGATTCAGTTAGTCCAGGATATAGTTTGGTGCTGATTACTTTTTTGTAAAAATCGCCCGACAGGTGGCGCTGCTATGCTGCGTTATTCATGATTATCGCAATAGCACTAACTCAAGAAAAAATGCCCGAATTTTCATCAAACTTCAGATTTAGTTAGTCCCTGATATAAATTAGCGCTGTTTAATTTTTGGTGTAAATCGCCCAACAGGTGCGCTGCTGTGCTGCATTTTCACGATTTCCGCAAGAGCTGTATCTCAAGAACTATTGCACGGATTTTCATCAAACTTCAGATTTAGTTAGTCCTTGACATGAATTGACGTATAATTTAGTGCTGTTTAATTTTTTGTGTAAATCGCTCAACAGGTGGCGCTGCTATGCTGTATTTTTTGCGATTTCCGCAATAGCTTTATCTCAAGAACTAACGCTTAGATTTTCAACAAACTTCAGATTCAGGTATATTTTCATATCATTTAGTGCTGTTTTTTTGTGTAAATCGCTCAACAGGTGGCACTGCTATGCTACATTTTTCAGAATTTCCGCTATAGCTCTGTCTCAAGAACTAATGCACTATTTTTCATCCAACTTCAAATTCAGATATACTTTGATATGAATTGGTGCTAAATTCATGTAATTTCTTGTACTATTTAAATGATTTAGTTGACGTGATATATATAGAAGAAAGTTTTGTGATGGCCACAACATACTAGTTTTCTTTCAAGAGAGATTTTTTCCTTTAGGTAAAAAGCTGAAAAAATCGGTGCGAACGAATTAACTACTCCTGCGTGTGTTTATATCTGTCCTTAAAAAATAATGTAGGGGTTTAAAGAATGAAATAAAAGATAGCCACTAATACCCAATTTGCCCCCCCCCCCCCCTTATCCTAAATATTGAAAAATTCAAATATGCATCCTATCCAAAATAAAATATACAAATAAGCAGGAATAAAATAAACATTTAAATAACTTTATAAATTATTTTCTTTGAACCCATTTTAAAATACCCTTAGGATAGATAATATCATTTTAATTCAAATAATTTCAGAATAACTGTGTACGCCAGTTAAAGGAAAATGCTTGAAGAAAAAATAAAAAAGCTGTAAAAAAAAATAGAAATATCTTACGTAATAAATATTCAAACGTAATAAATATAATGCGTTATAAATATTTAAATCATTTCTGCCCTTCCGGGTGCTAACTTAACTTATTTCCAAAAATAAAATTCTATTTAAGTCTGCCATTTGTTAAAATGATATAAAATTGTCTGCGGGAATTTTACAACATTCTAACTTTGATATTTTGAGAAAAAGTAAGGTTATTGCAACAAAGATGAGGATGTAGTTGTGGATTAGAATTATGGAAGAATCCGTGTTAGTTATTTTTTAACTTTCGTGTGATCCACCCCCCCCCCCCACGTCCTCATATTCATCACTTTTTAATTCACGATCATAAAAAAATGTAACTTATAACTATAACTGAACTTCTACTGAACGTGCACTGGCGCAGCGAAGGGGGGGGAGGTTAAAACCCCTCCCAGAGCTAAAATAATTTGTATGATTGCCGCTTATATGAGTCATTAGTTGAGCAAATTAGCCGATTTAATGAATCAAAACCAAAATTAATATTAAAACTTTTTGGCTTACTCGGAATCCGGGGCTTTGTTGAATAAAATTCTACTTAAGGGTGATTCTGTCCAGAATTTTCTGAAATTTTTAAAAGATCGGTCATCAATCCGAAAATTCGGACATAAAAATATCGCGAATTTTAACAAATGGTCGCCGAAAAAGATAAATTTTGTCCATCGGTTGCAGAAAAATAGCGAATTTCGTCAAACGATAAAGGGAAAAACGCAAATTTCGTCAAAGAATCGCAAAAAAACCCCTCAAATTTTGTCCAAGAATTGTAAAAAAAAAAGCAAATTTCGTCAAAGAAACGATGAAAAAATGCAAATTTTGTCCAAGAATCGCGAAAAAAGCACAAACTTCGTCAAAAGATCGCGAAAAAACCATGAATTTCGTCAAACGATCGCAAAAAACCGCAAATTTCGTCAAAAGATAACGAAAACCACAAATTTCGCCAAAAGATTGCGAAAAAACCTCGCAAATTTCGTCAAAAAATAGCGAAAAAAACCGCAAATTTCGTCAAAAAATCTCGAAAAACACCGCAAATTTCGTCAAAAGATCGCGAAAATAACACAAATTTCGTCAAGGGATCGCGAAAAAACGCATTCCGTTAACAGATCGCGAAAAATGCGACTTTTGTCAAAAGGCCACGGAAAAACGCATAGTTAGGGCCGAGAATGGAAATCCTCCTCCTCTCTCCCCCTGCTGTAACTTTTCAGAAAATTTGCTGTGATTTTCAGAATTTTTTTTTTAATTAGAATCATCCCTCATTCTACTCAACAAAAGTGATTCAAGTAAACGGCGAATATTGTATTTAAAACTGTGAAAACGCACATTACATGCATCAGTTTTGTGAAAACTGGTCATTTGTTTTGAAAAACGGCAGCTATCACATTTTCGAGAAGTCTTAGGCTAAAAGAGTGGTCATTTCCTGCCGCAAAGAAACTTTTAGTTTGAGTATTATACACTGGACAACAGCTTTTTAAATGCATTTCTGTCTATTCGAAACGATAATGGAGCATCTGGAATTTAAATTACAGAGAAAAACGTAAAAGACATGCTTTCTAGATTTCTCACAGTTTCAAACGCCCTTTATACGTTTTTGCTCTCAGTTATATCTAAGACCAAGTTATGTGCATAAAAACTTTGAAAAAGTAAGAAATATCGTAATGATATTAACATAAAAATATTGTGATTTTACAGATAATTGCAATCTGTGTGTCTTTTGAACCATTTGTTTCAGGGTTGGAGTACATAAATTTAAAGTTTGTAGTTTATTAGTTGATAATGTAACTTGAAATTTTCCCCAGGAGGTCTTGCTCTCGGGGAGATACTGCAGGAAAGAATAAATGATTGCAACTGCACTGACGTATAGATGCATGACTGTGAGCAGGATTTTCAAAGGACAGACATTAAATGTGAAACCTTTTTTAGAATTAATAAAAATTACTATCTATATCTTACATACAAACTTAATCCATTTATCCAGCGAAAAAAGTAAGGTACTAGCAAAACCCGCGGCTTTGCTTGTGTAATAATTGAAATATGCCTAAATAATGGTATTTGTGGGCCTATTTTTATTACATGAAATTATACTGCTATAATTCAAAGTTACTAACTAAGCCACAGTTTGACTAAACTTCATTATTACACAACATTAGGCAAAAATGCGACTTAAGTTAATGAGAAGAATTAAAACTAATTCTACAGGGTGTCCCTAAACTCATGATACATACGCTAGGGGGTGATAGAACACATCAAGATGAGTAATAGTAAATAGGAAACCAAGGGTCCCAAACGTATTCCAAAGGAGAGAGGCGCCATCAAAGTTTAGGGTCCCAAATTGCAAATGATGATAAAAAAGGGAAAAATGGGTCGATTTATTTGCGGTTTTCGCTCAAATCATTCTTTAAATTAGTATTTTCTTTAAAAAAATTTTAAAGAGAAAGTTATAAAAATGCCGGTAGAGGGCGCTCTAGACTTTGGAGTAAGTAACAACTATTTTTTAAAGTTATTTTTTGTATCTCATTACATGCTTTCAAAAGTTTAGACTTAAATTTTGATCTCAAAATCTGAATCGTTGGGAGGGGTTAAGTAGCGCAAACTGAATTGTGTCCATGTGTTGAAATTTGAACACCCCTCCTGAACACAGTTCAGTATACGCTACTTAACCACTCCCAATGATTCAGATTTTGAGCTCAAAACTTAAGTTTAAGTCTAAACTTTTGAAAGCATGTAATGAGATACAAAAAATAAGGGTAATAGTTGTTCGTTACTCCAAAGTCCAAAGCGCCCTCTATCGGTATTTTTTAACTTTATCTTTAAAATTTATTTTGAAGACAATACTGACATAAAGAATAGTTTTAGTGAAAACCGCAAACGAATCGACCATTTTTTCCGTTTTTTATAATCATTTGAAATTTTGGATCCTCTACCATGCCAAATTTTAACTTTCTATCTTTAACAAATCCATAGAAATCGAAATTCAGGTAGTTTTTCGCTCATTTCACTCTTTTAAATTTCGATTTTCTTAAAAACTATTCTTACAGAGCACTTACATCTTATAAGTAACTACCGTGCCAAATTTATAGTTTCTAGCCCCTTCAGTATCGAAAAAATCGCAATTTTAAAGCATGTTTTGCTTCTGCATCCCCCTGGCGGCAGTGGCACCGACATAAAATATAGCCTATATTCGAGCTGAGGCTGTTACCATCAATTTGCAATCATTACGTTTGAAATTGGTTTGGTATTTCCTGAGATTTCATAGAAATCGTAATTTAGAATATTTTTAGAACGCTTTTTGCTCATTTCACCCTTTTAAATTTGGAATTTTAGGAACTGACCGTAAAGATCATTTACATCTTATTCGTACCTACCACGCCAAATTTCAAGTTTCCATCTTTAACAATTCCATAGAAATCGTAATTTAGAAAGTTTTAGAACTCTTTTCGCGCATTTTTAATCCTTTTAAATTTCGATTTTTTTTACAAACAGTTCTTAGAGAGCATTTACATCTTATAAGTAACTACCACACCAAATTTAAAGTTTTTACGAACTTCAGTAACACAAATATCGCATTTTTAAAACGTGGTTTGCTCCTGCACCCCCTTGGAGGTAGTGCCACCGGCATAAAATATAGCTTATCCTGAAACTAGGACTGTCACCATCAATTTGCCACTATTACTTTTGAAATTTGTTCGATAGTTCCAGAAATTACTCCCTACAAACACACAAACTAACAAACAAACGTTGCTTCTTTATAATATTAATATAGATAAGACTTCAAGCAAAACCCAGATATTTTTTCAGATCTGTAACGACACGATAATGAAGATATTTTAACGAAATTTTCAATAAATTTACATTGCTTTCCTTTATGCGAAATTCGATGTCTTTTAAAGTGCTGATAGTGCACAGTAATTCAGTCAACTATACCGTGCTTAATATGTTAACTATATTCCAAAATATAGAATTCCTAATTTAGCATTGTTTGAACGTGGATAATTATAAATTCCACCAATTCTCGCGATATTATTACATTGAAACGAAGCAAGATAAGTTCATTGAAAATTTTGGTGAAATTGCTTCATTATTAACCCTTTCAGGGCCAAAGCATTTTCATTCCTAAAATGTTGAAATAAACGAATGACAATTTTTGGCTAAAAAATTGGATTGTAATCACCAGATATTTTCCGATGAATCATCCGATGATTTTCGATACAAAAAATGTTTGTTGTACTGTGTTATTCCATCTTTTAAAATTTGTCTGATTTTTTTTAAACACTTATAAATCTAACATAGTTTTGTGTTATTTCATTGATGCATTTTAAGTTTTGTAACTCTAATATTGTAAACGCTGTTTAAATGAATCAAAACCAGCGTATTTGCTAATTCTAATAACCCAGAAAAAAAGCGTCATGATTTCATTCATTAAATAGACTGATTCTATTAGCCAATGATTCAATTAACCGTCGACCACCGTTATCAGCAACTCAACCCCCCCCCTCCCCCCCCCCCCTAGAGCTGATTTCTGGCTGCGCCACTGTGAACGTGTTACAAGGGTACTAATACTCAAAGATAGGTAATCTTGCGAGGAAAGTTTTAGTATGTTGAACCTACAAGTATTTGGTTATTAGAATTATGGTTGTGATTATGAGGCTAATGTCATTGAAAAAATATATATATCATGTCTCTAACATACAAATACTTCGCTGGGACAGTCATATTAACGTGCAGATTCAACCACTGATCCCAAATTTTAAAAATTTTCAGAAATATGGCCTTTTTTAACATAGGTACCCACAAAGAAAAAATTTCTAACAATATTTATAAAAAAGTACCGTATATTCTGGCGTATAATGCGCCCGCGCACACTATCCACCTACAATTTTAGATTGTATTTTTCTGCTTTTACGTACCCAGCTAAAAATTAACTGCAGCTTTTCGGCTGAAGTGAGGTTTTTATTTTAAATGAAATTCCGTTGAAACAAATTATATATATATATATATATATATAATAAAGATGAAATCATAAATATATGAACAAATAGTCAAATTCTAAAGATGAACAAGATATGAACATAGGAAACCAGTATGTAAAATAAGAAACTATGAATAACCCACAGAATCATCAGAGGAGCTTGTAGGTTAATTCATAGTGAAGATGCATTATTTCATCCAATTTTGTCGGCATTAATCCTAAAAAGACTAAATTTAGCTCCTAATACCGCATCATAAAAGAAAATAAATGACAAAAAACCAAGAGATCTAAAGAAAGATGCACCTCTCTCAGGATATTAAAAATTATTAAAGCACAATGCCTCAATTACATACTAGGATACAAAACTTTAGAAAGTTGACTCACTATATTAAAGCACGTGAGGATGCAAACAGATTTAGGACTATTAGAACTTGTGGGCAGAAGTTGCTGAAAATCAAAACATTGCTGCCAACTGGTTTGAAAAAGGAAAACTATATTGTAATATATATATATATAAATCATCAGTAGTCGTACTTATCTTTCCTTATGTT
The DNA here is from genome assembly GCA_963932465.1 of Maratus speciosus. Classification (NCBI taxonomy): domain Eukaryota; kingdom Metazoa; phylum Arthropoda; class Arachnida; order Araneae; family Salticidae; genus Maratus; species Maratus speciosus. The sequence goes on from OZ010792.1 coordinate 311,432,456, forward strand.
TCTTTCTTTCAATTTACTGCCAGGCCCAAAGTAAAGTATGCGAAGCAAAATCCTGGCCAAAATTATTTTTATGTGTTTTGTAATTAAAATCAGTGATGTTGACTTACTGTTAGCAAATACACATAATTAATGTTACATAAATATAAAAGTAAGCATTTAATTATAAAAATAAATACAAAATACAAAGTTTACTTAACACTCTATTGTTTATAAGAGGAAAGTAACATTTGATAGAGTTTTCTTGTACTTACAAGTAAATGTTTAATTACATGTGGTTAATTACACTATATATAAACTTTTAATTATTTATATAAACGAATGTATTAATATATATATTATTTTCATTTAGTATTTAGAAATATATAATTTAGAACTTTGAGTCTCTAAAGTTCGGTTATAGTATAGGGTTTCTGGTTTTTGAGTTTTATTAATAGATTACCAAAAACAATTTATATCTAAAAATGGCAATTTCATGCGGAAGATATTTTTTTTAAATTGTCCTTCAAATTTATAAGCAATACGACTGTACCTTAAAAAAGAACCTATCAAACAACGACGCATCTTTAAAAAGCTATACATTTAAATCAATATACCTAAATTAGAGATAAAAACCCTTAAAAAGGACATTTTTTTAATTTTATTTTATTACATTAAAAATAAAGCTATTTTGTTCAACAATTCATGAAGCCACAAAAAATATACATTTAAACACAATAACAAAGTTGAAACGTAACAATAAAGCAAGTCTTCTCGCAAAGAGACCTCCTCTTCAACTGAGCCTAGGTGCCGCCTGATGTGGCTCATGCTCCTGAAATAGATATAGAAAGATGCACCAGTTAGTCATATACAGTGAAACTTCTTTTAAAGGCCACCCCTATTCAAGGGCCACCTCTATTAAGGGCCACTATTTTTAGGAACGAAAACTTTTCCATAGACATAATGCTAAATTTACTCCTATTAAGGACACCATCTACCCCTCATAAAGACCATTTTTTTCACATGTGCCCTAAATCCTAAACAGGTGTATTGAATCCCTGAACCAAAAGATAAGAGTTCAGCAAACAACTGCACTTTCAACAAAGAAGGCAGGGAGGATTTAATAACACAATAAAGGACCACAAACTTTTCCACAAGGGAGACAAACAGGTGTTCCTCACACTTTGTTTGACCTTTCAACCTGCAGGTGTTGGGTTGGAGGGGAAACTTGACTCTTATTTGTGGGAACACAATGGATAACAGGTTATCTAGAAAAATTGATTCCACATTTACTAAAACTGTGAATGCATATTGAAGCACAAATTTTACACCTGTCAGGAATCGCTAACAGAAATAAATAAACTAACATCTCCTTCTAAGGCATTAATAAATGATGCAAATTTAAGTAATTTGTTCCATAAAGTTCAAGAACCATTAGAAACCAAAATTATCTGCGAAAAAATTATGAAAAGTAAACAAACTTCAATAGAAAAAATTTTCAGTCATGTATAGAGTTTGAAAATGTTAATAAACAGTATTTTCACCTACATAGGTTTTGATTTCCTTATTTTAGTTGGGTGTTTTTTGTCACCCCTATTCAAGGGCCACCCCTCATAAGGGCCAGTTTTCAATGGAACGGCACGTGGCCCTTACAGAGAGGTTTCACTGTATTACAAAATATGCGTTTTACAGTTGTTGAGCAAATTTTTATTTTTGCATTTTTGATCAGGTTTTTGCTTCAAATACTCCACTGTGCGGCATATAACCAAAGCCCCCTAGATATTTGAGAAACCCTTGACACGCGTCGTGAAAACGTCACACAAAGCAGGAAAAACAAAGAAAAAAGATCATTCATTGGCTCGTCCATATCCACGAGTCGATGAATGATCTTTTTCCTTTGTTTTGCCTGCTTTGTATGACGTTTTCGTGACGCGTGTCAAGGCTTCCTCGAATATCTAGGGGGCGTTGGTATAACCCGCACCTATAAATTACGATCAATTTTCTTGTATGAAAAATGTGCGTTGTATACCAGAATATGCGGTATTTTGAAATAAAAAACTATATTTATCATAACATTCTAAAGCATGAAAAAATCAGCCAGCAAGGTTGTTTTTGTTTTTCGATCTTTTATTTAACTTTTTTTTTAAGCCCTTAATCAATTTTCTATGTATTTTTAATTTTTACAAATCATTTTTTTTTTCATATTTTCAGAAGAAACAACGCTGCGTAACTACAGGATTCCGAAAGATACAGTAACCGTAATGAACTTATGGAGTGCTAACAATGATCCAACTGTTTTTGAAGACCCTGATAAATTTAATCCTTCCCGTTTCATTTCCGCTCCTGATAAACCTAAGCCTGAATTTCCTATTGTATTTGGAATTGGTGAGATAAATTTAATTACTTTAATTATCCGAACTAGTTTATTTCAAACATTAAAACTTTGCATTTTCTATGTAAATACATATACAGAAGGCCCCAAAATAATTGAAATGCTCTTTAATTTTTTTTTTTTTTTGGGGGGGGGGGGGGGGTAAAAAATGCATTGGTGTAAAAATCTGAAGTTACTTTTTTTTGTGGCATTTCTGATAATATACAAAAATACCAGGAGATCAAATAGCAGGATGAGTGATTTAAATCTAATTATTTGAGATCGTTACATTGTTTACTCCGGGACAGAGAGATGGAACGTAATTAAACTATTAACTATAAAGTTTTTATAATTAAATTCCTTATAAAGTGTTCCAAAAAAAGGAACCCGCGTTGTGTGAATTTAGTAGAACCTTTTCTTATGCGGAAGACCAGCGAATCAAAAAATAGCAAAATTATGCGATACTGATTGCTGGTAAGAAATCAATGTCCTTACCTAAAATCTAATATAAGAAACATAATCACTAATACTCATCATTCAAAATAATTGGATTCATAAATATTTAAACGCATAACATACATTTATATTTATTTACATTTCTGCAAAATATTTTACACACACTAAAAAAACATTAATAAAAGAACGTATTGTTACTTGAAAGTAGTATGTTAGGAGCCCACAATGTAATTTTCAGTAATTTCCTATTTGTATCATTAATATTACCAAAATTCAAACACCTTCTGACAATCTCTGACTGAGGATTATAGGTGCAGATTCACGGTCGTCAGTCGCCACATGGCGACTAAATGTTTTGCTGATGCCACTAACTTTCAGATGTTTAAGTCGCCATGTGTTTTCCTCTTTAATATAATTTTTCATATAAAAAAACAACTGTTTGAAGTGTATTTTGATTTTTATCGTGCAAGATAATCTCACACACGCATGATTTTTTTAATATATACTTTTATATGTGAAAATCAAAATAAGAAATATTTTTTTTCCTAATGTTCCCCACTATCATGATTGCTTAGTTTTTAACTGTTTCTTGCCCAACTTTATCTTCTGACTGTACGTACTTTAAGCTTTATATTATCCTTAATTAATATTCAAATTTCAAGAATCTTATGATTACACATTCCATGTAATTAGTTTGTCTTTTTGTACATGCGTTTATATTACATAAATTATTTTTTATTTTAATTTCCGAAGGGTCTTTTTCCCCATATAAACACTATTGTTTTTATGCGTTTGTTTCATAATGGGGCCACTGGATTTTTTGGGTTTAGGAGCCACTGGCTCCTACCAGATTTTGGGAATCTGCACCTATACTTAGGATTACTATGAAACAAGGCATAATTTATCAGGGCCATACATAAGATACAATAAAATACCTGTTTAGCAAATTGTTGTTGTATCCAGTGTCAGGAGTCATCAGGGCCTCTTAGCATGAGAGAGAAAATTTCTCTTTTTTGAGATTTTTTTACTATAACTTTTACCTTTCATTTTTTAAACACAAATGAGTAAAAAACTTTTCTTCTGTATCATCTTATTAAAAAACACTTCTGGTTAACGTACCATCTCTAAGAGAAAGGAAAAACATGTCTCTTATGGTTGGAACTTTCATAAACAAAGCATATTACATCAGCTACTTCCGATTGGTCAAGCATACGAATTACATATGTGAGGGGGCAGTACATAGTTCACCTTCTGGTACCGGCGAAATTGTGAGATCCGCAATAAATATTCCTCACAACGTCCATAAATATATTTTAAAAGTGTTATAAAACAAACTTGACATTACTGTCACAATATCGTCGCCTCAGAGCAACATTAGGACATCTAGTAATAATAAAAAATGAGATGTCCGACTTACTGCTATGAATAACCGTATTTGCATCTAGTGGAACAACTTCTGAAATACAAAGTTATGTTTAATAATATATCGCAGATCTTTTATAAAAATTTCCTTACTGTGACACAGTTTTTCATACCAGTCAGTCAGACATCTCATTTTCGATTATTACTAGATATCCTACTGTTGCTCTGAAGCGACAATATAAAAGTGTTATTGTCAAGGTCTGTGCATCTTTATCATGGATCCGGTCATAAAATTTAACTGATGGACTACCGGAATGCAGGAAAATGCCGATATATAAAACATAAAAAATACACCCTTTAATTATTGCGAGTCCGATAATTAGAGAAAGCGATGTTCAGTCTTTTGAATTACAGTTTTGCGATGAATTGTTCGTAAACTAAGTATTTTACTGTGATGGATGCATAAACGAAAACGTGTCTATCAATATTTTTAACTGTTGGAGAACCGTAGGCACTGCAAATTGCAAAGCTGTTTAAAAAATTATAGGGATTAAGTTTATGTTGATGAAATAATCCTACCATTAATTTTCTAAAAGTTACGCTTTTTAACTTTTATATAGTCCGTCGGTCCTATAAGTTATAGTTAACACATTCTCCATTCTTTGACAAGTAAAACGCTATACATTCCACTATTCTACGGCCAAAACTCACCAAGCTAAGATTCTTTGAATTTATGAAATTTTAAAGCTTATCATTACTAAAAAGTTGTTTTCTGTTTTAAGTGCCGGGAAACTACAAAATTTCATAAAATTCAAAGTATCATAACTCGGTGCGTTTTAGTCGTAGAAGAATTGAATTTCTATTGTTTTACTTCTTAGATCATGGAGAATGTGTTTCTAACTATAACTTATAGGCACACGAAGAGTATAAAATTTTAAAAAGCGTAACTTATTAAAAATTAACTATTTCATCAACATAACTTTATTCCTATCTTATTTTGAACATTTTGAGGAAGGCTATGTACCTCAGTCCTACTTTGGCAATTTGATTTTTCATTTAATTTAAAAATATAAATAATTGAATATAAAGGAATTTTATAAATATTTATGATGTTCTGCTTCCCTCATAATTTCCTTGAACTCTAACATTAGGCCTATTATAGTTAGTCTTTTAACCTTTTGAGGGGCAAGCAATTGCGTTTGTGTAAGACTAAATTCCCACCGGAAATATTAAAAAAATTTATTTCAAAATAGGAGAAAGCCGTATTTCAAATCTTTTCCCCGAAAGTAAAACTTAATTAAAATTTTCTGGTGCGAATCTTAGTTAAACTTAGGTGAGGTATAATATATCCCACCATCCCTCAAGGAGTTAAGAGGTCTCATACCTTTTAAAATCTCCTTCGACAGTACAAAAGTTATGCAATTTTAAGTTCTCATAACTTTCTAAATATTGAAATTACATAAATATCTGTAATATATTTAAGGCTTTATAAAATGTCAAAATAAACATAATATAATATAATAAAAAATATAGTTCAGTTAATAATGCAACATTTTCTCACGTGGTATGTGATTATCCGCAAGATAACGTAAAATAGGTATATGAACATAAAACAAATATTAAAATAAAATCTAGCCTATATTTTATAAAATGAATTAATATTATTGAGATAAGTAAATATTTTCATTATTTTTTAATCATTAAATAATATTTTTTTTCCATTTTTCAAATTTAGTTGAATTTTTAAAATAGTTTCTGTCAAAGAATTTTTATATCATTAATTCATTCTATGAAGTATAGTCTAAAGTTCATTTTAACAAAAGTTTATGTTGATATATCTATTTTAAATTAAGTTATTGTGCGTATTGTGACATACCATGTGAAAAGGTTTTGCAATATTAATCGAACTGTATTTTTATTATATTATATTATGTTTATTTTTATATTTTATAAAGCCTTAAATGTGGCTTAAATATATTGCAAAGTTTTATGTAATTCGAATAAGTATTTAAAAAGTTATGAGAACTCGAAGCCACATCACTTTTGCGCAGGTAACGGAGATTTCAAAAGGTATGAGACCCCTTAATTAAAAAAATAGTAATATTAGAAGCAAGGTACAACTCCATGTTGTACCATGCTGCATGCATCATTTTTCTATGAAAAATAAAATTGACGACACATTTTTATGATGTATTTGAAATAAATTTTTAAAATATTTTTAATAACAGATTTATCATAGATAACTATTTAAAGATGTTTTAAATCAATATAAAACTGAAGCTGTAATTAGAGGGCGAAAGGAGGGGGGTGGGATCAAACCACAATAGAAGTCAATTGCATTTCAACTGTTTTATTGCATTTATATATATGTTTTTATCCATGTTTGTTTTATCACTATGCAGAAACGCACAAAAAAAAGCAGTTGCATAAAAAGCTAGGATTATTTTTTAAAAACTGATACCATATCAGGATATGCATAAAGCGTTCTTCTGTCGCTTTCAATAAGACTAGGTACCAACAAAATGCTGATGATTTGTTCGCAACTGATTGGAAAACATATTTTCCTAACGTATAAATTCTATTCTAATGTTTCAACTTAAAAAGTTTCATGGACACAACAATAATCTCTTCTTCATCATTGCCATCATTTATGCATATTTTCTGTACACAAGTGGTGTATAGTCGTGGAAAAAAAAAGTAAACACCCCTTACTAATTTTGCAAAAAATTATCGTAGAAGAAAGTTACTGGTACCACACGATTGGTAATAAAGTCTACTTTTAAATGATGTATGTAAAATTTGCTTAGGGGGTCATCTACATATTAAAACGAACCATAACTTTGTTTATTTGTTTTTTTCAATAGCATTGCACAATTATGACAGCATAGACGAAATTTAGGCCCTTCAATTAGCTTAAAAACAAATTTTTATGCAATTCGTATCGTACGATAAGTTTCCGAGAAATTAATTATTTTAAAACGAGCATATTTTAGGGGCTGTATCCAAATTGAAGTTCGGTACTCGATTGTTGACAGAGAGAGCCATCTACTTGATCAAGGTATCGTAAGCGCCACTCACGCAGTCATTGAAGACTGCTATATTACAGGATAGCATAAGCAATTTCAAAATATTTAGTCACTTCTATCATAGACGGCCCCTTAACTATCATTTTGCCGTTTTTAAGCATAATTTGAAAACTACTTGCAAGAAAAATGTGAAATTTTGGATTTCCATAAAGGAGGACTTAATAAATCTAAATCCATCAAAAAAATTGCAGGTTGCAATTCATAATTTTTTCGAATATTAATTTCATAATTCTTATAATAAAATTATAAAAATTGCAAATTCAACGTATTTATGTTTGGGTATTTTAGTATTACTGCTACACAAAAAATTTGCACATTAGGAGTATCATTTCTGGAGATATTAATAAAAATATGAAAACGTAATTTAACATTATAAGCACTAAATTTTGAACCTTTATAATTCAAAAACGTATCATTCAAATGACTTGAAATTTGGTGTCTAGGCATAGTTTGAACCGAAGATTTGAAATAGCTTGTTAAAATTGGGAATTGCCATTGAAATAAATAAAGTTTGGTTTCGTTTTAATATGTGGATAGCCCCCTAAGAAAATTTTATATACACCATTTAAAAGTAGACTTTATTTATGTTCAATAGTTCGATACCAGTAACTTTCTTCTACGATAATTTGTTGAGGAGTTAGTAGGGGGTGTTTACTTTTTTTTCCCACGACTGTACATTTTATAGATTTGAGTTTTGAAGTCCTTCCATTAATGATACAAGGACAAGTTTTCCTGAAATAACATTTTCATTTGATGTCTTTTTAACAGAATGTGTAATTGTGTTGTACTTTGGATCTGTTCAAAGTACAACACCATTGCAAGGTTCAATGTACAAAACTTTGTGACTTGAAAAATAATGACTTCTTACCACTTTCTAGTTAAGCTCAGCATGAGTTGAAACTCGTGTTCATAATGCACTATAAATACTCTTTTGTATAACTTTGAATTTAAAACAAATAATCTTGATAAAGAGATATAATAAAAAGTTGCAGCTTCAAAAAATTTAGATTTTGATGAACTATTTTTTAACAATTGTCTGCAACTTGTGCTGACGATATTAAAGATACCAACTGCTAAGTGACATCTAGTTGTATAACTCGATACTAGATTGATTAGTTTTATACAAATCCAATAGATAGACACAAATCCAATAGATCAAAACTGTGTAGGTCCAAGGTACATATATCTTCAAGTTACAATACTCTCTACTACATTACTTACATATTCCCAACAGGCCAAAAAAAATTAAAGCACTTTTTAACATTTTCGGGACACTTGGTATTTTTTGTGCAGTGAACAAATGAAATCCAAACGGAAGCTATATTTTAATTTTTAAAATATATAGAATAATTCTATTTGTACGAATGGTTCTTGTTTATGTCTTTTGTTATTATTTTGTCATTTCAAAATTTTCTTGATTTCTATATTTTCTTGTTTCATGTTTCTGGATGAATTGTCAACATATTTCACGTTTTTTCCCTTCCATTCGATATGTCCCATCTCATTTACCACAAAGATGAATTTCTACAGCTTTATCTTGAAATATCCGTTAGGTAAAATCTAAAATATATGTGAGGTACGTACAGAGTCGTCATTCAAAAACTTTGTCGATGAATAAGCTTCTTCAATTAAACCGGTCGATATTTAAAATGCTATTATTACAAAGTATCTACACGAGGATGCAGTAATTAACAACAATTGACCTAACGTAACTACAATTACAGTAAGAAAATTTTGAAAATTTAAATAGCAGCATACCCAGTGTTGAATTCGGACACTTTCCTCCGGGAGGGATTTATGCGGCTCCGGCGAGGGGTGGGGGGGGGGGGGGACATTATAGAGTTCCGGGGAGGAAATTAAACTTTTTAACCATTGAAAACACAAAATCTCAAATCTTCAGGGGGGGACATCTCATTGCTACGGGGGGAATGTCCCCCCGGGTTACCCCCTGAATTCAACACTGGCAACACCCACTATTTTTTTCTGGTTTTCTTTTTCAATGCAATGTGGTTGTGGAATTGAAAAATTAACAAGTCAGTAATTGTCCGTCAAACATGCAAATGAGGGACGTTCGTACTATAACTTGTTTTATAAATATTCAGATCTTGAAGCAATAATAGCTGTTGCACTCTTATGCAAAAATGCATGAGTACAAAATTTATTACGATTCTATATACAGGGTGTTTATAAAGTCCCGGACCCATTTTGATGTTTAATAACTCATAAAATAATAAAGATAGATTAAAATTAATAACATAAATGGTTAGATAGACTCAAAAAGTTTCATGACCCTTGTCAATGAACTTCCACGTGTGATATCAAGTCGAGAATCAATTTCACGCCAGGTAGCGGCAAGCATGTCGGCATCCACAGAGGCTATTGCGGTTGTAATTCTGGCTTTTAAGTCATCAATTACACATGTTGGAAAACTTCGTATTTCCACAACTAGAAGAGCTTCAGCCACATGTCATTTTGCAACAAGATGGTGCACCACCTCATTGGGGTACCATCGTTCGTACTTCTTTGAATGACCATTTTCGAGGAAGATGGATTGAGCGAGGAGGTCCAATTCCTTGGCCACCCAGATCACTTGATATAACGCCGCTGGACTTTTTCCTTTGGGGATTTGTAAAGGACAATGTTTACAGGAGGAGAGTGTCGAACATTGATGATTTAAAACCCAGAATTACAACCGCAATAGCCTCTGTGGATGCCGACATGCTTGCCGCTACCTGGCGTGAAATTGACTATCGACTTGATATCACACGTGGAAGTTCATTGACAAGGGTCATGAAACTTTTTGAGTCTATCTAACCATTTATGTTATTAATTTTAATCTATCTTTATTATTTTATGAGTTATTAAACATCAAAATGGGTCGGGACTTTATAAACTATTAAATTCAGTAATATGGAAATATTATCACTCCATCTTAAATAAGAAGTAATCACCGTGGAAAGCTAGAATCATTTCCTATCTTGGGACATCACTGAATTAATTACGTATGAAAGGATTTAATACAATGAAGAAAACTTTTATTAATAGTTTAAAGTTTTAATTCGATTTTCATAAAATTTGAAATGACCCGACAAAATTCAGCAACGATTAAACATATTAAATTTCAAACCATTCGGTCGGGTACTTTTTGCGCTGTTATATGCGGACAGACGGTCAGAAAGACAGTCGGACGGACTAGATGACGACAATATGCGCTACGTATTTACGTAGTTACGAACGCACCTAAAAATGGTTCTTGTAGCACAAAAAGACAATGCAAAGTAACAAAATGGGTTTTTATATTGTAACTAGCTGAGTACCCGCGCTTCGCTACGGTAAATTCTCCGTCTTTCATAACTTCCTGTTTTGGTCGATTGTCTGTCTTTTTTACTATTTCTCAATCAGTAATTCTAATTTTGCACCTTTTTTTATTTAAGTCAACCTAGTTTTTATATGTAAAGATGGAATTTTGAAATCACTAATTGATTTTAACTCACTTATTGGTATGTTAGAATTATAAACATTATGTTTACAGGGGTGTTTATAGGTCAATAACGACAATGCAACTCTTTAATATTAGAAAAAATTAATTGTAAATTAATACATTAATTTTTAGGCATTTTACTGTTAGCCTATCTCAGGTGATAACTCACCAAATATTTTTTGTACCTCGTACAATTTTATGCGAGTTGAAACCACAATAGATTTAATTATGCGCCAATGAACACTCGCCAAAACATGCCAAATGATTAAAACTGCAACAATGAAACATTTTTAAGTAAAAAATACTGAAAATAAATTAAAAATGAAGAATATAATATTTTTAAAAACGAGGGGGGCTCCGCCCCCCTGCTCGCTACGCTCACCAACTCCCCACGTAATCGCCTCTCGATTCCATTCGGTATCGCAAATAAATCCCTATTTTCTAGCACACCTTAGACGTAATTATTTCGCGTTTTCATCCTGGATCTCTTCGCGATCCCTTATTTTCTATACATTCAATTTTTGGATTCCACTTGGTAAAAACACGCTCCTCCCCAACTCCTGACAATTTTATTTTCTTAACTCCAAGAGCATAATCATTAGAGCTTATAGAGTTTCATAATTATAAGAATTATTAAGTATAAAATTATACATAAAGTATTACGAATATTGTAAATAGTTAGTGTTTGTACTTAAAAATAATGTAAATAGTTCAATTAAGCTCTATTCACAAGCTAACATTAGTTTTTGTTGCATTGAAATATCTCAATTTGTTGATTTTCTGCAAGCAAGTAAACCTTATTGCATTTCAATGGAAGTCTACGGAAATTTGGAGAAATACTGGAAATAACGCGAAGTTGGCATCACATTTGGCGACTAATTTTGGTTGGCAAATTTGGCGTCACTTTGGGCGAGTAACTTTAGACGCAAAATTTGGCAATATATCGCCAAGTTGGCGACAAACTTGGCGATATAGCCGGCATCCCCCCCTTGGTAACCCTTCTTATAGCTTCAGGAAGCTCTGACCAATCAGATGCGTTTCGTGGTATTTACGCAGATTTTCATTGGTCCATTTCTAAATCGTTACTTTTATTTATATATAGAAGGATATATATTTTTATCAATTATTAATTAATTAACTTAGGATTATATACTAAGTAATACATTTAGAAATCCTAAAAAAAGATTACATAATGTTTCATTTTTTCTTTCCTGTTGTCCTAACTTTAAAAAAAAACAGAGTAAAAATTATACATCATTTATTAAATTCATTTGCTTGCATTTTTACCAAGCATCAGAAAAAGCAGTGAATTAGTTATAATCGTGTTCTAAGCCCGCGCCAGATTAATGTACCATAACGGAAGAAAAAAAACAAACATGAATTTCGGTCAAAAAATTGGGTGTGATTTTTAATATAAACATTGAATAGTTATAAAAAAGTTTTAAAACAACCATTGTTTTCTTATTATTTTGACTTCTATGTTTATCTCTTTTTGTATCTTAATTTTCTAGTCATTGAACAGCATTTAATGCATCTGCATACCTATAGGGGCGGGGGTTACCATAGGGCCCACCTGTTCTGTCGCCAAATGCCACCAAGTTTGCCTCTAACTTGAAGATATATCGCCAAAAGTGACGCCAACGTATCGATATGTCTAATATTTCGCCAAATTCCCATAGACTTCCATTGTAAACCAATAGGGTTTACATGTTTACAGAAAATCAACAAATTGAGATATTTTAATGCAACAAAAACTAATGTTAGCTTAAGGGATTATATTAATTATATTTAAGGGAGTTCAACGTTCAAGTAAATTAAATTATGAATAAAAGTAACACGATACAATGCTTAGCATGCTTTCCCAAACATAAATTTTAAGGGAGACCAAACTGGTCGCCAAGGGCGGATAGTGTCTAAGATTACAATTGTTAATTTCTTAAAATATATACGTTACTATAGCAATGGACAGTCCGTACGGAAAAAACTGCTTGCGGGTGTACATTTCGTCACATTATATTATAACCAAAAAAAAAAAAAAACCTCTTGTTTTATCTACATCATTAATTCATACATGCCTTTTGCTCATTTCATTTAAAATACACACATTTAAAATATGTGTCTAACTAATTTCATTTAAAATGATGAAAAGAAAAAATAATAATAAGAAAAAATACCTTAAACCAAAAAAAGTTATTTCAACATCAACATTTCGTACATCAATGAGTATTTTGTAATTTACGCAGGCGAAATATAAATAATGTCATTGTTTATAAAATGAAATGAAACATTTGAAAAAAAATAATAATTTTGTTGATAATAAATGAGCATTTAAAAAATATAACTTTTGAAAATTACATACTTTAACCCACCAGTTTTTTAAATCAGTAAAAATAAGTACTTAAAATAAAAGCATAAATAAATATTTTGCAAGTAATAGAATATAGTCAATTTAAACTGCAGTCTTCAAATTGTAAATGTATTTTACTGCTGCAGCGTGGAGTACGTAATACGTATTACTCACACTACAGTAAATATTTCATTCTTTGAATGAAGCCATTCATGGTTTTTTGAACAAAATTTTTTATACGTATGTATAATTCCTAACTTCTAAAATAATTTTATTGTAGCTTTCTCCTAATCAGATAACTGCCAAATAGTAAAATCTATGTCAGTATCAGTAATAAATAAGTTATAATTATTAATAAATGTTTTCTATTCAAAAAATAACAAATTAAAAAGTTTTACGGGATTACGATGGAATAATACTCATAAAAAATATCCACGTTCAATAAATAGCAAGTGTTAATATTTGGCACGATTTGCAGTAAAAATCGTTTGCACAGTTAGGGTTGAAATAAATGGTGCGATATCATACATTTTGGCATGTTGGTAGAACGAAAAAGTAGAACAGTTTTTTTTTTTTTTTTCTAGTTTTAGTTTCTGAGGCGTTTGTATTTTTTCCCCTAACTGACATAGTTTTTTTTAATTATTAAACCAAAAAATTGATTAAAAAAACATTCAATTTGAATTCATTCCCTTGCTATAGTAACAGAATAAAGAAAATGAGTTTTTAGAAATTATAACTTGAAAATTTGAGGTTTATGCGCCAAAGATAACGCCAAATTAGAAAAATATGAAATATCTCATGAACTATTAGACTTAAAAGAATTTGGTTAGTACCATTCGATTCAGCATACACAAATACACTAAAATATGATATCAGTTGAAAAATAACTATAAAATCAGATTTTTAAGGAATTTTTTAAAAGTTCATTCTATTTTTTACCCCCCTTAGGGGTGGAGTTTTAGAAAATCCTTTCTTAGCGGCACTCTATATCATAAGAAGTATTTTTACCCAAAATTTCAAGATTTTAGGTTCAGTAGTTTGGGCTGCGCGTTGATTAATACAAAATCCAGACTTTCTTTTATATATATAGATAAAATAAGCGGCATTGAAGATTATAAACGGCATAGAGTTTTGAATAGCATGAATGTGAAATATAGATGTCGTATATTAAAAACAATGAGGAACTGAAAATATTTAACAAATACATATTGTATATGTGTGTATGAATTATTTTGTAATTTCATCATTAGTTATATTTTGTTGACAATTATCATCTTAGGTAAACGAGCTTGTATGGGTGAACCATTGACCTTGATTGAAACTTTCCTGTTTGTGGCGACAATCGTGAAAAACTTTGAGCTCAAGACTCCAAATGATGTGAAAATAACAAGTTTTCTTGATGCTGGACAAACGAAAGTCTATGCTATTCCAAGAAAACTCTAAAATGAAAACACAGTTATTTGTCTCAAAAATTCTTATTTTTGTATGTAAAATGATCATCTTTGTTTTTAATTTTTATCTTTTTTTTTTCTGTCTTTTAAATTTTATGTCTGAATTTTTCTATTTTAGAAAAATTTTGTAAATAAGGAGTGAAGGATGCTTTAATAAAATAAAAATTATGTTATATTCTGATATCTTTATTAGCCATTTGGAAAAATGGTTATTGTCCTCGTCAGGGTAGGAAATCAAAAGCATATCTGAGGAGTTTTATTGGTTGAATCCGCATTTTATTCGTTTTCTGATTGGTCGATACAGTAATTTGCATTTTCCCTTTACTTTCAACAGAGATGGATACTTCTGTTGCCACTATGACAAAAAAGTAATAAAAACTACAAAAAAATTAATAACTCAGAAACAAATTGAGATACAGCTTTCAAACAAATTGAATTTAAAAGTACATTTTTTTCTCTATACGACTGTGTAAAAAGTAATATTGTGGGATGTTTAAAAGTTTAAGAATGAAATTTCATTTAAAATGGGTCGTCAGATTTCTTGGAAATCTGAACAGCCCCCGAACAGCCAATGAAATGCTTGGATAATACGTAAGTTTCAGGTGGATAATACGTAAGTTTCAGGAAATCTGACGAGTCGCAGGCGAATTTTGTCGCTTGCAATTTTTACGTGTAATAACACTATTAATGTTTAATTCATGGCGTACGTAATGTATGATTAACTCCGTGCGATTTTTTATGTCTTGAATTTTAGTCTTTGAAAAAATCATTTTCGAAATGGTCGTTGTAATTTGTTAAATTGCTTTTTTTTTCTGTTATGCACGAACTCGAATAAAGTTTACAGCACTTCTAAAATCCTACACCTGTCTTTTACAGTCCAGTGTAATTTTCTTCGTAGTAGAAATAATGTTCAAAAAATTAATGCTATTTTCTAAAAAAAAATAAAATAAAAAAAATTCTTAATCTAGGAAAATATACCGTAAAGTACCGAAAGTAAACCTCCTCCGAATATAAGCCCCCCCCCCCCCTCTTATATATGTGATTATTTTTCTTTTTTGAAAAAGTGGCATTTCTATGCCCTCCCCTTCAAGTTTTATTTTCTGACGCTGTCGATCCGTCTGTTTTTTCTGGAAATTCCTTAAGTTTTCTGTTTCCATATTAGTCCGGGTTGCGGCAACCATCTCATCGAGTTCGTGGCTGAAATTTCAGATTAGTTAAAACTCGATTCGCATATTAAAACGCAATCGTTCTGCCAAATCATAACTTGGTGGAAAACATACTTGAAAACCCGATTTTTGGGGTTGACTCATAGGTTTACTATTGTGTTTTGCTCCACTCAAAGGTACACTGTTAAAAATCTGTACCATTTGCTGCATCGTCGTTCCACTGCTTTTATAGAAAACGGTTGCTTCACTGAATCATGGGGCATTCTCACTCATTGCTCAGAATAGAGATATTCTATAAAAATGGTGGAGTGACGATGCAGCAAATGATACCGATTTTTAACAGTGTGTGAAAACATGGAGGACTGGGAGCAGGAAAACACAATGGTAAACTAACGAGTCAACCGCTAAAATCGGGTTTTCAGGTGTTTTCCATCAAATATGACTTAGCAGACCGATTTCGTTTTAATATGCGAATCGAGTTTTAACTAATTCTGGAATTTCAGCCGTGAACTCGATTATGTTATTGCCTGTGCTGCCACCTCCCAGTCTACATTTCTAAAATGAATATATCTTATGCAATTTATTTTTGTCTAATCTCTTTACATACCATTGTATCACAGAATGGCATACCAGCATTTGCGCGCTACCAGGCCTTTGAAAGGAATGTTCCTTTTGAAGGGTACTATTATTGTTTTCCTTGATTTTTATGGACAAAGATTTAATAGATATTTATATTGAGTTTGTGTTTTATAATTTTTGTTCATATGTCTTTGATATCTAATTTAATTATTTTATGTAAGTTTGTTTCTTTATTTTTTTTGTTTTTATCAATGGCAACTATTTAGCTTCGATGGGAGGGAAGTTTAAAACCTAAAGATGTTAATTTGATCTGATTTTATTTTGAAAATTGTAAAAATCTTATGAA
Source organism: Maratus speciosus (assembly GCA_963932465.1). Classification (NCBI taxonomy): domain Eukaryota; kingdom Metazoa; phylum Arthropoda; class Arachnida; order Araneae; family Salticidae; genus Maratus; species Maratus speciosus. The sequence continues at coordinate 311,449,077 of OZ010792.1, forward strand.
ATTTCATAAATTCTAAATATAGTCCCCCCCGCCCTGCCAACTTTCTTATTCTTTTTACAAAAGTTCCAATTATAAGCCCCTCTTAAAATCATTAAAATTTCCTGTCTGCTCAAGGACGGGGGACTTACTTTCGGTACTTTACGGTAATTAGGGCTATCGCTAAGACATTTTCTTCGGGGGTGGGGGAAAGAACCTTAAATTGCCTAGTCAAATTTCAGTATTTGCCAACTAGTTTTATAATTTTGCCAAGTTACCACAATTGAAAAATGCAATATAGTTCTTATTTGTAAAAAGTTTAACAATATTTCCAATTAGATTTGCAACTTTTGCCAAGTCTATTAGAAGTAGAAAGTGTATTATAGTTTTTTAAAGATTTAAACAAATTTGCCAATTAAGTTTGTAAATTTGCCAAATGTAAGAGCATTCGCAAATGTTTTTTTTGTTGTTGTTGTTGTTTTTTGTTGTTGTTGTTGTTGTTGTTTTTTTGGGGTTTTTTTTGTTGTTGTTGTTTTTTTTTTTTTTTTTTAGCTTAGCGAGGCCCCTGACGGTAATATAGTCCGGCTTCAGCTAAAGGATAAAAAGTTGATTCCTCGATCTGCTTGGTGGAAAAACAAACGTTACAGGCTGAGAGCAGCCGCCAATGACGGGTATCCATCAATTTCTCAACTGTCAACTTTCCTTTACACCTTCGGTCTAGAACTCGTTCCAAACAATAACAACATTCTACTGTTTCCCGCGTTTCGTGAATCTGCGAGGTTTAGGTTGACCTTTTTTTTTAACATCTTCGGGTATATCGATTCTTTTCCTCATAAAAACTAAACTGTTTGATTTCTTTACATTTTGACTTCATTTCTGATTAGCCGAATGTTTTTTGTTTCACAACGATCCAATGAATTACAACATCAATACTGATATCCTCATAAAATAAGTGCTATTTTCAAAAACTATTTAACTTAAAACCTTTACACTAAAAAAAATTGAGAATTTGTAGATCATTCACTTGTTTAAAGACCTTAAATTTGTGATTGCGTGAATTTAGGTTAGTAATAATTAAATTTATAATTTAACGGTGTTAGTAATTTTAGAAATAATTTCAAAATATCACTTATATAAATTATTTTTAGTTATATTTCCTTTTAAATATGTGCGAAATTATTATATTCAAAATATCTACTAAATAATCAAATGTAGTTTTAGAAAAACCTTGTTTTAAAAAACAAAAGATAATTTCCCTCATTTCGAAAAAACAATAAGCTTTCACATATAATAGTCTAAGACAGAGATGCCGAACCTATGACACGTGTGCCGAACTTGACACGTAAGAAAACTTCAGTGGCACGCCAAAAAACTTACAGATTATATTCAATATATAGTGTTTTCCAATTGTTTCTCTATCAAATTTCAAAGGTTTTATTTCTGAAAATTGAATTTTAAGAGATAGTTTGCATAGTAATGTACATAAATGACACGCTTCTACTTCAGATTAGGTTTTACTTTATCTAGGTTTAGAGTTTTAAGTTATTTTAGGTTTTAGTTTTAAAAATTGAATTTTAACTGCAATAATTATGTATCTATTGAGCCTGCTTCTACATGAAGAGCTAAAAATGATCTGATTCGGAAGTATACAATAAAGGAAAAACTTATTTATAGATTATTAACATGGAATTCGGTGCGACTTGGTTATATTATTGAGATAATAAAGCATAATAAATCAGTAAATAAAGCATAATAAAAAATGCTTTACAAACTAATTATTGGATTTTATCTAAGTTAAAATGTTTCTGCCACGTTAGAATTTTGGTACAAAAAAATTTTGTACCAGTTTTTGGCACGTATAGTCAAAAGGGATCGCTATCCCTGGTCTAAGAGCTAGCAACGAAAAAAAACACGTGATTTTAGCAAGGCTCATTTTTCTATATAACCTTCCGTTTTATGGTGTAGTACTTATGCGGACAGTCTGGCTGGCAGGGGACGTTGCGTTTACCTGTGGGAATAGGTGTTATGCAGGTAAAAAAAAAACTTCAAAATTACGTCATTTTAGCATGACTTTTGTTTATAACATCTCTTTCTACTAACTGTTCGTGATATTAATCCATTATTGCCAGACGTTGCCAACGTTGCTAAGTTCCTGGCAGATCCCGAATTATAGGTAAAAACATAAAGTCATTTTCACGTCATTTTAACAAGCTTAAATATTGCAATATATTACTCTTTGGCTATCAGACAAACTATAATTAATTTGCCAGACACAAATTCGGTTGCTAAGTTAATGCTAGATGCCTTTCAATCTGGCAACGAAAGTGCTTGCTTGTGTCTGGAAAATTAATTGTGTTTTCTAATAGCCAAAGAATAACAAGTTACAATTTTCAATCTTGCTAAAATGACGTAAAGGGGACATACTCTTTTTAACCTATAAACCACTCTTTAAACAGGCACTTTCATTGCCAGATTTAAAGCCATCTGCATTAACTTTGCAACCGAATTTGTGTCTGGCAGATTAACTATAGGTTATCTGATAACCAAAGAGATATTGCAATTTTCAAGCTTACTAAAAGGACGTGAAGATGACATTTTTTTTACCTTTAAATCGGAACCTGGCAGGGTCTTAGCAACGTTGGTAACGTCTGGCAATAATGTATTAATATCACGAATAGTTAGTAGAAACAGATTTTATAAACGAAAGTCATGCTAAAATGGCGTAATTTTGAAGTTTTTTCACCTGCGTAGTCCCTTCTCCCACAGGTAAACGCAACATCCCCCGCCAGCCAGACAGTCCGCATACGTACTACACCATAAAACGGAAGAGCATATAGATAAATGAGCCTTGCTAAAAATCAAGTGACGAAAACGTTGCTAGCTCTTAGACAATAGATATTGTTTTGTATTACATATTATTAACTGATTTAATAATAATAATAATATCTGTCCTTTTTTAGCAATATTTTAGCGATTTAATCGTTTGTATTTAAATTGTTAATATTATCTGATGTTTTGAAAATAGTTTCTGCTCAAATGAAATAATTATGTCCGTAATTTAGAATTACAGAATAAAAACTGACGAAAAGCAAAAGGACCGAGGGAGGGGGGAAGTAAAAGTCGCCGGTCGGTTTACGTTACTCCCCTGTAAATTTGCCTATCGCGCATTACATATTGATGAACCAAGTTGAATCGACCCATTTACATTATGCCTATGGCAGTCGACCTTTTTTATGGAGTCATACTTTCTTTGATATAATCACGAACGAAAATATACAGCAATCTCTTCTGAGTTACCAACGACTTTTTAAAAGCATTATTTATCTTTAAAAACCTCAAAAACCAATATATTTTCAAGATTTAAAGAAGCATTTATAAAAACGAAGTTTCTTTTGCTTCCTCTCTGATTTTCGGAATCGTTTCAGAGTAGTGTTTATAGCATATTAATCCATTTTCCCAATCTGGAATATAAGTTTTTCGGTTGCTATCAATTCTCAAGTAATCATTTTCATGTTCAACAAGCATTTTTTACAGACAAACACGAAAACTTGACAGCATTAGCCCTATCGCTGCGTAATTGTTTTATCAAAATAGCTTCAAAAATTTTGTATTTAAGAATTTTTATTCTTTTGTCACCGGTTTTCCAAAACAAAAATGTTTGTCTAATTTAATCTGGAAAATGCTCCGATTAAAAACGGCAAAATTTACAATAAAAAAATAACTAGTGGGAATAATCAAGGAGGATTAATTAGAAGGGAAAATGCATCCCCGAGGAGATCTCGGGTACCGCAGCGTAAAGGTTAACATTAAAATTAACACTCGAACCGCCGGCTATTTTACTCAAGTTTTATAAAAAAGTGTTTCACACCAGAATTTGTATTTGAAACTACTTAACTTATTTAATTAACCTATTTTTGTGCTGTATACATTTAATATATCCTATGAAAAAACGTATGAATCGTATTGACTATTATCAATTTGGTAGGGGTCAAAATGACCCCTATCGGAGGTTCTAATGTTAATATTATTTTGTTATTCTTGTATGTACAAGTTCTCTTGAAAATCGATATTTTGGTATGAGAAAACTAATTAACACACTATAAAAACTACTCAGAAACGTTTCCGAAATTCAGTTGTAGCATAATAAACTTTGTTTTTAAAATCGTTTCTTTAAATCTCGAAAATATATTGGTTTTTGAGACTTCTAAAAATAAAGCATGCTTTCCGAAATCATGTGAAATTTGAAATTAGATTATCACATATTTATTTACGTTCGTGGTTATGTTATATTTTCGTAGAATAAGAAACTTTTGTCATTTTTTATAGTGTTGAATTCTATGAACATTAAAGCATATTTAAAAAATAAAGTGGAAATTTTTCTGTGAACTAAAGTTATTTAGTAAAGCTGCAATCAAATCAAAATTGTTTAGTTTCTGACGCATTCACAAAGTCATTTTCGCTTGTAAGTGCACAAATTTTGCAATTATTCTTATTCAGAAAACAGAAAATCGAGTGTTGTTTCTGTAAAGTTAAACGATCTTTAGAAAAGTCTGTTATATTTAGTACTTGCAGAAAATTTAGTGCGCACAAGAGCACATCGAAGGTTATCACCAAGAAGCAGTCAATTATAGTTAAAGACAAGATGGAACCCGTCAAAACTTGACGGCAACAATTTGAAAGCACCAAAGAAAAAAAAAGTATTTTACAGCTATAAAAGAAATTTTTAAAGACTAATTTTTATTCAAAATTTCAATAAAAGAAAAAAAACTGCATTTTATATCCAGGCAAATTACATTCACAGATGCAGTCATACAATTTCTCTCACCTGACGCTTTTCCATTTACCGACATAATAAAACCAATATGACATGGTATGGATAAATCATAAATTACTGTCATTATTCATTACTAATTTCATACAAAATGCATTCATATACACTATGATGACAAAATCATCACCAGAATCGGTAGGTGGAAAAGCATGTAGTTCATAAGTCTATGTGCATTAATGTCAAATAATGACAAACATGTACACTATAATAATATTTAAAATTTATATATTTCATCTGTAAAAAATCTAATTCATGAAATCAGAAAATAAAAATTGTTGTCACTGTTGCACTCAGTTCGATGTACACCCAAGAGGTCGAGTGCCTGTATTCACTATACCCTTTTTTAATTTTTCAGCAGGCATACTCGTGTAAAGTTGACAGTTTTCTAAAAAATTTCCTGCTACGAACGGTTTTTAAATTCATTTTTTACTATTGATATATATTTATATTGATATTTGTGCATAGATTTAAATGACAACATTATTACGAAATATTTGAAAATAGGTTTAAAATTTTGGGGGAAAAAAACTTTTTTCTTGGAAAAATTGGAAAAATGAGACTTTTTTATAAATAAAAGATTTTCTTGCAATTATTTTACTTGGGAAAGTAAAATAAACAGTTTTCAGGCTTATACACATTAAAAGAATTGCTTTGACTTTACAGGAATACGCTACCAAAAATATAAAAAATTATTATAAAAAATTTAGTCTGAGCGTCATAGATTTTACGAAAGTTTTTCTTGCTTAATTACTTTTTGTAATTATGATTCAATTGTAAAATATATTCCACAAAGAACATTGAAAATAAAAGAACTTTTAAACTAATACCGAGTTACATAAAGTTAACTTAACCATCCTCACAAATTAATATTACTAAACTTTTGGGTATTTTTCCGCTGGCACTCCAGTCAAAAATAACTTTCCCATAAGTGCATCACCCCCCCCCCCACAACCCCCCCCCCCCAAAAAAAAAAAAAAAAAATACAACAACAACAACACATAAGCTGGATGTATGAAAATCCATGCACCAATCTATAAACCACACTAAACATATAAAAGTTACAGTTGCTAATGCATGTATGAGCACTGCACGCCCATGAAAACAACAACAACAACAAACATTTACTGTATGCAGAAATCTCTAAAAGTAGGAAAGGCTTTAAAATTATGTGCTGTGCGAACTTAAAAGTACCAAATTTAAGGGGCTTTCTCAAATATTTCCATCGCTACTTTTTTTTTTCTAAAAGATTAGATTTAAGGGAAAAAAAAAAAAAAACACTAATATTCAAGCATGCCTAATGAAAAGAAAATCAACAAAAAAAGGAAAAATTCTGAAAAAGGGCGGTTTCCCCCATGAGATGCCAAGAAATCCAAAATTTGAATACCATTATAAGGTTAATTGGGGCAACTAGTCCATGATTTTACGATGTGACTCTGAAGCTTCTGACAATTCAGCTTCAAAAAGCTCATGTTCATTTGAATTAAAGTCTGAACTTCTGTAAATGTGTTCAGTTAGGTTCCCTTTATCAGACAGAAATGTTCAAAGTTACATTTTAATATTTAAAAATATAAAAATATGCATATTTCATCTTTCCTTCCTCATGGGGCCAGTTGCCCCATAAAAATGGGGTAACTGGACCAGGAGGCGCGTTTCCACACGCGTTTATTTTTTTACATATGGGATATCAGGTCCTGTTTGAAAAAGTGTAAACAACTTAAAAAATTTAAAACAGGCAGATCATGTAAATTATATATCAACTAAAGAGCATTGTAAGGGAAACCTTCGCTGTCAATGTGTCTAAAAAAAGCACTAAAAGTGAAAATATTAGATTTATTTATATCAAAAACACAAAAATTAAGTACGTTACTTATGTACTTTAGTATAGGTAATAAGTATAAAAGTCACATGGGTATTTTAAGGAAAAAAATAGCAAGGTAAATCTATGTAGAAACGGCTACGTAAGTACTTAAGTACTTTATCTGCATCCAGGAATCGCATTATATAGGGAAAATTTTATTGTTCCTACCAGAACCCTTGAGTTACCTTCATGATCATTTTATTTAACATATTCTAAAGAAAGGTGCGATGAAGATGTTATTTTCAAAATAGTGGCAGGAACAATAAAAGTTTCCCTATATAATGCGACCCCTGTGTCGTACAATTTCAAGGTTTGGCTATCTCGTTTTCAGGGGCAAGGTACTTGGATTCGTAAAATGTTGAAATAATTTAATGACACCAGTATTTACAAGAGAATCTATTTGTAAATAAGTAAAAGTATATTTTTTCGTACTTAACAAAGGTGAAATTTTCATTATAAAATTCCAGTGCCAATGTGGTAATTAGGGATTTAAATTATGTGATGCCACAGCGACATCACCGCCTCTCAAGGGGTCAAGAAATTTGGTTTGATACCACACAATATGCTTTTTAAAATTTTATTACGTAATTTTAATAAGGTATTATATAATTTTCTTTATTGTGAGCAAAAAACAATGGAGAAATTTATTTCCCGTAGTAAGAGAAACTAAAAAATTTATTTATAACTATTGGGGTAACTGGATCCAGCATGATCCAGTTACCCCGGATACATGTCCCAGTTACCCCATTCTTGAAACATTTATGGGGTAACTGGGACACTGGACTTAGATTTGAAACATGAAGTAAATATGTATAGATACCTAATAATATTAATGTAGTTATATGCCTAATCTTTTAAAAAAAAAGATTGTTTAATAAAAGTACTTAAAGTATTTTAATGAAAAGCCGAGGAAGTTCAACCAAATTGACGTTGTTTTTTAAAAAAAGAAACGTAAACTTTAGAAAACCTATCATAGCAAAGTGAGAGTTATGATTGAGTTGACACACGTTGTTTTAGGAAGTAGAGATTAAGGTGCATTGTTCACAAAAGCTAAAACTTTAAAAACATCAACAGTTTTTTATAAAAATAGCCGATGGTCCAGTTACCTCGTGCGTCCAGTTGCCCCAACTAACCTTGTTTCAGAAAATTAATATTTGCCTTAATTTTACATTTAAATGTTTGACTATATAAAGAAAATTTTATTGAACTGAAATAGTGGTATTCAAAACACATAAATCCTTAATATCTATATACCATGAGGCATATTTCCTAAATCAGCAAAAAAATTGAAAAAAAAAAGTACCAAATGAAAAAGAAATAAAAACACATACGCAATACATATATACTCAGATATTTCTGCGCCCATTTCGTTGTTGTGAAAAAGCATTGGAATTTTATGCAGTACATCAGCAATAATCCCTGTATAATATTTGTTGGGAAAAAATTTTTAATTTTTTGTCTCACATATTTACAAACAAACCATGCAAAAAAGCAAAATAATTTTCTTATATAGCTTCATGCCTGTCAAAAGATTTTGCGATTTTTCTGCATTTGATCGACAAAATTCTGCTGCCGATCGAGGAAATCTTTAATTTTTCTGCACATTATCGACAAAATTCATTATTTTCCGTGCCCGATCAACATAATTTGACATTTTTACGCGCCTGATCAGCAAAATTCGCAATATTTCTGAAGCAGATTGACAAAATTCGCAATTTTTCTGAAGTCAATCCACAAAACTCTAGAATTTTTCGTGCCCGATCGACGAAATTTGCGTTTCTTAACCGACTGATGAAATTTGCAATTTATTCCCGTGGCAAATTGACAAAATTCGTGTTTTTTTCTCGCGATTGATGAAACTCTTGATTTTTCCGCAGCCGATCAATAAAATTTTCAATTTTTCCGTGCATCATCAACAAATTTGAGGATTTTTCCATGCCCAATGAATGAAATTTGGGATATTTCTAAGCCTGAATGCATTTTGAATGCACAGTAGTTGACAGCAACCTTGTATGATTTAACTGTCGTGCTGACAAAGGGAATAGAGCTCTAAAGTTCTTTAGCACCAGGCAAACTGCACTGATGCATACTAAAATTTATTATTGCATTACTCACTACCCCTAAAATTTGTTTACTTATTTCGACAAATTGAAATTCAGACAGACATACATCAAGCAAAACATTCTACATGCATGAATGCCAGGTTCCATTTAGTTGTTTATTATAGGACCTCCTTGTATACCACATTCAGTGTTCTATTGCCTTTTGGTAGTATTTGAACCTTTAAGTTCTGAAATGAACGCACCCGAGACAAAGCTACATATAACTGACCATGGCTAAAAACAGCCTGGGGTAAATAAATACCAATACAATCTAAAGTTTGTCCCTATGCTTTGTTGATAGTCATACAAAAAGCCAGACGCATGAGAAATTGGCGTTTTTTAAAAGAGAAAGGGAGTGATGTGTCTGATGGTGATAATTCGATTCTATTAATCAAAGCTCTTTTACCTTTTCTTTCGCCAGAGATAATTTCTAAATCTAAACAATTGTCATACATATTCCTCTCAGTTAATCTTGTCCCATTTAAAATACCCTGGGTAGCATTTAGGTTTCTTAACAGCATTAGGTTTGCGCAGACTTTTAATGTGAGATTATGTGGAGGCAAACCACTTAACTCTAAACTGTTTAGAAATTCTGCAGGAAATTGAAGAATCTGACTTTCATCATCAGTTATGAGATTATTTACGCTAGCGTATGTTCTCTGTGTGCTAGGTATAAGATGTAGAACGTTAGAATTTATTTCATTACAATGAAATAAATTGGGGGCAATTGCAATTTTTGGGGGCAAGAATAGCAAATTTAGAAAAATTAACAACATGATCTGGTGAAGCAAAATGTTTGGCAAAAATTTCAGATACAATATCTTGTTTTGCAATAATTTCTAACGGTAAATCAATAACAGAAGAACCATATGATGGTTCATCATTCACTGATGGATAACTTCCATCACCAATTTTAAGCAAAAACTTTGAAAACTCTAATTCGTCTGACCTAGCTCGCATGTTTTTAAATAACCGAAAAACCTTGAAATATGGCCAAAGAGGTGAAAATTTTATGCAATTTTGAGTTATTGTTTGTCGTGAGGCATGTGGAACTACTGGCAATACCTGTCTAAAATCCCCTCCAAGAAGGATTATCTTCCCACCAAAAATATTATTATTGGTCATTATATCTTGCAGAAGTCTGTTAACAGTCATTAATGCATAAACATTTGCCATAGGTGTTTCATCCCAAACTATCAGTCTTGCTGACTTAATATCAGAAGCAGCTTTGTAATTAATTTTTAAAGATGATACTGAAGTTTCATGCAGAATCAAAGGTAACTTAAACTTACTATGTACTTTGCGACCATTTGGTAAGAGCATAGCAGCAATACCAGTCCATGCAACAGAGATAATTTCTATACCTAAATCGAAGCATTTTTGTATAAGGCACTGGTATACAAATGTCATCCCAGTACCACCTGGACCATCTATGAAATATGCATTGCTTTTATTTGTATTATTCTCTTGGATTACTTTACTGATTTCTTTAATGATTAAAAGTTGTTCATCATTAGCTTGCTGAGTCATTAAATTATAGTCAAGATTTGGATTTTTAAAGAAATTGATGTTGTGATCAGTTGTTAAGAAATCATTAATAACTGGCAAGTTGAAAGTTGAAGGAAAAAATCCATGTAATTAAAGTTTTTCATTAATATCCGTGAGACTAAAATGATAAGCTTTATTCGGTTCATGAAGCTGCAAATAATCTTCACTAAGATAATCTTTAAAAGTTTACCATAATTGAGTAGCGTTTGATGGTTGTTGAAAAATGGCAATAAAAGAAAATAACTGCCTTAATTGAAATGGCATTTGAAGAACTAATGCTTCATGCAAACAACGCAGCCACTCAGTATCGTCCTGAAGTAATCCACTTTGCATAGCTGCTTCTTTGAAAGAAGAAAAAACAACATCATGAACTGTCATTATATCTTCATGACTTGTAGCCCCAACTAGATGAAGCAACAGTAATCTAAGATGGTAACGCTCGGATTCAGAAGGAGAAACATTATACATTCTGCCAATTACTTTACGAAAGTTAGAGCGTTTTTTCCAAATACACTTAGTTTTATCCCAAGTATAATGAAGAGGTGTTTCTGGATAAATAAAAGGACTTTTTGTTTCTGAATCCTTATTTAAATTAGAACCATGCAATAAGTTGTGTGCTTCTTAATTCTGATCTAAGTAAAGCTTTCGCGGCTTTATCATCATGAAAGTATACTTGTTGCTTTTCTGGCAAATGCACAAGCAAGCAAATGATTATGTGATATCGTTCATGCATTGGATAAGAAAAAATTCTGTATGCACTTTCACATGGGCTGACATACCGAGTGTTTAGGAAAGCAGTAACTTCATCATGATGGAGCACACCACCTTCAGCAGCTACCTGCACATTGGCGCAGTCATGACCTTTGTAAACATACTTATGTATATATTTTATACTGTGAACACTCGCGCAAATTTCAACGTTAATATGGGCTTGAAAATAAAGTAAGAGAAAGGGATTATAAGGAACTGTGTAACGGTTGTCAACCTCAATATTTTTACCTTTAATATGTGTAGAAATCGTCCTGTTATTATTTCTCCTTTTATAAAGGGGATAACCATTAACATTTTCCTTAGTTTCATGAACAAATTCTTTTGGAAATTCTTTTTTACATTTACCATTCGTCATGCAAATTGAGTTTGGATTAAGACTACCGCAAGGACCGCGTACCATGTGGCATTTAACTAAGTTATATAAAACTGTATCATTAGGGTCGCGAATTTCTGCAGAAATAACTTTATCTATGTCTGCTATTTCTCTAAATTTACAATTATCTTGAAGAGATAATAATAAATGCACATGGGCAAACCTCTCTTTTGAACTTCAACCGTATATGTTTATACTTCGCCAAATATTTTTCTTTCATTTATCAAATGTAAAAGTTCTTTAATTTTTGAATGAAAAACACGAATTGTAACATCTGGTCTGTTATTAGCAGTTTCAAAAGGATGTATGCTGTTAGTTATTTCTGACCATAAAGGTTTACATGTAGACGTTAAGAAAAACCAGGCTTGCCAATCAGGCCAGGCTTGCCAAATTTTCTTACCATTGCCATGGCATCCTGATAGTTTTGAATCGTGTTTCGAGGACTACCAGTAAAAGAAGAAAGTAAAATAGCAATCCACCCCGCCCGTAAGTTTTCTTTATCAGCACGTGCAAACAGAGCATCTGCAAGGCCAGCGTATGTGTCTACTCAAAATTTTGCCTGTTGACTGCGGATAAATTTTAACCTGTCACCTTCAATGCGATAGTAATAATCAACTATCAATTACTGAGTTAATTTACCAGCATTAATTATCTGATTGAAATTTCCCTTAGGAGGGCATCCTCGAACCATAAGTCTATAAGAAATATATTCTCTCATGGAAATATTTTGGCGAACATTAGTTTTCCTCTCTACCCCCGCTGACATTAAAATATGCCAAGCTGGTTCACCGCTAGGCCAAATCAGTACATATGACATCGGATCACAATGCATACTATCAAAATCTAGAGTTTTCAGTCCACCATCTTTGGAATAAACATTTATGTACCTATGAGATTGTGGAGCACCATCATTAGATTCAAAAACCGCTGCAACCTCTGAGCATGTTGGTTCGTTGTAACGGCGAGGATTGATAGCGGTTCATGATAAAAGCGCATAACAAAATCAACTGGCACTCTGTATTGTTTTAAAGCTAGCTCGCGTTCCTCAGATATTTTTTGATGCATCGTTTTATAGCACTTAAAATTTGGATTACATTTAATTAAATTAAGATTTATTATATTAAGAATGTCCTCTCTAATAGAACTATTCACAGCGTTTTCTAATCTAATTTCGTTTGCCTCAGAAAAGTCTAAAATGTACAACTGACCATAAGAAGCATGGGTCGGATTCTCTGGATACAAAGGGGAAATTTTGTGGTGTGCTGAACCTAGAATTTTGAAACAATAAGGATCATAACCAGGAGGTAACTTTACATTGGCACCGAATGACGCGAAGGATAAAGCATTATTATATTGCCTAATATTTTGCCTAAAGTTCTTCGGCATGTCACTATTTCCAGTGAATAGATGTCATCATATCTCTTATGTCATATGTCTTATGTCATCAATAATTTGAAATTCGGGCAGTTTGAACTTTTTGTTAGAACAACAGAAATTAAAAAAGCCATTTGAATTCTTTTCTGATGAAAAATACAACGCATTACAATAAGCACATGTATTGTCTAAATTATTTAAGTTGGACGGAGATAAATTTGAAATATTATCAGAAACGGCACACCTATACTGAATTTTATATGGTTTTAAAACTGACTCTACCTTTTTTCTATTAGCATAATACTTTTTATTTTGCTCCTTCCGTTTCTGTTTTTTGGAAGGAGATGACTCAACCTTTTTGTGCTCTGCATAATAGTTTTTATCTCTTTCTTGCCGTTTTCGTTTTTTCGAAGGAAATGAATTTTGTTCCTGCCGAATTTGTTTTTTGTCTTTTTTGAGCAATACTGTATAGTAACATAAATGTCCATTTCCATCGTACAATAAATTAACTTCTATTTTGCCTCTTGCATTCACACCCAAATTTGTGACGTTACCGTTTTGTGCATTGATAATAGTGACAAAAATATTAAAAATTGCGGTTGCGGCATTTAATTCTAAGTGTCCACCATGCGTACGGTTTCTTGACATAACATTCATGTAATCGTTTACCTGATTAATAGGAACACCAACAATAAACGGATGATAAAAATTCCAATTGTCAACAACATGTTTAACGATAGCGTTGCGTACGCGCGGGTGATGATCTTCTGTATCATACAGGAACACTGACAGCGCCCTAAATAAGCAATTACCGTCCAGCTCAATTTCTCGAAGATTGTAGGATGCTAGATCCATAACTAAACTAAATAAGCCTAGGACTCGCTATAAAAATTAAACAGAGCAAAATAATCGAAATGGACACAGCAAAATAAAATAAATAATAATAAATAACTTACTATTTCAAAGGAGCATCTACAGTTAATAATATTAGAGATAGCAACGTGCGTGCTACTATATTAACGACTATAGCATGGGAGAATATAAACAATATAAATGAATCGTAATTCCTAAGAATCAATCTGTATCTAGGCAGGAATGTCTTCTGCACACACTGAACTCCCATTGGAGCACAGTGTCCGCACATGCGCTGCTTACCCGGATGGCGATGATACACGGAGTAAAAGTTCTTATTCCGTGCGATTATGTGATGATGATGATTCTCTGTCTACGGTGAATCGTTCACTTCAGTGAATGAGACAGGACCGCCCGGAAGAGGGTTAGACGCATGCGCACATGTTGCTTTTTAGTGGACTTAACTAGTAGACTTTATTTTAGTGGACTTAATCTTACCCTTCTATTTTAATATATAGGATGTATCATATTTACAGTCAAATGTAAAATGCTATTCGATTCTTAGTTACACTAAGAAAAATCCGTCAATATACGCAAATTTTTCCGTAAAATTTTACTGAATATTAGTTTCATTTTTCTTAGAAAACAGTACAATTTCTGTAATTGACATCATAAGGTAATAAATCCGTATAAATCCAGTATGTTTTCCATAAATTTTACGGAATATTTCTGTATTGCTTTCAAAACAGTATAAATTCCGTAAATGATGTTCAGAAATAATTGCTATGTCTGGAATGCGAAGTAATTAATTGTTGTATGTATTTGTCTTACAGAGATATTATTTTCCATGAAACCTCAATATTATCTAAATGTGTCTCTATGTTGAAAATATATCCAATGATTTCCCAATGATTAAATAGTGTTGATTTTACATGGATTTTCAAGTAAAACCGAAAAAAATTAATGGTGCCATCTATGTGTATATTTAAACAACTCGCTATAGTATTTTTCTTTCTTTCTTTTTTTAATAAAAAGCTTTAAAATAGTATTTTTTTAATTTTAGGATATTCAAAAAAATTAAAATCTTATTAATTCTTTTTAAGTTTCAGACTTAAAAAGACTACTTCAGTTTCTTTGAAAAGGAAGTGTTATAGTTTATTTTTCATTATGATTTTGAAATAATGTTTGACTTTTTTATAGCAACCTATTATTTTTTTTTTAATCTCTCTAGGATGTTTCAGAATCAAAAAATCTATTTTTAATTTTAATATTTTTTAATCTATTCACTTTAACAGATTTGCACATAAAATTTAAAACATATCTTAAATATAATAACGAAATTATTATAAAACTGACGTTTATATAAGTTTCAATAAGCAATAAAGGAAATTTATTTTAATAACATGTAGTAATTTCCTTTATTTGAGCTTACAGTAGATCATCACACAAATAATTTTAAAAAGTGCATGCTTGAAAAAAAATATTTATATTCTTGCAAAAATAAATGTATATCTTAATAAATAAATAAACATGATATTACAATAAAATTTTAAAAATCTCGCAAAAAAAGAAGCAACTATTACTTATAATACATTCTTTCGTGCACATAATATTTTAAAGACTTAAATTTTTCTTTTATAAAGAATGAAATTAAAAAACTAAATATTCAAAATTATGGAAACGTTCAGAATTGTACACTCAATTGAAAAATATTATCCCTACGATAATATGTTCCTTGTTTAATATCTTACCCTTACTTCATAAAAAGCATCTGAAATAAGTAGCGATATTTGAAAACGTAACTTGTGTTCCCGTGGTATAATGGTTGAAAGCGCTAGTCTTAAAGACGACACAAATAATTTTAAAAAGTACATGTTTGAAAAAAAATATATTTATATTCTTGCACAAATAAATGTATATATTAATAAATAAATAAAAATAATATTGCAATAAAATTTTAAAAATCTCGCAAAAAAGAAGCAATTATTACTTATAATACATTCTTTCATGCATATAATATTTTAAATACTTAAATTTTTCTTTTATAAAGAATGAAATTAAAAAACTAAATATTCAAAATTATGGAAACGTTCAGAATTGTATACTCAATTGAAAAATATTATCCCTACGATAATATGTTCTTTGTTTAATATCTTACCCTTACTTCATAAAAGGCATCTGAAATAAGTAGCGATATTTGAAAACGTAACTTGTGTTCCCGTGGTATAATGGTTAAAAGCGCTAGGCTTAAAGACGACACAAATAATTTTAAAAAGTATATGTTTGAAAAAAATATATTTATATTCTTGCAAAAATAAATGTATATATTAATAAATAAATAAAAATAATATTACAATAAAATTTTAAAAATCTCGCAAAAAAGAAGCAATTATTACTTATAATACATTCTTTCATGCATATAATATTTTAAAGACTTAAATTTTTCTTTTATAAAGAATGAAATTAAAAAACTAAATATTCAAAATTATGGAAACGTTCAGAATTGTATACTCAATTGAAAAATATTATCCCTACGATAATATGTTCCTTGTTTAATATCTTACCCTTACTTCATAAAAAGCATCTGAAATAAGTAGCGATATTTGAAAATGTAACTTGTGTTCCCGTGGTATAATGGTTAAAAGCGCTAGGCTTAAAGACGACAGTTCCCTAGTTTAAACCACTTAGGAGGTAAGTGTTGTTTCATTACTGTTATTTGAATTAAATAGAGATATTGTGACCTTGATCGATAAACGTGTCCGTAATATGTATGTTTCTCGTTGAAAAGTTATATGTTTTGTTTTTGTTTTTTGTCTTTGAGACAAAAAATTTTAAATATGGTAAAAAAAGGGGGGAGGGGATTTATGAAAAAAGGGGAAATTTTCGGGAATTTATGAAATTTTTTTACGTTAAAACATGGAGATAGTGCTGGCGTCTCGATTGCCAGTACAATTTCCGTATTTTAAAGGATTTTTTTTTTTTTTTTTTTTTTTTTTTTTACAGTGGTTTAAATGGCAATGTCTGTGGATTCCACATAGTATTTACGTGTGAAAATGAGTTTGTAAATATGTCAGAAATATTAGCATCGTTGAGCAAGGAAAAAAAATAATAGAGCTTTAAGGGAGAAAATAAACAAAAATTGTTTGTTTCTGAAGTTTTAGTACTTGACATTTTTTAATACAAATGATTTTGGATTTACTTTGCAACTCCATCCCACAGTACATGTGGCACCTTTTTAGAAAATTCAAAATACCGGATGAGCATACAAAGTCTGTATAAACTTTAAAAATTCATAAAAACCGAAAAAATAACCGAAATGAAAAACTGTTTGCAGGATTAGCATCTATAGGTCACGGGAATTTTTTTAAGACAGAAATAAAAAATAACTCAAAAATCAGCCGACATATGGCGCTGATTCGTGCAATTTTGGTGGAAATATGCAAATAAACGGTATATGCATAAGAACTTGAGCTCCTGATCCAGATCTAAGTTCACCGTTGTGAGCCGTGTACGTGATGAAGGATGTTGAGTATGAAGGATAAAGCTTTGTTGGTGAAGTTATTTTACGTGAACTAGTTCTGGATTAGGAGTGCAAGTTCTTATAACCGTTTTATTTGCATATTTCCACCAAAATCGCACGAACCAGTGCCATCTGTCGGCTGCTTTTTGAGTTATTTTTTATTTCTGTCTTAAAAAAAATTCCCGTGACCTATAGATGCTAATACTGCAAACAGTTTTTCATTTCGGTTATTTTTTCGGTTTTTATGAATTTTTAAAGTTTATACTGACTTTTGCTCACCCGGTATGTCACAACATGAAGTGTCAGAGAGAAATGAAAAAATTAAATTACGAAATGTACCCATAACAGTATGTTTTTAAAAGGAAACATAGTTAAAATAATTTTTTAACAAGTTTTGTTTTTGTAGATTTTGTTTAATTTTATTTTTACACGACATTTTCCATAGCGGGTATCGATTTATAAGCCGTGCAGTTATCAATAAACAGGATGATTTTCATGTTTTTTCTTTGGTACGTGCGATTGAGATATAGCAGCCATTCTTCAAAAAGATTCCCTGTCATCCAGGCTTTCGTGTTAGAACGGTATTCTATAGGCTTTGTTTTGACATTATTAAAACACCTTGGATTTCTTGATTTTCCAATCATCAGTAAAGGTAACTTCTCAGTGCCGTCCATGTTTGCTCCCACAAGTAGGGTTATTCGGTCTTTACTGCGTTTTCCTCCACTACATTTTTCACCTTTAAAATCCAAATTCTTTGCAGGGGTACATTTGAAAAAAAGTCCAGTTTCGTCGACATTAAAAATGTCTCTGTCCTGTGTATGCTCAATGATTTGAACAACTTTTTCTTTCCACTCATTTGTTGCATCTTGGTCCACACTTGAACATTCACCACACACAGACTTAAAGGAAATTTCATTTCTTTCCTTAAATCCGTCTAACCATCCGGAGCTTCCTTTGAAGTTGTTGTTTCCTAAGCTGACAGCAAATTCTTCCGCTTTTGCACGAACAAGAGTTCCACTGAGAGGGCTGTTTTTGTCCCGCGCTTGCTTAAACCACTTCAAGTCACACTCGTCCATATCAGGATTATCGGGTTCTCTAGCTCGTTTGCAATTTCGATTAGATTTCAAAAAAATTTCTTTATTTTTCAAAAAGGTCGAAAGAGTGTTATGTGCTATTCCATACACTTTTGCGATGATACATTTCTTTTTTACACTCTTTTCTACCTCACGAATCACAGCAATTTTTTTATCGAAAGATAAGGTTTTATATGGGACACGGGGCTTACTCAACGATATGCTTGCACTGAACTCTCACCACAAAAACTAAAAGCATTATGAAGAAAACTCAAGCGACTATAGTCCTGGTTTCGAAGGAATTGCAACGCGTGTCATCTGTGATTTATCGCATTGGCGAGAGTAGCATGTGTCACTTAAAAGGGAAAGGGCGTTCGTTCCTCCTCCCTTTATCCCTGCTCTGTTTCCTAGAACAGATAAGAATATTCTCCCACCCCCTTCTCCCCTCTAAAGAATTTTCCACAATAGCTGAAAATAACGCGGCCACTTTTCAAATAACTGCATTGAAACTAGATTTTGTCATTTTTGACAGGGTAAAAACTTCGAATTAAAGAAGTTGGACTTCGAAATAACCAAGAATTTTTAGCATTAACTGAATACAAGTTTCAAGGGACTGACAAAAAACTTCGAATTATCCACGAATTCGAATTAAAGACGTTCGAATTATCCAAGTTCGACTGGATAAAAAAACATGACACAGTTATTTTTTCTTTTAAAAAAATTCTTTATCTTGTTTGTATACTTTTACATTAAAGTCAATTTCTATAAGACGTATTTTGTTATTTTTCATTAAAAACACTTAGACATATTTCGTTATTTTTCTTAAAAACATATATTCAAAAAGGTTTAAAGTATGCTATATAACAAGCATGTGTTGTATACTTTTACATTAAAGTCAATTTCTATAAGACATATTATTTTTTTTTCATTAAAAACTAAGACATATTTCGTTTTTTCCCTTAAAAACATATATTCTAACAGGTTTAAAGTATGCTATATAACAAGCATATTATGTATGCCATAACAAGCATAATATGCTTGTTATATAGCATACTTTAAACCTGTTAGAATATATGCTTTAAAGAAAAATAACGAAATATGTCTTATAGAAATTGACTTTAATGTTAAAAGTATACAAACAAGATAAAGAATTTTTTAAAGGAAAAAGTAACTGTGTCATTGTTTTTTATATAACTGAAATTTTATGTAGCAGATAATGGAAAAATGTCTATACTGTGATTATAATGCTTTATTGATTATTATTACTACTATGATTATTACTACTACTATGATTATAATGTCTAAAGAGATGGTATATTATAAGTATAAGTATAATACGGGCATTAAAAAAAAAGACTGATTTCTGTCTATAAAAATTAATTACATTTTCATAAATGTTTAAAATATGTTATTAAAACAATTAAAAAGCGCACGGTAACGCAATAAATTTCTTCATAGCCAAATTCAAGACCCCTGGAAGCTTAGCAGATGCTTATATGAAAAATGTATGAAAGCCAATAAATTACTGTCATCAAGAAAACAATCAAAAAATAAAAACTAGATAGCTTTAGAATACAATATCTCAATCGCAGGAACTGAAAATATCTATAACAAGAGATCATTTAAAAATTACGCAAAATTTTTAAACACCCAATAATAAAGTAAAACCTTATTTTTCTATATTGTTTTATATTTATAAATAATTTGATCATTTTGAATGATATGTATATTTTGTAAATATAAAGGCTAATTGATTTTACTTGTAACCAATTCCTTAATACAAAAATTATTAATAAAGAACCTTGCTAAATTTATAAAATCTGATATTTTGAAAAAGGCGAAAGGCCATTAATTAGAATTTGACAGGAGAGACAAATAATGATGCGATGTAAAAAAAATTCAAGAAGTGGTGGTGTTTTATTTATATATATATATATATATTTCTACACTGTTAAACCTAACTAAATCTCTACATTTTATGAACACTGATAATCGGGAACATAGAAAAAAATATTTTTAAGTTGTGGACTTGCGTTCTTTTCAAAATTAATGAAGAAAATTTTATTGAAACACTCATATTTATATGATTTACTGAGTCTTTATTTTTTTAAAGACAAAGTTTCTTACAAGTAAACTTTAATATTATTTAATAAGCACTTTTTTCAATGTCGTTAGAAGTTTTAGTAGGCCAATTTATTATTAAATTATAAAAATCCAAGTAATTATTAAAAATGTGTTTCAGTATTCTTTATGTTATCGTTTTTTTATTGATAGGAACTTCTGATCTCTATGTATTTTCTGTTGACGAAGTAACACTTTTGCGGCCAGGAAACAGCTTGAAATCCTATTTTAGAACTTATTTTATAAATTCAGATGTTTTTACAAAGCCTTGCTTCTTAGAGTCATATTAAAACTAATAAAATAAAGATATATTGAAGTTCATATTTTATCTCTTGCACTTTTTTTCTTAATAACTGAATAGAAAGTCAATTATTTTTATAGTACCTGAACCACCAACTTTAGCAGTTAACAATGTCTGTTGTAGCAACTTTATAAATGGATTTTTCCTTTATTGTTGCCAGGGCCCACTTAACACTTAGGAATAGGGGAAGTCCGACGTCACACAGGAGGCCCCCTATTACTCTACAAATTGCTTTTTTATTTACTAAATCTCTTTTTCGTATGCTTAAATAATTTGGAATTTTACCATCAAAGTTTACAGTAAATAACATTGTTAATATTAAACTAAAACTACCTATATGAAAGTATTTTATTATATGTTTAATTGTAAATAACCAATTTATTTTGTAAATGACAAATATGGAACTATAGTTGAGAATATGTGAACTTCAAAATATTTTTTGTGATTTACAAATTGCCATATAGTAAGAAAATAAAAGTTTCATAAGAAAAAAAATGTATTTTTTACAGTGATTGAGTTTCTTTTTTCTAAAAATTAGTTTTGAAAAGTAAAATTGAGGGCCCTTTTGTATTTCAGTGGGTAAGCACGGGCTTCACGGGCCTATTCCGTAAACAGGCCCTGATTGTTGCTACAACTGACTGCTATATATTCACATATTCTCATTGTAATATTATATCATAACGCTTCAATTTTCTTTTGGCTAAACTAAAATCTCTATCATATGGCAAAAAGGGGAGACCCAGATCGGGAAGTAATAATTTATTTTTTTAATTTTTGGGTTTCTGTTAAAGCCGTCAGAAATCTGACTATTGTGTTATTTCTGTTTTGCCCTGCACAGCCATATTGGAATATAAGCAGCTGTTGTATGGCTACCAGGTAAAAAGTTTTTAATGTAATGTTTAATGAATGAACATACCTCATTAGGACCTTTGTTCGGAGTGCCCTCATGGTAAGCAAAACATGGTTTTTCCATTTTTAACACTTCCCAACAAAGCTGAAAGTTGTTGATGAATTCAGTTTGCCTGTCTGCTCTAACTCTCCTAAATACATTCCGATTGCCATGAAATTCATAAATGTTATTGGGTATCATTATGGTACGAGGATGGTTCAATAATTATTGTCCCGAGTTTGTGTAAAATATTTGTACTGCAATGGTTGATGTAGAATATTGAAGCCTAATGCCTTAGATACCTATATGCTCAATTTCAGAACTGTAGCTGCTATATTAACATTTTTTTTTCTTTCTTGTTGTGAGAGGTGGTACCTAGCTTGAAAGGATGGGGGGAGGGATGACTGTGAATGAGACGTCACTACTGTCATTTGGACTCGGGATCATAGTGATGTAGCCACGTCTCATCCAACTATCCCAAATCTATCACAGAACTGCTTCAGGTCTGACCCCATAAGCTCCAAACCAGCCTTTCCCCCAACCCCTCCCACCTTTCAAGCTAGGTGCCACCTCTCACACCTAAAACTAAATAAAATAATTTAATATAACAGCTACGGTTCTGAAATTGAGCATATAGGCATCTAAGACATTAGGCTTCAATATTCCACATCAACCATCGCAGTACAAATATTTTATACACACTCGAGACAATAATTATTGAACCACCCTCGTATGTTCGGTATTGAAAATGAAGTGTGTAGCATTTATGGTTCATTTTCAGGGACAACCAAAATAATTCTGTTATGGGGGAAAATCGTTTGCAGTTTATTTGAATGATTTGAATTACACTATTTTAAACATACTGAAATTTATACATATCACTGAGGTGTACTACACGGTGCTTACTGTAGAATAGGGTGTGCAAGGAATTTATCGTTCATTTACAGGAACACATAAAAGAATTTGGCTACAAAAGCAATTGAACAATAATTGAACCATTGAAACTTATGAACAATAAATGCTGGAAGTGAGTTTTCAGTAGTGGTACCCGTTTTTAGCTCACAGGCTATCAAAGCCTGAGAGCTAATGTGCCCGCCCGTTCTGTATGTATGCATGTATGTATGTATGTACGTAACGCGATAACTCTTGATAGAAATATCCGATTTGCTTCAAAATTTTTTTCTAGGATCATTGTGATAAGGCGCTTCCCTGATTAGTTTTGGGAGTTCATTAGTTAAGGATAAAGGGGGAAAAACGGGGTTAGTCCAACCCCTTAATTCAGATAAATGGGTTTTTCATGCAAAATCATTCGATTTGCTCCGAATTTGGTATACCGGTTTATTATGTTAAGGAACTTCCCTGATTAGTTTTGGGGGTTCATTGGTTAAGGATAAAGGGGGAAAAGGGGGTTTAGTCTACCCCCTTAATTCAGATAAATGGGTTTTTCATGCAGAAACATTCGATTTGCTCCGAATTTGGTATACCGGTTTATTATGTTAAGAAACTTCCCTGATTAGTTTTGGGGGTTCATTGGTTAAGGATAAAGGGGGAAAAGGGGGGTTAGTCCACGCCTTTTAATTCAGATAAATGGGTTTTTCATGCAGAATGATTCGATTTGCTCCGCATTTGGTATACCGGTTTATTATGTTAAGGAACTTCCCTGATTAGTTTTGGGGGTTCATTGGTTAAGGATAAAGGGGGAAAAGGGAGGTTAGCCCGCCCCTCTTAATTTAGATAAGTGTGTTTTTCATGCAGAATGATTCGATTTGCTCCGAAATTAGTATACCAGTTTATTATGTTAAGGAACTTCCCTGGTTAGTTTTGGGGGTTCATTGGTTAAGGATAAAGGGGGAAGGGGGCTAGTCCACCCCCCTTAATTTATATAAACGGGTTTTTCATGCAGAATTATTCGCTTTGCTCCAAATTTGGTATACCAGTTTATTATGTTAAGGAGCTTCACTGATTCGTTTTGGGGATTCATTGGTGAAGGATAAAGGAGGTCTAGTCCACCCCCTTAATTTAGATAAATGGTTTTTTTTTTTTTTTTTTTTTTTTTTTTTTTTTTTTTTTTTGCAGGATTATTCGATTTGCTCCAAATTTGGTATACCGGTTTATTATGATAAGGAGCTTCCCTGATTAGATTTGGAGGTTCACTGGTTAAGTATAAAGGGGGAAACGGGGGCTAATTCCCCTTCACTTATTTTTTTGAGGGGCATTATTCTTTAAAATAAGAGTATAATATACAATTAGTGTGAATAGCCTGTGAGCTCAATTCCATCAGTTTAGCTGGGCACTTTTCTTTTTTATTAAATTTAACTATTTATTTATGTCACTTGGCATGTATAAATTCTATAGATGATCTACAGGGCTGCACAAAAAAGGTTCGGCAATTTTTTCGGCTATTGATGGTAATAGTAGAAATCTGGTTTTTAAATTGAACTATATATTTTTTTAATATTACTTGGTGTTCATAATTTCTATACATGCTATACAGGGCGGCACAAAAGTTTTCAAGTACATTCCTCTTTATTCACAGAAATTGCTGAATGGAAATTTTCAACTACGCTATTCGTTTAACTGAACTAACTTTTAGTACACATAAAAATCTATAGATCATTTACAGGGCTGTACAAAAAAAATCGGATGTTTTTCCGACTATTGATGACAATAGCATAAATTGGATTTTCAAATGTGTTATGCATTTTTCAAATTATTTATTTAGACATCTTTCACCTTAATAAACTGTGAAGTTTTGTTACAGTATACTGAATGTGTTGGAAAGTGTTACATAACCTATGCTGGACGCATGATTTTTAGTTCTTGTTTAAATTGCGGATACAGAATTCTTTAACCCACAGTTTCTTATAATAAAATATTCCTTGCGCTTGGATATTGGTCAGGGAAGATCCTGCGTATAATCAATGCAGATTTTCTCTAGTATGGCTACATTCACTCAATGAAGCTATTTGACTAAACTAACGTTTATTTTGAAAACGACGCTAGTCCAGGACATGATTCCTTTTCAAAATAAACTCTGTAGCACACATGTCGTATTTACCGAATGGAAAGATGAACTAGCGAAATCTTTGTTGAAAATGTGCAGATACTATAGACAAATGTAATTGTATACTTAACTCGGTTTAGCCAAAATGCATGACTTCCGCCATTTTAAAAGTAAACGATTCAATTATGGTAATTTCAAACAACTGTAAAACATTTTAGATACAAATCATTTTATCAAAGTTTCGAATAACGAAAATTTGATACTCAGACCCTTGTTTCTGTTTCCAAGGAAGAAAGTAAAAGAAAAATCACATTGAGGATAAAGATGAACAGTGAAAATTACTGATATCAAAAACTAAAACGGAAATGTATGGAATTTATGTCAATTTCATTTCCTTTATGATCCTTTCTTAATATTCAAAGTGTAACTATTCTAAGTCATACTGTGTTTTATATATCTTGGTTTTTTATAAGTTATATTCTCAGATAACAAGTTTAAATTCCTACTTTTAGCTTAAATTACTCCATATAATGAAAGGATGGCAATTTTATCTACTTAATAATAAGTAATTTTTAAAAATGTTTAAAATTTCCTTCCCTATGATTTCATTACCTAAAATGTTATTCTATGAATCCAAAACGCCTTGATAATGAACTTTTTAAGGTTAAAACTATTTTAGCGTTAAATTATAGCAATTCAAAAGTTATGGGATTATTATTCTGAAAGCATTCCACAAACCTTTATATTTCATTCAGCAAAGTTAAATTATTAAATATATATTTCGGCACTAATAATAAACTTAGTAATGAAATATAATATATATATTGACTAAAATTTTGGAAGAAAAGGAACTAACGTAGTACTGTTTAATAACTACTGTAGTTTGTTCCTCTTTGAACAGAAAAGGATATCACTGCTTGTAAAAACATACGGAACTGTAAAGATTTAAGAACAATAAATATGAAAACAACATCTAGAAGCGAGCTGAATAAAAAAAAAAACAGTGTATTTTGGCGATGATGGGAAAATTTTTAATAAGAATTATTTTAAAAAATGTTTTATGTTATGTTTAATGTTCCAAATATATAAAATATATAGAAATGAAATATATTAAGTTAACCCTTGCTTTAGCTCTAAAACTTTCCAATTATTTTATTTTTAAAAGATTTCAGTTCATAAATTTGAAGTTTGAGACAAGCCTTGGGAATAACATTTAAAACTTTTCAATTTTTTAGATATTGAAATTTAATTTGTTTTTCCGTATTTAAACTAAAGCACAATACAGTAGTTGAAAATAAATGTTAAAAAAAATTTAATCATTCACGGTTGACTTTCTCATTTAACATTTCTTAGCAAAGGACATACAACTTATCCTTATCTCAGAATAATCCATAAATTAAATATATATATATATATATATATATATATATATATATATATATTAGGGGGCTCTGCCCCTGCAAGCTACGCTCGCCAACCTCCGTTCAGACACCGCAGAATCTAAAAACACGCTAATCTGATGGTTTTTAAAAATATTAGAGAAGATTGAATTAAACTGAAAAAAGCTGTGCAGATCTCTCGTAAACGGGTTTCCATTCAATTCCCTTTGATTGCAAAAATTTAAAGGCGAATCAGTTGCTGTTAAGACATCCAATGGTTGTTTTCGTTTTTGATTAAAGAGGATCAGTTAAACAATTGAAAAGCAGCTAAAATAAAATAAATTAAGTATACAGAGTCTTTGTCTCCCGGTATTTTAAAACAATCTCTATAACAATAGCCTAAGTCATGTGACTATCATCAACAGTTCCAGGCGTACCACTTCGCTTTTTATACTCTAGGTGCCATTTTGGTACTTTAATGTTAGCCAGGCACAGGTGATAAGTCGCCAAATATTATTCTATCGCCATCATTTCATCTATATTATAATAGTTCAAGTCATCAACTGCCATAAACAAATACGGTATGATCCCTTCGCCGTTCATATGAAAGTTTGGCACAGATGTCATATACGTCCCATATTGGCGCAATTTTTTAACGACGCCAATTTGGGGAACGCATCAACAGCATAAACAACAACATCCGGCGTACCATATCAAGCAAAATAACGGTACTTTGGCCCCAGTTAAGTGGCCGTTCCGTATATGACATTAGCGTCAGAAAAAAATCGCGCCAATATGGGACCGTAAATTTTCCATTTTGATTAAAAAATCAAATTTTTTTTTTCGAATAAAACTACATAAAATTTGCCATGGTTGTAAAGAATTCTTTGTACTGTTACGCTAGCCGGATGCAAATCTCGCCAATAGCTTTTTTTCAACTCACTAGTTAGCATTTTTTTTTTTTTTTCGAGTGGTAATATTTGGCCAGATGTCATATAAGCACAGCAGGTTTGGCGTGATTTTTTTTTTTTTTTTTTACGAAAATTTGGCTAAAACCTCGTTTTCAAATGCCAGTTACATATGCATTTTTGGTATTACTTAGTTATCCCGTCGACCAAAAATCTATCGCCAAACTATAAGTTAAATGCCAATAATGGTGGATCGTAAATGTCACATTCACTTGACTTTAAGCAAGTTACACGTGTTTACGTCATCAAGTGATTTTTATTTCGACTTTTTATTTGTATATTTATTAATGTTATACTAATTTATTTGTTCTTTCGTTATTTAAAATAAAAATTATGTCAATTTGTATAATTCGGCGAGTGTTTTGCGATTTATATAATTTGGCGAAATTGGTCGACGGAATAACTAAGTAGTACCGTGATTTTATTTATTTTCTATTATTTTCTAAAGGAAATATAAAAAAAAATAATTAATAATTATAGAACAAAATAATTTATATAATTTATAAAAAGAAATAAAAGTAAATAAACATTTATTATCAAATAATCAACAATAGCCGGGTTACCATGTCAATCTTTTCTGAAATATGAAAAAAAAAATATCTGTTTGATTAAAATTTGAGTTGCCCTCATTAGAAAAATGTATATAAAATTAGAAAAAAATTAATATTTCGAAAACTAATTCGAATTTAAAAATTCTAATACCAGTTTTGAGATCTGCGGATCAATGCTGATTTTTGGTGTCAATTTCATTGCAAAGTATTCTATATTTCAGGAGAAATCGCTTGAAACATAATAAGTTGTTTAATCAGTCGATTCATAAATTCGTTTCATAAATTCGTTTCATTAGGATTATAGGGCAGATATATTGGCAGAATGTAGAATAGCGTAAACAGTAGAACCCAGATAATATGACACCAGTTAATTCTAAATATCGAAAAAAATTTTTTTTTTTTCCTTCAAATTACAACATGTTGTCGTACGGAAATTGGTTATAAAGAATACCTTGTGTAACATATAATTTTCACGCTCCCTCCAGCTTCTTTATACGCAATTTCCATTGTTTTGTTTTTGTTTTTATTTTGTTTTTTTCCTGAGAGATAACAAGGCTGTTCTTAAATGCACAATACTTTCTTTCATTTCAACCAAACAAACGTTATTATTCAGATTAAAGTAAAATATAATTGAAAGAAAATCCCTGCCGGCCCGGCCTACAGTCAAAGGTAGATTTCGAAGTTAAGTATACTAATTTCACCAACAAAAACTAAATCATTATTAGACATAAATCCACTTTAACAGTTTTATCTGTCTGCTTTTGACGAGTTTTCATTTCCTTTTTATAAAATAGCTGGTTTTATCAGAATCATGTTAAGGCGATATTAAAAAAAAATATTTTTCCATACTCAACAACTCGAAATTTTCTGGCACATTTTCAGATTCATTTTTAATAAAAAAAAAAAAAATATGAAACATGCTGACGTGATTTTTGAAAAGATTTATAAGCGACCTGTGTTTTTATTTTTCTTTCAATTAATTAAAACTTCATTAATAAACAAATATTTTCTCAGTAGGGCAATATTTTTCGTTTCTAACACAATCGCTTCGGGAAATTCTGTTCAAAATGCCCACTTTGGCATCATTTTTTGAAATATATTCTGCCTCTATCAAAAAATAGATCATTACTGTACATTATATAGTTTCTGAATAAGAGAATCTAGCAATTGGATGCGTTTGAGATCAAAGATGAATTTAAAAATGAGTAAGAAAATAGACAGTTTGGATTTGAATGCACCCTTAATAAGATGATTTTTTCTTCAACCGCTATGTATTTTTAATTTGTTTTTGCTGTAAAAATTGGCCCTATCAAAAACTTGTCTATATAAATGTTTAAGACAATATTAAGACGATATATGATAAATCCATGGAGATTTTATATCTTGTGAATTGACGGAGTTATGAAATTTTTTCTTCTTCAACCCCCCTTTTTTGTTTTCGTTTTTATTTTTTTCTGCGGTACGAATTGGTCCTATCAAAAAGTTGTAGTTAATATTAAGGAGATGTATAATAAAATTATTGGATTTGATATCTTGAGAATTGACGAAGTAAGGAATTTTTTTCTCCCAAAACCCCTATTTTTGCGCCCCTTGAGCCTATTTTAAATGTTATCAAAAATCTGTGATGCATGAATTTTTGGCACTATTTTTAGAAGTAATAAAAACTTTAAACTGATTTGATATGTACAAAAATTAAGGCGTTATGGGGTTTTTTCGGTTTTCACAAAACCCCTCCCTATTTCCATCCCCTTTGTCTGCTTTTGCCCATTAACGAACTTGACCGAGATTTTATGTCCCTTGATTTTATGTATCGATTTTGGAAGAGATTTGTGCAGAATTGTGGACGTTATCGTGTCCAGAAGAAAGTGATAACACAAATTCCGTTCAAAATGCCCAATTTTGACATCATTTTTTGAAATATATTCTGCCTCTATCAAAAAATCGATCATTGCGGTACATTATATAGTTCTGAATAAGCGAATCTACCAATTAAATGCATTTGACAGCAAAAATGATTTTAAAAATGAGCCAGAAAATAAGCTGTTTGGATTTGAGTGCATCCTTAATGCAATGATTTTTCCAACACAATCCGCTTTGGGAAATTCGGTTCAAAATGCCCACTTTAACAGCATTTTTAAAAATATATTCTGCCTCTATCAAAAAATCGACCATTACGGTACATTATATAGTTTCTGAGTAAGAAAACGTACCAATTGGAAGCCTTTGAAAGCAAATATGAATTGTAAAATGAGTCAGAAAATACGCAGTTTGGATTTGAATACACCCTTACTTAGATGATTTTTTTCTTCAACCGCTATGTATTTTTAATTTGTTTTTGCTGTAAGAATTGGTCCTATACACAACTTGTCTACATAGATGTTGTAGACAATATTAAGAAGATATATGATAAATTCATGGGGATTTTATATCTTTTGAACTGACGGAGTTATGGATTTTTTACTTCTTCAAATCCCCTTTTTGTTTTCGTTTTTAAATTTTTTTTGCGGTACGAATTGGTCCTATCAAAAACTTGTGAATATAAAAATTGTAGATAATATTAAGGAGATTTATAATAAAATTAATTGAAATTGATATCGTGAGAATTGACGAAGTTATTAATTTTTTTCTCCCAAAAACTCTATTTTTTGCGCCCCTTAAGCCCATTTTTAACTTTATCAAAAATCTGTGATACATAAAATTTTGGCCCTATTTTTAGAAGTAATAAAAACTTTAAACTGATTTGATATGTACAAAAATTAAGAAGTTATGGGAGGGTTTCGGTTTTCACAAAACCCCTCCCTATTTCCATCCCCTTGGTCCGATTTTGCCCATTAACGAACTTGACCGAGATTTTATGCCCTTTGATTTTATGTATCAGCTTGGAAGAGATTGGTGCAGAATTACGAAAGTTATCGTGTTCAGAAGAAAGTGATATATAGATAGATAGATAGATAGATAGATAGATAGATAGATAGATAGATAGATAAAGTTTTTTACTGAGGGTGGTTTTGGGTTCTAGGGGTCATGATCGGTGTAGATCTGCAAAAAATTTTCAGAAATTTCAACATAGGAACGATCCCAATAGGTAGTATTTCATACGAAATCTACCTAAAAGTTCAAGATGAATGATATTAATGAAAATATGCAAACAAACGGGGTCAACGTCAGTAACAACATATTTTCTTATAAAATAACTCTCTTATAAATCTTTCACGGATTTTACTCTCTATGATTACATTTGTATAATACTAGGGTATAAACCCGGACTTCCCTGGTAACAGAATATAGGCGAAGACCCTCATATATATTATTTCTGTTAACAATATTCCTTTTTCTCTGCACATACTAAAAACACAGCGATGAATGGGGTATTTTTCGAAAGGTTTTGCAAGAGACTTTTGATATAGTATATTTAAGTATTGCGCGGCAGCGCAATACTTATTTATTTCCAGTGTCACTTTCCAATGTTAATTTAACATGGAAAAGCCTATGGAGATCATAACTTTTTCATTTTTTCTTCCCACTTTTTTGTCCCTGATGCCACTCATTTTTTATTCTTTACTAATTCCATTGATATTATAAATTTAAAGTGTAAAAACGTTTGCCTGACGTTAGGGTCAAAACGAACGGTAAAATGCCTTTGCTTATGGATGAATTATAACCCAGAGAGAAACATGGGCCAATTTTTTTTTTACATTATTCAAATATTTTTCTTAATAATTCCAATTTTTGCTTATTCCATTGAAAATCAACGGACATTTTTCATAGAAAATGTAACATTTTTACTTCATTGTTGCAAAAATTTCAAAAGCCGTAATAATAATTTATTTTTTTTTTTCGTTAAAAGATTTTCACATGAAATATTAAATTGAGCTAATTTTTTTTTTTCAAAAAAATAAAAGGTGAATATGGCGTCATAGTGGAAATAAAAAGGATATTTTCAAAATAAGTTTTTGCTTTGGTCAAGTTTATATTTTAGTAAAAAGTTTCTAGTGGATAGCTATTTTTACGCAGGTAGCGAACTTAGTGCGGAATTACATAACTTAAATTTTAAAATGTATTTTTTTTCTCCGAGATCAGAACTATTTATACCCCAAGTTAAACTTAGGTAATAATTTTCTGATGTGTTTACATCACCCCTTGGGAGAGAGGTAAGACTTTTATTTTTTTATTGTATCACAGCTATAATATTGTTAAATATTAGCAGTAAGGATTCAACACACTTTACATTTACATTCATAGCGTTCCTGAGTGGGAAATAGGGTATCTAAATTTAAGTGAAGTTAATTTTTTATGTTTTGATAAAAATTTTTTACGTTCAGATTAAAAGTTTTTGTCCAAACTATCGCAACCTGCATTACTACAGTTGTGAAACATTTTGAATTACACATTGGTAAACTGCATCCCACATTGTGATGCAATACCATATACATCAAAGCCTGATGATGATACTCTCTATTAATTTTGAAATGCGTTCGTCTGAGTGCATTAGTTATTAAAAAACTTGACATATTAAACAAAAACATAATTTAAAGAACAAATTAAACAAACAAAATTTATTTCCTACATTGTTTAAGCCCGAGAAGGGGCAGATATTAAATTATTTCATTCAATTAGTTTTACATTTAATGTTAAATTTTTGTAACAAATTAGTTAAGCCAATTGAAGATTAAAAAATAAAAATAAAATTCATACAATATGATACTTCAAACGCCCTAAAAAATTAGATTCCATTCAAATGAAATCGAAATAAATCTTAGACTTTTTTTTAAGTTTTGTATTTTGCATCCACAATTGTCATAAACATAATACAAATATTTTCAATTAAAAATGGAAGAAGTCTAAGATTTTTTTTCGATTTCATTTGAACGGAATCTAATTTTTTATTTTTATTTTTTAATCTTCAATTGGCTTAACTAATTTGTTACAAAAATTTAACATTAAATGTAGAACTAATTGAATGAAATAATTTAATATCTGTCCCTTCTCGGGCTTAAACAATGTAGGAAATAAATTTTGTTTTTTTTTAATTTGTTCTTTAAATTATGTTTTTGTTTAATTTATATATCGCTAAAACGCACTGTTTGATAATTAAAAAAAAATTGCACTTAAAGAAAAAACATATAAACAAATAATCTCAATGATTGCGGTTAGAAAACCTTGCACGGATCTACCGCTTTTTTTTTATTGATAACCCTAATAGATTTTTTACATTTAATATATTTCTTAGTATGCCTATTAACAATAATAAAAATCATATTTACATGAAAAACAGCAATAATGCGTTCAAATAATGTTTGGAAATGTATTAAAAGAGATACTTTCCTATTGGCCTCGCGTCAAGATTTAACAACCGAAGAAATCACCAAAGATCGCGATTTACAATCAGCCTTTTTGATTCGGTTTATTTCAGTGGTTTAAGCTCGAAATTCGATCTCAATTCTTAAATTTGCGTTTCATATCTGTTTTATTGTTTTATTTAATGGATAGTGGATGTTTTAATTTCGTTATAAAATATAATCTGGAAACAAATTATGAGCTATTTATATTAACTTAAGTAAATGGAAACGATTTATATTTCACAATCGCTTGCACACGATAGAGATAGATTTGAAAAAAAAAAAAAAATCTTGCATGAAAACTATTTTTAAAACAATAAAAATTGAGTAAATGGCGATACAATTTTCAAACAAATTGCGATATAGTTTTCAATTAAATTGCATTTGAATGTACACTGGTCATCAAAATTAAAGGATAATGAGAAAAAATATGCTCACTAAATTAATTTTGCAACCAATGCCCAATGCTGCAATTATTTATGTTAATTAAGTACTATTGAACTCAAAATTGCACTTCCACGCATAATTTAGCGTCAGAAATATGCATATTAGCTGATTGACAATGTGGTGCGCAATGGACGTATGTTGGAATTCTGGTCTGTAGTGTTGTTTAAAGTGAATGTGGTGTCTGAATGTGATCAGTATTTATTAGTTATGGCTCAAAGGCATCATTTAAGTTAAGTTCAAAAGTGGCGAATAATCGGTAGAATCGAGGAAGGTTTAACACAAATGGAGGTCGTCCAAGATTTAAATATCCCTCAAAGTGGCGTATCAAGAGCCACGAGCCGCTTTTTAAGCGCTACATCCGTTGATAGACAGCCTGGTCAAGAGAGACCAAGAGCAACAACTGCATCCGAAGACCGTTCTTTATCATTGTTGGCTCGAAGAAACCACGAAAGGACTACAAGAGATTTGGTTTCAGACCTTCAGTCTGCCACAGGAGCTCGAATTAGCCGTTTACTGCTGAACGAAGGCTTAACAAGAGTGGACTGTATGCAAGTAGACCAATAGTTTGTGCCCCACTCACTCCAGCTTCCAAAAGGGCCGTTTCAACTATTCCCGTCGTCATTTCCAAGGGAGCCAAGATGACTAGGCTCGAGAATTGTTTACTGACTAGTCCAGGTATAGTCTGAATTCTGATTCTAGACGTGTTTTGATCTGAAGAGATGAAGAAAGACGCAACATGCCCTTCCCTTGTCCGTGAAATATCCCGTTCAAGCCCAGTCATCTTGGCTCACTTGAAAATGACGACGGGAACAGTTGAAACGGGCCCTTTCGTAGCTGGAGTGAGAGGGACACAAACTATTGGTTTTCTCGCATACAGTCCACTTTTTTTAAGCCTTCGTGCAGCAGTAAACGGCTAATTCGAGCTCCTGTGGCAGCCTGAAGGTCTGAAACCAAATCTCTTGTAGTCGCTTCGTGGTCTCTTCGAGCCGACAGTGACAAAAAACGGTCTTCGGATGCAGTTGTTGCTCTTTGTCTCCCTTGACCAGGCTGTCTATCAACGGATCCAGTGCTTAAAAAGTGGCTCGAGGCTCTTGATACGCCTTGTTTCAGGGATATTCAAATCTTGGATGACCTCCATTTGTATTTGACCTTCCTCGATTCTACCAATTATTCGCCACTTTTGACCTTAACTTAAATGATGCCTTTGAGCCATAACTAATAAATACTGATCATATTCAGACACCACTTTCACTTTAAACAACACTACAGACCAGAATTCCAGCATATGTCCATTGCGCACCACATTGTCAATCATCTAATTTGAATATTTCTGACGCTAAATTATGCGCGGAAGTGCAATTTTGAGTTCAATAGTATTTAATTAACATGCATAATTGCAGCACTGGGCATTGGTTGCAACATTAACTTAGTGAGCATATTTTTTCTCATTATCCTTTAATTTTGATGACCAGTGTACATATTTTTCCCTATTCGGCGGTGTAAAAGTTAAGAATGTGCGATGCTTAAAAATTTAAATTAAAAAAAAACAGTAAAAGCGAAATTTGGTCGTCTGCTGTTGCCATTCGCAAAATGACGTCAGCGTTACGCACATACACGTTTGTCCTTTATAATATAGATAGATAGTAGAACCCAAAAGGAGGAAATTTAAGTCACCAGAGAAAAATTCCATGGTGACAAGTTTTTTGTCTTAACTGGAAGATTTGCATGGTACTTTTTCGAGCTGGACTTTTCTCATTTAAGACAGATTCCGTTTTCATAAGATTAATACAGTCGAGAGGATTCTAAAGTTCAGGCTAGAGGATTTAAGTCACTTAACTCTAAGTAACTTAAATGAAAGTTCTCAAACACCGTAGCAATACATGGAGAAATCAAGCCTCGTTCCGGGTCACCCGTTTAAAAAATGTAAATTAAGTCACTTAATTGCCCTAGTCTGAATGGGGTAATGTTAAGATATAGAAGCCACTATCCCCATTCTTCTGACTCCCAGTCTCACTTTTTTCTGACAGTGAATTCGGTAACACTATAGAGTCTCCAAATGGTCCGCTTTTTGAATACCAATTTTTCTATTTCGGGTAGGTTTCTACAACATTTGCAATAGAAGTAACCTTCGGGATAGGTTTCCCTAAATTTTGTAAGAGAAATCTAAAATGACTTGTTTTTTGAAAAAACTGGTATTCAAAAAACGAACCATTTCCTTGATTATACAAAAGTCTGTATATAGTACATACATATCAGGTGAAACGCGAAAAAGTTTGAAACTTTAAGGTCAGTTGCGAAACAATAAAGTTTGGGAACTCCTGTTTAAATAGTTATATGATAACCAGAATATTTTTGTGATTTCGGACATTGCTCTTCCATTCAAAGACTAAACGATTAAATTGATCCCTGACCTTGACATACCCACAATCTTTCAAGGAATTGAAATCCTTTGTTAAATAAATACTGGAACTCAAAGAACCACAGTTTGGAGAGCTTTCCAAATATAGCTTTTCCCTTTCGCTTGTAGGTGTAGCTTTATGTAATCGAAAGTACAGTATTTTTTTTTTTCCTTTCTTCGGCCTTCTCAACTCAGTCAATCAGTTTATATCAGGATCTGACGTCAGGGTGTCAACTGCGACGACGACGTGTGTTTCGGTTCCTAATGACCGGTTGCTCTTTGAAAGGAAAATTTAGTTTTCTAAGAATGGTGTTATAAGAATATTACTTTATTTCGTCTGGTTACATACTAAGGTAAGATTTTATATAGATAATGCAATTTAAAGTAACTATGTGATGGTCATGATGAGTGATAAAGCTAAAAAGAGCATGATCTTTAAAAATTGTTTATTTGTCTACATATTTATTTATTTTTCAATTGGTTCATTTTTAAAAAGGTATAATAAGATTATGGGTACTAGGAAATCCTCATTTTGAAAAAATAAAAATAAAAATAAATAATTAATTAATTATTTAGTTTTTATAACATGGTTTCTGGTGACAACTGGAGATAAGGCGAATTCTGTCCGAGAACACTTCGGGATCGGTCTCATTTTTCTTATCAGTCTTCAGGCTCGGGCCCATTTTTTATACCAGTCTTCAGAATCAAGCTCAAGGTGAAAATTACATCTACAGATTTAAAACTCTAAGCGTTTTCTTTCGACAGTCCATGAGAAGAAGCTATTGTATCAAATTACACTAATCTTTTTTTAAATGAAAGATATGTGGACGCAGATTTGATATCGTACATTCGTTTGCTCAAATATTTTATTGATTAACCGTAATTTTTAATTAAAATTCTACAGTTGCGCATGTTTAATATAAAAGTACAAGTCTGCCTTTGGAGTAACGCGCTGCACATGCGCAAAGAAGCTCGCTCAGTTGAACTATCACATCACAGGTAGAAGTTGTTTTAAGTTCGTCTGCTATTCGATCTTATTGTAAACAAGATTTTCTTTCTTTCACAAAGTTAATATTATTTGGCTCTTTCAGCATTATTAACAATTCAAAAATTTATTATAAACATACGGTTTATTTCGGGGGTGTCATATTGTTTTGGTCCTATTACACACAGAGGATTAAGATAAACACAGTTATTTGAAGCTAACAGTTATGACCTGGTGATCCGTCTCTTGAATTATTGCCAATAGTTATACACGAAGATTGAGAAACTAGCATGTTAAGTTGTAGCTGCTTCTTTGAAAAAATAATATATCATAAATATTAAAACGCAAACTATTTCTGTAAGATCAGAACTCAAATTCGAGACCTGTTTTTCGAACCTCTTCAATTTAGAAGGAAGAAAACCGAGTTTCTGCTAGCGTAGCAGGTTAAAGATCTGAATTATTGTAGAGGACGCAGGTTCGAGCCCAAGGCTGGCAAAATGTGTAATATTTTTGTCGATAATTCATTTCAATAATGATATTATTTATTAGGAAGAGAAGTTATAGGATTTTTATTTTATTATTATTATTATTTGAATGCTTTATAATTAAGTAAAATTTAACACTCAATAATATTTTGAAAAAATAATGATTTTCTGTTTAAAATATTTAAGCTAAAATATTTTGGAAGTAATTATCAATTAATATATTAATATTATATGTCTGTGTGTCAGAAAGAAAAAATTGTCATTCGTTTGCGTAAAAAATAAAACGGAAAGAAAGAAAAGTATTCGTATAAGAGCTATAAAAGAAATTACCTTGATATCCAAGTTTAGTATTTAAAAAATGTACAAAAATGTAAAATAAAATTCAAGTAATAAAAAAAAATATATTATAAATCGTTAGCTGCATCAAGTTTCAAATTTAGGTTTTTAGAGAATGAGTCAAATAAAAATAAAATTCATGGCAGCTTTTAATGGTCGTGTAGTTTTAAAAAAATAAATAAATAAATGAAAATAAATATTGCTATTAAAAAAAATGAGGCCGTAGTAAGCAATAACAAATTTTTTACCGGGTTCTTTTTGGTAAATTTCTGATAAAAAGCAAGCATAATTGGTTGTAAATTATAAACTTAAAAATCTTCCACTTCATTAAATAGGTTAGACTGACAGCACCATCTATCGCCTTAACCCTCTGACTGTCTTGGAAAAGGGCAAAATTGTAATGTTGTTTTCTCTGCATTTTGTTTTAAATGCTCAAAAAAATGATTCTTTGAACATTTTATAAAAAAACTTAATAACGAATATCAATGCAATCCTTTTAAGTATTAATCATTGTTCAATGTATTAAAAATACAATAAATCAATAGAATTATATTACTTTAAATATTGCTTGTATTGCAGTGAAACCTGGAGCTTAATGAACGTATTAACACGGGCTTGTCAGTGAGGGGGAAGAAATAGATGCACTTATGCAATATAGAAATTCGTCACGTAATTCATCAGTCAATAATTAATTTAAAAGCAACTAATTAAAAATGCAAGAATTTTTCTAATGAAACATTCAAGTTATTTGACGTCAAATCTTGACGGCACTATCTAGTTTATTCATAAATTATAAAGAATAAAAATAAAACTTTCTATTTCAGAAACGTTAATGTAAGTCTAAGTTCTTTAATGTGTTTAACAATCCTTTAAAAATCAATTTGAAAGGAAATCGAACAGTTATTAATGGAATATAACGAATAGTTAACTAAGGAGAAATAAGGAGAAATATTCTGTCTAATTCTGAAATCTTTGTACTGTGACTGTCAGTGACAGTAACATAAAGAAGTCGTGGTATAACTTTTGTCTATCCTCGTTTTCTGTTCGAAGTCTTTTTCTCTTTTTCCAGAAATACTGGGAAACAGAATTCATGTCTATCTGCTGTAGTTGTATAATGATATTTTAAAAGAATAAGAATTATGACTTTTGCAGATTTCTACCAGTGTTTGGGTATAAATAAAAAAATTCCTATTTTAAACCGATTTCTTGGGATATAAAAATTAGGAAACGTCACGAGGCTAGTATTTAGGATTAAAACTTATTTCTATCTAAGATATTTTCAAATGAAAAAATTAATGTTGAAACAATTTTAAAGTATTAGTTAAAATACATATAAAAAAAGCACAAATAATTGTACAAAAATTACTTTCATGTGCATTCATATAATATAACGATAATTAAAATACATTAAAAATATCTTAAAATACATTAGAAAAACCCAGAACGTTTTCAGCCATTACAAGGCCGTCATCAGTGATTTAATCCCTTAAGGGGCAAAGTACTTCTGTTGCCAAGATGTTAAAATGATTGAATGACACCGGTATTTATGAACAAATTTATAAGAAAGTAAGTAAAAGCTTTTCTTCGCGTACAATTTATAAAGAAAAAAATTAATTCATAAATTCTGATGCCAATGTGGCATTTGGGAATTAAAATTAACTGGTATATACAATATACCGGTGCCCTTCAATGTGATAAATGTTGTTATTATTTTCTTTGCGCTTATTGGATAACTTTATCTGCCATCTCATCTGTCGTACAACCTTTAAATTACATTGCTTTCTTCTGGACAATTCTCGAATAAGCGCAAAGAAAATAATAACAACATTTAAATTCCACTGATGACGGCCTTGTAATGGCTGAAAACGTTCTGGGTTTTTCTAATGTATTTTAAGATATTTTTAATATATTTTAAATATCATTATATTATATGAATGCACCTGAAAGTAATTTTTGTACAACTATTTGTGCTTTTTATATATTTTTTAATTATTTAACTCAAGGTGAATATAGCACTAGA
Source organism: Maratus speciosus (assembly GCA_963932465.1). Classification (NCBI taxonomy): domain Eukaryota; kingdom Metazoa; phylum Arthropoda; class Arachnida; order Araneae; family Salticidae; genus Maratus; species Maratus speciosus. The sequence goes on from OZ010792.1 coordinate 311,488,578, forward strand.
ATTTTAACTAGGGATTGACCGAATACCGAATAGTTGATTCGGTATTCGGTGGTTCGGCATGTAAACCGAATATTCGGCTTCGGCCGAATACTTAAAAGTATTCGGCCGAATAATTGCAGATAAGTATTTTCTTAGAAGTAGAAGAATTCTCTGTTACTTAGCAGTAGAATAGACTAAACAATGAGTTTCAATATTAAAAAGATATATATTTCAGAGATATATATTTCAATAAAGATACATATATTTCAATATTTCAACATTTCATATTTCAATATTTCTTTTCATATTTCATATTTCTTTTCATATTTCAATATACAGGGTGTTTATAAAGTCCCGGACCCATTTTGATGTTTAATAAATCATAAAATAATAAAAATAGATTAAAATTAATGACATAAATGGTTAGATAGACTCAAAAAGTTTCATGATGCTTGTCAATGAACTTCCACGTGTGCTCCCTTCGTCGCACGGAGAATATCAAGTCGATACTCAATTTCACGCCAGGTAGCGGCAAGCATGTCGGCATCCACAGAGGCTATTGCGGTTGTAATTCTGGCTTTTAAGTCATCAATGTTCGACACTCTCCTCCTGTAAACATTGTCCTTTACAAATCCCCAAAGAAAAAAGTCCAGAGGCGTTATATCAGGTGATCTGGGTGGTGTACCACCTCATTGGGGTACCATCGTTCGTACTTCTTTGAATGACCATTTTCCAGGAAGATGGATTGGGCGAGGAGGTCCAATTCCTAGGCCACCCAGATCACCTGATATAACGCCGCTGGACTTTTTCCTTTGGGGATTTGTAAAGGACAATGTTTACAGGACCAGAGTGTCGAACATTGATGACTTAAAAGCCAGAATTACAACCGCAATAGCCTCTGTGGATGCCGACAGGCTTGCCGCTACCTAGCGTGAAATTGACTATCGACTTGATATTCACTGTGCGACGAAGGGGGCACACGTGGAAGTTCATTGATAAGGGTCATGAAACTTTTTGAGTCTATCTAACCATTTATCTTATTAATTTTAATCTATCTTTATTATTTTATGAGTTATTAAACATCAAAATGGGTCCGGGACTTTATAAACACCCGTATTTCAATATATTTCAGAGTTCAGCTGCACTACAAAAAAGAAAAAAAAAAAAGTCAAAGGCCATTTTTAATTTAAAAAAAACTTTTTCCTTCCTAAAATAGTTTACATAGGTGTGGAACCAAAACAACTGTCTACAAAAGAGAAAAAAAAAGTAAGGAAGCTGTGCATTATCATTTGATTTTATTTACTTCTACATTAGTTTTTATTATTATTATTATTTATTAATTTAATGTGTGTTTTCTTTAATATACACATTAAATAAGTATACCCCTATGCCTGCCTATCCTATAGATTTTATAACCATTATATCAAAATCGCTCAAATTTCTTTTCTTCATCACCACAATGTTAAAATATTAATCAAAATATAAATATTCTATCAATAATTTGACGGAAAATAGTTAAATGTACAAATTGATATGATACCTTTTGTAGTTTGAGAACATCCCTATTCAATATGTTTAGAATTAGACTTAGACAATAAGTAAATCAGCTTAATGACAACATTGTTTCTTTGTATTTGAATGAACTTTTGTTTTTCTGACAATCCTTATCCTTAATAATACCTTGTATAGTTTAATACTTTCATAGGTTATTTTTGAGTACTGACTAGTGATAAAATAATAAAAAATAAGTGATGGGTTAATGAATTTGTGAGTGGAAAGAAGTCATTAAAGTTTTTTGTGTAATTAGATTTAGGAATAAAAATGTAACTGAATTAAATTTTTGAGAATTTAATTTTAATTAAAGCTTATTAAAAAAGCTAATATATGCAAAAATGCGTATTAAAAAGTTTCAAGTATTCGGTTGCCGAATACCGAAGCTTCGGTATTCGGCAAAATTGCTGCCCTGGTCAATCCCTAATTTTAACTTTCCTTTATTATAAAACATATTATTTACAATTTTCTGCTACGTGCTTTCGGTATCGATCTCAGGTCCTGATGACTCAAAATTTTTTGGGCTCGGAATTTAAATCGTCGGACTCGGGCTCCGAAAATAAGAACCCGAATAGCGTCTACTACTATTATGAGTAATACAAGATGTGCATAAAAATATGACCCAATTTGTTTTAATAGTGTCAACTATAAGCGTTGTAGAGTGTTGGTTAAAGTACACAAATAAAGAGTAACTCAAATAGTTTTAGATAAGCGCATGCGCGATTACTGGTTTCTTATTTGCTCTTTTGCAGTGCCACATACGCAAAATGACGACTTCTGAGCGTAAAGCGTTATTGCTTTCCTGAAGATTTAAAAGCCGTTAGAGTCATGCTATTTTATCCTTTGGGGCTTTATAAAAGATCGTGTCTACGTTCTGCCGCTACCTAATAATTTTCCGGAGTTGACACACACAATTGAAGAGGCTATTGCTTCCATTACTTCCGGACTTGTTATTCCATGTGTGGGAAGATTTGGACTTTAGATTGGATTTGTGCCGTATAACTAAAGAAGCACATATTGAACATTTGTAAGGAAAACTAGATTAGTTTGCCTTTCTAGGTTAGTCTAAATCAGTGGTTCCCAACGTGGGGCGTTCGCCCCACTGGGAGGCAATTTGACATTTTAGGGGGGCAATTTCAAATTTGTCACTCATCCGTTCGCTGTCTGGTTGTTTTGGAAAAGTTATGTTGTAGATTAAAAATAAAAAAATTACATACAAATTTAAAAAATAAAATTTCTTTTAAATTTATAAAAGTTTCAAAATGGAACAAAACCAGACTAATTTTATGCAAAACCATTAATGAAATTTTAAGAACCGCCTCCCTTCCCACCTTTTTTTCATTATTAAAAATTTCTATAGTTTTTCCGGTTATTAAGGTTGTTTTTAAATTTTACGCAACACTTTTAATTATTTATTAAAATTAGTCTTATTTTTGTTCGCTCTGTTATACGTCACTGAAGGAACTTTTACAAAACTAGTTGAGTAACTAGTATCTAAATCTAATCTGACTGCTTTGAAAATATTTGAACTATCTAAACCAGGTACTGTAAAATTATAGATTTTAGCATTAGAAAACCAAATAGATAAATAGTAAATATATATGGCTCTAGTGTAGGCCTCTTACATAATAAATAAATATACATCATCACATATACACTTTAAATTTTTAAATCATTAAATTTCCTTTTTAGTTAATAAATATTACAGAGTGCAGAAGAGAGGGGGGTGGGGCATCGTGATTTTACAGATTGCTTCAGTGGGGCGTGGCCAATAAAAGGTTGGGAAACACTGGTCTAAATTAAACTGTTATAATATACCATTTAAACTGGGACATTCTTTTATGAACACCCTGTATAATGTGAAACCAGAAAATAAAATTAAATAGAATAAAAAAATAAATAAAATGGATTTATGTTAAGCATAAGATGAGAATATAATGCTAGAAATAGGAGTTTCTTTTGTTGGTGTTGTTTGTTTTAATGTGGCGATTTCTGCCAAAATAACGGTTCTTTACAATGAATTTTTTATGAAAACCATAGCTCAATAAAAAAAAAAAAAAAGAGAGAGAGAGAAAAAGAATACGCATTACATTACCCCATGCCTGTGACGCCGAAACTCAGTTCGGGCAACTCAAAATGCGGCAATTTTTGAATGCTCGATCTGGGTTCCGGCAAGATAAAAATCGGTGTTTCAATTCCGTGAAGACCGAACTCAGTTCGTCCAATGTATAATATACAATTTACCATTTCCCGATAGATGGCAATATTTTCCCGTGAAAAGTTTGGCAGTTTCGTCCCATTTGTCGGATTTTTGTAATTTTGCAGTTCAGGACAAAATTAAAAAGAATTTTTTTTTTTTTTTTTTTTTCCATTTTTGGCACTTTTTTTTTTCAGATATATTCCACAGGCAATGGGTTAATAAAAACTTTTCCAAAACTTTTTTTTTCTGGATAATGTGCTCAAATAAATCGATACAGGGTCTATCTTGGAGAGTTTGAAAAACGTTTTAAAAAAATGTAGTTTCGAAAAATAGATTGTTCAAATTTGGCATTATAAATGTTTTTGAAATCCTTGTCTTTCAAATCTATTTATTTTTAGTTAAATTGTTACGAAATTTTACTGTGATATTTTTGAAAAACAGTACTATTTTAAACTGCGATTTAAAATATAACTAGAAAACAGGAATTCTGCTTTTTCAGAATTTAGTGTCACCCCCGATAAAAAAAATATATATATATATGTATATAAACATAAATAGTACGAAACATATTTCCGTTTTAAAACTTAAAACACACGTTTTCATTTTATACAAAATAACGCCATTTGCATCCGCTGAAGAATTCCACATTTACGATCTAGTCTTAAACAACATCTAGAGAAAAGTATGCATATGACGTCATTATGGCAGAACAATACACAAATCCAGCAAAAGGTAATGTCGTCATTCAAGAAACTCGACAAAAAAAAATCGGCTATCTAATGATTCATATGTCTTCATTTCTTAGTAACATTAATATAGATACTTAAAATTAAATATAGGGTAACTTGAGGTGAGATGCCGTATCACGTAGTTTTCATATGCGCTGGCGATGTAGGGAAACGCTGGTCAGTTGTAAGGAAGAGTGTTCCCTAGTGATAATTTCCATTTGCGTTCTTTTTTTTAATTTTTACATAGTACTTTTTTATTGCTATTTCGAGTTAACACTTCTGGTAAGTATCCAAAATCTTTAGGTGACTTCTTTATTTGCCTATATAAATCTTAGTTTAAACACCAGAGAAATAAATCTGATGTTTTTAGAGAGTACTGGTACCTGGCCTTTCTGGAAAGCATAAATAGTGGCCGGTTCCCGCTTCTTCACGTCAGTAGGGGGCACCGGCGTCTTGCCCAATACTTTGGGGTGAGTCAACGAAAATTTTTGTGGGTAAGATGCCGGTTGTTTTGCCTTGGGATAAGATGCCTGTTATTTTCCGTTGCGGTCAAATGCCTGGTTGTTTCTTCATTTTTTTTAAATTACTCTCTGCTATTAACTAACTTGTCAACAATTTTAATCAGATAATTTAAATCAGTGATTAAATCGTGATTTTAATCAACTGATAAAAAAAATCATTGATTAAAATTATAAATTTTCTAAATGCTTAAAATGACATAAAGAAATATTAAAATCTAAGGTGAACATAATTTGAAAGGTTTTTATATGTATTCCGCCTTAAAAATAAACTTTATTGGCCTTATAAATAATTCTTTAATAACTATTAATTTTAATCATTGTTTAAAATTTTATCTTAAATGCAGTTATAAATAATTTTAATAAATGTAAATATTGGTAGTATATAATATAGTTTTAGATAACTAGGGGTTTCTGCCCCCTACGAGCTATGCTCGCCAACCTCTATCCAGACACTGCAAACCCTGAAAACAGGCTAATTTGAACTGCTTTGAAAAGATTACGGAAGATTAAATCGTAATTAAACGACTAGTTGCGATCTCCTGTAATCAGGTGTCCATTCATTTCCCTTTTGCGGAGGGATTTTAAGACAGAATCAATTGCTGTCGAGACAGCTAAATACTACTTTCGTGATTGATTGAATAATATCAACCCAACAATTTAAAATTACTTGCATAAAATGGCTAAGTAAGCAATTTTATAAAGACGCTACAAGAAATTTATTTTAAATTAGACATTTCAAATGTATCGGTTTAAATATGGCGTAATTTTCACAAAGTTCTCTTTCTCATTTTAATATTCAAATAAAAATAATTTTAAAGGCCTATAAAAGCCAAACTAAATCGGTGTGACAATAGCAACTGCGAATATCCAGGTGTCTCAAGCCTTTCTAAGAAGGAATTAGATAAGAAGCCAAAGGGTAGAAATACAGAATCTTCAACTGATAATGATATGGATGATGATTAAATTCCCTCCCAAGATTCAGAACACGAGGATTTTTTTAAAGTGAATGAGAATGATTGTTCAGAATGTCTAGCAGAGTGCAATAAAACCTCGGGAAATTGTGATGGGATCAAGTACATTCAGTGAAACCGTTGATTATATAAAAACTGCTCAAAGTTCCTAAACAAATGTGCAGTTTCTGGCAGACCTAAGATATTTTTTAAATAACAAAGGGACACATGAAAATCATTAAGAAAAAAGCTTGACTCTAAAACACTTTATCACAGTGACTTTACCGTAATTAAACTTATTGCAATGTTTAAAAAATAGGCATACTTAAGAGCCATAATTCTTTTAAATGTTAAGTAGAACATAATATATTAAATAAATATTACACAACCAAATATATTAACATAACATAAATAATTATATAACAAATAAATATTAGTTTGTTATTTTATTATATTGCCAACGTTTTCAATAAATATTTTTGTAATTTCCTAATATTAAGTAAGTTAGCAACTTTAGTATGTCTGAAATATTAAAGTTACTTTTATTCGTCCCATTATGTTTTATACTGCTTCACAAAAATTATTGCTTACATTGAAACTCCATAAGACATCGTAGCCCTAGATAGTTGGCCATCTTACCCATACCTATGAGTAATATGCCGAAATGCAAGTGTTTACAAAAGCAAAATTTTCGATGCTTTCTATAACATCTGTAAAATGAAATAAGTTTTTAAATCATACGTAAGAGTCTAAACCTTAACAAGAAATCAATGAATAACAAATGTAAACAACGGGCGATTTTTAAAACAATTAAGTCAAAAACTGCGACATCTTCACTCAATCTACTCTAGTTTATAAAAGCTCCATGTTTTATCAGAAATCATTCATTTATATTTTTTCAGAATAGCACGTATTTTAGTTACATTTTTTTCAGTTGTTATGGGAAAATGGCAACAAAAAGACAGATTAATCTAATATTTTCCAACTATTTTCCTTTAATTTCTGCAGAAATTGAATACTTCAGTTGCCAAAATTAAAGAAATGGCGTTAAAAACTACAAAAAAAAATAATATCTCAAAAATAAATTGAGATGCAGTTTACAAACAAAATGCATTTAAAAGTACTTTCTTTCCCCTATGCGACGGTATAAAAATTGAAAATGTGCGATTCTTAGAAGTTTAAAAATTGCAGTAGAGATTATCCCGTACGATGATACATCTGCTTTGTTTTAATGGCTGGCTTATATAACGGATCGTTATTTTTTTAGAGACGACATTCTAATTGCTGCCCGAAAGAAATAACACATATCGGGGGCTAATGTATGTGTTTAAATCATGACCGAGGAATATCTTTAACTTGTTTATAATAAGGATTATTTTTAGTAGCTCAGAAATAAATTTTATCCTTAACTTTAAGAATGGTCGCTCCTGAAAACCACTATTGACCAAATATTTTGTATATTTTCTGCACCGTAGTTATTAGTGAGTTATTAAACGTAGCTAACAAAGAGAATTTTTTCGTACAGCCACTCGTCATTAACCAAGTCGTTATTAGCCGAAGTACCACAGTACAGGGTGTCCGGTCTCAACGGTGTCCAATGGTTAATTCCTAAACCGTTAGTCATAGACATATAGTTCCAATATCAAAAATGTTTCAAATGAGGTAAAGAAGTATTTTTAAACCGATTTGGGTAAAAAAAAAAAACATTTTTTTAAAAATTACGAAATTTAAATTTTTATACGGTCCCCAGGTCCTATAAGTGATATTTAGTAAAAATATCCTATTTCACTGACAAGTAAGACAAAAAAAGTCCCATTCATCTGCGATTAAAACTGACCGAGTAATAGATGTTTAAAGTTGGAGTATCTTTTTTGCTTCAAAATAGGGGTCAGTCACAAATTTACTAGAAATAAAAATAATCGTCAGATATAAAATTTAACATTAAACATTGATAGTAAATTAACATTAGAAATATATTTTGAGATTTTTGTTCATTCTCACATATTAAAACAAAATATTTTTTTTTTTCCAACCACATTTTGCCATTTATGCTGTATCTCGTAATTTGATTGGTCACAGTTTCAGCATCAAAGTGACAATTCTTGGCGGGAATCGTGCTTGACGAAATCCATCAGAGGATAGAGTTTCGACAAAAAAGTGATTCGTATGAGGACCAGGAGAATTAGAAAAACTAAACTATCTTAGAATTAATAGAATTATATTAAATTAGTTTTCTATTTGGATTTTTTTTTCATCCAATCAATCAATTCTAAATATTAACTTGCGTTATTTGAACTTTTAATGTGTAAATATCGCCTCCACGCTCGAACGAAAAAAAAAAGTAATCTGTATCATCTACAACAGAAGGGTGGTGGGGGGATATTCTGCGACGAGCTTTCTTAAAAAAAATACTTCCATGGGATTAACAATAGCGAACATGTGTTTTCGCCTGAGTTGGGGGAAGAGAGAGTAGAATTTTTAGGGTGGTTGATGTGGTAGATTGGTTAGTTATTTCTTGCATAATAAAATAACATATAGGGAAAAATACATACATAATTTTAGACAGTATGAACAAAAGAGGCCGAACAAAAGTTGGGGGGGGGGGGGTATAAATTTTAGAGAGGATTGAGATGATTAGTAACTTACTATAACTATAAAGTAACGGCTAACTACAAAGACAAAGTAGAAAATTTTCCTAACATTTTAATAAAGTTATTAATTTTAATAATTTTAAATTTAATATACTTTTTTATATTTTTTAATTTAAGAGTATGTCTATATATTTTTAATTTAATCAGTAATTTAAACTTAAATAAAATTATAATTGAAATCTATAATTGCTTATATAAATTATAAATTTGAATCTTTTTTTAATGATTTTAAATTTAATAATTTTTAAAATTATTACCGCTTTATGCTCTAATAATTAAGTGTTATAATTAAGACAATGGGAAATAAAATTTTTAACGAGCGTGGAGTTTTAGAAGATGCATTATTTAATTAGACAAATAGAGTAGAATAGTAAAAAAATATATATAAAGCGTAGTAAAAAATATATATATAAAACCTCTATAGATTTTTAACTTTGCGTGCAGGTGAAGCAAAAAGTGGAGAAGTAGAAATTTAAGGGGCCGATTAATTTAGATGAAGTCTTAAAAAAAAAGCGAAAATCTTTTGATGTGCAAAGAATTATCACGCTGTAAAACTTGGGAAAAAAAGGTCCGTCTTCTTTATTGCTGCAATAATTAATAAGTAATCCATAATCTAAATTCCACCTGAAATTGCAATTTAAACTTTTCCCTCACTGGCTCTCATACACACAAAGTTTATAATCCTGAAAACTACTTTTTTTTTTTTTTTTTTTTTTTTTTTTTTATGCAGCAATATCTGTTTTAGTAATGAACACTAAACAGCCGTATCAATTTCCCCTGAAATCTCCGCTCCAAATTTTGTTACATCGCCCCCCCCCCCCCTCATCCTTCCCGTCCCAAGCACAGACACAAGAAAGCTCAATTTGTAAGTAATTTGTTTGTACCATCTTAATAGGGTTTTTTTTTTTTTTTTTTTTTTTTTTTTGTATGCCTATATTTTTATACATAACTTTTGAATGGCTGCTCTGAATATGTTAAGGAAATCAATATATCCTCGTATCACTTTTATTTTCTTTTACAATAAACATCAATTATTGGAATTATATGATTCAACCTGTGCGATTACTTCAATGATTTAAATAAACATAACAAAATTGTTACAATATTTTAATATTTTGTTCTAATAGAGCACAGATTTATCCATTAAAGGTCGGACATCATATAACCACCCACATTCTCTCTTCTTAATTAACTTTTCTTTTTTTAAGATTTTGTTCCATCTGTCATTTTATTGTAACGATAAAAAAAAATAATTATTATTATTATTTTTACATCACCCCTTCTGAAAATTCCACTGTCTCTCTCGTCAGCAAATATTCGTTAGATCAGTAATTTTTTTTAATTATTTTTTAATTAAAAATTAGGGGGGAAATATTGTTAAATCAAAACATATATTAAATTATTAAGGACGTCAGTTCCGAAACTGACTTTATCCGAAATTTAAAAAATCGTGTTTCTCTATCAATCTATTCTTTTGGTATAACTGTACCAATCAAACACTACAATCTCCAAATTTTCAATGATTACCAATGGGCGCATTTAAAGGTTTTACGCAATTTCCCAAAATTTCATTTTCTCGATAAGGCGAGTTTTGAAACTCATTTCTTCAATTATTTTAACCAATCTAAAAGTTAATTACTAAAAATTAACACTACCGTAATATTTATACGGGGGAAGCACCTTCTGTTAAATTGCTTTAAAAATGCTTCTTTATATTATTTAAAACCTTTTTGTAATTGGAACTATATGTCTTTGACTAACGGTTTAGGAATTAGCCATTGAACATCGTTTGGAGTGGACGCCCTTTATAATACTTTAAGCACTTCGCGTACGACCCCTGAAAGCTTGTTCCAACTCATCTGTTTTCAGCTACAGAAAAGTGGTTTAAGTCATAAAATTGAAAATGTCATAACTCGATCAATTTTGGTGTTAGATGAATGGGACTTTTTTTGCCGTACATGTTAGAGGAATAGGAAAAGTTTACTAAATATCACTTATAGGACCGGGGGACCGTGTAAAAATTTAAATTTCGTAATTTTTAAATAAATTTTTTTCTTGACCCAAATCGCTTTAAAAATACTTCTTTACCTCATTTAAAACATTTTTGTAATTGGAACTATATATCTATGACTAACGGTTTACGAATTAGCCATTGGACACCGTTGAGACCGGACACCCTGTATATAAATTATTGTTCTAGTTACGTTTAAATAACGAACGTTTTACTTTAACATTGGCTGACTCATTTTTTAATAATTTAAGTCTCATTAACTAACAATTAAAAATTAATAAAAAAATTGTATTTCTAGGCAATTTTCGGCGTGCGAAATTTAAATATGGAAGACAAGTATGATGTTACTATTACATTTTTAAAGGTTAGGTACAATTTTAATGTGTGACAAAATAAACAAATTACAAAATAAACCCCTTACGTTCTAACTAATTAACTTGGTGGTTTTATTTTTCCTCTTTGATTAATAAAAGTCCTTCCGGCCAGTGCCGGGAGGAAGAGGTAGCTTTCATATTCCTTATTTTTAAAAAAGCCAACTTATATTATTCAAACACACGAAGCTCAATTAAGTGGAAACCGAATGTAGGAGATTCAATACTAATTTTTATCAATACTAAATCATTATGAATGAGAATTTCGCAAAATTAGTCAGCTTTATCCAAGCTGCTTTTATTTAAAGTCACTTATATTTCGCTGCCAAATTCGGCGATTTCATAAAGTGCCTGCCATTTTAAGACAACATGGTAGATGAGGCTAACCAGTTAACTTGGTCGAGACCTTAGTAATTGCTGTGCACATGCTCACTCACATCAGAATCGGTTGATACATACGAGTGCTGTCGCAGGCAAAAAATCAGATTTTTCAAAATGTCACCCACGTTAGAAATTGAAACTGCTATATCTGAGCCATTTTTTAAGATAAAGACAAACAAAAAATGCTCCTGAATCCTTATATCAAGCTCAAATACTTAAGAAAGAAACCTTTTTCAATTTCTAATTTTTTTGCACCTCACTTTAAATATATATTTTTTTAATTTAATGGGCGCCATTTTGAAACAAGATGGCTGATAAAGATGGCCAGCGAACTTGGTCCAGATATTGATGTATACTATCCACACGCCTTCTTCCATCGAAGGCGAATACGTGTGGTATCGCGAGACAAATACAAGATCGTTTCAAAGTGTTAGCCATGATAGAAATTCAAAGTGCAATGATAGAAATTCAACCACTTTTTAAGATATAAACAAAAGAACAAATTTTCAGAAACAAAAACTGCTCTAGAATCTTTGTATCAAGGCCAAACACATAAAAAAAAATCTTTTTCATTTTCCAATTTTTTAATACCTCATTTTAAATTTTAAATTACATTTTTTTTAAAAATGGCAACCCTTTTGAAACAAGATGGCGAATGAAGCTGGCCAACAAACTCGGTCGAAACATTGGTATGTACTATGTACAGACCAAGTTACATTCAAATCGGTTCATAAATACGCCTGTTATCGCGTGACAAAAATCAGGGTGTTTCAAAATGTCAGCCACGCTAGAAATTCAAAATGCTATAACTCAGCCATTTTTCAAGATATAGACGAAACAAAAACTGCTCCCGAATCTTTTTATCGAGGTCAAAGACATAAGAAAAAAATATTTTTTCAATTTTCAATTTTTTGGTAACACATTTCAAATTTAAATTTTTCTTAAAATTTTAAATGGCCGCCATTTTTAAACAAAATGGCGGATGAAGCTGACCAACGAACTCGGTCGAGACATTGGTCTGTACTATGTATAAACGAAGTTACATCCAAATCGGTTCATAAATACGCCTTTTATCGCGTGACAAAATTCAGGACGTTTCAAAATGTCAGCTTCGCTAGAAATTCAAAATGCTATAACTCAGCCATTTTTTAAGATATAGACAAAACAAAAACTGCTACGGAGTCTTTGTATAAAGGTCAAATACATAAGAAAAAAATATTTTTCCATTTTCAATTTTTTGGTACCACATTTTAAATTTTATTTTTTTTTAAATTTTTAAATGGCCGCCATTTTGAAAGAAAATGGCGGATGAAGCTGGCCAACGAACTCGGTCGAGACATTGGTATGTACTATGTACACACCGAATTACATCCAAATCGGTTCATAAATACGAGAGTTACAGTGTGACATAGGTCAGATATATATATATATATATATATATATTGATATATATATATATATATATATAAATTTTGAACGGAGGGTGGTTTCGGGGTCTGGGGGTCATGATCGATGAAAATATACCAAAATTTTTTGAAATCGCTTTCCTCCGAACGGCTGCAATAGGTAGCTTTTTGTAAAGAAAGCTACCTAAAAATTAAAATTAAATCATCGGTCCTTGTTTTTCTTTCTTTTTTTTTTTTTTTTTTTTTTGGCCTCTCATATATTGCCACCCTCTCTCATTTTTGTGTAACGCTGTTTGTGACGAGTAATTTTCCTCGTATTTAATCGCGAATTTCTGTCATTAAATAAAATAAATATATCTATTCGCAAAGAGTAGTATTCAAAAGCGAGAGGGTTGGTAATTATGATCTACTCTTAATGCATTTTACTTGCTAAATGTTGCATGAACTCGAAAAGTATCGTTAAAATATACAGTAAACTTTCGATTATCTGGTCTAATGCAGCAAAAGAGCAGGCCGGATAAGGAAAAAGCAGGATAGGTTAGAGTTCTGCCACCCCCCATACCATTAAAAACACACTTTGCATATCAAAGCTCGCTCCCTTTATTCCTATTTACTGACCAGTACAGGCCAATACTATGTAAGCATCTCTTATGTAACTGTATTGTACGCTTTGAAAATTTATTACAGGAAAGGAAAATCAAATATTAAACTACTATGCACGTTTTAAGATACATTTTATAACGTGTAACTTAATTGCAGGAAACATAAAATCATGTACCTTGTACATATAGTTCACACTGTTGTGAATGCAGTTCGAATACAGTATACAGGGTGTTTCAAAATTATGTGTCAGAAATGTAAAGGCAGGTAGATGGGACCTAAGTAAGCAGATTTCATATAGAAATGCGAGTGCGGAAATGCAGCGTTGAGGTAGTAGAGGGCGCTGTTGAGTTCGACGGATGAAAGCGCTTTGCTGACTTGAATCATCATTCCCCGCACGAACTTCGGGCAACATGCATCTTTACACCAATGCGCAGCTTGCCGACATGCATTTTATGTATGTGACTGCGCAAGGAAATGGCTCAAACTCAACGCTTTTCCAACAGTTCTCGAGATTTTTGAAGGCCATTCCTCTACTGTGCATAATATTGCTTTTTCCCCTGCAGGAATTCTGCAATATCTTCCAGTGTCTGTATCACGCTTCGAGGCTTAAAATGATCCACTCTCGTAGAACTCTCGATGAAGACATCCAAATGTACAAAATCGTTCCATGTAACATCCTTTGAACAGCCGCTCTATTTTCTTGCGCAGCCTCATACATGAAATGCATGTCGGCAAGCTCCTGTAACGATGCATGTTGTTTGAAATCCGTGCGAAGAATGACGATTCAAGCCAGCAAAATGCTTTTATCAACTGAATTTAACAATGCCCTCAATCGCCTCAACGCTGCATTTCCGCAGTCACATTCCTATACAAAATCCACTTACCTGCCTTGACATTTCTGACATATAATTTTGAAACACCCTGTATACAGTTTTAAAACAAACAAAATCAACGTAAGACGCAAGACTAACTTTTAAAAAAATTATTTACTGTTCATTGATAAATGATTGCACAAATGTCAAAAGTTAGTCCTAAAATAAAAGAATCAAAACTTACATTTTTAGGTGCGTTCGTAACTATATAAATACGCAGCACCCATAGTCGTCGTTCGGTCTGTCTGTCTATCTGTCTCTCTGTCTGTTCGTCCGCATATAACAGAGCAAAAACTATCCAACCGAATGATCAGAAATTTTAAATATACAATTGTTGCAAAATTTTGTCGAGTCATTTCAAATTTCATGAAAATCGGATGTATAGTTTAATTACAGGGACAGTCAAAAGTTTTTCTGTTACATTACGGTCAATGGGAAAAAATTAATTCAAGTGCATTTTAATGATGTTACAGCCTTTCGAACAGAATGAAATTGATATGCACTTATGAAGTGCGCAAAAATATACATTCAGTACAATACATGGCGTAAAAAATATTTATAAAACTAATAGTACGAACGCACCATATTTGTCAGGTTTGACGGGCAATTTCCAGCTTGATTTGTTTTTCAAAAACGTTTTGACGGATGACTGCTTCCCTCTTTTAGCCCTCTTCTGCGAAGACATACTGCCTGTAGAGGAATCTTAAGCGACCAATAAATATGGAAATAAAGTACTAGTATAAAATAAAAGTCCTCGTCCAACGGCTTGAAAAACTAATTACTAGAGATAGACAAAAATTCGGTTTCGGTTTCGGCCCAAAATCAGAGTTTTGCCGAAAATTCGGTTTCGGCGAAAATGCTGCCAAAAATTCGACCATACCTAAACTCGACCGAAAATATCTGTTTTCCAAAAATCTCGTTTCTTCTTTCGTAAATTTTCAACATTACTCATAGCTTTCAGCTGTATCGGTTTAAATGATGCACTCTTTATTGATTGGTATGAACTTCATTGCTTATAGTGCAAATGATAAAGCAATGACTAATGTTTGAAGATGCTTTTCACGTGATCATTAAAAGTTGCAGACTTAACAGTAATACAAAATTTTTAGTATGAAACCGCAGAAGTGTTTCGAATACTCTTTGAGAAAATTCTAGAATAACACATGATCGGTTACAAAAATCATTATAAATATAAATCGAGGTATGTATACGTAAAACATATTTTAATTAGATGAAATCCAAATTATTAGAAAATCATTCTGAGTCGTTGATGAATTAATTACATTTTATTTTATATAAAAATAAAAAGTTTTGGTCAGGGGCACAGAGAGGCACTTGAACCACATGTATAATTGATTAAAAATTATGTATATTTATGTATGTACTTAAAATATTTTTTGGAAATTTTTGTTTTCGGCCAAAAACAAGAAGATTACCGAAATTCTGTTTCGGTCTTAAAAACTCGTTTCTGACGATCCGCACTAAATACTAATTTTATTATGGAAATTATTATAACTAGGCCAGATAGTCGGGAGTCTACTGTAATGACTAAAAGACAAACAAGTAAAGACTCTCTTTGTAAGTGAGACACGCATGTTTAAACCTATTCGCAAATTCACATTTAATTTAAAATATAAAAGTTAAAAAAAAAACGAACGACTTCTATCTAAAATATCAACCGTAAATTAACAGATTACCGAAATTATGTTTCGGCTTCGGTCAATCCTTACTAATTACTAATTTTACTATGGAAATATTTTAACTAGGCCAGATAGTCTGTAGTCTACTGTAATGATTAAAAGACAAACAAGTAAAGACTCTCTTTGTAAGTAAGACACGCATGTTTAAACCTATTCGCAAATTCACATTTAATTTAAAATATAAAAGTTAAAAAAAATGAACGACTTCCATCTAAAATATTAACCGTAAATTAACATATTACCGAAATACTGTTTCGGTTTCAGTCGATCCTTCCTAATTACTAATTTTATTATGGAAATTATTTTAACCAGGCCAGATTGTCCGGAGTCTACTGTAATGACTAAAAGACAAACAAGTAAAGACTCTCTTTGTAAGTGAGACACGCATGTTTAAATCTATTCGCAAATTCACATTTAATTTAAAATATAAAAGTAAAAAAAAAAAAAAAAAAAAAAAAAAAAACCTATTTCTATCTAAAATATTAACCGTAAACTAACGGATTACCGAATTTCTCTTTCGGTTCCGGTCTTAAAAACTTGTTTCAGCCGATCCTTACTAATCACTAATTTTGTCAAGCAAATTGTTTTAACTAGGCCAGATAATCGGGAGTCTACTGTAATTACTAAAAGACAGACAAGAAAAGAATTTCTAAGTGAGAGACGCATGTTTAAACATATTCGCAAATGCACATTTAATTTAAAATGTAAAGGTTAAAAAAAACGAACGATTTCCATCTAAAATATTAACAGTAAATTAACAGATTACCGAAACTCCGTTTCGTTTTCGGTTTCGGTCGATCCTTAGTAATTACTAATTTTATTACGGAAATCGTTTCAACTAGGCCAGATAGTTGGGAGTATACTATAATTAATTACTAAAAGACAGACAAGTAAGGAAACACTTTCTGAGTGAGACACGCATGTTTAAACCTATTCGCAAATGCACATTTAATTTAATATGTAAAGATTTAAAAAAACAAATGAACGATTTACATCTAAAATATTAAAAGTAAATTAACAGATTACCGAAACTCTGTTTCGTTTTCGGCTTCGGTCTTAAAAACTCGTTTCGGTCGATCCATACTAATTACTAATTTTATTATGGAAATTGTTTTAACTAGGCCAGGTAGTCGGAAGTCTACTGTAATTACTAAAAGATAGACAAGTAAAGACTTTCTAAGTGAGATACACATGTGTGAACCTATTCGCAAATACACATTTAATTTAAAATCTAAAGGTTAAAAAAAAAAAAAAAACGAACGATTTCAATCTAAAATATTAACAACAAATTAACAAATTACCGAAATTCTGTTTCGGTTTCGGTTTCAGACTTAAAAACTTGTTTCGGTTGATCCTTACTAATTACTAATTTTATTATGGAAATTGCTTTAACTAGGCCAGATAGTCGGGAGTCTACTGTAATTACTAAAAACCAGACAAGTAAAGACTCTCTTTCTAATAGACCGGGAGCCGGCAGGACAGACAATCACCTCATCGAGTTCACGGTTGAAATTCCAGGAATAGTTAAATCTTGATTCGCATATTAAAACCCAATCGGTCTGCGAAGTCATATCTTGGTAGAAAATACCAGAAAACCCGATTTTAGCGGCTGATTTGTAGGATTACCATTGTGTTTTCCTGCACCCAAAGGTATGAAAACATGGTGGACTGGGAGCAGGAAAACACAATGGTAAACCTACGAGCCAACTCTAAAATCGAGTTTTCAGGTGTTTTCCACATGATTGCAGACCGATTGCGTTTTAATATGAGAATCAAGATTGAACTATTCCTAGAATTTCAACCGTGAACTCGATAAGGTGATTGTCTGTGCTGCCGGCTCCCGGTCTACAAGTGAGACACACATGTTTAAACCTATTTGCAAATTCACATTCAATTAAAAATACAAAAGTAAAAAAAAAAAAAAAAATTCCATCTAAAGTATTAACAGTAATTTAACAGATTTCCGAAATTGTGTTTCAGTTTCGGTCTTAAAAACTTGTTTCGGTCGATCCTTACTAACCACTAATTTTATTATGGAAATTACTTTAACCCGGGAGAACTCGCTAGTGAGAATTTCTCTCACGGTGTCTAATTGCTTTTCTTATACTTTACATTCGCTTAATATCATTTTTTTTTTTTTTTTTTTTTTTTTTTTTTTTTTGCTTGGCTTAGTACTTTTACTCACAAATAAGTAAAATAATTGAAATAACATTTTTAAATTTTAATTAAAATGAAAAATGTTTTAAATAAGAGTCTTAAAAAAAAGTACGACGGTGAGAGAAAATCTCATGCAGCGAGTTCTCCCTGTTAACTAGACCAGATAGTCGGGAGTCTACTGTAATTACTAAAAGACAGACAAGTAAAGTCTCTCTTTCTATATGAGACACGCATGTTTAAACCTATTCGCAAATGCACATTTAATTTAAAATGTAAAAGTAAAAAAAAAAGAAAAAAAAACGAACGATTTCCATCTAAAATATTAACAGTAAATTAACAGACTGCCGAAATTCCGTTTCGTTTTCAGTGTCGGTCGATGCTTTCTAATTACTAATTTTATTATGGAAATTATTTTAACTAGGCCAGATAGTCGGGAGTCTATTGTAATTACTAAAAGACAGACAAGTAAAGACTTTCTAAGTGAGAGACGCATGTTTAAACCTATTCGCAAATTCCCATTTAAAATGTAAAGGTTAAAAAAAAAAACGAACGATTTCCATCTAAAATATTAACAGTAAATTAAGAGATTACCGAAATTCTGTTTCGCTTTCGGTTTCGGACTTAACACCTTGTTTCGGTCGATCCTTATTAATTGATAATTTTATTATGGAAATCGTTTTAACTAGGTCAGATAGTCGGGAGTATACTATAATTAATTACTAAAAGACAGACAAGTAAAGACACACTTTCTAAGTGAGACGCATTTTTAAACCTATTCGCAAATGCACATTTAATTTAATATATAAAGATTTAAAAAAAAAAAACAACAAATCAACGATTTACATCTAAAATATTAAAAGTAAATGATCAGATTACCGAAACTCTGTTTCGTTTTCGGCTCCGTTCTTAAAAACTTGTTTCGGTCGATCCTTACAAATTACTAATTTTATTATTGAAATTGTTTTAACTAGGCCAAGTAGTCGGGAGTCTACTGTAATTACTAAAAGATAGACAAGTAAAGACTTTTTAAGTGAGATACGCATATGTAAACCTATTCGCAAATGCACATTTAATTTCAAATCTAAAGGTTAACCAAACGATTTCTATCTAAAATATTAACAACAAATTAACAAATTACCAAAATTCTGTTTCGGTTTCGGTTTCGGACTTAAAAACTTGTTTCGGTTGATCTTTACTAATTACTAATTTTATTATGGAAATTGCTTTAACTAGGCCAGACAGTCGGGAGTCTACTGTAATGACTAAAAGCCAGAGAAGTAAAGACTCTCTTTCTAATAGACCGGGCGCCGGCAGGTCAGACCATCTCTTCATCGAGTTCACGGATGAAATTCTAGGATTAGTTAAATCCTGATTCGCATATTAAAGCGCAATCGGTCTGTCGAGTCATATCTTGGTGGAAAATACCGGAAAACCCGATTTTAGCGGCTGATTTGTAGGTTTACTATTGTGTTTTCCTGCACCCAAAGGTATGAAAACATGGTGTACTGGGAGCAGGAAAACACGATGGTAAACCTACGAGTCAACCGCTAAAGTCGGCTTTTCAGGTGTTTTCCACCAAGATTGCTGACCGATTGCGTTTTAATATGAGAATCAAAATTTAACTAATACTAGAATTTTATCCGTGAACTCGATAAGGTGAATGTATTTGCTGCTGGTTCCCTGTCTACAAGTAAGACACGCATGTTTAAATCTATTCGCAAATTTACATTTAACCTTTAGCTGGTGTTACCGATCTCACCGACCACTGCTTTTTTAAATTTTCATAGTTTAACTTGCAAATTTCTGTTTATCTACAAACACTACTAAATTTTTTTTTCGTTTGGAACGTTAGTACTAACGCCAGAAACTTTTGAATTGGTGAATTTTAATTATAACAGTCCTATACAAAAAGTTTAGTTCAAAAACAATTTCCAATGAGTTAATCGCGGCTTTTATTCATCTTTCGATGGAGAGGTCTCACAGACCGCTTAACACTAGTTATGTGGCAATTTCTGTGACATCAGTTAAAGATTAATTAAAAATACAAAAGTTTAAAAAAAGGAACGATTTCCATCTAAAGTATTAACATTAGTTTAATAGATTTCCGAAATTCTGAATCAGTTTCGGTCGATCCTTACTAACCACTAATTTTATTATGGAAATTGCTTTAACTAGGCGGCCAGATAGTCGGGAGTCTACTGTAATGACTAAAAGACAGACAAGTAAAGACTCTCTTTCTGAGTGAGACACACATGTTTAAACCTATTAGCAAATTCACATTTACTTTAAAATATAAAAGTTAAAAAAAAACGAACGATTTACATCTAAAATATTAACAGTAAATTAACATATTACTGAAATTCTCTTTCGCTTCCGATCTTAAAAACTTGTTTGGGTCGATCTTTCCTAACCACTAATTTTATTATGGAAATTACTTTAACTATGCCAATTGTCGGGAATCTACTGTAATTACCAAAAGACAGACAAGTAAAGTTTCTCTTTCTATGTGAGACACGCATGTTTAAATCTATTCGCAAATGCACATTTAATTTAAAATGTAAAGGTTTAAAAAAAAAAGAAAATGAACGATTTCCATCTAAAATATTAACAGTAAATTAACAGATTGCCGAAATTCTGTTTAGTTTTCAGTTGCGGTCGATCCTTTCTAATTTACTACTTTTATTATGGAAATTATTTTAACTAGGCCAGGTAGTTGGGTGTCTATTGTAATTACTAAAAGACAGACAAGTAAAGACTTTCTAAGTGAGAGACGCATGTTTAAACCTATTCGCAAATTCCCATTTAAAATGTACAGGTTAAAAAAAACGAACGATTTCCATCTAAAATATTAACAGTAAATTAACAAATTACCGAAATTCTGTTTTGTTTTCGGTTTCGGACTTTTAAAACTTGTTTCGGTCGAGCCTTACTAATTACTAATTTTAGTATGGAAATTGCTTTAACTGGACCAGATTGTCGGGAGTCTACTGTAATTACTAAAAGGCAGACAAGTAACGACTCTCTTTCTAAGTGAGACACGCGTGTTTAAACCTATTAGCTAATGCACATTTAATTTAAAATGTAAAGGTTAAAAAAAAAACGAACGATTTACATCTAACATATTGACAGTAAATTAACAGATTACCCAAATCATGTTTCGTTTTTGGTTTCGGTCATAAAAACTTGTTTCGGTCGATCCTTACTAATTACTAATTTTATCATAGAAATTGTTTTAACTAGGCCAGGTAGTCGGGAGTCTACTGTAATTATTAAAAGACAGACAAGTATAAAGACTCTCTTTCTAAGTGAGACACGCATGTTTAAACCTATTAGCTAATGCACATTTAATTTAAAATATAAAGGTTAAAAAAAAATCAACGATTTCATCTGAAAGATTAACAGTAAATTAACAGTATACCAACCACCTTTCGTTTGACCGGTACCAATTAAAATATTTCTATTAGAACCAGAAATTTCTTTATACAATAAATAAAATATTAATCACACAGAAGTGAATTAAATAGCTTTTAATAAAAATTCGGGTGTAAAATATTTTTATAAAATTGAAAAATTTCTCTTTATACAACAAATAAATTAAAAATCACACAGAAATAAGTTAAATAGTTTTAAAAAAAATTCGGGTGTAAGATATTTTTATAAAACTTGAATAAAATTCCCGGTATGTGTAGTGTTAGAAAAATCAAATATTTGAGTTGCTTCAACTGAAAGTTAGATTGACAGAAGTGATAAAAAGCCATTAAGTGGTTTTCCATTTACATTAGACCTTGCTTTGTTTATCAGTAAAAAATGCTGATAAGCTTTAATGCATTTTTCTGAAAAGCAGATAAATTTATAGATATTGTGTGAAAAATAGCCAAGCTGATAGCTATTATCGAATATTATTTCTTTTTAGTTAAATTTTTTTCGTCAAACTGATTATAGATTCACTGGTTCAATACATTTGCTTGAAATTAATAAGAATAGATGATTTTGTATTTAAAGCAAATATGTTTCATATAAGCTAAAATTATTTTTAAAAAGTTTAAAAATAGAAGAGATTTTCTGATATATTTTATCGTTGTTTTTATAGGTTTAATTCCGTGCCACTGTCTGTAGTTGTATATCACCTTTATAGAAAAAAAAAATGATACTAATGGATATTCTTTCTCCTATTTCTGCTGCCACTGCAACAATCGTAATCCTTCTTTCCATTGTTTACTATTTCATGAAAAACAGAGATATTCTACCCGGTCCTAAAGGATTTCCGTATTTTGGGCTATATCCTGTGCTTAGGGACGAAAAATGTCATCTACAACTGCAAGAAATTGGTAAAAAATACGGTGATTTGTACAGCTTCACCTTCCTTGGAAACCTTTTTATCAACTTGGGATCAGCCAAAGCCATTCGAGAGGTCCATATCAACAAGTCGGATTGCTTTTCCGGCAGATTCACGGATTTTAGCATCCTTACACATATTCAGGAAGAAGTTAAGTATATGTTTTTTATCTCTGTACAATCTGTCATGGGTGCAGGCGATTTACGGAACATCCGCTCGCCCCACTGAAATTTTAGATTTAACTAATTTTTTTTTATTACAGGCATCTCTCGACTTACGTAAGTAAAGCGTTCCGTAAACTTTTGCGTAACTTGAATTTTACGTAAGTCGAATTTGTAAAGTGCTTAGATAAAATTTCGTCAGAAACTGCAATATTTTTTATATATAAAATATATAAATGTTATTTACACAGTATTGTTTTATAAATAAAGCAGCATGCAACAGTATTTACTTGCATATGAACTATATAAATATGAAAAAATATAAAATCAAACTAAAATAACACTTTTCAAATAAAAAATATCTTGCGGAATTACGGGATTTATAACTTTAACATTGATGAATTAATTTATATCAATTTTGAATCTACATCAAACGAATAGCTGAAGCTAGAAGAAAAAATATACTCGTTCCTAATAAAACACACACACACTACAATATATTATAAAACACACATAAACAACGCCTGCACCACAGCATTCCACAGCAGGAATGCTGTGGCGCAGGTGTTATTCCCAGGTTCGATTTCTGGCTCTGGCTAATTTTTCACTCCAATTGGGTTTATTGTATTTATAGTCCAGTAAAATTAGCTCAAAAAAGGGCCATTTTATGCACAAATTCGCGGAAAGCTGGAAATCGTTTTAAACACTTTGTTTTCATCCAAATGAAGGGATTTGAAGTTTGTCCCATTTTTCCTAGTGAGCTTCAGACGTGGCACCACAAAAACCTAAAAAATTTCCGACTTTTTCAGTATTTTGCAAATAACTAAAAAACCGTTCGCTCTACAGAAACAGTTCTAGTTTATAAATTGTAGACCATAAAATTCTGCGTCGATTGAGTACCACAGACTGAAAATTCCGACAAAAATAAGCGAGATATGATAGATCAAAAAAGTGAATTTTTCCAATTTTTTCTAAAAAGTCTCAGAAAATTGGTTCATTAAAGTGTTCATGTAATCAAACGAAATGTACTCACTCGTATATTTGCGCTTATGATGACAATTTTGAAACGTTAACACAACCCTAGTGTTGCATTAAACAAACACTAATAGTGTCCGAGTACAGGAGTGATTGGTGGCGATAAAATAAATTGTCATCTAGCCAAAGAAATTGGAGTTGCAAGTATAAAAAGTGTCATTGGTGGTGATTTTGGCCATGTGAAATTCAAGAGATCCAATCGAGTAACTCCAATGAAAAACTTCACGTGTGCTGTTAAAATCCATGATGATGAGGTATCCGTCGATTCAGAGACTATTTTTCGCCGAATTTCTTTCCACAAGAAATTAGAGGAAAAACTTAGAAAGTTCTTTGAATGTGAATTGGCTCCATTTCCGATTTCTCTGTTTGATAACTTTGAAATGAGGAAAACGCGAAAGCCGGTATTTTACGATTTGTTCACCCCCCTATAATAATTTAGAACAAACCATAAAAAATGTCCATGTGATTGATGGTGGCTTCCTCCTTCATCGATTGAGTTGGGAGCTAAGAGAAAAGTTCTCTTAAATTATTTCCAAGTACATTGGATATTTAAAAAACAACTATGGTCAATGGTAACTGCAACAATGGTTTTTGATGGTTGCCCAGAAGAATCATCAGAACATGGCACCAAGTCTGCTGAGCGCTTCCGTCGAAAAAATAAATATATAACAGCAAGTGTTGACTTTAACGAAAATACGACGCCCACAATGCAAAAAGAGCACTTCCTTGCAAATGAAGGGAATAAACGCCGTTTAATAAAAATGCACATTGAAAAATTGGAGCAACACAATTTTACTGTAAAACAAGCTGTTGAGGATGCAGATACTAGCATCGGGATGGAAGTCATCCAACTCGATCAGCAGTCAGATCGTCTCATCATAGTTGGGGAAGATATTGATCTGCTTGTACTTTTGACTACATTTATTCCCAACTCATCCACGGTATACTTGTTGAAACTTGGGTAAGGACAGTCGGTCAATGTTTTATATTCACCATTAAGTTTCAAGTACTCGCCGATTGTGAAGAAAAACATTCTATTCCTACATGCTTTTAGTGGCTGTGATTCTACATCGGTCTTCTTCAGGCAGGGTAAACTGAAATTCGTCAAGCTTTTGGAAAATAATGCTCACCTACAGGATGTTCTAACTGTCTTTAATAACCAATATGCTACACCTGAAGAAGTAAGTGATGCGGGGAAGAAATGTATTGCAACCTTATACAATCCCCAGTATGACGAATCCACAACACTGCTCAAATTGCGATACAACACATTTTCAAAACATCTTATGAAGGCCCAATTTAACCTCGCTTCTCTGCCGCCAACTGAAGATGCAGCCAAATGACATTCATACAGAGTTTTTCTTCAGATCAATATCTGGAATAGAAGGGTGATGAATCCCACTGATTGGGGTTGGAAGTCATTCAAACATGGTATACTTCCAATCACCTCGAACGATATAGCTGCAACACCAGAGCTTCTAAACACTCTATCATGCAAATGTGCAAAGGGATGTAAAGGCTGTTCATGATCTTGTAGGAAGAGCGGTGTTAAATGCTCTACTTAACTCTTCTAAAGTAACTTGAGTTGATTTTATCACTATTGCTTATATACTAATTTTCTTAACCCTCCGACTGTCTTGGAAAAGGGCAAAATTGTAATGTTGTTTTTTCTGCATTTTGTTTTAAATGCTTAAAGAAAAGATTCTTTGAACATTTTATAAAAAAAACTTAACAACGAATATAAATGCAATCCTTGGAAGTATTAATCATTGTTCAATGTATTAAAAATACATTAAATCAATTGAATTATATTACTTTAAATACTGCTTGTATTGCAGTGAAACCTGGAGCTTAGTGAACATATTAACACGGGCTTGTCAGTGAGGGGTTAAATAAATTAATTTTCTTGATTTTCTGTTATTATTATATTGTTCTCTAACATTTTATACATGAGAACTTCAAAAAATCAATTTTATGAGATTTTTTTGGAAAAAATTGGAAAAAAGTACTTCTGTTGATCTATCATATCTCACTTATTTTTAGCGAAATTTTCAGTTTGTGGTACTCAATCGACGCAGAATTTTACGGTCTACAATTTATAAATTAGAATTGTTTCTGTAGAGTGAACGGGTCTAAAGTTATTCGCGAAATACTTAAAAAAGTCCGAAAATTTTGAGGTTTTTGTGGTGCCACGTCTAAAGCTCAACAGGAAAAATGGGACAAATTTCAAATCCCTTCATTTGGATGTAAAACAAAGGGATTAAAACAATTTCTAGCTTTCCGCGAATTTTCGGTTAGAAAAATCCTATTTTTACTGGCCTATTATTGTTGTATGTCTGTTTAATATTTATATATACCGTTAACACTCGTTCATTTTCATCGAAACTTTAAAAATAGGTTTCGATACGGTTTGAATTCAGCTAACAAAATTGTTTTTTTTTTTTCCTTCATTTTAATCAGATTTGTGTTTGTTTTGTTAAACATTTGATTGTATATTCCAATAAAAATATAACTCTATCTAATATATAAATCAATATTATGGTTGTGTTTTTTTATCTGCGTATTTTATTTATAAAACAACTATCAAAAGTATGCAAATGCGTATCAAACGCGCTGGTATGTTCATGAATGCAATTTTCGATATTTATTACGTAAGTGCGAATTTACATAAGTCGCGTATTACGTAAGACGAGGGATGCTTGTACTCTGGTAATTTTGGAAAAAAAGAATTATTATTCTCAAGTGACTTAACCCTTTAACCACTGACGGTACCATTAAAGTAAGTACCATTAAAGAAAATGTAATATAAAATTTATTTAATCCATCTATTACTAAAAGTGGATTTTACTTTTCATACGAAATACATTGCTCGATCACATTTAGAAAACATAGCGAAACGATCAAAGCTAATTATTTTATAAAGTGGTAATTTTCTCGAACATTTTCAGAGATGTAGCTTTTCTGTTATTTAAAATACGTTAGGGGAAAGTAGAGTAATGGCGCTCAGAAGGACAATCCCGCTCACCCAATATCCCTAAACAGAATACAATTGAAAACGTGAGATCGATACCGACACCTAGCGAACTTCATCGTAAGATCCAGTAAGGATATATTGACTGTCGGAAGGAAAGTATTTTTGTGTCCTCACGTTATTAGTTTGCAGTTGTTTTATTATAAAATTCTACAACATCTAACTTGAAAGTAAGTGTACACGCTTATTTTCAAATATTAATTTACTCATTATGTCTACAAAATATATACATTTAGCTGTACTTCCATGATTTTATTTATTTTTGTAGTGCGTTGTTACGCCAATTATAATGCATTAAAACCCAACATGACGATAACGGGTAATGGCACTCGCGTGAAATTCCAGAAGAAGTGTTGCCAGTGGGTAACTTTTTTAAAATTCAAATTTATTGATTAACACCACTTTTTTGAAATGGTAAAATTCCCCTGTTTTCGCTTAAATAATATGTCATTAAACAAGGAGAATTTTACGATTTCAAAAAAATGGTGAAAATCAAAAAACCTAAATTTAAAAAAAGTAGCCCACTATATGTGTAACACAATGTGTGTAAAGTGGTCGCAAAAAGTCTGTAGTGGTGTGAACAGCCCACACAAGTACATATGTGACTTTTGTCTTACTTAAATGTTGTATTTAAATTTTGAGCGCAATTACCCTACCATGTCGGCCATTACCGCTCAAACGATGGTTATTTAAATCAAACGATAAAAAAATTCCTTAAACTTTTATGCAAATTAGTTGATTGAAAACTGTTCCTTATGCTTTGGAGTTATACTTCGTTAATAAAATATTGATTTTTTTTGTTTAAATTTGACTAGCTATTCATGTTCTCCCTTAAGTGAGCACCATTTCACTACTTTCCCCTATATAAAAAAAAAAAAATTGACTACAAAAACTTTTCCATTTTTAGATAGGATCACGATACATTTACTTACATTGTTTTTACAAAGAATCGTAAGATTTTCTTAACAGCATTTTTAACACTTTCCAACAAAGTTGAAAAGTGTTTATGACTTCGGTTTGTCTGTCCGTCTGTCCACGCTCTAACTCTCGTAAATATGCTCGGATCGTTCTGAAATTTTTGGAAGTTAGTGACCTCTACCATAGCACGTTCCCTATTTCAAATTAAGTTTGTAGCATGTTTATTTCATTTACAGGGACAGTCAAAAGTTTTCCGTTACATTACGGCCAATGGGAAAAAATCGTTTCAAATGATTTTTAATGGTGTTACACTCTTTCAGACATAGTAAAATTGATATTCATTTATGAATCCCACTAAAATATGCATTCTGTTGAATATGCGGTGCAAAGAATAGTTATTGTTCATTTGCAGGGCCACACATAAGAATTCCGTTCATAATGGTAAAGGGGGAATTGTTTGCGGTGTATTTGAAAAGATTTCAGATACTATATTGTATCCGAATTACAGTATATTATTAATTATTGCTCGAAATGCATTTTTAATTATGATATACGCTATTTTAGGGTTTCGTTCATCTGACGAAACCCTATTCGTCTCGCTCCTTTGTCTACCTGTCTGTCCGTCTGTCACAGAGCCCGTTCTCAGAAACTATACATATTGGAGACTTGAAATTTTGCATACTTATAGCTGAACACCACACATCATATGACAAATAATAAGATTTAGAAAAAATCGTACATTTAACCCTTTGGGTTCCCACATGTGTATTTTAAACAATTCTTTCTAAGTGAGCTCCTATTTAGGTTGGAGGCGTGAAATTTTGCATACTTATAGCTGAACACCACATATCATACGACAAATCATAAAATTTTGAAAAAGCCGTACATTTAACACTTTGGGCTCCCACATGCGTATTTTAAGCAATTCTTTCTAACTGAGCCCCTTATTAAACTGGAGATTTGAAATTTTGCATACTTATAGCAGAACACCTGGGGCCAGGCGACAAATCATAAAATCTTGAAAAGGTCTTACATTTAACCCTTTGAGATACCACATATGTATTTTAAGCAATTCTTTCTAAGAGAACCCCTAATTAAGTTGGAGACATGAATTTTTGCTTACGTATACCTCAGACCACACGGCAAATTATAAAATTTTCAAAAAGTCTTATATTTTACTCCTCCGGGCTCTAACTTGTGTATTTAAAGCAATTCTTCTAACCTCCGCCCTTTTCACCCGGGGACCACTTTTCCAACTTTTGCCGACACCCCTTTGACCATTCTTTCATGTTATGCACCATAGCCTTACATATTTTAGTTCCACTTTTTACCGCCTGGGAAGCCTACTTATCTCGGGTGCTATCGGCCCAATCCCTCGACTAATATATCTACGGATAGTATATAAAACGGAGTTTCGTTCGGATGGAGGTTTGTTTAGAATAGAGTGCGCCCCTGGTTGCGAAATGTGGAACTAACAGATTTTTCAAAAGGATAAAGTGTTTTGAAAGGAATATTAAACGAAACCCTCTGTGTGATCTGTGATCACACTTACCTACTTGTTCATTATATTTATGCACACTATAAAGTGCGTATAAATGCTATAGTTCATATACAGAGCTATAGAAATGAATTCGTGAAGGTTACTGAGTATGAGCATAAATTGTTTAAAGGTAGGTTTTAAAGGAGTTATGCATTTTTACGCTGAACTGAATTTAGTGTACTAAGAAATATTTGTAGAATAAAATGATATACAGGATAAAATGATATACAGGGCCACGCAAAGAGTTGGATACATGGCCGTCTATGGCCTCCGATAATTTCTGGATATGTAATTTAAGTAATTAAATTTAAGTACTAAAACACGCTTAAAGCGTGTTTTAGTTTGAATTAAATTTTAGCTAAATAGTGGCATGTAATAAAGGTACTAGGTAAACTACAGGGCTGTACAAAAGTATTCAAGTATGTTTCCATCTATTAGTATAAATTGCTGAAAGATGAATTTCAACCTATTATGTATTTTCTTGCTAAACTAAATTTTCCCATTATATAGTATATATATCAACATACAGATTGAATACAGGGCTGTTCAAAAGAGTTGGAATACATATTTGGCTATGGGCGGTAACTACTGAAATCAGATTTTTAAATGTTTATCTTATTTACCTTATTTCCCTAAGTAAGGAAGTTTCGTTAAAGCTTTCAGGGAGTGTTGGAAAGTGTTTCATAATCTGTGCTGTACGCATGATTTTTCTTACCTGTTTGTTAATTAATCCAATTATACTGTAAATATTTTAGAAAAAGAGCTATAACTATATCGATTTATTAAATCAGTTTTAAGGAAAAATCTTATCTAAATTTCATATTATTGTAAATTTTCTTATATATGTCTAAACACTAAGAAACAGAATTATTGTGGTAAAGCAATTTCTGGATTCAGAATTCCGTGCATAATGGGTTAAAATGATTGAACACTAAAAACAGCTAATGATTTCCGCGAACTGTCCTATGGAAGACATTTTTTAGTTATGTTTTCACACTCATAAGTTACAAATAATCTTAAATGTTGATCCGATGAGATTTTCCTACCTGACGAAATGTAGAATAAAAAGTTCTGTACACTTTTTTTTTTTAAGTAGATGCTTACTTTTGATTGAATTTTTAATATTTCTTATTTGTTACCTTTCTGTATAGTTTTTTGTGTTGATATATTTAAAAAGTGTCCTGTATGGGGTGGTCTTAGGAAAAGCTTAGCTAATTTCATGTTTATATTCTCCTTTTTATAAAAAACGACTTCCGTAATGGACTGCAAGTATATCTATTGTGAATTAACTTGTATGTATTCTTTATCGCCCCTGGATTTCGATCTGCCAGAGCCTATGCACGCTGAAAAGAGATCCTTTTCCTGAAATCTTCAAGATTAAAATCTGACTATATGTATGCTTATATTTAAGGATCGACCAAAACCAAAACTGAAACCAAATTTCGTTAATCTTCCTATTTTCGGCCGAAACGAAAACAAAAATTTCCAAGAAATTTTTTGAAACTATTAATACACAAATATACATAATTATTAATTAATTAGAAGTGTAATTAGAAGTGTAGCCAATGCTGGTTGGCCCATGCTCTTTGTGCCTCTGACCAAAACTTTTTATTTTCATATAAAATAAAATGTAATTAATTCATCAACGACACAAAGAGATTTTCTAATCATACAAATTTCATCTTTAAAAATGTTTACATTACATCGATTTGTCTATTATACGTATGTTTTTTAACCAAACGTTTTTACCTAAACTCACCTTTTTTGCCTTACCTTTCTTTTTTACCTAAAACATTTGTTGTAATGGTTATCATTTATAATTTAGGTCAAACTAAAAGAAATCTCGAAATCATCTTAAAAGAATTTTCCCATTATGTCTCTAATCAAGAAATTTCTAAAACTTTTTATATTTAAGGATTGACCAAAACAAAAAACTGAAACCAAATTTCGTTAATCTTCCTATTTTCGGCCGAAAAAAAAAACGAAAATGTCCAGGAAATGTTTTTAAGTAATTAATACACGAATATACATAATTATTAATTAATTATAAGTGTAATTAAATGTGTGGTCTATGCTGGTTGGCCCATGTTTTCTGTGCCTCTGACCAAAACTTTTTATTTTCATGTAAAATAAAATGTAATTAATTCATCAACGACACAAAGTGATTTTCTAATTATAGGAATTTCATCTAATTAAAAAATGTTTTAGGTATACATACCTCGATTTATCTATTATACGTATTTTTTTTTTACCTAAACATTTTTATCTAAGGTACCTTTTTTGCCTTACGTTATTATTTTTACCTAAAACGTTTGTTGTAATAGTTGTCATTTATAATTTAGGTCAAACTAACAGAAATCTCGAAATCATCTTAACCCTTTATGTACTGAATTATGAATTCATGAAAATTTTATCTTCTAAAGCATTTTTCGGGAATTTTTGAAACTACATTAGAAGATTTACATAGGCATTTAATAAATTTTAGAAGGAGTGAAGGATTTAGAAGGATTAATTAAATTTGAAGTTATAGGGGTTTTGTTCAATATTTATAACCCTTCTCAAATCTTTTATTTTAAATATTTTTTCTTAGTATTTTGTGGAATTAGGAAATGTACAAATATAATGTTCTTACAATAGAAATATAGAAATATTTCCGAATTGAACTCCCCCACCCCCCTCCCGCCAACGCCAAGAAATACAAAAGAAATTATCCTTTTAAAAATATTTTTGTTTTGTGTAACCAATAATGATTTTGGAACAAGATAAAGTAATGCATCTATAATTCATTCTAAACTGTATTACTACTAATCGATGTATTAAATGAATTTTATAACAAGTTATTTCAATGACACTTATAAATACCGTCAGTAGAGGGTTAAAAGAATTTTCTAGTTATGTCTCTAATGAAGAAATTTCTAAAACTTCTATTGCCAGCAATTCTTTTTTAATCGAACTTTCGTAAAAATGTAGCTGCATTTCGTAATGGTGATGCTATAATTGATGAAATATCTGATTTCCACTATGCTCTTTGTAGCTTGGAAAAACATGTTTAGTTCAACCATATAACTATTTTACATTATTTTCCCAATTAACTTATTTTTCATTTATATACATATATAATTAATTTTTAATCTCTTTTTTGATTGAGTTTATTTTCTTTTATTTTTACCATTATTTTTTATTTATTGTTTATTCTATTTTGTATTTATTTGTTTTAGTTTTTTGTTTACATTTTAAATACACATAACTTAGCCTCCGGTACGGTATGCTGTTTCTTTCTCCCAGCTTATTTTGTGTCCAAAAAATATACAGAAGCTAGCCGTAAAACAAAGCATTGCGATTAAATACTCTTTAGCAATTTTTTAAACTTCAAAGCATCGCACATTTTCAATTTTTATACCTTCGTATTGGGAAAAAAAAAGTTCTTTTAAATGCATTTTGTTTGAAAACTGTATCTCCATTTATTTTTGAAATATTAATTTTTTTGTAGTTTTTGGAGCCATTTAGAGCCAGTTTTTGTTCCATTTCTGTAGAAAGTAAAGGAAAAATAGTTTTAAAATAGTAATTATATGTTTTTGTTGCCATTTTCTCGTAACAACCGAAAGAAAATGTAATTAAAATACGTGCTATTTTGAAAAAAATATAAACGAATGATTTCTGTTAAAACAATGGAGCTATTATATACTATAATTATTTGTAAATATCTATAAATCATTAGATAGCCTTTTTTTTTTTTTTTTTTTTTTTTTTTTTTTTTTCTTGAATGACGGGATCTTTTTGCTGTATTTGTGCATTATTTCGCGATTGTGATGTGCTATGCATGCTTTACTGTAGATGTTTAAGAGTAGATTGTAAATGTGGAATTCTTAAGCGGATGCGAATGACGTTATTTTACATAAAATAAAACGTGTGCTTTAAGTCTTAAAATTGAAATATGTTTTGTACTGCAGTAGAGTCCCGCTTAACCGAGCTATTTTCTTCTGATGGAGTGGTGGCTTCTATTATTATGAAACAGCCATTATAAATGAAGTGTTAGGTGAAGATGAAAGAGCTGCCGTAAAAAAAAAATTATGGCAGTTTTTTCCCACATTCTGACCAGAAAATCTGAGTTCTAACTTTTTGCGGCTGCTCTTTCATCTTCACCTAACACTTCATTTATAATGGCTGTTTCATAATAATAAAAACCATCAGTCCATCAGAAGAAAATGAAGCAATGGAAATGCCGGGGGCGACACTAAATTCTGAAAAAGCAGAATTCCTATTCTTTAGTTTTAATTGAATTTTTCCATTTTCTCTTTCTTTATTATACACTATATGGCATTAAATGACCAGGCACTTTCCATTTTAGACATTTTGTCGAATATTCAGAGATATATTTGTCGGATTTTTCTGGAAGTTTAAGATTATGAAGAATATGTTTTACTTCATACTTATCAATGGCGGTTTGATCAGAAGGACAATTAGGGGCTCAACAAAAAATCAAAGATAAAGAGTAATGTTTGGAATCACCCTGTAAAATAAAATGCATGAAATGATCTATCCCTATAGCTTACGAATATATGGATATTGAACAATATATATATTAATTTGTGGAAGAATAGAGCGTATATTCATGGAGATATATCGAATTTTTTTAAGTTAAAAAAATGCATGTTTTATATTTATATCATGCAGGAGTTTTTACCAAATTTAACGCCAGTTTCAGAAAATTTGGCAAAATGTACTAGAAATAATATAGGGTAATTGGAATGTAAATATATTAAATATTTGATGAAATATGAGCAGGTTAAATGAAATATTTTTTACATGCGCATGCGCACACGATAAAAAGTTTTTTTTTTTTTTCATGATTTGATCGTCAACTCTATGGAGCAACTCATAAAAAAAAAGCCAGTCAAATACCCTGAAAATTCAGATCGGTTATCGGCAATAGGCTGAGCTGATTTTTAGTTGTTCTCTAAAAACAGCTAAATGATAAAGGGTTTTCCATAAATTGTCGTTTTTAATTTTTACTTTTTTTAATTTTCGTTTTTTATGGATGCTTTAGTTCTTCTTGGAAAATCGCCATAACGAGCCTATTCCAAGAAAAAAAGACAGATCAAAATCTAAGCATTTCTTATAAATCTACTCGTTGGCATTCATTAAGTACAAACTCCTTTGCTGAAAGCCAGGTGATAATAAAGGACAATTTGTGCAAAATCCCTTATCATTCAGCAGCTTTTAGAGAGCAACTAAAAATTAGCTCACTATATTCCCGATATCTTTCTGAATTTTCTCGATACTTGACTGGCTTTTTCTTGCTTTCAGTTGCTCCATAGAGTTGACTATCAAATCACGAAAAAAAATATTTTTCATCGTGCGCGAAATTTCATTCAACTATTCATATTTCATCAAATATTTAATATATTTACATTCCAATTACACCATGTTATTTCCGCAACATATTTGTCGGATTTTCTGAAACTGGGGTTAAATTTGGTAAAAAATTTTGCATGATATAAACAAAAAACATGGAAAAAATTTTGGAACTTTAATAAAAAAACAAAGTTATATAATTATTTTAAATACTATTATATTTAGTTAAAATCTTCACTACGTATAATTTTGAAATATTGATTAAACATGGTCATCACTCCTCTATTAAATGTGGCCCTCTATCCTGAAATTGAAGGACAGATGGACCCCCAATTCAAACGTCACTCCGCCATTGTACGTCATCATTTTAGATTGGATTATATAAATGCCTTCAGAGTTCTTATAGTAACAAATAAATTTTAACGTACGTACTGCAAAACATTCAGATATCTAACGCAACAAAAATATCCAACCATTAAATTAAGTAAACATTAAAATTTCACTTACTTTTTAAAATCGAAAAACTGCTACACGTCGCAATGAATGAACTCGTTAAACTACTTCTTACGAACGAAGTTTATGCTGCGATCTATAATCAAGTTTTGGAAATATTTAGACTGGCCATCTCTCCTCTATGGCCATGGCTATCTATCCTAGTGTTACCCTAATTCTACTAATTTTTCAAAAATTTAATTATTAAATCAAAGCAGATTTTGTGTATGCGCGTTTGGTCACGGAATCTTTTGAGATTTAGTCATGGAAAATCATGGAAAGTAAGGGATATTGTCAGACATGTTTTGCTGGGAAAACTGGAAAGAGATATCTGAACCGCAGTTCCAAGCTGTAAGCCTGTTGGAGCGTTTTACTACGGACGGCCGAAACACATCTGTTAATCCATCCTTTGATCGGCAGCTTTAATTTTTTTAATTTTACTGAAATTGGCTAAAACTGTCATATCATGGATGGATGAATGAAAACAAATTGCATTTTCTGTTAGAAAAAAATTAATCGTGACTGTATATGTGTCTTGAAAATTCATATTTTAAAATAAACTATTTCTATAATTTTGCCTTGTCATCTCAGCAATGCAGTGATTTTGTAAAAAGCCATAACATTTAAACATGGTGAAGTAAGAGTTTTTCCTTTCTTTTTAAGAGGGAATAAGTGTTCTCGATAAGTTAAATTATCATTCGTAAGATTATATTAAGGGAATATATGTGTGTATTTTTAAAGTATTTAATAAGGTACCTCTACCCAATATGGACACCTTAAGGAAAATTGATTTTTTTTCACCCCCGTGTACACGTCACAGGACTCTAAAAATATATGACCAGTATCCCTGGACTGTTGACTATCATTATTAAAATTAGCGACCTTGTAATTATTCAGGTTTAATTTTAATGATAAAAACAAAAAATGTTTACAAGTGTCCATATAAGGAACCATTTGTCCCTATTATGGACATGCATGTCCATATTAGGGACAGGTGGCTCCTTTTTGATCTACTACACAGTTTGTATGGAAGGGCCACTCGTCTAAAGGATTTTAGAGGAGAGGGGATAAAAGAAATATATCTTAAAGCATTGCGGGGGGAGGGGGGGACTGTAAATATTTTCAGAACATGCACTTTAGAAGGGAGGGAGTCATTTTCGGTTCTGGCTCTTCGAAAACCCATGCAAAGCACCTCAGTTGCTACAAAATATTATGAAATAATATAGTTGGTTTTGCTTAGCTTTATTGCATCTGTCTGCGGAATTTACATCTGTTATTACCCAGCCCTCACAGGGTGGACAAATAAAAACTTCATCATGGGCGGTAAGTCCCACACAGTCCTCACGGTCATATCTGCCAGATGTCTGCAGCAACGTCAATACTGCATAAGAAGCAGTACCAGCTCTCCTTTGTTGAGGAAGTCATACCGCTGGTACCTGCGATTTCGTCAACAGATACCCTACTGAAGGGAGGCTTCTTTTGATTTTTCTGCAAGAGCTTTTTGAAGGATTTTTTTCTTGCAGGAGGTTCCTTGGAGGATTGTTCAGATGACATTAAACAGGTATTTTACAAATTTGTGAATCTGAAGATTCACTTGCTGTATTTGCAATGTGGACATAAGGTGTCCATATTGGGAATCGGGCATAGTTTTACTAAAACTTGTAATAAATAAACAAACAAAACATTTTAAAGCAATATATGCAATAGCAATAGAAAATATGTTTTACCAGCTTTCTAAAACACACCACTTTTACTATTTAAAGTAATTTTACCGTATCTAATAGGAATTTAAACTTACCTGTAATTACGATCAGCACACCACGAAACAACAAGTTTCCTTCCAAATGGCAAACAGCGTGCTTTTTTGCACTTTCCACGCTTAATTATGTTTCAACTGCTTTTCTTCACGGACATGTAGCGCCATCTCTCGATCAAAATTGTTACTTTTAAAGCTATTAGGAGTGTCCATATTGAGAGCACTGTCCATATTGGGTACAAGTACCTTACCATTTTTTATTTCTAATAATTTGTTAATTACTTATTCACACATAACAATTTTTAAATTGAATCCTATTTATATTTATAGGTGTTGCTTTTGTAAATGGAGAAGCCTGGAGAGCACTGCGGAAGTTCTTCATCAGATCTTACAAAGAATTTGCACTTCCTGTTATACGAGAAAATGCATCTGGGCCAATGTATGAATCTCTATTTCAATCCATGGAAGATCTCAGAGTTCGTGCCCGCAAAGACGAACCCTTCAACATTATCCATGAACTTTTAAAAGGATGTACAGGAACAATGCGTAAGATATTGTTTGGCGAAGATAACGTTTCCGAAGAAATGGTTCTCAAAATGAATGCAGCTTATAGCGTTTCCTTAGAGGGGATGGCTGGTGTGAAAATGCTGCTTATTGGACCTTTTGGAAGGTGAGATTAATTTCTTGTTATAATGAAAAATAGCAGCAACTTCTTTGTCTTGCTGTTGCAGATATTAGTGTAGAAATGTAATATCCAGTAAAACTTGGGGAATATTCTAGCGAAAAATATATGAAAAAGTTATGCAAATAAAGTAGAATTTATCAGTTTACGTGGCGTTAATATTTCAATAGATCAACCAATTGCCAGTAGCACCCAAATTGTATATTACTATTCTCCTAATTTCATACTTATTCGAAGTTCAAGTGAAAAATTTTATATCGAAAAATATTAAACTCCAATCACTATTGTTATAGATTTCAAAATTTAATTTCTCATCAATGTGGGTAGAGCAAAACCAGCAAATAATTTTTTAGGTTTTGGATTTAATAGGATGAAGATATCTCTATACTGGATGGAGTAAATTCTAAGATGGCGTGCCCAGGTCTGTATGAACACGTCAAATTGGAAACTAGAAAACAGGAATTCTGCTTTTTCAGAATTTAGTGTCACCCCCGATGAATATATATATATATATATATATATATATGTATATAAATATAGATACAGTAGAGTCCCGATTAACCGAGATAATATGAAGCAAGGTCTCCTCAGATAAGTAAAAAACTCGAATAAACCGGATTTACAGAAATCGTCACCAACTAAGTAGATGAAATATAAATTTTCACTTAATTCATTAATTAGTTCATAGTTTTTTTCAATCGAACTTATACCTTTGGAATGGATCATTTTCTTTTGATGGATTGATGGCTTCCATTATTATGAAATAACTATTATAAATGAAGTGTTAGAGGAAGATGAAAGAGCAGCCGTAAAAAGTTAGAACACTGATTTTCTGGTCAGAATGGGGGGGGGGGGGGGATGGCCATTTTTTCCCATTTTTTTTCTCATTCTGAACAGAAAATCAGAGTTATAACTTTTTACGGCTGCTCTTTCATCTTCACCTAACACTTCATTTATAATAGCTGTTTCATAATAATGGAAACCATCAGTCCATCAGAAGAAAATAACTCGGTTACGTGGGACTGTACTGTAGTGCAAAACATATTTCAGCTGTAAGACTTAAAACACACGCTTTTATTTTATATAAAATGACGTCATTCGCATCTGGAGGAATAATTCCTCATTTACGATCTAGTCTTAAACAATATCTACAGTAAAGTACGCATATGACGTCACTATCGCCGAATAATACAAAAATCCAAAAAAGAGGTTTCGTCATTCAAGAAACTCGACAAATAAAACGATCTATCTCATGATTCATAGGCCTCCATTTGTTTGTAACATTAATATAGATACTTAAATTTAAAAATAATTTATTATGGCTCCATGTTTTACCTTCGTTTATATTTTTTCAAAATAGCACGTATTTTAATTACATTTTCTTTCGGTTTTTATGAGAAAATAGCCCTCTGTTGTATAGCTCCCCTGTTGCGTCGACTCGTCATCAGCTGAACTGCCGGTTGTGGGCTGATCGGGACACCGTTGATCATCAGTTGTGGGCCACTGCTGAATCTTAGTGCACCTTTCGTTGAAGCGCCTGTCCTCCTGGCTGTCCGTCTCGCGTTAGGCCTTTTCCAGGGGATCTGGCTCCGGTCTGCTTGCTCCGGGCTTGTTCTTTAGGCTCCCAGTGGATCTCTTGGAGTTCCGTCCGCCTTTTCTTGGAGAGCTTGATTGTTGTGTCCTTCGCTGCAGTTGTTTTTTCGTCTTGCTGTCCGCTGGTTAGCACACGGGTCTTTCAATGTCAGATTTCCACTGCCTCACCGCCACTTTATTTTAGTATCAAAGTTCTTTTTTAGCTGACACCAGTTGTGGGGACCTCAGATGAGGGCGGTAGCGTGGCGTGATCTCCTCAGAGGCGTGATGACAAAGGTTTTAGTAAGATGAAAATTGAAGGTTTTATTCTTGTAAAACAACAAGAACTCTTGGCTAAATACAATGTCAACACTGACACAACAAATACTTAGGAAGTTAATTTGATGAAATAAAATCTAATCTAATCTAAGGTAGGAAAATCTAATAAAAGTTCTTGACAGGATAATAAATCAGTTCCAGATTAGGAAATTCAAGAGTCTCTGTGAAACACTAAAGTCCCTTCTAAGTAAATAAATGTCAGTTAAAGGTGCGGACTAACAGTCCTCCGTGC
The DNA here is from genome assembly GCA_963932465.1 of Maratus speciosus. Lineage (NCBI taxonomy): Eukaryota > Metazoa > Arthropoda > Arachnida > Araneae > Salticidae > Maratus > Maratus speciosus. Next base: position 311,528,108 of record OZ010792.1, read on the forward strand.
GTTCAGCTTTTCCGCTGATGCACCCAGCTGTATCTCAGCTGATCGGCTATTGTTGTCGTTGAGAGAAACAAATCTCCTCTCTTCTCGGAGCGACCTCCGAAAAATAATCCCGTGAAAAGCCTAGAGAGAATCTTTTCTCTCCTGCAGGTTGAAGAACCTCTTTTCCCGTTTAGCTTTTGCTAAACTCTTCTAAAACTAATCTAATCTCCTGATCTCCTCAGTGATCTCGTATATATCCTTAATTTCTCTCTCGGAAAACAATGCGAGTTTCCAACATCCGCTGTCATTGGTTCGCCTGTCAAGATCCTTTTGACAGCTGACCTTCTAGTGGCTGGTCGGGGCCCTTCCCCCTTTTTGCACACGAAACTCTCCTGTCAAAGTATGCAATGTCAAGAAGCACTTACCGGCATATTTCGGTGTTACAAAGTGGGAACCAGGTAGTCATCCTTTTATGTACTATGTTCCAAAGTGTCATCTTCGTAAGATCGATCGCACTGAAGTTATTTACTTTTATGTTACCGGCAAACTCTGAGACTTAGACGAATTTTCTAGTGTCACTCCCGAATACATGGAGTTTCCATAGGCCGTGATTCTGTAGCATTTATGAGGGTTTTTATATGTGGAAATTGTGAAAAGGCTAAGTTTCCACAATAGCAACAAAAAGATGTAATTACTATTTTAGAACTATTTTTCCTTTGCTTTCTACAGAAATGGACTACTTCCATTGCCAATATGCAAATGGCTCTAAAAACTACAAAACAATTAATATCTCAAAAATAAATGTAGATTCAGTTTACAAACAAATTTCATTTAAAATTACTTTTTTCCCCAATACAACGGCATAAAAATTGAAAATGTGCGATGCTTAGAAGTTTTTAAAAATGCTATTGAATATTTAATCGTACAATGGTACATTTGCTTTGTTTTACGGCTGGCTTATACAACGGAACGTTATATTTTGGAGACGACACAAAATGAGGTGGAAGAAAGAAATAGCAACCAGACGTGACCATGCTTACTGAGGTCATAGCTTATGTTATGTGGACAGGGCTCCGGTGGAAGTCTTCAGACGCTGAATTTTCCAGAAATGCCCTCGCAAAGCCGAGGGAATATAAGTTTCAGTCCGTAGATGATACTATTCAGTTGACATTGGGAGTTTAAGTTCGATTTTGACTGTAGTTACAAGTTTTCCTCTGGGGAATTTTAGGGTTGTTTTTTCAATTAGTAATTATTCCTGAAATTTCTTTTGTATCGTGCTGTCATTGATTGCATAACAGTGATTATAGCCTCCTTGATTCGTGTTCTCCCCGGAAATTTCTCGAAATAAATATTGTGTCGTCCTAAGGATTTTTTAATTCCGTTTTCAGTACACATAAACAGCTTCCAAGAATAATTGCCTTAAAATGCCCATTCATAGAAATCTTTGCACTAAAATTCACAAGCTTGATCTTACATCGTTTCAGTAGGGTGGCTATATAAAGTTTTTAGAATATTCCTACTACGTAATATGTTTGCGAAATCTTGCGTAAATGTACAAAGTTATTTTATTGCAGTTATTTGGTAAATGTTGCAGTGAATAATTTTTCATATCTTTTTAATTTTTACCGTATGGGAGGTGACGAGGGAAGTTTTATGAAGGTAAAGTATGCAGAATTTAATGTAACTTCAGTTGGCTAACAATATAGGGTCAACCCATGTCAACTAACTTAGAGGCTCCTGCTCGAGCTCCTTCAATTTTAATGTAATTGATACATGACATATACTATATATAGGTCTATACCATTTACATCTGCAAATTGCCAGAGTCAAAAGTAGTACACTGTAAAAAAAATCTATAATTTTTACAGAAAAAATTTGCATTTTTTACAGAAAAACTGTTTGAAAGAAAAACAGATTTTTTTCTGTAAAAACAAAAGTTGGATTTTGTAATTTTTACAAAAAAATTCGATATTTTTTACAGAAAAAACTGTTTTAATAAAAAATTACGGATATTTTCTGTAAATTAAACGGTTTTCCACTGGCGCCATAATTGACAGTTTTTTTCTGTCAATTTGACAGATTGTTTTTTGCAGTGCATAGTTGAGTCAAAAGAGGTCCTTCTGTAAAGATTACTATTTCACAGTCGCAGGAAAACGATCAAATCACCAATTTTGTTTTCTTACTGATCACGATACAAAAAACTTTACTTATTGAAAATATGGGATCTAGTACTTTTTTTATGCTGAAACAAATAATTGCATTATCAAATATCAATACATTCTTTATTACCATCAAATAATTACAACCTTTATTACTTGACGTCAAAGTAGGCCATACAGCCTGTTACAATGGATTGTAATATTAATTTAACAAGCTGTAAATATTGAACAAATTGTCATTTTACCAATTTCGTGAGTTTTTCATTTTACCAATTTATCTATGAATATTTTATTGAGCTGCGGAAGTTGTTTCTCTCCTGCTGAAATATTTTTTTTACTATTATTATTCTTGAAATCCATTCAAAAGAATTTTTCATAAATTCAACCCTATTTGCAGAAGCCCATATCTCAAAAGGGACACTTCTGATTCTACCGTTTGGACCAGTGAAAAAAACTCTTTAATTTACAAGAAAACTTGTTTCATTTTGGACCTCTTCGGTATAAGTTAACTAATTCAAGGTTCAAAACATCTACTTTGTATGAGATAAGCAACTATATCCGCCGTAGAAATTTACTCTAAAACTGTGCCTGGTAATCTCTGTAAGACTCAGAACACTGCGTAGGGAACGAATAACAAAAGGGTCCATATTTCTGTCAATAGATCCATATTTCTGAACCTAAATTACAAGTCCCCTAAAGCACCAATTTCACAAAAGGGCCCTTTCTGTTCTCTATGGTGTCATTTTGTTTCTATAAAACCATTAAATGTGTATTTGTAATGTTATTTTAATTTCAAGAATGAAGAGTTTAAGGCTGTTAGTCAGTGAACTTCCCGATTCCCCTCGCTAATGTTAAACCTATGGGGATGGGATGCATTCGTATATATAAAATATCTCCTTATGAAATTAATTTTCTTTTTTTCTTTTCTGCTTTCTATGTACTCTTCTTAAAAGATATCTCTTTTTCCTTAGTTCTCAAAATATTTCTAAAATATACTCTTAATTTTATGTGAAGTGGTAAAATCTTACCCAAAGCTCATCAGCGTTTAACACAAAAATATTAAATTAAAAAAGGGGACATCCTTTAAGAATAGTACGCAGAAAACCGAAGTTAAAAATGTTAATTTCCTGAGGAGATATTTTAAATATACGACTGCGTCCAATCCTCCACAGGTTTAACATTAGCGAGGTGAATTGGGAAGTTCACTGACTTACAGCCTTAATACGATTTTATAGTGTTACTCAGCGTGTGAGGATTTAGATTTTAGGATAACTTTTCAGAACAATACCCTGAGATAACATATGGATTTCAGTTAGATCTTGATTGTCTTTGTCCAAGCACCAGAAATAAGTCAAATAACCTATATGTTCTATAACATTATAGTAATTAATAAAATTAATACCAACTTATATTAGGTTGAGCAAAAAGTTCTGGAAAATTTTTAATCTAATAGTTACGAGAATTTATATCGTATATAGGAGTACCAAATGTATATCTATAGGAGTTCAGGAATTTCGGCTCCAAAATTCCTATTGAACAGTATGATTTGCGCGTGTTGATCCGTCATTATTGGAAAAAAGTTCTAACGATTCTGAACGAATGAAGTTGAAGAAGCATGTCAAAAGTTTTTTGATTCCAAGGAGCAGACATGGTAAGTCCAACAAATCCGAATCTGGAGGAACGATGGCAGAAAGTAGTGGACTATTTTGGTCTCTACTTTGAAGAATAATCCTTGTTGTTTTTGTTGTTAATTTGCGCATAACAACGCAACTTTAACAAATTTCCCAGAACTTTTTGCTCAACCTAGTATTACTACAAAGAGAGGATGCTACTGATGCGAATTTGCTTTAAGACCTCCACGTAGGGGCTCTCGTGGCAATATAATGAAACTAATCGTTGCCTAATAGAAATTCCCAATTGATATTTCAAAGTGATTCTGTAATGATTATATCTAAATTCCTGCATCTAACATTATGTATAATTTATTGCGTTTGTGTTAAATATTCCCATCTGAAACTATATTCTTATTAATAATCCTTTTTTCTGTAGATTCCTTTTCCAGATGGTACCTGGACTGCGGAAAGCCCTGGACGAACATAAAGTAATGAAAGATTTGTTGGTTGAAGCTGTAAAAAACGTCGAAGCTTCAATGGATGAGAATCATATAACGTGCATCGTAGAAGATTTCTACAAAGAAAGAAACATTAGGAAACGTCAGAATGATTCCACGTGGAAATATTTCTCAGGTAATCACTAAATATAAGTTAAACCATGGTTGTTTAAGCGGGCAAAAAAATTTTCAAAATAATCTTCGGGTTAAATCTTCAAAAAATGTATTTAAAAAAAGCAATGTTTTCCGAACATGTTAAAAAAGCACAAAAAAATACTGCAGATGCTGCAGATGTATAGAGTCCGTTCTAAAAACATAAGTTGTTGCTCAGATGATGACAGGTAGTTAATGACAGAAAAGTCTTTCACTATTTTGGCAGCTAAATCGTAAACTCGTCTTGTCTACGTTGCCACTCCTTAGACCCTGGCTCAACGCAAAAATACAGCACCTTTCGTGCTATCGGCTACGGAGAAACTATCCTCCCCTCGTCCGTGCGAGCAACTCCACACTCGGCTCCTTTTCACAGACTGCCTCCAACTTCTCATTCATCTTTCTTCCCCGAGAAAATAATTAATTAGCGTGAGATTTTTGGTCACCACCTATGGGAGAACTAACAAATGATATCACCCTCAAAGTTCCTTTTTATTGGCTCACTAAAACAATGAAGTCACTCCTTGGTCACCCGTGAGAGCAACTTTAAAATCAGTCTTTGTCAGCTCAGAGCAATTAGGCGGCCTTTTTCATCTTCTAAGAGGGTGACATTCCCTCCAAATGCTCAATCAATAACCACTTAAGCTGCACACAGACGTGTGTTTTGCTATACTTCTCCTGTTTTCGTGGAAATCTTTTCTTCTGAACCCATCTGCGGTTTATTCACAAAAGAATGATGGGAATGAACAATGGGTCAGGAGATAAGGAGCTCGACTCTACTTGAAGGAAAGATTCCTCTTTTGCTGGACATCAGTCCCTTTCCTACTAAAGTCATTAAAAATCAAAAACACCACGTGGCCACAACAATCGATAATAGTTAGAAGGATGGTGCGTACGCAGCCTTACAATGTCCAAAGCGGCATAAAATATCTACTCGAACACATATACCTCAACCTGGGTGGCACATAGTTCGTCCACATTCATTATTAAGACCCCCACTCACACACACTAAAATCAGTAAAGTCACTTACTTTAGAATACAAACAACTTTATTAAGATATAGATATAACTAGTGGGGTCTGCCCCTGCAAGCTACGCTCGCCAAGCCCCATTCAGACACCGCAGAATCTAAAAGCACGCTAATCTGATCGGTTTTAAAAAGATTAGAGAAGATTGTATTATAATGAAAAAACTTATAGCTATCTCCCTGTAAGCGGGTTTCCATTCAATTCCCTTTGATTTAAGGCTGAATTAGTTGCTGTTAAGACATCCAATGGTTGTTTTCGTGTTTGATTAAAGAGGATCAGTTAAACGTTTAAAAAGAAGCTAAAAATAAAATGAATTAAGCAAACAAAGCCTTTGCCTCCCGATATTTTTTAACAGCGTTCTAAACGATTGACATAATACAATTTACTACAATTATTACAATTTACTGCTTTAACCCTTTCAAGGGCGGTAGTTCATTTTTGGACCACTTAATTTTAATTCTTAAATGCCACATTGGCACTAGAATATTGGAATGAATATTTTCCGTTTATTAAGTAAGTGAACAAAAGCATTTTCGTATTTCGAAATTTGCTTGTAAATTCTCGTACCATTCACTGGTTTCAACATTTTACGAATAGAAGCACCTTGCCCTTGAAAGGGTTAAACGCATATTAATGTATTTATTATTTTAAAGTTTCCTTTCTCTTTTAATACTCACGTGTAAACACAATTTTCAAGACATAATTTTCAATATTTTCCTGCTTTTAACACTTACTCATTTAATAGTAATTTTAAAGTTTTTTTTCTGTTTTTAATAGTCACGTGTAAATAAATTTTTCATCGTTAGGAAATATTATTCTTTGCACTGTTTGTAGAATTGAAAACAATCTCTATAATAATAGCATAAATCATGTGACTATTATCAACAGTTCGGGTGGATCCCTTCGCTTTTTATATTTCAGGCGGCCATTTTGGTACTTTAATGTTAGCCAACCACAGGCGATAAGTCGCCAAATGTTATTCTATCGCCATCATTTCACTTATATTATAATAGTCCTTGTCATGTAACTGCCATAAACAATTACAACCCTTCGCTTTTCATAAGAAAGGTTTCCATTTTGATTAAAGAATCAAAGTTATTTTTTCGAATAAAACTACATAAAAGTTGCCATGATCGCAAAGAATTCTTGGTATTTTTATGTTAGCCGGGTGCAAATCTCGCCAATAGCTTTTTTTTAACTCGCCAGTTAGCATTTTTTTTTTCGAGTTAACTAATTAAAACGGTACTACTTGGTTATCCCATCGACCAAAAATCTATCGCCAGACTATAAGATTAAATGCCAATAATGGTTCATCATAAATGTCACATTCACTTGACTGTAAGGAAGTTACACGTGTTTACGCCATCAAATGACTTTTATTTCGACGTTTTATTTTTATTAATGTTATACTACACTGTTAAAAATATGCAGCATCTGCTGCATAGTCTCTCCACCGCTTGTATAAAATTCTCTATTTTGACCAATGTGAATGCTCCTTAATATAGCCAAGTAACAGTTTCCTATAAAAGCGATGGAGTGACTATGCAGCAAATGCTGCAGATTTTTAATAGTGTAATTTATTTGTTCTTTTGTTATTTAAAAAAAAATTACGTCAATTTTTATAATTTGGGGAGTGGTTTGGCGATTTATATAATTTGGCGAAATAGGTCGACAGGATAACTAAGTTGTACCATTAAAACATTGCTTTGAATTTGAAATTAAATGTCAGGATTTGTTGCATTGTTTTTTTGGCGTGATTTTTTTTTTTACGACAATTTGGCGAAAACCTCGTTTTCGAATACCAGTTAAATATGTATCTTTAAATTATTTTCTATTATTTTTAAAATGAAATAACAATAAATAAAAAAAATAATTAATAATCATAGAACAAAACAATTTATAACATTTTTTTAAATAAAATGAAAATAAATGCAAATAAACATTTATTAATAAATAAGCAACAATAGCCGGGTTACCATGTCAGGCAAAATAACGCCATTTTGGCGCCAATTAGGTACCCCGGTGCATATATGACATCTGCGCCTAATATTTTTTTTTTTTTTTTTTTCGTTTCGTTTAAAAAAAAGAAAGTGAAAGCCATTAATTTTCATTTTTTCAGTTTTAAATGAAAATTTTGTATTAAATAAAATAATAATGAAATACGAAAAAAAGCATTGTTCTTAGCATACATTTAAGAGAGGCCAAACTGGTCGCCAAATTAGATTAAAATAATAACCTTTTCTAAAATATGAAAAAAAAATTCTGTTATGATTAAAATTTGAGTTGCCATCATTAGAAAAAAGTATTTAAAGTTAGAAAAAAATTAATATTTCGAAAACTAATTCGAATTTAAAAATTCTATTTTTGGTATTAATTTCATCGCAAAGTATTCCATATTTTAGGATAAATCGCCGCGAAACGTAATCAGTTGCTTAATCAGTCGTTTCATAGAATCGTTTCATAAATTCGTTACATTTCCGTCGTTTCATATATCCGCTTCATAAATTCGTTACATTTCCGTCGTTTCATATATCCGCTTCATAAATTCGTTTCATTAGGATTTTATATGTATAGTGTAGATATATAAATCTGTGAAGGTTTGCGCGTAGAAATACCATATAGAAAACAGGAATTTTGTTTTTTCAGAATTTAGTGTTGCCCCCGATGAAAAAAAATATATAAATATAGTTAGTGCAAAACATATCTCGCTTTTAAGATTTAAAATACACGCTTTTATTTTAAATAAAATGACGTCATTTGCATCCGCTGAAGAATTTCGCATTTACGATCCAGTCTTAAACAACATCTATAGAAAAGTGTGCGTATGACGTCACTAATTCGAAATAATACACAAACCTAGCAAAAAGCGATGTCGTCATTCAAGAAACTCGACAAAAAAAATCGGGTATCTAATGATTCATAAGCCTTCATTTGTTTGTAACATTAGAATGGATACTGAAAATTAAATGTAGTTTATAATATCTCCATGTTTTATCAGAAATCATTCATTTATATTTTTCCAAAATTCGGAAAATGTCTTTAAAGACTGATAAATAAAATTGCATTTTTTCAGCTTTTTGATAACAATTAAGTAAATATGGAGGAAAAAAAAGTAACATATACATACTTTAAAATACATATTTATAGCAGACGATATTTTTGGCATAACACGTATTTTAATAGCAATTTTTTTTTCAGTTTTTATGAGAAAACGACAACAAAAAGATATAGTAATCTACCATTTTTTTTTTACTTTTCACATAAATGGAGTACTTTAGTTGCCACCATTACAGAAATCGCTTTAAAAACTATACAAAAATTAATATCTTTAAAATAAATTGAGATGCTGTTTTCAAACAAATTGCATTTAAAAGTACATTTTTTTTTCCTACACGACGGTGTGAAAATTGAAAATGTACGATGTTTAGAAGTTTAAATGATTATAATAGATATTATCAGTATTTAACCGCACAGTGATTAATCTGCTTCGTTTTACGGCTGTCTTATGTAACGGAACGTTATTGTTTAGGGATGATACTTTAATTGTTGCCCGAAAGAAATAGCATATCGGGGGCTAACAAGAGAAATCTTACATGCAATTAAAAAAATTATTTTTATAACAATTTGAGATAAACCTCCCTAAATTATCCTTTTAGCCAGATGAGACAGCTGAAAACCACAATAGCGTAATTGTCGGAATTTTTGGTGCGGTTTGTTTCAAAATGTTTGGAAACTGTTGCTTTTTCTTTCTTTTTTTTTTTTTTTTTTTCGAAAAATTGAATTTTTTGAACATTTAATAGTCATTGCTATTTCAAAACAATATTCTTTGGGGTAGATATCAATTACAAATTCTAAAGATCATGAAGATTTTTGTTTTGAAATAGTGGTAGCAGTTAGCAAAGTTTAGGAATACTGCGAGCCCTGGAACATGCTTAAATTCTTTTAATCAGGAAAATTCCTTATCAATATATTTAGAAATATAAGTCACAGTATAAGATTGCACAGCGAATTTTTTTTTACCTTCAGGAAATTCTTCTGAAATTATATTCAAAATCCAGTATCAGAATAAATATTAGTTGAAAATGATTTTGTGGACCTTCAACAACACATTATTTGTTAATTTCTGGTAATTTTATTTTATTTTATTTTACTGTTATTTTTTTTTTTTTTTACAATTGTTTTAGTTTAAAAAGGTTTAGAGAATTAAGAATTAAATATCCAAACACATAAAGTTTTACTCAATTTCTTTAGAAAATTTTGAATCAATCTTTTAGACAATCGATTGCCAACCTTTTCCTTTGCCGTTTTTTTTTTTTTTTTTTTTTTTGCTTATTTTTTTCTTTATTTTACTCCTTTTATATAACTGCCTGCTTCCAAATTATCATGGAAAAAGTTTTTTTTTTTTTTTTGTAATGTTTGTACGCTAGTTACGGCTATTATAGAGACCCAGTTTTGTAATAATTTATGCATTTTGAGTGAGACACAAGACAATACTAACAAAGGTCACTCAAAAAAAAAAAAAAAAAAAAAAAATTACTCTATGCAAGTTGCTGAACTGAAATGGATCAATCGAACATTAAAGTGATGAATTTATTTTAAACGTGCTTCAGATTAAAACGTCGTAACCAGAAGCTCCATTACAATTCGAGATTTTTCTGGCTGCTTCTAGCATTACTAGAAACAGAAGGAACTATAGAAGTAAAAGGAGAGGAAAATAACAGAGCCCGATGTAGAGTAAAAATTTTGGCGAAGAGAGGGAAGACACAAAAGTAATGCGATAGTATTGGTGGTCGGCGGGTCTAATACAAAATAATTAGCAATTAATTACTAGTACTAGTTACTATTGTTACAGATTTGGAAGCTTACTTTCTCACCAATAAATGGAGAAAACCACAAAGGGATGTTAAAGACCTTAGAATTTGTAAAACCAAAAGGGTCCAGTACAGCGTACTGGGTGTGGCCAGGATAAATTTAAAGTGACCAAAACTGACCAGGCTTCCTAGAATGCAGAATTTGTACGTTATGTGAACAGAGCTCTGGTGAAAAACCAGATGCTGCATTTTATAGAAATTCCTGCATATCACGTTCACACATTGCCAAGGCCTGAATACAGCAAAGTTATAACTGAGAGTTGCTCTTTGTCCCCACTTTTAAACGGACCCTAGAAAGTCGAAAGTCAGTCTTTTAAATTTAAATGAACAGAAATTGCGACTGCAAATATGCCATTGAAGGTCCTCCAACTGAACCTGTGCTCCAGGGACTCACGTACAGTTAGTAGAACTTGGATGTACAGTGTTTACACATATTGGGAACGATATTGATGTTAACTTAAAGAACAACGAAAAACAACAGCGGGAATAATCTGGCATCGTGTAATAACACGATGTAAGAACGTGATTAAGAACGTAATATTGGCTGCTATGAAAAAATATCGTCTTCTACTGAAATAGCACGAAAAAGAAGTGGGTGACTTGAAGATTATATATTTGCTCTTTCCGAAAATGAAAATTATGAAAATCTGTATGAAAATCAGGTGAAAAGTGGAAGAAAATTGTCACAACTGATTTATGAACACATGGATTTATCTAAAAGACTGTAATAAAAAAAGATCCATTTATTACTGGAAAAGAGGCCAAAAAGGCTCACAACTTTGGTTCAAACAATGCAAAAAAAGTTTCTCTAAAGGATTTAGGGTGTATGATGGAATCTCTTACAACGGAAAATTAAAGATCAGAAAAGTTCAGAAAAACGTCAAAATTAACTCTTACTTATTATCAAAACAATGTTCTAAGTCCTATTTTTAAAGAAGAATTCCAAAACTTTATCCTACGGACGTTAAAAGTGCTGAGTTCTACCACGATAAAGTGAGCAGCCATACATCCAAAAGTACAGTCGCATTTCTCGAAAAACTGACATGAGAAACTGGAATTAAAAGTATACCGTTTAATCATATTACAACCAAGTCCCTAGATGTTTCACCAATTGATTAGTGTGCGTTTGGACTATTAAAACAAGCTCTTGTGAAACGCCGACCAACAACATTGGGTGGACTCTGGAAATGTATGGTAGAGGAATGGAACACTTTCAGTTTTACAAAAAGCCCTACTATCTTGGAAATCTTGCTGCAATATGATAGTCCACACCAAGGGCTACCAGATAAAACACATTAAAAATAATTTTTTTAATTTATGTAATTTATTGTTGTCAAAATCGTTCCCAATATATGTAAACATCCTCTGTATAAGCTTCATTCCGCAGAAGAGATCGCTCAGTTGAGTTCAGCGGTTTCATCTCGGTTTTGGCGAAGTAGGAAAACTGTTTTTTAGAGGCATTTTAGGTCTGTTTTAGAATTTCTTTTTCCTGTATTTTTTCTTATTTAATACTATGATTGATTGCTTACTTTTGATTACTTTTATTCAAGTTATTTCTGGATTTTTCTCGAAGTAAAACTTGTGTCGTCATGTTTTATTCACCTAGGATTTTTAGCCCTTTACGCCGTGCAACATATTGAACTTAAACAATATTTTTAAACCAAAATTCTTCAAATTTGTTTTTGTGTTTTCATTTTAACTTTAATTTTTTGTGTTTTTAGTCATTACCAATATTAATGTCGGGTACGTCCAACCGGCTCATCGCGTATATCCTTATGGCCAAGTGTACTCCAGTTCAGAAATCACGATATTAGATCATACTGAAAAGGACTATTTTTTTTCTATAGTATATTTTAAGAAGTAACCATTAGAGTGAAGATATCCGAAATTTTCTTTGATAAATCTAATGCATATTTAATTAAATGTAATTGTAATAATGTTGGTTTCAGATAAAGCACTGGTGTCGTCTTTGTCCCAGATGGTAGGGGATGGTATCCTCGGTGTTGCAGCATTTGTTGGATGCTTTTTATATGCATTGGTGAAGTATCCTGAAGAACAAGATAAGATTTACAAAGAAATAATGGAAGTCGTTGGAACAAGTCGATTTCCTACTGCTGAGGATAAGAACCAATTGCCTTATACAAGTGCCTTTATGAATGAAGTAATAAGGACATCGAATTTCTTTCCACTATTTCCAAGTTTGGAATGTACAAGTAAGTAACACCTAACGTTTATGACATCGTTAATGATAATTTGTAAAAATATGAGGCGAAAATCCATTCTTCGTTTAAAAAATATTCAACTGGAAATATTTTAATTTTCTAATTTACGATAGTTTTTATAATTATTGTAATTATTTATTTTTACCCATTTTTATACTCAAAATTATAGTAATTTATAATTTACAATCACTCTTCACATAACATTAGCAAAAATATTGTTTCTCAGCAATCTGAAATAAGCCACAAATTCTGAAATATGGAAGACTGCTACGACGACGCAACATACATTCAAAATAAATTACACCTAATCATGTTGTTTTTACGGCATAATAGATATCTTTAATCAATTTTTTGGAAAAGTTTAAACAAATGAGATATATATTTATTCATTTAACACAAACTACTAATCAAGTTTTAATTAAAATCCCACTGTTTAATCTATTGTTCTTCCAATGATTTATGTGGTGGCTAATGAAACTGCAACACTGAAGATATGAAGTACTCAAAGTAAATCGATGTACTCATATCGAATTGTGTATGTTTGGATCCAAAATGAACCAATGCTTTCTCAATTTTGATACATTACATGTTATCAAATTTAAACGAAACGACAATTTTGTACTTTATAGTGGTTTATTCCATTCATAGTGGCTTAAAAGATGTTTTTAATAGGAAAAAGATGTAAAATGCAGTTTAAATCAGGGGTATAATATTACATTTTTATTCCTCAGAAGGAACTATATAATGTGTCTCCTTAATAATGCATAAGGTTACATTGTGTTGTTGTTTATCGTGCTTCGTATATTCAGTCTGGTCTGTGTGCTAAGTGAGATGGATTTGTTCGTGAAAATAAAAATTAGAAGAATGGGATATTCAATAATTCACCGGCAACTTTGAAAGTAAGTGCTCTCTGTTAAATATTCATTCAATGCATATTTTTTCTTGTGTAACGTAATCATCTGGTACCTTCTGTAAATATTAAATTATGCACAGTATTTTAAAATGGTTTAAAAGTGCTTAGAAACAATACTCTTGTCATAAAAATAATTGATTAGCGTACCTTGATAATAATTTTGCTATTTTTTCTTGCTAAATAATCAATTAAATGTTTCTTGTTAATAATTTTAAGCTGGTAATAAATGTCAGAACATTTTTACTTTAATCTGTAGTAAAGTGTTTAAGTGTTTAAGTGTCTAAAGTGAGGGGCGAAGCCCCTTTGGTAAGAGAAATATTTTTTCCATTTAACTTATTTTAGTTTTGAAAGTGCTTTATTAAATGTGTGTTTTCTAGCCCAGTATCTTATTTTTGTTTCGCACGTGTTACTAATCGGCCACCTTGGACGCCATCTTGTTTTATTTCGTATTTTTATAATAAAAGCTTTGTTTTCAAACACTTTTAAGTTATTTTACAATACTGCGCATAATTTAATATTTGCACTTATGTAATAATTACACAAGGTATAACTGATTGCATAAAATAAGAGGGGTGGGGGAACGTATTGAATATTTAACAGAGAACATTTACTTTTGAAGTTCATATTTGAATACATACATTGGATCAAAAAGGAGTACATATTCACATCATATTTCAATACATACATATGATCAGAAATGAGTACATAACGATCATATTTGAACACATCCACGGAATCAAAAATGAGCACATTTTGAGTACATTTATATCGGAGCTATTTTGACTATGTGATGTATTTAAAAATGAGTACTTTTTACTCAATTTTGAGAACCCATTTTTTTTCAGTGAAGTTATTAGCCTTCCATAACGTAGCCTCTCTTTTTTTTTCTTTTGATTTTGTTCATTGATGACTATTTCAACTGAAGTCTAACATGTCACTCTAAAAACGGATCTCTCAAGATACAATTTAAAAAGACTGATTATCTTTCTATAAATTCTCAATTTTCTCTTCCAGATAGTATAGTTTTCAGATTTTTAACTTGAAATGTATATTTCTTTGATTCAGAGATTAAAAAGATGACAGATAGAAGAAATTTTAAAAGAGTACTGATTAAAATTTAAAATTATTATTATTATTATTTTTTTTTTTTTTTGCGGCATGCCTCAGAAAACATCAGATTACGGAGATTAGAGAAAATACTGAGCCTATGAATCACAATCCAGTTAAATAATTTCCATATTATCATTAAAATTATGGCAAATATTTCTACGAGTTATTTGAAAAACAAATGTAATTGTGATATTTTCAAAGCCAATGTTAATCTTGCAAGGAAAAGTGTTTGTACATTTAAAAACCAATTTACCTTTAAAAGTAAATACCAGCGAATATATACACAATAATAAATGGATAATGTAAAAATTAGATGCTCAATCGCAACAGGTTTCATGTCTAAAATCTTAAATAAGAAAAAGATTGCCAAAAAGAATCTTTATTTTTCAATGTAGAAAAATATGAAAAATTGTATTTTCATACAATGAGAAATTTTGCTATGGACTACTACAAGGTAAATTAACCTTTTTCCATTTTTAGGTGCGTTCGTAATTATATAAATACGTAGCATTTATAGTCGTCGTTCGGTCCGTCCGTCTGTCTGTTTGTTTGTCCGTCCGTCTGTCCGCATATAACACAGCAAAAACTACCCAACCGAATGGTCTGAAATTTTAAATATATAATTCTTGCAAAATTCTGTCGAGTCATTTCATATTGTATGAAAATCGGATGTATAGTTTGATTACAGGGACAGTCAAAAGTTTTCCGTTACATTACGGCCAATGGGAAAATTTATTGCAAGTGCATTTTAATGATGTTACAGCCTTCCGATTGGTCTGAAATCCTAAATATATAATTGCTGCAAAATTTTGTCGCGTCATTTCAAATTTTATGAAAATCGGATGTTTAGTTTAATTACAGGGACAGTCAAAATTTTCCGTTACATTAAGGCCAATGGGAAAAAATTATTTCAAGTGCCTTTTAATGATTTCACAACCTTTCGAACAGTATGAAATTGATATGCACTTATGAAGTGCACTAAAATATACATTCAATACAATATGCGATGCAAAAAATATTTATAAAACTAGTTATAGTACGAACGCATCTCATTTGCCAGGTTTGACGAGCAATTTCCAACTTGTTTAACATATCTTACGGATCTTATTGTGACTAAGCAACTCACTTTTAGATTATTTGCTTATTATATGTAACTTTCTGTAATTTTTGTCTTTTATTGTAAATTGCCCGCCCTGTCAGTAAAGTAACAGCTTCAATATTGTATACACTTTTTTTGTTTAGAAGAAACTACGGTTCGTGGATACAGAATTCCAAAGGGTTCTATTACAATGCTCAATATATGGCAGGCTCACCATGATCCCGAGACATACGAAAATCCTGAGACATTTGATCCGAACCGCTTCATTCCAACTGAAGGAAAACCTAGGCCAGAGTTACCAGTTCAATTTGGATTGGGTGAGAATTTTTTTAGATACATTTTTAATGTACCCTTTTTTATGTTTCTGAATTTATTTTTCGTTTTACTAAATAACCTATCAAATTCATTGAAAATGGTAATACTAAATTGATCGTAATCAATATACACATAAATTAAACTTTTTGTGTGACATTGAGTAAAATTGAGTAAAAGTTAGGAAAGTACGTCTATTGATAACTGACGAAAATTTTTAGAGCAATTGTTGTCTGCTTTATTTAATTATCTAATTATGGGCGGAATTTCTATAATCAGGTGAACCCGATTATGAGAAGGTAACCTTTTAAAAGATATTTTTTCAGAGATGGCTTTACTGTATTACATATCGTTCTATCATTTTTTACAAAATCCTACTGTAAGTGATAGACTACTTGGCCTTTAACATGCCAAATTTTGCCTGACACATTAGAAAATATATAGCGCAATGGAGTTCGTACCGTTTCAACAATGCGGAAAGACTTTCCATATTACTTTAAAACGCCAGGTGAAATTTAACTATATATTTCATTTGAGGAAACCGATCAGCGTGGTGAGCGGAGTCTGCTAGTCTATCATAAAACGCCAAATAATTATCGCTATAAAAAATTAATTTTTAGATTAAAAGTAAATATTGTTATTTTTAAATATTGAGCTTCGTCAAAGTATAAGTTAAAATAAACCTTTTTTAATTACTCAACGCAATTAGGATATCTATATTCTACGAAGATTAATCTACAATTTTACACAATTTTACTGCAATTTGCAAGCAGAAAAAGTAAAACATTTGTTTCCAGGTTTTGGGCCGCCATTTTGGAAAATTCCGCAACTGTCCGTGCCAAAAGGTTATCCATGTGCTATCATTGTAATTAACACTGGTATCTTCTGTTAATAAATTCTTCGAAAAGAACACACGATGCTACTCCGCAGCAAAGAATATTTCTTTCCACAACAGGCTTTACGGTGTCTAGCTAAATACGCTTTATCTATGTGGCTTCTATACAATTAGCCCAACGATGTGTAGTCCTTTGTCTTCAATTCTATTATGCAGCCTCAAGAAAAGATAGAATAGTAGAAAAAAGAGGTGCAATTTACTAAAATATTATTAAAACTGGAAAAATTAAAGGGATTTTTTACTATACAAAAGTTGTCAAATTATACAAAAAAACTCGCATAATTATTCCGGTGTTAATGTATTTTTGAACTTTTAAATGGGATTGTTTCAAAAATTAATTTTTATTTGGTTATTTTAAATTTTTTTCGTCTATTATTTCTATTTTTAGACTAAGAGACTACTTTCATTAGAAAAAAAGACAGAAATTTTTTTTAATTAGAAATCTGAAATTGCCCCCCTGTGGTTCGTACGCCCCACTTTAGGAACCACTGGCTGTAAGCATAGCATTCATATTCGTGAAGATGTTAACGTTTTTGTGAAAAATTCAAAAGTTTTTTGTTTGTAGCATACAGAGTTTTCAAATAAATTTAACACAACTTTCCAAAAACATGACAAAGAAGAGTAGCAACAGTATACTGCAATTAAAACATGAATATATTGAATATTTGAATGGGCATTTGTATGAAATAATTTTTAACTGCGCATGCGTGGAAGATCCTAAAATTTTTATTACATAATTTGGTAGTCAGCTATTTAGGGCAACTTATATAAAAAGTCCAATCAAATATCGCGAAAATTCACGAAGATAGGGTCGATATAGTGAGTTGCTTCCTAAAAATAGCTTTATTATAAGGGATTTTCCACAACTTTTCAATCAGCTCATCTTTCTAAGTTTTCACAACATTTGACTGGACATTTTATAGAAGTTGCCCTAAAATACTGACTACCAAATTATGAAATAAAAATTTTGAAATCTTCTGCGCATGCGCAGTTAAAAATTATCTCATGAAAATGCCCATATCTCATCAAATATTAAATATATTCATGTTTTACTTGCAGTATACTGTTGCTACTATTCTTTGGCAAGTTTTCGGAAAGTTGTGTTAAATTTGGTTGAAAACTCTGAATGCTATAAACAAAAAACTTTTGAATTTTTCACAAAAACGTTAACATCTTCATGAATATGCGTGCTATGCTTACACAAATGCATACAAACGTTGAACAAGACCCAAATAGTCATTTACCACAGTGACAAACCATTTCCAGCCTTTTCTGTCACATAGGTGATCGCAAATATTATTTTTTTATTAAATTTATTATTAGCCCCCTAATTGTACCCCCCCCCCCCCGATAAATCTTCACCGAGAAATATAAAATCAAAAATGTTCTTTACATCCTAGAAATTCAAGAACAATTCGTCGATAAAACGTCTGCAATCGAAAGCATCCAGTCCCTGTACCTTAACTTTTAGAGGCCAGTGTTTTATAAAATCTTCACCCTTTTGAAATAATTCTTTCTTTTTCATTTATATATGTCCAAATCGGTAACGTAAAGCTTCTCTCGTTTTAAAGTATTAAAATTTGCATATATGACGTTTTTGGGTTTTAACATTCTGAAACATGTTTTTACATTTGTTTACTTCCCATTTATGCTCATACTTCGCTGTCTTACATGGTTGTTCCACATGCTCGCTCCCATAACAATTTTGAGCATTGTATAAACTAATTTTTTACTTTTTTTTTTTTTTTCATAAGATAATAATAATAATATAATAAAATTTGTGAAAATGGAATCGCACTAGACAGGAAAAAATTCAGCCTTAGACAGTTGTACGTCTTAAGAGGCATATTGATAGGGAATTACTTCACTCAGGACCATGAAATATTTCTATTTAAGGCAGGATTTCGTTATACACAGCTTCCATTTTCACAAGTTTTACTGTATTAATATTTTTTATTGCAATAATTGCTCATTGTTTTCCATTACTTTAAAGGTAAAAGAGGCTGCACCGGTGAACCATTTGTCATGACCCAAGCTTTTCTATTTTTAACAAGCATTGTCAAAAATTTCGTTCTATCTGAGCCAGAAAAACCAACAACGAAGTCTGAACTCTTCCTTATGACTGGCGACTTAGAACTATGCATCCATCCGAGGAGTGAAAAATGAGTTAATGAAAGTACCTTGAGTGTCATTGGCCATATTTGCTTATACCGTACTTTTTCATGTATACCGCGCTGTTTTGTTCCCTCGAAACTTATTTAAAAATAGAGATCCGTGTCATACATGAGTATTTGGGTTTTGATTATCATATGTAATTGAAGTATGTGTATTAGTAAGTAACTGTAAATAATGGAAATTGATATTTTTAAATTTACACTTGTTTTATGTAAATTAGTGCTTTAAAATATCACGTTCATACATGCATCTTCGTATTCACATATATATATATATTTGATCTGTAAAGCGTGTTAAAAGTATTACTTAAATTTTTAGTTTACGAAAATAAGCATCATATTATTCATAATATATGTATCTTAGTACGGTAATTTGTATCCATACTGTTATATATTCAATTTTGCACAAATTTCAACAATTATAAAAATAACTAATTATGCAGGTACAAATGTGCATCTTTGAATTCAAACTCATCAGATATATTAAATTTATATATTAAATGATTTAGCAAATTATTCTGATTGAAATGTAAAATTCTTTAAAATATGTAATAATCTTTAAAAATGCCATACTGTATAACTATTAAAGTATTTTCTGTCTTAGCTTATGCCAATATGCACCAGCTTTCTGAGATGTATAAAAAATAGTTTTATTATTATTATTATTTAAATGTTATTTCCCTTGGCAAAATTAATATGTTACATTAAACGTACACTATTTAATCCGACCTGTATGAGCATTGGTCACTGCACAAAATTAATAGATGGCAATTTTGTATTTAAATTTACCAAATTATGAAGCAATACATTGTAAATATTATGAAATTTTAATATTAACTGTTAGATTTTCGTAGACTAAAATCTGTTTGAAATGTTTTTCTCTTGTGTTTTTCAGAATTTTTTCCTCGAATGACGTATAGATAAGAGTATTTTTTTTTATATTACACGCTTTATTTTTTATTTATATTTTATTTTCTACTTTTTACGCTGTTGTAATTTAAAAGCCAATTTGCATACTTTGGCGAGAGTGGTTTGTTGCATTAATTGCATAGTTTTTGTAACTCATAAACAGTTGTAACAATAAAGATTATTGAACGATTTATCACCGGCACCCGGCTAAGCGAAAAACATTCTTAAATTAATTTATTAATTTATGATTGAGTTCTAAAGGTATTAAAATGTTGTATTGTCATCGGAAACACGTCTGTGTACATCATTTTTATTATTATTGCATGTCAGAAAGTTAGTAAAAAATTATTACAAATGTTCCATTTTTACTTAAAAAAACCAAGTTATGTTAGATAAAAACAAGAAGGAAAAGTTGTGCGTCCAGCATAGATTATGTAACACTTTCCAGCACATTCAGAATACAGTAACAAAACTTCACAGTTTGTTAAAGTGAAACATAATGTCTAAATAAACAATTTGAAAAACTCATAACGCATTTGAAAACCTAATTTCTGCTAATACAATCAATAGTCGGAAGAAAAAAAAAAATATATTTTTTTTTTGTCCAGTCCTGATTTGTTTGCGTACTGCATAATGCTAAAAGTTAGACAGTTAAACAAATACAATAGTTGAAATTTTCCATTCAGCAATTTCCGTGAATAAACGGAAATGTATTTGAAAACTTTCGTGCAGCCCTGTCTATAGAATCTATAGATCTATCTATATATATTATCTATATATGATATATAGAATTTATGCACACGAGTAATATTTAAAAAAAATAGTTCAGTTTAAAAACGCGGATCACTTCTGAAAACGCACTTCCAGCAATTATTGTTCATAGGCTTCAATAGTTCAATTTCTTCTGTAGCCAAATTCTTTTGTGTGTTCCTGTAAATGAACAATAAATTCTATATACACCCTATTCTACAGTTAGCTGCGTACAATACACCTCACTGATATATATAAATTTTAGCATGTTTAAAATAGTGCAATATAATATTATAACCCGCAAACGATTTTTCCCCAAAGACCGTAATGTAGTGGCATTCTTTTGAGTGTCTCTGTGAATGAACTGTAAATGCTGCACACTTCATTTTCAATATCGAGCATGCCATAGTGATACCCAATAATATCTAGAGATTTCACGGCAATAGGACTATATTTACGAGAGTACGGACAGACAAACAGGCAGACAGACAAACCGAATTCATAAACACTTTCTAACTTTGTTGGACAGTGTTAAAAAGACCTTTAAGCAATTCACGCTCATTCTCAGTAATGTTTGCGAATTCTTTTGTGTAGTTTCGTATATGACTGTCAAGCTCGGCTTCTTCATTCAGTGCTAAGCATGATAAACGGAATAATAAATGCAAATAAGTAATTTTAAAAAAATACCATTTGTTACTCTTTTTTATTATAAATTATAATAAAGTATTTTGCTTTAATATTTGGCCCTGATAAATATTTTGTTAGTGTTAAAAAAGAATTAAAAAGAGTATTATTTTTTTTTCTTACTTTTATCACCATAACTTAAATGTGCTATAGATACTATTTATTTATAAGTTCAAATGTATCGTAAAATAAAGTTGAGAAACACTGTCTAATGAATGATTTGATTCTTTTTTTGCAGTTTAAGTTCTTTTAGTAAGTAGTTATTCATATGATAAATAGCATATGTAAAAAAAAAAAAAAAAAATTGCATTATCACTTCATTTACAATTACAAGTCTTGCTTTTCATTTTATAGTGTGTGTGTCTTAATTCATTCTGTATTCACATGCATATCATGTATAGTTTGTATTCTTGTGCACTACATTTAAATTTGTAAATGTTTACAAAAAAAAAAAAAAAAAAAAAAAAAAAGTTAATTTTTTAGCAAATATTTCGTCTTTTTTTACTATTAGATTAATAAAAGCAGTGATGATTTTAAACGATTTTCGAAATGTGTTTATTTTCTACTTTTTTAATTCTTGATAAAGATCACGAAATATAACACGAGAATAAGTCAGGTTAAAAACCGATATGAAAGGTTGGAAATCAGTAGTGAAGTGTTTGCAAATATGCCAACAGGAACAGGCGGCAGAACTTTTCAACTGTAAGATGTTAATTTAAGATTTATGAGACAGCAGTTGTACAAGATGAGCAGCTGCATTTGAAAAGGGCGACTGTGCTCGAGGAGTGTACACTAGACGAGCAACAAAATGTTGTGCGTTTCGGTGGTAACTTTTTCAACAGCCACCTTACAGTACAGATTTAGCTCCAAGTGATTATCACCTGTTTGATTCGCTGAAATTGCATTTGGGTGGCAAGCGTTTTGCGACTGATGCAGACTTTGAATGCACTGAAAAAAAATGAAGTACTCAAAAATGAGTAAATCGGTGTACTCATATTGAATTGAGTACGTTTGGATCAAAAATGAACCTAATGCTTTCTCAATTTTGATACATCACATGTTATCAAACCCAAACGAAACGATAATTTTGTACTTTGTAGAGGTTTATTTCATTCATGGCGGCTTAAAAGATGTCCTTTAATCGAAAAACAATGTAATATACCGAGGAAATCCAAGGTATAATATTACATTTTTATTCCTTTGAAGGAACTATATCCCGTATCTCCTTTATAATGCGTAAGGTTACATTGTGTTGTTGTTGCTGTTTATCAGTGCTTCTAAAATTCGGTCTAGTCTGTGTACTAAATGAGATGGATTTGTTCGTAAAAACAAAAATTAGAAAAATGGGATTTTCAATATTTCGCCGACAACTTTGAAAGTAAGTGCTCTTTGTTAAATATTCAATATCTCTTTTTCCTGTTTAATGTAATCAGTTGTACCTTCTGTAAATATTATATTAATGTAAATATCAAATTATGCACAGTATTTTAAAATGATTTAAAAGTGCTTGGAAACAATGCTCTGGTCATAAAAGTAATTGTTCAGCCTATCTTGATAATAATTTTGCTATTTTTTCTTAGTAAATGATCAATTTAATGTTTCTTGTTAATAATTTTGAGCAAGAAATAAATATCAAAAAATTTTTACTTTAATCTGTAGTAAAGTGTCTCTGGGGTGTAGGGCGGGGGGGGGGGGGCAAAAAATATTTTTTTCACTAACTTAGTTTAGTTTTGAAAATGTTTTATAAAATATGTGTCACTTAGCCAAGTATTTTATTTTGGTTTCGCACGTGTTACTAATCGGCCATCTTGTTTTAGTTCATATTTTTGTAACAGAAGCGGTGTTTTCAAACACTTTTAAATTATTTTTAAATACTATGCATAATTAATTATTTGCATTAATGTAATATTTGCATAAAATAAGAAAAAAGATGTGTTGAATATTTAACAGACAGCATTTACTTTCAAGTTCTTATTTGAATGTATACATGGTATCACAAAATGAGTACATAAACACTTCATATTTGAATACATGCATAAGATCAAAAATGAGTACATAACGGTTCATATTTGAACACATCCATAGAATCAAAAATGAGCACACGTGTTTCTCAATTTTGAGTACATTTGGATCGGAGCTTTTATGAGTATGTGATGTATTTAAAAATGAGTAATTTTTACTCAATTTTGAGAACCTCTTTTTTCAGTGTGTGGGGTACATAGATAGCTGAGAGAGCAGTCCAAAGACTGCTATGCAGAAGGTATTGGAAAGTCATAAAAAGATGTTACAAATGTATCGATGTAAATAGCGATGTAAATATCGATGTAAATAGCAATTATATAGAGAAAAAATAGGGTAACTCCGGGAGAGTCGCCGCATACGGGGTAGATGCCGCACCCCTTGTATTTCTTGTAATTATCGATAGTTTGTCGTCAAACACACAGTATAGTTGCGCAATGAGATTATTTTAACCAGTGTATTGCGTGATCCCATTTCGATGTTTACTTGTGGAAGTACAATCCTTAATTTGACGTAAGTGCATGATTTCATCGCCCAAACTTTTAAACACGTTGTGTTTACATACTTTTCATACACAAATTACAAAATGCATGCATGATTTCGAAGTCAAAAGTAAGTGTAGCATTTGTAAAGAGTACTATGTGTATGGTTTCGCCATTCCCCTTAGCGATGGCAGGTAACAGTGATGGCCGATGTCTGCACCATGCAAAATGGGATACATGCCGCACTGCTATTCCGGTATACATGCCGCAGTTTCTTTTGTACGGGATGATTAAGTGTTATTAACTTTTCCTTTTCTTTTTGCACAAACTAACTATGTTAGGCATGTTATCAAGTTTACTAAAACCAAAGGAGAAAAGGGGGAAAATAAAAAGTAAGAAGGGCAAGAAAGATGCAAGTCAAGATGATAATAACGAAAAATTGGATTACGCGTAACGCAGACGTTCTTGGCAAACTACTCCAAAAAAGAAGAAGTGTAATTGGCGTCGTTGCATCATGTGTTTAAATGTAGTTACATAAAGACTGTACTTTTTCGACACTTTTTCTGTAGATTGTAGTCGAAAAAACAGGTCTCTTAACGCATTCGGGACCATAGGTGCATATAAGCACCTTTACAAAGAGCTTACAAAATTTGTTTCTCGCACGAGTAAAAAATAAAAGTAATATTTGATTTGTTTAATTAGAGCATTTTCATGATTATTTAAGTAGAGTTAACTTCTTTTAAAAAAGTGGTGCCAACAATAAAATTTGTATAAAAGGCACTCGTCCCGAAAGGGCTAACAAATAAATTTTGTAGACACAATTTTACATTTTTCTTTTCCCTTTCTGATACATTGATGATACCTTGCTGATGAAATAACAATTAAAATTTAATGTAAAAACAATAAGTCGATAATTTTAATAGTGAAAGTAGGCAACAATTATTAATTTGAATCTACTAATACGTTTCATTGTACTCATTTAGTTTCATTTTGTTATTGCACCGTTAATTATAGTCCAGATATGAATATTTATTTTTAATATTTTTATTTATCATTTCATTCTGTTCTTATTACAAGCGCGGCACAACTACCGCACAAGTGCGGCGTCTCAGCCTGAATATACGGGTGACGTGCTGCAGTGTAATGTTTTAGAAAAAAATTGTTAAAAAATATTAATAATTTGTTTTGAATTTTTTTGTCGCACTACACGCGTTGTGTATTTAACATTAAATAGCACAACATGATTTGTTTTTTATGTCCACCATGGGACTTTATACACAAATTCAAAAAAATGTGCGGCATAAATCTCGGAATTACCCTATTGTTTTCAAGTTTTTATCTTGGTTTCCCTTTTTTATTGGCTTTTGTAACCTATTTATTGACCTCGTACAACAGAGATGACGAAATTGTTTTTTGTATGCATGCCAAAAATTCACAAACATTCTTTTATCAACAATCCAACTTTCCAAACTTTTACATAAAAAAATGTACAACATATACTGCTTATCCGAAACGCTGGTTAATAGAATAAGTATCTTTCATGCATTAAACAACTAAGAACAAAAGTTAAAATGTGATTTTTCTGCATATTGTAATCAGCCATTAATTTAATGAAATTTTGATTCGAAAATATAA
Source organism: Maratus speciosus (assembly GCA_963932465.1). NCBI lineage: Eukaryota > Metazoa > Arthropoda > Arachnida > Araneae > Salticidae > Maratus > Maratus speciosus. Next base: position 311,553,609 of record OZ010792.1, read on the forward strand.
ATTTAACTGTTGTTTACTGAAATATTGAAAGAAATTAATGAATTTTCATTTTAGTATTTTTTAACTTATCATTAATGCAACATTCAATTTGCATACAAAAATGTATTAACAATTTATTAAAGAGATTTTTGCTATTTTACGTTTGAACGAGAATGCTTTATACCTAGTTCCGATTTTGTTAATTTTGTAATACACATAGCAAAAGTGGATCCACTTGTTTTTTATTGCAGTGGTTATCATTTGAAGACACAAAGCTTTTTTAAGAACAGGAAAAAAGTTAGAACATTTACAGCGGAAAATTTACGCACAGAAAAAGAAATTTTACAATCTGTTTATTCATGCAAAAGTAATTTTTATTTGTGTTAGTCTGAACACGTTTAAAAAATTTTACTTATTGTAACAAAAAGCAAAAATGAATTTTATTTATATAATTACTAGGGGGCTCAACACCCTGCGAGTTACGCCCGCCAACCCCCGATCAGACTTCGCAGCGTCTAAAAACATAGTAATGTGCCCTGTTTAAAGGATATTACCAGGTTATGGATGATTGGATAATATTATCAATTTAACGGCGGATATCTTCTGTAATCGGGTTGCCATGCTTTTCTGTTTGAAAGTGGCATTTTTCGGTTACCACGACCTCATCCATCTCTGTCTTAACAACTAATAAGTATGATCAATTACACATTTGAAAAACAGCTTGTATGAAATGGTTAGGTGAAAAATGTCGCTATCTTTCTGACTTATAAAGACACTAATGGACATTATTCTTCCTTTATGTTCGCGATTTAAAAAACTGCGTCGGCTTCGAAATAGCTTTCAGAACCACGTTACGCTTACATTTTATATTTTGATCGAGTTTTAGATATTTTCAGGAACAGATATAGCTTATTTATGAATTCTTTTCCCTATTTTAATACACCAACATGCATATTTTCATGTTATTTTTACAATGTATATTGTTTATATTAATTAATAAGAATATCAGAATTTCTAATACGTATTTATCAAATAGTAATTTCTACAAAATAAATTGAAAGTATTTTGCACTTACATTTACTTGTATTTTTGCTGCATCAAGTAATATCCTATATAGACAAATCTGCTAGTTGCACTACTTTTATACCATATGACGTAACAGTAAAATTCTCGGGAACGAAAAACGTAGTGTTGCCGGTTTGGGGACTTTTTTGTCCCCAGATTGTTGATTGTCACCGCTTTTTTGAAATAGAAATATTCGGCCTATTTAAAAATAGATTAAAAATTCTGAAAAATAAGGCGAATTTAAAAAAGTGGTGGTAGTCAAATAATCTGAATTAAAATGTCCCCAATCTGGCAACACTGGAAAAACGTTTTAAATGTATCTTTTTAATATATGACGTAATTTTCAATATTAAATGCATTTCTCATGTAATAATTTATTTTAAAAGCTTTTTCCTCTCTTTTTAATTATTTCAGACAATTTAAATATTACGATATTTAATATTAAGACATTTTACATATGACGTAATTATCACCGTTAAATGCGTTTCGTGTGCAGTAATTTCATTATTTTAAAGCTTTCGTACTTTTTTCACATTTACGTGTAAATATTTTCACGTAATTTTCCATATTTTCTGCTTTTAACACGTGATCATTTAATTCCTATTTTAAAGTTTTCCTTCTGTTTTTAATACTTTCACTTTTCAATTTCACTATGACAACAAAATAAATCCAATAAAATCCAATAATCCCTTTCCTCTCTTTTCCTCCCCCCCCCCCCCCACACACACACACACACAAAAATGGATTTTTTTTTTTTTTCATGTCAGTGAAAATTATGTCAAAGTGTAAGATGACAGACTATCTTTGATTTTTAAAAGAAACTGATTCCTGACGGTCGAAACGTGAAAAAAAAGATTTTATTTTATTAAATTTTCCTGAAAAACATAATTTAATCGCAATATTGTCTTCACTACCGATTGAAAGAAAAGATAATTTCAATTTGAATTTGAAAATGGCGAAAAAGAAGAAATCTAATAAACCCTATCTTATCCGTTTTCTCCCTTTTTCCGCAAAAATGGAGTAATCTGGTTGCCATCATTAGAGAAATTAAATTCAAATTGCAAAAAATTAATATCTCGAAAACTAATTCATATTTTGAAATTCGAATGCCAGTTTTGAGATCTGCGGATCAATACGAATTTTTGGTGTTAATTTCACCGGATAACATTCCTATTTTAGAAAAAAATCACCGTGATACATAATCAGTCGTTTCATAAATTCGTTTCATTAGGATTTTATATATGTAGGGTAGATTATCAAATTTTAATTTTTCGCTTGCCACAAAAGTTGCCGTAAGTGCCATCTCGAGCACATCCTTATGCCTGTCCTTATGAGCACATCCTTATGCCATCACTTCCTTATGCCTGTCACGGTTCTTAACTGCTCTAAATAAACTTTCCTTAAATTAACCCGTTGTATCACCATGTTGCATAGCTGCATTATATACAAAAGTCAATGTTACTTATCCCTTTAAGAACTGATCTACACAATTGTGTATGTGGTCCTAAGGAACAAGAAAAAACAATTTCCTCTTTTTGTGTGACTTAAAGCCGAGCCTGCACCCACACAATTATGTGGATCCTTCTTTGACGTAACCTGACATCGGATTTTTTTTTATAAATATATTTTCCCCAATCAAATATGATCTTATTAATTAGGGTTAACCACCAAGATTTTTAATTTCTACCAAAAATTTTCAGGTCTTAAAGGATTAAACAGTGGGCTTTAAAAGACAATTTTATTGAATGCTGCTATCTCCCAACACAGCAGTTATTATAAATTTTTCATAGAATTCTCAACAGATGGCGAGACTGTGTTAATTTTTCATACAAAAGTTTTATGTCTATGTCTAACGGTTTAGGAATTAGCCATTGGACAACGTTGAGAGAGGACACACTGTAAAGTAAAATGTGTAAAAGCGGAATCTTTAAGAACCGAAAAAAATGCCTTTTTGTGAAGGTTTCCGATTGAGCAGTTATAAATGTATTGTATTGATTACGTAGGAACAATCATTTTTTTACGATTCAAGAAGGATTCCGTTATACACAAGTACCGTTTTCCCAAGTTTTATTAATCAAAATACACCTAAAAAAAAGAAAGCTAGGGACCGGAAAAATATTCCATTTTAACTGGTAGATTAGTACGCTATTCCTATCGGCGAAATTAAAAAAAAAAAAAAAAAAAAAACTTCCTTTATAGACAGGTTTTGTTTTTACGAGTTTTATTGCATTATTTTTTCTCTTTATAGACTAACGAATAGCATGGTACTAAAAGGAATTTATAAGAATTTATGCATAATGGAAAATCGGGTTATTTGGCGTCTCGGCGCAGGGGTTCCACGGAACGGGTTTTGGAGCACCTGAAAATCGGGTCATCGCGGGTAAATCGGGGGTACCTGGCAACACTAGATATTACCGGTCATTTTTATAAGGAGATCAGGTTTTAAAATTTCAAGGATAGTCATTTTAATCAGGTTTCCCTGTATCAGTTCAACGAATCCTGTATTTCTTAATGAAGAAAACCAGACACACTAATTGCACATTTTTCAGAGTTAAGGAAGCTGGTCACTCAGCTTATGATTTCCCCTCATTAATATAAAGTCTATGAGCATTTGATGCATTCGTATATATAAAAGATATCCTCGGTAAATTAGTATTTTTAACTTCTATTTTTTGTGTACACATCCTAAAAGATGTCTCTTTTTTTTCTTAGTTCTCAAAATATTTCTAAAGCATAGACTTAATTTTATATGATCTTACTCACAGTTCGCCCTCTTCTAATACATAAAATATTAAATTCAGCACAGATTTTAGATATATTTTGAAAACTAAGAAAAAAAGAGACATCCTTTGAGAAGAGTACACAGATAAGATGTTGTTAAAAATATGAATTTCCGGAGAAGATATTTTAAATATACGAATGTATCAAAAGCCCATTACGGAGGAGAATTCCGAAGCTGAGTGACCAAACCCTTAAGTTAAATGTATTTTGAAGATTGAAATAATGCTATGGTAGCATTAAAATATCGTGCTTCCATAAACTAAAAAAGTGCGCCATGGCACTATAATGAATGGTGCTGCCATCTAATGTCAATGTAAAAAGAAGAAATCAACTTTTATTTTCTTTTTTTTATATTACATTTCTTTTCTATTATTCTTTTAATTAAAAAAAGAAAACAAATTTCATGACTTTGTATATTTTTATCAGCAATTTTACTCTCACCTGGAAAACCTTTATTCTGATTTGTTAGTTTAGCAAGAATTAGAAAACATTCTAAATCCTCTTAGAAATCATAGATTATGATTACAACGGAAAATTATCTCCAATGCCAACTGGTTATAATACATATTATACAGATATACAGAATTAATTTTATTCTGCTTAATATATCAAAATATCTTACTTTAAATTTAAAATAAAAATTAAATAGAAATTACCACAGCAACAGTTAAATAAATTACTTTTTTGTGTTTATATTTTTTAATATTTCCGTTAAAATATATTATGTATTGGAAATATAATTATTTTTTAAAGTAACATAAAATGTCGCTAATCAAAGTAAATTGGTGATTTTTTTATACGTATGTACATTAATAAAGAACAACTTGCGGTTGGTTGGGATACAGCTGAAATTTGTATTGCCTATAAATTAGTGCTGCAATCTATTACTGATATGGAAAGAATAATGACTAAATTTTGTAAAACTTATTAGTACAGTAGACCACTTTATACTTACAGTGAAATACGTTTAACACAAAAACGCTTAACATGAAAAATCGGTTAACACGAAATGATATAGCGGTCCGGATAGTATAATATACAATTTAATACATTTTTTTTTCTTTTAACACGAAACAAAAATCGTTTAACACGAAAAAAATTCGCTTGCGAGGTAGTTAGTTTGAGTTGAAATTGGTGAATTTTGTGTTAAAATGACTGAATTTTGGGTGACAATCAGTGAATTTCGTATTTTTTGTAAATTAGCTTATGTTTTATTAGCACAATGGCTGAGAAATTGGTGCGAAAACAAACTGCCATTTCGCTTCAAATGTAGACGAAGTAGTTTAACAGAAAATCGAAATAAAATTTGACGACGCGACGTCGAAAATATTTGTGAGTTTTGTTCTTTTTTTAGGAATTTTTAACGCGAAATTCTTTTAACACGAAAAAAAATTTCGATTCCCTCAGTTTCGTGTTAAAAGTATTTCACTGCACGTTATTACGTAGGACACGATTATCAATTGTATTATTTTTTAACCATTTGGAAAAATGGTTATTGTTCTCGTCAGGATGGGAAATGAAAAGCATATCTGAAGGCTTTCATTGGTTTAATCCGCAATTTATTCGTTTTCTGATTGGTCTATACAGTAATCTGTATTTCCCTTTAATTTCAACAACGATGGATACTTTCTGTTGCCACTATGACAAAAAAGTAATAAAAACTACAAAAAAAATTAATAACTCAGAAACAAATTCAGATACAGCTTTCAAACAAATTGCATTTAAAAGTACATTTTTTTTCTCTATCCGACGGTGTAAAAAGTAATATTGTCGGATGTTTAGAAGTTTAAGAATGAAATTTCATTTAAAATTGGCCGTCAGATTTCTTGGAAATCTGACGATGGAAAAGCCTTTTCCCGAACAGCCAATGAAATGCTTGGATATTTACGTAAGTTTCAGGTGGATAATACTTAAGTTTCATGAAATCTGACGGGTCGCAGGCGATATTTTTGGCTTGCAATTTTTATGTGTAATAACGCTATTAATGTTTAATTCATGGCGTACGTAATGTATGATCAACTCCGTGCGATTTTTTGTTATTATTATTCTGTAAGCAACATAGTTGCTTATTGCCTCAAGTACCTCCAGTAAAGTTTCACGTCAATTATAATAAAAGCAACTCAATCATGGAAAGAAACGTTGTAGCAGTCAATGTTGTGTTAGAGGAACATGGGCGCCGGCAGAACAATATTTAGGGAGGGGGTTATTTTAGTCTGCAGCATTTAATGAGCACATGAAAAGCGTCTTCGAGGTTTAGTCATATAAGCATTGCTTGCTTTATAAATTGCACACACGTCTTGAGTCAATCATGAACATAATTGATAATTGAAGAGTTTACTGGAAGCACATGTTACGATACATTTTCTCAAAAATTGTTTTATTTTCTGGATGAAAGCGTTATGAGGTATTATATCACATAGTAAAACTAATATACTAAATGCTTCTTTAGTATTGAAGATATGAGATAGTATCTTTTAATATTTTATATTTTTATATTTAATAATTTAAATGGGGAAAATAATTTCCAATATTTAATAATTAAATGTTTATATATATTTTTTTTTTTTTTCTAGGAGAGTTTAGTAAGGTTAGTTGGGGTAACTGAACCCACGAGGTAACTGTGCCATAGGCTATTTTATAAAAAACTGTAGATGTTTTTTAAGTTTTAGCTTTTGTGAACAATGCACCTTAATCTCTACTTCCTAAAACAAGGCGCGTCAACTCAATCATAACTCTCACTTTGCTGTGATAAGTTGTCTGAAATTTACGTTTCTTTTTTTAAAAAACAACGTCAATATGGTTGACCTTTCTCGACTTTTTATTAAATAATGTAAGTACTTTTATTAAACAATCTTTTTTTTTAAGATCAGGCATATAACTACATTAATATTGTTAGATAGCTATACATATTTACTTCATGTTTCAAATGTAATCCCGGTGTCACAGGTACCCCATAAACTTTTCAAGAATAGGGTACTGGACCATGCTGGATCCAGTTACCCCAATTTGGATAAATAGTTTTTTTTTTTTTTTTTTTTTTTTTTTTTTTTAGTTTCTCTTACTACAGAAAATAAATTTCTCTATAGTTTTTTTCTCACAATAAAGAAAATTATAGAATACCGTATTAAAATTACGCAATGAAATTTTTAAAAAAGCATATTGGGTGGTATCAAACCAAATTTCTTGACCCCTTGAGAGGCGGTGATGCCGTTATGGGGTCATTCCATACAAAATGAGCAAATCACCTGTGGCAGACATGTCACAGATTTTAACGAAAATAATTTTGTAAGTAGATCATATCTATTTATGAGTAAATGTAAAATAATGGATTTTAGGATTGTTTATTTAAGTATTAAAATTTATATTAAAAGTTTTTGCAAAATCGTGGTTTTGGCTATATGCTTGAAGTTTCAATTTTGGTTATTAGCCTTAAGTATGCAAAGACTGTATTAAAAATTATTTATAATTAGGAATGAATAATAAGTAACAGATTGACGTAAGTTAGTAATTGTATTTTTATTCCTTAATGAGAAAAAAATTACTTTTGAAAAAATTTGAGGGGAAAATGCAACGTTTCTATTGAGATGAAGGACACCTCCTACAATATCAAAATTGCTTGACGTTATAGCTAAAAGTACAGTCGTGGAAAAAAAAAAGTAAACACCCCCTACTAACTCCTTAACAAATTATCGTAGATGAAAGTTACTGATACCGAACAATTGGAAATAAAGTCAACTTTCAAATGATGTATATAAAATTTTCTTAGGGGTCATCTACATATTAAAACAAATCCAAACTTCATTTTTTTCAATGGCAATACCCAATTTTAACGAGATATTTCAAATCTCCGGTTCAAACTATGCCTAGACACCAAATTTCAAGTCATTTGAATGATAAGTTTTTGAATTATAAACATTCAAAATTGAGTGCTTCTAACGTTAAATTACATTTTCATATTTTTATTTATATCTCCTGAAATTATGCTTCTAATGTGCTAATTTTTTTTGTAGCAATAATACTAGTATACTCAAACATAAATACGCTAAATTTGCAATTTTTATAATTTTTTGATATGAATTATGCATTATGATATTAATATTCGAAAAAATTATGAATTGCAATCTACAATTTTTTTGATGGATTTAGATTTATTAAGTCCTGCTTTATGGAAAACCAAAATTTCACATTTTTCTTCCAAGTAGTTTTTCCAATTATGCTTAAAAAACGGCAAAATAATGGTTTAAGGGGTCATCTATGATGGAAGCGAGTAGACATTTTGAAATTTATTCTGCTGTACTGTAATCTAACTAGCTCCATTGACTCTTTGAGTGGCGCTTAAGCTGCCTTGATCAAGAAAGGGGCTCTCTCGGTTAACAATCGAGTACGGAACTTCAATTTGGATACAGCCCTTAAAATACGCTCGTTTTAAAATAATTAATTTCTCGGAAACTTATGGTACGAATTGCATAAAAATTCGTTTTTAGGCTAATTGAAGGGTGTAGAGTTCATTTATGCTGTCAGAATTGTGTACTGCCATTTAAAAAAACAAAGTTTGGGTTCATTTTAATATGTAGATGGCCTCCTAAGCAAATTGTATATACATCATTTAAAAGTAGACTTTATTTCCAATCATTCGGTACCAGTAACTTTCTTCTGCGATAATTTGTTGAAGAGTTAGTAGGGGGTGTTTACTTTTTTTTTTTCCACGACTGTACATATATTAAATGTTTAAACTTTCATTCTTGCCTTTTTTATTCCTTAATGAGAAAAAAAATAAATAGTAAAAAATTTTGAGGATAAAATACAATATTTCTATCACTTGTTTCGACCTGAAAGAAAGCTTTTTTAAACTTTTAATTCTTTTGATACTTTAGATAACAGTGTATATTTTAAATATAAAAACTTTTATACTTACTTTCAGTTTATTTTTTCCTCAAGAAGATTTTTAATTAAAGTAGAAAAAAAAGCTCAATTGAACAGAAAATTATATATTAATACCTAAACCCACATACAGAAAATAGATGGCAACACTAAATTTTTTCACCTTGAAATCGTGCAATATTTTAAGAAACGCGCGCGAATAAAAAAAAAAAAAAAAAAGCTCATGGAATGTAGTTAATATTGCCTTTTTTAACCCAATTTTGTGACGTTAGGAATGAAAAAGGCATGCTTGAAATTTTTTTAGCAGATTATGGACTTATTGATCTTTATGTCTGTGCAATAACTGTAATGTGGGACATTTCCTTTATTATTTTTTTTACCTATCAATAAGAGGAAAAATTACGATTTTGTCATTTTTTTAAAAGTTTCTAAATTTTTTTAAAGGTGAAGGAAATACATGGCAACTTAAAAACTTTAGTAATTCGATCTTAATATATAAAACTACATCAGGCATTAATTTCTCAGATGTTTTTGAATTCCTTTAATTTTTATTACGTTTTTAATTTTCTCAAAATTTGCAAATTTTGAATTTTTACAACCAATTAAAGAATAATCATGGTGTTACCAGATTATTATTGCTCAATAAATAAGAAGATAATTTTTCAGAGGTTACATTATTAAAAATTCCTTCCGGCCAGTGCCGGGAGGAAGAGGTAGCTTTCATAATCCTTATTTTAAAAAAGCCAACTTATATCATGCAAACACACGAAGCTCAATTTAGTGGAAACCGAATATAGGAGATTCAATACTAATTTTTATCAATATAATGAATGAGAATTTCGCGAAATTAGTCAGCTTTATCCAAGCTGCTTTTCTTTAAAGTAACTTATATTTGGCTGCCAAATTCGGCAATTTCTTAAAGTGCCTGTCATTTTAAGACAACATGGTGGATGAGGCTAAGCAGTGAACTTGGTCGAGACCTTAGTAATTGCAGTGCACATGCTCACTCACATCTGAATCGGTTAATATATAAGAGTGCTGTCGCATGCAAAAAATCAGATTTTTCAAAATGTCACCCACAATATAAACTGAAACTGCTATATCTGAGCCATTTTTTAAGATAAAGGCAAACAAAAAATGCTCCTGAATCCTTATATCAAGATCAAATACTTAAGAAAGAAAACTTTTTCAATTTCTAATTTTTTTGCACCTCACTTTAAATATATATATATTTTTTAATTTAATGGCCGCCATTTTGAAACAAGATGGCTGATGAATCTGGCCAGCGAACTTGGTCGAGGTGTTGATGTATACTATCCACATGCCTTCTTACATCGAAATAGGCGAATACATGTGTTATCGAGTGACAAATACAAGATCGTTTCAAAATGTTAGCCATGCTAGAAATTCAAAGTGCTATAAATCATCATTTTTTAAGATATCAACAAAAGAACAAATTTTCAGAAACAAAAACTGCTCCGGAATCTTTGTATCAAGGCCAAACACATAAAAAAAATCTTTTTCATTTTCCAATTTTTTAATACCTCATTTTGAATTTTAAATTTAATTTTTTTTAAATAGCAACCCTTTTAAAACAAGATGGCGAATGAAGCTGGCCAACGAACTCGGTCTAGACATTGGTATGTACTATGTACAGACCAAGTTACATCCAAATAGGTTCATAAATACGCCTGTTATCGCATGACGAAAATCAGGTCGTTTTAAAATGTCAGCCACAAGAGAAATTCAAAATGCTATTACTCAGCCATTTTTTTTTTAGATATAGACGAAAGAAAAACTGTTCCGGAATCTTTGAATTAAGGTCAAACACATACAAAAAAAATCTTTTTCATTTTCCAATTTTTTGGTATCTCATTTAAATTTTTTTATTTTTTAATTTTTGTAAATGGCCGCCATTTTGAAACAAGATGGCGAATGAAGCTGACCAACGAGCTTGGTCGAGATATTTGTATGTACTATGTACACACCAAGGTACATCCAAGTCGGTTCATAAATACGCCTGTTATTACGTGAGAAAAATCAGGACGTTTCAAAATGTCAGCCACGCTAGAAATTCAAAATGCTATAACTCAGCCATTTCTTAAGATATAGACGAAACAAAAACTGCTCCCGAATCTTTTTATCAAGGTCAAACACATAAGAAGAAAATATTTTTTCAATTTTCAATTTTTGGTACCACATTTCAAATTTAAATTTTTCTTAAAAATTTAAATGGCCGCCATTTTTAAACAAGATGGCGGGTGAAGCTGGCCAACGAACCCGGTCGAGACATTGGTATGTACTATGTATAAACGAAGTTACATCCAAATCGGTTCATAAATACGCCTTTTATCGCGTGTCAAAATTCAGGCCGTTTCAAAATGTCAGCCACGCTAGAAATTCAAAATGCTATAACTCAGCCATTTTTTAAGATATAGACGAAACAAAAACTGCTCCGAAATCTTTGTATAAAGGTCAAATACATAAGAAAAAAATATTTTTCCATTTTCAATTTTTTGGTACCACATTTCAAATTTTAAATTTTTAAAAAAATTTTAAATGGCCGCCATTTTGAAACAAAATGGCGGATGAAGCTGGCCAACGAACTCGGTCGAGAGATTGGTATGTACTATGTACACACCGAATTACATCCAAATCGGTTCATAAATACGCCTTTTATCGCGTGACAAAATTCAGGACGTTTCAAAATGTCAGCCACGCTAGAAATTCAAAATCCTATAACTCAGCCATTTTTTCAGATATAGACGAAACAAAAACTGCTCCGGAATCTTTGTATAAAGGTCAAATACATAAGAAAAAAATATTTTTCCATTTTTAATTTTTTGGTACCACATTTCAAGTTTTAAATTTTTTTTAAAATTTTAAATGGCCGCCATTTTGAAACAAAACGGCGGATGAAGCTGGCCAACGAACTCGGTCGAGACATTGGTATGTACTATGTACACACCGAATTACATCAAAATCGGTTCATAATTACGGGAGTTACAGTGTGACATATGTCAGATATATATATATATATATATATATATATATATATATATATTACCATTAATTAAACATAACCTGCCACCGTCAATTATTATGAATTAAAGCTGTAAGTATTAAAAAAAAAAAAATATATTATAAGAATTATTATGGAAGAAAAAAGAAAACAGTGGACACCGACAAAAATTGAAAAGCTTATACATTGAATTACGTTATCGAGGGCACAGAATTCAATGATATAAGCAAAATGGTTGTTTTCTGTGGGAAAAATAAGCTAAAGCTAAAATTAATTTTCCCCTGTGCCCGAACAACCACTAAAATCAAGTGAATTGATTAAAAATGAAAGCAGAATAGAAACAAATAATATGAAATGGAAGAATCAATAAAACGTATTTAAATATTTATAGGATATAAAATAGAAATAATAAACACCATACCGATTAATATTTCAGTATTTTACAAAAATCCATGTACACATGTCTTCCAGTATATCAAAAAGATTAAGGTGAATAAAACAGTTAAGAAAACACAGTAAATGATACCAAAGGATGCAGTTAATACATTTTGAAAAAAAAAAAATTGAAATACTTTGTAAAACAGATTAAATCTAATATAAAATAAATAGATAATAATTACATTATTTAAAATGCACTATTAAATTAATAGATAAGAGTTTAACAATATCGTCAAAATTTAGCTAAAAATACACCCTGGTGTATAAATTATAACTGAAATGGAGCTAGAAAAATTAAAAAAGAGAGCAAACTGAAAGATACAATTTTAGTGCTGCCATCTATTAATAATTATATTAAACATCTATCGCAAGATAAAAATTTGCAAGCTTTTGAATGTAAATAACTGTTTAAACAGCAAATCCAAACAAATCCTTATACATAGAGAATTATAGAACAACCACTAAAATCAAGTGAATTGATTAAAAATGAAAGCAGAATAGAAACAAATAATATGAAATGGAAGAATCAATAAAACGTATTTAAATATTTATATGATATAAAATAGAAATAATAAACACCATACCGATTAATATTTCAGTATTTTACAAAAATCCATGTGCACATGTCTTCCAGTATATCAAAAAGATTAAGGTGAATAAAACAGTTAAGAAATCACAGTAAATGATACCAAAGGATGCAGTTAATACATTTTGAAATAAAATTTGAAAGACCTTGTAAAACAAATTTAATCTAATATAAAATAAATAGATATTAATTACATTATTTAAAATGCACTATTAAATTAATAGATAACAGTTTAACAATATCGTCAAAATATAGCTAAAAATACACCCTGGTGTATAGATTATAACTGAAATGGAGCTAGAAAAATTGAAAATTAAGGCAATCTGAAAGATACAATTTTAGTGCTGCCATCTATTAATAATTATATTAAACATCTATCGCAAGATAAAAATTTGCAAGCTTGTGAATGTAAATAACTGTTTAAACAGCAAAACCAAACAAATCCTTATATATAGAGAATTATAAACCTAATATAAATCACACAAAGTATTTAAAACTATTGTTAATAAAATTTAAAAACATACAATATGTTCTATTAACTGAATTATTTAAACTAAACTAAGAGTTCAAACAATTGTTATAACATTGATAATATATAGCATATATCTATATGCTATAAAACAAAATAAATTCAGTAATAATTAATATAAATAATTATTAAAAATTATCTAAAAATTATTTTTTAATGAATAATATATAAGATATTTATAAAATGAACAGGAAATAACAAACATGTGGAAGTATATAGAAGGTTAAATAATACTTAAAATCCCATTACTTAAAACGCACAAATATAGAATGTGGATTATTTTCAGACATCCATAAAAATCCATAAAGTATGAATGTGGGACATTCAAAAACATTAAACTAAGAGTGGCATACTATTAGTAATTAATATGATATTGTCCTTAGTAAATTAAAATTTAATAACAAATAATTGTAAATTAGATTAATGAATAATTAAGCTAATTATAATATTAATGAAAATCTCCAACTTACATATAAAATATCAAATCAACATCCACATAAAATACATAACAAAAAAATAGTAATAATACAAGAGCCCCACTTTTTTTTTTTTTTTTTTTTTTTTTAAATAAATAATTAACCATTGCGTATTATCCAGACAACACCACCCTCCTCCGTACTCTAACATCTACCCACCCAACCATCCTATAATATTTTTTTATATTCTTTTACAATTTTTAATTTTTTATAGATATTTTTTTTTTATTTTATAATTTTTTTGTAATTTTGTTTACGCATGTGTTAATTTGTGTTTATAGATCATGTAAGAAAAGTACTAATTGTATATTAATGAATATATGAATTTTTTTGGAAAACCATGATTTAATGCATCATAAATTAGTTTTTTATTATTATTGTTAATTAGAGGAGAAGAACATAAACTTTTTATTCTATATAAATGATTAAGTATTATATTACGAAATACAGAAGGATGTAGACAAGATTTAAAATTTGTAAATGTATTAACTGTGAATTTAAATTCTTTACGTTTGTCATACAGATCTGTGATTGTTTTATTGTCTTTTATTGTAATTTTAAGATCTAAGAAGTTAATTGTATTGTTAGATAAAAGGTTTTCCGTTAATTCCAAATTAGTGGGATAATCAACTGGAAATCGAGTAATTGCAGATTGATCAGTTTCAATTAAAATGATGTCATCAATATAACGATATAAATGTAGATTATTATTAGTAAAATTGCGTTCATAATGAGATAAGTATAAGTCTGAGAGTAAATATATATATATATATAAATTTTGAACGGAGGGTGGTTTCGGGGTCTGGGGGTCATGATCGATGAAAATATACCAAAATTTTTTGAAATCGCTTTCCTCCGAACGGCTGCAATAGGTAGCTTTTTTGTAAAGAAAGCTACCTAAAAAAAAATCATTTCAGTTAAATAGTTTTCAAGATACAGAACTTCAAACCTGCAACTTTGGACGATTGCACACATACCATTCTTTATCACAAGTTTTTTAAATGTCCATAACTGCTAAAATAATTTATTTTTTGTGAAGATATTTTGCAGAGCTCTATTTGAATATGATTTGAACCTGTATATCAAATTTTATTAAAATCTGTTACTATGTGGCCACGACTTTTTTTAAATTTTTGCTCATTTTACGTCGAATGACCCTATGGCATCACATAATTTTAACCCCTAATTGCCACATTGGCACCAGAATTTCATAATGAAAATTTCAGCTTTATTAAGTACGCGAAAACATACTTTTACTTGTTTACAAATAGATTCTCTTGTAAATACTGATATCATTAAATTATTTCAACATTTTACGAATGCAAGTACCTTGCCTCTGAATGCGAGATAGCCAAACCTTGAAATTGCACGATAGGGATCGCATTCTATAGGGAAACTTTTATTGTTCCTACCACTATTTTGAAAATAATATCTTCATAGCACCTTTCTTTAGAATATGTTAAATAGAATTATCATCAAGGTAACTCATTATGAGTTCTGGTAGGAACAATAAAATTTTCCCTATATAATGCGACCCCTAGATACAGATAAAGTACTTAAGTACTTACGTAGCCGTTTGTTCATAGATTTACCTTGCTATTTTTTTCCTTAAAATACCCATGTGACTTTTATACTTATTACCTATGCTAAAAGACATAAGTACTTACTTAATTTTTATGTTTTTGGTATAAATAAATCTATTATTTTCACTTTTAGTGCTTTTTTTAGACACATTGACAGTAAAGGTTTCCATTACAACGCTCTTTAGTTGATATATAATTTATATGATCTGACTGGTTTAATTTTTTTTAAGTTGTTTACACTTTTTCAAACAGGACCTGATATTCCATATGAAAAAAAATAAACGAGTGTGGAACATAGACCCTCCTGGCCCACTTACCCCATTTTTATGGGGTAACTGGACCCATGAGAAAAAAAAGATAAAATATGCATATTTTTATATTTTTAAATATTAAAATTTATATAATAATATTTAAGATTATATTTTTAAATATTAAAATGTGATTTTGAGCATTTCTGTCTACTAGAGGGAACCTAACTGGACACATTTACAGAAGTTCAGACTTTAATTCAAATGAATATTAGTTTTTTGAAGCTGAATTGTCAGAAGCTCCAGAGTCACACTGTAAAATCATGGCCCAGTTGCCCCAACTAACCTTATCACCTATTAAAACTCAAACACATATGCTACTAAAAAGGAATTAAATAACTGAATTACAACAAAAAACTTTCACTTCAAGTTTCTCTAATTCTAATTTTTGTTACATGGCATCTTCTTCCCCTCGGGTCTTCAATTATAAACAGTGAAGTTCATAGATATAAAGAGTGTCTCATTTGAGCCGATGCAGCTCAAATCAATGAGTAATATTGAAAATAAACGAGATTTTTGGAATACAGATTGTTTCGATCAGGCCGAATTTTCAATAGCATTTTCGCCAAAAACGAATTTTCGGTAAAACTCAGATTTTAAGCCGAAAATGAAAATGAAATCGAATTTTTGGTCAATCTCTAACTCTGACTATGGAGGAAGGTTCCTCATTGCATATTTAGATAATTTTGATAGGGAGGTTTTAGTTTTAGTTTTTAGTATGTTAAACATCTTTATGATGTGACGTTTAGTTAAACGGGGATATTTCTGAGAAAAGTAACAAAAATCATAAAATTGACACATCAAACAACTATCAGTGACAGAAAAATTAATGCTTCCTCAATCATTGGTCCTAATGAAATTTGGAGGACACACGGTATCCTAAAAGTAAGTGAACGTTTTCAAAATTATATGACAAGTAAATAGTGACAGCTATTGAAGTTGTTCTTTCAAGAGAATAATGTGGGAAATCTAGAAATTCTTTACTACACTTCCTTATTTTAGTTTCAAATATCTCCGACAGGTGGCACCACACTATCTCAAACTGCACACAAAATATCGTAATCCAGTTAAAATTTGTAACCTACATTGAATATAACAAGGCATTTTACTTTTTTTTTAAATGAGTTTTTTCCAGAAGAAATATTCATCTGTTCAGATCGAAACCTAAGTCTCTTTTTTATAATCAAAATGGTTAACAATTTTACGGAGGCATTACAAATTCAATATATTTACGTTTGGGTTTCTTAGTATTATAACCATATGAGAAATTATTACATTAGGATTATAATTCCAGGAGATATTAATAAAAATATAAAAATGTAATTTAACATTCTTATAAATTTTGAATGTTTATAATTCAAAAATTTATCTAAATGAAATTTTGCACATAGGCATAGTTTGGATCGAAGATTTAAAATATCTTGTCATAATTAAGTGTTGGTATTGAAAAAAACAAAATTTGGACATGTTTTGATTTGTAAGATAGCCACCTAAAAAAATTATATGCATCATTTAAAAATTGACTTTATTTCCAATCGTTTGGTTCCAGTAACTTTCCTCTATCATAATTTATTACGAAGTTAGTAGGAAGTTTTTACTTTTTTCCCTCGACTATACCGTAAATGTTTCATCACTACAATAGACTAATGATTTTCATTCAACTTTCATAAACTAAATCTACATTGAAATAAAAATATTCATTTTAAATTTTCTTACTAAGTTCTGAAAGGTACAGTCGTGGAAAAAAAAAGTAAACACCCGTTACTAACTCTGCATAAAATTATCGTAGAAGAAAGTTACTGGAACCACACGATTGATAATAAATTCTACTTTTAAATGATGTATGCAAAATTTGCTAAGGGGGGGGGGGGGGGGGGGGATCTACATATTAAAACGAACCATAACTGTGTTTTGTTTTGTTTTTTTTTCAATACAGTACACAATTCTGACAGCATAAATGAACTCTACACTCTTCAATTAGCCTAAAAACAAATTTTTATGCAATTCGTACGATAAGTTTCGGAGAAATTAATTATTTTAAAACAAGCGTATTTTAGGGGCTGTATCCAAATTGAAGTTCAGTACTAGATTGTTGATCGAGACGATCAAGGCATCTTAAGCGTCATTCAAGCAGTCATTGAAGACTGCTACATTACAGGATAGCCTAAGAAATTTCAAAATATCCAGTCACTTCTGTCATAGACGGCCCCTTAAACCATCATTTTGCCGTTTTTTAAGCATAATTTAAAAACTACTTCGAAGAAAAAATGTGAAATTTTAGATTTCCATAAAGCAGGACTTAATAAATCTAAATCCATCAAAATCTTTGTTGGTTGCAATTCATAATTTTTCGAATATTAATTTCATAATTCATAATTCATATCATAAAATTATAAAAAATGCAAATTCAACGTATTTATATTTGGGTATTTTAGTATTACTGCTACACAAAAAATTAGCACATTAGGAGAATAATTTCAGGCGATATTAATAAAAATATGAAAATGTAATTTAACATTAGAAGCACTAAATTTTGAATGTTTATAATTCAAAAAATTACCATTTAAATGACTTAAAATTTGGTGACTAGGCATAGTTTGAACCGAAGATTTGAATTATCTTGTTAAAATTGGGTATTGCCATTGAAAAAAATAAAGTTTGGGTTCGTTTTAATATGTAGATGGCCCCCTAAGCAAATTTTATATGCATCATTTAAAAGGAGACTTTATTTCCAATCGTTCGGTACCAGTAACTTTCTTCTACGATAGTTTGTTGAGGAGTTAGTAAGGGGTGTTTACTTTTTTTTTCCCACGACTGTAACCATAGATTGTTTATCATTGGAGTTGACTATGCGTGTTATGCCTTGTGATTCCGGATCCACTGTCATAAAAAGCGGTACAGAGATACAAAATAAACCGAGATAGCGGTCTTTAAATCAGGACTAAAAATGTAGTAAATCCCATCAAACCGGAACATTGTCTATAACGAAATTCTGGCAAACATAAGAGATCATGGTCTGTACTGAAGGAGCATACAATTATATTTCCTAAGACGAAAACCTGCATAAAGCGGAAACTTTTCCAGAAACTTGAGATTTAGTCTTATAAGGAAGGTCTCCTTATAGGGCCTATTCATAATATATTGGGGGAAAAAAGCTAGTCAAACTAGTCGTATCTCATATATATAATAAAGGATCAGTTAAATTTAGCAGCGAAATTCCAGTAGACAGTCTGTAAAAAAATTAAAGCGACACGCAGTTTGGAGAGCAAGATTTTTCCTCGCCGAAAGCAAACGATTTTAATGCATTTGAAAATTGCTTGTTAATTGTTTTTTAGAAGGCGCGGATTTTAATGAATTTAAACTTAATCAATGAAAAAGTTTATTGCCGAAACGTCAGTGAAGGCTTACTGTGGAGACCCGAAAAGTTTTTGGTTTCCGTTTGTTTGTTTGCTTGTTAGTCTTTCTGTTCCGCGATAATTGCCGCAAAAAACATCCGATCAGCTTGAAATTAAGTAAACATGTTGGTGAGGTCCCCGCAATTAGACGTATAGTTTTTGGTTAAATTTCGTTTATTCATTTGTGAAATATGGAACATTTTCTTTTGCGTCATAATGCTTTTCTATATCAATTCAGACGATTTTCAAATTTCCATTTGTTGAAAAAAAAATGGCTAATTTGACTAAGATTAAAATGGTAAATTAGGAATGCTAAAAGTTACAAATAGGGTTTTAAATTATTCCAATTAGTTTGAAATTTTGTCAATATATTTGCCAGATTTTTTTAATTACGTTTATAATTTTTGGTGGAACTTTATGCATGTTTTCCAATAATATAAAGCATTTTGTTTTATCAATTTACTTATTTGAAATAATACATATTTCATTTTTTTTCTTTTCTTTCAGCAGTTGTCTATGGCAACGTATTTGATCCTAATAATATTATTAAAAATGTGTATATAATGTTTAAGTAAAGCCAACGTCAAAATGGATGAATTAATGCATTTGTACCTTTGCATATAGATTGATTTTAGCCCAGAAATAAAAGTAGGGAATATCTTATTTATTTTATTCAAATATTTTGTTTAAAAATACAAAAGTTCATTATTTTCATAGAGAATAAATTGACATTTCCCATAAAATTTACCAATATTTCTTTAATCGATGCCAAGAAAATCAAAACCCGGAATAATATTTTCTGCTAAACAATTTTCATTTGAAAGATTTTCACGTGAAAAAGGAAAATGAAAAAAAATTAAGAATAAAAAAATTGAATCTGGCGTCATACTGGAAATAAAAAGAAAACTCTCAAGTATTCCTTAATATAAGAAGGTGAAATGTTTTGAGTACGTACGAATAGCAGGTGAATTAGACGTCATTTATCGGAAATAAAGATGTTGGAATAAAATGATCTTGGCTAAAATAAAATTAACTATTATTCATGGAAGAAAGAGATATATGGAGATGCTGTATGCCGTAAAAACAGTTTGCAATATGAGGCACGTTACCGCTCAGATTTAAATGCCCTCATTCGGCCCAAACAAAACAAGCACGTGGAATAGGGACCGAATTCTTTGACTTCATTCGAGCATTTTTTCTCTAAATGAAAATGATCTGTTTATATTTAAGCATTCTAAAGTAGCATTTCACTTTATTATGTATTAAAAACTGTATTACTAAAAGTATTTTTTTTTTTTTTTTTTTTTTTCAAAATCATGTCGTTGTGTTTGCGTCGAATATAGCGGATTCTAGGGTTACATTTTTGGAGCCACTTCAAGATTTATCGTCTGCGTACGGTTAACATGGAGATCTTATTTTTTATTTTTTATTTATTTTTTAAATTTTTGCTTATCCTTAGAAATTACAGCGTAAAAAAAATCTAAGATATAATATAACCATCCGCACAATCAATAAAAAATTACGAATGTAAATTTAAATAGACAACGGGGGGGGGGATTCAGGGAGGCAGATCCCCCCCCCCCCTTAATGCAGTTTTTTATTTAAAAAGTTACCAGAATAAGCAACTCATTAGAATTTCTTTGTATAGTCACTTGTTTAACATTTTTAATTTCTGAAACTTTACGAAGTATTTTTTAGACCAATGTCAAACGGGCGTCTTTTTTGCTGCTTATTTGCTTAAGTATTATCCACTCACAATGCTATAGCATTCGTCTTATTCTCATAAATATTTATATAAGTTGAATATTACGCAAAGAGTGTTAAAAAACAACTTGCAAAGATGACGTTGAGACTCCCGATCTGCAGATTTACTAATTATATATGTTTTTGTAGTTTTTTTTTTCGTATTACATATGCATGTTGCTTGTTGCTGTTGTTATTTAATTTTATCGCTGGAAAAATATTCTCCATGTTTTGCAAGTTGCAAATATCTATTTTAAGTTATAACCAACTGATATTTGATTTTTAATTACTTAATTATGTTTCTTTTATATTTTTCAAATTGTAAATATTTACTTATGAGTATTATTACATTTACAGCAATATTAATTTAAAATGACTATAAAGTAATTAATAATTCACACTTTTTCTTCTTTTTATTACCTATTTGATTGAAATTTTGCCATTGCTTTATCCTCCAGTCCAAGATATTTTTAAATTTACACGGCTATTTAAAAATAAAATCCAATGAATGAAGAATGAAGAATTCTGCCGTTATACATTTCCATGTGGAATAAGTCCAAGGTGTTTCCACAGCAACAAAATCGACAGTGCTCAATCAAATCGACAGAGCTCAATCTGACTTATTTTTGAGTTGAAACAATTTAAACCAATTTAAATTTTGTTTTAAATCGTAAAATGTGATAGTTAAATTTCCTTATAAATACACATTACTATATATGTCAAAACTATTGTTAAAACAAACTAAAAATGACAAAACTAAAATTATTTAAATTAAACTTATTTAAACAAATTCAACATCAAAAGTTTTTTCCTTAATAGGTATTCGATATCAAAACATATTTTTTGAAATTTTATTTCACGCCAAACGGGGATAAATTGCCACATAAACGAAATTTCCATTATCCTTGTTAGTAGATTTTACTATCTATCTATATTATGAAGGGCAAACGAGTCTATGCGTAACGCTGACGTCATTTTGCGAATGGCAACACTTAACGATGAAATTTCGGTTTTGCAGTTTTTGCTACTGCAATCTTTTAAATTTCTAAACATCGCACATTTTCAATTTTTATACCGTCATATAGGGGAAAAAATCTACTTTCAAATGCAATTTGTTTGAAAACTGTATCTTAATCGACTGATTTATTATGACTTTAAAAATAATTTTCAAGCATGAATTTTTTAATTAATCTCCATCACGTGCAGGCTCCATTACGAAACAACCCATTTGCACTTAATACCCTCTCAATAGTTCAGCATTTGTCTCTGGCTATTTTTTCATAACGAAATTTAAACTTCATCAATCTATTATAATAAAAAATGACTGCCCGTTTGTATTTCATAGCTACTCCTCCTAGAATATGGAACGTTAGACTATCAAATTAACGCCAGAAAGTAAATATCAATTCCTTTCAATTCAATATTTTTCATTTAAAGATATGAATTTAGATAAAATGGAGTTAAAGATATAAAACCGTACAAATTTGTGATTAATTTAAGGGTCATTCATCATAGGCCCGGGCAACACCGGTCGGATCAGCTAGTTTACAATAAAGTTACATCTCATATTCCCAAATATAATCAAATAATCTTATGCAATTCAAAAGCAACCCATTTGGTTGCTACGCAACTAGTGTTAAATAAACACAATGGTCTGTAGATTAAAATCTGTGAAAGCAGAATCACTAGAGCCCGAAAAGAAATTACATTTTGGATAGGATTCCGATCGAACAGTTATAATTGCATGGTATTCGTTCCGTAGGGGCCATGAAACGTTTACCTTGCAGACAGAATATCGTTACAAACAGTTTCAGTTTACATATGTTTTACTGAACAAAGTAATGTAAAACGGACAAAAGAGAGGAACCGAAAAAATCCTTCGTGTTATCGGTATTCCTTTCAAAAATCGAGAATCACAGAATTTAGGTTCTGTTTTCACAGGTTTTATGGTATTAAGTTTCAGACAATGCAGACAAATGAATAGCATAGTATTAAGGTATATGCACCTATAGTGGGCCATGTACCAATGTGGGCCACTAATTTTTAAAGTTAAAAAAAAAAAAACGAAAATGCATTTCTGAAAAACGACTGAAAGAAATCTGATTGATTAACATCCTTAAATGTTAACTTTCCATAAACTGTTTGGAATAAGTTTTTTTTCTGCTGTTACATTTGTTTACTTTCTAGAACAGGGATTCTCAAACTATGGTACGCGTACCAATACTGGTACGTGAAGCTCTGGTACGCAAAAATCTGATACTGGTAGTAAAATAAAATAAAAAATTCAGTATGTTAAATCAAAAAACAGCTCTCAATACCCCTCCTCTTTTTGATTTGTCAGTTAACCGGCCCAGTAGTGTCTCTTCAGTCTGTTATATTAATGCTTTGACAGCATTTTGCTTCCTCTTATTTTAATGTAATTTCGATTAGAATTTTAGATAAATGGAACTAATTAGATGTTTAGTTGATCTTTCATCCCACTGAAAAAAAGAAAAAGTTAACTTCTATTACTATGTTGTATGTGTGTGTAATACTTATTTCGACGAGCTTCTATCTCGTATTAATAAGTAGTTTATTTTCAGAAGATATGTGAATTTCTTATATAGGTTATTCATTTATTAAATTTTCTTAGGTGTATTTTACTGTTGATATAAACATAGTGTTCATATAACAAAAAAATGGATGGCAATTAAACGTGTATATATTTTTTAAGTTTAACAAAGCTATGTAGTATTTATGGAAGCAGGACATTTCGTCCAGACACTTCGGTAACGCCGTTTCGGTCCCGGCATTTCGGTCCCGATGCCATTTCGGTCCCTTGCCATTTCGGTCCCTTGCCATTTCGGTCCCTTGCCATTTCGATCCCTTGCCATTTCGATTCCTTGCCATTTCGGTCCCTTGCCATTTCGATCCCCTGCAGTTGTTGTTGGAGGAAGTTGTTATATTGTTAAATAAAAAATATTTCTCAAAAACTAAATTGTTTTTATATTAAACGTATTTATTAATAACATTTCAAAATTATTTCAATTATTAATTGTTTATATAACTAAATTATTAATTACTAAATAAATAGCTATAACATGAACTGTATAATAGTTATTATAGGGTAAATGCAAATGTATTTTTTTTTTTCGGTTACCATAACATTATTAACTTCATTACGATGTATAAAAATGATAAGGATTCTGAAGATAAATATGTAGTTTATTTATTTATTAGTTAGTGTATAATATTTTTCTTGCTCTTTAAACATAATTAATTAATAATATCTTGAACTTTGCTAATTGTGATCTGTAACTGTGCTTAAAAAAATTAAAATCTTCATCTGCACAATAATGTCACCTAACACTATTAAAAATTATATTTACTCAAAGTTGCATTATTATTATTATTTATTAATTAATTATTATTTAACACATTTTTCAAAAAAAATTCTGTTTCATTTTTCGGGAATAATAACTCAAATGTTTTGAATAAAAACTTTAAGAGATGAATAATTGCTATTAATTAATTCTCAAAATAGTTAGTAATTTTAATATAAAAATTAAATTAATATATTATTAAATATCTATATTTTTAATTTAGTGTATTCTTAATTTATTAAATTAATACCATTACTAATATAAATTACAAATTTTTGCTTCTAAATTAAACTCAATACATAATCTTTTTTATATTAAGTTTATCATTATATTTCATAGAAGATATAAACTGAAATTTATCCTTTGCCTATTTATTTATTTTATTCTTAAAATTTGTGAAATTTAAAACTATTAATATGAATAATAGTAAAACTAAAATAAAAAAAATATTAAATTTATTTTCTGGGAAAGTGGGAGGAAAAATTTAATAAAAAAATAAATAAACGACAAATACAAAAAAGCTTAGTTTTGTCTGTTAAAAAATGAAAATAATATTAATTAAAATAATAGTTACGTTATTACATAAAATTTCGAAAACTTAAAAAAAAAAGAACTGGTGTGTGTGTGTGTGTGTGTAGGAGGGAGGGGGGGGGGGGGGTTCTGAAAACAAAATATTTTTCATAGCACGCATTGTTACCAAATCACTATTGTTTTCCGAATGTTTATAATGGTAAAGTAACTTATAAAAACAATTTTATAAGATGCAACTTTGTATTAAAAAATAATAAGAAAAATTAAATATTTGTGCTTCAATAAATGTATCTCATTTCTCATTAATTAAATGAGAGGATGTAGAGGGGGGTGATTTGAGGAAATATTTACATATAATAGCTTATAAGTGTCTAATTGAATTATTGAAGACATTTGCTATTAATCTAATTGGAAGAAAAAAAATTAAGCATACTTTTTCTATTATTCAATTAAGATAATTTAAAAGTTCTAAAAAATGTATGAAATCAGCCAAAAAAATATTTATGGCACTTTACAGTATATGTAAAATATCTAATACTAATAATAAATAATAAATTTTAAAAAATCTATTCACTTAAATAATCATAATAATAATAAAAAGACAATGTTCCCTGCAAAATTATGTCATATTGTTCAATCAAACAAAATTTCAGCTCGCTGTGATTTCATTATCACGAGTTATAAAAGTTTTAATTTATCGGACTCTTACATTCAGCTTTTTATAAAATTTTGGGAGGAGGGGTGATAAAAAATAAATAAAAAGGGCCCAAATAATGTTAACCCTACAGCGTTTGGCAGGCCTTCCACAATTAGAGTCCGAGTTATATGGTAGCGGGCACCGAAATGTCAAGGGACCGAAATGGCTGAGGACCAAAATGACTGAGGACTGAAATGGCGAGGGACCGATATGTTTCGGCACCGAAATGGTAAGGGACCGAAATGTCGTATACCCAGTATTTATGTTCTCTATTTGAATAGATCTATTAATAGATTTAAATAATATTTGCCATCCAAAAAGGATATACTTTATAAAGCTAAATACACCCTCCTCATTAACAATACACGGGAATTAATAGAGTTACCCTATTGAATATGTATCAGTTTATGCCAATAAGTCATTAAGTATTGTAGCTTTTTTTTTTTTTTTTTTTTTTTTTTTTTTTGTACTAAAACATTGTATTTTAATAATGTATTTAATATTAAAATGTAATGATGGTGGTACCTTTTATTTGAATGTTGAAATAAAGCAGTCAATCTCACTACCAATTTAATAATGTAATTATGCAATTAAATGTAGTAAAATCTTATCAGACAGAAGCACAAAAGACTGGAAAAATATTTCGTTTTAGACATATTCCGTTTATACAGGTTTTTCTGCATTAGCTTTGAATTTGCAACCTGGTGGTGGTACGCGGAAGTATGAACTTCTATTTAATGGTACATCAGTCTAAAAGTTTGGGAACCCATGTTCTAAAGTGTCTTAAAAAACAGATTTTTCGGAAAATTCTTAGAGATTTCATTAAGAGATCAGTTTTTATCTAAAATATTGTTTCTTTAATATTATGTTTTATTTTATATTAAAGTGCTGTTGATATGCTGTATTACATTGCAAATAATTTGTTGGATAAGCCGAAAACTTAAACGTTCATATATCAGAAATTTACTATGCCCACTACATAGAGGGAGGTAACATTTTTTATTTTTTCCAAAGAATATATTTTGAAACTTTGAATGTTTATTCTGACACATGAATAGGCTGAAATATATGTATACAGTGTGACTTCAAAAATCCGGCATTCAGAAATCCGGCAACTTCAAAAATCCGGAATCCAAACCATCTTTTTCCTTCTTTTTTCTCTTACACTTTTAAGTTATGGGAGAAGCAATATAGAAATTCTTTATGAATTAAAAACTTCAAGATCTAAAGTAAAAATGCAGAAAAAATAATATTTAACATTTTTTTTTCATTTGTCAGAGGCGATTTTTTTCTGAACAAATTCTCTGGTAGCTGCACTGTTGCTTTGCAATGAGAACAACCTTGGCAAATGCATGGCACAATATGTGGCCGGAACGAATTTTTGGCAACGGCGACATCGTTGATGAGGAAGAATTTTCAGGCATTCAAATTCGCTGTGAAAAGGTCGCAATTTATGAGCTGATTGAACACGCAAAATCTGAAAATGCATTAAGCGTTGGCAAAGCATTGACAAAAATGCATGAACAACGAACAATTCAACGGACAGCGAGATCGCTGACGCTGTGCTAAATAGAACAGCCAATAATGCTAGTAGCAGCTTAGCAGACGAGGATGAACAACTGGCAGACGATAAAAAAAAATGCATAAATTTTACTGTATAATTAATATATGCTTTAGAATAACAAGACTGCATTTCCGAAATAGACATTCTTCATTTTTATAAAATACGAAAATACTTGTTAAAGAACAGCCAAAATAATTGAAGCAAACAAAGTTGACATCGATGTTTCCGAAATTTCAGGAGAAGAAATAATTTCACTCTTTATTAGATTATTTTTAGTAACATAGAAAATATCAATTAAAGTAAGTTTTTATTATTATTATTATTTAATTTTCTCTTTTTCTTACATAATTATCACTTAATAATGAATTAAATTATGGCTAAAGGCACCTTTAACAATGTAGAACTACTTTAGATATTTCTAGATACTACTTCTGATAGTCCTTCAAAAATCCGGTATTTTCAAAAATCCGGCATAGTCTTGGTCCCGATAATGCCGGATTTTTGAAGTTATACTGTATATATCTTTTGGAATTCATTAACACTTTAATAATAATTAGATAAATATCCTTAAATGGCCCACTACTGGTGCGTTTACCTTAAAAGAGATTTAAGAAAAATTGTGCAAATCGGGACATTAGTCGACCCGCGCACAAATTCCGCAGACCCCGGTCTTGAAACTGCTGAAAATCGGGACATCCTACGTAAAGCGGAACCCCTGACAACGTTAGTTATGCCTGACAAAATCTGAACTCGTAGTAGGGCCGAAGCAGATGGTGAAGGGGGCACAAAAATGAAGATTTTGTTTGACGTTTGATACAAGAATGTATATATATACGAAATTTGCATAAAAATGTCTCGCAGCTGTATAATTTAAAAGGAAAACTGAACCAAATGCATTAAACTTTACAAATAGATAAAAAGATTCATCTACAATACAAAATTGCAAATTAATGAGAAAAAAGAACTGTTCTCTTAGGCTTTTTTCATTCTCCCATTCCAAAAGTATCATGTCTATGCCTTTGCCTTCTATCTTTTAAATCACTTCCTATGTAGGAGAATCACTACCATTTTTGAAGGTCAGTCTCTATTGTGGGACACTGTCCACTACGGATAACTACCAAACGCGAAGCGACCCCTCAGTCTGACTTTTCTATTAGATAAAAAAAATCCATGAAAGCTGTTTTTTTTTGTTTGTTTGTTTTTCGCTGAGCAGTGTTGAGCTTCCTTTCTTCTTTTTTTTTCTTTTTTTCGTCTTGCCATGGGCGGAGGGCGATGACTGCCCGGGACAATAAAAACAAACGGAGGGGGGGGGGGTATGCACAAAGTAAAACTTTTTGTAAATCCCTTTTTTTTTTTTTTTTTTTTTTAGATATCGACCTCATTTAGCCTATACGAAAAAAAATGTTTAAAAAGATTAAAATGCAATTCGGTTCCTTTTGATTCCGTTTTCAAGGTTTTGATGAATCAATTTTGGACAAAGCTGGTTACGTAGTTCAGTTTTATATATTTTAAATTTAAAAATAAGTTGTCTATTAGATACATAGTAAAATTCTTTTTGTAAATTTACTTTGAGGCGGGGAGGGGGGGTGCGCCAAAATCCCTGTTTACCCCGGGCGCCAAAAAGGCTAATTTCGGCCCTGACTCGTAGAAACAATAGCTGCATTGAAACAAAAAGTTACTCTTTAAATTTTCTTTCTAATGTTTCCTTATCACTGTTCTAAAGTTCAAGGTTTATTTACCTTACTCTAATTCCCGTTATCGAAATTTATCAGTTTCATAAAAATGTCCTTTTACATTTGATAAGTCCTGTACCAGATTTGTTTACCTTAAAATTTTCATTGATTTTCAAATTAAAAAAAAAATGATTTCTCTTTCTCTTTTAGCCAGTATAGCAATATTATTCATTACTTGGTTGATATTATCATGTTACAACAGAAATCGGAATTTACCTCCGGGGCCTAGGGGATTACCTATATTAGGATATTATCCATTTTTAACTAATAAACATTATCTGGACTATGCAAAATTAGTCAAATATTATGGAAATATTTTTAGCTATAGGACTGTTGGTGGTAAGTTGGTTGTAGTTCTCAATGGAATCGATCTGATAAAAGAGGTTTTGGTTAACAGAGCAGAAGAATTCATTGGAAGAATTGAAGAAAGTAATCTAATAGCTTGGATTTCGGATGGATTAGGTAAGTTAACAATTTTTCTAAATTTTTTCTTGTAATTTTATTACTATTTTATATATGGAAATGAAATCAAAGTCCACCTTATTTCTTTATTCCTGAATGGGTTGAAATAAGAATGAACCATTTGAATAATTGGCACATTCGGATATAGTATTTCTTAAGAAAGCTAAGAAAATACAGATGTGAATTTCAGTTAAGCATTAATAAATTGCTCTAAAGACATTTTCAAATAGCATAGTTAATGTCCATGCCTTGATTCCCCCATCCGTCACTTGAAAAGTTATGGATTGCTCTTCACAACTGAACAATACTTATATATCTATATCATCTTATCTTTTCACAAGTGATTAAGCGATTTCTATAAAATGATTTATAGGAACATATACTTGCACTTGAATGTATGATTACGCATATAAAGTGTTAACCTTTATGAGCACATGTACACAAATTACATGTATAAAGACAGTTTAAATAAACTCATAAAAATATATATATTCAAAATATGGACATACAAATATACATATTCCAAATATTCATATCATATATATTAAACGAGCAAGCGATTTTCTCGATTACGGATGATATCGTAAGCTACTGATCGATTTTAATGAAACTTGCCTCCTATACTAAATCGAGCGCGAGAAAAAGATCTAGCTAGGTCCCGAATTCAAGAAAATTCGTTTTTACAGGGTAAAACAAGATCTTAGCTGAAACTTTTGCTTGCTATAAATCGAAAAATTCTCATGCAATTTACACGAAACGTGTTTTTTATACTAATTCAAGCACGAGAAATACATCTAGCTAGGTTTTGAATTCGAGAAAATTCGCTTTGATCGATTAAAACAAACTTAGCACTGAAAATGTTGCTATATATCGAAAACGGCTGTAACGATTTTCTTAAAATTTGACGCCTATTCTAATTCGAGCTCAAGAAATCGAATTAGCTAAGTCGTTAATTCGAGAAAAATCGTTTTCTGTGGTTAAAATAAGCTCATTACACAAAAAAGTGGTATTAATCGAAAACAATTCTGACGATTTTTATGAAATATACTTTATTCTAATATGAGAAAACATTTCAACTAAGTCTCGACTTAGGTAGGAAAAAAAATGTAATTTTAAGCAATTTTTTTATATTTAATCATCCGTAATCGGAATCCTCGCCAACACAATGAAAGGTAATCTCGAAAGTGGCACTAAAAGATTGCCTTCTATACTTAATCGAGCACTAGATAACGGCTTATGTAGATCAAAAATACGGTAAAATTTGTTTTAACTGGCTAGAACAAAAAAATGATTGATTATAATTATTGATTATGATTATATTTCGTGAATTTAAATATTTTCATAAATGTTAGTAATATTTCTTTACAATTAACTGTGCTTATACGTTTGCTAAGTTTAAAACAACTGCAATATTGTTACAAACATCTGTATAGTTTGTTGCCATGGCGATATACCCTGGCGCAAAATTAGCAACAATTTTAAAAGCATGATCACTTTTCTGTGTCAATGTTTCCACATAGCTCATTTTTGTCGCCAAACATTGACTTAGGCAACGTATCTTGTTATTAATCATTTAATTTATAAAACATGGAGTATAGCACTCAGGATATGCTTGATAATCTCATACATATAAAATAGTTTATTTTCATATATGGCAATCCAAATTTCGGCTATATGCAAAGTTTTCTTTTCTTTTCCTTTTTTTACTTTAAAATATATTATTTACGTACTCGAATAAGTTCTTCGGAATAAAATATTTAAATTTTATATTTCTTCCTCCCACTGAATAAATGACACTATATTTAAAAGAAAACAAGTAATTTTTCTATTTAAAAGTGAAATATCTCAACTTTTGCCCATCTATGACATCATTTTCTCTGACTTTTAGTTTCTGACCGTGCAAAGACTAGGAGCCGTAAATAAAAACGTTAACTCCATGACTTATTGATATTCTACTAATATTTAGTAACTATCACTTATCTATGTTACTGACAAAAAAAAGGACAAAAAAAGTATTTGGAAAGGTTGCCGCTTACGTTTATACAATAGAATTCCAGAAACGTGGCCTCCCTCATATACATCTGCTGCTGATTATGGCTCCTGAAGATAGAATCCGTAACCCAGAGGAACTTCATGACCTGATTTCAGCGGAAATTCCCATTAATAATGATTCTTAATTACGAAATCTGATGCTAAAATGGGTGATTCACAATCCGTGTGGGAAACTAAACCCAAATGCACCGTGTATGATTAACAAAAATGGGTGCATGAAATGTCGCTTCAACTATCCTAAAATGTTTAATGAAATCCCTTCTTTAGCGGACGATGAAAAACCAAATTATCGACGTAGATATAATCCACGGTTGGATCAACATAGTTTAGAATTTTCTCACGAGCATGCTGTTTATCGAAAGGATATAAATGGTTGCTAAATAACAAGAGATAACCATCACGTAGCTCCATACAATGCTTATCTGTTGAAGAGATGCAAGTGTCATATAAACGTTGAATATGTAGGAAATATTCGTGCTGTAAAATATCTCTACAAATATATTTACAAAGGGAATGATTGTGCAACAATAAAGATCGTTGAAAACCAAAGAAAGCTTATGTATAATGAAGTAGACACCTATATTGAAGGTCGATATATCTCTCCACCAGAAGCATGTTGGCAATTATTTGGCAACGAGATTCTAAAGAAAATCCATTCTGTTCAACACTTAGATATCCATTTACCAGGTCAATTTCGAATTGCAAACATTGATCTAGCATAAGAAGATTTAGCAGATACGGGTCAGAAAGGTTCAACATTAGAGGCATATTTCCGGCATAATCGGGGCATAAAACAAATAGAAGAAAATAATCTTCAGAACGGAAATTCTCAAGAAGTAATATATCACTACTATTGGCAAATTCCTGAATACTTCAAATGAGATGGAAAATCCAGCGAATGGATTCAGAGAAGTCGCCGTTTACGCGGTATTGGTCGAATACATAACGTAAATTTCAACTCCCACCCAGAACTCTACCACTTACGAATGTTGCTGTACCATGTTAAGAATGCAACAAGCTTCGAAGATATGCTAACAGTTAATGGCATTACATATGCATCATATAAACAAGTTTGTTTAGTTCGTGGACTAACTTACGACGACCAACAATGGATTGAAAGTCTGCGAGAATCTGCTACGTCGAAGATGCCACAAGTCACGAGAACGCTGTTTACACAGATTCTCATTTTTGGATCTCCTGAAAATCCAAGACGCCTATGGGAAATGTTTAAGAAAGATTTGGCTGAAGACTTCATCCGAGAAACAGGATGGATGGTTAATTCTGTCGAAGAAGCGCTTAAGCGAGCTTATCGAATTATCGCATTCAAGTTAAATACAGAAGCTGCTGAAGGTAGGAATTTCCTATACTGGGTTCATCAACTTGGTATGGACGATATTGATGGATACGAGAACGTGCTAAATGAAGAAACTATGAACACCAATGAGTCTATTTCTATTGGAGAACATATGTATCAACTTCTTAAAGGGAGACAAATTGAAATTGTTGATACCATCTTACATTCAGTAAACGATTCAACCACTCGATCAAAATGTTTCTTTATTGATGGACCTGGAGGCACTGGAAAGACTTTTTATACAAAACTCTTTATTACATCCTTTCAGGACCAAAGCGTAAAGTAAAGTGCATGGCATTCACTGGGATTGCTTCTATTCTGCTACCTGATGGAAGTACTTCACACAAGACTTTTGGACTTAAAGTTCCATTGACATCGGATTCAATTTCCAACATCAAACCTAGATCCGCTAAAGCAGTCGAACTCAGCAAAGTTGATGTATTTTTAATGGATGAAGCTCCTATGCTGCCAAAATACGGACTTCACAACATAGATCAATTGCTGCGCCCTATTGGAAATCCAATTTTGCCATTTGGTGGAAAGATTATGGTCCTAGGAGGGGACTTCCGTCAATGTCTACCCGTCCAACTACGAGCAAACAGAACTGAAATATTGTATTTATCAATCAAAACAAGTAAGCTGTGGCACCACTTCAATTCAATTTCATTAACAGACAACATCCGCGTTGATCCGGGGAGAATTTGCAAATATCTTTTGAAACTTGTAAATGGGGAGCTACCTCAGAACGCGATGGGTGAAATCGAACTACCCGTAGATATACTTTTAAATGGTCATCTCATTGATGAAGTCTTTGGAAACTGCATAAAGAAAGGAAGTTACGAAGAAATGAAGGATCGAGCTATCCTTGCGCCCTTAAATAAAGATGCCAGCAATTTAACGCCGAAATTATTGAAAAGCTTCCTGGAGAGTATAAAATCTACCACAGCTACGATTCCGTCAAAGATCAACCTGAAGGAGCAGTCCAGTTTACAACGGAATTTCTCAATTCCATCGAAATAGCTGATTTGCCACCTCATGAGTTAAAGCTTAAAAATAACGTAATAATCATACTATTGCGCAATTTAGATATTTCAGAAGGCCTTTGCAATGGAACAAGGCTAATTGTTGAAGATCTTTGCAATAACATAATCAAAGCAAAAATAATCACAGGGGAATATTCAGGTATCGAAGTACATATTCCGCGAATAACTCTCGATTCAAGTAGAGGTCAATTTGGATGCACGATGCAAAGGCATCAATTTCCTGTGAAGCCAGCATTTGCAATAACTATACATAAAGCTCAAGGTCAGACCTTCGAATTTGTTGGTGTGAACTTACGGACACCTGTTTTCATGCATGAAATGCTCTACGTTGCTTTTTCCAGGGTTAAGAGGCAAAACAACTTAAAGGTACTTCTACTTACAGAAAATCCTCATCACATTCATAATGTTGAATGGAAAGAAGTATTGAATACACTAACAACCAATCAATTTAGTATTTAAAAGACTGCAGAAATATGTAACAAAATGGTTTACTAGAAAGTACTACGAAAGGGATATAGATTTGTAAATAAATATAAAGCTCAAAAAACGAATATTTAGTATGTGTTATTATTATTTTTAGAAAGTAGAAATGACATGTTCATGTAGAAATAAATACGCTTAAATAATAAATAAATAACATTTTTTCAATGCAATATGATCGCAGAATAAAAAAATCACCGAGTGATGCTCGGCGTACCAGGTACTATTGATATATAGGGGAGACCGGAGCATATGTGAACATGGTGCAGATGTGAACGTCGCAATTTTTCACTACTTATTACATGTTTTTTTATTTGAAAAAAATTACCAAAGATGGTAGCACCTGCAGACATATGGTAAAAATTTTTTGAAGCTCTTTGATATTTTGTTTGTCCTCAGTAGCCAAAACACTGTTTATAAATCTCAAAAGTAAAATCTCAGTTCGAACTTGATAAACTAATAACTTTATTTATAATAAACCACTCATACTACAATATATATATTAAAACACACATACACACATAAATAACTCCTGCATTCAACAGTTAAAGGTATATATAAATATTATACAGACATACAAACAATAAATACAATAAATCCAACTGGAGTGATCCGGTCATCCAAGGCTGTCGCATAGATGGCTGGTGGCTTCCCCAACATGGTTTATTAGTGAGAAATTGAGGACTCAGGCATCGGCCGGAGTAGCTCAGTGGTTAGAGCAGCAGTCTTGTATACTGTGGTCCCGGGTTCTATTCCTGGCTCTGGCTAATTTTTCACTCCAGTTGGGTTTATTGTATTTATTGTTTGTATGTCTGTATAATATTTATATATACCTTTAATAACTTTATTTGTTTATTTAACGGTTTAACATATACTATGAAAACTAATAAATGTTTTTTTATAAAGTTTTTTTTTTCTTCTAAAATTGAGAAATGTTAATGTTTGAATTGAACAATTGAACTCTAGCAGCCATGTGGGGCACTTATGAACAGACTAGTTGGGGTAGATGTGAACAGTTCTTACGTCATACGTGCCCCAATAATCATTCTGTGATTCTGTTCCTTTGAGTTAACTTCATGAGAAATAATGTCAGCTCCAATATCTATCATTTTTCTGAAATAGAAGACAATTCCGTCATACAAAGCTGATTTTCTATTGAAACTTCCACAAACAAATCTGTAAGCAAGTACATAAACAGCAACAATCTCGTTTATGTTCAATGGTAATTTTAAAAAAATTAATGTTTTCTAAAATGCAACAAGTGTTATGTATTATTTTACTAAACGGTTTACAACTATATTTCTTATGGATTGTTAATACAAAAAGTATTACGATAAACAACTTTGCAATTTTTTTCTATTTCGTTTGTTCCAAACTTGCAATGATG
Source organism: Maratus speciosus (assembly GCA_963932465.1). Lineage (NCBI taxonomy): Eukaryota > Metazoa > Arthropoda > Arachnida > Araneae > Salticidae > Maratus > Maratus speciosus. Next base: position 311,589,060 of record OZ010792.1, read on the forward strand.
GCTTACTTCCATCTCTAAAACAGTGCTTTGAATAGAGATAGATACCAGTAATATTTTAAGAAAGTAAAATTTTTAAAATGTACATCCGGATTGTAAGCAACCTCCCCCCCCCCCTCTTTCAATAACAAAAGAAGTTAAATTTGGATGCGGGTCTTATAATTGAGCTTTTTTTCAATCATTAAAAAGCCCTTCTGTATCATTATAATTTAGAAGTAAATATGGTGAGAATATTAACAACAAGGTGAGAACAGGGGTAAGAATATTTCGTATTTCGGCAGATTTCAGATAAATATTATCTAAATGCCCCCTCCCTAAAATCTCCACAAAACAAAAACCCCTAAGCAAAATTTAAAAGCTTTATTTTATTTTTCAAATTTACTTCTTTATTAATTTTATTGCAACAATATTTAATCAGTCACCTAAGCCTCCTTCCTCCGCAAATTTACTTATTTGCATTTTATAATCTTTTTCTTAAACATATCACTCAGAAACTAGATAAATATATAAATGTATATTTATTTATGGTGATTTTAACAGATAATACAACTAATGATTATAACGCAAATGAATAACAGAATAAAAAGCATGTCAAAGTATATTTTTTTCCTTTTGTTCACATGTGCCCCATGCGTGTTCACAACTACTCCGCCGGTGGACCACATGTGAACAATTTTTTGAATTTATAAAACTCTTTAAAAAAAGTAAGAAGAACTATAAAGGTGATTTTTAAAAAAATTACCATGAGTAAAAAAAGGCTCTGTTTACTAAATTTAGTAGTTTTTGTTTATAGAAATCAACCCAGTTATGAGAAAAAGCTATATTTATGTGAACTGTTCACATGTGCCCGAGTCTCCCCTGAACTAAGTCATTTTTTGTCATGGCAAAATATACGTTTCAAGGATGTTGAATCTAACCCGCTACAAATTAGTGCAGAAGTTTTCCAGCATATGCATTTCGTTTTCAATAAGCGCACATTTTAAATGCGTTTTTCTAAATATACACAATTTTCACTTCCTTGTTTATAGAGAGAGAAAAAAAACATTATATTCGGAAAAATTATTAACTTCTGATATTTGATGGATTTACACGTTTCGAGGTATCTTGGATACAATTTTATTTTTTGAAAATACAAAAGCAGTCCAAAAAAAGCCCAATAATTGTCTGTATGTGTCATTGTGCGTGGCATACCAATTTTGCGATCAATCTAACTGAAGAGCTAATGCACGGGAAAAATTTTACATTTAGTTAGACTTTGTCATGAAGTGGTGTTGATTAAGCTTCGGTGCGTCTCATAACAGTTGGAAGCGCTACGTTGAGTTTTCCATGATTTCTATTATAGCTATATGTCCACATCTGGATGGAATTGCACCGAATTAAATTCGTAAGATGTTTATTATGAAAATCTAAGCTGTTTAAATTTTGGTATTGATCTCTCAACAAGGGGCGTATGCTGCATTATAATATTTTGGGGGATGGCTATTATAGATGTATCCCGGCTTCTTTTGGGTAAAAATGTACCAAATTTTAAATTTGAGGACATTAATTAAAAATATATTTATTGATTCAATTTGGATTTGAATACCGAAAAGTAGGGATGAGACGGGCTTAGTCCAAGCCCGAAATCCCGAACCCAGGCCCGACACGTGCTCGGGCTCATTCTTTCTAAAATAGACAGTTTTATTTATTCTCGTATAGAAATACCCCCCCCCCCCCTTAAAAATTACGTGTTCCATTTTAAGTCATTTTAATACTCAGAATGAGAAAATAAACAGATTTTTTTTCCTTTTACTTACCCAGCAGTAGTATAGGGTAAGTCTTGTAATCGTTTTGAAAATCGAAAAAAAAAATTTGACGGGTTTACATGTTTCAGACACTGGAGATTCCGAGAAACATATTTTTAGAAAAAGAATTTTGCCGTCCGTCTGGGTGTGTGTCTGTGAACGCTCTATCTCCCGAACATATTGAGATAGATACTTGAAATTTGGTGTGTACTTAGGAAGTAATAATGGAAAGAAGCCTATTGAACATCAGTAACCTCGATTATCCGGAACTATTTTTTTCGGACTCTCGAAATATTCGTTCTGATAAAACGTATACAAAAATTTTTGAAATTGGTTATTTGAAAGGAGTGAATATAAAAGACAATAAAAAAACATAAATTTTGCATAAAGAATGACGTCGATCGGATAATTAGTTGCCGAGATATTTGTAATCCTATTTTTCACACTCTTCGTTTCTGGATGATCCTGTATTCCATTCAAATTTCCATTCAAAGATGTGTTTTAATTGGAAATGAGACGCTTAATCCGACGCAGTAAACTGTTAGTTAATATGATTATAACTTTTCGAGTTACAGGGACGTTTATTTTACGCAATTCGGTACTACTCGGTTATTCCGCCGACCAAAAAACTATCGACAAACTATAAGATTAAATGCCAATAATGGCTTATCGTAAATATCAAGCATTCAATCCATTTCCATACCTATAAGAGGGGTTACCATAGGGGAGATCTTGTGCTGTCGCTAAATGACGCCAAGTTTGTCGCCAACTTGCCAATATATTGCCAAATTTGGCGACTAAAAGTCGATGGGGCGACTTAGTCGCGAAAAGTGACGCCAAATTGGCTGTATCTCTAATATGTCCCCAAATTCCCATAGACTTCCATTGTAAACCAATAGTGTTTACTTGCTTACAGAAAATCAACAAATTGAGATATTTTAATGCAACAAAATGTAATATAAGCTTAAGGGATTATATTACTTATATTTAAGAGAGTCCAAGTAAATTGAATTATGAATAAAAGTAACTTGATACAATGCTTAGCAAATATCGCATGTTTTATTTTTATATTTTATATTATGTATATCCATGATGGGTAAGTAACGGTGGCCCCCAACGACTAGTTTTAGTAGCAGTAGAACTCTGTTTTACAAGAAAACTTGTGATTTATGTATGGCATTGACGGCGAGCGATGAACTGTTGATACGGCGCCATTAGGATATTTTTTAATTGGAATGTTTATTTATTATATTCTTTTTTAGTGATCTAACGCGAAATGAATATTTTCTTTTAAATCAATCAACGTTAGCGCACTGTAAAAAAAACCGGACTAAAATACGGAAATACTACTGGCAATCTAGACGCCAGTACTATTTCCGTTTCTTTACGGGAAGTTTTACCCATAAATTACAGAAACAATTCCGTTTTTAATCAGAAAAACGGAAAATTGCCTGTAATTTATGGATAAAAATTCCCGTAAAAAAAAACGGAAATAGTACTGGCGTCTAGATTGCCAGTAGTATTTCCGTTTTTTAGTCCGTTTTTTTTTTTTTTTTTTACAGTGCGTAAGGTTTCCAAATTTTCAGTCTTCTATTTTCTGCGAATGTTAATAGCTCTTTATATAAAAATAATGTTAGTGATCCTATCCATTTTTCTTCCTGAACTCTGTTCATGCTGTGGCTCTGCTCTTTATATTCACGATGTCACTTTCATTCGTAAGTAGATAAAATTGGCATGTATTGTTATCCGCGATAGAACACAATCGAGCAGTGTTTCCTCTTTTCCTATAAAGATGTACACCTTTTATAGGAAACAAAAAAACTTTATTCAAATTTTCATCATATAAGTAGTCATTTCTGCAAATTTCATTCGGTTATTCATAAAACGCACTTCGTTAAGATGTCCATCCGCCTGATCCTTGCGGGAGAAAAATATGAGAGTCTTTTTAAGGATGTATATTTTTATTTATTACTAAACTTATCTCTTTTGATAAGATTGTATGTAAATTTCATAAAATTAATTATGTGCTAGGGATTAAGTTATTTTCATGAAAGAAGTTTTTTAAAAATGAGACATTACATTTAGAACTTTTAAATATTATGCAATTTTTTTGTACTTTTTTCTCAGTATCGGGTTCTCGGGCGGGCTCGGGCTTTGATGCCACAAATTGTTTCGGGCTCGGATTTAAAATCGTCGGGCTCGGGCGGGCCCGGGCTCCGAAAAGTGAGCCCGAACTCATCTCTACCCAACAGGGGCTGCTGTTGCGCTATGCTTTTAATTTATTCCCTGATCATTGAAAGTTCATGTTAAATTCAAATAAAGGCACGACACGAAACATTATGTAATTGGAATGACAAGGCTGTAACTTTTTAGACCACTCTTTTGAATAAAAATTGAGTGAAAGTTTTATTTTTTCGGCGGGAGTTTTCTCTCGCGCTAGAATGCGTTGCAAGTCAGCTTAAATTGTAGACCAAAACTAAGGACTGTCATTCGATGATATCATCTCATATTAAACAGAGTCGTCAGTTCGAATCTTGTCATTCCAAAGCAACAAAATGTAATTATAATAATTTAATCATGGAATTATTTGAACTTATATATCAATTTTCCACATTTTAGTCAGTAATTGAAACGTTAAAACATGTAGCTTATTAGTTTCCTTTAGGAAATTCCATTTTGAGTCAGTTTTCACTTTCAAAAATCATTATGTTACTAGTAATATGTAGTACATAAATAATACACGAAACAAAAATATTTCCAGAATTCACTTTTCAGCAAATGCGTTGTCATAATGTATTATTTTCTAAATGGATGCAATGTTTGTTACAGTCTGCTGATGAAATGCAAGTTAATACAATCAACGGATAAAGAAGTTGTGGTTTTGATTTCAGGTATAACCCAGGAGGAAGGGGCAGTGTGGAAGGAGCATCGCCGATTTTTCTTACAGGCAGCAAAAAGTTTTGGTTTCGGAAAACGTGAATCAGAAGAGTTAATTCACGAGGAAGTCAAAACCTTAATTAGCGATCTAAAGAAAGAAAAGGAGCAGCCTTGTGATATCAAACTGCACATAGCTTATGCAGCCAACAGTGTCATAAGCCAGATTCTATTCTCTAAGAAATTTGAAAAACATGGAAGTATTTTTGAAAATGTCACTAATGGCGCAAGTCGTTTAGTTGAAATGTTCACAGATCAACGTTTCATGCTAATTGGATTTATTTATGAGTAAGTATTTCTACAATATATCTGTTTACTTTCTATTTCCAAATAAATGGGTCAATCAACAATTCTTTGCACCAAAGGTGAGTTAGGTTTTTTTTGTTGCCATTGCTTTGTTTTTATGTTTGAAAATATATCCATAATTATAACAGTTGTAGATTTCCAAGTGGGGAAAAATGTCCGGGGCTTCGAACCAGGGATGTTTTGACTGAAGCCGCTAATGCTTTACCAACTGAGGCATCCCCGAAGAACCTGGATGACTAATTCACACAACTAACTTTTAACTTCACTTATTAATCTAGTAAAGATAGCAAATAAATTTTTGAATTAATTATTGATTAAGTTTTAACACAATTATTCAGTTGGTAAATAAATCTTAAGCGTTGTAAATTTCCAAGTGTGTGAAAAAAGTTCGGGTCAGGGCTCGAACCAGGGATGTTTTGGGTGAAGCCGCCATGATATACCAACTGAGGTATCCCGGAAGAATCTGGAGGACTAATTGATCCAACTAACTTTTAACGATCACAGCATCTGGTCTGATATCTGTATCAGCTCATCAGAATAAATAGAAGGTTATTATTTTTGAAACAGCAGTAAACGCTGCATGCGTAATTAAGGTTAGTTGGGTGAATTAGTCCTTCAGATTCGTCCGGGATGGCTCAACTGGTAGAGCATTGGCGGATTCAGCCAAGACAGCCGTGGTTCGAACCCTGGCCCGAACATTTTTCACACACTTAGGAATTTACAAAGGTTACGATTTATTTACCAATTTAATTACGTTAAAAATAAATAATTAATTAATTCAAAATTTTATTTGATATGTTTACTAGATTAATCAGTGAAGTTTTAGATTCGCTAACAAGCAAAACAATTTTATTTTGTTTCCAGGATTTATCTCCTATTTTAGCGTGCCCAAATATTTTGGCTTGTTCCATACGGTACCTTGTAAAAACAAAAACATTAACAAGTAGCAATTTGCTTGCGTAATTGTTAAAATATGCCGAGTGGTATTTGTGTGCCTATTTTTATTAGAGGAAATTATACTGCTAGGCATAATTCAAAATTTACTAATTAAGCCACAGTTTGACTAAACTTCATTGTTATACTTCATTTGGCGAACATAGACTTAAATTAATTAGAAGAATTAAAATTAATTCCAAATAAATGGTAATTTACAATGTGTTTTGAATATTTTCCACTCATTTGATTTTTCATTTGAAATTTCGAATTTTTTTATAAACCTTTCTAAGCGAGCATTTAAAGCTTAAAAGTAACCACCATGCCAAATTCTAAACTTCTAGTAAAAGTTTATACTTCAACTATGTTACAGAAATCGAAATTTTAGAACGTTTTTTGTTCCTGCACAATTTCATATTTCTAAATTTTTAAAAACTGCTCTGCGTGTGCATTTGTATTGACGTCTCTAAAATAACCACCATGTAAATTTCAGTTCTTTATAGTTTCAGATAAATCATAGTTTAGAAGGGTTTTAGATAGTTTCTCGCTCATTTCGCCCTTTTAAATTTCATATATTTTTAGAAACCGTTCTTTGCGAGCACTTAAATCTTAAAAATAACTTCTATACCAAATTTCAAGTTTCTAGCTCAACATCTTCACAAAAATCGCAATTTTAGAACGTTTTCTGTTTCTGCACACTTTCATATTTCTAACTTAAAAAAAAAAAAACTCTGTGTGTGTATTTGCATTGACGTCTCTGAAGTAACAACAGCCATGTCAAATTTCAGTCCCTTACAGTTTCACATAAATCATAATTTAGAAGATTTTTAGATAGTTTCCCCACTCATTTCACCTTTTAATTTTCACATTTTTTTAGAAGCCGTTCTTAGCGAGCACTTAAATCTTAAAAATAACTATCATGCCAAATTTCAAGTTTCTATCTGCAGTAGTATCACAAAAATCGCAATTTTAGAACGTTTTTTGCTTCTGCCCTTTTTTAAATTTCGAACTCTGTAAAAACTGTTCTGTGCGAGCATTTACGTCTTAAAAATAACAGACATGTCAAATTTTAAGTTTCTATCCCTAACAATTCTAAAAACACCAGTAATTTAGACCATTTTCCGCTCATTTCACACCTTTAAATATCGAATTTTTAATCAGATGTTTATACCGTGCATCTGTATCTTAAAATTAACCACACTACTAAATTTCAAGTTTCTAACCCATCAAATCCAACTAAATCGTAATTTAGAACGTTTTCCGCTCATTTCAACCTTTGAAATTTCAATTTTTTTAGAAACAGCTCTAAACAGCATTTACGATTTAAAAGTAATCATCATGCCAAATTTCACTCTTCTATGGTCACAAGCATTTTGCCCTTCATTATTTTTTTAATCTGTCCGATAGTTGCAGAGATTACACCCTATAAACAAAGAAACAAACAAACACACTAACCTTACTACTTTGTATTAATAGTATACATTATTTTAAATATTTGCTTTGCTAAAGCATAGTTAATGGTACATCTCAGTGATTCTTAACCTGGGACGTATGCCCAACTGGGAGGCAATTTGATTTTTAAGAGGGAATTCCAGATTTGTTATTAACCCATTTTCCTGTTAGTTTATTTTTTCCTTTTTTGAAAAAGTCATATCTTATACTATAATACGAGCAAAAATTGTGGGTGTGTGTAAATTTTATCTTAAAAACAGTTCTAACGATTTTGACTAAATTTTGTATTTTACCATTTTCGGGCACGAGAAAACCACTGGGCTAGGTCCCATGTTCGGGGAAATTCAATTAGTGGGTCATTTTGGGTCATAATGGGTCAAGTCATGCTAATTATATCTAAAAAACAGTTCAAACGATTTTAATTAAATTTTATATGCAACCGTTTTTGGGCACGAGAAGACTATTGGGCTCGGTCACATGTTCGAGAAATTTCGATTAGTGGGCTATATTTGGGTCACTATGGGTCAAGCCCATTTTATCTAAAAAACGGCTCTAACGATTTTCACTAAATTTTCTATTATATCATTTTGGATTACGAGAGGACCATTGGGCTAAGTCACATGTTTGAGAAAATTCGATTAGTGGGTTATTTTATGGGTTACTATGGGTCAAGCTAATTTTATCTAGAAAACGGCCCTAACGATTTTGACGAAATTTTGAATTTTACCATTTTCGGGCACAAGAATACCATTGGACTAGGTCGCATGTTCAAGAACATTCGATTTGTGGGTCATTTTGGGACACAATGGGTCAGAGTCAAGCAAATTGTATCTAAAAAACGGTTCAAACGACTTTAACAAAATTTTGTATTCTACCGTTTTAGAGCACGAGAAGATCGTTGGGCTTGGTCACATGCTCGAGAAATTTCGATTAGTGAGTCATATATGGGTCAAGCTAATTTTATCTAAATAAGGCTCTAACGATTTTGACTGAATTTTGTATTAGATCGTTTTCAGTCTTGAGAAGAACACTGGGCTGGGGCACATGTTCAAGAAAATTAGGTTAGTGGGTCATTTTGGGGTCACTGCGGGTCAAGCTAATTTTATCTAAAAATCGGCTCTAACGAATTTGAAAAAATTTTGCATTCTATCATTTTCGGGATCAAGAAGAGCATTGGGCTAGGTCGCATGTTCAATAACATTCCATTAGTGAGTCATTTTGGGTCACAATGGGTCAGGGTCAAGCTAATTATATCTAAAAACATCTCATACTATTTTGACAAAATTTTGTACTATGCCGTTTCCGGGTACAAGACCATTGAGCTAGGTCACATGTTTCAGAAATTTCGATTAGTGGATCCTTTTTGGGTCACTACGGTTCAAGAGAATTTTATCTAGAAAACAGCTCTAACGATTTTGTTTAAAGTTTGTATACTATTCTTTTGGGGGCTGGAGAAGACCAAGCAGCTATGTCACATGTTCGAGAAAATTAGATTAGTGGATCATTTTGGAATCACTGCAGGTGAAGCTAATTTTATCTACAAAACAGCTTAAATGTTGACTAAATTTGTATCCTACCGTTTTTGATTACCAGACCATTGAGCTAAGTCACATGTTCGAGCAGATTTGATTAGTGCGTCAGTATGGGTCACTACGGGTCAGGGTTACGAAACCGCGAAGTTGGCGAAATATTGGCAACATTTGCCAAAAAGTCGACTTTCAAGATTACGAATGTCAAAACACATACTCGGCGCTAAACGCAAGAATGTCGCCAAATGTGGCTATTTTTGTCGAAAAAATAAGCATTCAGAATGTAAAAGAATATTTTAGAAATTCTTAATAGGACTCGAGATACATGGTTAAGCCAATCACAGTTGAGCTAAAAATGTAATTTGGATTGATGTCATTTCGTTGTAAATGTGTAAATAGAGTAAAATTTAGAAGCATGTACAGTCGTGGGAAAAAAAAAAGTAAACACGCCCTACTAACTCCTCGACAAATTACCGTAGGCGAAAGTTACCGGTACCGAACGATTGGAAATAAAATTTACTTTTAAATGATGATATAAAATTTGCTTAGGGGGGCCATCTACATATTAAAACGAATCCAAACTTCATTTTTTTTTTCAATGTCATTACCCAATTTTAACTAGATATTTCAACTCTTCGGTTCAAACTATGCCTATAGACACCAGAATTCACGTCATTTGAATTACAAACATTCAAAATTTAGTGCTTCTAATGTTAAATTACATTTTCATATTTTGATTTATATCTCCTGAAATTATGCTCCTAATGCGCTAATTTTTTCTGTAGCAATAATACTAATATACTCAAATATAAATACGTTGAGTTTGCAATTTTTATAATTTTTTTATATGAATTATGAATTATGAAACTAATATTCGAAAAAATTATGAATTGCAACCTACAATTTTTTTGATGGATTTATATTTATTACATCCTGCTTTATGGAATTCCAAAATTTCACATTTTTCTTCCAAGTAGTTTTCAAATTATGCTTAAATAACGTCAAAATGATGGTTTCAGGGCCGTCTATGATAGAAGTGACTAGATATTTTGAAATTTCTTCAGCTGTCCTGTAATCTAGCAGGCTTCATTGGCTACTTGAGTGGCGCTTAAGATGGCTTGATCAAGAAGAGGGCTCTTTGGGTTAACAATCGAGTACCGAACTTCAATTCGGATACAACCCTTAAAATACGCTCGTTTTAAAATAAATAATTTCTCGGAAACTTATGGTACGAATTGCATAAAAATTTGTTTATAGGCTAATTGAAGGGTGTAGAGTTCATTTATGCTATCAGAATTGTGTACTGCTATTGAAAAAAAAAAAGTTATTGTTCGTTTTAATATGTAGATGGCCCCCTAAAGAAATTTTAGATACATAATTTAAAAGTAGACTTTATTTCCAATCGTTCGGTACCAGTAACTTTATTCTACAATAATTTGTTGAGGAGTTAGTAGGGAGTGTTTACTTTTTTTTCCACGACTGTACATACTACTTACTTTTCATATTGATTGTTTTTGTAAGTATGTGTTTTTGTATGTAACATGCTTTATAGCAATAATACAGAAAGAATGATACAGTGAGAATATTCTATCGAGTTGAACATAAAGCTATTTTTGACCGAGCTATGATCGGTCATCCCCGCTTGTTGTAGAATAAAAGAGCATGTAGATGTTTTAAAATAAAATTTAAAAAAAGGATTTTTTTATTCAGTTAAAAAATCCTTATGCAAAAGCTTAATGGAATTATCCTTCTATATATAAAAAAAAAAGTTTTGATTTGGAAATGGACCAATGAAAATCTGCGTAGATATTCCCGGCAGATCGGCATCCAATTTGAATGCTTAAGCATGGCCTTTCTTCGTTAATATTAAAAAAACTGTTGCATACAAAAATATGAAAATCGGTAGTATTATAGAGAAATGTTTGATAAACACGCTGTTGCAGACAGTTTTCAAATCGAAGAATTATTCTAAGAAATATTTAATGTCAAAGTTGGACAAAATCGTTCTATTAAAAAAGTTTTATAGGAGTAAAAACTGTACATAGGAATTTAATCATTTTTAGATCATTTTATGCGTCAGAATTTCCCAGTGTGAAGACTGCATTTAGTTTTTTAATTTGACTCATTTTTTGAGGTTTTATTTCTATTTTAAATTCAAATTTTCAGCATTACGAGAGATATTTTTTACACATTTTAGAAAATTAAATTAATTTAAACTGTTGCCAACTGTATAAACAATAATGTTTGCTTCAAATGAAAGATTTATTTTACACGTAACTATTATAAACAGAAAATATAAAAAGCAGGAACTCATTGAAAATTACGTCATACAAACTATATTTACACATGAATTTTAAAAGAGAAAGAATGTTGTAAAATAATAAATTCATTAACATGCGTTAGAAGTCTTAAATAGGAGAATTTACGTCACATTTACGTCACATTACACTTATTACGTAAAATGAACAAAAAATAATATTGCAAAACAGTTTAAATTTAAAAATTGCGCGAGACATTTATTTGATATTTTAAGATGATCATAATATTTCATTTCTAACAAAAATATTTTTACGTGAATATTAAAAAGAAAAAGAAAAGTTTGATGAAAATTACGTCAGATTATAATTGTCAGATTCAAATCATAATTAAATCTTCCGAAATCTTTTTAAAGACGATCAAATTAGCGTGCTGTTAGTCTGCGGTGTCCGAACGGGGGTTGACGAGCGTAGCTTGTAGGGGGCAGAGCCCCCCCTAGTTACATAAACAAATAATTACTTATTTGGACAAGATATACATATATATATATATATATATATATATATATATATATATATATATATATATATACATATATATTTAAAAAGTTTTGTAATTTTTCTGGTTGTAATTGTATTTTAGAATTTTCTTCCAACTTTCCAGTAATATTTATTCGAGGGCACCTGCATTTCTATTCGCTCTGCAGTATGCTGCATGAAGAAACTTTTACACGTGAAACTACTCAATAAGGCTTTATCTAAAGCTAACTAGTTTGAACACATTGAAACTAAACATATTTCAAATATATAAACGAAGTATTACAAATCCTTAATGATGATTAATGACTAAATTAATGAATTCATAGGCGTAACCAGCCTTCTGAACGGGGGGGTGCCCAGACTTCTTAACCTGAACATGCTAGATACAAACAATATCTTATATAGTAAAACCTGCTAAAACGGTACCTCATAAAACCGGTCGAATTTCCGTTTTAGATAGGTTTTCATTTTAGAAGGTATAGTTGTGTGGTATTTCTTTTAAAAAGGGCTCAAACGCGATTTTTGTTTGCGTGAGGAGGGATGAGAAGGGATTCAAAGCATCAAAACTAGATCTAATGGTAAAAAAGAAAAAAAAAATGTAAATCTCTTTACAGCAGTGACATAAGACAGTGACTAAGAGTGGTCACAAGTGTAAAATCTTTTGGCACCCTAACTTCTGATAAAGATTAAAAAAGGGCTTTAATCATGCTGGAAACTTCTATAGGCATAGGGGAACACTGCATGAGATCTAAAATTATCTCAAAGTCATGTAGATGAAATTTTGCGGTATGATAAATCTCAGATAATTGCGGCACGCCAGTACATACGCACGAAAGTTTTTGAGAATGAAACTCCATGACTTCTTAGGGATCACCAGAGGGACCCAAGAAATTTTGGAGGAAAGTCTATACAAATAAATATTTTATTATCGTAATTTCCGTAAATCGTAATATCGTAATTTCCTGCCAAACTATGGATCAAACAATCATGTTTCGATCCAGAACTTTTATTTCATTATTGAAGCTAAATATTTATTACGATTTAACAAGTTACGTTTTATGGAACAAGATTTATGGGTTCGAAAGTAATTGTTTGATCCGCGGATTATAGACCGTGAATTACGGTAATTCATGTTTTTACCACAAAATGTGTCGAATATATTAAGTAGGTCATGATAATATACACTAAATTTTATCAAGATAAAGATTATACTGTCATGATGCGACTGTAATAATAAAGATAGGTACTTGTCTGTCTATGTGTGCATGTATGCGCGAGCGTTGAACTCTGTAAAAACAATGCAGCCCGTACAGCCGTAAGATTTGTCAGGACCTGTATGCCTGAAGTCATGCATATCGAAGACAATTTCTGGAATTTTTCAATTAATGTTTTATGCGAATTTTTTAATATTTTGCGGCATTTTTTTTTTCAAATTAGTAAAAAATAATCCGATTTCAATATTTTATACAGTATAAACTTTGTCTTCTTTTCAATAAAGTGTTTTCGAGATTCTTGCAGCGATTTTTCAATTTTTAACAATTTTTGAATGTTATTTTTTATAGGGTTTTTTTTTTTTTTTTTTTTTTTTTTTGCATTTCGTGGTGATTTTTTTTTTTTTACATTCCTAAAAGGAATCCGGTTTAAATCTTTTACCCAATTAGTTAATTTCGAACCCCGTAGTTTTTTAATCTTTTCCGAATTTTTAATGCGATTTTTAGCGGTGGTTTTCGTGCTTTGAGGCGATTTTTTTTACTTTTTTGAAACAGAAAAAACTCTCCGGTAATTTTTTCAATTGCCGTGGTTAAATGTAAATTGGGAGAATGCCAAATCAGTTCTTATAAGGAAGTTGAAGGCTTGAAATAAAATACGCAATAATTCAAGATTCGCTTCTTTCGAGACAGAAGACTTGCTCGTAGCTTGCTCGGGAGTACGTTGCCGAAGGCAGTCCCCACCTCAATCCTAGAATAGTTTAATTCTACGTTCGTTAAAAAAAAAAAAAAAAAAAAAAAAAAAAAAAAAAAAAAAAAAAAAACGAAACTTCACTAGTTATGAACTTTTCTTTGAGGGATAGCGTTTGAATTAACGAGCGGGATCGCGCGATTTGCGCACAGAAAAGGAGAGTTCCGCATAACAAAAAATGCTGTGCGGTATTTCCCCTCTCCAAGTTCTTTCACAGACCAGTGATTCTTCAGTGAGTATTTAAAAAAAATTTTGAAATCCGCGATTTTTATTTCTTTTATGGAATTTTTCAAAGTTAATTTGTGAATCGGCCCCGGAAAAATTTGAGAATTTCTGCAAACGATCGTGGAAAAATATCGGGAATTTCGATAAGAGGGCAGAAAATAATCGCGAATTTCGTCGAAAGATTGCACAAAAAATTACGAATTTCGATAAACGATTGACGAAAAATGTTTGCAAATTTCGTCAAAATGTCACGGAAAAGAGTAGTGGATTTTGTTAATTGGTACGAAAGATATCGAGAATTTTCCCGATCGGTCGCGCAAAACTATCGCGAATTTCGACAAATGATCCTTGTAAAAAAATCAGTTTCGTCAATCGGCCGCAACAGAAAATAAATTTCATCAAAGGATCGCGGTAAAAGCGAGAATTTCGTCAAAGGATCACAGAAAGAAAAAACGAATTTCGTCAAAAGATCCTAGAAAGAGAATGCGAATTTCATCAAAGGATCGTGCTAAAGAAGTCAATTTCGTCAAAATATCGCGGTAAAAAATGCGAATTTCGTCAAAGGATCGCTGTAAAAAATACGAATTTTGTCAAAGGTTAGTGGTGAAAAGTGCGGATTTCGACAAAAAATCGCGTAGAAAGACGTGAATTTCGTCAAATGATTTTGGGAAAGAATTGTAAATATCATGATATGATCGCAGAATTAAATCGCGAATTTGATCAAAATTTACTGCACTGGGCTAAAAGATTGAAACCAGGTTCCCTATTCTTACTTTCAAAAGAACGCCACGAAACGAGAAGAAACTTTAAAAATCGTATAAAAATTTTCAGAGAAAAAAAATTACTATATTGAAAGGCTGCAACCATATTCCTTTTACGAATATCAAAAAATGGCTGCGAAACACGAAATGGAACCAACCAACCTCCAGATTAATTTGAATTTTCTGTGCTATTATTTTTCATTTTCAAAGGAAGCAGGGTCTGTATACACCCTCCTATTTCCCCCGGCTAATCGCATTTTAGAATATCGTTTCACATCTGCCTTTCCTTTCAAATTTTTTTTTTTTTTGCCTCTTTCTAGATTTTAAACTACGAAAGCAAAGAGACAAATACTTTCTATCCTCGTCAAGAACTTGCGTTAAGGCTGTTCTCAATTCCAAAAAGGCAACTTTGTGACATAAGTTTTAATTTATTTTTGTTCGGAAATGCATGAATCTAGCTGGTGTTATTGTTCAGAAACTATGTCATCGAGCTGTTTTTTTTTTTTCGGGTTTTTTTGCAAACGCAATAGATCTTCCAGAAAAGAGTGTCAAAGTGGGCGTTTTGAACCGTATTTGCACGCGGAAGGAGAAAGAGCAATCAAGAAAGAGCGAAAAACGTGCTTGTCACGTGATCCAAATCCGCTTCTAACTCAATACATAATTGATTGATCAAAAAATGGAAAATACAGTTACATTCCAAATCGCCCCCATGGCCAGGCTTTCCGTTAAAAAATGAATCTGTAAATGTCTCAGAACGTTTTGCGCTTGTTGAGCAGAGCAGTTGAGAAAAGCCTTAATTTCTCATGAAATTGCAGAAACATGAAATAGGAAGAACGGTGTTACAAAAAATCTCCCCCAAACAAAAGACGTCAAAGTGGGATTATAAAGCCACCTTTTTGTCTTACTATGACTAATACAGATTCTTGTAAATTTTCTAGTTTTAAAAAAGACAAACAACATAATTTTCTTAAAAAAAAGAAAGAAAGAAAAAAAGAACGTGGGTTTCTTTTTTTATCACATTTCAAAACTTAGGCTGTTAGTTTTCTGAACTAAGCTAATTTGCTAAACTAATTAAACTCTGCTTTCACTTTCTCTTTTTTTCTTCTGTAGATTTCGATTTTTTTAAATAATTGTGCTTGAGTCTGCACACGCGGGGGGGGTGCCCGGGCACCCAGGGCACCCCCCCCCCCCTGGTTACGCCTATGGAATTCCGAAACGGGCTTCATATAAGAAAACCTGTCTTTAGTAAATTTCTTATGGTTCTCGTTCAACCCTCATACGCAGTATATAAATATACATTATGACACATACTTTTTAAAGTTTAAAATTAGTTTATATAAATAAGAGAAAAAATGGCTTTGGTCAATTGAAATAATGAGGAAGAAAAAGCGCGCTAACAGAGAAGCATAATCATATTGGATAGAAATATTGCTACTGAAAATTGATAAAGATGAGAATCCGGAAACCTTTCTTATGTCTTGTGTTATTCATAGGGTGTTTTCAATTTCCAACAACTTTCAATCTTTTCCTAATGAAGATTGAAATCAATTATAAAATGTGCCAATGATTTCAAATTTAATGTCAAATATAAGAATTTCTTCAAGAAATTTTGTGAAGATAAAAATGAGACAATATACAGGGTGAACGGAAAGTAACTGGCAAAATTTTAAAGGATAGTAGAGGGAACCTAAGCAATTATTTTTCGTCATAGAACGTGTGTCCAAAAATGCCGCGTTAAGTGCTGGTGACGAAGAAAAATGTAAAAGATGCAATGAAAGGCAGTGTATCAGGGGCAATAGATGGCGCTTATACGAGTCTTTTCAGGACACACATTCTATGACAAAAATTGTTTATTTTAGTCCCGTCTACCACATTTAAAATTTTACCAGATAGAGTCCGATCATCTCGTGTAACATTTGTTTCACAATGAGATAAATTATAGAAGAGCTATTTTCACAACAACATAAGACCATCATTTAAACTACACTGTTAAAAATTTGCAGCATTCTGGCAGGTCATTTGGCCGTTTTTTCCGAAAACGGTTACACAACCGTAATTTAAACACTATTCTGACCATATTATTGGCCATTTTATGGTCAGAATATAGTTAAATTATGGTTATGAAAGCGTTTTTTCAAAAAAAACAGTCGAATGACCTGCCAGAATGCTGCAAAATTTTCAACAGTGTACAGGGTTAAAACACCAAATAAAATAAACTAAGACAGACTTGAGCACAGTTAAAAAATAAAATATAAAGAATATACTTAAAAACAATTAAAAATACAATATGTAAACGTTTCGACAAGCGACACGCAAGGCATCATCAGTACAAAAAATATCCATTGCATTTCAAATTGCATTTTCTTTATATTTCATTTTTTAACTGTGTTCAAGTCTGTCTTAGTTTATTTTATTTGGTGTTTTAATGGTTTTTAAATTCAGACGTTAAATGTATATGTACTGTAAGTGTACAGGGTGTCCATAATTAAACGACTCTATTTTAAAGTTGTCTACGGACGAAACAATTGTTCAGAATGTTGGGAAATTTTGTGGAGGACATAATAAAGGGACGGGAATTTGTTTGATCGAAAAAAATTACACATTTAGCATATATTTACGATAGTTTAACATGTTGTTATAACAAAATATTTTCCGCCTGACGTTCATCATTTTCAGATATCATCTGGAATCGTAAGATAACATGTTCCACAATTCACAGCAGTGTCTTCTGGGAAATGCTCGGAACGTGTCGTGAAATGCTGTCTTTAGAATCGGGTTAAGTTAATACATAAAATTTCTAAACTATCCTAATAATAAATCTGAATTTTATTAAAAGTCGCCCTTTGGTGGTAAAAATTTGAACTTTTTTTTTTTCTTTCTTACAAAAATTCCCATTCCTTTGTTATGTCTTTCACAAAATTTCACAACTTTATTGAACAACAGTTTTGTCTGTAGACAAACTTTAAAGTAGGGTCGTTTAATTATGGACACCCTGTATATTAAGGTTTTTCCGCTTATTACGAGCTATAAAAGTAGGAACATGGCTAGTACGAGCAAAATATCTGTTCATTCCAATGTGAATTTCGGAAAATAATAGGAAGGAATTAATAAAGAAATTCCATCTGGTGACTGTAGGATTCACTGTGCGCCGAACTGTTCGTCGAATTTCAGTTTCACAGTCTTGCTTTATGGGGGTTTATCAAAAGAATGAAAACAGAAAGTTGCCAAGAAGTAATCATTACTAAAACAAGTCTGAAATTGCTCGTCAAACGTGGCAAATGAGGTGCGTTCGTACTATAACTAGTTTTATAATTATTTTTTGTACCCCATATTGTACTGAATGTATATATTTTTTAACTTCATAAGTGCATAGTCTATAACATCATTAAAATGCACTTGCAATAATTTTTTTCCCATTCCCCGTAATGTAACGGAAAACTTTTGACTGTCCCTGTAATTAAACTATACATCCGATTTTCATAAAATTTGAAATGGCTCGACAAAATTTTGCAACAATTATATATTTAAATTTTCAGACCATTCGGAAGGCTGTAACATCATTAAAACGGACATGCAATATTTTTTTCCCATTGGCCGTAATGTAACGGAACACTTTTGACTGTCCCTGTAATTAAACTATACATCCGATTTTCATAAAATTTGAAATGGCTCGACAAAATTTTGCAACAATTATATATTTAAATTTTCAGACCATTCGGAAGGCTGTAACATCATTAAAATGCATTTGCAATAATTTTTCCCATTGGCCGTAATGTAAAGAAAAATTTTGACTGTCCCTGTAATTAAACTATGCATCCGATTTTCATAAAATTTGAAATGGCTCGACAAAATTTTGCAACAATCATACATTTAAAATTTCAGACGATTCGGTTGGGTAGTTTTTGCTCTGTTATATGCGGACAGACAGACAGACGGACGGACGGACTGAACGACGACTATAGGTGCTACGTATTTATATAATTTCGAACGCACCTAAAAAGAGGTCCTTTTGAGTAATCATGCTGCCATCACACTATTCCCTTCTGAACAATGGAATCCGACTTCTAAACTTACGATTTCTGCTTTATGGCTGCATTACTGTATGTCGTTCGTGTCCTACTAGATGTTACTAGCTGAGCAGCTCGGCTCGCCAACACTCAATCACAGATCGCTAACGGTAATGCAACCGAATGAACTGCGTTTGCGACAGCTAAGGGTTGTTTTCGTGATTGTTTAAATAATATCAATTAAACATTTGAAATTCAGCCTTTATAAATTGATTAAGTAAACGATTTTGCTGCCACTCGGAAATTTATAACGACGCTATTAGAGAAATGTTTTAAATAAGATGTTTTAAATATGCCGTAATTTTCACCAAAGTTTTTTTACCCTTTATAACCCTCACCTGTAAATACATTTTTTAATTAAATAGAAATATTTTTTACAATTTTTAATTGAAAAGAAATATTTTATTTGCGCTGTTTTAAAATCTGGCAACATTGGAAAAGAAAATGACTTTTTCGAAATATGAAATATATCTCTGTAAATATATTTTTTAATTAAACTGCTTGGAAATATTAATATATAGACTTTTAAAATATGACGTATTTCCCTATTTAATGGTTTTAACGCATAATAATTTAATTATTATTTTAAAGTTTTCTTTCTCTGTTTAATACAACTGTCTAAATAGATTTATTAATTGAAAGGTAATATTATTATTTACACTTTTTTAAAATTTTGCAACAACAGGCAAAAATATGAATTTTTTAAAACATGAAATATATCTAAATATCATAGATCATCACAATATATTCTCAATATCACAGATATATCAATACAGATTTATCTCAATAATGATATTTTGAATAAAAAATTGAAAAAAAAAACCCTCAAAAAATTAGTCGAATTCAAAAAATGATTGCACACTGCACACCACAAGTTTTTCAAGTATCTGCCTACGAAAGATGACTAAATGCTATGCATAGTTTTTGATCCTATAAAACTTGTTTATGGAACTATTTTGATTTACTTCCACATTAAATAGCGCTTAAAATGATCTTTAGATTTAAAAACTGTCTATTTCAGCGTGTTTACCGATAGTTTCTCTATAAAACAACCAATTTTTATACTTTTAAATGCAATAGTTTTCTTAATATCAGCTGAGAAAGACCTCCGGTCAGAAGAATTTTATGGTACGGCAGCGACAGAGTTAATTACTTTTTTTTAGAACAGAGAAATTCATTTGAGTGTTCAGTTCATGTACATTGTGAAAAAAGATTAATGTTTCTTGGTCTAGCAAAAAATGTTTTCAAAAATATCACATAACCTATTCCTAGATATTCACGATTTTGAAAAGCGTTCCTTTATCTTCAGCAATCCCATAAACTAATAAATTTACAAGATTTAAAATTTTATTTTGCTTCCAGCAATTTTTGAGTAGTTTTCTCAACTTGGTATCAACATAAAATATCTGTTTTTAGTATGCTATCAGTTCTCACGTAAATATTTTCATGTTCAACAGATATACATGCTAAATTAAGAGCGTAAAAGGAATATTATTTTGTTACTGTTGCAATCATAAGTTATGTTATGCAGCTAAAAATGTTTACTTGGGAATAGGTACACCGTAAAAAAAAAAAAAAAAAAAAAAAAAAAAAAAAAAAAAAAGGAAAAAAAAAAAGAAATCTCTCAAATTGACAGGAAAATACTGTCAATTTTGGTGCCAATGGAAAACTGTTTAATTTACAGAAAATATCTGTAATTTTTTATTGAAACAGTTCTTTTCTGTAAAAAAAAATATTGATTTTTTCTGTAAAAATTACAAAATTCACATTTTTTTACAGAGAAAAACTGTTTTTCTTTAAAACAGTTTTTTCTGTAAAAAATACAACTTTTTACTGTAAAAATTACAGATTTTTTTTTTTTTTTTTTACAATGTAGCATCCGAAAAACCGATATTTTGTGTTAATACTGGGTTGAAAAAACTGTTTAAATGATTAACTGATTTACTGACACTCTAAAAACTACACGAAAGCGTTTCGGAAAATCACGAGCAACCTAAGAAGATTTTATTTCAAAAATGCTTCTTTAACTCTCGGAAAGGATCAGGGTACATAAGTCACCTTTTTGGCCCATGAAATATGACTAAAATTTGATTATGTTATACTGACTTAATTACTTCACTTTTTAATATCAGAAAGTATATATTGTACGATTTTAACAATAGTTTTTATATTTTGTTCTGATTTATATGGGTCAATAACTGAAAACTGGACAATCTCGTTCCAAAATTTTCATTTTTTCAAATGCATGGACCAATTACCACATACAATTATTTACTACGTTATATGTTTTGTCATTTAAGTGCTGTAGTGTTTTGAGATCAAGGATGTATATTTCATGCGTAAGATATACTTTTATAGAAGAAAGTGTCTGTTAAAATCATAATCAGTGTTTAATAATTGGGACTGAGATGATGGGGACTGAGGTGATGTTTTTGTCTAAGCTGCACAGCCATTTTGTTGAATCATTTTGCCCACATGTAAATTATTAAATATGCCATGTGACATTTGTATGTTACGTAAATAAAGTTGCAATAAACTTTTTGTTTATAAATAAAATGTTAAGTATGGGGACATGAATGGTGCTATAAAAAATACTCATCCCTATTCAGAACAAAAACTAAATATTTCTAAATATGAAATAAAAAGAAAAACAACTTATCTTCATCCATGGTGGCTAGTTAAACTTCAGTTGCTATTGCAATGGAAATGATTCTGCCAGTGCCAACTAGTACCTGTTAACTTAAATGCGTGTTTAGAGGGACTGAGATGATAGTCAACCTCAGGGACAAATATATTTACTACAATATTTTACTATACATTCTATACTAATAAAAGGATAATTATATTTTCCCATACTGTATATATATATAGGTATAAATATATAATAGCAAAAGTCAATAATATTTAAGGTAAATGCACCGGTAGTGGGCCACTAACTTTCAAAGTTTAAAAACAAGCTCATAATCCATTTAAAAAAAACGACTGAAAGAAATCTGATTAGTTAAAGTCCTTAAACGTTAACTTTCCATAAAAGTTTGGAATAATTGTTATTTTCCTGGAGATATAATTGTTTATCTTCTGGAATGCCTTCAAACACACATTTTTTGGCAAATTCTTAGTGATTTTATTAAGAGATAGGGTTTTATTTAAAGCGTTGTTTCTTTAATATTATGTTTTATTCTGAATTAAACTGACTTTGATATACTCGATTACATTGTAAATAATTTGTTAGGTTAGCTGAAAACTTAAAAATTGAAAATTATATTGATTTTAAGGGGTGGCCTACTTCTGGATCACAATTTCTTAAATTGTACAAATAGTGGGCATGGTGGCCCACTACTGGAGTACATGCCAAAAAAATTTTTATGATTAAATTAATTTAATTAAGTATTTTTTGAGGTTCTGAGATTTTTGTATAGAGTTTATTTAGTGTTTTGTTCATGCACAAGTGGCCCACTTCTGGAGCAGCGAAAATGCAACTTCACTAAGCTAACAGACATATAATTATTAAAAGAAATTAATATCTAAAATAGTTTATACTTCAAAGGTTCAATACTCAATAAAGGTTTTTAGCCATATTTAAATAAGCTTTGCATAGAGAAACCTGTAGTGTTATTTATGGATGGACATACTTCTCACATATCTTTGAATCTAAGAATATTCTGTTCGGCTCATGGAGTCTAAATAGTAGCTTTGTCCCCAAATTCCACATACCTAATGCAACCAATGAACATTTCTGTTTTCCATACTCTTAAAAGTGCTTGGAAACAGGAAGTAGTGAAATTCAGAATAACTCATGAAGGCAAACAAATGCAGAAACATGAGTTTCCACCAGCTCTAAAATCAGCGCTAGATCATTTAACTCCTGCAACCATTGAGAATGGATTCCAAGCAAGTGGACTAGTTCCATGGGATCTAAAGAAAGTAAATGTTGAATCCACACTAACATAAAAATATGTGATAATATCACCAATAAAGTAGAGAGAAATGGCTTCTTTCTTGGAAGTTCTGGAAGATAAAATTAGAGAAGAAAAAATAAAATATTTCTCAGAAAATAAAGGCAAATTGAAAGGTCCTGTGGAGCAAACAGATCTTTACTTCTTATGGTTGGAGATGAAGGAGACTTTGAACATAGAACCAATTTCCCAGGTAATCTATCGCAAAGCAATTTGGGTATAAAACACTTGAGTATATATTTTTTACTATTATTTATTCCATTTTTACATTTTACTTGTTATAGGGTACACCAGTCATATTTGTTGAGGCGGCATACACTGAATAAATAGCTTATTGACACTGTTGATACTGAAACTATTGATCAGGAGCCAAGAGCAATTGTTGAAGATGCTGATGTGAACCTTTTCATTCAAGAGGGATCAACTGAGATTGGCAGCCATTCAGTTCTTTCAAATGGTGGGTCATCTAGAAATGTACCATATCCCTTCAAAAGAGTTCCATTTTGGCCAGAAGGGGGAGATAACACAAAGAAAAGAGAAAAAGAGAGAAATTTCCTGCAGTTGTGGCTTCTCCCTAAATGCTTCAATATTATAAGAAAAGAGAAGGTCTTAGAAATGCTAAAGATGCAGAAAAATAAAAAAAAAACTGAAAGAGAAATAAGAAAAATTCAAAAGAAAGAGTTAAAAAATATTGCTGATGGGGAAAAAAGAAGTCAGGAAATTATCGCCCCAGTCTGATGCCCCTCTTTCATTGTAAGTTTCAACCTAAAGTACTCTTTGTAATAAATTGACTGTAAACCCCTCTCACATTTTGAGATTTTTTTCGTTTTTGGATAAATCATTTTGTTTTGCAATCATTTCAGCTTTTAATTGTCCTGTTTATTTTATTTGTCTTATTATTTATCACCACTGCGAAATAACAAATTGGGCGGATTTTTTTTTTAAGTTAAGAAATACAACAGACTGTTATTTAGAGAAAACAAAAACTATGCATTTCGATTTTTAAAAAAAGTTGCCAAATTGTCTACTATTATTGTGGATAAAAACTAATAATTTTTTTTCTACCATTTGTATCATTCTGTTACAAAACACAGAAAATGCAATTTTACTGTCAGAAATCACTGAAAATTCATTAAATTCATTGTAGCACAATTCAGAAAGTCTTGATCACAGAATATGGGAATATTTACTGTTTAACAAGTGAAAGCATATAAGCAGATTTTCTAATTATAACTTATAGATCACAAAAGCTGTACAAAAATTAAATTTTGTAACATTAAGAAAATGCAACTATTTTGATGGAAATGGATTTTCACATGATGAAAAACATGTGAAATAGTTCAGCAATTAAAATTATACCTCTAAAACTTAACTTCCCGGGAAATAGCTATATTTAAACGATAAGAAAGGACACCCTGTATATAATCTAAAAAAATTACTTTGCAGATTGTAGGATATTAGCTTTTATGTAAAGTGAGATAAAATTGATTTACAGAACTGAAGTTGAGGCCTCTGATCTGCAGATTTACTAGTGAGATTATTTTACTTAATCATCTAAACTTCTGTGTATGATTTCATTATTGTGAACATTCAATTCTAGAACTGTAAAAAAAAGGTATAACTTCAGTATTTTTACACTAAACTCAAAACTGCAGTGGCCCACTTCTGGTGCATCAAAATTTTACTAAGCCCACTACTGGAGCATCGAGGAAGGTAACTTTTTTATTTTTCATTTTTTTTTCCAAATAATATATTTTGAAACTTTGAATGTTTATTCCGATACATGAAGGTTAGGACTACGTTAAAAATATATATATCATTTAGAATTCATAAATACTTTAATAATACTAAGATAAATGCCCTTAAGTGGCCCACTACCGATGCGTTTACTTTATAGAACTGTTTACAGCATACATTTAATATTGGATATTTGTACCTGGGGACAGGGACTGAAATGATGATTTCTCTTGTTTCAAGATTAAAAATAATTATTTATACATCATTATATGACCATTTATCATTGGTAATTGTTATAACAAATGTTACAATATATTACATTTTTCAGTTTTTGGTTTTAGTATAATTAATGAAATATTATTGGCAGTGGACGCAAATTGTCCAATATTCGGATATTGACCCATATGACTTACACAAGCTCAAAGTTCGTATAATTCGTAGTTTTGATGAAAAATACGAAATTTCTGCTATTTTTACCATCAATTTCTATTTTTAATATTTTACTATGAGTGCAGGTTTGCAATATTTTTATTTTAACATATTTTGTATATTTTGATGTGTTTTGTAATATATGTCAAGAAGAAAGTCTTGCACGATTGCATTCATATAAATAATTGGGGTAAAAATAGCAGAAATTGCGTATTTTTCATCAAAACTACGAATTATACGAACTTCGAGCTTGTGTAAGCCATATATATCCGAACAAAATACAAAAACTATTGTTAAAATCGTACAATATATACTTTATAATATTAAAAAGTGGAATAATTAAGTCAGTATAACATAATCGAATTTTAGTCTAATTCATGAGCCAAAATCGCGGCTTATAGACCTAGATCCTTTGTTGGTTTCTGAAGAGGAAGGAACGTTTTCCGGAATCGTAGGTAAATCGAAAGAGGTTATGTTGTATTTTCGTAAACCTTCTTTCTAATTATAACAAACAATAGAAAAAATCATTTCTCTATCTTTATAATGTAGATATTTTAAATACATTTTTTTACAGGAGCACTCAAAAAGAATGCCTACATTACGGTCAATGGGGAAAAAATCATTTGCAGTGTATTTTAATGACATTGCGCTATTTGAAATATTTTTAAATTGATATAAACCACTGAATTTAATAAAATGTTTAATATAGAGTACTCATAGCTTTTATCGTTTCTTTACAAGGACGCGCAAAAGAAATCGGTTACAGTACTGTCTTTGAGTGTGTGTTTCCAATTTCGGCATGCGCTTTTAAATTTAATTAATTTTTTGCATGTTACTTGTTGTGTATAAATTCTGTGCCTCGCACACAGGACTGCACAAAAGAATTCACCTACCATTAACCTTATTAGCGGAAATTGCTGAAAAGTAATTTTTAACTGTGGTATGTATTTCCTGACTAAATTAAATTTTTGCTTCCAGATAGTTTATAGATATAAATCTATATAGCATATACAGGGCTGCTTAAAAAATTCGGATAATTTTCCAAATGTAGATGGGAATTGCTGAAATTGGGATTTGAAAAATGTTATGCGTTTCCGCAAGGTTGAATGAGACATCACATTTCAATTTATTAAACGGTGCATGCAGTTTTATTACATTATTCTGAATGTGTTGAAAGTGTTTCATAATCTATGCTTGACGCATGATTTTTTTCTGTTTCGTTTTATATATAAGGTAGAAAGGAAGGGGGGGGGCTAAAGACACGCACTTTCCATAAATTTTGGTTTTGAATAAACACATTGGTCTAAATTTGTTTGATGGGGAATAAAACGTTATATTAGATCCTCACTCAGTATCACCATCAGCCTAGGTTCTGTCAAATTTTTATTTCACAAAAAATTGCAATTTTTAAAAAACATTGCTCTGCGTGTCTTTGCTCCATGGATTGGGGTAAATACCCGCAGAGAAGGAGCTAAGACCTGTTTCGTTTAACACGTTGAGGGCCATGGTTACTGACACTGAAGCTAAAAAAATTTACAATGTTTTAAGTAATTTTTAAAAAAGTATAATCCTGTAATAAATAAAAGGTAAGTAAATTTTAAATAAATTTTCAGGAGTTTCTTAAAACAATATATATATTTTTAGTTTTATATCATATTTTAGACCGTCAGTCATCGGTGAATGACTCGTTTTAAACGGAAAGTTCAATGTCAGTCACCGGTGACTGACGTGGCGCTTGATGTGTTAACCGGCCAATTGAAAGTTTACAGAAATTCCATCGAGGTAAACTACACGACATTTAGAACCTAAAGACTTTTCATTCTTCACTGAATCTTTGGATTTCTAGACATTTACTGTATTATCATCTCATCAATGACGTGAATTTTTTTAAATACTAGGGGGCTCGGCCCCCTACAAGCTACGCTCGCCAACCCCCGTCCAGACACCGTAGACTCTAAATGCACGCTAATTTGATCGGTTTTAAAAAGATTTCGAAAGATTGAATTATAATTTAAAAAACAGTGGCGATCTCTCTATAAACGGATTTCTATTCATTTCTCTTTGATTGGGGAATTTTAACGCCAAATCCGTTGCGGTACTACTTGATTATCCCGTCGACCAATTTCGCCAAATTATATAAATCGCCAAACCACTCGCCAAATTATACAAATTGACATAATTTTTATTTTAAATAACGAAAAAACAAATAAATTAGCACAACATTAATAAAAATACAAATAAAACGTCGAAATAAAAATAACTTGATGACGTAGACACGTGTAACAACATTTCAAAATAAGCTAATATAAAAGGAATTAAATAAACAGAGTCTTTGTCTCCTGGTATTTTTTAACAAAGTGAAAAGAAAGTTCTTTTAAATGAGACATTTTAAATTAATCGTTTTTAATCTGACATAATTTTGACCAAACTATTCTTTCTCTTTTTAATATTCACATGAAAATACTTGTGTTAGAAATGAAATATTATTTGCACTTTCCTAACAAAAATAGTTGAAAAGTATCCTCTTAAAATATCAAATAAATGTCTAGCGCAATTTCTAAATTTAAACCGTTTTGCAATATTATTTTGTGTTCATTTTATGTAATAACTGTAATGCGACGTAAATATGACGTAATTTCTCCTATTTAAGACTTCTAACGCATGTTAATAAATTTATTGTTTTACAAATTCCTTTCTCTCTTAAAATTCACGCGTAATTATAGTTTTTATGACGTAATTTTTAATAAGTTCTTGCTTTTTGTACATAATTATTTAATTCTAATTCCAAATGTTTTTTCTGTTTATAATAGTCACGTGTAAATAATTTTTTAATTTATTTACACGCATAAATATTTTTTTTGAAGCAAACATTATTGTTTCCGCTGTTTATACAGTTGGCAACAGTTTAAATTAATATCACTTTCTAAAATCTGTTAAAAATATCTCTAGAAATGCTGAAAATCTGAATTTAAAATAGAAATAAAACCTCAAAAAAATCAGTCAAAATAAAAAAAATTAATGCAATCTGCACTCCGGCAAATTCTAACGCATAAAATGATCTAAAAATGATTAAATTCCTATGAACAGTTTTTGCTCCTATAAAACTTTTTTAGTGGAACGATTTTGTCCAACTTTAGCATTAAATAATCTCTTAAAATAATTCTTCGATCTGAAAACTGTCTGCATCAGCGGGTTTATGAATCATTTCTGTATAATACTACCGATTTTCATATTTTTGTATGCATTATTTTTCTTAATATTAACGAAGAAAGATCTCCGGTCACAAAAAATTCAAAACCGGCGGCGGCGGCGGTGACAGCGGTAGTTACTTTTTTTTAGAATAGAGAGATTACATCAAAAATGAAAAAATTAAACTCATCTAATTTTTGCAGCATGGAATGCAACTTTCTTCGCATGATACCAACACACAACTGGTATGGATTGAAGCATAACTGTCGACTGCTGTTTAACATTGAAAAAACGCTGTGTTCATATTAAATCAGCCGGTGCATGTTTTTGCCTTGTGCGTGCTTTTGCCCCCCACCTATCCTATATGTAGTTTATTCATGAACAAATTTTTTCATTGTCCTATTTTATACTATACATACATACATACACAATGGTGCTACAATCCATGTAGGATTTTGACCTCCCTCAATATACTTCTCCAGACCTTCCGATCTCTGGCCTTTACTTTATAATTTATAATTTGATTTTCTGCAAGATCTTTCTCTATCTCTTTTATCCAACTCTTCCTGGGTCTACCAATACTTCTTTTCCCAATTAAATTACCACTATAAATCTTCTTCGTGCTTCGCTCATCCCTCATTCTAATTAGATGGCCTAACCATTGCAATCTTCTTATTTTTATAGTATTTATTATATCTTTTTCATTATATAACAGTTCTAACTCCATATTTGTCCTTATACGCCATGTATTGTCTTCTTTAATAGGTCCAAAAATTTGCCTTAAATCTTCCTTTCCCAAGTGATAAGTAGCTTTTCATGTTTTTGTGTAGTGGTCCAGGTCTCACTACCATAAATTACTACTGGTTTTATAACAGTTTTATAAATTTTAAGTTTGGATGTTCGAGGTATTAGAGATGATTTTAAAATGTTTCGAAGAGAAAAATAGCATCTATTTCCTGCTGCAAGTCGGGTTTTAATCTCTGCTTCTACAATATTATCACAGGTGATCGTAGATCCCAAATATTTAAATTCTGTTACTTCATCAAATTGTAATTCATTATTTATAGTTAAAGTTGCTGTTTCCTGTGATTTCGTTCGGTCCATTTTCATGTATTTTGTTTTTTCTTTATTAACCACGAGGCCTAGTTTTCTTCCTTCAGTGTCTAATTTACTGTATGTTTCAATCAAGATTTTCTTATTCCTAGCAATTATATCAACATCATCTGCAAATGCAAGGATTTGGAGGGAGCGATTCATAATAGTACCACCTCTGTTGTTGTAAATGCTTCTAATTATTTTCTCCAGGCATAAATTAAAAAGAATTGTCGAGAGAACATCACCTTGCTTTAGACCTGAATTCACTGCAAATTCTCTTGAAAGTCTTCCCTGTACCTTAACTTTAGCTTTTGTATTTTCTAGTGTTAATTTTATAAGCTTAACTATTTTATCAGGTATTTTAAATTCCTTTAATATTTCAAATAACTTATTCTGCTTATACTGTCATAGGCCTGTTTAAAATCAACAAACAATTGGTGCAAATTAATATTTTGTTCATAGAATTTTTCAAGGATGTTCCTGATACTAAAGATTTGATCCACTGTTGATCTTCCTTTCCTAAAACCACACTGATAATCACCTATCACCACTTCAGCATACGGTTCTAATCGCTTTGCAATTATCTTTGCCAACACTTTATATGTAACATTTAATAAGGCTATGCCTCTATAATTCTGGCAATTTAAGATATTTCCCTTTTTATGAATTGGGATAATAATAGCACCATTCCATTCATTTGGTATATATTCATTCTGCCAAATCTCTGCTAATAGATCATGTAACATTTGTACCAATTTCTCTCCACCATATTTCAAAAGCTCAGCACTTATTAAATCTTCACCTGGTGCTCTTCCATTTCTTAATTTTGCAATAGCATCCCTTACTTCTTCTACAGTTGGTGGTTCACAGTTTGCTTCATTCATGTCATAATCATTATGATTAGATTGTATTTCTCTTTCATCATTTGACTGTCTGTTTAACAATTCTTCAAAATATTCTGCCCATCTATCTGTCACATTTGCGTGCCCTCCAATAAGTTTATCATTTCTGTCTTTACAAAAAAGAGTGCGTGGTTGATAGCCCTTTTTGATCCCTTTAAGCTTTGAATAAACTTGGCTTATATCACCTAATACTGATAGGTCTTTAATTTCTTGAATTTTACTCTGCTCCAAAGCTCGTTTTTTCATACGTAACAACTTTTGGGTATTTCTTCTAATTGTTTTAAAGTGATTTTCACTCTGTCTTGTTCTATGCTTCAGCATTTTTTCTCTTGCTTTATTCTTTTTCTTAATCAGTTGCCAACACTCATCATCAAACCATTCATTAATTTCCCTCCTTTCTTCCTTTCCGACTACTTCCTCAGCAGTTTTTAATATCATATTTTTGCATTTAGCCCATTTACTATTGATTATATCTTCCTCATTAAATTCAGCATATTCACTAGCAATTCTTTCTGTTAATTTACTTTGATAAACCTTTCTTCTCTGCATGTTTAGTAAATCTTTTGTTTTAAATTTTACTTGCTTAGTTCCTTTTGCATCTCGAAATTTTGTAACTCTTTGTCTGTATTTCATAATAACAATGAAATGATCAGTATCTAAATCCGCACCTCTATAACTTCGTACATCCATAACATCACTAGCATGTCTTCTGTCGATCATAATGTGGTCAATTTGGTTTTTTGTCTTTCCATCAGGGGAAATCCAAGTTTCTTTATGTATGTTCTTATGCTCAAAACATGTGCTACTTATGATTAAGTTGTTAGAAGCAGCGAAGTCCACAGCTCTTATTCCATTTTCATTACTCAAATCATGTAAACTAGATTTTCCAATTGTTGGTACAAAAGTGCATTCTTTTCCAATTTTAGCATTAAAATCACTTATTACCATTTTAACATCATGTCTTGGTATCTTATCAAATTCAATCTGTAGTGTTTCATAAAAAGTATCTTTTTGTTCGTCCTCGGTATCTTCCGTTGGTGCATGGACACATACTATTGAAATGTTAAAAAACTTTGCTCTCAATCTCAAGATACATATTTTTTCATTTACATTGTGAAAATCAATAATATTTTCTCTAAGGCATTTTCTGATCATAAATCCAGTACCATGCGTGTTTCTTCTTGTGCTTGCACTATTAAAAAATGTAAAATTACCAATATCTCTTATCTCACTCTCCTTCCATCTTACTTCCTGTATGGCCAATATGTCCAGTCTATAACTATCCATCTGACTCTGTAGTTGCTTCACTGCACCAGCTCTGTATAAACTTAAAACATTCCAAGTTCCAATTCTAAAATTCATAAGCCGTTTTCCAGTTCCAGTCCGTTTTACCATGAGATCAGTCCGTCTAACATCTGTATTTAAGGGCTTCGCAACAAGGTTTTTTTTTTCCGGGGAAAGGTTGTCAGCCTTTCGCCCAACCCCTTTTAGTCGCCTCTTACGACATGCACGGGTTACATTGGGACTATTCTTTAATGCCGGTCACCACACGGCATATTTTATACTATACGAAAACTTTAAAATAATGTTAAGTTTGACACTGTTGAACTACATTCATAAATGACGATTTAGTAATAAGATGTACATCTCTAAACAATTTTGGTCCATTACACCATAGGGGTGACTATCACAAAATGCGAGATTTTGAAAACAAAAATTTTGAAAATTTAAATCGTTTCAAAGCTTCTGATTTTTTTATAATGTTGGTTGAACAGCTGAATAAAGAAATTTATATGTAAAATTATTAAAGTTTCAAGAGCTTAAGTTCATTTTTATGTAATTCTAATTATATATCATTTTCTTGACATATGTATGCCAGCATAATGACAATTTCATTCTAAAATATTTTTCACATTCTTGCTTTTTTTTATTTTTAGATTTAACATTTTAATTTTGTTTAAAGGAACATGTTTCCTCTATACTACCTCAAATTCAGTGTAATGTTCAGTTTTATTTGTAATTTACAGAAGCCAGGAAAATGACATAATGAAAGTCTGCTATTTTTACAAAGCTTTTAAACACATTATTTTCAAAAAAATACCTAAAAGATCTTGCTGGTAGCAATGATTTTACTACTTCTGACTTGAACTATGTCAAGAACAAGAAGACTTAATCTGCAACGCCATCTTTATATCTCATAAGAACTAAAATGAGCAGGCCAGGACACTGATATTCATTTTCATTCACAATCATATTTTAATTATAGAAAATTATTTGTAAAATAAAGAACTTGTTACCTTCCACATATATGTGTTATATGAGATATAATTAGAAATTAGAAATTAAAAAAACTAGAAAAAGATATTTGTACATGATAGCAGAAAGTCTTTTACTTTCAAGACATCACAATGTGACATGCCAGAAAAATGACAATATGAAATTTTAAGTCTTTTAATTGCTTTATTTTTGCGTTATTATGAATATAATATCTTTTGAAAATACTTCTAAGAATATTTTTTATTAGAATGTAAAAACTAAATTGCATTATATAACATTAAATAGAAATTTTATTGTGCGGACTGCAATTTTCGTATTTTGTGATATTGACCCATAGACAATCAAAATTTAAATAAATGAGATGTGAATACGTGAGAAATGAGATATGTACTTGTACAGTCGTGGAAAAAAAAAGTAAACACCCCCTACTAAATCTTCAACCAATTATCGTAGAAGAAAGTTACTGGTACCGAACGATTGGAAATAAAGTTTACTTTTAAATGGTGTATATAAAATTTGCTTAGGGGGCATCTACATATTAAAACGAACCATAACTTTGTTTTTTTCAATAGCAGTACACAATTCTGACAGCATAAATGAACTCTACACCCTTCAATTGGCCTAAAAACGAATTTTTATGCAATTCGTACCATAAGTTTCCGAGAAATTAATTATTTTAAAACGAGCATAATTTAAGGGCTGTATCCAAATTGAAGTTCCGTACTCGATTGTTAACCGAGAGAGCCCCTTTCTTGATCAAGGCACCTGAAGCGCCACTCAAGGAGTCAATGAAGCCTGTTAGATTACAGTACAGCAGAATAAATTTCAAAATGTCTACCCACTTCCATCATAGACGGCCCCTTAAACCATTATTTTGCCGTTTTTAAAGCATAATTTGAAAACTACTTGGACGAAAAATGTGAAATTTTGGTTTTCCATAAAGCAGGACTTAATAAATCTAAATCCATCAAAAAAATTATAGGTTGCAATTCATAATTTTTTCGAATATTAATTTCATAATTCATAATTCATATCATAAAATTATAAAAATTGCAAATTCAGCATATTTATGTTTGTGTATTTTAGTATTATTGCTACAAAAAAAATTAGCACATTGGGATCATAATTTCAGGAGATATAAATAAAAATATGAAAATGTAATTTAACATTACAAGCACTAAATTTTGAATGTTTATAATTCAAAAACTTATCATTCAAATGACTTGAAATTTGGTGTCTGGGCATAGTTTGAACCGAAGATTTGAAATATCTCATTAAAATTGGGTATTGCTATTGAAAAAAATGAAGTTTGGATTCGTTTTAATATTAGATAACCCCCTAAGAAAATTTTATATGCAACATTTAAAAGTAGAATTTATTTCCAATCGTTCGGTACCAGTAACTTTCGTCTACGATGATTTGTTGAGGAGTTAGTAGGGGGTGTTTACTTTTTTTTTTTCCACGACTGTACATAGCTTTTCATTTAGCGGATTGTTTACTTTTTACGAAAAAAAAGAGTCAGGTACGTCAAAGAATATATTATTTTTGTGATTTATCGCAGTTTTTATGAAATTCTAGAAAATCATATGATATGCGGATTTTGCATTTATAGACTAATAACTTATCAAGCTGATATTTTATCTTGAAGCGAAATATTCAAAGATAAAATGTTGAAACTATTTTTTATTGTTTCTGAAATATTATTCATTACCAGCTTATGGAAAATGTTTTATGTTTTATGGGTGGAATTTATATTAAGAATGTATATTATTATTATATATTAAGAGGTATACCACACACTTTGAAAAAATTCAGAAATTTTTGTGATAAAGAAAAGACAATTACGAAAATTCAGTACAATCTCATGGTTAATCACAATTCTGGAAACCTTTCATTTATCTTTCAAACTTTTAAAAAGAATATGGCAATCAGAAATCCCAGAAGCCAATAGGTTTCTTAATTTTAACAGAAACATCTTTCCGAAGTTTACAAGTTTCGCAGAGCGTCCTTTTACTTCCAAAATGTTTCTGTAAACTTCTGAAATTCATTGTTCTGGTGTTTTTATTCGGCCTTCTTCAAAGGATTTCTGAAATAAGAGAAGGATTTCTGAAACCATGGAAAACATTAAGATTAGATTGACTTTTCTGCTGTATGGGGATATTTTATACATTTATTACCAATTCATTGCCTGCGGTATAAAGAAGTCATCGAAACTCCTGTATAGTTAAATTAAGAAGTTTAACAATGTATGTTTAAATATTGCTAAAGATACTCAATTCATGATAAAATAAATTGATCTGATAAAAGAAAAACATAAAAATATGAAGCTTAGTATAATTTTTTTTTTACATATGTAGCTATTTTTCGAAGCTCTTAAATAGCGTTTCGTTATTTTCAAATATACTATCATGTGCAAGTTTAATTACTTTTTTTTTGTTGTTGTTCATGTTTCTTAAGGTTTTATGAATTACATCATTTCTTTTGAAATTGAATATAAAATAATTTTGAACTGTTTCTTCTTTTCTATTTTTATCTAGGCACATTGTCATGAAACTTTTTCCAAGCACTAAAAGAATCCGTAAAGCAAAAGAGTTTTTCAAAAAAATAGCTAAAGAAATTGTTGATGAGCATGTAAAAACATATGACCCAAATAATTTGCGTGATTATATAGATGCCTACTTACAACATGCCTATGAACTAGAAAAAAACGGTGAAGAGCATTCTTTCACAAGTGAGATTTTATCTTTTTTTTTTTTCGGTGTAAATCAGTGAAATAAGAATTTCTAAATCTGGTGACATATATAAATACCGGGAGTTTCACTGGGTAGTTACACAGATTTCGTGCAGTCCTTCAATTTCAATGCCACCATTTCGGAATAGTGTTTTTTGCCTTATTTAATAGAATAAGTTCAATCACTAAATAAGGCCAATGAAATCAGTGAAACGCCTGGTGACATATATAAGTACTGAGCGTTTCACTGGGTTGTTACGCAGGTTTCGTGCGGTCCTTGCTACCATTCATTGCCAGTCAGTACCACCATTCCCGAATAATATTTCTTGCCTTATTTAATTGAATAATTTCAGTTATTAAATAAGGTCAATAAAACTAATGTAACGCTTGGTATTTCAAAATATGTGCATTTTTAAGAAAAGTCCACTATATAAGAAAAATTGCTGAATTTAAAATTTTTCAGAACTAAATATATATGATATTTTATACATATTCACTGTTTTAAAAAAACTCCAGAAAATGAACATTTGAAGCTGGGTTTTTGAAAAGTAAAAATGTATCAAAAATGAATTTTTCATGCTCGAATAAGTAACCACATATACTTAAAAGTAACCTTGTTAATAAATACGGTCCTATGTTCATCCTTTTTACATATTATGTAAGAGTCCATAAATGAAAATGAAACTACTGTCGGCTTGACAGATGGTTTAATGGTATGACTGTACATGTATAAGTAATAAAGATTAATACATACGGAACATTATGGCTAGACAGTAGACAAAGTTGTCGTGAAGGTTGAAACAGTAGTCTCAGCGGTCCACGTGATTGTGAATATCTGGATCGAAGAACTTCCGGCTCAGGATACGGAACCCTTCTTCAACAGAAGCTCGAACCTCATTATTGTTTGCGAATCACCTTCCTTTAAGAGATTTCTTGAGTGGTCCAAAGACATGGTAATCGAACGGTGAGAGGTCGGGGCTATATGGGAATTGTTCCATAAATTCTCATCCAAATCACTGCAACAAATCTTTGCACACGTTAGCCACAAGAATTCATTATCATGCAGTAGAATAATCCCTTTGGATGGTAAGTCACGTCCTTGATTGATGTTTTCAGTTTCTATAAGATGGTGCGAATAGCGCTGAGAATGTTTTGCAGGCATCCATGATACTAACCGTTCCAGTCACCTTGATTTATATTGAGTCACAGACAACTATCTCTGTTTAGTCCTCGTGTACAAAAGATGACCGTCGCGTCGCAACCAACCAATCACAACCAACTACCATTTCCTCTGGTATCGCTTACCTTTGTCACATTCAGAGCCATCTATAGCCGCATATGTAAGTTATGCCTATTCAATTGTGGGCATGAAGGTAGAGTAGTGCTCTATCTCCCTGATTGTGGGTACACTATCGACAGTCTCACTTTCATTTGGCTGACCCTTATAGATTTCAAAAGGATCTGTTTAAAACATGTAAATGTACAAACCGGAAATAATTTGTCTCTATAGTTGAAAGATAAAAGTTGCACATTTTAGATTTAACGAACTATATCTTATAGTAAATGTACTCGACCTGTGTGTGACTAAAATTTCCTAGCTTTATTTACATTTCTTGAAGTGTATCATGAAACATTTATCATGAGGGTATTTGTAAAAGCGAAATCATATAAAAGCTAAAACTTAGAAAAAATTTAAACCTCAACAATTCTTAAACTAATAAAAATAGAAATCTGCCGTTTACACAGAAAGATAGAAGTGAAGCCGGATTTGTTTTCTTTACGAAACCAAAAACTAATGCTAGAAGATATTGAAACAGTGTATGTAAATATAGAGATAATGCATAGTATGACAGTGCTGGAAAATTGGCGCAGAGGAGGAGCCTATTGACACCACTAATATTTCATAGTATTCTTCACCTTAATAAAAACTCGGATATCCTGTCATTAGATAAGCCGAAAGATACTCCTAAAATTTAGTGGTGTCATTAAGCTCCTCCTCTGCGCCAATTTTCCAGCACTGAGTATGAGCATAAACTAGTTGGGCTAAAAGAATGGTTTATTAGGCACAATTATTCAGCGAGATTGATGTAAGAGTACTCATGATTAAAAGATAAGGAAACATACAATATATATATATAGTACATATATTACAAATATTTGATGCGGTCGCCCTTCGTTACTTTACAGATGTCTCATCAGTAAATCAGTGGTTGCCATATGTTTGTGAGCATGTTTATGCCGATCAAACCAAGTTACAGAGCTGATTCGTGATTTCAAGGCAGAAATGCTCTTTAGAAAAAGTGATCTGTAAATTCTATCTTTAATAAGACCATACACTGAAATCTAGTATGTGAAAAATCTGTTAATACATGGGTGATCGTGATATCCATGGAATGATACCTTTTCGATCAATCTAATCTAAGACTTCATCACCGAGGTAAAAAGTATATTTTCAAACTTATGGTACAATACTAGTAATCTGTCATTCAACTGATTATTTTACCCAAGAAGCATAGTTTTTTGGCTCATAGTTGGCAGTTTGTGGAAACTAATGGGAAAGGGTGGGATTGGGAATGTAGAGTTGGCAAATGGTTTGGAAATGGTAAGTGCAGAGATCCCTCTAATCTGCATCATATTTGAGCAGCAGAAGGTTATACCATCTTTGTGCCTTCGTTAGAAAATGGTTATTTTGTTAATGGTACGGCAAGGCAGGCATTTCTTACTCTGCGCCAACGTGGAACGAAAATTAGCCAATGTTGATCCAACCATTTTTTGCTAATTGGGTACAATTGATATTTAGCAAAACTATTAAATTTCAAAAATTTCGAACTAGTTTGTGTCCAACCTTTATTAAATGTGGAATATTCATTATGAAGATAATTTAGAAATTAAAAGGTATTTATGAATCCGAACTACTCTGGCGCATAAATAAAATCTGCCAAAAGTATAGTCTTTTATCCTGATCTTGTTTTATGTTTATAATTGTAAAACTTTACACTTTCGAATAGAAGATGTAAAATCATTACTTTTTTATTTCAGTGAAGAGGTTGCAATCTATTACTATGAACATGTTGATGGAAGGAACTGAATCAGTGGGTGGTACAATTTTCGGACTTCTGGAAGAAGCCAGTAAGCACCTAGATGAACAAAAACTTGTTCAAGATGACCTTGACTCAGTAATTGGTCGAGAACGTATACCCTGTTGGTCAGATAGACAGAACTTACCGTACCTTGAAGCTTTTGTACAAGAACTTTACAGACATTCCATGCCTTTTAATGTAACAACGCATTATTGCAATTTCAGTGAGCTTCCTTTATTACTCTGTTTTTATTGATATATTGGTTTTTGAATATATGGAAATTAAAAGTTAATTTCAATTTTAATGCTTATTGGTTTTAACTGAAACTGAAATTTTGAAAAATTTTGGCAAAAAACAAGAAATGTGGGGAAATAAAAACGAGCGGTTTTTTTTTTTGACATAACAATTACAGTAAGTGCTCAAATGTGCCACTGGCAGCGTCTAGCAAGTGATTGGTGTACTTTTTCGCAGATTCCAAGTGTTTTACTAACATTTGCAGCAACGACTGGAAGTCTTGCAATAAGGTCCTCATCAGAGTCAACTAGTGTCTCATAGATGAGACATCTGGAACCTTCGAAAGGGAACGCCAATTACTTGCTAGATGATCAACCGATGTTGGTAGTGGCACATTTCAGCACTTACTATAATTGTTATGTCAATAAAACGTTTGTTTTCATTTCCTCTTCATTTCTTGTTTATCGCATTTTCGACCCTACATTGCTATACCAAAATTACTTCTTTATGTGTACTTTACCTTCCCTTTCAGTTTGGCCCATGAATTCGGGAACACC
The DNA here is from genome assembly GCA_963932465.1 of Maratus speciosus. Taxonomy (NCBI): domain Eukaryota; kingdom Metazoa; phylum Arthropoda; class Arachnida; order Araneae; family Salticidae; genus Maratus; species Maratus speciosus. Next base: position 311,627,989 of record OZ010792.1, read on the forward strand.
CTGTATTTATTTATTTTTTATTGCGTATGTTTCCTTTTTTACCCGACTGCCAAGTAGGGTTATGTGTTTCACGCGTATCTGGGTATGTAGATTTCTTTATACACTCGAAACATCCCAATGGCTGGATGTATTTTAACGAATTAGATCTCTATCGATTCGTCTTAACTGTCCGATGGTTATAGGCTAGGTTTTGTTCTTATAAATTAAAATGGCGGCCGTAAAATATAAAATAGCGGCAAAGATGAAAAAAATTTTTTACGCACCCTATTGAGTGGCATAGCATGGGATAAGTTTTTCAAAATGAAGACGATGTTTCATTGACTATTTTACAATCAGAAGCTCTGTTTAACTGTAACACAACCTGCAAGTTGTGTAGGTAGGATCTCTAGCTTTACGGCATCTCTAACCTTCATTGACATCTATAGGTCTCATCAAAACAGTGTTTATAGATAGGAAACAACAATTAAACACAACTTAAAAGTCATCAATACAAGTAAATAAAAAAAATAGGTAAGTAATATAAAAAATAGTTTCACAATGATGAGAAATAATTAATTAGTTCGCGGGTTTTTATTATTATTATTATTATTATTTTAGACGGATTGAGTGTGTAACACGGTGTGTGTATCTTAAACGCACCTTTAATTTAGGCAAAAAGCAATTGGTTCTGGGGGGATGGGGGTAGGGGAAATTCTATAAAGATTGTGGTTACATAAAGAAGCTGAAACACTGACTGGGTTTAAAAGCTATGGTCAAAAGGCTTTTAATCTATTACTATGAACATGCTGATGGAAGGAACTGAATCGGTTAGTGGTGCAATTTTCGGACTTCACAAAGAAGCCAGTAAGCACCTAGATTAACAAAAATTTGTTCAAGACGAATTTAACTCAGTAATTGGTCGGGAACGTATACCCTGTTGGCCAGATAGACAGAACTTACCGTACCTTGAAGCTTTTATACAAGAACTCTACAGACATTGCATGCCTTTTAATGTAACAACACATTGTTGCAACTTCAGTGAGTTTCCTTTACTACTCTGTTTTTATTGATATACTAGCAAACCCCGCGGCTTTGCTCGCGTAATATTTGAAATATGCCAAGTGATATTTATATGTCTAATTTTTATTAAAAGGTACTAACCAAATTTTTATTTTATTAAATGGTAATATTTTACTTTATTAAGTTTTTTCTATTAAAAGGTACTTATTACTTTTAGGAATAATTCAAAAATTACTATTTAAAACACAGTTTGATTAAACATCATTATTACACTGCATTAGGCAGAAATGAGACTTAAATTAATAAAATGAAATAAAACTAAATAAATGATAATTTAGAAAATATTTTCAAACTTTTATGTTCAATTAATACGCTCATTTCAGTATTCATTTGAAGTTTTGAATTTTTTAGAAACCATCTTCTTACATCTTAAAATTAACTATCATGTCAAATTCCAAGTCCTACAACTCTCTCGACATAAAGGGCTATGTTGAAACAGGAACTGTCACCATTAATTTGCCAAAATTAATTTTGAAATCGGTTTGTTATTTCCTAATATTCCACAGAAACGTAATTTAAAAAGCTTTTAAAGCCCTTTTTTAGAAAGTTTGTTGTTCCTGTGAACCCTAGGTGGTAGAATCACCGGCATAAAATATAGCCTGTGTAGGATCAGAGACTGTTACCACTGATTCGCAACTATTACTTTTATAATCGGTTTATATTTCCTGAAAATGCATAGAATCGTAATTTAGAACTTTTTTAGAATGCTTTTCGCACCTTCCCTCCGCTTCACCCCTTTTTAATTCGAATTTATATTCGACGTTCCTTCGAGGGCATTTATATTTTATAAGTAACTACCATGTTATATTTAAAGTTTCTAGCCTTTTCAGTATCACAGAAATCGCAATTTAGAAAGTTTTTAGCTCCTGCAACCCTCTGGTGGTAGTGGAACAGACATAAAATATAGCTTATGTTTGAGCAGGTTCTATCACCAAAATTTGTCATCATTATTTTTTTAATCGGTTTGGTAATTTATAAGTTTGCTTAAAAATTGTAATTTATAACGCTTTTCACTCACTTCATTTTTTTAAATTTGGAATTTTCTTTTGACTGTTCTTAGAAAGCAGTTGCATCTTGTAAGTAAATACCATGCCATACTTCAAAGTGTTAGACCCCTCAGTTGTGCAAAAAACGCAAATTAGAACATGTTTTGCTTTTGCAACCCTCAGACGGTAGTGACAGCAACATAAAATATAATCTATGTTATAGCAGGGACTGTCACCATTTATTTGCAAACATTACTTTGAAATAGCTTTGGTATTTCCTTAGATTGAGTAGAAATCGCAATTTAGAACGTTTTTAGGTCGCTTTTCGCGCATTTTCACCCCATTTTAAATTTCCAATTTTTTCGAAACTGTTCTTAAAAATCATTTATACCTAAAAAATATGCACCTTGCCTAATTTTAAGTTGCTAGCCCCTACCGATCACAAAAATCGAAATTTAAAACGCTTTTTAGCTCCTGCAACGTGTTGGTGATAGTGATACCGACACAAAATAGCGTCTATGTTAGAGCAGAGGCTATCAGCATCAAATTCCTACCATTACGTTCGAAATAAGATTCATTCTTCCTGAGATATTGCCGACAAATCGGCATTTAAAACGTTTTTAGAACGCTTTTCGCGCATTTTGCTCCTGCATCTCTTCTGGGGTAGTGGCAACAGATATAAAATATACCCTATCTTGGACCAAGATATGTCACCATTACTTTCACACCATTATATTTGAAATCGGTTCAGTACTTCCTGAGATTGCATAGAAATCGCAATTTAGAATTTTTTACAACGCTTTTTGCGCATTTTGACCCCCTTTTAAATTTCGATTTTTTTAGGAAATGTCCTTAGAGATCATTGATATCTTATAACTAACTACCATTCCAAATTTCACGATTCTAGGCCCTTCCGTAACGCTAAAGCCGCAATTTAGAACGTTTATCTCCTGCACCCCCTTTGGGGTAGTGGCACCGACATAAAACACCGCCTATGTTGGAGCAAGGGTTGTCACCATCATTTTGACGCCATTATTTTTTAGATCGGTTTGGTATTTCCTGAAATTGTGTAGAAACTACCATTTAGAATTTTTTTAGAATGCTTTTTGCGCAATTTCACCCCTTTCAAATTTCGAATTGTTTAAGAACTGTTCTTAGACATCATGTATATCTTATATGTAACTAATATTCAAAATTTCATATTTCTAGGCCCTTCAGTAACGCTAAAATCACATTTTTGGAATGTTTTTTGCTCCTACACCCCCTTTGGGGTAGTGACACCGACATAAAACATAGCCTATCTTGGAGCAAGCGTTGTCACCATAATTTTGACACCAATATTTTAAAAATCGGTTTGGTATTTCCTGAAATTGTGTAGAAACTACCATTTAGAACGTTTTTTAGAACGCTTTTTGCGCATTTTCACCCCTTTCAAATTTCGAATTGTTTAAGAACTGTTCTTAGACATAATTTATATCTTATAAGTAACTAATATTCAAAATTTCATATTTCTAGGCCCTTCAATAACGCTAAAATCGCATTTTTAGAACGTTTTTTGCTCCTACACCCCCTTTGGGGTAATGGCTCCGACATAAAACATAGCCTATCTTGGAGCAAGCGTTGTCACCATCATTATGACACCAATATTTTTTAAATCGGTTTGTTATTTCCTGAGATTGTGTTTAGAACGTTTTTTAGAACGCTTTTTGCGCATTTTCACCCCTTTCAAATTTCGAATTGTTTAAGAACTGTTCTTAGACATCATTTATATCTTATATGTAACTAATATTCAAAATTTCATATTTCTAGGCCCTCCAGTAACGCTAAAATCGCATTTTTAGAACGTTTTTTGCTCCTACACCCCCTTTGGGGTAGTGACACCGACATAAAACATAGCCTATCTTGGAGCAAGCGTTGTCACCATCATTTTGACATCAATATTTTTTAAATCGGTTAAGTATTTCCTGAGATTGTGTAGAAACTACCATTTAGAACGTTTTTTAGAACGCTTTTTGTGCATTTTCACCCCTTTTAAATTTCGAATTGTTTAAGAACTGTTCTTAGACATCATTTATATCTTATAACTAATATTCAAAATTTCATATTTCTAGGCCCTTCTTAACACTAAAATCGCATTTTTAGAACGTTTTGTGCTCCTACACCCTCTTTGGGGTAGTGACACCGACATAAAACATAGCCTATCTTGGAGCAAGCGTTGTCACCATTATTATGACACCAATATTTTTTAAATCGGTTTGTTATTTCCTGAGATTGTGTAGAAACTACCATTTAGAACGTTTTTTAGAACGCTTTTTGCGCATTTTCAACGCTTTGAAATTTCGAATTGTTTAAGAACTGTTCTTAGACATCATTTATATCTTATATGTAACTAATATTCAAAATTTCATATTTCTAGGCCCTCCAGTAACGCTAAAATCGCATTTTTAGAACGTTTTTTGCTCCTACACCCCCTTTGGGGTAGTGACACCGACATAAAACATAGCCAATCTTGGAGCAAGCGTTGTCACCATCATTTTGACATCAATATTTTTTAAATCGGTTAAGTATTTCCTGAGATTGTGTAGAAACTACCATTTAGAACGTTTTTTAGAACGCTTTTTGTGCATTTTCACCCCTTTTAAATTTCGAATTGTTTAAGAAATGTTCTTAGACATCATTTATATCTTATAACTAATATTCAAAATTTCATATTTCTAGGCCCTTCTTAACACTAAAATCGCATTTTTAGAACGTTTTTTGCTCCTACACCCCCTTTGGGGTAGTGACACCGACATAAAACTTAGCCTATCTTGGAGCAAGCGTTGTCACCATTATTATGACACCAATATTTTTTAAATCGGTTTATTATTTCCTGAGATTGTGTAGAAACTATCATTTAGAACGTTTTTTAGAACGCTTTTTGCGCATTTGCACCCCTTATAAATTTCGAATTTTTTAACAACTGTTCTTAGACATCATTTATATCTTATATGTAACTAATATTCAAAATTTCATATTTCTAGTCCCTTCAGTAACGCTAAAATCGCATTTTTAGAACGTTTTTTGCTCCTACAACCACTTTGGGTAGTGACACCGACATAAAACATAGCCTATCTTGGAGCAAGCGTTGTCACCATCATTTTGACACCAATATTTTTTTTAATCAGTTTGGTATTTCCTGAGATTGTGTAGAAACTACCATTTAGAACGTTTTTTAGAACGCTTTTTGTGCATTTTCACCCCTTTTAAATTTCGAATTGTTTAAGAACTGTTCTTAGACATCATTTATATCTTATAATAACTAATATTCAAAATTTCATATTTCTAGGCCCTTCAGTAACGCTAAAATCGCCTTTTTAGAACGTTTTTTGCTCCTACACCCTCTTTGGGGTAGTGACACCGATATAAAACATAGCCTATCTTGGAGCAAGCGTTATCACCATCATTATAACACCAAATATTTTTTAAATCGGTTTAGTATTTCCTGAGATTGTGTAGAAACTACCATTTAGAACGTTTTTTAGAACGCTTTTTGTGCATTTTCACCCCTTTCAAATTTCGAATTGTTTAAGAATTGTTCTTAGACATCTTTTATATCTTATAAGTAACTAATATTCCAAATTTCATATTTCTAGGCCCTTCAGTAACGCTAAAATCGCCTTTTTAGAACGTTTTTTGCTCCTACACCCCCTTTGGGGTAGCGGCACCGACATAAGATATAGCCTATATTCTAAGTTGGACTAACACCATCATTTTGATACCATTACTTTTGGAATCGGTTCGGTAGTTCCAGAGCTTACCTCCGACAAATAAACAATTTTTTCCTCTTTATAATAGGAGTATAGATTGGTTTTTGAATATATGGAAATTAAAAGTTAATTTCGATTTTAATGCTTATTGGTTCTAACTGAAACTGAAATTTCAATGTCCATTCATCAGCTCCTTTATTACGTTCATGTTACTACTCGCAAGGAATTCCAATGAATTTAAGTTAGAACATTTTCTGATTTATTGCTCTGAGAATATTGATTATAATTTTATGATAAATTTTCTGGATTTTGTTGTTGTTGCTGTTGTTGTTGTTGTTTGGGGGATTTTGGTTTTTTTTTCATAATGCAGTTAATTTAGATTGTTAAATAAAAATAAAAAAACTAAATTTACATTTAATTTTATGTATTATTTACTAAACAGACACGAATAAGTTTAATGACCAATAATTTATTCCTTCTACAACCAACTCTTTAACAGAGCTCAATCATTCATTGAGAACTACATTCTGAAATAGAAGTCTTCAATCTTTCCGCTCGACGTCCGTGTCAATAAAATTTTTAAGTTTCGCGAGAACCCATCAATCAGTTAAATAACATAGGCAAGAAGTTTATACATATGCCTAAGATATATAACCAGGGTTGTATATACAGGTCCAACTCAAAAAATTAAAGTAATGCATTTCATTCGTATTTGGAATTGCATTTAGCTTTATTTCACTGTAGTACAATTAAAAAAGAACAACAGTTGATGTTTTAATAAATTTTCATGTTATTAAAGAAAATTAAAGCTAAAAGATTAAAATTTTGAGTGAATATTGTATTTTTGAAAATTTATTTTCATTATTCAAAATATTACAATACTAAAACAGGTGGTTCAAAAAATTAGAATTCTTATGAATTTTCCTGATTGGTTCAGAATGTTGCATAAATTAAGCATAAAATTAGCTTCTGCGGGACTTCATATTAAGTTATAAAAACGTTTTGCATTATCATTGTTTTCATTTTGAGTGAAACATGGGTCGTTCTTCCAACATAACGGAGTTTACAAAGTATCGTATTAAGGATTTGCATAAAGAAGGTCGGAATCAGCAATATATCGCCAGTTACTTAAAATGTTTTCAAGCAATAGTCGTAGAGCAATAAAGCAGTATTTTAACATCGGATATTTTGAAAACAAGCATCTGAATAGCGGTCGAAATCCAAAAACTACGCAAAGAGATGATAAAAAGGTAAATAGTATTGCTGAAAAACCCGTTTTTGTAGTGTATGATTTTTGCATCGAAAGTAAAAAGAACACGGTGTTGATGCGAGTAAATCTACAACACTAAGACGTCTCCATAAACGTGGATTTCAATCTCGTGTACCAAAGATAAAGCCCCTCATGACTATTAAACAGAAAAAGGAGAGCGTGAAGTGGTGCAAAAAAAGACTTTTATGGGGTCTATATGATTGGAAAAAGATATTGTTTAGTGATGAGAGTATGTTTTCGTAACATATGGTGATCAAGATGTTCGTGTATGGCGAATGAAGCAAGAAGCATGTGACAAGGACTGCATGAAACGAACAGTGAAATTTGCAGCCAGTGTAATTGTATGGGCTTGCATGACTGCAAATGGTCCTGGAAGGCTATGTATCGTTAACGAAAGGATTAATTTTGAGATATATCAAGAAATCTTTGAGCATTTCATGGTACCATCGTCGGAACATCTGTGTGATGACGGTTTTATTTTCTAACATGATTTAGCACACCCACACAGGTCGGTGTCCACCAAGAACTGGCTTAGCCAACGCCAAATTAACGTACTTCCCCGGCCGGCTAATTCAGCGGATTTAAATACAATTGAGAATTTGCGGGGAATAATGAAGAAAAGACTGCAAGACATTGCGCCAAAAAACAAAGTTGCGCTTCTTTCCAGCATAAAGTCGACATGATCATGTCAGGGCAGAAAACACTGTGAACCACTTGTAGCTTGGCAAAGCGAGTTCGTGCTGTAATAAAAATGCAAAAATGAAGCTACAAAATACTAAAGAATAACTATTTTTCCTTTCTTTTTCAACACAGATTATTTACAATGCATTATTCTAATATTTTGAACCAGGTAAATGGTTATTCTAATATTTTGATTTTTTCCAACGTGTGGCTAATTATTTTAATTTTTGCATTATTTCTTTTAATTTTTATGCTAAAATATTCTACAAACTATGTAGATTCTTACGATATTAAGTTTTGTCCTGTATTACTTTTTATATAAGCGATACTTTTTTTCACATTTCCTTTTTTTCTATTATTCTAATTTTTTGACTTGGAGCTGTAGTTCTCATTTTTTACAGAATTCTCATTTTCTTTTTTATTTAAATAAGTTATTTATATTTATACACAAGAGTTAATTTTATTACCAGAAATTCTATATTGTTATCCTATTTGGTAAAAATAATAGTATTAGTAATAAATTAAACTAATCCATAAGGTATCACTCAATTTAGTAAAGGACTCAAGCAGCATTGTTTTTCCTACAGTACCATATTCATACAAGATATCAGAAACTATTAGCGTGAAGCGGTATTGTCCATCTCGAAAAAGTACTAGTTGTTTTTTCTTTTTTTTTCTAATACTTTTTCGAAGGCAAGAAAAGTGAAAATTCCTCTTTCGAGGGCAAGAAAAGAGCAAACTCCCCTCACCGACATTTATGTTGATATGGCGAAGTGAAAAATTGTGAGTACCAAGTGCTCTTACGCTGCTTATTTTTTTTTTTTTTTTTTTGCCTTTTTTTTTAATTTAAAGAAAGGATTTGAATTAGAACAGGCGCTTCGAAATTTTTTTTCGATGTTACGGAGAACTTCTATTTCTTAACCTTTTACGATAAGATTTAATCGTGAAAAAAAAAATGTACTCAAAAGCGGCATTTTTTTAATTAAAGAAAACTATAAGTTTCATTTTATAACTTAAATATTTCACTAATCAAAAATACATTGATTTTAAAAAAATGTAATTAAATTTATTTTAAATTAGGAACTATACAAATTTTGTGGTAGTTAAAAACATTTTACGCCACTTTATGTTACTTGTTATTTTTTACTTTTAGAAGTGAAAACGTATCCTTACACCCGTCATTTTATCACAAGCGCTTAAAATTATGTATGACACGCCAGGCCTCTAAAATACCCTTGGTGGACCACTCGTCACCCCTTGACACGGGTTGAAGACCCCTATTCTCAATCATATAATTCATTCTTTACATTTATGTATGTTCCCCATTCTACAATACATTTTATCATAAAAATTCATTTGGTGAATACTTGTTATATGAATGATAATAGGCATGTGTTCCTATGACACAGTCTATTATAAAAATTATTTGAGGAATTAATTGTTTCTGTATTATTTTAGAGGATACCTCTATCCAGGGTTATCAAATACCAAAAAGATCACTTGTAATCGCAAATCTCTGGTCGATCAACAACGATAGTACTTTATATCCCGAGCCTTCAAAATTTAATCCAAAAAGATTCATTGACGAAAATGGAAAGAAAGTTAAGACCGAAGGACCATATGCATTTGGAATCGGTATGTAACTCTATTTATTATTGTTGTACTCAGTCTCGTGAAGTATTTATAAATCTTTAAACTCTAGACGTCACAATCGTAATGATGAACAGTATTATACCCATTCTATTTCTGATTAAGTTTGCTTTAATACGCACCTGCAATGATTGTGACGATGCACTCTAGCTTCTAAAATTTACTGTCAAATATTCACCTTATTGTAGATTTCTACGTTATGAAAGATTTTGTTTTGGTTACATATCAATAACCAAAACAAAAAATCTCTTAAAGCATTTATAGTCCAGGGGAAATGTACATTTTACCTTGCAAAAGGTCGGGTAAAAGATTTTTTTTTTCTAAATTGTTTATAATATTATGCCAACATGGAAAAACCAAGTTTTCTAACAAAATTTCTTAAGGCTAAATTTTCTGTGGCTGAAAAACAACAAAATTTCGGGACATTTTATGATTTGTTGGAAATATCTCGAGACTCGTTGCCGTAGCATATTATTTGTCAATTACAATATCAAAGAAGATAAAATTCTCTACAACTTTCATATTTACAACTTTTTTATACACTCAATAGCAAGCGGAGTACGCTATCTCAAAAATGCGACAATTTTTTCAATTTTCTTAAAAACCGTGAAAAACGCAGTTTTGCCGCGATTATTCAAATGTTCCCCGCAGATTTAATTGTGTATGTCGACTTCTAAAAATTGGTAGCAGTAAATTGTCTATTATTTGCACACTCACATCTTTAATTTCTTCTCAATAGACATTTTATATGCAATAAATTTATATAATTTTTAAAGTAGGGTAGAGTGTAGATGAATGAGACAATTTTCATATTTAGACAGTAAATTTAAGTGTATACAATGTTAACTTCAAAGTATTGTTTAAAAGAATTTTTCAATCTATAGTAACTTATTGGCACGATAGTTTCAATTAAAAAAGATTTCTTGCTTAATAAATTTTATAATTTTTATGATTTTTATAATGCATACATATTTTTCCAGGTATCAATGGAATAGGTGGGTCTCATTTTCAAAATCTGTCCATGTTTTTAAATAATAAAATCAAATTTTTAGAAATAATCAGAAAGTTTTAATTGTTTGTAAATAATTACCTAACCTCATAAACATTTATATACAAGCATCAGCAGAGACCAAATTACTAGTCTAACATTTTAAAACTAATTTTTAAATTTTAATGCACTTGGTATAATGATATAAGTGAGCACGGTAATGACAAATTAAGCAAAATATTTTTATTTTTCCCCAGGCATAAATGGCAGACATTATATCTTCAGGCCCATACAATAATTTTCTGTTTCTCATATAATGAAAGCAGATTAAGAAATAAAAATTCATTTAATTATCAAGTAGAATTGGGTACAGTAATGACTTACAAAAGAATACTCACCAAAATATTCAAAGTTTTTGCTTGTTTTATTGAAACTATAAAACTATTTACTCTATTCACCTAAACCTGATAACAAGTTGACTTTTAAGGAGTGCTTTTGCTTGGATAAAAAGGCATGTGATGTTCTCTAAAAAAATCCGGAGGAACTTTTTGTCAGAAGCATGGCAATGACACTCTTTCTTGGGACACGGTTTAAAAAAATATTAAGAATTATAGATAAGTTTAATTAATGAAAATAAATACTATTTTTTTAATTAGTAGCATCTTAATAAATAAAAATGTATAAAAAAAATTATAACCATCTGTTTTAAACAGAACTTTGTCAAATCTTTACCTAATAAATTGCTTGTTGGACCTACGGTAATGATATTTTGACTACAAAAGAATATATTTCTTATTTTTAAATTTTTTATAAATAATAATATATTTGTAAATTATTATTAAAAAAATGATAGTTAAAATGCAATAATTATAATTATGATATTTAACTATTTTTCTGTGCAAATGTGAAAGGACAGTAAAACATGAGACATTTATTAAAATCACCCAGGTATGAAAATTTGCGAAAAACATATTTTATTCCTCACTACAATGGTATATTTTATTTACCAATTATTGATAACATATGTTTTAATGTTTTACTGTTTTAAAGATAGCAAACATTGAATTGTAGTTCCATATGAAAGGGGGGGGGGGGGCTCAAAAGATAAATATCTTTTATGAAAGAAATACTTTTACCTTATAAAATAGCTATAATAAAAATGACACAAGATTATTTCACTAACTAATATTATGCATTTATGCCTTGTAAAATTTATAAATTCTGTTAATAGAATATTTGAGATCACTAGTTTTATAAAAAAAATATTTAAAATATTAATTTTAAAATATATTGTTATTTTTTTTCCACTTATATCATTAATTTAACAAGAGATTATATCATTTTAGCATGCAAAAATATGTAAAACTTTAAGATTATCTATTAATTGCTTTAAAGCTCAAACAGAATAATTTAAATTTCAGAACGGGTTCCAAACAATTTTCCAAAAATGAAAGTGTCCGAATATATTTTAAAAAAAGCAACCAAACCCGAAAAAGTACAAAAGCACAACATTAGATATTGATCTCAAGTATCCCATGAAAAAAAAAAAAAATTATTTAAAAGTAACAAAATGCGAGCGAGATATTTGTCAAGAACGCTCCCATAGGTTTAATGTTACCTTGCGAATGTCTTCGTGTGACTAATTTAGTCCTATAATTCATATAACTGTGACTTTAAACGCCTCAATACGGCAATACCGTAAAATCTTTGAAAATGAAATCTGTATATACGGAATTCGATCTTTAAAGGAAAGTATATATTTTTTCAAGAGAAAGAATATGAACAATTATATCTGCTAAGATGGAAACCTGTTTAAAGCGGAATATATTTCGGTTCCTTTTGGCACGGTTTACAAGGTTTTACCCGTAAGGCATGGTGACGTCACGGCGACGTCGTTGTGAAGTCACACTGTGATTTTGTGACCGTCGATGTGACGTCACGTGACGTGGATGTGACGTCACAGTGACTAGAATGTGAGGTCGTTATGGCCGTTTTAGAGGTCGTTTGTGACGTCACATTGTGACCACTCTGTGAAGTCACGGTGTGACTAATTTGTGAAAAGTGTGTCATTTGTGACTATTTTGGCATTAACTTTGTGACGAACCTGTGACGAAAGTGACAATGTTTTGAAGTCACACTGTGACCAATTTGTGAAATATGTGTCATTTGTGACGAACTTGTCATAAACTCTGTGATGATTTCAAACGAAAATCAAATTTCAAATTAATTGCTTAAAAGGCGCAAAGGCGAAGTAGTGAAAAAGATTCCATGCTGGAACTCGAACCCGGGCCATCAGTATAGCGCACTTACGTTCTACCGACTAAACCACATGGAACGATACCCAGCCTGGAAAATTTCTCACTATTACATGTTGGCAAGGCTACAAACGCAGCACAAGATGCAATATTTATCGTCAGCCACCGACATGGCGCAAGCACGAAACTTAAATCCAGCATCGATTGAAACTATATTAATACTTGGAAATGTTTTCAGAGAGAACCATTCGCCTTGCATACAATATTTCAAATGAAAATCAAATTTCAAATTAATAGCTTAAAAGGCAATTTTAATTTGAAATTTGATTTTCATTTGAAATACTGTATGCAAGGCGAATGTTTCTCTCTGGAAAAATTTCCAAGTATTAATATAGATTTAATCGATGCTGGTTTAATTAAGTTTCGTGTTTGCCCCATGACGGTGGCTCACGATAAATATTCCATCTTGTGCGGCGTTTGTAGCCTTGCCAACATGTAATAAGGAGAAAATTTCCAGGCTGGGTATCGTTCCATGTGGTTTAGTCGGTAGAATGTCAGTGCGCTATACTGATGACCCGGGATCGAGACCCGGCATAGATATTTTTCACTATGTTGGCCTTTGCGTCTTTTAAGCAATTTATTTGAAATTTGATTTTCATTTGAAATATTGTATGCAAGGCGAATGTTTCTCTCTGGAAAAATGTCCAAGTATTAATACTGTGATGATTCTTGTCATAAAAACAACGATAATTTTAAAGTAAAGTTTTGTTTGAAATATAAAATTTTATCTTTTTACCGTACTTTTTAGCAAGATATCGCTATTTTGGAGTCCTATTCTTCTAAAATACTTTTAATTTTCCATTTAAAAAACAATGCTTATTAACTGACATCTTTTTTTATTAAGTTAGCTTGATCTTGAATTCAAGCTTAATATTAAGAATGTGTAAGCTTTTTAATGTGTTATGATTTGTCATTGCTTTTTTAAATACGAACATGGAGTCTAACGGACATTAATACAACTGTTACTTATAGAACTACATGATAAGCCCTATTTATTTAAATTTTTTATTCCCGTATATATTGTATTTTGTGAATATGAGCTAATTAGATTTGGTATGTTTTATATGAAAAGACTGATCTGGGAAATAGAAACAACAAGTAAGATATATCATGCGTTAGGCATAGATTATAAAACACTTTCCAACTCTTCCTAAATGTTTTATCAAGACATCGGGGGAAATAACGTAAATAAGATAACTAAGTAAACATGAAAACGCGTAAAACATTTAAAAACTGATTTACGCAGTTACCATCCACTAAGGTGTAAAAAAATCATAATTTAAAAAAAAAAATAAAAAAAATCGTTTTTTTTTTATTTAAATCAGATTTTTTTTATTTAAGCGTTCAAATACTGAATAGCTATCATGAGTTTTAGGTTTCCAAAACAATTACACCACTAATTGCTAACATAATCTATGTTTTTACACTTTAATTGATAAAATTATAATTGTTAGTTTGTAATTACAGAAATAAAAACTGCAAATTAGTAGTTTCATTAGGTAGTATTATACAATAATGTTATATACATTAATATTGTAATAATTATGTAAAACTTTATTAATACTAGAGATACTTAACATTTATGAAAATTATTAACTGCATTTTATACTAAATAGCTAACATTACTTCAAATTAATTATTAAACAATCAACTCTCTAATTAGGAACATATTATACATTTTTAAGCCTTAATTATTAAAATGATAATAATTCATTTTAGAAAGAAAAAGGGACAGGATGCTAGTTCAAAAAACGGGCACTATTTCATGAGGAAATATATTAGTAATGTGTTTAGTAATGATGTAAGAAAAAAAAAAAAGAATATTTTTTAGCATTATAAGTAAAGTGTCCTTAATTTTTAATAATTTTATGAATAACAAATTGAAAAATACAATTAAATAACATATTTTAATAATATCCTGTTTTTTCTAAAGAAATAAAGTTCTATATTTTTGCAAGATTTTTTCCACATGAATTTAGAATACTGTTGAGTGGGGAAGTTTTTTACAAGAAATCTCTGGCTACAACTACAGGTAAATTTCAACTTTTTTTATCTTTTTTTAAGGCTGGGTGCATTTTGCCAATTTCAAAAGGGGCATGGTGTGGCACCATTAAACAAAATGGCCTAGAAGAAGCAGTATAAGTAATTACAGAATTAATAAAAACTGCAAATAACTAAAATTCATTAGTTAGTAGCACAAATAACAAAACTAACAAATATTATTTGCAGCTCATTTTGCATTTGTATTTAGGAAAATTTCTGTAAACCACCAAAATCTATACTTACACACATGTACGTGTATGCTAACCAAAAAGAAAAAAATGAAAATGAGTTAAACCCATTCATATAGAATAAATATAAGTTAGCCACTAATATCTGAAATCCTCAAAATATTTAAGTAACAGCATTATTACCTCTATTAGCTTTCAATGGTTCAATTTTTTAATATATATGAGTTACAAAAATAAAATAAAATAAAATAAAATAATAATAATAATAATAATAATAATAAACATTTATTCAACCTATACCAAAGAAGCTCTTGCTGTGCTTAGCATTTTTATACCAATTATTTCTTTTTCTCTTATGCATTCATTTACAATTTAGCTGCTGAGCAGATGTCATTCTTTCATTCTTCTTTAACTTGAGATTGCTATTAATTACTATTTATTATTTTACTTGTAGAAATGTAATTATACTTGCTATGTGTATTTTATATAAAATAATGCATAAATTGATTATCTAAAGGAAATTATGACATTGCAAATTATGTTAGATTTAAATATCATTTTTAAATGAAACTGTTTTAATTTGGATAAAAACTTAAAAACAATGCTTTTAATTTTTTTACAATACTAATGAATTAAGCTTAGAAACAATTATTTAAAGCTCTTTTTTTGTTTATTAATAAGTCAAAATACCTGTAGAAACTTTCAAATTATGTTCATGTTAGATTTTAATACTTTTTTTGACATTTTAAATATTTAGAAAATTTTTGATTTTAATCAATGATTTTTTTTAAAAAATCGGTTGATTAAAATCATGATTTAATCGCTGATTTAAATCAACCGATTAAAATCGTTGACACCCTACCATCCACAGCCAAATATGTTTTCTAATTCTTTTAAACAGTCCTGTATTTGATCTGTAGATTGATATATATATATACTATATAATGGAAAAATTTAGTTTATCAAGGAAACGCATAACAGGTTGAAATTCTCTTTCAGCAATTTATACTAATATATGGAAACATACTTAAATAATTTTGTACAACCCTGTAGTTTACCTAGAACCTTTATTACACGCCACTATTTAGTTAAAATTTTATTCAAGCTAAAACACTCTTAAAACTGCTGAAATTACATTTCCAGAAATTATAATTCATAGATGGCAACGTATTCAATTCTTTGCGTGACCCTTTATATCATTTTATCTATATACTACAAACATTTCTTAGTAAATTAAATACAGTGCAGCGTTAAAATGCATAACTTATTTAAAAACCTCCTTTAAGCAATACCCAGTAACCCTTTCGAATACTTTTGTATATTCCTGTATATGAATTATAGCATATATATATACACCATATACTATGCATAAATGTAGTGAATCATAAAAGTGTATATCATAATTAAAAATGTATTTCCAGCAATCATCGCTAATGAACAGTACTTCGGATACAATATAGTATCTGAAATATTTTGTGTGTCCCTGCAAATGCTATATACACTTCGTATTATACATGAAATAATTCATAGTATGTAAACTTCAACGACGTATATCAATTTCATTACATATCAAATAGATTAACATAAATAAAGTACGCCGCAAACAATTCCCTCCACCCCTATATGTATTGGAATTCCTTTTTTAGCCCTGTAAATGAACAATAACTATTCTTTGCATCGCATATTCTATGGAATGCACATTTTAGTGCGCTTCATAAATGCATATCAATTTTATTCTGTTTGAAAGCGTGTAAAATCATTAAAAATCATTTGAAACGATTTTTTTCCCACACGCCGTAATGTAATGGAATACAATTGACTGTCCCTGTAAATGAAATAACATGCTACAAACTTCATTACAAATAGGGGTCTTGCTATGGTAAACGTTAATAACATCCAAAAATTTTAAATAATTTAATTATCTTTAAATGTCTATTAATTATGTTAATGATTGATGATAATACTTGTCCATATACTTTTATATTTATGCCACCATGTGGTTTTAACCCAATATTTAAATAAGAAAATAAACCAGATTAAAATGCAATTTAAATCACTAATTTTAATAATCTGATCAAAGCTGTTGAAAAGGAAGTTGGATATTTTAACAAAATAAAAAACAAATGTAATGAAATATTTGTGTTCTATAACATGTTTATTAGAAGATAACTGAAATCATTGTAATTTAAAAAAAAAAAAAAAAAAAAAAAAAAAGCAAACAAGGAAAATAATATTTTAGATATTTCAGCAAAATAAAAAATAAATGTAATGAAATATTTATGTTCTACAGCATGTTAATAAGAAACTAACTAAAATTGTTGTAATAAAATAAAAAAAAAAGCAAACAGGGAAAATAATATTTTTACATACCTAATTTCATTGACGTTGTACGTGATACTTTGATTTTGGGGAACCAATTAAATCCGATTATAAGTACGATAGCAATGACTTGAATCATTTTCAACAAGTCAAAGCTACCGTAATTTTCTCGGGTTTATATTTTGTTAGCTGAACTAACTTGGATCCTGAGAACGTTCTTGTTTCAGTTTTTAAATCCGTGTCAACACATCTATGCTGTCCAGTGTCCACAGAACTTCAGTGTCCACAGTGTCCACAGAACTGTCCAGTGTCCCGCGTTTATTCTAAAAAGTTTCACTGTTACTTTTATCCGTTATTCTGCGGTCGAGTGGTAACAACTGAAATAGTGCAGATGCAGACGATTTTTAAGTTTCGAAGTTCGAAGCAGATGTTTTTTGGTTTTATTTGTTTTTCTATACCACGGTTTCGGAAGGAAATTAAATGCGTAATAATTTTGTCAAATTGTCTCTAATTCAATTTCCTGTTTGAAAATGTTTTATTGTATTTCATCTTTTATTTTTATCAGTTTTATTGAATTGTAAAGTTTCATTTACGTAAATTATTATAATAATATTATCCATAATTAGAGTTTACTAGATAAAACATTGCTTAAATTTTCAAAATGTATACAAATTAATTTAATGGTAATAATGATGACTCCCTCCTTTTTTTTAAAAGTAAAATTTGTATCACAGTTAATATATACAAAATATCTTCTTAAAAAATACAACAAGATTATCGAGAAGAGATGAGTTTTTCTTTGTCAATCTGTCATTCTCTTAATATTAATTTTCTGTAGAATAAAACTTGTAAAATAATTTTTAAAGATATATTTTGAAAACAAAAAATAAAACATGAATAATTAATTATGTCGTGGGCTTTGCCTAAATTTTGTACATTAATTTTATATTCGGAAAATGTCAATTCTATTTTAAACGTTTGAAAGAAGTAGAATAAAAAAAAAAATACTTAAAATAGTGAAACACTAAGAGGAAAAAAAATGACTTGAATGCAAATTATAAAGCAAGAAATGCATATATGACTGAACTTTGAAGACGCTTTCTGCGTGCTCATTAAAAGCTGCAGCCTTAATTGTAATAGAAAGTTTTTAGTTTGAAACGACAGAAATGTTTCGACTACTCTTTGAGAAACTTCTAGTATAACAGATGATCATTTACAAAAATCTTTATAAAAGATAAGTCGAGGTCTGCTTACCTAAAACATTTTTTTAATAATATGAAATTCTCATAATTAGGAAATCGTTTTGTGTTGCTGATGAATTAATTACATTTTATGTTATATGAAAATAAAAAGTTTTTGTTAGAGGCACAGATGCAACTTGGACCACGGTTTAAAAAATTTGTTAATCCGGCAGAAAAATATATTTTACAGTAAATAACATGTTTTTAATAATTTTTGTAATTTTTTAAAGTTTTCTAAGAAGTTCACATCTCAGTCACAATGTGACATCACTGAGTGGTGGCATTTTGGTCACAGATGTGACGTGACCACAGTGACTTACAGTGACGTCACAATGACGTCACTGTGGCCATGCATGCTATGAGGGTAATGAATCAATATTTGGCAAAGCTAATTACGTAGTTCAGCATTACGTATTTAATGCTTACACACTTAAAATTTTCAAAATCTATTAGAGATTTATTAAAATTCCCGTGGTAAATTTTCTTTTTAAAAGAAGGGGGGGTGGAGGGTGCGCCAAAATCCATGTTTGGCACGGGTGCAAAAAATGCTAGTTTTAGCCCTGAAACACAAAACTTACTGCTATTAATATATATAAGTTGACATACACGATTAAATCCGTGGGAAACATTTGAATAATCGGGACAGAACTGCATTTTTCCCGGTTTTTAGAAAATTGAAAAAATTGTCTTCTTTTTGAAATGGCGTATTGCGCTTGCTACTAAGTGTATAAAAACGTTGTAAGTATGAAAGTTGTAGAGAATTTTATCCTCTTTAATATTGTAACTGACAAATAACATGCTACGGCAACAGGTCTCGAGATATTAAAAAAAAAAAAAAGGTCCCAAAATTTTCTTGTGTTTTGGCCACAGAAAATTTAGCCTTAAGAAATTTTGTTAGAAAACTTGGTTTTTCCATGTTGACATCATTATAAACAATTCAGGAAAACAAACTTTTACCCGACCTTTTGCAAGGTAACTCCATTTTTTGGTACATTTCCCCTGGACAATTAAGCAAGTTTACACGAACAAACACAATCCATTGTATTTGGTACCGATAAAAACGAAAAAAAATACACTATTATACTATTTCGGACAAATTTATATTTTGACGTTATATAATAGAAAACTAGGGGGTTCTGCCCCCTGCAAGCTACGCTCGCCAACCCCCGTTCAGACACCGCAGAATCTAAAAACATGCTAATCTGATGGGTTTTCAAAATATTAAAGAAGATTGAATTAAACTGAAAAAAGATGTGCATATCTCCCTATAAACAGGTTTCCATTCAATTCCCTTTGATTGCAAAAATTTAAGGGCGAATCAGTTGCTGTTAAGACATCCAATAGTTGTTTTCGTTTTTGATTAAAGAGGATCAGTTAAACATTTGAAAAGAAGCTAAAATAAAATGAATTAAGAATACAGAGTCTTTGTCTCCCGGTATTTTAAAACAATCTCTATAACAATAGCCTAAGTCATATGACTATCATCAACAGTTCCGGGCGGACCACTTCGCTTTCTATACCCTAGGTGCCATTTTGGTACTTTAATGTTATCCAGGCACAGGTGATAAGTCGCCAAATATTATTTTATCGCCATCATTTCCTCTATATTATAATAATTCATCATCAACTGCCATAAATAAATACGGTCTGATCCCTTCGCCTTTCATATGAAAGTTTGGCACAGATGTCATATTGGCGTGATTTTTTTCGACGCCAATTTGGGAAACGCATCAACAGCATAAACAACAACATCCGGCTTACCATATCAAGCAAAACTACCATACTTTGGCGCCAGTTAAGTACCTGTTGCGTATATGACATTGGCGTCAGAAAAAAATCGCGCCAATATGGGGCCGTATATGACATCTGTGCCGAAAGTTTTCCATTTTGATTAAAAAATCAAAAAAAATTTTATCGAATAAAACTACATAAAAGTTGCCATGGTCGCAAAGAATTTTTGGTACTGTTACGCTAGCCGGGTGCAAATCTCTCCAATAGCTTCTTTTCAACTCGCCAGTTAGCATTTTTTTTTACTTTTCGAGTGGTAAATTAAAACATTGATTTGAAGTTGAAATTAAATGTCGTGGTTTTTTGCATTATTTAATATTTGGCCAGATGTCATATACGCTCCGCAAGTTTGGCGCTTTTTTTTTTTTTTTTTTTTTTTTTTTTTTTTTTTTTTTACGAAAATTTGGCGAAAACCTCGTTTTCGAATGCCAATTACATATGCATTTTTGGTATTACTTAGTTATCCCGTCGATCAAAAATCTATCGCTAAACTATAAAATAATGGTTGCCAATAATGGTTGATCCTAAATGTCACATTCACTTGACTTTAAGCAAGTTACACGGATGTTTACGTCATCAAGTGATTTTTATTTCGACGTTTTATTTGTATATTTATTAATGTTATACTAATTTATTTGTTCTTTCATTATTTAAAATAAAAATTAAGTCAATTTGTATAATTTGACGAGTGGTTTGGCGATTTATATAATTTGGCGAAATTGGTCGACGGAATAACTAAGTAGCACCGTATTTTTTAATTATTTTCTATTATTTTCAAACGGAAATAACAAAAAAATAATTAATAATTATAGAACAAATTAATTTATATAATTTAAAAAAAGAAATAAAAGTAAATAAACATTTATTATTAAATAAACAACAATAGCCGGGTTACCATGTCAATCAAATAATGCTATATTGGCGCCCATTAGGTACCCCGGTGCGTATATGACATCTGTGCCTAACATTTTTCCTTCGTTTTGTTTTTAAAAAAAGAAAGAAGTGAAAGCCATCAATTTTAAATGAAAGTTTCGTATTTTAAATAAAATGGATGAAAGGATTATATTTTAAATGAAATTAATGAAATATAAAAATATGCGACGGGAAAAATGTTTGGCGATTCATCCCCTGCTTTTCGCTAACATAAAAAATACTGTTAGAATTGATTTCTCTATCAGAATCTTTCGATTTGGCGAAAGACTGTTCAAGTAAATTGAATTATGAATAAAAGTAGCATGATATATTTCTTAGCATACATTTAAGGGAGGCCAAACTGGTCGCCAAATTAGTTTAAAATAATAACCTTTTCTGAAATATGAAAAAAAATATCTGTTATGATTAAAATTTGAGTTGCCATCATTAAAAAAATGTATTTAAAATTAGAAAAAAATACTATTTCAAAAACGAATTCGAATTTTAAAATTCTAATACCAGTTTTGAGATCTGCGGATCAATACGAAATTTTGGTGTTAATTTCATCGTAAAGTGTTGAATATTTTAAGAGAAATTGCCGTGAAACATAATCAGTTGTTTAATCAGTAGTTTCAAAGAATCGTTTGATAAATTCATTTCATTTCAGCCGTTTCATATATCCGTTTTATATATCCGTTTCATATATCCGTTTCATATATCCGTTTCATAAATTTATTTCATTCGGATTATATATATATAGACTAGATATATGTATGTATGTATATGTCGTAGGCTAATTGATAAATCAGGCTCTTTGCAAAGAGACTAGCTGTTTGCAAAGAGCTTGGCTAATTGGAGAATCATCTCTCTTTTTCCAATTAGCCTGACATTTTTCAGGCTTATTGAGCTTAGACAGCGTTAGGCTAATTGAAAAATGACCACTTATTTCCCAATCAGAGTGATTTTTTAGGCTTAGTAACCCATAACTCGACTCGAACCCGAAAAATAAATTACAACAGACCGTACCTCGATCCGAGCAAGACAAAATAATTTCAGTCTTGATGCAACCTGGCCCGAACCTGATAGTTCTATTAGAAAAAACCCGAAATCTGACCCGAAGCAAATCTGATAACCGACAAAATATTGCAAAGAGCCATAATCCGATCCGATCAAGACAATTTCCGTGCACACGCAACCGGACACGAACCTAAAAATTCCGTTTGAAGAAAACCAGAAATCTGACCCGAACCAAATCTAAACCCGACAAAAATATTCCAAAGAACCATAACCGGATCCGAGCAAAACAAAATAATTTCCGTAGACTTGTTACCCGACACGAACCTATAAATTCCATGTGAAAAAAAGCCAATATCTAAGCCAAACCAAATCTGAACCCGACGAAATACTCCAAAGAACCATAGCTAAATCCGAGCAAGATAAAATAATTTCCGTGGGCATGTTACCAGGCCCGAACCTAAAAATTCCATTTGAAAAAACCCCAAAATCTGACCCGAACCAAATCTAAACACTACAAAAACCAAAATTGAACCATAACCGGATCCGAGCAAGACAAAATAATTTCCGTGGACACGCAACCCGACCCGAACCTAAAAATTTCATTTAAAAAAAAAACGAAATTTGAACTCGACAAAAATATTCCAAAGATCCGCAACCGGATCCGAACAAGAGAAATTAGTATCCGTAGGCATGCAACAAGACCAGAACCTGAAAATTCTTTTTGAAGTCAACCTGAAACCCAACCCAAACCAAATCTTAACTCGACAAAAATATTCCAAAGAACCATTCAGATTTCGGGTTTTTTCTAATGGAATTTTTAGGTTCGGGTCTAGTTGCGTGTTCACTGAAATTATTTATTCTTACTCGGATCGGGTTATGGTGCTTTAAAATATTTTTGTCTCAACATATACATCGTAAGATGTCCAATGTCAATTAAATTTGAATGTAACATGTCTTCATTAACGTCAAAATTATGATAAATAACCTATTTGGAAATACATTTTTGTCTCAAAAATAGAAATGCTAGTTAATTAGTTCGGATATTTTTAATTCATTTGAATTTCTTTAATCCATTGTCCCATTAATTAATTTTTAAAAATTCAATAAACTCAATTAGATTTTTAATTTTTTTTAAAGGTACTCGTAGGGGAGACTAGGGTTGGTTATTATAGAAGCTTTTTCACAAAAAAGATAAATGGTATCATATAACTGTGTCGACTCTAAAGAAGCATCCATTGGACTTTCATATTGTTTGTTGTTCATTTGTAGCGTGTGTTATGGGGTAAAAGTGCTTTTTGTCTCTTTCGAGTATTTGAGAAAATTTTCGACAAGCAATTAAATTGTTTATTTTCTCATAAAGTGTCTTGGAGAAAATTATAATATACACACGTTTAAACTGTTTCATTATAAAGATATATTTTAAGCTTTAAGAATTTTGAATTTATATGCACGTGCCGGTTATATCTAATGGAAAAAGGGTTATATCTAAATTAAAAAAGAGCATATGACATTGCTTGTTAGCTCAACATTGGGGCAGGTTGTTACTTGTAACAACTAACCCCAATTGTAATAAGATTTAAAGTTTGTGATTAGCAGCTTAGTCTTTTGTAAATATAAAATCGGTTTACATGAATTTAATCAGCAACACATTATTCCAGATAGTCTAACGTTTTTCCTTTAGGAAAAGTTATTTGGATTTATAAAAAGAAAACTTAAAGGGGAACACATTCATTGACGCTGAAAAAGAAGTTATACGCAATTGCAGACCACTTCGAACAGTTAGTAGCAAGTGGCTGTAATGTAATTTTATGACTCTTTAAAGATTTTGCAGAGAAGAAAAAGAAGGAAAATGGTACACTAATAACATAATTAAGTTATATCTTTAGTAATTTCTACTGCATGAACTTTTTTTAACAGTGTAACTTTTGTAAGAGTAATATGATTTGGACACATGCATGTGGCACAGGTTCGGCTAATCAGTATAACTGCATGGATTCAGAAGACTTCATGAAATTTTTTGAGCACTTCGTTCAAAACACTTGATGACCTGTAAGACGTCCAATTGTTGGATAATCATAAATTAAACATGTCTGTCAAACGGATTGATTTTGGTACCTCCCGTGGGTTGATAACTTTATCATTGCGCCTCACACTGTTTTTACTAAATTCAGTCTCTTGACAGGTTAGTTTATGGCCCCTTTAACAAATATATCAACCCTTCTTGTGACATTTCGATGAGCAAAAATCCTGGTAAACCAATGCCTATTTACAACATTCCAAAGATAGTTCATGAGGCGTTACATTTAACGGCAGCAAATAATTCAAGCAGAGTTCCGCTTTTCGAGAGTTTGGCCAACGAACAGCAACATATTTACTGAAGATGAATCGATGCCCTCTTATGTTATACATGAAGTACCACTAGCCTTTCTCTGGAGGTCGGTAAGCTACAAGTACAGGAAGAATCAATTGTGCGTGAAATTACGCCTCCTCCATGAACCGCCATTTGCACTTAATCAGCAACATTCATTACTGCAATGAATGCTCCGTGTTGTTCTTCATCAGAATTCCAAGAACCAGCTGCGTCTGTATACCCCATATCTAAATTCGTGCAAATTTAATTTAGCAAACCAACACTCCGCATTCCATCTGACATTCGTATGTTCCCGAAATCTGCGATACTTAAAATTAAAATTGTAGATGAAGAGAAAGTTACTCAGTTTACTACCCAAAAAGTCCATCGGATATAAGTTGGCAACTGAAGAAGAAAGGAAAAATGCAAAGAAATCCAGGCCAGTCATAAAAAGTTTTGGTTCGAAAAAGAGACTATTTTAACAAACCGGAAAAATCTAAAAAAGAGGCTAATTGCTACAGTGTGTTCATTCAACAAAAATGTTTGCTTTTGCAAAATCTGTTTACCTTGTAAATAAAAACACCACTGATTTTAATTGAGGAATGATTACGGATTTTCGAAGTTGTTTCGAAAATTATTTATAATTCACCAAACTGCCACAATAAATTCTGAAATAAAAAATCCCTGCCGGCTCGGGCCTACAGGCGGAGGTAGATTTCGATGTTAAGTACTAAATTCTCCAACAAAACTTAAATCAAGATTAGAGAAAAAAACCCAGTTTCTTCACAAAGAGCGAGCTGTAGGGAGCTAAACTTTTTGTGAAAATTGTAATATACACGAAGACACACACACATATATATGGGATAGGTTTAAAAAATGGCTACAAAAAATTCAGAGAACCTTAAAGTGTTAAAATATGTTAATATTTCCATAGTCGGGTTTTTATCATGTTTTAATACGTTTCTTCAAACTTACATGGCGTTACATATTCACCTGCTGAGGTCCATTATATTTCCAATATGACGCAATATACATATTTTTTTAATTCGTCAAACTATTTATTTTGAGTTTTCATGCTGAAATCTTGCTCTAGGAAACTTATGACGTAATATTCAATTTGTTTTCAATTTGTCAAACTATTTAATTTTACACGTGAAAATTTTGCAAAAGAAAAGTAATTGTTGTGGTGAGAATTTTATTATTTGTTTTTTTTTTAATTGTTGGCAACTGCTATAACGAAAAATTTTAATTTTTTCCTGCCATTGTTGTGTAAGAGCTGGTTTTATCAGAATCATGTTAAGACAGTATTCAAAATTTTGAACCCTCCCCATTTCCACCCTCTTGGGCCGATTTCGCCCATTTTCAATCCCCGCCGAGATATTAGCCATCTCAAAGTTGTTGGCGAGTTTGAAGATGATTCGTGCATAATTGCGACTTTTATCGTGCGGACAAAATTTAGTACATACATACATATATATATATATATATATAAACTTTTTAAGTGGGGGTGGTTTTGGGTTCCTGGGGTCCTATAATGAAAAGTTATGAAGGAATTTTTCAAAAATCTCACCATGGTAACGACTGCAATAGGTAGTATTTCTTACGAAATCTACCTAAAATCGTAAGAACCAACCCCGGTTTAACCTACACCCCGATTAAACCTTTTAAAAATGTTTGTGGAAACTAAATGCCAATTACATTCAAACTATAAAATTTGGGTTGTCAACTTCGTGTACTTAATGCAGGAAGAGTCATAATTAACTCACCAAGGTGTTTTATTAATAATTTTTAACCAAAACATATTATATCTACCATATATATATATATAATCCTAATGAAATGAATTTATGAAACGATTTTATGAAACGACTTTGTGAAACGACTTTGTGAAACGATATTATGAAACGACTGATTATGTTTTATGGCGATTTCTTCTAAAATATGGAATATTATGCGATGAAATTAACAACAAAAAATCCGTATGGATCTGCAGATTTCAAAACTGGTATTAGAATTTCAAAATTTGAATCAGTTTTCGAGATATTAATTTTTTTCTAATTTTAAACACTTTTCTCTAATGATGGCAACTCAAATTTTAATCATAGCATACATATATTTTTTCATTTTAGAAAAGGTTATTATTTTAAACTAATTTGGCGACTAGTTTGGTTTCCCTTAAATGTATGCTAAGAAATGTATCATGTTACTTTTATTCATAGCTCAATTTACTTGAACAATCTTGCGCCAAATCGGAAGATTCTGATAGAGAAATCAAGAACTCGGTATTTTTATGTTAGCGGGACGCAGGTGATAAATCGCCAAATATTTTTCCCGTCGCTTTTTTTTTCTGTATTTCATTAATTTTATTTAAAATATAATCCTTTCATTCATTTTATTTAAAATACAAAACTTTCATTTAAAACTGAAATATTTAAAATTAATGGCTATCACTTCTTTCTTTTTTTTTTAAACGAAACAAAAAGAAAAATATTAGATACTGATGTCATATACGTACCGGGGTACCTAATTGGCACCAAAATGGCGTTATTTTGCTTGACATGGTAACCCTGCTATTGATCGTTTATTTATTAATAAATGTTTATTTACTTTTATTTTCTTTTTTAAAATTATATAAATTGCTTTGTTCTATAGTTATGAATTAATTTTTTTTATACATATATATATATATTTATATGTATGTATAGCTATGAAATGATAAAAATGAAACCCTTTTTTAAACTTTTTATAAATTTCTAACTTCTTTGACATTGATTGAGAGGTAATGCCTACTTAAAACCATAAATCACAATCAACTATCATTATGACAGTTATTGAGCGCATAAAATCAAACTAAAGTTAAAATAAACATTAAAACCATAAATACTGATTTACATTTCCAAATATGACAGTTGATCATATTTAGGCTATAAATTCTAATTACTTTTCTTCAAATTTGACACTTAATAGATTCAGGATTACATTTCAGTTATAAATTGTAATCAGTGTCAAAATAAGGATTTGATTGCTCATAAATCCTAATTAACTTTTCTCTAAGCTGACATTTATTGAAACAAATAATCATTTTATTAAAGCATAAATAACCATTGGTGTCATAGGTGGAAATTACCATTGGTGATGCAATCAGGCTTGAGTCAAGCCTGTTGCAACACCTGTTAAAGAACGTTGAGCCAATTAAATTAAAGTTTCCTCCCAAGCTGACACTTTCGCCCTCTGTTGGAAAATATTCTAAATTCTTAACAAAACTCATGTGCTCAGCCGAAGAACTCAGACTTTTTAGAGATTTGAGCTCTCTGTAAACTATCAAGTAGTGAGTCAAGAAAAATATGGTTTCTAGAGGCCTCTGGCGGACTCCGTGAATGCTCTTCTGTGTACCGTCTAATGATTAAATAAAAAGAAATTTATTTCCAAGAACGAGGTCCCGAGTCAAATGGTTCCAATATTCCGTATTCATTCAAGTGCAATTATTTAATATACCTAAGTTGTGACGGAAAAGAAATCCTGGAATCTGCCACGACTACATCCTACATGAAGTAGAAAGAAATACAAGCAGAATCCTTTCAGGAGTCGGTAGGATGTAGTCGTGGCAGATTGCAGGGTTTCTTTCCCGTCACACCTTAGGTACATTAAATAATTCCACTTGGGTGAATACAGAATATTAGAACAATTTAACTCGGGTCCTCGCTCTTTGAAATAAATTTCTTTTTATTTAGTCATTAGTGGTACACAGAAGAGCATTCGCGGAGTCCGCTAGAGGCCAAGAGAAACCATATTTATCTTGGCTCACATACCTGATATTTTACAGACAGCTCAAATCTCTAAACAGTCTGAGCTCTTCGGTTGAGCACATGAGTTTTATTAAGAATTTAGAATATTTTCCAGTAGAGGGCTAAAGTGTCAGCTTGGGAGGAAACTTTAATTCAATTGCCTCAATGTTCTTTAATAGGTGTGGCAACAGGCTTGACTCAAGCCTGATTGTATCACCAATGGTAATTTCCACCTATGACACTAATGGTTATTTATGTTTTTAGAAAATGATTATTTGTTTTAATAAATGTCAGCTAAGAGAAAAGTTAATTAGGATTTATAACCTACCAAATCCTTATTTTGAGATTGATTACAATTTATAACTTAAATGTAATCATGAATCTTTTAACTGTCAAATTTGAGGAAAAGTAATATCAAGCCTGTTGCCACACCTATTAAAGAGCATTGAGCCAATTAAATTAAAGTTTCCTCCCAAGTTGACACTTTCGCCCTCTGCTGGAAAATATTCTAAATTCTTAGCAAAACTCATGTGCTCAGCCGAAGAGCTTGGACTTTTTAGAGATTTGATCTGTCTGTAAAATATCAAGCATGTGAGCCAAGAAAAATATGGTTTCTCGGGGCCTCTGGCGGACTCCGCGAATCCTCTTCTGTGTACCGTCTAATGACTAAATAAAAATAAGTTTATTTCAAAGAGCGACATCCCGAGTCAAATTGTTCCAATATTCCGCATTCACCCAAGTGCAATTATTTAATATACCTAAGGTGTGACGGGAAAGAGACCCTGGAATCTGCCACGACTACATCCTACATGAAGTAGAAAGAAATACAAGCGGAATCCTTTCTTATATGTATGCATATAGTATAAGACTGGCGCTCAGCTAACCAAAAGGTACCAAACTAATTTAAAATACATATGTCACTGGTATTCGAAAACTAGGTTTTCGCCAAATTGTCGTAAAAAAATCACGCCAAACCCGGTGCGTATATGACATCTGTGCCAAATATTAAATAATGCAACAAACCATGGCATTTAATTTTAACTTAAAAAAAATCAAAATGGAAACCTTTCATAAGAAAAGCGAAGGGATCAGCCCGTAATTGTTTATGGCAGTTGCATGACTCGGACTATTATAATACAGATGAAATGATGGCGATGGAATAATATTTGGCGACTTATCACCTGTGCCTGGCTAACATTAAAGTACCAAAATGGCACCTGGAATATAAAAAGCGAAGTGGTCCGCCCGGAACTATTAATGATAGTCACATGACTTAGGCTATTATTATAGATATTGTTTTCAATTGTAAAAACAGCGCAAAGAATAATATTTTCCTACGATTAAAAATTTATTTACACGTAACTATTAAAAACGGAAAAAAAAACTTTAAAATTACTATTAAGTGAGTACGTGTTAAAAGCAAGAAAATATTGAAAATTATGTCATGAAAATTGTATTTACACGTGAATATTAAGAGAAAGGAAACTTATAAATAATAAATACATTAATATGCGTTTAAAGCAGTAAATTGTAGTAATTACGTCACATTTAAAATGGACAAAAATAATACTGCCGAACAATTTAAATATATCTATGCGAGACATTAATTTCATATTTCGAGACGATCTTTTTAATTAATGTTCCCAATTCTAATACACCGCGAATAATAATATTTCCTCTCTAAAAACAAAAGTATTTTCATGTGAATGCTAAAAAGAGAAAGGAAACTTTAGTGAAACTTAGGTCAGATTTAAAACGATACATTTAAAATGTCTGTATTGTATTATGTTAATCGTTTTATAACGCTGTTAAGAAATACCGGGAGGCAAACACTCTGTTTAGTTAATTCATTTTATTTTAGCTTCTTGTCAAATGTTTAACTGATCTTCTTTAAACAAACACGAAAACAACCATTGGATGTCTTAAAAGCAACTGATTCGGCCTTAAATTTTCGCAATCAATGGGAATTGAATGGAAATCCGTTTATAGGGAGATCGCTACAAGTTTTTTTTTTTTTTAATCATAATTCAAATTTCTATAATCTTTTTAAAGCCGATCAAATTAGCGTGTTTTTAAGTTCTGCAGTGTCCAAACTGGGGTTGGCGAGTGTAGCTTGCAGGAGGCAGAGCCTCCTAGTATATATATATATATATAGGGGAGCTGGGGATGAATGGGACAAGGAATGGATGGGACATTCTCATTATTTCATGCAATGAACGTTTTTTTTAGTTGATTTCTGTTCTCATATGTAGCCCTACCATAGTGTATTTTAGAAACAAAAGTAAAAGCACATGGCTCTTTTCATTTTTTTTGCAATGTTGCATTTTTTGAAACTCTGCTTAAAAGTAACTTTTGTTAAAATTTCAGGCTGTCAAATATATTTTACAAGATAAACAAATAAGATATGTTGTAGTTATTTATTTGAAGGTTCAATATTGGTAACTAAAATGAGTGCATATTAACCAATGTGACACAATAATTTCTGAGGCAAAATAGCGGACAATTGAATCTATATATCATAGGGATGATTGAGACGATTTAAATGGGGATGAATGGGACAGTCTTTTTCATCCCTAGAGATGTTAAAACATTTATTTGTTAACTAAAAAATATTATATATGTTTATAAATTAATGATTTATGTTAATTACCAGTATTAAACTGTACTCGTATTATATAGGTTGTTTATTATTAAAAATTATATTGAATCTTAATTGTAGTATTGTAATAATAATATGTTAAATAATTTATCAAAAAATTGCTATTGAAGCATTATCAAAATAGATAAAATTGTTAAAAGTAGTGTATGTTTATTGATCAGATGGGGTAAATTATATAGAATTAGAAACTTGTGCTTAAATAAATTCCCACTCGCACCACCCCTAACATAATTTCATTTGTGCATGATATCTAAGATACATTGAATTAATATTTATTAATAAGTTGTGAATGAAAAATATTGGCTATGCCGTATTTCAAAGACATTTTTCACTTTCATTTCATATCTAAAATGTCTCGTAAGTGGGAAAGGGGAACAGATAGACAGTCGAAGTTTGCATTACAAGTTAAAACTGCAGTAAGAGAAGTGATTAGCAACGGTGAGATATAATAGCTATATTATAAGATCATATATTACAAATATAAATACATATAAGTTTATAATTATAAATTTTAATTATGTACCATTGAATACGGGGAGGAAAATATTGGTGTCCCATCCATCCTTATTAGTATTCCATTCATCTCTGCTATAAGGATGATTGGGACAGTGAGTAACGTTTTTTAAATTTTATAATATTTTACTGTATATCAATAATCTAGACTAAATATGGTGCATAGATATAATCAAATACCTAATGTATGAAATGTGATGTATAATATTGATAATACCTTTTAAAAAGTATTAAAAATTAAATTTTGTAAAAATGACCCATTCATCCCCCACCTCCCCTATGTATTAAAATATTAAAATCCTATTTTTTAATCTAATGTTTAAATTAATTTCCAATAAATGCTTTTTACACTGAGAAAAAAAAATACCGCCTTCACCTAGAATGAATAGGTAGTCGTTTCCTGAATCCCTACACAAGAAATATAGATTTCCGAGCAATGCACATAGGGTAAACAACTAAGCTATATAGACGAAACGATCTAGAATTTCTAGTCTGTTGTTTTCTAGGGGACGAAACGGTAATGAATCTTTTCAGTAGCGAGAAATTATCGCTTGATTTCTGGAATGGTTTCATAAACTAGAATTATAGTTACTAAAACTAATCTCTCGTGTTCGCATCAATTTGCAGAGATTTTAAAATAAGTTTGACTACGAAAATTTAGGAAAACGCTCTTGAATTCTAGTAGGAGACTCTAGAACTCTCTAACAAAGGGAACTAGAATTTATAGAAATGACATGGCACTATTTTTTCTAGAGCCACAATTTAGATTCTAGATGACAGAACCATATTTTGTTCTCAGTGTAACTCTTAATGTCTAAATCTGAAACTGCTCCTTTTCTGTTTGTTTCTCAGACCAGCAAAAATATTATTTTCAGATATTAAATTGTAATCAACTTTAAGAATCAAAGTGCATGTTAAGCGCAATTTGAAAGCTTTTGTCGTTAGAAGCGCAACCTGGCATGGCTGTTCCGTGCTTATATAACAGACCGGGCATTAATCAAAAGCTATTCAGTTAAAGTTTCATCCCTTCTTGACACCTTCGCCCCACCTGCTGGAAAATATTGCAAGTGCTGATCAAAAACCTAGAACTTACGCGAAAAGAACAGAATTTGTAGTTTTGAGCGGGTCTATACTGTCCTGCAGATAATATATGTAACAATTTAATATTTACGACACTCGGGCCTCCTCCGAATACGATCGAACTCACGACTACATTAGATCTATCTGCTCCAATAACTCTATGGATATTGCCGAAAGCATCCGTATAGCTCCAATATTTGATCTAGGGTGAAACCCCCAGTTATTGACACTTGACCAGTAACTGACAAATCAGCAAAATTCTAATTCAAATAAGCATTTCCTTGTAACATTCTGCAAAGTAATGTCATCGAGTGGTTACTTAGACACTTATTTTTATTTTGGAGTTAATGAATTCACCACTAGTAGACCAAGAAAATATTCAGTGAGGAAGAAACTTTTGAGAACACAAAAAATACTATTTTGAGGCATCCATTTTATTTCTAAAATTAAGATAGTGATTTTTGTTTGTTTGTTTGTTTGTTTGTTTTAATCTATTTGCGATGCCACCATTCTAAACATTTTTTTATGTTATACTTGTAGAAATTAGTTAAAATATGATTATAATACATTAGAACCATGATTTCTTCTTTATAGTTATTTAATTTATCTTAATGGGGGTTGCCAGTTATTGGTTACATGAATTTCATTTCACCAGTCTCCTACTGAGGTGTTCATTATTGGTAATATTAAAGAAAATTGAAGTCTGTTATTTGAACATTTAAAAAAACGTAATAGGCTAGTTCCATGGGATTTAGTAGTGTAAGTCACATAGCTGATAACTGTAATGCATGTTGGCCACCGTTATTTTGGAAAAGTTTGCTTCGCCTTATTTATTTAATGAGATATCTCCGACAAAATAAGTCACATTTTTCCGTTCTAAAATACTGGTAGCCAAAAATCGTAGCATGTGACTTACACTACAAGTACTCATAGAACTAGCCAATAATAAATTAATCTTTGTAGTCAACACCATTAAAATTTAAGTTGTTCTACCAAATCCTGACATGTAACATATTTGTCAGTTACTGGTTCATAAATGACAGTTATTGGATATCTGCATTACTAATAATTTAAAACATGAAAAAAGGGATGCATGCATATGCAGTATGATATATATAAATAAGGTTTAAGTATTTTGTTTTTATAATAAAGACTAAAGTATTTTTAAAGCACAAATTCCTTGAAATAGGAGTATAAATAATTTTTTTTTTTCTTTCAAAATTCTAGCTATATTCGTCAAGTTCAGACGAACTACTTTCTAAATTCGGGATACTTTCATTATTTTTTATATATTTTATTTTAACTAAAGAAACTTCAATGTAAGTTGTCATACAGGATGCTCACATATATGAATAACGTGTATATTTTACGTAAAAACCTGAAAAATTAAATCCTAGAATTTAACCATCGAATTAATAAATGCTTGAAAAATTATTGTAAACATTTCGATTTCCGACATTTACAAGACTATTTCAGAGAATACAAACATGTATCATAACGTATTTTAAAATACCGTATTCTTTGGTTGTAATGAAGATATTCTCGAATAAAATTTAAACTATTATGTAGATTATTTTATTTTTCATTATTATGAAAACACAATTAATTCATTTATTAGAACAAGATCCATTGTTATAATATTCAGCCATAAGCATACCTTGTATCGCAAAGTACATATTTAAACAGGGTAGCACTAAAAGGGTTGTAAGTAAAAAACTAATTTGTGTTATAAAACGAAACATCTTAAACGTCCAAACGTTTTGATCAGACGAAATAAATCTACATGAATTGAAATTTTTTAAAAATAAACTTATTCGAGAAGAAGTATTTCTTTAATTTGTGCATCATGAAGACGTAGTATTTTTTTTATCTAATTTTTTTTAATCAATTTTACCGGGTGTCCCAAAAAGGACTCACAGATTTTAAAATTCAATAACTTCCAAACGGTGACAGATATTAAAAAAATTCTTGCAGGAGGGTTATGCATAAAGTCAAAAGTTTTATTGCAGTGATTTTCAATTTTAGTTCGAATTACAAACAATAGATGGCGCTGTAAGCAATAGTCGCTAAATACAGGCTCGATTTTTGGTCCTTTCTGTTGTTCCATGCAGAAAAAGGAGATGGAAATGTATTATCCGGGCCACGAAGTACCAAAAATCGAGCCTGAATTCAGCCTCTATTGATCGCAGCGCCATCTATTGTTTGTAATTCGAACTAAAATCGAAAATCACTGTAAAAAAACTTTTGACTTTATGCATAACCCTCCTGCAAGAATTTTTTTAATATCTGTCACCGTTTGGAAGTTATTGAATTTTAAAATCAGTCAGTCCTTTTTGGGACACCCGGTATATTAGAGTGATTAAATTTCTATTGTAATTTAAGTTAATTTTATATTTGGCATTATGATTTTAAAATCACTGAATAATTTTATTTAATTTTAAGTTTGCGATATAGTTATCACAAAGAATTGAGGACTAAAAATAGAAAACGCTGAAAGTACCAAAAAAATCATTTTTTTTTTTTTTTTTTTTTTTTTTTACGAAAAAATATCTTAAGTGCCAATGTTAACAAACAGAATCAGGCTTGAAGTTTCAACCCCAGTAGTAATAGTTCAAAAAAGAGTTCAAAGATATCGCTGATTGAATGTGCCACACGAAATGAAGTGGAGAACGCTGAGAGTGACAGTGTTAAGACGAGCCGGCGACTGTTGGCCGTTACACAACTTGCTCTTGATGTTATTGCTTACATCAGTGGTTCCCAACGTCGGGCGTATGCCTTACCAAGGGTCAATTTAACTTTTAAGGGGGCAATTCCAACTTTCTCATTCGCTGTCAGTTTTATTTTTGGAAAAATAATGCATACAAAATTTGTTACTAAAATGAGGAAAATAAGTTTTTTCTTGAATTTATAAAAATTTCTTAGTCAAAATTTAAAAGTAGAATGAGACCAGAAAAATATATGAATAATTTTTTAAAGTATATAACAACTCTCCCCATCCTACTATTATTTTTTTAGTTATAAAATATTTTATGATTTTTCTGGTTGAAATTTTTTCTAAAACTTTTTCGTAACTTTTTTGATTTATTGAATGAGCCTTGTATTCCTATTCACTCTGCTATTAGCTCACACGGAAAAACTTTCGCATATGAGGCATGTGCTTAAGTGTTCGTCTAAATTTGAGAATCCTGATCATGTTTAACCTAAAAAAAATATTCGAAATGTCTAAACGAGGTATTACCAACTTTCTTAAAATTATAAATCTTAAATGACATTAGAAAAAAATGTGTAATTAGTAAATATATATAGCTACAGCGCGGGCGCCTTACACAGTAAATAAATATATGGCATGTACACATTTTTAATTTAAAATAGAAATGTACATGACAATCGATTAATGATAATGAGAAAAGGGTAAACAGAGATGTGTTTTGATGGGAAATAAGGGCTACTTGAAATTGATAAAGATGAGAATCTTGAAATATTTCTTGGGTATCGTGTTATCCTCAAAGAAAATTCAAGCTTTTTCACCAACTGTTCACATGTTACTAAAATGAATTATAAAATGTGCCAATGTTACCAATTTCAATGCTGAATGTGAGAGTCTCTTTGAGCATTTTGTGGAGATAACAATGCAGACCACAGACCTATGCTTAACGCTAAGGTAAGAAAGGAAAGACAAAACTCATTTGGACATAAAGGTGAAGATTTATAGCTTTATTGCGTTTATAGAACTGTGCTAAAAACACATTCGTGACAGATATTCACTTCTGTGATAAGTTGAAAAATATGAAATGAATAGTTATTGTTAAGACTCTGTTAGTCTTCCTCAATGCGAATAGAGTTCACTATTTAAATAATAAGAAATTACTGAGGATATGTTGCAGAGTAGGGGGGGGGGGGGGGGCATCGTGAGTCTACAGCTGATTCGGTAGGGCGCGGCTAATAAAAGGTTGGGAACCGCCGGTTTACATAAATGGGATAGTTTTAAGCAAATTTAAAAATATTAAAAAATAAATAAAATACATGTTTACAAATAATAATATTAGGTATTTAAACACTAAACAAAAGGAAGCTATGGACCTACATTTTAAAGTGTTGTCTAAAAACCGAATGGAATGAAATGGAATACGCTATAAGTACCTGAAATAGAAGTTTTTCTTTTTTTCGCTCTCTTGAAAAATTTCCTCTTTTGAACTTTCAGTGTTTTCCATTTTTAGTCCCCAATTATGAATTGACATTTCTTTTACGTTCCAGGTAAAAGATCCTGCATAGGAGAATCTCTGGCACAAATGGAAGTGTTTATCATCATAGCAGCATTGCTTCAAAACTTTACATTGTATCCTGCCAATAAAAGTGGATATCTGAAAGTGGTACCTAGAGACTAACATGTGATGGTGATCGATCACTAATGATGCATGATTATGTGTAGCACAATTGAAGATTTTACAGCAATATTTTAAAATTGAAATTTTCTCGAAAGTGCACTATAATTAATCTCTATGTCTAGCGCAAAGTTTATTTATTGTTATTTAAAGTTTACTTATTGTTATTTAAAGTTTATTTATTGTTATTGTTAACTTTTACAGTTGTCTATAACGGAATTGATACTAATAAAATACTATAAGAATTTGTAAATGGATATAATGAGAATAAATTTTCCATAAAATAAAATAAAATATTAAGACGAAATGCAGTCTTCCACTTTGATTCAATCACAAACTGCACAATATGAACTTTAAAACGCCTTCTGTTTACTTAACCCTTTCAGGGGCAAGGTACTTCTATTCGTAAAATGTTGAAATAATTGAATGAAACCAGTATTTACAAGAAAAGTTATTTGTAAACAAGTAAATGTATATTTTCGCCTTCTTAATAAAAGTGAAATTTTCATTCAAAAATTCTGGTGCGAATGTGGCAATTAATGATTAAAGTTAGATGATGTCATAACTGCATCACCGCCCTTCAAGGGGTTAAAAGGAAACAAATAATAATACTACAGATGTTACAAGTTTAAAATATCCATTTTATTTAAATTTCCTAGTACTTTCGGTTTGCAAAACCCGCAGCCATCGTCAGGAAGTATTTTCATTAATTGCCGTTCTATTTATCTCAAGTACGTCACTTCGCTTGAAATGGGAAAGTCTATATTCTTAGGGTAGCTGGAAGTAGAAGTAGTAGTACTCGGGGTTAAACTTTTGTAGAGGAAAAATATTTAACTGCAGATTCATTTAATTTAATACGTCACTTTGTTCATATACGTCACGTTCGTATTTAAATGTGTAGCTGGACCGTAGTAGAAGTAGCAGTGCTTTGGATTAAACTTGCGTAGAGGAAAATATTTAATTGCGCTCCATTTACTTTAATACGTCACTTCGTTCATATACGTCCCTTCGTTTTAAATGAGTAGTAGAAGTAGTATAGGATTAAATTTACATAGAGGAAATGTACGTGCATTCGGTTTTTAAACTTGTAACATCTGTAGTATCATTATCTGTCACTTTTTACTTAAACAGAAAACTTTTTTAAGTTCATATTGTGTAGCTTAGTCTATTTTTTCACGTATATAATATACCAGACTTGTACAGACTGTGTTCTAAAAACCCATCAGCATATCCGGAACTTTTATGCAGAAACGCTAAGGTTACTTTTCGTTACATCGCTTTTAGTAGTATATAAGTATGTCCCAAAAGTTTTTATATGTTCAAAGAAGATTCGATAAAGTTAGTATTACAGTACCCTTGATTTTCAGATACTTTTGGAAGGTTTACTCTAATAAAGTTCTATATTCATTTATTGGTCAATGAAGCTCTTTCACAATGTGAGATTCCTCAAATATGACCAAAAAGTTTTTGTGCGTTCAAAAAAGATTCCTTAAAGTTAGTATTACAATGCCCTTATTTTCAAATGCTTTAAAGATGTTTACCCTAATAAAGTTCTATATTTATTTATTGGTGAATCAAGCACTTTAGAATGGACGAGGTGGTACCCGTCCAATTTCGACAAAAGAAAATGTAGAAGGAACTGTTTCATTGATTTATAATAAACCTACAAAATTAGTTACAATAAAAAATTAATCTTATATTGCTTTGTTTAACTCTCAAACAAATATTATTTTAACGCAAAGTTAACAAAATACTATTTCTGTAAAACTCAGTTGTCCAAATTATTAAAATTACACTTAAATTGCATCTATAATCAGTAAAATATAATAAATATCAGTTATTATGACGAAGTTATCAATTGAAACTCTTATGCTTGGTATTCCGGAATGAAAATCGCAAAATTTATTCCACTTTGACGCGATCACATAATTTTTCCCGTGAAATCTAAACTGACATCATTTTCACCTTCTCAAAATTTACCTACCTCTGATATCCGTATTTACCAATTTTAAAAAAATGTTATTTGATCTTTTTAAGATGATTGTAAATCAAAACTAGAAGTCACGATTGTTAGTAACATCTTTGCATGTGAACAGTCGCACTCATAACTTCAGATTCTAATCTCAGTACCGGAGAGTAAAAATTGCCACAATTTATGTTTTTTAGACGCATTTGTGTTAAAATGTCTAGTTTTATCTAAGAAAGTTATCGTTTTCTTTTGAATATGACGTCATTTTCACTTACTTAAGTATTTCGCCCAGTGTCTCAAACTTAGTATGAGTCCACATGCAGAAGGAAAAATATGGAAACTTTATGAGGAAAAGTGAGTGTTTTCAAAAGCAGTACGTCATTTTCCGTTCAAAATATTTTAGGACAGCACGTTGCTAATGAGATTTTGCGCCACTAAACCCTAAACAACAGAATTTAAACCATACAAATTTTAAAAAAGGGGGTTTTTTATCAGAAAATGGCATGAACAAAGATAAATAAACTTCATTATTCCTCTTTTCTCTGCAATAATGAAAGATATTTAATTACCACCATTTTGAAGAATTTTGATAAAATATTTTTAAAACCAAAATATAAAAACTGAGATATTGAAAAAAAAAATCTAGTGCGGGCACGTCTACAAATGAGCAGCTTTCAGTTTTGAAAAATATATATTAGTTAAATTGTTTCAGTAAAAAGCTCAGGGCAGATGACTAAATTGGAAAATTAAATTAAGCAAATTATGTTATTTTGATAAAATTATAGTAGAATGTCTTAAAGAATAGCAATAAAATGTTATTAATTGAGAGAATTTTGGACAAAAACTTGAGGAACCTGATATTATTTTAAACCTCAAATTATTGTTAAGATCTTCTTTGTTTGCTTGTCTAATTCGACGAAGAGAATTCATCCAGGCGAGAATCATCAAGTTTTGTAACATAAATCGCTATTTTCTGGACAAAGACTTCCGATCTGAGCATGCACACTGTATGTCACTGCTCTTCTATACAAACACTCTACATTTATGTAAAACATTGTGTTTATCAATCCGTGATTTTCATTACTAAGTTATTTTCAAAAGTGGAGTATTTTCACCTGTGAAGAATTTCAAAGCAGCTGGGGTGAAATGAAGCACTTCTACAAAACATATTTCAGTTTTAAGAATTTAAATACAAGCTTGTTTTTAGAAGATGATGTCATTTACATCCGCTAAAGCATTCCATTTTTACTATTCAGTTTTAAACAAGAGCTATAGAAAACTATGCATATGACATCATTATCGCGGAATAAAACACAAACCCAGCAAAAAGCGATGTCGTCATTCAAGAAGCTCCATAAAAGAAATCGGATGTCTAATGACTCATATGCCTTCATTTGTTTGTTTATAATAGCTCCATGTTTTATCAGAAATCGTTCACTTAAATATTTTTTCAAAATTCGGAAGATATTATTACACACGGATTAATAAAATTGCATTCATTCAGCTTTCTGATACGAATTAAGTAAATGAGGAGAAAATACGTCACAGAAATGTTCTTTAAAATACAATTCTGAAAAATCTAATCTTTGCAAAGAGAAAGTGTTGTATCGTTTTTAAAGCAAGTTTGCAATAAACTAAATAACCATTTAATTGATAAATAAAAACGAAATAATACCAAAATTCACCGGGTTTTATATATCAGATGATATTCTTGACAAAGTACGTATTTTAATTTTTTTTTTCAGTTTTATAAGAAAATTACAATAAAAACATACCGTAATCTACTATTTTCCCTTTAGTTTTAATAGAAACGGAGTACTTCAGTTGCCACTATTACAAAATTTGTATTCAAAACTATAAAAAAATTAATATCTCAAAAATAAATTGAGGTATAGCTTTCAAACAAATTGAAGTTTAAAAGTACATTTTTTCCCCTATACGACGCGACAGTGTAAAAATTCAAAATGTGCGATGTTTAGAAATTTAAAAATTTGCAATAGCGAAAATTGCAAAACCGAAATTTCATTTCAAATTTCAAAGTGTTGCCATTCGCGGAATGACATCAGCGTTACGCACAGATATGTTTGTCCTTTATAATATAGATAGTAAAAAATTAGTGTATTTATCACTGGAGTTTAATGACTAAATATTTAGCAGTTAATGAAATTATTTCTCTTTATGCACAAAAATATTTTCATTTGCCAGTCAAATTTTTAATTAGGAAAAATGTGCTACAAAACAAATGTTATAGGGTAATAAAGTTTGGCTAAAAACGGTTGCTAACATGACGGTTATGTTACTATATGTATATATGTGTAAATTATGCGGAAAAACATAATTTTGGAGGTTAAAATTTTATCTAAATATTTAAAACACAAGACGGTTTTTTAGGGGTCGTCTGCTCTGATATTTCTACTAAATCATTATTTAAATCATTTTTTAAACTGAGATATACTCATTTGTAGTTAAGCCCGCACTATGTATTTTATTAAAATGTTCCCATTTTTTCAATTCCTACTGTTAGTTCAC
Source organism: Maratus speciosus (assembly GCA_963932465.1). Taxonomy (NCBI): domain Eukaryota; kingdom Metazoa; phylum Arthropoda; class Arachnida; order Araneae; family Salticidae; genus Maratus; species Maratus speciosus. The sequence continues at coordinate 311,669,462 of OZ010792.1, forward strand.
ACTCTCCCTACATTTATTTAGTTATTTATTTATATATCTTATTCAAATTTTCAATCGTTAATAAAATACTTATTATTCATCCTATCAAGTTGAAATAATTTTTTTTAACTTGTACTGGATGACAATTGATGTTAATACGGTAATATAGTTTTTCCAATTACAGTAAACTCTGTCTAAGGCGGAATCGGTCGGGACTGAGAAAATTTTCCGTGGTAGACAATATTCCGGCTTATGCAAAAGAGCGTGATTTATTGGAATGAAGCATACGTCAGTCGAATAGCGTTTTATGTTTTCGATAAAAAGATTGGATCTTGAGTTATAATGAATTGCTCGCGATCTTTCATTCGATCTTTTATCACGATCTTTCATTGGTTGTCCTGACTCGAAAATCTGTCGAAAACTGAAATTCTGGAAGATCCATTGTCTGTATAAGTAAATGAGAAACGCTATTCAATTTCTTAGTACCGCTGTAATACCTAAAAATTTGAAGTTTACACAATACACACACACACAAAAATAATAACTTCGGGTATGAGACAGAAAGCCATCACTTTGAATTTGAGTACAACCTTAAATCATAATATATTGTAGACAATACATATTTTCATAAATGTGCATCCAACTAGTAATAACTTTTAAATGCATATTTATACAGAAAAAAATGGCATAAGCAAAAATTTCTTAAAATTTAAACTGTTTCTGTTCTTTTGAATTAGCTTTTTTAAAGTATTACGGAATTTAATTTTATGCTCGACATTGAGTATTTGACGCATATATATCAGTTTTAAAGTTTCATAAAAGAAATGACTTTCATTTTTAAAATATCCTATTTTCCGCCTTATGCAAAATTTCGGTTTCGGTGGGCCCTTAAACCCTTTCCGTTTCCGCGTTAGGCAGATTCCGGCTTATGCAGCAAGAATTAATGTTATTTTCTATGGGTTCGCCGGGACTTTAAAAGTTTTCCGCGGTAGACAAATTTCCGGCTTACACAGAGTCCGCCTTAGACAGAATTTACTGTATTAATTCATTAATTAAATTTTAATTAATTAATTTTAGTTTTACATGGGAGACAAAATGGCGGCCATTGGTTATTGAAGTATTTAATGCATCTTCATATCTATAAGGGGGGTTACCATAGGGGGACCCTGTTCTGTCGTCAAATACCGCCAAGTTTGTCACCAACTTGGCGATATATCGCCAAATTTGGCGACCAAAATGAGTTGCCAAAAGTGACGCCAACTTGGCGATATCTCTAATATTTCGCCAAATTCCCATAGATTTCCATTGTAAACCTACTTGCTTATAGAAAATCAACAAATTGAGATATTTTAATGCAACAAAAACTAATATTAGCTTAAGGGATTATATTAAATTTTTCTTTGATGACCTAAGTAGGAATTGACTTTAAAAACAAAATTTTTATATTACTTGTTATATTTTATTGTTAATTTTAAAAGTTTTTAATGAAATTTCTTTGCAATGGAGACAATCGTTATACCCATTTTCTACCAGAGAAAAGGGAAATACTGATTTATCTTTATTGATTATATCTTTATTAGTGTCATTTTCTCATTACAATGGAAACTAGTATGTTGTGGCCATCACAAAACTTTCTTCTGTACAAATCACGTCAATTAAAGCATTTAAATAATACAAGAAATTACGTTAATTTAGCACTAATTCATATAAAATTATATCTGAATTTGAAGTTTGATGAAAATTCGTGCTTTAGTTCTTGAGATAGAGCTATAGCGGAAATTGTGAAAAATGTAGCATAGCAGTGCCACCTATTGAGCGATTTGCACCAAAACATAAACAACACTAATTGATATCAAGGTATACCTGAACCTGAAGTTTGATGAAAATTCGTGCATTAGTTATTGAGATAGAGCTATAGTGAAAATTCTGAAAAATGCAGCATAGCAGCGCCACCTGTTGAGCGATTTACACCAAAACATAAACAGCAGTAATTCATATCAAGGTATACATGAATCTGAAGTTTGTTGAAAAACCAAGCATTAGTTCTTGAGATAGAGCTATTGCGGAAATCGCAAAAAATGCAGCATAGCAGCGCCACCTGTTGAGCGATTTGCATCAAAATGTATAAAACGTCAATTCCTGTCAAGGACTAACTAAATCTGAAGTTTGATGAAAATCCGTGCATCAGTTCTGGAGATTGAGCTATTGTGGAAATCGTGAAAAATGCTGTTTAGCAGCGCCAAATGTTGAACGATTTACACCAAAAACTAATCAGCACCAATTTATATCAGGGACTAACTGAATATAAATTTTTATTAAATTCCGTTCATTAGTTCTTGAGATAGAGCGCCCATAAAATTTGTGTCACACACAGACATACAGACTCACAGACAGACATTTTGTAAAAACATGTTTTTCGGGTTCTCTGACAGCTAAAACGTGTAAATCCGTCGAAAACCGGAATTCGAAAATTTTCATGAATTCAATACTTTCTTCTTGTAAAGACAAAAGAAAGTAAAAAGTATTTTAAATTGAAATAGGTGGTGCTTAAGACATCAATAAGCTTAATACCCCTATCCAGGAATCTATCCCAATAGTGTAATAATGAAAAAAATCTGAATAAGTAGAAATTGAAAAAGCATAATGAAACGTGTTTTTAGACGCATAAATTATTTGCCCTCGTCTCCCCGTTATCGAGATATAAAGTTTTAAAATTTGCAAAATAAAACATCTAACGTTAAGAAGGGAAGGCCCCCTGCCAGCCAGCGAGCGAAACAATTCATAGTGTAAAGCTGTCGTAGCTTCCATTCTTATCAATTAGAAGTTCTTTGGGTAAATTATCGGTGCCACATGACTTTATTCAGCTTCGAACCCAGATTTTGAATATAGAACCCAGTAAGACATCTCATTCTCGTTTTAGGCTCTGTGTGAAGCGCGTGTTATATTGAAAAGATGTCTCGTAAATCCATTAATTGTGTGATCTAAAGTAATGGGACACTATCAGTACAGCGCCTAGAATACCTAGTGTGGAAATATGCTATCCAAACAGTGCAAAAATTTTGTATCCCTTCAATGTGCGACGATACTGCTAAAATTTCAAGTGTCGATCGCAGCGACATCTGCGGGATTTTCGTATTACTAGAATTACATTGTATAGACTAGCAATTTCTTGCAGTTGTAGAAAATATCCTTCAGATGTCGCTGCGATCTGCATATTGCAGCAGTATCATTGCACATTTAACGGATACAATATTTTTAGCGCTTTTTTAAGTATTACAGGTATAGCCGATTTCCATACTATATATTCTGGGCGCTATACTATCAGGCTGAGGAAATAGAAAGAAGAGAGCAACATTTGAATTAAAGAAAATTCCGTCAGGTGCTACTGGCAAAGTTCAATCTTTAGATGTTGGATTTTTCCGATCCTGTTCGAAGCAGTTTGTACGGCGTATATCCGAGAGGGAAATAATGGAAGGAAGAGTCGATATTTTTCAACGTAACAATATCATCCATCTCCAGTCATTTGTCTGTTTCCAGTTTAGTGTACCGCAATACTCCAACATGATTTGGTATGATTCGTCCAAGTTTGGGTTAGTGCAAACTCGACCATTTCCATTAGAAACTCCCTTACAATTTTCTTTTTCGCAGGAGGTTGAGCATTGTAAATTTAAGTTCATGAAATGTGTTTGGTGCCATGATTTTCTATGCTTGAATCACTTTTTTTCAGTGCCATATTTGTCAATAACATTTTTTTTTCAGCCATCTTTTATTTTTATACTACTATATCTAAATATGATTTGTTTTTGATATTAATACGATTATTAAAATTTCTGAATCAGAACCACGACTTTTCTCTATTTTTCTCACGTAAATTAAATAAATAAATTAACAAACTTTAAGATTTTACAGATTTAGCACAAATGAATCACCGGATTTAAAAAATTTATATTTTCAAAAGTATTACACATATTATAATAGGTGCAGTGGCGTGGCGTGAAAATTTTCGGTGGTCATCGCAATTATTTAAGTTTGTGGTGAAAAATTATTAACTCTAAAATTCAATGGTTGAATGTTCAAAAAAGAAACTTTAAATCTTACCTTCACTTATACATGAGCTCCAAATGTTCTGCTAAAACTGGATCGTAGAGTTTTAAAAGCTTATTAAGAGTTTTAAAATATTGCTTGGTCATCGCCGCATCCAGCGATGACCGGACGCCACGCCACTGAATAGGTGATATACAGAAATAAAAGAAATATTCCAAGTTTTTGTCCAATGTGCGAACATTTCATAACACGACAAACACCTAATCTGCAAACAAGTTCGTTCCACACATTTGACAGTTTGCACAGTCAACATTCTTAATGAAGCACTGATGCATTAAAACACTAAATAATTCTTGTTTAAACTTGGAATTATCCTCTTTATTTTCATAAATCACTTGTTATAATATGTGTGATAGTTTTGAAAATATAAATTTTCAAAATCCGGTCATTCATTTGTGCTAACCCTGTATATCTCGATAATGCAGAGACGAGGGCAAATAATTTATGTGTGAACAAATGTGTTTCAATATACTCTTTTGATTCCTACTTACTTAGATTTTTTTTTCATTTTAACACTAAGATGTAGTTTTCTGGTAAGATGAAATCGCATCATTTTTTTTATTCATTAATTCATTCAACTAGGGGGGCTGCACCAGTAGTTGATACCTCTACAGTAGTTGATCAAATTTTTGAAATATTGCGCCATTTCAGACGGAAATGAGTTTAACACGTGGCACTAGGTATAATATTTTTGTTTGAATATTGGAGCACCTGCTCTCACATTGTTGTCAGCTGCCTGCAGTAAGGAAAGCATGTTTATGATTTTTTTTAATTAGAAAATATAAAAATTTAGTTTTTGGTGAGTTGGAGACAATTACGGTAAGTTCATATAATCCACTTCCATCTTGCTTATTACAAATAATAGTTTTGTATGAATTATTGTTAATCACAGCTTAAGGCGACAGTGGACGTTCAAAAACATTTTCTACAGTTTTTGCTCAATTGTTTTGAAATTTAATACACGCATAATTTGTGCAATAATTAAGAAAATTTCTTAATTTCATTAAAAAAAATTAATATGCAAATGAGTAATTAATTAATAATATGGTAATTAGTGATACAAATTAAAAATGCTCCATGCGCATTAAATTTTGTTTCAGAAACTTGTAATTTTTTTTTAGGATAGCTTTTTGATATTATATCAAAAGTTGCTATACATTTTAAAATTATACTAAATTCCTTGGCAGAAAAAAAATTAAAAACCTATAATATTGATCATTTTGGATAAAATTCAATAATAAAATATTACTTTTTGACCTTTATATGAAATAATGTACACATTTTAATAGCAAGTTTTGTAATAAAGTATATCAACAACAATATTACCAAGTATTATGAAAATTGGTATAAAATTAAGACGCATGGAGCATTTTGAACTTACTCAGTCGGCGAAAATTCTCATTTTGAGAAAACTGGATTTAAAGTTTTAATTTAAGTGTGGATTAACGATTGTTTACGTTAGAAAAACAGCTGTATCTCTGCAAAAAATTATCGGATTTGAATAATTTTTATTATATTTGAAAGTAGAAGATTGCCAGAACATTTTTTTCCAAAAAACAAAAAAATGATTTTTTAAATGTTTTTTGCGATTTTGAACGTCCACGGTCGCCTTAAGCAGGATATTTTAAAGCTTAATTTTTGAAATTTCGACTGATTTCTTCGATTGATCAACTACTGGGTAAATGGCAATTAAAGAAACTATTTACTTATAATTTTATTGCTATTTAATTTCAGCAGGTTTCATTTTTGCCCATTATAGGATATTCATTAAGGGTTGTAGAAATCATGTTAGTTTCTCCTAAAACTTAAAAGGAAGGAAATATAATAAAAAGCCCGTAGCACCGACCTTATTTGATCAACTACTAGCTCGGTCATCCTATATTCATTCATAAAGTACTAATATCTTCCTATAAATGCGTGAACATGACGTTATTTTCAGAATTTTTTTAATTTCACAAGCTTTGAAATAACATATTCATAGTAGATTTATAGAATGAATCTTCAAAGGAATAAACATTTTTACCTGTGAAAATGACGTCATTTTAAAAAGACATTTGACTGCAATCGAGCATTTTCACTCAGGAAACTGCCATTATTTACTACGATTGCATCTTAATTGCATAATTCACATTGGTATTCATTTCCGCTGTAGCGAGATTAAGGAGTCCTAATTGCAAAAAAACGCACTGCTTCTGTCGCATCTTAATGAATTTCAATATTTTTTCATTCCCCTAGTTATTTTATAAAATTATTAATTTAAAATAAAACCTTTTCTCACAAAAGTACTCAAAAAACTATTCATTTCAATGAGTGGAATTTAGAGCATTCGACAACGTTAGAATTTTGCAATGAAAAACAAATCGGCTCAGATGTTACATAAAGAGATGAACTGAAGATAAAAACCTAAAAATATTTCTAAGCAAATAGTTTTATGTCATAGTTAGATATAAAACGACAGTAGATACCTATAATTTCATCGTATTTCTTTAGATTATCTTTTTTGTTTGTTTGTTTCATTGTTTTGTGACCGATAAGTAATTTTCAAATACTTCCTGACATTTCCTCATTTTTAATAATCTAGTTTACGCTGTCACATACGATATTTTCACTTGGATTCTGCATTGTTGTTGCTATAACTGCTACTATTATGATTAATTAAACGTTTCCAGTATGTATTTTTCTTCTTTGACCATTACGTTTGCAACATGTATTTTAGCTAGTCTTCTATATATGATATGGAAGAGAAATTACAAACTGCCGCCTGGACCATGGGGTTTACCGATTCTTGGTTATTACCCGTTCTTATCAGAAAAACCTTATATAGACTTTGCTAAATTAAGTGAACGGTATGGGAACGTAATAAGTTTTAGGTCAGTCGGTGGGAAATTGTTTGTTGTTTTGAATGGCGTGAAAACTATTAAAGATGTTCTAGTCAACAGATCCGAAGAATTTCACGGCAGACCGGAAGAAGATAACTTATTGACATGGATTTCCGATGGATTAGGTAAGATACTTTTCATTTTGAATTTCGTTCAGATAATGAATAAGAAAATTAGGAAACAAGAATTCAGCTTTTTTAGAATTTAATGTCGCACCCGAATAATATATATATATATAAACGTAGACAATACAAAAGATATTTCAGTTTTAAGACTTCAAATGCACGCTTTTATTTTATATAAAATAACCCAATTCGCATCCGCTGAATAATTCCACATTTACGATCCAGTCTTATACAAAAGTCTGCATATGACGTCACTATCGCGGAATAATATACAAACCAAGCAAAAAGCGATGCGTCATTGAAGAAACACGACAAAAAAATCGGCTATCTTATGTTCCATATGCCTTCAGTTTATAACATTAATACGGATACTTAAAATTAAATATAGTTTATAATAGCTCCATGTTTTATCAGAAATCATTCATTTAATACTTTTTCAAAATAGCACATATTTTAATTACAATTTCATTTTTCAGTTTTTATTAGAAAATGGCAACAAAAAAATATAGTAATCTACTATTTTCCAACTATTTTCCATTTACTTTCTGCAGAAATGGAGTACTTCAGTTGCCACCATTACAGAATTAAAATAATAATAATAATAATAATAATAATTAAATAATGCATTAAAAACTACAAAAAATTAATATCTCAAAAATAAATTGAGATGCACTTTTCAAACAGATTCCATTTAAAAGTATTTTTTCCGCTATACGACGACGGTGTAAAAATTTAAAATGTTCAAGGCTTTAGAAGTTAAAAAAAATTGCAGTAGAGATTATCAGTATTTAACCGCACAATGATACATCTGCTTCGTTTTACGGCTGGCTTATGTAACGGAACGTTATTTTTTAGGGACGACACTTTAATTGTTCTTCGAAAGAAATAGCATACTAGGGAGTAATAAAAGTAAAAATAGTTTTTAAGTGCGTTTGTAATTATATAAATACGTAGCACCTATAGACGTCATTTGGTCCGTCCGTCTGTCCGCATATAACAGCGCAAAAACTACCCAACTGAATGGTTTGGAACTTAATATATAATACTTTCAGAATTTTGTCAAGTCATTTAAAATTTATGAAAATCGAAACAAAACTTAAAAATATATTTAAAAAGTTTTCTTCATTCTATTAAATCCTATCATACGTAATTAGTTCAATACTATCCCATTATAGGTAATGATTTTAGATTGCCATGGTGATTGCGTTCTATTTAACATAGAGTCCTATTATTTTCGTATTACTTAATTTAATATATATAATCGTAATAAATTTTGTATTCATGCATTTTTGCATAAGAGTGCAACAGCTATTGCACCCAGATCTGAATATTTATAAAACTAGTTATCGTACGAATTGCCAAGTTTGCGGTACAGTTTCCGACTTTTTTTTTTTTTTTTACACTTAAAATCACGCCTAATTTTTAACACTTTTCAATAAAATGTTTGAAAAATGTTTACGAATTCGGTTTGTCTGTCTGTCCGTCCACGCTCTAATTCACGTAAATATACTCGGATTTTCATGCAAGCAATATATGTTAATTATGTTTACCATGGCATGTTCGGTATTGAATATGAAGTGCGTAGCATTAATATTCATTTACAGGGTACTCAAAATAATTCCGTTACATTATGGTCAATGGAGGAAAATCGTTTTCAGTGTATTTAATGACATTAAGCTATTTCAAATGTATCGTAATTGGGATAACACACTGTATTTCACTACAATATTATTACTATTGAATAGGGAATTCATAGGATTTATCGTTCATTTACAGGGACACACAAAAGAAATCGGTTACAGTGCTGTCTATGAGCAATAATTGCTGGAAGTGCGTTTCCAATTTCGGCTTGCGCTTTTAAATTTAAGTAATTTTCTGCATGTTACTCGTTGTGCATAAAATCTATGCCTCGTATACAGGTTTGCACAATAGAATTCGCGTACCATTCTCCTTATTAGCGGATATTGCTGAAGGTTTAATTTTTAACCGTGGTATTTCCAAACTGAATTAAATTTTTCCGTGCATTTAGTTTATAGATACAAATCTAGATATCATATACAGGGCTGCTCACAGAACTCAGATAATAGTAGATAATTGCTTTATCCGTATAAAGCAGTTAATCGTGAATCTATGGAAATTCGTTTAACCCTTTATCTACTCACGGTACTTATAAGTACCACTCACTTTAAACTTTTATACCATAGTGAATATTACTAATATTCTAATGGTACTTTGCAAAAAACGCTCTTTTAACTCCACTTTATCAGAATATATGGCAGCAGTAGTTCTAGGTTTGTTATTTTAGATAGGAATGAGGCTATCTTTGAAGCAGTCGATGAATTTTCTGCGACATTTTCTACAGATTGCCACGCTCGTCTTTTCATTGCTGCAAACACAGTAAAGGATATAAGATAAGTGTTGGATTTTTTTTTATGTGTTCATTATGATCTTAGAATACAATTTGATAAGCTATTTTAGATGAACGGTGTATATATTTGATTTAACAGTTGAATTACTCGGTGGTACTTATAAGTACCGTCAGTACACTGCGTGTTGGAGAAAAACTTCTTGTTTACTTTTCGTCTGTGTAGTTATCCATCCTTTTCATCTGCTTTAAAATGTAATTACTAAAATGTAGTGTAGTAATGATTTCCCTGGTAGTTCTTTTCTGTTTCATTGTTATTTTTTATAGGAAATCGTAAAAATTGTGGCACCGGCTCGTTTTTGCTATGCTAGAAATGGCATATGTAAATTCATATATTGCCTGTGTGAAGATGTGAGAGAACGTGTTGTCCCTGGAAGATAGACGTCGCATAACTAAAGGACTGCTAACAAGATAGAAACTTAAAGAAAAATAGTTTTTTTTTTTTTAACCCTTTCAGGAGCAAAACATTTTCAATTCTAAAGTGTTGAAATAAATGATTGGCACCGGAATTTGCCAAACGATTTATTTGTAAATAAGAAAAAGCCTAAATTTCATATACTTATTAAATCGATAATATATTCTGGTGCTAGTTGAAATACTTTGTGGGTTTTCTATTATGATATTTTAGTCATAGTGTACTGAAGGTACTTTAAAGTACCACTTTAATTAATTACCTCTAAATAATTAAATTTCTCACGGGTGAGTATTTTTTTTTTATATTTGTCCTTTAATTTTCATTGTAGTAACTGAAAAAAGAATATTACAGGAAAAAAATTGCAGTAGATCATAATGCCGTAGATAAAGGGTTAAGGAACCAGGAAATATGTAACGATAGTGTTTCATTTCTTATTCCGGAAATCTGGGTCAGCATTTTGAAAGGGCTGTGATGTTTCCAAGTTTTTCCAGCCCCCTCTTCCTTTATTTTTAATAAGAGATTGGGAACTGAGAGAACTGGAGTTGTTTTTAAAGGATTTTTGAAATTCCCGTTGTTCTTACAGTTTGAATATAATTTTTGACGATGTAGCATGTAGATTATTTCCTGATGATATGTGTTTTTAGAAATGTTACTCCTGAAGGTGGTTTTGAAAATTAAACCGAAACGTTGAGTTTTATTTTATTCATATGTTTTTATTTTTACATCATCTTTAAATTTATGAATAAAGTATACGTTGGATAGCAACCTCTATTTGTTTAGTAAATAAAATACTTCTGATTTTTTTTATATAATTCACTGCTCACTTACTCGTATAAGTGCGCAATTCTTTGTTTCGGATAGAATTTTGATGGTTTTCTATGTATTTTCAAAAAACATTGATTACAGAAGTACAGTCGTGGAAAAAAAAGTAAACACCCCCTACTAACTCCTCAACAAATTATCGTAGAAGAAAGTTACTGGTACCGAACGACTGGAAATAAAGTCTACTTTTAAATGATGTATATATAATTTGCTTAAGAGGCCCCCTACATATTAAAACGAACCATAACTTTGTTTTTTTCAATAGTAGTACACAATTTTGACAACATAAATGAACTCTACACCCTTCAATTAGCCTAAAAACAAATTTTTATGCAATCCGTGCGATAAGTTTCAGAGAAATTAATTATTTTAAAACGAGCGTATTTTAGGGGCTGTATCCAAATTGAAGTTCCGTACTCGATTGTTGACCGAGAGAGCCTCCTTCTTGATCAAGGTATCTTAAGCGCTACTCAAGCAGCCATTGAAAACTTCTACATTACAGGATAGCAGAAGAAATTTCAAAATATCTAGTCACTTCTATCACAGGTGGCCCCTTAAACCACCATTTTGCCGTTTTTTAAGCATAATTTGAAAAGTACTTGGAAGAATACTTGGAAGACAAATGGGAAATTTGGGATATCCATAAAGCAGGACTTAATAAATCTAAATCCATCAAAAAAATTGTAGGTTGCAATTCATAATTTTTTTGAATATTAATTTCATGCTTTATATCATAAAAACTATAAAAATTGCAAATTCAACGTATTTATGTTTGTGTATATTAGTATTATTGTTTCACAAAAAATTAGCACATTAGGAGTATAATTTCAGGAGATATAAATAAAAATATAAAAATGTAATTTAACATTAGAAGCACTAAATTTTGAATGTTTATAATTCAAAAACTTATCATTCAAATGACTTGAAATTGTGTGTCTAGGCATAGTTTGAACCAAAGATTTGAAATATCTATTTAAAATTGGGTATTGCTATTGAAAAAAATGAAGTTTGGGTTCGTTTTAATATGTAGATGGCCCCCTAAGCAAATTTTATATACATCATTTAAAAGTAGACTTTATTTCCAATCGTTCGGTACCAGTAACTTTCTTCTACGATAAATTGTTGAGGAGTTAGTAGGGGGTGTTTACTTCTTTTTTTCCACGATTGTACATTTCTTCTCGCACTATTCACAGACTCTTAAATCAAGGGTTGTGAAAAAGCGAATCTTACATAGGTGAAATGCAAAAATGCACAAACTAAAACATTTTAAATAAATAATATTACATTTTAAAAGTTCTAAAATAGGAGATTTTCGCTTCTTGGACGTTAGTGGTTCAAGCTGTGATTTTCCCACGTGGTTCTGTGTATTTTAAATTTATTTAGTGACGGAAAAATATTTTCCCTTTGAATTAACTGTTGGGAAGTAACGTGAGAAAACCAACTATACCTATCAAAAAATTCACAAAACCCCCAAAATCCTTTGTGAATTAAATAGTCAGTAAAGAATTTAAGTGATCGTCAAGAGCTCTAGGATCTTGTTTGGGAATAATGAATATCTTGCTCGTAGTACTTTCATTAATTAAAAATGAAAATATTTACATTAATCTAATTAATAATTAATTAACAAATAAATTTATTGACAATGCGTTGTGTTAAGTTTCGGAGAAAACAAAGTCCACTTTAAGCCTACTAACTAGCATGCACTAACTGCTAAAATATATAAGGGTCGCCCAAATGAAAGTGGCATAGCTGTAATAACTCCGCCATTTGAAGAAAAGACTTTGCATGCTCCTATAGAGGGCGCAGAGTGCTGGGAATGCATGCGATATCGTCAGATGCGTGTGTGATAGCGTGGGAGCACATTAAAAGGCATCGTTCGCATCATGGATGCCTCCAAACGGTGCCAACGCGCGGTCGTGCAATTTCTAACAGCGGAACATGATTTCGTAGTGGGAGAAGACCACATGCGCTTGACCAGGTCGTGACCTGTCGTCAGCACTGCTTCTTCCACTATAGAAATCCCTACACCATCGGATAACCGACCTGCGTGACATACACTCCGTATGCCACGGTATATGACGTAGATTTCACTAGCACTCACATTTTCCGCTGTTAAAAATTGCCCGACCGCGCGTTGACACCGTTTGGAGGCATCCATGATGCGAATGATGCCTTTTAACGTGCTCCCACGCTATCACACACGCATCTGGCGATATCGAATGCATTCCCAGCACTCTGCGCCCTCTATAGGAGGATGCGCAGTCATCGTTCTCTTCAAATGGTGGAGTTATTACAGCAATGCCACTTTCATTTGGGCAACCCGCATACTAAGAGAAGAAATATGATGCCACAATAAAGGGAGAGTTAAATTAATTGAACATAAAAAAAATTATTTAGAATACGTAAAACATTAAACACATAGCATAAAATAAACATTTACATACACATTAAAATTTAAGATTGGGTGTCAACATTTTGACAAACTGTTATAATAATAGCATATAAGCATTTCGTTGCTTTTGCCTTCACTTGGCAATTCGATTTAATATATAGTTTTGACTGTTTAATCATAACTAATTGTCTACATCTCGGGTTCTCGATCTATTGCACGCGTACCAGTACTGGTACGTGAAGCTCTGTTTACTGGAGCGCGAAAGTCCGATACTGGTACGTGAAATGAAATAAAAAATACAGGTGAAATCAAAAAACAGCTCAATCCTCCCTCCATCCCCTCCTTTTTCTTGATTTGTCAGTTCACCGGCGCACCGTGGTGTCCCGTCTACTCTCTGTTATTACTGCTTTGACAGTGTTTTATTTTTTCTTATTTTAATGTAATTCGATTAGAATTTTTAGATAAATGGAACTAAAGTTTCGGTAGACGTCGAGCTCCTTTCATCCGCCTAGAAAAAAAAAGTTTTCTTATATTACTTCATAGTATGTGTGTATATATTGCTTATTTGAAAGAGCTTCGATCTCGCATTAACCCTTTATCTACTGGCGGTACTTATAAGTACCATTAAAATAGCTTGTTATAAAATTCATTTAATACATCGATTAATTGTAATACAGTTTAGAATGAGTTATAGATGCATTACTTTATCTTGTTCCAAAGGCATTATTGGTTACACAAAATAAAAATATTTTTCAATAGATGATTTCTTTTGCCTTTGCATCTTTTCAGCTTTCTTGCCGTTGGGGAGGGGGGGGGGGGATTTTCAATTCGGAAATATTTTTATATTTCTATTGTAAGAACATTATATTTGTACATTTCCCAATTCTACAAAATACTAAGAAACATATTTAAAATAAAAGACTTGAGTGGGGTTATAAATATTGCACAAAATCCCTATAAATTCAAATTCAATTAATCCTTCTAAAATTTATTAAATGATTATGAAAATCTTCTAATGTAGTTTAAACAATTCACAAAAAATGATTTAGAAGATAAAATTTTCATGAATTCATAATTCAGTACATAAAGGGTTAATAAGCAGTTTATTTTCAGAATGAATGTGAGTTTCGTATGTATGTTATTCACATATTAAAATTTCTTAAGAGTGTATTTTACTATTGGTATAAACATAGTACTCACATAACAAAACAAAAAAAACTAGTTGGATGTGCCAATCCCAAAACTTTCTTCTATCTTATATATCTTATATATCTTATATATCTTATATATCTTATTTCAAAAACTAGTTACACATATTAATACTTCAATATTATTAGTTCAATACTACACCAACTTTGATTTTCATCTTAAATTTCTGCTTCAGTCAATTAAACGAACTAAAAACGAGTTAATCTATATCATGATATTTGTTAAAGTTAATAGTTTTTCCTTATTCTGTTGTTATCAGCTGTTTGCGAATAGCTGGCTTAGCAGGAAGCGAGTTCCCGCCGCTGCACGAGCCGACGATGTACAATAGAACTACGAAAAATCAAGAAAAGTATACAAAAATCGCTATCACAGACTCCTTTATCGCGCAGTATTTCAAATTCAAGAGGACCTACTGGCCAAAGCCAAAAACATGCACAAAAAATTTGGTTCAATTGTATGTATAATTTTATACACCTTTCGATTGTACAATAAAGAAAATGGCACAAACATCGCTATTACAGCGCCCCCCTTGCGGCAGATTTTTTTTTTTTTTTTTTTTTTTTTTTTTTTTTTTTTTTTTTTCAAATTCAGGGTGGTCTTGTTTGCCATAGCTAGAAACATACACAAAAAATTTGGTTCAATTCTATGCATAAATCCATACACTTTTCGATGGTACAATAATGAAAATGGTACAGAGATCCAATTATAGCGCCCCCTTCTGGCGGAATTTTTTCAAATTCAGGGAAGACTTGCTTGCCATAGCCAGAAACAAACACAAAAAAAATTGGCTCAATTCTAGGCATAACTTCATACACTTTTCGATGGTACAATATTCAAAACGGCACAAAAATCGCTATTACAGCGCCCCCTATCGGCGAATTTTTTCCAAATTAAGGAAGGACCTGCTTGCCATAGCCAAGAACTTAAAATAAAAATTTGATTCAATTCTATGCTTAACTTCATACACTTTTCGATGGTACAATTTTCAAAATCGCACAAAAATCGCTATTACAGCGCCTTCTACCGGCGAATTTTTCCCAAATTCAGGGAGGACCTGCTTGCCATAGCCAAAAACTTAAAATAGAAATTTGGTTCAATTCTATGCATAACTTCATACACTTTTGGATGGTACAATATTCAAAATCGCACAAAAATCGCTATTACAGCGCCTTCTACCGGCGAATGTTTTCCAAATTCAGGGAGGACCTACTTTCCATCCAAAAACTTAAAATAAAAATTTGGTTCAATTCTATACATAACTTCATACACTTTTGGATGGTACAATATTGAAAATTACACAAAAATCGCTATTATAGCGCCCCTACCGGCGAATTTTTTTCCAAATTTAGGAGGATCTGCTTGAAATATCCAAAAGCTTAAAATAAAAATTTGGTTCAATTCTATGCATAACTCCATACACTTTTTGATGGTACAATGGCGACAGACAGACGGACACGCGGACAGACGGACTTCGAGTATGTGCTCCTGCTGAATGTCTGGTCTTGCACCTATTTTTATAGAGTTATGCAATAAAGCCTCATGTATGTCGCATCACCTAAAATGACTTAGATTTAAAATTTTGAAACGAAACTTCGCGTATGTGCTCCTGCTGAATGTCTGGTCTTGCACCTATTTTTATAGAATTATGCAATAAATCCTCATGTATGTCGCATCACCTAAAATGAGTAAGGTTTAAAATTTTGAAACGAAACTTCGCGTATGTGCTCCTGCTGAATGTCTGGTCTTCCACTTATTTTTATAGAGTTATGCAATAAAGCCTCATGTATGTCGCATCAACTAAAATGAGTTAGATTTAAAATTTTGAAACGAAGCTTCGCGTATGTGCAGGGCAGACGGACAGACAGACATTTTCTATAAACATGTTTTTTGGGATCTCTGACCCCTAAAACGTGTAAATCCGTCGAAAACCGGAAGTCGAAAAAAATTTCGATTACAATACTTTCTCCTATTGAAGATAGAAGAAAGTAAAACGAACAAGGCGACTTCAAATGTGTATTTTTTTTTTCCATGTTTAACAAAGCTATGTAGTATTTATGTTCTCTAATTAATCTATATTTGTCACCTAAAAATGATACACTGTGTTTTGATAAATACATTATAAATTACTATAAAAAATAAATTATTCTTTCGCATGCTATTCGGAAATTTTTCATTTTGTTTTCATTTGTTCTGTTTTCAAACAGTAACCTGCTCAGCACACAGGTTTTTCGATATTAGCTTTGAGCATCTCACCTAATGGTACGTTGAAGTATAAACTCCTATTTACTGGTACACTAGTCTAAAAGTTTGGGAACCCCTGGTCTATATAATTATATTTCAACATAAATATTCATTATTCATTTAATAATAACACTGTGATATTCAGTTACCGAAGTTTTTAATTCAGTCATTCTATAAAGCATGAGTACTACTCATGAGTTTACGTAAATAAGTGCGAGTAGTAAGTCAAAATTACGTCCACTACTAATCATATCATAATATTAAAATATTTATTTGCTTAAAAGACATTATAAAAACACATTAAAAGTAAATTAAAAATCTATATTTACATGTTTCAACTCATTTTCTGAGTCGTCGTCAGAATGTATAACAGAAAATTACAAATGCATATGAAAAATTAGCATTGCATATGATTTTTACTTTCTTCTATCTTTACAAGAAGAAAGTATTGGATTCGTGAAAAATTTCGACTTCCGGTTTTCGACGGATTTATACGTTTTAGAAGGCCCAGAACACGATTTGATGGTTTTTAGAAAATGTCTGTCTGTGAGTCTATCTGTCACTCTGTCACTCTGTCACTCTGTGAGTCTGTATGTGACAAAAATTTTGTGGGCGCTCTATCTCAAGAACTAATGCACGGAATTTCACAAAACTTCATATTTAGTTAGACCTTGATATAAACTGGACCTGATTAGTTTTTGGTGAAAATCGAGCAGCAGGTGGCGCTGCTATGCGCCTTTTTCACTATTTCTGCAATAGCTATATCTCAAGAACTACTGCACGGATTTTCATAAAACTTCAGATTCAGTTAGTCCAAGATATAGTTTGGTGCTGATTACGTTTTTGTGAAAATCGCCAAACAGGTGGCGCTGGTATGCTGCATTATTCATGATTATCGCAATAGCTCTAACTCAAGAAAAAATGCACGAATTCTCCTCAAACTTCAGATGCAGTTAGTCCCTGATATAAATTAGTGCTGTTTAATTTTTGGTGTAAATCGCCCAACAGGTGGCGCTGCCGTGCTGCATTTTTCACGATTTCCACAAGAGCTGTATCTCAAGAACTATTGCACGGATTTTCATCAAACTTCAGATTTAGTTAGTCCTTGACATGAATTGATGTATAAATTACTGCTGTTTAATTTTGGTGTAAATCGCTCAACAGGTGGCGCTGCTATGCTGTATTTTTTGCGATTTCCGCAATAGCTTTATCTCAAGAAATAATGCTTGGATTTTCAACAAACTTCAGATTCAGGTATACCTTGATATCGTTTAGTGCTGTTTACTTTTGGTGTAAATCGCTCAACAGGTGGCGCGGCTATGCTAAATTTTTTCAGAATTTCCGCTATAGCTCTATCTGAAGAACAAATGCACGAATTTTCATCCAACTTCAAATTCATATATACTTTGATATGAATTGATGCTAAATCGTTGCTATTTCTTGTACTATTTAAATGATTTAATTGATATGATTTATATAGAAGAAAGTTTTGTGATGGCCACAACATACTAGTTTCATATGCATTTGTAATTTTTTGTTATACATTCTGACGACGACTCAGAAAATGAGTTTAAACATATAAATATAGATTTTTAATTTACTTTTAATGTGTTTTTATAACGTCTTTTAAGCAAATAAATATTTTAACGTTATGATAGTATGCTCATGAGTTTATTCAGAATTTCAAGATCTACAACTTTAAAGTATGCAATTTTTCTATTGAGTTTGTTAATTTTTAGATATTTTTGTTTTAATCACAAAAAACATGATTTCTGACTACGAATTTATATGTAACTGTTAAAGCTCGCCTAGTACAAGGTGTAAAACTTAGTACGTTCACTACAGGTCTAAACTGAAAGAATAAAAACAATTTCCAGCTTTTCCGTAATTAATTCCGAATAAAATTTATTATATTATATTTTCATATATTCTTCTATTATATTATTATATTATAATATTTTACAGATTTTCATATATTCATGTAAAATTATATTTATGTTATATCAATAATTAAATCATATTTCAGTTTATATTAAATCCTTTTCAATACACATTATAAATTACTAGAAAGATAGCCCGTCAAAAATTATGGAAAATGAGATATAAAGATGCATATATACAACACATGTGCAAGAATATGAGCAGTTTTTCTCGCTTGTTCCGAAGTGATAGATGGAAATAACACATTTTAAAATGTGGAAATATGTTTCCAGAAAATATGTTGTCAAATTTTCTTCTTCGCCAAGGCAATTTTCTCTATTTCGTCAAGACCCCTATACTGGAAAAGTGCCGAGAATTTAATTTCCGTATCCGGCTATGTAAAGCACATTAAAATTTGGCAGTTAGGAGCTCATAGATAGCATAGCGCCGTCTAGTGGCGGTTATTTTATTAGTAGCATCGGGATGAAGATGTAAAGGCGTACATTTTCGTATATTACACTTTAAATTTTGACCCACAGATTTTGAAAAAAAAAAAAACATCTTCTATGCGCGGAATTTAAATTATATAGTGGTGAGCTCGATTAAAGATTAATGGGTTTTTAATGGGAATTTCAACAAATTAGCCAGCTATGGCTATCGCCAAGTTGGCTTCATACATAGCAACTTATTTTTGTCGCCAATTTTGGCAAAATACAGCCAAATTTGGTTATACTTTGCCAAGTTGGTCAAAATTTGGCTCTATTTTGGCAACTCTGCCATTAGTACGTTTCAACAATTACTCATTGTTGAATAAGCTGGTATCGATTTCTCCATAGGAAGCCTAACCCTGATATGGCCGCGATCAATGAGGCGCACAGTGGAGTATTTGACCCAAAAACCTGGCCAAAAATGCAAAAATTTAAATTTCGTCAACAATTGTAAAAAACATATTTTTTAATAGCTAACTAATTGGTGCATCGATCTATGTCTATTTTAGGAACCTGAGTTATATCCGGTGGCTCCTGGCCACAGCTGAAGAGGAAGTTTCTTTCTGAGAAGACGTGGTTTTTTGTTGTTTTTTGGCATTGTTGTTATGTTTAAATATAATTTTTTTGTGGCTCGATGAATTGAAACTAAACAGGGCTTACGTGTTTAACAAAGGTCAGAGCTTAGTGTTAAATTATTTGTTAAGTTAAATAGTTTCGTTTTTAATGTAATAAAAAAACATTAAATGTGCAACAGGGTTATTTTTAAAGCGTTTTTGGCTCTAATTTATACATATCGAAAGCTTTTTAAATATGTACCGCACTTTTCCCGGCCATCTTTGAATTATAATCGTATTAGTTATAGTCTTGAGTGTCAATTTCTGCAAAAAAAATCTTCCGCATATTTTTGCCATTTTTTTATAAAAAATTTTTTCGGGATGACTATTTAAATGCTCTGTTTTGCGGCCACCGAATTGAAGAGATAAGAACTATATATTTACTGTCGCATTGCAGGTTTTTAGCTCACAGGATATTACCGGAGAGCTTTTGCACCTACATATTCTGTCTGTATGTATGTACGTACGTACATATGTACGTATGTAGGTACGTACATACGCACGCAACTCGATATCTTTTGATAGAAATATCCGATCGCCTTCAAATTGTATATACTTATTTATTGAAAAAGGGTTCCCTAATTAGTTCTTGGGTCTCGTGTGCGTAACATAAGGAGAGGAAGGAGGGAATTAACCCTTTCTAGGGCGATGTCCTTAAAAAGGGACACCTAATTTTAATTCCAAAACTGACAAACGGCATCAAGAAAATTTAATTAAAATTTTTCCTTTTATAATGTACGTGAAAATAAGCAATTTCATATTTTCTAATAACTCCGTCAACTAAAAAGAGCAAGCCATACAGTTACGAAACTCTACTTCTTCTTCCAGCAAGGTCTGATGGTAGTCCCGATAAAAGCCAAAAAGAGAGTGATGAAGAAGATGAAGAATCATTTTGAAACTGGTAATATATTAAATACATTCAAAAACTAGCAATCTATACTATATAGACTCCACTTTACTGAACCTACTATTAAATATAACACTATTAAACATAAATTAAATGCAATAATTATTATTAAATGTAATTTAAATGTAATAAGCATTATTAAATGTAAATAATAAGTTTTATATATAGTAAAATTAAATGCATCTAATTAAACATTAATAGTGAATAAGACAAACCTATCAACAATTACTTTCCTCTTAAAAACAGTAAATAGTTAAGGTTACAAGTGGCTTAACTTCCAAACTCCCTTCGGTAATGTTAAGTCAATGGACATGTGATTTATTCGTATTTTTCAAATATCTACTTAGTAAATTAATATTTTAACTTATTTTTTCTTTGTGCTCTTCTTAAATGCGGACTCTTTTTTTTTTCTTAATTGTCAAAATATTTATAAAATGTCTATTTATTACTATGTGAAGCGTTAAAATCTTACTTACACTTCGTCCGCTTTTAAGATATAAAATATTAAACTAAGCTCTGGATTTGTATGTATACTTCATAGTATGCTAAACGCATAGCACAGTTAAAAATGTCCATTCAGCCATTTCCGTGAATAAACGGAAATGTACTTGAGAACTTTTGTGCAGCCCTGTATATGATCTATAGAATGTATTCACACCAAATAATATTTTTTTTAAAATTGTCCTATTTTAAAACGCCTATCACAACTACAAACGCACTTCCAGCAATTATTGGTCATAGACTTCAATAGTTAATTTTATTCTTGAGCCATATTCTTTTGTGTGTCCCTGTAAATGAACGATATAGTCTATGCACACCATATTTTACAATAAGTGCCTTAGTACACCTTAGTGATATATATATATTTCAGCACGTTTAAAAGTGTGATATCATTAAAATACAGAGCAAACGGTTTTTCCCCATAGACCATAATGTAAGGGAATTCTTTTGAGTGTCTCTGTAAATGAACCGCAAAGGCTATAGGCTTCATTTACAATACCAAACATGCCATAGTGATACCCAATAACATCTAATAATTTCAAGCCAATCGGTCTATATTTACATCAAAAATATTTTTGACCAGGATTTCGGGTCAAATACTCCATTGTGAGGCGGTCCAACCGGAATTGTGAGGGACACACAGAAACTTGGATTTTATACAAATAGATATGCGTGGCATTTTTAAAATAATTTAAATTGCGTATTATTAGCTACAAAGGTGAATCGAATATAAATTACATTTTTTAATATCAATAGAAGTGTTTTATATCAGTTCCCATGGCAATCATGATAAGCTGTTTTCATGGTCTATAAATTCGCTTATCGTCGTTTTATTCTTTCTAGACTCATTTATTTAGTAGTTAGCATTATGAATAAACACAAAGAACCTAGTGCGGTTGCATAAAAGATAATTACAAAACTATTTCAACAAATGAAAATGTCAAAACTATTCAAATTTGGCACAGATTATATGCATAATTTGAAAATGACAGCCTTTCGAGATTTAAGTATGTAAATGGCAAAAGTTTTTTTTTTGTGTAGCCTTAGAGAAGGTGAAACAAGGCCATCCAATATAGCAGGCCTGTCCAACCTTTCAATAAGCAAGGGTGCACTTTAGCTGATACAAACAATGAAGGACGCCTTTATTAACATGATTCAAAACATGCAACAATGTTATCCCACTGTAATAATGGTAGAGACATACACACACGCGCCTTATTAGTGTCCATTTATCACGCTTTTTTATTCAAAAAATATCTACAACTATTTTTGAATAGTAATCTTCGTTTTTCTTAATCATGGAATATCTGAATGAAACAAAGCTATAATATTATTATACGGAAATACCTATATCTCTTTTGAATAATAAAACAAACTAAAAATGGCAATCATATATGATGCCCATACATCTCACAGTGCTAGCCATACGGCTCCTACGATTCAGGATTTCCATGTAAAATCAATTTTAAGAAAGCAACCTTTAAAATGGGTTTATATTTTTAAGAAAATTTAGTAAAAGGAAATATTGTAAGTAGAAAACAGGAATTCTGCTTTTTCAGAATTTAGTGTCGCCCCCGATGAAAATATATATATATATATGCATATAAATATAGATAGCTCAGTTTTAAGACTCCAAACACGCGCTTTTATTTTATATAAAATGACATCATCCACATCCGCTAAAGAATTACTTATTTACGACCCAGTCTTAAACAACATCTACAGTAAAATAGGCATAGATGAAGCTACCGAACGACTCCTAGCTACTTCGAGCCCATTATTAGTCTCGGTCGGCGGTCGGGGGTGGGCGGAGGGGTCGACCGCCGCGACGAGCGGCCCATCTTCGTCCGCAGCCCTTTATTCTTCTACTCTAGTCCGACTCTTTTGCGGAAGCAAGATACGTAGGTCCCCAGCCACGTCCCGAGTGAAAGACAGGGGTGTAGTGGAGGGTATACGCCGTATACCTTCTGGATTTTTTTAAGGAACACCGTATACCCTCTGTTTCTCAAGAAAACTATAGTAAATACACTCTAGGGTATACGCTCTGCCTTGAGCGTATACCCTCTGTGTTTTTTACGACAACACCACTGGTGAAAGACTCTCTAGCAAAAGCCAGGTTGAGAAAAAAAAAATCAAAAATTGAAACCGGACAAATTTAAAAGGGAAATTACACAAATTAAAGACACCGAAAAGAGGGAAGGGTTGGGCTCGGGCCGATGAAGCTACCGAACGACTCCTAGCTACTTCGAGCCCATTTATCGCTGAATAATACACAAATCCAAAAAAAGAGATTTCGTCATTCAAGAAACTGGACAAGATAAATCGGCTATATCATGATTCATATGCCTTCATTTGTTTGTAATATTAATATAGATACATAAAAGTAAATTAATTTATAATAGCTCTATGTTTTATCAGAAATCATTCATTTATATTTTTTCAAAATAGCACGTATTTTAATTACATTTTTTTATTCAGTTTTTATGAGAAAATGGCAACAAAAATATATAATTGCTATTTTTCAACTATTTTCCCTTTGCTTTCTACAGAAATGGAGTGCTTGAGTTGCCAAAATTAAACAAATGATGCTAAAAACTACAAAAAAATTAATATCTGAAAAATAAATGGAGATGCAGTTTTCAAACAGATTGCATTTAAAAGTACTTTTTTTTCCAATACGTTGGTATAAAAATTGAAAATGTGCGATGTTTAGAAGTTTAAAAAATTGCAGTAAAGATTATTCCGTACAATGATACATCTACTTTGTTTGACGGGGAAAAAACACTCTCAATATGCTACGAAAAGTATGTAGATGTTGATGAAAGATATCTAGAAAAATAACATTGGTATATTTTTTATAAATAATATCTTTTAAATATATTAAAATGTCTCATTTATGTTTGATTCACTCTCGTAATAAGTGTTCTGTGATATGCTTTAAAATTTGCTTGAATAACGCAGGGCTTCTTTTACAGTGTTATTGAGTCTAGTCTCTTTGTTATGTGAAATTTTAAGTGACTATCCTATAAAGACTAAACTCTGTGACTATACAATCCATGAAAGATCCGGGCCGACAGTGCCCATCTCTGTTTTCTTGACCCAGGGCTCCGAGGTGCGGTGTATCATACGTCCGGCCAGGTGGTCAGCCTAACGCGAGACCCTCGATGTTTAGTTCCCAAGCAAGCTTGGTATTCATTTTATCGACCCCGAAGGGATGGAAGGCTGAGTGAACCTTGCCAAGTCGGGAGTCGAACTCTCGACCTGCAGCGTGGCAGTCAGAACTCTTTTATAAGACAGATCACTACACTGAACAAAAAAGCAACAAAAACCGTGCGACACGGGACAAATTGTAGAGTTCAAACCGGTTTCTTCTTTGTTGTAATATCAGGGTGAAATGTCTCTTGACTTATGCTTTTTCGTCGCTTGTCTGTTCAGTGTATGATATGCCTTACAACTAAATTTTCATCGAAAGGGAGTGTTTTCACGTTTTCTGATTTTATTTTTATACAATAGACAACAAAAAATATGAAGGACAGTATATATATATTTTATTTTTCATCTGTAATTATTTATTTATAACGGCTTTTATATCGCACTATTTATCGTGTCCGGAAAACTATACTTTTCCTACGTCGGTCTTGTGACGTCACTGTTCACGACAACAAGTGCACATCTGTTGATACGCGTTTTAGAGCTATTATATGTTGTATACTGCGCTTGACATATAATTATAATATTGCTTCCAGGTATAACTCAAGAAGAAGGTGCAGTATGGAAAGAACATCGACGTTTTTTTCTGCAAACAGCCAAAAGTTTTGGTTTCGGAAAGCAAGATTCAGAAGAAATGATTCATGGAGAAATTAAAACTTTAATAAATGATTTAAAGGAAGATGAAGGGAAATTGTCGGACATGAGACTTCACATCGCCTATACAGTTAGCAGCATTGTTAGCACTATTTTATTTTCAAAGAAATTCGAAAAATATGGAAAATCTTTTGAAGGTATTGCTAATAGTGCCGAATATTTAATAGAAATGTTTGCAGATCACCGTTACATGATCGTTGGACCTATTTATCAGTAAGTATTTCAATTAATATATTGAATTACTTTTTTAATATTGTTAAGACATAAATTTTTAATATGTATAAATAACTTTGTGTATTTCAATTAATATATTGAATTACTTTTTTAATATGGTTAAGACATAAATTTCTAATATGTATAAATAACTTTGTGTATTCAAATAAAAGTTAGATATCTACATTAATATAAAAGGATTCATAAATAAATGTTTAATATCAGTTAATACTTGTAAATTCGGTATGATTAATAGTCAACGGAATGTACATGAAAATGTAAAAATAAATTTCCGTACGTAGAGCAGTCAAGAAAACTAATATAGAGCAAAATTATTTAGCTTACAAGGTATTATACACAGTAGTGGTGGTATGGTGTGTGTATTGGAGGGTATACGGAAGTATACGCCGTATACCCTCTAGATTTTTTAAGAAACTCCGTATACCCTCTGTTTCTCAAATAAAGCTATAGCGTATACTCTAACCTTGAACATTCATGACTAAAGGTATACCGTCTGCCTGTAACATATAGCCTCTGGGGGTTTTTTTACGACTACAACACCGTACACATGGTAACTGAAAAAAAAACCGTGTCCCTATTTGTGAGGCTATTATGCATTCGTTAGAAGCAGCGTTTACTCGTCTCCGCTAAGCTTCATTATTAGTATTTAAGATTCGAAATGCTCATTCTCACCGTATACTACCTCTTGTACCAGCAGAGTCCGCCTGCGTACATCTCTGTTTAATGCATAAAGGAACACGCACACACACATATTTATATATATATATGTATATTGTGATGAAACTTTCGAAGATTTTAATGTTTTTATATCTATATTAAATGTTTTACACCAATATAGCAAGAATTTGTCATTTATTTACTTAATTATTATTTATGGTGTAATTGTCCAAAATTATTTATATTTCATTGCTTTTTCTAGGCATATTATAATGAAGTTCTTCCCTGGTACCAAAAGGATCCGAAAAGCAAGAGAAGTATTTAGAAAAGTAATTGAAGAAATAGTACAGGATCATGTTGAGACATTTAACCCGGATGATCTACGAGATTATATAGATGGTTACTTATACAATGCTAGCAAACTCGACACAAGCGGAGAAAAACATTCTTTCAACAGTATTTTAGTTTTTAGTTTTTTTTATTTTGCTTTAAAAGATCTTTTACTAAAAATTTTTATGTTTTTAATACCAATGCTAAAAATAGTTATATCGTATTTAATCGCATAATTTGCGCCCGTTCTTGTTCTTGCCCTGGAAAATAAAAAGTAGAATTACAGAATAAAAGTCGCAATAAATGAAGCATTTGCAAGATATCTTTCAAACAGAAATACACGCTAAGCAAAGTTAATACGCTCCTCTTACATAAATGTGAAAGTATAAATCAGGCACATATCTGAAACGAGTAACAATTTATTTCAAACTTTACAGTATCCTGGTGTAGGAATTTGCCTATCATTTGCACACAAAAAAGAATTTCCATGTGTAATAAAACAGTAGACAAAAATCAGAAATAAATTCGGAAAAACGACGTCATAATTTTGAATGGGAAGTATCTGCCAATAAGAAGTACGCTCTTTTTTTCACTATAATGGACTTATGGTAACGATGATTCATGCATCTTTTTAAATGCTGAATGAGTTCAGAAGCCAGTAATCCCCACACTTGTGTGAAAGCACGTTGAAGCTCTTGGGTGATATTTGGAAAAGTTTGTCGAAAAGCTCAGCATTCCTGTGAGCATCCCTAGATGCATTCTTCGGTTTAGATCACCGAAGCATGACCCTTGCTGAGAGTGGGTATAGTGGGGAGACTCCCCAACCCACCAAAGTTGATAAATTTGTTTAAACTTGACAAAAACACAAGCATTAGTTGGCAAACTTATGCAGCTCAGAAACTAGCGTCTCGGTGTAGCTCCGCTCCCTATGGAGATCGTAGAGACTGGATTCAACTAAGTCCAATCGAAGCTAGATTTGGCGAAGTATTGCTAGTTTGGCGAAGTGTTGCTAGTCTCGCGAAGCATAAATGTTATATCGAAAACAATTTACTAGAAATTTTGAACATAGATAGAACCTGAATAGTAATAATGCTTATTATATATTCCGATTTCGGAAATTTCAACTTGTGGATTCCAAAGGGTTTCGCCTCCCTCCCCCACCCCTCACGGAAAAATAACATTTTTGATAATGTGTCTTCTAATTGTCATAAATACTTGCATTTTGTAGGCAGGCACATTCTGTATAGAATCATACTTAAATTTGAAAAATTCTAAAAATATATATATACCTTAGTTTCAGAATTAAAACAGTCATAGACACTAGAAATTTTGAATGAACATATAACCTTAATAGTGATGCGAAAATACTCCAATTGAAATTTTAATGAGTGGTGTCCAAAGAATGTTTTCCCCCTCCCCTCCCCTGATTAAAAAAAGTAACACTTTTGTTTATGACCCTTCAAATTTTCTTAGCATATATACTATTAAGGATTTACCTGCATACAAAATTTAAAATACCTTTGATTATTCGAAGTCATACCACCAAAACTTTTTTTTAATCAAGGAGGGAGGGGGGGGGGGGGCTTTAGATTATCTTCTCTTAAAGTTTTCAATAAAGTAACACTTAAACAGGATTACTATTCAAAATGTGCCTGCCTGCAAAATTCAGGTATCAATGTCAATCTAAAGAATAAAATTGCATTTTTTTTTTTGGGGGGGGGGGGGAGGGTGTTGATATCCAAGAGCCTAGAATGCAGGCATGAAAGTGGGAAATAGGAAAAAAGGAGGAAAATCTTTTCGGTCCATATGATGGCACCAAACTTTTAAAATTTAGACACATTTTAACAGTTATTTATGGGATAAAATGAAATATAATTGTATGTTGTTATTTTCTTTTCGTAGCTTAGAAAGCATTAAAAACAAATTTAAACATTTAATTCAAAAGTGTTGCATAAATAGAAGAAAATATTCTATTCAAAAAAGAACATTATGAAACTTCCTTCTTCTTTTAAAGTCTAAAAAACTTTCACTCTGGAGAGATACTTTAATCAAATTTATTTACACGACTTTCATATGATTATAATATAAGCTTCCCTTTGATTTAATAGATCTTTTGCACAGCAATTCAGAAAAAAAAAAAAAAAAACTCCCAAGGATTTTAGTTAGACAAAATGTCTGATTATTAAATTTTCAAGATTCCCCCCTTCCCTCCCCCACCTTATATGCTTCCAATATTTTCTTTGCATTTTTGCATCAATACAGAAAATGACCAAAATTATTTTTAAAAAGGTGGAATTCCACCTTTAGGAGGAACACTTTCATGCCTGAAAATGGTATCATTTTTGAGAAGTGTTTACTGTACCTTAATAGAAGAAATATGCGATTTTATTGAATTTTTATTTGTAGATATCACGGTTCACATAATATTTTGAGAAAATTTTAGGAAAGAATTTTTCTAGTGTTTAATAATGCACAAGAAATTAAAATCCTATCTTCCAACCTACAAAGATCATGCCGCATACAATTGTTTTTGCTGTTTATCTAAAAACATGCTAATTTGCCCTGTTTTAAAAAGATTACCCAATTACGGAAGATTAAATTATAGCATTTTAACTATTTTTAACACAATCAACTGATTGATAAATAAATAATGAGAGTAGAATTGTAGTATAGAAATAGTAGAATGTGTAGAATTGTAGTAGTGAAAATTTGTGAGTATGAAATTATCGCTGTATCATCCGCCATCGCCATCTTCGCTAAAAAAACAACAACATCTAACCTAAACAGACTTTTCAACGACAGCGCGATCGAGCGCTTGTGCTTCGTCTGAAATATTGCAACCTCAAAAATAACTAGCGCCAATTCCTCAGCCAAGAGGTAGGAGAAAAATCACCATAGGGAGCGGAGCTACACCGAGACGCTAGTAGCTCAGAAGAGTAAAACGCTAACGTGCGTAAAAATGACTTCGGGCCAATGTCAGACTGGCGTCATTTTGCCTGCTTTTATACGTAAGCAAAAAAGCAGGCAAAAAGACACCCGTCTGATATTGGCTTTGAAGTAAATGTGATATTCAATCATAAAACTTCAAGAAAGAAAAACGGGGAATTTTCGCTTTTTATTCACGCTATTTCCTCTTTTTTTAAAAAATAAATTTTATAATACACATTATTTAAACAAGAATGTGAAACAAAAATGTTATGAAAGTGAAACGAACTTATTTAAGCAGTGGACTTATTTTGGCGATAGGTCATCTCAAGCATTACCACATCCTAAAAAATCGTACTAGGACTTATTTTTATAATCAGATCTTATTTTCTGGTAAACAAGATATGTATATAACTTCTACGTTCAAAAAAATTAGTTTATTAGATAAATTCCTTCAGTTTAATTTGCTTTCTCTTTAGTTATTTTATTCGGAACTTCTTTGCTATAGAAGTCCCCAAAAATGAATCGCCTAGCGACCAAGATATATAGTCAAATTATAAGACATACATGACATTATAGTCATATATGATGTATATCACATTTCATGACATATATGTAAAAGTTATAGTCACGATGCATACATTGGCATGTGCATAAGAAGTATATGACGTATGTATGACATATAAGACGTAAATATTGCGTATATATTGGAATATATTGCGCATATTTAGCGTTTAGATGATGTATTTATAAACTTGGCGACGACCGAGGGGGAGCCAACTGCGTTTACTGCAATTTTGTCATAATCGTAATTGTGGAGGCCGCTGTAACAAAGTAGTACCTTTTATTTTTATATTTGTAAAATGACCGTGATTTCTGCCTTATAAATGTGTACCCATGTTTCAGTGAAACGACTAAAATCAATCTCTCTGAACATGCTGATGGAAGGAACAGAGTCTGCAGGATCCACCATATGCCACCTTTTAGAGGAAGCAAGTAGACATCTAGCAGAACAGAAGCTTGTTCAAGCAGAACTCGATTCTATTGTTGGAGGAGAACGGTTACCTTCTTGGAGAGATAAACAAAAGTTGATATATCTTGAAGCATTTATCCAAGAGCTGTACAGACACAATATGGCTTTTAATATATCAACTCACTATTGTAACTATAGTAAGCTACTTTTTCATTAATAGAGAGGGAAATGAAACATAAACAAGTTGCATTAACGGAAACTCAATACAGAGGAAAGAACTTATAACTTTAAAAAAAAGGAAGGGGGGGGGGGGATCACAATGATTTTTTAAATCATTGTGACTGAATAATCTTTCTTATTCAGGCACACTTTCAATTTCTTTACTCCATTAAATTAATTTGATTCTTGCTACACTTGTCATATCGACTTCTGATTGTTGTTTTTTTCCTTTATCTTTCTCTCCTATCATCCTATTAACTATCCTCTTGCATCTGCCTTTCTGTCTCCCTTTCGTTTCTAATGGTGATTCTTTCAAATCTTGCTCCGCCTCTGAAAATGATAGTATGTCTTTATGCGCTTGAAGAAGAAAACTATTTTTTTTAAAATACGCATTGACCTTTTCTCGCTTTTTCAGGTGCGTTCGTAATTATATTAATACGTAGCACCTATCGTCGTCGTATGGTCCGTTCGTCTGTCTGTCCGTCTGTGCGCACATAACAGCGCAAAACTACCCAACTTGAATAGTTATAAAATTAATAAAAAGCATTATACTACCAATAGATGGCATAACATACAATGCTTTGACACTTCAAACTCATTTTTTAACAAGTAAAAATTAAATTTAAAAAATCAAAAATCCCGACTGCGTAAAAAGCGTACTAATTAATTATTTCTCACCAATGTGAAACTATTTTTTATATTACTTACATATTTTGTTTATTTACTTGTATTGATGACTTTTAAGTTGTGTTTAATTGTCAGTTCCTATCTATAAACACTGTTTTTATGAGGCCTATATATGCCTATGAAGGTTAGAGTTGCAGTAAAGCTAGAGATCCTACCTACACAACTTCCAGGTTGTGTAATATTTAAACGGAGCTTCTGACTGTAAAATAGTCAATGAAACATTGTCTTCATTTTGAAAGACCTATCCAATGATACGCCACTCAATATGGTGCGTAAAAAAAATTTTTCGTCTCTACCGCCGTTTTGGAATTTATTTAAAAAAAAACCTAGCCTATAACCCTCGGACGGTAAAGACGAATCAATAGAGACCTCAGTCATTAAAATCCATCCCATCGTTGGGATGTTTCGAGGGTATAAAGAAATCCACATACCTAGATACGCGTCAAACACATAACCCTTCTTGGCAGTCGGGTAAAAATATGAGGTGTCCACTCTGGTTCTCAACGCATCAAATGAGAAAGAAATCTAATTCCATCAGAAGTGGTATCGTTGAAAATATCTTTCCATGAATATCAGGAAAAATATAGAAATTACCCGTCTGAATTCAACCGTTCACGAGATACGTGTCAATTTTATCTTTGATGTCACACATAAAGGAGGAAATAAAGTGATCTGATTTATCCAAGGTGGTATTGTTTCAAAGATCTTGCCATGAGGATCAAGAAAAATAGGGTAACCCTAAGATAGATGGCATAGTTTTTAAAGACTGAAATAAAAAATTTTAGAATGCAAATACAAGAAATATTTATGCATATTTAAAATTCTTATATATTTACTCATCATATTTTCGGCAAAAAATTATTAAATATTGCGAACAAAAAGTGGGAAACAAAATTGAAATTAAAATGGTGGATGGACATCTCTCCTTGAAGCCGAGGAGAAGGCGGGGAGAGATGGCCATCGAATACAATAAAGAAAAAGTTAAGTTAAAATAGCAAAAAATAACACATTTCATATAATTAATCAGGACAAACATATAGCAATTTATCAAAATTATCAAGAAGGAGCTTGGTGAAATATAATAGAAGCGTAAAAAATAACAACGTTAAATCACCAAAATTGTTTTAATTTTAAGCATACCGGTTTCGTTAGCATATAGCATACCTTCCTCAGTGCTAAGGATGGCGAAAATTTGCTCACATATATAGGAGAGGTGGGGATTCAAGTTAAAGGTTTATTGACCAATAGGAAAACAGAGGATTGCAGGTAACAGCCAATAGGAATATAGATGGGAAATGGGACCGAAGTAGTGAGAGAAAAAAAATTGCAAAAATTTGAAGCATTTCATATTTATAAAATTAAAAAAATATTGTTAATTGTGAATTCGCTATTCCCCCTTTATCAGATTGTTGGAAATATTACATAAAAACTTCTTTCTCTTAATTTTTTTTTCTCTCACTACTTCGGTCCCATTTCCCATTCATATTCCTATTGGCTGTTACCTGCAATCCTCTGTTTTCCTATACGTCAATAAACCTTTAACTTGAATCCCCACCTCTCCTATATATGTGAGCAAATTTCCGCCATCTTTAGCAGTCATGTCATGATTGGTCGGTCTGAAGTTATCATTCCAATCCGCTGTCTACGCGAACTTGCGTTTTCAATCCTCTCTTCTTCTGAACTTGCACTTTCAATCCGCTGCCCCTCCGTCGGCGTGGCACCTTCATCCTTTTTTTCCCACTCATTTTGATTGGTCCGAACACTGACTGCTGTCGTTTTCATCCGATAAAAGTATTTTTACTCAAGTTTCTGCTACTTTTCAAGATTTCTCCAGTATTTTATGGAACTATGCTTACTTTTTATGAACATTGATGAACTTTTTATTATTTTACTACTGTATGGCGCCTGAAATGGGCCTTTGTTTTATAATGGGGAGCGGGATGGCTAACTATTTTCTGAGTCCTGATTTTTTTCTGTGTTTTATGTTTCTGCATTCATTGTTCTACTGTAGGTGTGGGCAGGGCTTAATTTCTAACAAAAAAAAGTACCGGAGCCCTAATATTCTGCAGTACTAACAACCAGTGTTGATTTCAGGGGGTGGCCCGGGGGGGGGGACATTCCCCCCGGAGCAATGAGATGTCCCCCCCGGAAGATTTGAGATTTTGTGTTTTCAATGGTCAAAAAGTGCAATTTCCCCCCCGGAACTCTATAATGCCCCCCCCCGGAGCCACAGAAATCCCTCTCGGAGAAAAATGTCTGAATTCAACACTGCTAACAACCGTGCAGTACTAACAACCGTGGCGTGGCCCCCACCCCCTGTCACTCCAATCTCCATATTTATATTCCATACACTATTTGCAAAACTTAAAGCATTTTTTTACTTTAGAAAGATAAGAATTTTAAATATCAGTCAGCATATACTTACAACTATTACACTTTTTAGTTATCACTCCTTTCGAATAGAAATCTTTGCCTAATTTTAATGTTTATTAATTGCAGAATTCTGGGATTAAATATGGTAAGGATTATGATTCGGAAATAGTGACAACACAAAAAAGGAATAGTTCGCCAGCTATGCATTTTTATGAAAAAAAAGAATGAAATTTGGAGAAATTAATATTTATATGCTGAAGAATGGAACAACGTTTTTCAATTTCCTATAAAACGTGCATATCTTAAACTATAATCGATTCCTTGCTCTTTACAATCTTTTGTGTTGAGTCTCTGAAAATCAGATTAAATTAAAGATTCGGTGCTTTTATAGAAAAAGAGGAAACACTTCTCGGTTACTTTCTAACAGAATAACAAAACATGGCCATTATATCTACTTACAAATGAAAATGACTTCGTAAATGGGCCTTAAAATGGACAACGTTAATGATATAAAAAAGCGCTATTGTACTGGGCTCCGGAGCCCTGTATTTATGAGTTCCGGTGAATTCCAATCAATACTTAACTATTTACTAAACACAGAGAACTACCGGAGCTGAGCTCCGGTGGGCTCCGGCGCAAATTAAGCCCTGGGTGTGGGGCCGGGCCCCAGGTACTGCGTCACTTGTTCTTCCAAGGTCCAAGGTCATCCTTAGCACTGAGGAAGGTATGCTATCTATATGCTACCGAAACCGGTATGCTTAAAATTAAAAAATTTTTGGTGATTTAACGTTGTTATTTTTTACGCTTCCATATAGCAATTTGTAAAGATGGAATTATATCACATAAAATAAGTGAATGAAACTTGAATAAACAAAATTTGAAGTATAATTTCAACACTTCACATTTCGTAAAATCTTACCACATTTTTGGCAAAGGTATTGATAGCTTGTACACGTTTCATGGAACCACTTCAGGCACATTGTATCCAGACATCCTTTTTGGTTGTAGTATTATATTGTTCGAAACAACCAAAAATTCTCATCCAATTCTATTCCCTCGGAATCTACAGAATCTGAAAATTTTAAATGTATTTAATCTTCTTCGCTTCTAGAAGTATGTTAATTTTGGTTTTTTTCTCGCGTTTAATTTAATTTTTTTTTTCATGGTTTTAAGTTTATTTATCAAATTTATCTGTTTCTGGGATGAAAGTTTCCGACGTTTTTCAATATTTTCTGGGGGAAAAAAAAACACCATTAGGCCCTATTATATTATTATTATTGAAATGTTTATATTAGTTAGAATTTAAACGATTACATCAATTAATATAATTATAAACATAAAGGTTATATAATTATTTTAAATTTAATTATATTTAGTTAAAATCCTCAGTCCGTATAATTTTTAAATATTGTTTAAAGGTGGTCATCTCTCCTCGATTTGATGTGGCCATCTACAGTGGTGTAGTCGTAAAAAAAACAGAGGGTATACTCTCTAAGCAGAGGGTATACGCTCAAGGCAGAGCGTATACCCTAGAGTGTATATACTATAGCTTTCTTGAGAAACAGAGGGTATACGGTGTTCCTTAAAAAAATCCAGAGGGTATACGGCGTATACCCCCGTATACCCTCCACTACATCCCTGGCCATCTATCCCGAAATTTTAGGACAGATGGTCGCCTAATTTAAAGTGTCACTCCGCCATTGTACGTCTTTGTTTTAAGCTTAGAAGCAAAGATTGGATAATATAACGTGCCTTAAAATTCCGTATAGTAAAAAAATATATTACGTACGTACTGCAAAACTATCAGATACACAACTCAACAAAAATATTCAACCACTAAATTAAATAAACATTAAAATTACACTTACTTTTTATAATCGAAAAACACAGCTGCGCGGCGCAATGAATGAAGTCGTTGAACAATTTCCTACGAACAAAGTTTATGCTGCCATCTATGATCAAGTTTTGGAAATATTTAGACTGGCCATCTCTCTTCTATGGCCACCTATCCTAGAGTTACCTTATTGAAAATACTCACCAGAATCAATCCATTCACGAGATATGGGCCAATTTCTTCTGTGATGTCAATAATGAAGAAAAAAAAATGTAATTTGATTTTGGGAGATTGTCAAAATGTGGGATCATTAAACGTTAACTATAAGTAATTTTCAAAATTTCCAAATTTAAGGCCAATTTTTTTAAAGTATAGTATATAAGTCTACAAAATTATACACAAACATTAAAAGACAAGAACTATTCTGGAAAATAAATTATTAAAGCATTTAATTAGCTGATCTGTAGGTTACAAATTTTGGACATTTCTGGCACGTAGATTACAGATTTTGGACATTATTGACATGTAGGTTACGCAGTTTTGACCTTTCCATAAATAAGTTGTGCTTAGTATTTAAAAAATCCTTAAGACTAAGAATCTAGTAAATTTGTTCTATAATTGTATGTGTATACATATATATATATATATGTATAATTAACTTTTTGTTGTCCAGTAATAATAGTAATAAAATCAAATGTTAAACTTTGATATTAAAATATTTACTACTTTTTTAGAAGTAATATCTTAATTTTATAGGAATTACACATTATGCAAAAAACATACCTTTACACAATATTAAAAGTATCCAACATATAATTTATTATTTTTATTTTCTCAAAAAACAAGTTACATTGCCATTTTTTTAATGCACAAATCTATAATTTCTTTATCGAACGAAAAGTCGCCTCTTGCTGTCACGGGGTGAGGTGGCGATGGTAATTTCAACAAAATATCTTCATATTTTAAATCTGTCTTTTTTACATGGATAACGAAACCTGTTAAATCAATGTCTGCCTGAAGAGTCAAAAAATTTATAGAAAATATTTGTTCACCATTATCAATGCTGATCTTTTCAATAATACCTGGCCATAAATTTTCATCATACATTACAAATTCTGGTTGATTTTTTTTTTTTTTTAACCAAAGTTACAGCACGTTGTGGCTTGAATTTTTTATTTGCCTATTTGCCTTGCATTTTGGTGGGGGAGCAAAGATGAAGAATGGAAATTTAAGGAGAGGGGATTCTTAAACCTCGAATTTAAAAAAATGACCTCAAATACAATAATTTAACAAAAAAAATATTTATTTTATTTTTTTAAGATGTATGTTAGAACAAAGGACTCTGTTATAATATATTTATTTATGTATTTAGAAAATTTAAATTATTAGTGTTTAGATCGTTCCACTATTTGGACATGGTTATTAAATAATCTTTTTTGGTACATTTGATGCAAAGAAAACTTTGCAAAATACATAAAAACGCGTAAGATCACTGAAGAATTTTTTAAAAATAAATAAAAGAAGTTTTACTATGAATTTTAAATCATACTTTTAAATAAGCATGTACGAAATTTCGTAACGATCGCAGCGGCCACCATTTTGTGTCGATCGTACACACTTAAGTTGAGCATGCTTCCAGTCAAGTTATATTATTACACGTACTAAATACGCTTTATTTATACAAAAGACGGCAATTATTTACGATAAAACATTATAATAAATATCTCTTTATATGTTTCAGGCATCAAACCATCTTTAAAAGTAAATTTACCGAAAATAAAATCGGCGTTTTGATCGTTACGCGATTCGGACATTCCAATTTCTTATATGAGAAAAGTGCATTTATTGCATAAAAATCTTACAAAATTACATACAAATCTTTACATTTTTTTAAAAAATGATTTTAAAGTTAAATAAAAGAGTTTAAAATACTTCCTTGATGTATTTTTCGTGGAAATGACAGCGTTGCTACGATCGTTACTTTTGGACTTAACAAAATACAGAAAAATTCTTTCTAGAAAAGTCCTTCTATCTTCGAAAAGCAATACATCAGACTGCCATCTCTTAACGTAATTATCAAACAATCATCCGTTTCCTTTCTGCATTCGTTGTTTACCATTAGAACCTCAGAGTAAATATTGCTCTATGTACCTGGAAACAAGTTAAAACTCTTTTTCTTGGTGGTATATTGGAAAAGTTAACGTTATGAATGTCCAAAATTGGCCTCTCTAGCATAAAATAATAAAATTTTACGATATTTATACAAAGTTTTTACAATAAATTATGTCATTTTCTATCTCTGAACAGAATTAAACACTCGGTGTAAAAAAATAAAGATAATGGTAATTAAATGTATGTATTGAAAAGCTTAAAGTTATGACTTTTGTCCAGTACCCACCTTTTGAAAACTGCCCTTTTATCAAAAGTGGTATCAATGGGAAGCTCTTGTCATGAGTGTCCATTAACGGTTAACTAAGTATGGAGACTCTAGCTTTACCTTCTGATTGAGTCTTATTCTCGCTTTTCCTTTGCTTAATTGTGAATGACATCATGGGAAAAATGAATCCATATCTCGTAAACGGTTGGATTTGGGCGGGTAGTTCCTGTATTTTTCTTTATTCTCATGGTAGTACCTTTGCAACATTACCACTCTTGAATAAATCTAAAACTAAAAACTGAGTATCTTCTCTAATAAGGAGGACTTTTAAAAAATTTCCTTCTTTTACGAGCAAAATTTACTAATATTTTTAATTTTAGGAATTTTTTGTACTTGTTGGAACTAAAAACAGAAATATACTTTTTTAAAGTGTTATTTTTCAGTGCAATATCATAATATTAAAAATTATAATGCAGTATATTCTAGCTTATCAACTTAAGAATTAGTCTCCTGATTTTGACGAACTAAAAATTTCCTAAAAGTTAAATATTTTTATAAAATTAGGAGGGATCCGCCCCCCAGCTCGCTACGCTCACCCCCCCCCCCCTATTCCATTTGGTATTGCGAAGCAATCCCTATTTTCTAGCCAACCCCAGACGTAATTATTGCGCGTTTCTATTCTGGATCGCTTAGCGATCCCTTATTTTCTATGCATTCAATTTTCAGATTCCACTTGGTAAAAACGCGCTCCTCCCCAACTCCTGACAATTTTATTTTCTTATCTCCAAGCACATAATCATTAGAGCTTACAGAGTTTCATAATTATAAGAATTATTAAATATAAAATCATTAAAAAAGGTGAAATTTATAATTTATTTGAATAATTATAAATTAAATAAATTTATAATTAAATAAAATTATAAATTAATAGAAAATTTAAAATTTAAAATATTGTAAATTAAAAAAATATGTTAAATTTAAAAAAGTAACAAATTTATTAAAATTATTTGGATTTTTTTTTCCTTATCTTTGTAACGAAGTCGCTAATTTGTACTTACAGTAAATAATCTTATCATATAAATCTCCTCTCCCCTGAAATTTCACTTCGCCGCCTTTTCCCGCCAACATATATGTGCAAAATTATGTATATAGTGTTACGAATATTGTAAATAGTTAGTGTTTGTGCTTTAAAATAATGTAAATAGCTCAAATAAGCTCTATTCATAAGTTAATATTAGTTTTTGTTACATTTAAATATCCCAATTTGCTGATTTTCTGCAAGCAAGTAAACCCTATTGGATGTTCAATGTTGTATGTTATTTCAATGGGAGTCTCTGGAAATTTGGCGAAATACTGGAAATAGCGCAAAGTTGGCGTCAGTTTTGGTGACTAGTTTTGGCCGACAAATTTAGCGATATATCGCCAAGTTGACAACAAACTTGGCGACAGAGCCGCCCCTCCCCCTTGGTAACCCCGCTTATAGCGTCATAAAGCTCTGACCAATCAGATGCGTTTCGCGGTATCTACGCAGATTTTCATTGGTCCATTTCCAAAGCGTTACTTTTATATATATATATATATATATACTAGGGGGCTCGGCCCCTACGAGTTGCGCTCGCCAACCCCCGTTCAGGCACACCAAAATCCAAAAAGCACGCTAATTTGATCGGC
The DNA here is from genome assembly GCA_963932465.1 of Maratus speciosus. Taxonomy (NCBI): domain Eukaryota; kingdom Metazoa; phylum Arthropoda; class Arachnida; order Araneae; family Salticidae; genus Maratus; species Maratus speciosus. The sequence continues at coordinate 311,708,627 of OZ010792.1, forward strand.
TTTAAAAATATTGAATTAAAATTTAAAAAAAAAAAGAAAAAACAGTAGCGATCTCTCTGTAAACGGGTTTCAATTCGTTTTCCTTGGATTGGGGATTTTTAAGACCTAATCTGCTGCTGTTAAGAGATACAATGGCTGTTTTCGCATTTAATTAAAAAATTAGTTAAACATTTGAAAATAAGCTAATGTAAAATGAATTAAGTAAACAGTGTCATTGTCTCCCGGTATTTTTTAACAGCGCTATAAGATAGTTCTTTTAAATAATTAATTTTAAATGTATATTTTAAATCTGACGTAATTTACACCAAAGTTTTATTTCTCTTATTAATGTTCAGGTGAAAATATTTTTGTTGTTAGAAGGAAATATTATTTGCGCTGTCTTCGAATTCACGATAATAGTTGAAAAGATTATCTCAAAATATCTCGCGCAAATATATTTTTGAATTTAAATTGTTTTGCCATATTTTTGGCCATTTTAAATATGACGTAATTTCCTCCATTTACAAGTTTTAACTCATAATATTTTTTTTATTTTAACATTTTGTTTCTCTTTTAAAATTCAAGTGTAAATATGGTTCTTATAACGTAATTTTCCTGTTTTTAACATGTAGTCATTTAATTATAATTTTAAAGTTTTTTTTCTGTTTATAATATTCACATGTGAATAAATTTTTAATTTGAAGTAAACATTATTGTTTGCGCTGTTTATACAATTGGCAACAGTTTAAATTAATAACATTTTCTAAAATATATAAAAAATATCTCTCGAAATGCTGAAATTTGAATTTAAATTAGAAATAAAACCTCAAAAAATGAGTCAAATAAAAAAAAAATAAATGCAATCTGCACACCGAGAACTTATACAAATAAAATGATCTAAAAAGGATTAAATTCTCATGTAGAGTTTTTTCTCCAATAAAACTTTTTTAATGGAACGATTTCGTCCAACTTTAGCATTAAATATCTCTTAAAATAATTTTTCGATTTGAAGACTGTCTGCATCAGCGTGTTTATCAAACATTTCTCTATAATACCACCTATTTTCACATTTTTGTATGCAACAGTTTTTTTAATATTAACGAAGAAAGGCCATTCTTAAGCATTCAAATTGGATGCCGATCTACCGGGAATATCGACGCAGATTTTCATTGGTCCATTTCCAAATCAAAACTTTATATATATATATAGAAGGATATATATATATATATATATAAAGGATATATTTTATGCAACTAGAACATTGAAATTTATGTTTCCATTCATAATACATACATATATTTATTTAATTACTTATATTTTTTGCAGAAGAGACAACAATTAATGGATATAGAATACCACGCAGAACTATCATAGTTGCTAATCTATGGACAATCAACAGTGATAGCTTGTTGTATTCAGAATCATCGAAGTTTGACCCTAAAAGATTCATTGACGAAAATGGAAAGAGGATGAAAACTGAAGGACCTTATCCCTTTGGAGTCGGTATGTGTGACATTTAGGGTCCGACTTTGAGCGCGGTCGTGAAAGCTCTTGTTTGTTTCGCCCGCTTTAGGATGGAGTTCATGACGTCAAATCACGTGATCTCCAGCTGACCCAATCAGTCGAGAAAGCTCTTGTTTGTTTTGCCCATCACAAGGACGCCTTTCTCGGTCGATTGAGCCGGTGGAGATCACGTGATCTGACGTCATGATCTCCATCCTAATAAACAAGAGCTTTCTCAACCGGTCGTGCTTTGACTTGAAGGAACTATAACAGGCAACAAAGTAGATTGCGGGGGCTCCTCGAAATTTCAAATCCCCTGGCTGATCACCTTCCTTAAATCATTAATAACACTTGTAATAATTGAAAAAGGCAAATATTTAGTTAGGAGGAACTGAAATTATCTGTACCAAATTATGTAGGTGTATCGGGTACATGAAAACTAAGTTGTTAGGTGTGAAATTGGGTAGTGCAGTGATCTGTCACGATGGGTGGTTGAGTGGTAGCTTCATCTTCGATCCTAAGAATTATATACATTGACCGTGAAACAGCTCGTTTTTTGCGAAAAGTTCTTTAAGGTCATTGCCCGGGAATTGCAGAGAGTGTTTAACATATAAAGAAACAAATTTAATGCTAATATGAGGAAATTGCACAGCTAAAGACCGGTACATATAGTGTTTTGTAATGTGGTATGTGATGTTTGATGTAAATGGCAGTGCTGCCCCAAAAAGTTCCAGTGCGCATGGTGCAGTTTGTAACTACGAAGGTCGATCCAGAAGTAAGGTTCCCAAAGAGCTCCAGCCCCACGGGAAAGTGCGAGACGAAATACGGCAACAGCACTGTGAGCGACTGTTCCCGCACTCGCGATTCCGTCGGCTGTTGTGTCGCTCTTTCTTGGCTCAGCAGTCGTCTGAGATGGAGGTTCCCATTGTTGATCCCGCCAAGTACGAGATTCGTCCCAAAAATCGCTTTTTGCATGCCAAAGGGACTCCGCCCGTGGATATTCGTCGTCAGTTGACAGAAGTGTATGTCCGTTCAACACATCCGAAAGTGGTGTAGGGAGTTTAGTGCCGGTCGGAAGGAAGTCCACGATGAAGAACGTCAGTTCCTGAGGCGGTTATTGGACCTCGTACCTAGTGATTATCACTTGTTCCCCAAGTTAAAGGAACACTTGGGAGAGACGATGACGTCAAAGAAGAGGTGAAACGCTTCCTCAACGGGTTGGAGGCGGAGTTCTACGACATTGGAATGCAGAAATTGGAGCACCGTCTACAAAAATGCGTAGAAAAAGATGGCGATTATGTAGAGAAATAGAGCAAACTTTCTTCTTTCCAACGATGCAAATTTCTATGAGAATAAACAATGTTGTCTATTTGTAAATTTGATGGGAACCTTATTTCTGGATCGACCCTCGTAGAAATATGGCATTGGATTTCCAGACTTTTGAAAAGAATAAAATGAGAAAAATGGAGAATATAATAAATAAGTAACTTTATTGGGGTCCCTAAATATATAATAAACTTCTTGGCAAGTGTTGCTTATCTCCAATTTATTATTAGTTGACAAAAGATATTCATCCATCGCTACAATGGCGTTTAGTGTTCGCCGCAAAACTTGAAAAGGTCAGCAACCATCTTTTTCGGTTTCCCATCAATTGGCGGGAGAGCTAGAAATTACTCTCTAAAGTCCCAAGCATTTGTACCGTCCACTATATTCTCCAGTGTATTACTCTGTGATTGGCTGCACCTGCAGACGGCATGCCGGAAATACAAACTTTCGCCACTTACAAGAATAAAAGCAATAAGTACTGTGAAACTTTCGATTTGAAGAGTGTAAATAAACAGGTCTTCACAACAACAAGTACATCAGATGAATCCAGATTGAAAAGAACCAATTTTTGATGGACTATGACCTATTTAGCATTGAACAGTGAACATTTTATGAGTTCAGAAGCTTGTCAGTTGCATGGCAACTCCACGCCCTGTGTATGAGTACATCTTAAAAAACATAGAGAAAATGTATTGAAGTAGTGCAGATGCACAGCAATTCAATTAAGGATAGACAACTAAATAAAAAAGATAGACAATAATTAAAATGGGAAAATGTCGACAACCCTGTCAGATGTAATCAACCAGACAAATGTCGGTAGAGGTCAACCTAGCCTTGAAAAAGGCAGGCCCTGCCGATATGCACATCCGATCTGTTGAGAACACCTGGAGAAATTGAAGACTAAATTAGTTGAAGTACACGAAAGAGTCTATTTTTGTGGCTAAATGCGCGAGCAACCAATTCAAAACTAGGAGAGCAAAGCTTCACCAGCAATGAGAGTTCCACAGAGGAAAAATGGAAAAAGTTTATCAAAGATAAAAATGGGGATCCAAACTGTTCACGCACGTAGAAAACAGTCAAGGAATTAGGCAAAACAGGGAAAACTCCTTTAAAAATTTTTCGTAACCGTACATTTTACATTATAACTAGGGAGCTCTTTGCCCTGCGATCGACGCCCGTCAACTCCCGTTCAGGCTTCACCGGCCTTAAAAACATAGTAATGTGCCCTGTCTAAAAAATATTACCAAGTTACGCAAGATTGAATGATGTTATCACTATAATAGCGACTATCTTCTGTAATCGGGTTGCCGTGCTTTTCCGTTTGAATGGGATATTTTTCGGTTACCACGGCCTCATCCATCGCTGCCGTAACAACTAATGTATGTTTTCGGGATTGATAAGTAAAATCAATTACACATTTGAAAATCAGCTTGTATAAAATGGTTAGGTTAATAATGTCGTTATGTTTCTGACTTTTATAACGACCCTCTGAACAATATCCTTCCTTTAGTTTAGAGGTTAAAAAACTCCGTGTGATTGGGAATAGCTTTCAGAACCACGGTATTGAAAAGCATTGTGTTTTGAAATTTTTAAGCTTATATTTTATGTTTTGATCGATGTAATGTTCGTTTTATTCCATGGGACTAATAATAAAATAAAATAAATAAAATAAAATAATAAAATAATAAACCACTAATAATAAGCTAGAAAAAGCAAGAGTCGTCGTGTAGCTTCATCGCCCCGAGCCCTCCCTTGCCTCTTTTCGGTGTCTTTAATTTGTGTAAATTCCCTTTTAAATTTGTCCGGTTTCAATTTTTGATTTTTTTTTTTTTCATTCTGGCTTTCGCTAGAGAGTCTTTCATTCGGGACGTGGCTGGGCACCTGGGAATCTTGCTTCCGCAAAAGAGTCGGAGTAGAGTAGAAGAATAAAGGGTTGCGGACGAAGATGGGCCGCTCGCCGCGGCGGTTGTTATCTAGTTCCGGCATAAGCTAGAGAGATTTGCTAGAGAGTCTCTTACTCGGGACGTGGCTGGGGACCTATGCAACTTGCTTCCGCAAAAGAGTCGGAATAAGTGGAAGAATAAAGGGTTGCGGACGAAGATGGGCCGCTCGCCGCGGCGGTTTAATTTGTGTAATTTCCCTTTTAAATTTGTCCGGTTTAAATTTTTGATTTTTTTTTCAATCTTTCTTTCGCTAGAGAGTCTTTCATTCGGGACGTGGCTGGGGACCTATGAAACTTGATTTGCGCAAAAGAGTCGGACTAGAGTAGAAGAATAAAGGGCTGCGGACGAAGATGGGCCGCTCGCCGCGGCGGTTCCTTCCAAATATATGTTGGATTCCAATGTAAATAAATCTCTTAACTAAATGAATCCCTAAAAGTTAAGTATTAAAATATCTATAAGCTATTAAAACTGCCCTCAATAACATTTCTTATTGTTAAAGCGAACATATTTCTAACTTAAATTCAATGATAGAAGAGCCATATATTTCAAATTACTTTATTTTTATAAACTTCTTTCTAGAAACATCTTTCTACACTTTAAAATTCTCCAGAATGAAAATCATTTTAAATGTCTCGTTTTAATATATGACGTAATTTTCACTATTAAATGCATTTCTCGTGCAATAATTTATTTATTTTAAACTTTTTTCTCATTTAAGATTAACGGGTACATATATAATTTAATTTGAAAGTGTTTGGAATTTAAATATGACCTAATGTTCACCATTAAAAGTTTTTCGTGCCTAATAATTTAACTATTTTAGTCATTTTAAATATGACGATATTTAATATTTGGGGGTTTTACATATGGCGTAATATCACCTATAAATGCATTTCGCGTATAATAATTTTATTATTAATGTTTTTTTGTTAATATTTACTTGTAAATAATTTGACGTAATCTTCCCTATTTACTGTTTTAAACACGTGATCCTTTAATTCTTATTTTAAAATTTTCTTTCTCTTTTTAATATTTTCACTTTACAATTTAAACTCAAAAATGCCAGCAAAAAGAAAAAAAAATTATTTTTCAAATTTTCAAATTTTTCTGAAAACCATAATTTAATTACAATATTCTTTCACTATCGATTACAATAAAAGCAATTTCAATTTCAATTTGAAAATGACGGAAAAGAAGAAATGTAATAATACCTATAGTTTTTTCTTGTTCTCCCTTTTTCCACAAAAATGAAGGAATTTAGCTGCCATCTTAAGAGAAATTTCATTAAAATTGGAAAAACAAATTTCGGGGATTTCGTCAAAGGAACTAATTTGTATTCAATGGCGGGTCCAAGGGGGAGGTCATGGAGGTCATGAGCCTCCTCTGAACGCCAACAAAAATATTCTAAAGATTATTTTTTAAACGAAATATACAGCAGAGTTACTATTATCCGAGTCCCGCTTAACCGAATTTCCACTTTCATCGAGTTATTTTCTTCTGATGGACTGAAGGCTTCCATTATTATGAAACAGCCATTATAAATGAAGTTTTAGGTGAAGATGAAAGAGCAGTCCTAAAAAGTTAGAACTCTGATTTTCTGGTCAGAATGGGGGGGGGGGGGGGAGGAGATGGCCATACTTTATTTTTTTAATCAGAGTTCTAACTTTTTACGACTGCTCTTTCATCTTCACCTAACACTTCATTTATAATGGCTGTTTCATAATAATGGAATCCATCAGTTCATCAGAAGAAAATGATCCATTCCAAAGGTATAAGTTCGATTGAAAAAAACTAATACTTTGATAAATAATAATAATTATACTATTAATAATTTGAGCAGAAAGAAGAGGCTACACTAGCAATTTTCATGGCACTGATAGAATCACATAGCTGCCAATGTGTACCGGTTTTGTTACCTCTAAAATTGAATACAAATTTTTGCCATATTTAATCGTTGACAATTGTTAGACCTTTTTAAACTGAATTTCCGGAAGTGACAGCCAATTGTTCCCTTGTGACGACATTTCTGTGGCTGTCAACTCGTAAAACTTGACTAAAGAATGCTAACTTTAACAAATCTTTGCCTTCATTTTTAAAATGGGAAACTCTAATTTCTTGGTATCTGAACAAAATCGGTAAATTTTATATTTTTACGAATATTAATGGATTTTTTTTTTTGTATTTACGAATGAAAATGACTTCGCGAAAGTATCAGGAAAGTAGTTAGTTTGGATTTGGAAATAGCTTTCAATATAAAAAATTCTCATAAAGAGATGCGATCCCCTCCCACCCAAAAAAATGAAATCCATGATCCCCCTCTAAAGGGTGAGCTGGATCCGCCCTTTTTTGTATTTCGTTTTAATTTTCGTAGAAGTCTCAGCTATAGATGGAATAATGCAGGAGAATTCATGCAAATCATAAAATTGCTGTATTTAGCATTTGAAATTATGTAATTAAATATGTCGAAAATTTTTGTTTTAAAAAAGTGGTATTAAAATCCAGGTATTTTGCGCATTCTATGTAGCACGTATACTGCTCATCATGAAGATGTTAATGTATTAAAATATAAAAATTACGTAATATCTTATGTTATTTCAGGCAAAAGATCCTGTGTTGGCGAATCTCTTGCACAGATGGAAGTATTCCTGATAATTGCTGCCATTTTGCAAAATTTTACGTTATATCCTGCCGGTCAAAGTGGTTATCTAAAAGTAGTTGCAAGACAATAGCCTATTCCACTTCATAGATTGATTTTTTTTTTTTTATTTACTTGAAGAACTTGAAGCAGTAGCGGTTTCAGTTTTTTTCCTTTTATGTTTATCCCTCCATTTAGTATATATTATGTATAACTGCGTTTTTTTTCTCTCCTATGGCATCTCATTTTCAAATTGTAACAAAATTATAAATATTCGTACGTTAGATTACAAAAGGCTTTGTATTCCTGTATTATACTTTTCATTTTTAAATACTATAGCATTCTTTTATTGAATTATTACTACATAATAAAGAAATATTTATTTTTATTATAGTAAGATGATTTATTTCTGCAAAATATGACTTTTTGTTAAACCTACACATAATACCCCAACTGAATTTCCTCAACTGAAGCATATTATAGTTTATTATATCCCTATAAGGCCCCACCAGCGGCCGAGAGGTTCTGCTCTCGAAGCTGGTAGACGGGAGGTGCTGGGTTCGATCCCAATCGCGCCCCTCGGCCTAATCGTTCGGAGTTTTCGTGGTTTCCTTCGAACCTTGGATTTCCAAGCGTTAATACGGGTTAGGTTCCCTTAGAAAGACCCCCCACGAAGGGGCCCCCCCCTTGGGCCTATATCCCTCGAGCAGATAATTGGCCGTCAAAAATCAACCAACCAACCAACCAACTATATCCCTATAAGAAAAAAAGTAGTATCATGACTTTTAAAATGACTTTAAAAAACCTGTCATGACGGAATCGTAAGAGACCGATATCAAATTTAGACAGATTTTCGCCTTTTAAGGGATCGCCTTTTAAGGAATCTTGTAGTTTTTAACCCGGGCTTCCCGGGTTAAAAACTATAGGTGAAAACATTTTTTCTTTAATTGAAAACTAATAATTTTTTTATATGCAATAGATTTTTTAGATTGCCCAGTTACATTAAAAAAAGCATTTTTCATATGGAAAATACGAATTATACATCAAATAAATTTTTGAAATTTATCAAAAGCGATATTTTCTTATTAGCTGCATGCTAACAGTTATTTGACCAAGATTTTGCTACTTATGGCATCCTTTTATATTCTGATAATTTCAGAGCTTATACATGTCTGTTAAATTTGTATTTTATTTATATTATTTTATTTATTTATTCATAGGGAAGTTTTTTTTTTTAAAACGGATATTAGCCGTAAGAAAATGATGAACTCTTTATTTTGTTTTAAGGGCAAACGGATTAATCTTTCGTAATCGAGCTCCGCGCGATATAGATAAATTAAAAATATTTCATGCTTTAAAAATGTTTTTAAAAGCATAGACAATCAGTAAACTGAGATGAACTTTGCAAAAAAATTCCATTTGAAAAAAAATAGTATTTGGGATCTAAAAATTTAAATTGTACGATTACAAATATGTTAGATTTGTGTTTTTTCAATATTATTCTTTTATTTGTTTATAAAAGAAGTATTAATTTCGTTGTTTTTCATAAATATGTTAAACTGGTGTTTTTTTTTAATATTATTCTTTTATTTGTTTATAAAGGAAGTATTAATTTTGTTGTGCAAAAATAGTCAGAAACAAATGCTGAAAAATGTTTTTTGCTTTATGTGCAAAATGTTTATTGTTATTATGTATTGAAACCGGCAAGTGATAAGATAAACTTTAAAAAAAATCATGCTTAAAAATTATTTTAGAAAATATAATACACCAATCAAGATACTGTTTTTAAACAAATGGCATTTGAAAGTAACTCTTTTTCCCTATGCGACGAAAATTGAAAATGTACGATAGTCAAAAGATTAAAAAATTGCAGTAGCGAAAATTTCAAGAACGAAATTTGGTCGTGAAATGTTGCCATTCGCAAAATGATGTCAGCGTTACGCACAGATACGTTTGTTCTTTATAATATAGATACTTAATCAGTAAAATATAATAAAGATCAGTTATTAGGATGTGGTTATCAATTGAGGCTCTTATGCTTGGTATTTCGGAATGGAAAACAGCAATTTTCACCTTCTCAAAATTGGCATGCGCACTTCTCATATCCATATTCATCATTTTTAAAAAATTTGTATTTTGTTTGATCATTTAAAAATCATTTTAACTCAAAACTTGAAGTCACGATTGTCAGCAACATCTTTTATGTAAACAGAGGCACTCTTTACTTGAGATTGTAATCTCAATTCCGGAGAGTAAAAATTTCCGTAACTTATGTTTTTTAGACGCATTTGTGTTAAAATGTTTAGTTTTATCAAAGAAAATGATAGTTTTCTTTTAAATATGACTTCATTTTCACTTAAATAAGCATTTCGCCTAGTGTCTGAAACTTAGTATCAGAACACATGCAGAAGGAAAAACCATATAGAAAATTTATGAGGAAAAATGCGTGTTTTCAAAAGCTGTATATTATTTTCCGTTATTATGCCCCTAATATAATATTCTGCTCCTAATGGGATTTTGTGACACTAAACCCTATACAACAATTTTTATCAACAATTTTGAATTTTTATCAGAAAATAGTATGAATAAAGGTAAAAATACCTCATTATTTCTCTCTTGTCTGCAATAATGAAAGCTATCTAATTTTCACCATTTTGAAGAAATTTCATAAAATGCTTTTAAAATTAAAATATAAAAGTGGGGATATTTAAAAACAAAAAAAAAAACAGATAGTGCAATCACATCTACAAATGAAGAGCTTTCAGTTTAAAAAAAATATTAATAAAATTGGTTCAGCAGAAAGATCAGGCCAGATGACTAAAAAACACACTTGTGTTTTAAATATATAGAGTATATAAAATTAGGAAAAATTAAATTAAGCAAATTATGTTATTTTGATTAAATTATAGTAGAATGTCCTAAAGAATAGCATGAAATAGAAATAAAGAATAGCGTAAAAATGATGTATGTAGCATTTCTAGTTCTTTTACAGTGATTCACAAAAGAATTTTAATATATTACAGTCTTGAGGACGGTAATTGTTTGAAATGCATTTTAATGACATTATGCTATTTAAAACAGGACGAAATTGGTACAAGTTATTAGGATTCACTACAGCATGTTCCCTATAAATCAATCATGAATACAACATTTAGTTCGTTTACGCGATTAGATCTAAGTTCTTTCTAGTTTCTTTTCTTTCTTTTTTCTCTTACTCAAAATACTTCAGTACTTTGTTTTGAAAAGCAGGCTGAACGAACGAGCCAGGGCCGAAACTCAGGGGGGGGGGCAGAGGGGGCACGTGCCCCGGGCGCCGCTTCAACAGAAGGGGAAGGGGGCCCCAGAATGAAGATTTTGTTTGACGTTTGATACAAGAATGTATATATATATACGAAATTCGTACAAAAATGTCTCACAGCCGGAAAATTTAAAGGAAAATTTAATCAAATGCATTACACTTTACAAATAGATAAAAAGATTCATCTACAATACAAAATTGCAAATGAATAAGAAAAAAGGTTTTTTCATTCTCCCATTCCAAAAGTATCATGACTATGCCTTTCATCTTCACCTTTGCCTTCTATCTTTCACTTCCTGTGTAGGAAAATCACTACCATTTTTCAAGGTCAATCTCTATTGTCGGACACTGTCCACTACTGATAACTACCAAGTGCGAAGCGACCCCTCACAGTCTGAGTTTTCTATTAGATAAAAAAATTCCATGAAAGCTGTTTGTTGTTTTTCCGCTAAGCAGCGTTGAGTTTCTTTTCTTTTTTTTTTTTTTTTTTTCGTCTTGCTATGGGCGATGGCTGCCCGGACAATAAAAACGAACAGGAGGGGAAATGCACAAAGTAAAATTCTTAGTAAAATCGTTTTTTGTTTAAGAGTACAGCATTTGTAGTGGGACGGTAAAAAATCTTGCACAGGACGTCATCACGTCATATCTAGAAAAGCAAAGCCCCCCGCCTTTATCGCCCAAAATGATTTTTATTCTCGTCTTTCTGGCATTTCTAGGCGTTTTGCCACCCTGCAGTCATAGGCGTAGCGTCGGGGGGGCAAGGGGGCATGTGCCCCCCCCAACCTTCTGAACCCCGGGCGCCAGAACAGAAAGCGTAGGGGGCGCCAAATGCAGATTTTTTTTGAAAGAATTTTTTTTGAAGAACCATTTGCATTAAAATTTACAAATATATAAAAAGATTCATGTATAACAGAAGACTGCAAATGAATTAGAAGAAAGAGCTGTTCTCTTGGGCTATTTTCTTTCTCCAATTCAAATGTACCATGTATCTTCTATCATTTAAATCACTTCATCTGTCAGGAGAATCACTAACATTTTCCAAAGTCAGTTTCTACTCATCTCTTCTGTGTGAAACTGTCCCTCACCGATAATTGCCAAACGTCAACCGATTTCCCTGGGGGAGGGGGGTGCAGAGGGGCATGTGCCCGGACGCCAGAACGAAAATCGAAGGGGGCGCCAAATGAAGATTTTGTTTGACTCTGACTGTTCTGATGAAAAGATTCCATGAAGGGTGTTCAATTTTTTTTATCTCTCTCCCTGAGCAGCGTTGAGCTTTCTTTTTTCCCGTCTTGGTATGGGCGAGGTCGGGTGGTTACCCGGGACAATAAAACCAAACGGGAGGCCGTTAATTGAAGGCCGAAATTAAGGGGGGAGGCAGAGGAGGCATGTGCCCTGTGCGCCACGCGAAGGGGGCGCCAGATGAAAATTTGGTTTGCTGTTTTATACATTATATATATTTGCGTGTGAAATTTATGCCTTGTGCGCCACGCGAAGGGGGCGCCAGATGAAAATTTGGTTTGCCATTTTATACATTATATATATGTTCGTGTGAAATTTGTGCCCTGTGCGCCACGCGAAGGTGGCGCCAGATGAAAATTTGGTTTGCCGTTTTATACATTATATATATGTTCGTGTGAAATTTGTGTAAAAAAAAATTTTCTAGCCGAAAAATCAAAAAGAAAAGCTGACTAAAGTGCATTAAAATTGTCAAATAGATAAAAAGATTCGCCTACAATATACAAGACAGCAAATAACCCCATCCTTTTTCTTATAATTGCTTTTTTACATGCACCATATCTGGCCTTAGAGGAGGCGAGGTCAGGTGACTGACTGGGACAATGAAAACCAAGCGGTCGAAATTTCACAAAATAAAAAGTAAAAACTTAATAATTTTGTTATTCTTGTTTTGAGTCACACATAAATTTGAAAATTAGCATTAAGTTTAGGAAAGTATGTTGACATATCTATCTATAAAAAAGAAGAGTGGTATAAGTGATAATTCCACGAAATTGGTGTAGATAGTACAGGAAGATATTTTACAATACTGGAATTCAGCTTTATGCCTACAGTAAATCCTGGTTTTTTTTTTATCCTAAAACAATGTGACTCATATCACTATAATATTAAATAGCCTCAATTGTAATTATTTGTAATGCTACAACAACAATAAAATCTGGAAAAATGAAATGCGTCTATAATGGAATCTTGTCTTAAATGAAAAAACTACATGGTTTCAACAGAAAGAATACCAACAGTTATATCTGCTAAGACGGAAACCTGTATAAAGCAGAATTATTTCAGCTTCCTTTCAATTTTTTTTTACAGGTTTTAATGAATATATTTGGCAAAGCTGGCTATATATTTCAATATTACGTATTTTACTGTTACACATTTTAAATTTTAAAATAAGTCCGCTAACAGAAACTTTCGTAAATTTCTTTTTGTAAATTTACTTTGCGGAGGAAGTAGAGGGGCGCCAAAATCCATGTGTGCCCCGAGTGAAAATATAGCTAGTTTCGGACCTGGAAGGGGTGCACAAAGCAAAATGCTTTAATAAAACCCTTTAAAAGAAAAAAAAAATGAGTATAGCATTTACAGTGGTACAGTAAAAAATCTCCCACAGGGCGCCATGGCTAATGAAGGCGCCTATGCCTTTATCCCCCAAAATGATTTTTTCTCTTCTTTTTGTCATTTCTACGCGTTTTGCCAATACAACCCAGGCGGAAATAGAAAAATGCCGCTTTGTTCCTTTTGGTGCAATTATTTTTTGCATTACTTTTGGTGCATTATTTTTTGCATTACTTTTGGGGCAATTGTTTTTTTTTTTTTTTTTTGCAACCAACCAGATCCAGTCTTAAAGAAAGGAGGCGAGCTTGGACGACTGCGCGTGATTTAAAAAAAAAAACTCTCACCCAGGGCGCCATGAGTAAAAGCCGCAGCCGCCCCTGCTTTTACCTTCCCAAATTACATTTCTCGTCCTTTTGCCATTTCTACGTAGGTGACAACTGAAAAATGCTGCCGCTCATGCCGTTTACTAAAATTACTTTTTTTATATCCAGATCCGGCCTGAAAGGACGCGAGGTCGGGCAACTGTCAATGACTAAAAACTAAGGGTTGAAATATATGCACGATAGAATAATAAGCCGCTTTTTTAATGGTTTTTTAAGAATATAGCCCGGGTCAAAACTAGGGGCGTAGAGAAGGGGTATGTGCCCCAAGCATCAGAATAAAGGCGAAGGGCTAAATGAAGATTTTGTTTGTCGTTTCATACAAAATTGTATATATATATACGAAATACAAAGAAACTCGCAAGCTAATGTTAAACCTATTGGAGCGTTCTTTTCAAATTTCTCTCTTGCATTTCAATATTTTAAAATGCTTTATTTTCCTAGGAGAGTTTAGATTCATCTTTAGTGTTGCTATACTTTTAAGTTTCGAAACCTGTACTGGAAGTGAAAGTAATTTTATAAAAAAAATCTGCAACCAAAATCGGAAATGTGAACACTAACCCGGTTAGAATTCAACCTCAGCTTTTATAAGCTAAAAAAATCATTTAAAACTATTGATATGCAAGCGAAAAAATTTAAAAAGAACATTCCCATACGTTCAGTATTAGCGTTCCATTTTTTGCGCGTGACTAGTGTATGCTCTTAACGCTCAAGCTAATGTTAATCCATTGGGAAAGTTGTTTACATATTTCTTATTCTAATTTTAACTGTTAAATGATTTTTATTATTTTTTTTATTCTTTGCATAGGGTACCTGAGGTCCATAACTTTTATTGTGCGTGAGGAGATGTGTGTGTGTGTGTGGTGGTGGGGGGGGGGGGGGGTAAGGCGCCAAAATCCATGTTTTCCCTGGGCGCAAAAAGGGTAGTTTCGGCCCTGCCCGTACGATTGATATTAAGGGTGTGCTTATTGTGCAATATATTAAAAATATTCATTAGTCACTGTTTTAAAAAGATATGTAATTGTGTATTATACATGGGATTTTGCAGATATCAACAATTGGTCGCAGAAAAATAGTTTTCCATTGGTCTCGAAAAAAAAAAAACTTGTAAATTTCGCCTAACCATTACGGAACGAAAATCGAAAATTTTGTCAAACTATCGCCGACAAGAAAAAAAAAAAAAAAAAACCCGCGAATATGGTCAAATAGTCTCGCAAAAAATCGAGCAAAAAATATCGCGAATTTCGTCAAAAGATCTCTGAAACAAATACCGAATATCATTTTCACCAATCGGCCGTAGAAAAATTCACGAAATTTGGCAAAGGATTGTGTAAAGTAAATCGTGAACTCCATGAAACGATCGGCAGAAAAAAAAATGCGAATTTTGGTAATTCTCGACGAAAAAAATCGCGGATCTTCTCAAAGGATCGTGGAAAAATATCTTGAATTTTATCAAAGGTTGCGGAAACAAATGGCGACTTTCGACAATCTGTCACCGAAAAATCGTCGCAAATTTCGTCAAAATAATGCACAAAATACTACAAATTTTGTCTAACGATCAAGAGAAAAAAATTGAAAATTTCGTCAAATGGTCGCGGGCAAAAAGACAACAGGGGTCTGAGCAAAAAAAAAAAAAATTCTGAAATTCACAGTAAATTTTCCGAAAGGTTACAGCAGAGGAGAAAAAGGGGGTGGGGTGGGGAATCTCTTCCCGTCACCAATTATGCGTTTTTTCGGCGGTCCTTTAGTGAAATTCGCGTTTTTCCGCGATCTTTTAAACAAAATTTACGTTTTTCCGTGATCCTTCAACGAAATTTGTGTTTCTTTATTGCGATCCTTTGACAAAATTCGTGTTTTTCTGCGATCTTTTGATGAAATTTGTGTTTTTTGCGATCCCTTGGGGAATTTTGTATTTTTTTCCCCGGTCCCTTAACGAAGTTTGCGTTTTTTCGTAAGTCGCGTGTTTTCCGCAATTCTTTGGCGAAATTAGTTTTTTTCTTCTGCGATCCTTTGAAGAAATTTGGCGATTTTTTCTGTGAACGATTGTCGTAATTGAATTTTCGGCTACCATATGCCGAAATTCGCGATAGTTTGTATGACCAAATTTTCGGAACCGAATGCCTTAAATTTTCGGAAAATTCGGAATAGAATCACCCTTGAAAAGATGCGAATTTGGTCAAATAATCGCGTAAAAAATCGAGAATTTAAACAAATGATTTTGCGCGAATAATCAAGAATTTCGTAAGTCGGTTTTGAAAAGAAAATCATGAATTTCGACAAACTATCGTGGAAAAGAATAGCGAATTTCGTAAAATGATATCTGAAACAAACAGCGAATACCATCAATCGGTCGTGAAAAAATACATATCGCG
This sequence comes from Maratus speciosus, assembly GCA_963932465.1. NCBI lineage: Eukaryota > Metazoa > Arthropoda > Arachnida > Araneae > Salticidae > Maratus > Maratus speciosus. The sequence goes on from OZ010792.1 coordinate 311,724,631, forward strand.
AATTTCGACAAATGGTGGCGGAAAAAAAATTTCGCCAATCTGTCGCAGAAAAATTCGCGAATTTTAGCAAAGAATCGCGGGAAAAAAATCGTGAGTTCCGTAAAACGATCGCTAGAAACAAAGACGCGGAATTTGGCAAAGTATCACGGGGGAAAAAAATTGAGTTCCGTGAAACGATCGCCCCAAAAAATCGGAAAATTTGCAATAGGTCATAGGAAAAACTGCGAAATCTCCTTCAAAGATCGTAGCAAGATAGCAAAAAGAAATAACTATTTTCGTCGATTGATTGAGGAAAAAATCGTGAATCTCCTCACACAACCGTTGGAAAAGTACTTTTGGGATGTTGACTTTGCAGGCACTTTGAAGAAAAAGATCGAGTATTTTCAGTAAAAATAGTCGCTGAAATGAGAAAAAAGTAGCGGGTTTTCATGAAATAGTCGCTTTTTAATGATTTTCGACCTAAAATAGTCGCCATAGCCGCCGGATGCTGAAAATAGTCGCTTTTTGTAGCATTTTAATAGTAAGTGGCAGCCCTGCAATTGTATGTTAAGAAAAATCGGAATTTTTTGAGAAATTGAGTCGAGCAGAACCGGGCCTGATTTAATTGATATTTAAGGGGCCAGGCTTGTTTTGACTGATTTTTGTACGAGCCGGGTCTGGTCGTAAACTGTGAAAATATGAACGGGCCGGGCTCGGGCCTGGAAATTGCGGTCCGTGCAGACCTCTAGGGGCGTGACTCCCAGGGGCGTGAAAAGAGGGGCTAAAGGAGAGGTCGCCCCGGGCGCGAAATTTATGCTACGAACCACCGTTTTATTTGTTTATTAATTTTTTGGCCGCTTATCATTTTCCGGTGAAATTTCTTTTTCTCTCTTGATTATTTTTTTTCCTGTCGCAAAACACCACGAACTCTTTAACAAATAAGTGCAATTTTATTTTATGTTATTTAGTTGTGCAGAATTTCTAAATTAAAAATAAACCTTTTAAAGTTCCAAAATAAACACGAAATATTTATTTGATAGATTTTATTTATGTTTCTGCACTTTATCAATTTTATTACACCCATCAAAAAGAGAGAGATTTTTTTTTTTTTTTTTTTTTTTGGGGGGGGGGGGCGCACGATTGAAAATTCGCTCCGGGCGCCGTTTTTACTTGGTGCCCCCCCAAAATTTCTGGTCACGCTACGCCTATGCCTGCAGTGGCGTATCTAGACTCATCATTTCTGAGGGGGGTGAGGTGTAGTAAAAGTTTCTAAGAGGGAATCACAAGAATCGGGAAAAATTCCGCTTTAAACATTTTTTATCATAGCAGGTAACACATCTATTACACAATAAACCTACTATGATGAAAAAATACAAACGTACAGCAAGATGTTGAACTCATTTAGGCCTATACAAGAAAAAAAAATCCTTTTGATTCCGTTTTCAAGGTTTTAATGAATCAATGTTTGGCAAAGCTGATTACGTAGTTCAGTTTTATATACTTTAAATTTAATAATAAGTTATCTATTAGATACTTAGTAAAACTGTTTTTGTAAATTTACTTTGTAGTCGAGGGGGGGGGGGGCGCCAAAATCCATGCTTGCCCCGGGCGCCATAAAGGCTAGTTTCGGCCCTGTGAACGACTATCATTTTATATCATTAAAATAGAAATTAAAGCCTTTGTGCAGGAATATTAAAAAGCAGAAAACCAACGTTTAAAAATTCACAAATAAATGCTTTTTAACATTTTATATCATCGCGGAGAAGATGATAAGAAAGGAAAAGAAAAGAAATTTTTTTTGTTTCAAAATTTTTTAGATTTCGCTCTCAGTTTTTTAAGATTTTTTATTCAGAAATTCCGAATTTGCAACAGAAATTTTGAATGGTAATTTTCTTTCATATTACTCATGGAATGTCTATCATTATATAAAGCCAAAATTAGTATTCAAAATTTCTGGTAAGAATTCATAACTTCTGAACAGAAATGGTCTGCCAGATTTGGTATTTGGAAACTCTGATCAGAACGTTCGCCAAATTCAAAATTCTATATCACTTTTTATTTTGTCTTATCCAACAAAGATGGCAGCAGCAGCTTTATTTTCCTGTATGCTAAGAAATGAGCGAGTATACAATGCAGTCTTTTCACAGTTTATCCAGTTTGTAATTACAGTAATTGGCAATTATTTTTTTCTTTTTCCAGTTCTGCCTAAAGTAGTGCATTAATAATGTTCTTTATATGATGTCTATAAATGGATTTTTTTTTTTGTTATTATGAATATTATATAAATATATCTCTGAAGAAATGAAAGTTTCGCGGTAATAATTTTTATATTTTTTGCTCACAACCAAACACACAAAAAGCCCACTTGGGATAAAATGTGTTCTAGTAAGCTCATATATATATATATTCACATAAATAAGTTCTAGTAAGTTCATATATATCTAGTAAGTTCATATACACTGGTTATCAAAAATTAAGGAAAAGTCACAAAATACTAATTTTCAAATACGCGAACACTCAAAAGGAAATAATATAATTCGAGTAATTACTATCTCTGCAACACAGCTAGTCCATATATCATCTCATTCATGTCACACATGGTCACAAGTGTCACAGTCACTACGGTGAAGCAAAAAAATAGAAATTCCATACATCTCATTATGGGTCTCAAACGATCACTATATGTGACTCCACTGAGACGTCACTGTGACTGCTGCTTTGTGACGAGTCACCATGTGATTTTACAATGTAGTTACATTGTGACTCTCATGTGACTGTCATTTGTAGACTCAATTTCAAAGTCATCGTGAACGTTGCGTTGTGATAAGTTACCAAATAATGTCACATTAAAGTCACATGATGACTTTCAGGTGACAGAGAGACTACTGTGAAGTCACCATTGTGCTCTTTTGGGAAAAGTCTCCATGTGACTATAATATGATAGTATTTGGTGACTTATCATAATGCATAGTTCATGATGACTATGAAATTCAGTCTCAAAATGACAGTCACATGAGAGTCACAATTTAATTACATTGTAAAGTCACCTGGTGACTCGTCACAAAGCAGCAGTCACATTGACTTCTCAGTGGAGTCACATCTAGTGATCATTTGAGACTCATAATGAGATATATGGAATTTCCTATTTTTTTGCTTCACCGTAGTGACTGTGACACTTGTGACCATGTGTGACATAAATGAGATGTTATATGGGCTAGTTGTGTTGTAGAGATAGTAATTACTCGGATTATATTATTTCCTTTTGAGTGTTCGTGTATTTGAAAATTAGCATTTTGTGACTTTTCCTTAATTTTTGATAACCAGTGTATATACTCACATAAAAGGATGGGCAAAAAGGAAGCGCAAATACAAGGGATTTGTGAGTATTATGTTTTTGAAACAATTCGAACTATAGAACAGGGGTCTTTTTTTCTAATGTTCAATAAGTTTTTTTCTTTATTGATAGAATGAAATAAACTATTTTTTTTTAAATTGGATAATTCAATTTTTTCCTCAGATCCCGAGAAGTCGAATTAACAACAGGCCCTAATTACCGAATAGACACGAGAAGCACTGTGATGCTTCTCTTAGAAAATTTTGAAGGGGCTCGAAATTGAGAAAACAGGGGCCTCAAATGTTATATTGAATTAATTCAATTCCAAAATTCTATTTAATATCTTTTCAAATTATTATCTCCTTTATACACACACACACACACACACACACACATATATATATATATATATATATATTTTTTTTTTTAAGTACTTCACAAAAGTACCTTTTCATAACAAATTAATTTTTCATCTAATAGATCAGTTTCAACCACATTCTTCAGTTTGTCCATTATTTTAGATGTATGTTTATTTTACATATTGAATTTGCCTTGTATGCCCAATATAAAATATTAATAATTTAAACGATTGCCAAACTTGAAAGAAGTATTTCAAAATAATGATATTTTATGTTGTGCACACATGCTGAATTCAACCTTTTTATCCAACTTACATTTTTATGCTAATACTATGCAAAATCGTTTTTCCATATTTTTCTCGACTGTATCCAATTTTTGTGCATATACATAGGGGAACATAAAAAAAATGTTGTTTAATTAAATATATGAGAACCCCACTATTCTACTCTTTAGAATGAATTTTGTAGCATTGGTGAGTTTCCGGATATGTCGAATTTAGAAAATACTTCTCGAATGAAAGGGGGACCCGAAATGACACTGTGTTTCCCTATAACTTCAAAGGTTAATCAGGCCCTGATTAACAAGCGTTGACTGTACTTCCTATTCAGAATTGGTGTTGTCATTGCGCTATTTAAATTAATATATTAAAATGATGTAGAAAAGCGTTTTGTGATGGACACAGCATACTAGTTTTTATTTTATCAACATTGATGAATGCGTACTTCATTTTTCATGTGAACAAGTAATTAAAAAAAAAATTAAACTGACTTCAAAATACACATTAAAACCTCCATAATGGACACACCCGAAAAGCGGGCACCTCTATTTCGCGAACATTATTTGAATTCCTAACAGTTATATACAGCTTTTACACTGAATAGTGGACATCTCCCAGTCTACACACAAGTAACATTATCATGTGTATGTGCACATAAACTATCGCAAAATGCGAAACATGCGTTTTTGTGTATATCAAAAACGAAATATTGGTAGTACATTTCATATTTCTAGAGAACAAAAATGGTTCTTAACTGTTCCGTAAAGAAAGAATAATCTCTGATCACATTTCTTATATATTTTTTATTTCTCGTGCAGTAACCTTAATACACAGTCACTATACACCTTTGGCGACCTTTTTGGTCTTCCTTAAAATTTATGTTTGGGAAAGCATTCTAAACATTGTAGGGGGGGTTTCTTTCTTTCTTTTTTTTTGCATTAAAATATCCCAATTTGTTGATTTTCTGTAAGCAAGTAAACCCTATTGGTTTACAATGGAAGTCTATGGGAATTTGGCGAAATATTAGAGATATCGACAAGCTGGCGTCACTTTTGGCGACTAATTTTGGTCGACAAACTTGACGGTTTTGGCGACAAAACAGAGTCCCCTCTATGGTAACCCCCCTTATAGGTATGGAGGTGCATCAAATGCTGTTCAATAACCAATGAGATGCGTTTCATTCGAGAGTTGCCATTAAACAATTAACAAATAATCACGATTTCTGTGCCACGTACGATAGCGTAATATATATATAGATTATTATTCAAATACATATTTATTTTCATCTGAAACATAGTTCTGTTCAGACTTTTTGCCCAAAAATCCCAACAACCCAACTTGCAAAAAAACTAAATCTGATCCACAAGAATTATTTTAGAGTGAACCCGACCCGCAGAAAAAAAATTAGAGTCACCCTGAACAGAAAAAAGAAAATAAAGGACAGCCTGACCCTATGCAGGCTCTTTTCAACGATCCTGGGGTGTCTCCTTTTCGGAGATTGTATTATATTTTAATATTAAAGAATATAGATACGTTTTTTTCTATATAAAAAATAAAATTGGTATTAGAGATAGGATTGTAGATTACTTTTGATAGCTGCATTTAAAATGATTTAACTTTCCTTTCATTTCGGGTGCGGGTCGGGTTGAAGTATTTTGGATTCGGGTCGGGTTGCGGACGAAGTGTATCGGGTTCGGGTTGGTATGGCATGTGGTTCGCAATTATTTTGTAGGACTCGGGTCGGATTGCGCGTCGCCGAAAATTGTTTTGTCGGTTTCGGGTTCTGGTTGTAGGTCGAGGAATTTGTTTTTTGTTTGCTGTTGTTGCTATAGGGTCGGGTTACTTTTAAATGGAATGTTCGGGTCGGGTACAACACAACCCGTGCAGGACTTGATTCAAAACCTTTTTTTTTTTTTTTTTTTAATAAATAAAACCCGTCTGTTTTCAATTGAAGCAAGCTTTTATTTGGCCTGGATAAAATACGGCAACTCTGTTTAGAATGTTTAGAAACTCATAAAATTTCATGAGAACACAACATAAAAAAGCAATAGTTTTTTTTTTTTTTTTTTTTTTTTTTTTTCGTCTAGTAGGACTTTTAATTGGTAAAAAATATAAAGCTTGTTCACAGTGAACAAAAGCTTCTAAATTCAAATTAAAGAAAGCATTGCCTTTTTTTTTCATTTGTCTCTCATTAATTAGTAATGAAAATGTTACTGTGATATTATTATTTATTTCATTCTTGAAATAAGAAAATAAATCGTAAAGTCACCTAATTTTCATTTTTAAGTCTGAAAAAATTAGAAAAAAAAATTATGTGCCAAGCATAGACTATGAGACACTTTCTAACACATTCAGAATAATGTAACAAAATTTCATCGTTTAATAAGTTGAAATCTGTTGTCTAACTGAAAAATTTGGAAAATGCATAACACATTTGAAAAGCTAATTTCAGCAATTCCCATCTACAGTCCTAAAATTATCAGAAATATTTTGTGCAACCCTGTATATGATATATAGGTTTGTATCTATATATCATATCATCTATAAACTACATATGTGCAAAAATTTAGTTTAGGATATACAAACGTCAGTTGAAAATTCCCCTTCAGCAACTTTCGCTAATAAGGAAAAATGTACGTGAATTCTTTTGTGCAGCCCTGTATACGATCTATAGAATTTAGACACAACGAGTAGCATGCAAAAAATTAGTTAAAATTACAAGCGCATACTGAAATTGAGCATGCACTTCCAGAAATTATTGAATAAAGACAGTACTGCAACCTAATGGACCACAAGCATTACTGACGTCATACAACGTCACGATGGATTATAGCCAATCAGCTTCTCGATTTATCCCACAAGTGCTCACCAAAAGCCAATCAAATACCCCAATGCTTGTGGGAAACATTGCGAGCTTCACCCAATGCGCGTGGTCAATTCTTTTGTGTATTCCTGTAAATGAACAATAAATGCTATGAACACCCTATTTTATAGTAAGCATCTTGTAGTGATCTTCAGTGGTTTATATCGATTCCAATACATTTGAAATAGCGTAAAGTCATTGAAATACACTGGAAACGATTTTTCCCATTGACCATAATGTAACGGAATTCTTTTGAGTGCTCCTGTAAATTAACTTTTTTTGCTACACACTTCAGTTTCAATACCGAATATGCCATGGTCACCAGAATTAATTTATATCAATTACATGAAAATTCGAGCATATTTACGCGAGTTAGAGCATGGAAAGACAGACAGCCAGACAAACCGAATTCATGAACACTTTTTAACTATGTTGGGAGGTGTTGAAAAGGGTAAAAAAAAAAAAGGACGCATAAACAAATTACTTTTCCATTAAAATGAATAGGAATGAACCGAGTATAAATGGTATGGTGCTCTACAGTTACAGTATATGGGGCATTTTCAAAATCTTTTGACTTTTGGGGAGAAAATCTGACAAAATTAAACTTGCTAAAATAACATTTTAATCTGATAGACGAATGCCTTAATGATTCAAAATAAAGAAAAAATGGTCAGCAGCGAAATTTTTTTTATTTAACTGAGGTTTAAGTTAAACTTTCGAGTTTAATTTTCCTTACCATTTTACCGCTATAACTTTTTATTTTCTTCTAAATTTTTACTTATAATGAATTTGCATAGTACCCACAGGACATTCAAATAAGAAATATTAAAAATGTAGTACTTTTAATACAGAATTTTTGTATAATATTGTCTTAAAGGGGTATTAAAAAAGAGACAGTAAGGTAAAAAAAAAAAAGGAAGGTATTGGAAAAAAGGGGCGAAATGGTAAAAAAAAAGGGACGGTAAGGATGGAACGGTAAGGAGAATTACCACCTATTTTTAGGAAAATCATGTTAAGACTAAGTGATAGCCACAATGTTCATTGATTTTTAGAAACAGTTGTTAACATTGGATTATACTGAATTTTTTTTTTTTTAATTTACCTCTAAAAGTGCAGGAATAAACCTTGGGGACGGTGAGACTACTAATAAAGCCACGATGCTTGAAATTGATATTTAAATGCTGATTTAAATTCTACAGTAAATTTCCTGCCAAAGAATTTTAGACGTTATTTTTCTAGCATACTTCTGCATAAGAAAAAACTTGAAAAAATTCTGTGGCTGCATCTGAAATTATTTTCTGTATAATTTTAGAAGAGGGATGGTAAGGAATCTAAAACTCAGGGACAAAGTTTAAAAAATGATAACAGCCCTAAAAATGTCTGCAGGTTACTTTTTTGCTACATATTTATATAAAACAATAGTTCCAGTTTCAGAAAAAATTACATTGAATTATTTTTATTGAAACAATTTTATCCAGACAGCTCCAAACTTAAAAATCAGCATCAGGGACATGGGACGGTATAGGAGTTTTCCTGGTATTTGGACCCCCAACATCGTCTAAAACTTATTTATCTCGTTGATATTGTTATGCAATCATGCAATGGGATGTCCCCCAGTATATGAAATTTAAAAAAAAAACACAAAAAAGTGTATTAAATAAAAAATTATTATTCAGGGACATGAAAGTCAAAAGATTGTGAGAATGCCCCATACAGGAATAACACGCTTTTCTCCACTTGTCAACTAACTTCTTGCATTTTGAAGGAACAATTTTAATATCATGGCACAGTTCTCCCAAAAATAGGTCAATCACATATGCCTGATGTCGTAACATTTCGTGAAACAAATGTTGCTGATGGAAACAATCCTCAAATATCTTCATTACATAAATGTCATTTATTTCAAAACTTACCAGAAATAAACCTGTAAGCCAACAGCTGGAAACTTAATAGGTAAAAAGAAAATATGAAACATAGAATCAATCTTGAAGAAAAACATTTGTTTCTCTTTTGATCTCACTAAAATCGTCTGCTATTCATGGTAACATATTTTCTGCCAAATGTTCAAAGACATTTTTAAAGTCTTTTTCTTTGGAGGACTTGGTACTCTTTGAACAGATTTCTTTTCTTTCTTTCTTTTTTTTTTTAGTATTTTATAAAATCTTATTGACATATTATTAAATGGTTTTTATAAAAGAAAATGATTTAATCAAGCACAAATGCAATTTTTGCAATAAAATTTGAAAAATTTCATTTAAAAATTTTAAGAAAATTTTAAAACTGCGTTTTTAAATTTTGAACATTTTAAAATTTCTTCTGTTGCATATTTTTTTTAAGTGTGCGCTATAACTGTAAGGATCAATTTCTAAAAAGTTAATTAGTTTAAGGAGGAGGGGGGGGGGGGGGGATATTATGACATGGTTACAGTGTACAGTAAAAATGACTATTTATTTACATTTTTTATTTTTTTAAACCAAACTATTTAACCCTTAAAAGACTGTAGTTTTAAATACATGATTCTATTTTTATATTCTATTCGCGCCACTAAATTTTAAAAGTAAATTTCTCTTGCACACGTTGTCAAAGTACAAGTGAAAGTGTTTCTTAGAAAAAAAGTGGTGCCAAGCGAATAAATTTGGTTAAGGGTGCCAATGCCGCTTATTGGTCCTTTAAGGGTTAAAATATTAAAAATTCGATCTTTAGTTTTACTAAATGTACCATAGGATTGACTGAAAAATAGCGATTGAATTGAAAAATATTTGTTGAAGTTTTGTCACATAGGACATACTGAAACAAGAAAGAAGAATCATGTCGTCAAGCATAGATTATGAAATACTTTCCAAAGCTTTCAGCATACTGTAACAAAACCTCAGCGTTTAATAAGGTGAAAGTTGATGCCTAAGTAAACAATATGGGAAACGAATAACACTTTTGGAAACCAAATTTTAGCAATTATCATCTACAGTCGGAAAAAAATCAGAATTATTTTCTGCAGTCTTGTGTACGGCCTATACATTTGTATACACTATATGACCAAAGGTGACCGGCCACTTGCGTTTTTAGACGTTTTGTTAAATATCTAGAAAAATATATAAGGAATTAACCTGAAACTCCAGGTGTGTAAACAGTATAGTATAGGTCATATACTTCCGCGAAGATTTTTTTCCGAAACCCCATAGGGGACCTTCAACAAATTAAAAAAGAACGAATATCTTTTGGATAACCCTGTCAAAACTAATGTAGCAAAAGCGTTCAAACTCGAGATTATTAATAAGTAGCTTATTGTAATATACTGTGTTCATTTTTACGAGGATAGCATGCATACTCGAAGAGAAATTCAGGTTTTCATAAAAACAGTCTCAAATTTTGCCAGGTTTTTTGCTTATAATTTGCAGAGTTCTTAATATTAAAAAAAAAGTTCTTTTCAAAAAATATGACAAACAACATTGTATACACAATACCCTGCAATCAGAATTAAAATATGGTAAAAAATGTATGAAAAATGAGCAGGTTTACTAAATGATGTTTCACTGCGCATGCCCGAACGCAATCAAAATATAATGTGCATAATGTGTTAGCTAAATGTATAGCGCAACTTTTGTAAAAATCTCAAAAATATAGCTTGAAAATTCTGAAAATTATCGATAGAATAAGCTCAAAATCCGCTGTTCCCAAAATGAAGCAAAAAGATGAGGGGCTGTATCCATATATCCATTGATTAGTGCCAATATAGCATACACAATATTGCACGCACTACTGTATTTGGATACAACCCCTCATCTTTTTGCTTCCTTTTGGGAATAATGGATTTTGAGCTTATTCTATCAACGATAATTTTCAGATTTTTCAAACTATGTCTTTGAGACTTTCGCAAAAGTTGCTCTATACATTTAGCTAACACATTATGCAAATTATATTTTGATTACATACGGGCATGTGCAGTGAATCATTATTTAGTAAACGTGCTCATTTTTCATACAATTATTAGTATTTTTTTTATTCTGATTCCAGGGTATTGTGTACAATGTTGTTTGTCATATTTTCGGAAAGAACTTTTTTTTTATAAAAAACCTGGCAAAATTTGGGATTTTTTTTATGAAAACTTTAATTTCTCTACGAGTATACATGCTATCCTCATAAAAATGAACGCAGTTTATTAGAATAAGACACTTATTAATAATCTCGAGTTTGAACGCTTTTGCTACATTAGTTTTTACAGGGTTATCCAAAAAATTCGTTCTTTTTCAATTTGTTGACGGTCCCCTATGGGGTTTCGGGAAAAAATGATCACGGAAATGTATGACCAGTACTATTCTGTTAACACATCTGGAGTTTCAGGATAATTCCTCATGTAGTTTTCTAGATATTTAATGAAACGTCTAAAATCCCAAGTGGCCGGTCACCTTTGGCCATATAGTGTATATGTCGTAGGCTAATTGAGAAATCCGGCTCTTTGCAAACAGCCTGAAAATTCCCATTCAGCAATTTTTGTCTGTAGGAAAACTGAGATCTATTTTTTAGCTATTCGCACTAAATAGAAAGAATCTATTTTCATTGTTTTAGTGAATTCGCACTTGAAATGGGGTTTGCGAGAGAAAATGTTTTTTTCGTGGTATTTAAACGCCCATATAAAGCGACAAGAGCTAGAAGAGATAAAGGAATTAATTCTATGGTATGAATATGCAAATATATAATTTTAAAACATCTTATTTTATGAATCGTCTTAAAATTAAAACTGGCAAGAAAGCAAAAAATAAAATGTTTTTATCTACCCGGTTATAGAATATGTGAATGTGACATCGGGTATGATTTTACAATACGAATAAGTTAACAGCTCATAATTTACTACAATTTTACTTTAGTGGTCTATGCCAGCATTTGAATTTTGACCTACAGATACATGAACTGATAAGCAAATCAAAAAATTGTTTCTAGAAAAAACGCTTATGGTATCCAAGACAAACAGAATAAACAAATAATGAAAAGACTTGTTTTTACGTTAGAAAATGCCAGGTTATACGTCATATTTTTATCAACTTCAACACCCTTTCAAAGATAAGCAATCAAAACCTTCGGCATTGATAAACACTTCTTGTCTTAACTTATCTACTTTTAAGAATATTCTTTTACAAGCACATATTTTATCTTTTTTTTTTTTTTTTTTTTTTTTAATGAAGCATCGTTGTTTGCGAGATACACACGACACTGAATTTAACAAACAGAGAATAGTCTGCCAGCGTAATATAGTGAGAGCTAATTGCAAACCGTTTATCAAAGAAAAGAATTTTGCAAAACAGAAGTAACATTAGTTTCGAAACTTTTAGATAGTTAATCTTAGGGTAGCGAATTATCTCTTGTTATTACAGGACATTCCACACACACCTCCAGGATTAGTAGAATTCTGACGCGATATTTCCGAGTTGCGAAACCCTTGTAACAATTTGACGATTTTTCCACTGTATTTTTAGAAGGAAAAATTTTATTAAATATCTTAAATACAGTAGAGTGCCGTTTATCCGGACTGGTCGGAACCGAGGCCGATCCGATTAATGAAAAATCCGAATAATCGGATAACTTTAAAAACGGCTATGGCAATGTTTTTTAGGAAACTTTCCTTCACATTTTTTTCCAGGCTTTGGACTGGCAATTGAAATAGTGCACATTTTAGCATATTACGTTTAGAAGTTATTTTTTAAATTTTATTTTTTACAAAATTAGTACAAAGTTAGTTATACATAGAAATTATTCCATATCACATAGAAATTATTACATGTATATGTATGTATACATACACTGTACGAGCAAACGCGAGTGGAGAGATGGGTGGGAATCCCTCTTTCCCAGGACACCAAGGGGCAAAATTAGCAATTTTTCAACCACCTTCAGAGAATCTGAAGATAAAAATAGATTTTCGTGGGGAAAAAAAATATGTATGGGACTTTCGCGCGTTAGAAGTGAAACTCCTAGATTCTAGAAATAGTTGATATCATGCATTGCTCTCTATGCATTTGTTGGCGATTTTATTATTTCAAGCTTAGGAAATGGTCATTTAACACGTTAAACGCCACACGTCAGTCACCGGTGGCTGACACTGAACTTTCCGTTTAGAACGCATTATTCACCAATGACCTACGGTCTAAAATATGATATAAAGCTAAAAAAAAAAAAAATAAATAAAAAAAATAAGTAATTACTGAACATTTATGTAAAATTTACTTACCTTTTATTTATTACAGGACTAGCTGCCCTTAACGACCAGTTTGCTCTCCGTTAGATGTGTGCTAAGCATTGTACCATGTTACTTTTATCCAAAATTTAATTTACTGTCTCAATACTTCGCCAAATCAGAAGTTTCTAGTAGAGAAATCAAGAACTCCGTCTTTTTATGGGTACTACTTGGTTATCCCGTCGACCAAAAATCTATCGCCAAACTATAAGATTAAATACCAATAATGGTTGATCGTAAGTGTCACATTCGCTTGACTTTAAGCAAGTTACACGTGTTTACGTCATCAAGTTATTTTTATGTCGACTTTTATTTGTATTTTTATTAATGTTATACTAATTTATTTGTTCTTTCGCTATTTAAAATAAAAATTACGTCAATTTGTATAATTTGGCGAGTGGTTTAGCGATTTATATAATTTGTCTACGGTATAACTAAGTAGTACCTTTTTATGCTAGCCAGGCGCAAGTGATAAATCATCAAACATTGTCTTTCTAATCGCATTTTTCATATTTCATTAAATTCATCTAAAATATAATAATTTCACTCATTTTACTTAAAATACATAGTTTTAATTTGAAATTCATGACTTTCACTTTTTCTTTCCATTTTTTAAGAAAAAGTAAAGAAAAGTAATAAATAATACCAAAACCATGACTTTTAATTTCAATATCAAAGCATTGTTTTAATTTACCACGCGAAAAATAAAAAATGTAAAAGATGGTCAACTGGCATATAAAAAGCAAAGCGGTCAGCCCGGAACTATTGATGACAGTCACATGACTTAGGCTATTATTATAGAGATAATTATACTTTCTTAAAAATTACTTAAAACATTTTAAATTTTTCAGCTTCAGTGTCAGTCACCGTGACCTTCAACATGTTAAGGGAGCTAGCCACTCCGCTTTGGAATTCTCTTCCATAATGTTAAGTCTATGAACTTTTGATCCATTCGTACATTTAAAATATCTTCTCGGGAAATTGATATTTTTAGCATCTTTTTTCTGTGTACTCTTCTTAAAGGATGTCTCTTTTTTCTTACTTTTCAAAATATTTCTAAAATCTATGCTGAATTTAATATTTTATGTGTTAAAAGCGGGCGAACTGTGAGTAAGATTTTAACACTTCCTATAAAATTAAGTCTGTACTTTAGAAATATTTTGCGAACTAAGAAAAAAAGAGGCATCTTTTAGGAAGTGAAGTGTACACAAAAAGTAGAAGTTAAAAATATTAATTTCCCGAGGAGTTATTTTAAATATACGAATGCATCAAATGTCCATAGACTTTGCATTAGTGAGGGGAAATCGGAAGCTGAGTGACCAGCCCCCTTAACGGTTAACTTTCGTGACATCCAGCCGAATTTACTCTACCACGCCTAAAGAAGTTAGTTTCGCTTCAAAAATTTTGGAGAAGGCGGGGGAAAAAACGTATGGTCCTTCATGGATCCGGTTAATATGCGCCCGGATAATCAGCGCTCTGCTGTATTTAACTAAAGCAAGCATTATATTGTAACCTATCTAATAAGAGCATGTTTTGAATGAGTTATGTCGATTTTTGAGCCCTCGAAATTCTGGGACGCATGGTCAGGGACCTTGTGGGCTAGCTTCTGTCTCTGCCGGCGAAAACACTCACGAGCTAATGCTAATCCTATGGGGGGGGGGGGGAGATTTATCTAATATCTCGTTTGCATTTCGAAATTTTTAAATATATATATATATTTTTTTTTTTTTTTTTTTTTGCATTGGATAGCCGAGGTCCGTCTCTACATCGCAGCTTTTTTACTTTTTCAATTTTGTTCGTCGCAGATATTTTTTATAAAGTTACTTTCACTTTCAAAACCGGTCCTGAAAATGAAAGTGTCATTCAAAAAAATATCTGCAACCAAAATCAAAAAAGTAAAAAAAGTGCGAAGTAGAGACGGATTTCGTGCTTCCAATGCAAAAAAAAAAATAAATAAATAAATAAAAATAAAAAAAATAAATAAATAAAAATAAAAGGTCGAAATGCAAACGAGATATTAGAAAAATCCCTCTCCATAGGATTAGCATTAACTCATGAGTGCCTTCGCCGGCAGGGACAGGAGCCTTAGGCGAAAATCATGCCCTATAAAGAATAAGCTGTTCATAAATGTCTTCACTAAAGCTAGATTAATCAGAGGTCATGACAGATAAGATTAGTTTTCTGTCTAGTCTTGAAAAATGAAGGAATAAAGAAAATGGAAATATGGGGAGGTCACTCAAAATTGCAAAGAGAGAGGGGATTTTGTTTATGTGTATTCTTCGCATTCTAAGTAAACGCAAGAGTCCGGCCGGTTTGTTTGATTTGTTATCTGACAGATCCCAATATCCCCTCTCCATTGTTAAATGAGCATGGAATGCTTTCGTATACAGTAAAACCTGTAAAGTTGACCACCTGCCTATGTTGACCTCTGTTGTCAGGAACCAAATTTATCCTATACAAAACTATAAGACAAACCCTTTGTAACTTGACCACCTGTCTATCTTGTATCTTGACCACTGAAATTATACAAATTTGGCTAGAACTATTATAAAATGGCCATCAAAACCCTTTATAACTTGACCATCCAAAAAGCTAACAAATCATGAACAAAAAAAAAGTAACTCTCCACGAAATTTTCTGTTTTATTTTTCTTTTTAACTAGAATTTCTAAAAGGGTGAAATAGTTCTTAGCCTGGGAAATGCTGTTAGCAGTGATAGGTGTAGGTAAATAATTCAAGGCTTATCTACAGGGGCGCGCCAGCAGTATCCGGCGCCTGTGTGCAGAACTTCAATTGACGACCCACATTCCTACTCCCCCCCCCCCCTTAAAAAATTGTAGTTTAATAGATTACAACGACCATTTGGATTTTTTTTTTATATAAAACTATTGTAAAACGCCGTGGCTAGTGGATTGGAGCCCCTCGAAACATGGCCTTTTACTATCAATCGATTAAACATTAGATTATTTCCTTTTTCGCGTTCATCTTTTATTCCGTAATCGATTTTCATGGGCAGTTGAATCGATTGATATAGAAGAATAGTTGATATAGAATAATCAGTTGAAGAGATCGATTTTCATGAGCTACATAATCAGTTGAAGACCTCGATTTTCATGGCCTACATAATGAGTTGAAGACCTCGATTTTTGCTTTGCAAGACGATTTTCATTTCGGCGTTGCTCTTTGGCTTTGGATTTTTCCATATCTGATAATTTGCGCCTACCCATTTTGTAACTTTTTCAATTTTTAACGATTTTATGCCTTTCGATTACCTATTCAAACAGTATTTAATGATTTTATGCCTTTCTATTACCTATTCAAATAAAAATTCTTCTAAAAGTAAAGAACACCGTTGAATTTCGTTAAAAAAATAAAATGCGAGCATCATTTGGCCCCATCCTCGACCGAAAACAACAACCATTTCCAAATGGTTAAAAAAAAAAAAAAAAATATATATATATATATATATATATAATTTTTTTTTCAAGGAGTATAAATGCATAGCTGCCAAGCCAAATTTCCCGGGGTTTTCTCCAAATCAAATAAACGAATTTGGAACCAAAAAAATTATTTAATGAAATGTGTCTTGTTTCTTCAGGGTTCTTTTTTATTTCATTTATTAAATTAAATTTCTGATTAAAAATATTGTTGTTTGAATTAAAAATAAGGAATGTTGTCAGTTATGCAAATAAGGGACATCCCTAAAAGGTGGGTGCTTCTGCTGTTTGCTCCCTCTCCCCACAATGGAGTAAAGTAATGGAGTTAAGTAAATCAGCTTCTTTTACCTCCATCAGTCCCGAAATTTTTAAGATCTGATGTTTATTTATATTTACACTTAAAACAGTTCAAACAAACTTTAATTTGGAAATATAGCTGTGTTGAATTAATCAATGGTAGGACTATGACACAAAGAAAGGGATGCTCGTAATACGGTAAATACACATAAAAGTAGAAAAATATTTTGTCAAATTATGATGTTTGTAATACACCGGAGCGCGTTATAGTACTTTTTATTTCTTTTAAAGTAATGTAACATCAATTAAGACGCGCATTAAGCAATTACAACAAGTTATAATTAGGGAACACAACATAATTAGGGGTGCATTCGAAAATGTTCCAGTCTCGGCACATTTGATTTTATATTAGCAAATATAGAAGGCCTGTGCTGGTTATATAACAAGTGTTATGAAAAATGCACATTCATTTCGACGTTTACATTGTTAAGTAGCTACGCGTAATTTTACCTTGTCACACCTTCTCTGTCAGTTTTTTTTTTTTCATTTTTCAAATTCCCAATTTTCGTGCAATGAATTGAAGCTCTAAATCAAAAATATCTATACTAATAAAACAAAGTTTCGCTCTGTGTGTGTGTCTGTCTGTGTGCGATGGCTAGCAGAATCTACGGCACATACGAGACTCAAACTTTTTGTGAGGATAGTCGAAAGCCTCTCCTGGTGCACCATGCACCTAAGTTTCAGAATTTTAAATCTCTAATAATTAGTTGAGAAATTAATTAAAAAGTCCAAATTAAAAGAATGAAAAGTATTCATAATTCAACAAGAGCATAGATTTTTTTCAAACTGCAGACAACAAAAACTCGAAGAGAGGGGGAGGGGTTAATAGAATTACAGAGCTGCTAGGGCGATAAATGTGCTAGGCCTGACAACTAGAAAATTGCACAAACAGACGAAAAAAAAAAATCTCTTTTATAAATTCTAAAAATTATTCCGGTACGGTTTCAGGAAGTCAAAAAATCCACGAAAAATCGATTTATAAAAAATCTTTCCATTTCCTTCGAAAAGAAAGTTTCGAAATCTCTCCCATGGGCGCCAGGTGTTTATTGCAGACAACCAACGTTTTTCAATAGTGGACATTTTCGAACGAATATAAAATTTTCAAAATATAAATTTATAGATTTATAATTTATTCATCCAGCCGCTAAATTTTTCGCTGATTTCAGATATGTAAATTTCTTTACAGTCGCTCAATTACAACCTTAGATATTAATTATTATTTCATTAATTGGATGATTCCTTTCAAACTCTCAATTTAAAAGTCAGTCTTTCGAAACCACAAGTGATTTTTATAGTATGATTCTTTGGAACGCCGTCAAATTTTTTAAAATACACAATTTAGATATTTTAAAGTTATGCATCTAGCCTTATCTTTAAACGCTGTTTAATAATATCTAAATTTTATAAAAATCAATCCGCAAGTTTTTATTTTATAAAAAATTCGATTTTTTAAAAAGGAAAATAAATACTTTGTTGAAACGCGAATTTGTTAAAATTTAAAAAAAACTGACGAACCGATTGATTTGGAACTTTCAGACAGTTTATAACACACAATAAAGATTTTAAAAAGTAAGGGGCATCAAATTTCAGGGAGAGCGAGGCGATAAAAAAATTCGGGGAGGGGGGAAGGGAGGATCAAATATTTAAAACCGTACCATTTTCTACCGTTTCAGATGCGGATATTTGACAGAGCCCTGGGATAAATATTACTTTTAATATAAAAATTTCAAAAGTGTACTTACCATTATTTTCGAATAGTAATTTCAGCAAATTACTTAAATTATTGCTTAAGTCCGCCACTCCTTGACTAATATATACTAATATAAGGCTGATGACTAATATATACTGACTATGGGTAGGTTGTTTAACAGAGTTTCGTTGAGAAGCAGTTTTGTTAAGAATAGAGTTCTCCCCCTGGTGATGGAATATGGAACTAAAAGCTTCGTGATTTGTAATTTTGTCGTGCGTACGCAGCACGCCTGCTAAATTCTCATGCGATATATCATCGGAAAACCCTTGAACCACTCTTTCATATTATAAATCTTTCTACCCTCTCACTCAGATTCCACACCTTGGGGGTCAGTTTTCTAACCGAGCTCCTAATTAAGATTTGGACAGCTCATTTGAAGGCTTGAGCGAAGATGAAACTCTTCACGGGCTTTCGATTGGTGAGGTCCATGTTTCACACCAGGGGGCATTCCCGTGGGGGGGGGGGGGGATAAAAGGAATTTTTTCATGTGACATATCGTTTTAAAGCTTTTGGCCTGTACTTTACTAAGCCCTCACTCCTCTCTTCTTAACTCATTTTTTTCATCAGTAAGTAGAGGTAATTTTATAGTTTTAATTTGTTCATTACTACCACATACAATTTTCCAAAAATCATGAAACAAATTTACATAACAAATCTGAACAATTAACAGCTTCTTCCCTATTTTCACACAGTGAGCGGGTACAAATTAAAAAAAAAATATCGAGTTAAAGATAGAAAATCATACAAATTTAAGGTTCATTTAAAAATCATCAAAGGGGGCAGGGGTATCGTTCGAAAAAGCTCTTAACACAGAACTCAAAAATATATTTGTTTTACTCATGGATACTATTATATTTTCAGAAATTCGTCGGAAATGTATGGCAAAATTGTGTCTCCCCTCCTGTTTCCGAATCTACTGAAAATAAAATTATAAAAAAATTAGCAGTAGTTGGAATTTATTATTATTAAATCATTAAAAATTATTATTAAATTATAATAATTAAATCTTTCAGGAAAACTGTAGCAATTATCCTAGATCATACAGTTTTTCAGAAAATCGCGGTTTTCCGTTATACATAAACTTAATTTGGCGGGCGCTCGGCGGGGGAGTTGAGGAGGAGTTCGAGGTACCTATCGATACGAAATCATCCAAAAACTGTCGGTAATGATTTTCCAAAAGAAGTGTTGATAATTAGCCGATATATTAATGAAAAACCTATCTAAAAAAACGTGGCACAGACCAAAGTGGCCATGCAGCTTTACGACCTCCTTTCGAAGCGGAATTGGCACAATGGTAAGATTAAACTTTGTACAAAGTCTTTGTTTTAGGTCTGTTTTCATTTCAATTGAATCCAATTATTGAAGGCAATTATTGAAAAATATTTAATAAAATAATTTCAAGTTATTTGCAAAGTCTTATTATTCGTTTAACGACTATATTTTGTAAGATTGCAGTTAGTAATTAATAAATTTATTGTGTGAACTTTCTGTACGCGAATGAAACTCGTTCTTGACCGATTATTCTTTGTTCGAAGCAAATCTATAAAATAAACAATTAAAATTTCAATAAAACGTAATTCCTTTTGAAGTTGTTCTCAAAAACATGTTTCCCGACTGTAAATGACATGAAACTTTCTTACATGCTCACGGGCTCGTTTTTATGCTTTGCATACAATGATAGGCGTGACTATTAAATTTGTTTGGAATCAAATGGAGTTTTTCGTTTCTTTTCTACATGCATTGCAGTTTGAGCTGCATCCTTTTTTATTTATTTAATGTTTCCGTTATAATGTAGTCGATTGCTATGATTGATTTGTGCTTTTTTACGGCAATTTACTTTTACATGGGTACCGTGCATAACCTGGAGGCTTGTGTTGCTTTACTATTCCGCAATATAATATCTACCCGTTTTTATATCGTCAGTATGTGTACCACTGTTATATATTTTCAGTTATTTGAATAATGGAGCCTTCCATGTTTGCTAACAGCTGTAGTGCGCCCCTGCTTTCTGAAAAGCTGGACAGGCCTGATCTAGAGCAGGGATGTCAAAAAGGACATTCGCGGTCGTCTTTCCAAATTTTTTATGTTTCTAGCTTTTTTTAATTTATTTTAGGCGCTTAATGGCAAACTTAAGCCTTCCGTGGCGCCTTACGACCGTAACCTTTCGACAACGAGCCGCCTTTCGACCGTTACCTTTCGACACCGTGGCGCCTTTCGGTTTGAGACTCTCCCCTCCGCCCACCCCTAAAGCTAAGCTGCTGACGAGCATCTGCAAATTTCATATATCTTATAAGTAAAAATGAACTCATAAATGTGTCAGAAATGACGCATTTTCAATTTGAATACTGCTTTAATAAATTTAAATTGGATAAAAGTTTTTCAAATTTTTCAGCTTCGACTAAAGTATTTGGCGCCTTTACTATTCTGGCGCCTGTGTGCGGTGCACACTTTGCACACTGGGTCGACGCGCCCCTGCTTATCTATTCTTACATTGTTGCTCTTGTGGATTTGGCTTTTCAACCCTCCCCCTCCATTCTAGATTTCTTTCTTCTATTTCCCATTCTCTTATCATTCCTTCCCTTCTTTCAATAACCCCAGGTGCTACTTGGTAAGCAGAAATATTTTTCTTTAATGTTTTTTATAAATTATATGTAATAACTAGTATAGTTTGAAAAATCACTAATTGGCTGTATATTGAATGACTGGTTTTTTTTAAATAAATAGTAGTAATACTAATTGATTTTAAAATTGATACAAAACTATTAATTCATTCTTGTAGTTAATCTTTTCTTTTATAAGGCGTTAGAAATATGCATGGTAATACAATATTATTTTAAAGCCTGTCAATAAATAAAATTTTAGTGGGAAAAAAATGATATCGTATGAATATTACGTAAAAAAAAAGTAAATTTATCATCACCCTTTATAAGTTGACCACTGAAGTGTGGCACTGCAAGTGGTCAACTTACACAGGTTTTACTGTATTTCAAATTTCTCTTTAGAAAATTAATATTTTTTTCTACATATTCTTAAATAAAGTTTTTAAAAAAAATCTCAGAGAAGATAACAAGCGTGAATAAAATTATAGTACAGCAGAATCTATTTTTGTTCTTCAAAATTTGATAACAAAGAATCCTCTTTTAAGATAAAAATACAGAAAAAAATTAAAATTCATAATTTGCGGTTTAAAATACGAATGCGTTCACGAACATAGGTTCAAAATTGGAGAGAAGAATTTGAGGTCCGGCTGATAATGAGACATAAACGTAACTGATTAAGCTGTAAAACGCACAAATGATTTATATATATCAAAAGTTAGGAGGTGTTTAAGGAGACTGCATAAAACAGGGATGTCGTCCAATCGTTTCGTTAGAAAAAATAAAGAATTGTCCTTTAACCCTTTCAGGGGCAAGCAATAATGTCTCTGTAATATTGAATTCTCACCAGAATAATCGAAAATTTTTATTTTTAAATAAGGAAAAGCAATTTTTCAATTGTCCCCCCACCCCAAAATTAAAAATCTAAAATTTAGTTAAAAGTTTCAGGTGCGAATCTTGATTAAATTAGGTGGGATATAATATATCCCACTTACGCCGCCCCTCAAGGGGTTAACATAAAAATTGTTTTGACTTGAAATTTGCCTGCATTTTATTTGAATATTAAATATTGATATTGGAATATTTTAATAAAACATTTCGTATTTTGATGCTGTAAGGGTTTAGCAATTTTAGAGTGTTTTGTAGGTATTAAAATTGTTTGGCTTGATTCTAAACTTGACTTCACTTTTATATATTGAAAAATTATGATCCGATAAAAAACAAACATATTTATAAAAATGAGACTATACGAAAATGAACCTTTGCTTTCGGATATCGATATACAATAGACGACAAAGTAAGTGCCTATGCAAAATAGTATTTTAAAATTTGTTATGATAGAAAATCAAATGTTGAGATACTGGAAAATTTTAAGAGTGCACCTCTGGGGGAAAAAAATCTTCCTTTTTCAAGTATGAGACCTGACGTGTAGTACCTCCGGTAGTAAACAGATATGCTTTTCCAACAGCGTGCATGTTAATTTACGTCGCGACTAGATTTTAAGGTCACCTGTATCATGTTAAACTAATCTTAAAATAAGACTTATTTTGTTTTTATTGCCATTTAGTCTGTAAAGAGCTCGGAATGATTTCCTTTGATTTAACTAAATTTAAAATTCGTAAAAAAAGTCTTACATCAGAAAAACCTGATTAATTTTTACATAGCGAATAGATAAGTCACAAGTGACGTGATAATTAAGGAAAAATGTTGTACAGACGACTTTATGAAGCGCTTGACTCATTGCAAAGAAAAGACATCCAAAAATAAAATTGAGATGACTCTCTGATTTTACTTCTTACTGCTTGCTATACAGCTAAAAACCCTTTCATGGACAAGTAATTCTGTTTCTATAACGTTGCATTCAGAGAATTAATATATATATATATATATATAAAATATTTGAAAATAAGGAAATGCAATTTTACAGCTTTTTTTTTTTTTTTTTTTTTCACCGCAGTTAAAAAGCAAAATTTTGTTACAAATATTCTAATACAAATATTGATTAATAGGTATACAAAATACCCCATTGCCCTTCAAGGGGTTAAAATTATATTCTGAATGAAAATTCAGAGCTGGGTTTACAGGTTTATGGTCAGGGAAGCAACATCACATTTTTGCAAGCTATTTTAGCATCAATGACTTTTGCACAGATGGTGCAGACAAAGAAAGGCGCTAGTCAGCTGGCACACTAACGAGAGATAGGGTATTAAAAAAATCTTATATATATATATATAAATTAAAATCAGATTTTTTTATTTAAATCTGATTTTTACTCACCCATCATGTATAGGGTAAGTCTTGTAATCGTTTTAAAAATCGTTAATCGTAAAAATGTTACAAATTTAAATGATTTTGTGCAAACGATGGATCTATTGTCCTAATAAACTTTGATAGTAGTGTAGTGCCAGCAGTAGAGGCTTTCTGTTAAGAATTTTGCTGTATGTATTACACTCTTTTCTTAGTACTATTTATAAAAAAAAAACAAAAAATTAACTTATGCAGATTAGCAGATTTAATGTGTAGTAGAGGTGGGGGGATGAATGGGACATTTTTACAAAAATGTTTATTTTTAATACTTTTTAAAAGTTATTATAAATATTATATATCACATTTCATGCAT
Organism: Maratus speciosus; assembly: GCA_963932465.1. Lineage (NCBI taxonomy): Eukaryota > Metazoa > Arthropoda > Arachnida > Araneae > Salticidae > Maratus > Maratus speciosus. The sequence continues at coordinate 311,748,430 of OZ010792.1, forward strand.
TAGATATTTGACTACATCTACGCACCATATTTAGTCTAGATTATTGTTATAAAGTAAAGATAGTATAAAATTTAAAAAACATTACTCTCTGTCTCAATCATCCCTATAGCAGAGATGAATGACACTAATAGGGATGGATGGGACACTGATATTTTTCTCCCTGTATTCAATGTTACCTAGTTAAAATTTATAATTGTAAACTTATTTGTAATATATGATCTTATAATGTGGCTATTATATCTCAGCGTTGCTAATCATTTCTTTTACTGCAGTTTTAACTTGTAATGCAAGCTTCGACTGTCTATCTGCTCCCCTTTCCGTCTTACGAGACATTTTAGATATGAAAATGAAAAATGTCTTTGAAATATGGCACAGCCAATATTTTTCATTCACATCTTATTAATAAAGATTAATTCAAAGTATCTTAGATATCATGCAAAAATGAAATTATGTTAGGGGAGGTGAGAGTGGGAATTTATTTAAGCACGTTTCAAATTCAATATAATTTTCCCCATCTGATCAATAAACATAAACTACTTTTAACAATTTTATCTATTTTGATAATGTTTCAATAGCAATTTTTTGATAAACTATTTAACCTTTATTACAATACAATATTTAAGGTTTAATATAATTTTTAATAATAAACAACCTATATAATACGAGTACAGTTTAATACTAATAATTAACATAAATCATTAGCTTATAAACCTAGATAATATTTTTTTAGTTAATAAATAAATGTTTTAACATCTCTAGGGATGAAAACGACTGTCCCATTCATCCCCATTTAAATTGTCCCAATCATCCCTATGATACATAGATTCAATTGCCCGCTATTTTGCCTCAGAAATTATTTTGTCACATTGGTCAATATGCACTCATTTTAATTACCTATACTGAACCTTCAAATAAATAACTACAACATATCTTATTTGTTTATACTGTATAAAATATTTGACAACTTCAAATTAAAAAAAAAAAAAGTTACTTTTAAGCACAGTTTCAAAAAATGAGAGATATATGAGAATAGAAATCAACTGAAAAAAACGTTCATTGCATGAAATATTGAGAATGTCCCATCCATTCCCCCAGCCCCCCTATTCACCAATCATATTAAATTACATTTATACAGATATTTGTCACTTCTCTGATAGTTTTAGTACCAGAAGAGATAAGCTTTTCCTTGAAAAAAAAAAAAAAAAAAAAATTGGATTTTTGAAACGTAACATGTTTATAATATATACTTTTCATATGATGAAAATTAAAAAGATACCTTGAAATTTTTTTCAAGGGTCACTAAAATTCCTAATAAGGTTAGTTGGGGCAACTGGACCATGATTTTACAATGCGATTCTGGAGCTTCTGACAATTCAGCTTCAAAAAGCTAATGTTCATTTGAATTAATGTCTGAACTTCTGTAAATGTGTTCAGTTAGGTTCCTTCTATCAGACAGAAATGCTCAAAATTACATCTTAATACTTAAAAATATGCATATTTCATCTTTCTTTCCTCATGGGTCTACTTGCGCCATAAAAATGGGATAAGTGGACCAGGAGGCTCTATGTTCCACATGCGTTTATTTTTTTTCATATGGGATATCAGGTCCTGTTTGAAAAAGTGTAAACAACTTAAAAAATTTAAAACCAGGCAGATCATGTAAATTATATATCAACTAAAGAGCGTTGTAAGGGAAACCTTTGCTGTCAATGTGTCTAAAAAAAGCACTAAAAGTAAAAATATTAGATTTATTTATACCAAAAACATAAAAATTAAGTAAGTACTTATATACTTTAGTATAAGTAATAAGTATAAAAGTCACATAGGTATTTTAAGGAACAAAATAGCAAGGTAAATCTATGAACAAACGGCTACGTAAGTACTTTATCTGTATCCAGGGCTCGCATTATATAAGAAAAAATTTATTGATCCTACCCTTAATGAGTTACCTTCATGATCATTTTATTTACCATATTCTAAAGAAAGGTGCGATGAGGATATTATTTTCTAAATAGTGGTAGGAACAATAAAAGTTTCCCTACAGAATGTGGCCCCTGTGTATCGTACAATTTCAAGGTTTGGCTACCTCGCTTTCAGGGACAAGGTACTTGCATTCATAAAAACTTGAAATAATTTAATGACACCAGTATTTACAAAACAAGAGAATCTATTTGTAAACAAGTAAAAGTATATTTTCGTACTTAATAAAGGTGAAATTTTCATTATAAAATTCCGGTGCCAATGTGGTAATTAAGGATTAAAATTATGTGATGCCATAACGGCATCACCGCCTCTCACGGGGTCAAGAAATTTGATTTGATACCACCCAATATGCTTTCTTTTTTTTTTTTTTATTACGTAATTTTAATAAGGTATATTATTATAGTATATAATTTTCTTTATTGTGAGTAAGAAACAATGGAGAAATTTATTTCCCGTAGTAAGAGAAACTAAAAAAGATTATTTATAACTATTGGGGTAACTGGATCCAGCATGGTCCAGTTACCCCAGATACATGTCTCAGTTACCCCATTCTTGAAAAATTTATGGGGTAACTGGGACACCGGGCTTACATTTGAAACATGAAGTAAATATGTATAGATACCTAATAATATTAATGTAGTTATACACCTAATCTTAAAAAAAAAGATTGTTTAATAAAAGTACTTACAGTATTTTAATTAAAAGGCCGAAGAAGTTCAACCATATTGACGTTGTTTTTAAAAAAAGAAAAGTAAATTTTTGACAACCTATCACAGCAAAGTGAGAGTTATGATTGATCTAACACATGTTGTTTTAGGAAGTAGAGATTAAGGTGCATTGTTCACAAAAGCTAAAACTTAAAAAAACATCAACAGTTTTTTTTATAAAATAGCCTATGGCCCAGTTACCTCATTGGCCCAATTACCCCAACTAACCTTATTGTTTATTAACCCATATATTTAATGTGACTGAAAAATTAATCAGACACAATATAATTCAATTTATTAAATGAGAACTTACAAATTCATTATAATTATGATAATTTTATTTCTTAAGCAAAACACTAGAGTCTTACTTTGCAATACATTAAAATTTTATCTCATTCTGAGCATTTTTATGCAATTTAAAAAGCAAAAAGAAGAATAAACATACAAATAAATCCAAATTATATATGTATATATATATATTAATTACATACATTTTGAAAAAATCCACAAATCACAAACTGATTGACAAATTATTAAATCAGAGTAAAGTAATTGATTAAGTTGCAAGATTTGAATTAAATGCATTCTAAAATTTATTTGAACTAAGTAAAAGAATATTACGAAAGTTAAAGAAAAGTCGTTTAAATATCAAATCGATATTTTTGAAATTCGACTTTCAATATTTTTGAAAAGGCTAAATTAGAAATTAAAATAATTTTTAGACAGTAATTAACTGAAATTACAAAAACTTTTGACAAAAGTTAGAGTGTATGCATAGACACATTTTATTTATTTGCTAGTGAAACATCTATAATGTTTCAAATGAATCATATGACTTTCAAAAGTAGTAAGTAAATAATAAACAAAGCAGTAATTTTTACAGAAAATTTCATCTTAACCTTCAGAGTATCACTATTCATTTAAAATAATTTAAAGATAATATACTAATATTTTGAATGTAAAAGTACCAGATAAAATACTAATATATACATATGTACAAAAAATGTTTCATAAAGAAACAAGAGTTTATGATAATGTCAAAAAATTATTTTTTAAACTAAAGTTCCCCACATACACACACATTATTTATTTGCAAAAAAAAAAAAAAAAAAAAAAAAAAAAAAAAAAAAATAATAACTATACTATTTCCCTTTTAAAGTAGAAAATAATAAACAAACAAATCAATAATTTTTACACAAAATTTCATTTTAGTCTTGAGAGTATAAATAATAAATTTATAATTTCAATATGATTTGAAATATTGAAAATTTTATGAAATTATTATAATCCAAATATAAATTAATATTACAATTCAAATATAATTCACTTCAATAAGTACCATACCTTTACTTGGTTTTAAAAACAATTTTAATAATAATAATAATAAAAAAAAAAAAATCAGAGCAACTCTTTAGGAATGAGTTTTTTGTCATCTTTATGCAAATTAAATTTTTTTTTCTCTTCAAATGGTATTTTTTCTTTTCGGTACCTGAACAAACTAATTAAATCTTTCTGTCTTTGTCTGGAATTATAACAATTTTTAGGTACTTTCGCAACATAGTTTTGAGCATAGTTTTTATTTTTAGCTCTCTTTTTATCCATTTCACGTTTTCTAAATCTTCTACTTAATTCAGTTCTTCTGTGATTTACAGAACTAGATGTAGGTTTTGACGCAGTTCTAGATGATCTATTCTCAGAATTCTTGTCAGAAATTGACTGTTCAGTACGTTCATCTTGTCTTTTTGGAGCTGATTTTGAAGAAGACGGAACAGTAGCTATAGAATTAAAATATTCATCAATAAATTTTTCTTTTAGCTTATTTAATGAAATAACTTGACTTTGTTCATAATCATGAAAAGATTTCTTGAGAGAATCAGGAAGTAAATTGAAAAACATGTCATTAATTTCACTAAAGTCTCTTGAATTTTGGTACGATTGACAGAAAACACAGTCATTTGAGGTTTGTGTTTCTTTATTATGCTTAACATCTTTAGAGATTTGCTTGTGAAAAGCATCCTTCACATCTTTGTTATTTGGCAGGTCTGAACTGTAGTTGTGTTTTGTAATTTCATACCCAACACCTTTCTCAATTTTTCTTTTGCCTTTTTCAGGCTTTAAATCTGTCTCATAAGTTTTCGATGTACTTGATTTGCACTCGCCTTGTTTTGAAGGACGTTCAGGTGATTCCGATCGTTTTCTCTTACAGGTGTTGCTTTCTATTAAAAGAAAGAAGAAAATTATAATAGTGATATCTTATGTATGCATTTTACTACAATTCTATTAATGCATGAAATACAAGCACATATCATAGCTAAAAAAATATCAACTTTGATAGTGTTTATTGTTGAGAGAAAAAGGGCAGGGTACTAGTCTATAAAAAGGGCAGTAGAAAAGTGTATTACTGCAAGAGAAAATGTATGATTGTGTTTAGTAAAACAAAATAATTGGGGGGGGGGGGGGGAATTAGAGATGTAAATTTTTCAGAAAAGTTAAAGTGATGTTTTTTTTTTTTCATGTAAAATTTATTTTTCAAATAAGTTATATTTTCTTAGAGAATATTAAATAATGAACATTTTTTTTAATTTATCCACACTAAAAGAAAATTACTGTTTTTTCCTGAGTAATAATACGTGGATTATCTGTTAAAAAAACCTCAAAATTTTTAAGTGTGGATTATTAACTGATTTTTTTTTAAAAACAGAAGTTCATGTCAGATATCCAGTTTCTACCGGTAGTCATAAAATAAAAATGTAAACAGCTATCACACGATTGCCTGCTATCGACTGTTCACGGAGTTGCTTGTGATTGGTTCACATATGACGTGTATGTGCTAGTGGCTTCTAATTTTTATGTTATATTTTATTAGCCTTTTAGGAACATGTTTCTATAAAGAACAAAGTGTTTCACAACTCATCTCTTTCAAAAATTGCAATCTCAATCATTCAACTAAATGAAACATAAACAAACAACTTTCAAACATCGTGTATTGTTATCACATTGAAAGTTATAATAATGTCCAAGAGAAAACTTATTAGTTACACTGCAGATTTTAAACCGAACGTTATTAAAGTGGAAAATGTTGAAGATTATTTAAAAACAGCAGTTATTATTAATTTATCTGTATTCACAAGAAATTCTACGTTTTAAATATAAGATTCAATGAAAAAAAAGCATTTGTATTTTTCAACATGTAATTATTTTATAGTTATTTTAATTTTATTTGCAATTACTTTATTACTACAATTATCATTTAAATAGAACAACTAAATAAATAGGGAGGTGGTTTATTAGTAGTAGTACTTTGGAATGTTGAGAACAATGTGTAATCCTTCTCATATAGTCCGGCTTATAATTCACGGATTATCTACTGAATTTTTTTTTTAATTCTAAAAATTGTGGCTGTGGATTACACGCAGCCACAGATTGTATGCAGGAACACACGATATTTTCCCTTTATATGACTACATTACCAAATCTCAGAATTTTCACAGTAGCATTCTTGCTTAATTTAACACTATTGTTTATCATATTATGTCTCTGTTGAAATAATTTTTCATATAGATTTGTTTAATTACTAGTAGAGCTAATTTAAATAACAACAACAACAGCTTATAAGTTTCAGCTAATATCCACACAGTTTGAAAGCAAATATATTGTACATCCCATCGACATAGTATTGATTTTTAAGTTATACATATAAATGATGCCAGTTTAAAGAAACAAGTTGTTGTAGTTCTGTCAACAATACAAATATTATCATCATTCAAAATGATGCTTTGCTGCCTGATGTTTCCCAACTTTGGTCTAATATAGTAGATGCAATAACTAGTAATTTAACTACTTCACCTTTAAATTCCCAGAGAGAAAATTTCAGAAAGGGGATTACAGAAATTTTAAAAAGGAGGAAAATAATTTGCAAAATATAAGATTAGATGGATTAAGTATCAAATAGATATTGGTAAATTAGATACAAAACATACTTTTCATTTTTGGCAAAAGGGGGTGCTATTTGCTATTTTATTATTATTTTCTTAATCACAGTACAACTTTTGAGTAAAATTTATTGAAAAGGATAAAATTTACTATGTTGAGTTAAAAGATTGAATTTAATTGCTCTTATGAGTGGATCAATATCACCAGTAATTTGGAAAATCAAGGAGAAATGTGAGAATTGTTCCATTCAATATAAAATACCAACTAATCTAATAAAAAAATCCAAAATATGAAACTTAGCTATATTTGACCTCTTTTTGTCTCTCTGTCGAGCTAAATTTGCTTACATCTACGTGTGAATTTTCATAGCCATAGCCAACAAACAATACACACACACACACACACACACACACACACACACACACACACACACACACACACAGACAAAAAACTGTCTGATATTAATATAGATATCATAATCATCATGTGAAAATTAGGCAATCTTTTTCATTCAATTCCCCTCTGCAATACCTTTCAACAGTAGCAATGCAAATTTTACATGAATATTTTTGTATATTTTTAACATGCATACATTGATATCTCTATATAATAAAATGCAGTGTAACGCATCCGGCGCGAACCCACGAATTTGCCAATCTCCGATAAGATGGAGCCACGTTAGGGTTAATTTCGATTTCCGATGTGTAAGAGAAAACTTATCTGTTTAAATACAAATCTTTTCTACCTGAAATCCCATGCAGTGTAATGCATCCCGCACGAACCCATCGATTTTGCCAATCTCTGATAAGATGGAGCCACGTTAGGCTTAATTTAGATTTCAGATGTATAAGAGAAAACTTATCTGTTTAAATACAAATACTGAAATCACTTCTGTTCAACATAATTTTCTTTAAAAGATTCAAAACTAACAAAATTTCAATAACTTGCGTAGTTGAAAAACAATTTCAGAAATAGAGTTAAATGTTAAAAGTATACATTAGTGTAAAACGTAAACAAGCGGTAGTGAGTCATTCACTTGATTCATTGAAAAAAATTAAACCATGGAGGTATTCTTCTCTTGACTCAAATCAACTTCTGTAACCCATTCAACTATGCTGGGGAAATCCCACTCCCTCCCACACCCCCACAACTAGAATGTACTAGAGAAACAGGTTCTCTAGAATGGACAAGGTCGAAACGGTTTCAAAAAATTCTTTGGCGGTCATTTTAAAAGTTCAATACATGTTGTTCATTAGAAGGATACGATTATTTTTGTTTGATATAGTAAAACATTAAGTACAATTTACTAACATTAAATTCATAAAATTTATAAACAAAGAAGGACAACAATTTCTATTTTTATTGACAGGTAAGTTTTATGAACGCTTTTCACTGTTTCCCAAAAATCTTAATTTTTCAAATATGTATGTAGTTTTTAAGATTTGTAATACAAAGAAGAAAAAATAGTTAATGCCTGTTTTTAATTGTAGTGACTTTAATATATGTCTGTCTTAAAGTTTAGCTCAATATTGGCTAGAATTGTTTGTTATTTATTTATTTACTGAATAAATTAGTTGTGTTATACTTAAGAATAATTGATAGTCAGATATGTGTAAGCAAAAATAATAAGATGATCACCTTCACTTTTGAAAATTTTCATTGATTTCTGATAGCAAAACAAACGAGGGGAGAGGGGTGGTTTACAATATCAGCAGAATGTCTTACGTGTATTTTAAAATAATTTAAAGTGAAAGCATGGAATTTAAATAAATAACCCTGAATATTATTTTAAATATTTATTTTAGCATAAAAAATTATTTATTTATATATTGCATTTAGACTATTATTTTTATTTATATTTTTCATTTAGACTATTATTTATATTTAAATAAAAGAAAAAAAATCTGATTGTGAAGAGATCTATACATATTAAAATTATAAACTATAAAGCTAACATATGAGTTTTCTATTCTCTAAACATTTTATATAGTTTATGTGTTATTTGCAAAATATTATGTAAATACACATAATAGTTTATAGTTTTATAATAATTAGTTGAATAAATAAATATTGTATAAAATAACAAAATTACATTGATAAAAAAAAAATATTGCATTAAAAAAATTACTTAAAATTAAAAATAGCTTTCGTCTTTTGTTTACAAGTTTTATTGGCAGATTTAAAACACACTGACTTTTATTTCTTTAAAATTTATTGTTTTTTGGAGGGGCGGGGCGGGGAGCACGATGATAAAAATACAATTTCAAAGTGTTACTTAAAAGAATTATTAATTATTAGTATTATTTCAATAATTGCAGCACAGCATGCTTTTTTTTAACTACACAGTTTTATTGCAAATTTGTTAATTTTTTGTTTTATTAAGAAATCTTAATTTTGTTATGGTATAATAGCCGGAAAGCCTGGTTTACCCAGAAGTATTATAAAAGCTAATAGTGTGTTTATTAGAAAACAGTCACAAACTAGCTGAACTTTGCTCATCTAAACGCTTCCATATAGTCAATTATTTTATCAGTTTTTCAAATTTTAAGTGAAAAACACAATTTTTACCCACCATTCTAGGACGGGCATTTACACTAGTAATATAATAATATGCATTAGTCTCAAGATATTCCTCAAGTTAGCTTAGTACCGTAAAAATCGGGAGAAGTGCCACTTAAACAGAAAATGCATAGAAAAAAATTTGGATTTAACAGAACAGTAGCATCCACGCACAATGAAATGTTGTAATAAAACATTAGATTATTGAATCACCGCTAAATAAAAATAAAGCAATAAAAGTTAAATAAATAAGCTTAATTTTTAACTATTAAATAAAAATAAAGCAATATATTGAAGAAAATAACACATAACAAAATGTTTGCAATATTCAAAAATAAATAAAGTTCAGAATTTCCTGTTAAATCAACGTATTTATCTGAAATACCGGCTACATTCGACATACTTATTTGAGGATATCCACTCAATTATACTGCATGATTGCCATTGTGAAAAAAGGTCAATGCGTCATTCTTGCTCTGAGGTCAAACGCATGAATATATTCCCATTCCAGATGATCGAGTTTGATATTTTTTAAAATGCCAGCATAAAGATGTCAGTCAATCAAAATCAACTACGCAATTTGTATAAGGCAGACTATAATAATATTGCAGGTTTTAAATAACATTCATTAAACGTTATTATAAAATTTAGTAGACACATACAAATACTTAAAACGACCTAAAAAGTCACATTTAAAAATCAATTTAATTTATTAAAACTATGAGTTGCGATCGAATGAAAATGGCCAATTTCAGCATATGAGTGGCGCTGGTCCCAAGCAACTGAACAGAACATGCCAGATCAAAACAAACGTTGATTTGGTAGTTGCAGACCTGCCAACTACTACGAAAAAATCGTAATTGCTACAATTTGGACCTATAAACTACGATGTTACGAAAATCGGTCTTAAACTAAGATTTTTTTGCGAAAAACACAAACGCACTTTTTGTTTCTAGTTGCGATTTTTATCCCGCGCAACATATTTTTCAACAGTAATTCTGTTCTGAAATTTCAAAGTATTCATTTCCGAAAGTTTTAAAAAATTGGTCATTAGTCCAAAAATTCGGACATTAAAAAATGCTCATGGGGGGAAAAAAATCTTTGCTGCAAAACAAACTTTTTTAACATAAAACCCTCTTTATGTATATATTAACCACGAGTGAATCGTGTTTCTGTAAATATTTATACAAGAATTCCTTTTCTCAGAAACGGGGTGCCATGTTAAGAATTTCTGGAGGTGGGGAGGTGGTTCTTTGAGGGGCAAGGTTTGAAATAGTGTTCAAAATCGCACGATTTGCACACAAAAAAGAAAAGTCCTGCATAATGAAAAATGCTGTGCAGTATTTCCCCTACAAATTCTTCCACAGACTTATGATTCTTTTGCGAGTATATTTTGAAATTTCTTGGAAGTCCATGAATTTTTTTCCTTTTATGGAATTTTCCTAAATTAATTCAGGAATCGATCGCGGAAAAAGTTAAGAATTTCTTTAAGTGATCGTGTAAAAATATCGGATATTTCTTCAGAGATCTCAAACAAATAGTAATTATCTTCAATTGGTCGCCGAATAAAATCTCTAATTTTGTTAAAGAGTTCAGAAAGAAATTGCGAATTTCGTCTAAAGATTGCACAAAAAATCACGAATTTCGGTAAACTATCGAGGGAAAAATATTGCTAATTTCGTCAAAAGGTCGCGGAAACGAGTAATGAATTTTGTTAATTGGTCGCGAAAAGATATCAAAAATTTTGTCGATCCTTTGCGATAAACTATCGCGAATTTCGACAAATGACCGTGTAAAAAAAAATCAATTTCGTTAATTGATTGCAGAAGAAAATAAATTTCGTCAAAGGATCGTGGTAAAAATGTGAATTTTGTTAAAATATCGCAGAAAGAAAACGCTAATTTCGTCAAAAGATCAGTAAAAAAATGCAAATTTCATCGAAAGATCGCGGAAAGGAAACGCAAAATTTGTCAAAGGATCGTGGTAAAAAATGCGAATTTCGTCAAAAGTCCATGGTAAAAAGTGACGATTTTAACAAAGAATCGTGATAGAAAAATGTGAATTGCGATTGTGGGGAAAAAAATTGTGAATATCCTGAAATGATCATGGGAAAAAATATCGCGAATTTCATCAAAATTTACTGCACTGGGATAAAAAATTGAAACCAAACTCCTTTTACAAATGTAAAAAAAAAAACGCTTCGAAACGAGAAGAAACTCTAAAAATCGTGAGTAAAAATTTTCAGAGGAAAAAAATTTCTAAGACTGAAACCTTATTCCTTTTACGAATATAAAAAGATGGCTGCGAAACACGAAAAACCAACCAACCAAGCTCCAGATTAATTTTAATTTTGTGTGCTACGATTTATCATTTTCAAAGGTTGGCAGGTCTGCAGTTGGCATGCTGAAAAAAAAATAAAAAGGCAAAGTAAATCCTTGTAAATAAAAATAATGAAGGGGGTATAGAAAGTAAACATTAAAAAAAAAAAAAGGTTGGGAAATTAGGCAATTTAGTCAGTCCTACATTAAACATCAGATGGACCGTATCTACAGAAAGGCTGCACCCAAAAAAATGTGTACTTTTTCTCATAAGGGACGCAGCGATTCTCCTAGTTTTTACGGCACTCATTTTATGGACGCAGAAGGGATGAAAGTTGGCTGTAACTTGCCCAGCTGGGAGTCTTAAATCTGTAGCGTGGTAGACAGGAGTGCTGACTGGGCTTATCTTTACAAATAAATTATGCTTAGTTGAAAATTGACCATTGTGAATGAGAACAACATATTAAATTAGAAATGTGAAGATATGAATTATTACGAAAAGGAGAAACACGGGAACACAAAAGAGGAAAATTTTGCAAATACAGTATAGGCTCGCATTATGCTGACAGATTCATCAAGTTGAAACATGTCAATATTCCCCCCCCCCCCCCAAAAAAAATGCATTTAACTGTTAAAATCATCCCAATAGCTTGCAGGTGAGTTTTTAAAGATTGAATAACTCACAAACATTTCTTTTTTCTTTTGATTTTAATTCAGGAGAGATTCAAATATTTAGAGCAAAATAATTTTTAAAGATGGAGTAACAAACTTCAAAAAATTTTCTTTTACTTATTTATTTCATCTATTATTTCTTTCAATATCACTAATTAAACATTTTATACAAGATTCCCTTATCATATATCAGACTTGACAATCGATAACTTTCCTTTGTCTGCTGTATACGTGGTCAGAAACCACATGGTTGTCCTGCTACTAGCGCCATCTAACATGAGAAATAGAATTTTCCTTTTCCAGATCTGTTTTCACATTTTCTTTACGATATGCTGAATATTTGTAGTTTACAAATGATAGTTGTTAATTTAAAAATTTTGTACGTTCTAGACATTTTTTTTAATAATGTGGACTTATTTTACTGTTAAACAAAGAGTTTATTGCTCAATTCCATTATGTAAATAATAATAATCAGGAAAGAAAAATATTTTTCCATGAATTCGTCAGTGATATTACATTAGCTTTTCAAATAAATGGATAGCATCTAGATCCCAAAAAAGTTAAATATTTTAATATATTTTCTCTTTTATATTTTCAATATGTGATTTACTTTATTACTGGTGTTTTGCTTCTTTTCACAGTTAATTTCATGTTACAGTACTAATTTAATATTGTTCCTTCAATTTTTTAAATGCACATTTTTATTTATTTATTTATTTGTTTATGATTTGTTTTATTTTTAAAGCGATGGGGGTTCATTTCAGCTTAACATACTTTAGGCACAAGCTTCACTATTTTTTCATATAAAGTTTGTATGTATTAATACATGAAAAATTTCATAATCGGGTCCACAGCCAATTGGCATATCTTGGCGCATAATTAATATCCTTGTTGTAACTCACATATGTCATGTGAGTTACTGTGTATATGAGACCTTATGTACATCTATATATAATATATAGAAGTTCAATGCACTTCATAATGTACTAAAATTTATCTAAGCACGAATCTTGCAATTAGCAGCCTTAATAATAATAACAACAGTAAAATTTAATAACATATATAAATTTTGAGGCAATCAAAGTACTTTAGGAAAGTTAGAACACGGATAGGACAAACAAACGGACTGAAGCCATAAACACTTTAAAGAAATTGGGATCATAAAAAGTTCAATAATGACTTAAATTTATACGTGTCCCTCAGCCTTTTCCCGAAAAGATAAATTATTGTCATACTACGATTTTGGTGTTTGTAAATCTTGGTTTGGGATTCTTCATTAATCAGACCTACAGCCAATTTGGTTATTACAGTAAATGTAGTTTGGCGCAAAACTAATTTTTGTTTTAAATCGTATAAATGATACCACATTGTTCCAGCACTGCGCTTTTTGCAGCTAATTTTGGCTGTGGAACAGATTATATAAAATTTGCTAATACTACATTATATAATAAAAAATCGGTACTTTCCAATCCTTGGCGAGAGAAAGAAATTTGGGAATGTAATTTCTGAAAACCTATTCACTGTTTCATATAAAGAAGCAATATTTTTCAATATTTATGCAATTTGTTTAATATAAAAAAGCAATTTATCTATTTTTATATACAAATAACTAAATTGTGTATAAAAACAATTAATATCTGTAAATTAAATTTATGCATGTAAATTCTTATAAAACAAGCTAACAGTTCATAAATTTTTGTTTTCATAGCTGTTTGTATCATATGGCAAATCTCACTTTTTGAAGCCCGAATTGCGACAAGATGAAAAAAAAACACAAAGGCCTCTTTACTGAAAAAGTACCAATAAATCTTGCATTTAAATCTTCATTTTCAACATTTTTCACATTTTCGAAAGCCAGAAAATAATTGTGCGAAATAATTTATTTTTTACGTATTTATTATAGTGGAATTCAAAAAATATTTTTCAATGTCAATAACACAATATTTCCCATTTTTCACGATATATTTGTTTATGGAATATTACCAGTAGTATGCACCAGGTGGCGTAACTTTCCGGACAAAGTCAGTTAATAAGTTAGCAATTATCGCAGACATATTCACCCATAGACTTTCTCCGGATTGTTAAGTCTGATACATGATAAGGGAGTCTTGGTCTTATATTTCTACAAACCATATTTGATACTTATTATGATATCTGCATATGTAATGCTTTAGATAGATGTATTTGTGACTCAATTTTTCCCCCACTTGTTAATACTTTTTTTTTTTAATCTAAAAATTGCCACAGTCAATTTGTATATTGTCCCTATTTCCATGGATGGAATACAATTTTAAATGGCACAGAAAAAAGGCGTAAATAAGATTTTATCCTTGATTATAAGTCATTTAATTATAAGAGGTTTTATGCAGGTTTTTGTGACAACTTTTTTGTAGCAAAAAGTAATTTTATACTTGTTAACTTCCCCCCCCCCCCCCCAAAAAAAACAGCATAGCCATAATTGCTCTGACATAGGAATTAGAAATTTTACATAGGAAAACTTTAAATAAAATTCAAGGAAGCTACACAAAAACACACTGATTTAATTCTGAAAGTGAAAGAATAATTTTGAGATGCCAATTTTATTTCTTATAAATCAATTTCACTTTACTAAAGACATTTACAAAAAATGGAGAAAATACATAATAATGTTGTTCATTTATTCTCCTGATGTCAACATCATTTCTTAAACATACAGAGAATCAGCTTTAAAATATATTTATACATACAATAAAAACCATTAATTAATAAGTTATACATATATTTATACAGAGCTTATTTCTTAAAAAAGATTTTAGGAAATATCCAGTTTGACTCAAGAAAATTACAATTTTTGCAGTCTCTTTAGTAATTTCTGCCCACTGTATTTTTAAAATATCAAAATTTATCAAAAGATTTATTGCATAAATTAAAAAAAAAAGAAATTCCATCCTTAGATTCACAAAATGTTTGGAAGATCTGTCCACTCCTCCCCACAAAAAAAAAGCCCTGTATTTATATATTAAAATGGTGATTTATGAAACAGTTATATAAGTTGTTCTTTTTTTTTTTTTTTTTTTTTTTTTTTTTAAATGTTACCTTTTTTAGAATTGTTTTCACAATTAAGGCACTTTCCAGCTTTCAAAATCTCTCCATTATCAAGATACATCTTCAATCTAGAAGAAATCAAAATACTTTTCAACATTAAAAAATAGAATTAACAATTCAAAGCACAGTGGTACCTTGGTTAACAAAGGTAATTTGTTCTGAAATCATACTTGTCAGATAAAATCTTTTTTTCACTGAAATGCGAGTGATTTTTCATCTAATTAAACAGAAAGCATACATGTTAAGTTACCATATACTTAATAAAATATTTGTTAACTGAATTTATATTTATTAGTCGAATATGAAAAAAAAAACTTCATGAAAAGAAAAATTTGTTATGAGAGGTATTTGTTAGACAAGGTGTATAGTTCAAAACCACAAATTACTGAACCAATAACTGAAAGAGATAAATAGAATAAAAGAAGTATTTCTTAACAGAAAAATAAACAAATGAATGCATAAAATTGATATATATATATATATGTGGTGACAGAATTTGAACTCTGCACTGCAAAGACCAGCAAATTCTTTAAATCAGGCATGAAAGTGGGAAATTGGAAAAAAGGTGGAAAAATTTTCCCATCTATACAATAAGGCCAAACTCTTATAATTTAGACACATTTTAACAGTTATTCATACAATAAAATGAACTATAATTGTACATATGATTGTTATTTTCTTTTTGTAACTTAGAAAGTATTAAAAAAATAATAACAATAAATGTATAAATTCATTAAATTAAAAAAGAAAATTGGAAACAAGTTTGCTAAAAGTATAAATCCATCCAAATGTATCTGATGAACTTATGTCAAGTACAGAGATTAATAAATAGATTAAATAAATAATATAATAATAAATGTATTATTTTGAATGATTTGACTGTTTAAGATTTTACTTAAAAAAAACAAAAAAAAAAAAACCCTATGCTAAATATATGCATGCCAAATTGAACTTTACTCCAGAAATACATTTCCAAAAATGCATCACTGAACTTGTGATGATGAACACCGATGCTTTTATAAACAGAATAAAGTATTCTATTTCAAAAAGATCATTATGAAACTTCTTTCCCTAGTTAAAAAACTTAATTTACATGACTTTTAGATGCTTATAATAAAAGCTCGCCTTAGATTTGATAGTACAGCAATTCAGAAACGAACTCCAAGGATTTGAGTAGACAAAATGTCTAATTATTAAGTTTTCTAGACCCCGCCCCCCCCCCCCCCCATATGGATCTAATATTTTCTTTGCATTTTTGCATCAATCCACAGAATGTCCAAATTGGCTTTGAAAGAGGTGGAATTCCTCCTTTAGGAGGAACTCTTTCATGCCTGTTAAATGAGGCTCTGGTCGATCCACCTCAACCACTGAGCCTACGAAAAACTGCTGAACCTACAAAAACATTTGTGTGAAAAGAGAGAGACGACATTTGACTATGCTTGTGAGCAGATATGCTGAAACGTCGTCGTTCGACGAATACCCGGTCAGCTGACCTGGGTTAAAGCAGAATGTCGCCCGGCCAGCTATATTTTTTATGTCTAACTTAAATGTAAATATTTTCATCCACCTGTCCAAGAATATTAAAGTGTTAACATTTCCTCAAAAATCTGCCTGGATCATTTACTTCTAGAAACAGAACCAGAGTAGAAGTACATTTATTCCACAAAGTAAATGTGCAGTTATTCTACAAATTGGAGATCTCAACCGGGATATAATTCACATTGGATTTACATGCAAAGTGTGGACTTGTGCAAAAAATTCTGAAAGATTCCTAAAAAAAGGATTCTCCTTAAGGATTGGAACTTGATCTGAAAAAGAAAAGAAAAGTTTCTTTCATCGAAGTGAGGTTGTCCTGTGATGAATCATTTGTGTAAAGTTCTTCATGAGCTCCAGCGTCGATAAAGTTCGTTAATTAAAGGAAGGAAGAAAGTCGAAATTTCAACTGAGTGTTCATCTTCTCGTAAAGTTTCATTTGTTTTTGTGAGGAATCACTGCTGATAAAAAGTGTGTAAAACATTTTCGAGTCTCGGCGAGAAGAAATATATGCTGACCTGTTGACCTAGTCATGAGAAATCATCTCAAGATTTTCAGCTTCTTCTTTTCTTGCTTGTGATAAAATGGGAAAGTGTTTTTATTTGTTTTTTTCCAAAAGTACTTAAATAGTGGAGATAAAAAGCGTACAGTGATTTTTTTTTTGTACGGAAATAGAAAAAGCATATTTAGTGATTAATGCAGAAAGCGATTTTTATTTGTTCTACACTTTTTTTAGGGGAAAAGTGAATAAGTGTATGAGCTTTTGCTGATATAAGGTTTAGCTTAATATAGGAAGGTGTTATTTTATTTTGCTTCCTAAGAAAGATACATGATCTGTTTTGCTTCTTTGAGGGAAACGATATATTTTTTTATCTTGTTATTTTTTTTATGTGAAAAGAAAGAAATATATATTCTCTTGAGAATATTTAGATGGAAGTAAGTTTTATAAAATTGGTATTAAACAATTATTTTTTTTTTTGTATTATTATGTAGTGAAGAAAAAAAATATATATTTATTTTTTTGCGCGGAAATATCTGGTACAAAGTAAGTGTGTTTTATAAAATTGTTACATATTATTATATACATACAGATATATTTGATTTATCGGGTGCATATATATATTATTGATTATATTGAGATATTTTATTTTTATGTGTTAATTGGTCAGATATAATTATGGCACACTTAATAAGGTCGAAAAAGATCGATCTTGTTACTGCGGTAATTGAATTAGGTTTAGTTCCGGCAGATGACGCAAATAAAAGTAAACTAACTGACTTCTTCCCGAACACCCCCCCCCCTCCCCAATTTGCCCTCCAGGGGGCACTTTTCTAAACTTTGCTGACATCATTCATGGCCCCCGGGGGGCAAATTTGGGGGGAGGGGCTCAGAAGGTGAATAGCATGAATAAGTGGTCACAGGCCTTACCAACAATATGTCACATGTGGGGGTCGGCAAAAGTTAGAAAAATGACCCCCTTTGGGTCTACTATGGCACCTTCTGGAATGTATCCACCCGCTTCTCTTTGAAATACTGTTTGCAGAAATGTGTTACTGTGCACAGTGACTATATAGAAAAGGACTAATACAAAGTAGCAATTTCATAAATTTTACTCCATTATTCCTATGCGAGGTCAAAAACTTATTGATACACCCTCGTAACTAGTGTCTTGCAACAAATTAAATTAATTATAGTATTACTACTACTATATTTTGTAAATGTATAGAATTTCTGGCAATAAATTTAAATATTACATAAAAATAAATAGATATATATATATATTTTTTTTTTTTACGAATGAAGAAGAAATTGAGAAATCTGCACTTCTGTAACACCTGTATATAACCCCTTCAGTTCCTAGGTCCCCATATGGGGACCTCTGTTTTTTTCCTTATAAAAACTAAAATGTCTGATTTTTTTACATTTTCACATCACTTCTTAATACTAGCTGAATGCTTTTAGCATTCAAAGCAAACAAATAAATGGCAACATCTAAGCTGATTCCTACATAAAATAAATGTTATTTTCATCCGAGTTTGCAAAATGCCTAAAAATACCCAAAAGACAGTATGACCAAGAAAGTCAGAAATTTTCATAAGTATTTAGCTTAAATCTTTTTCAATAAAAAGTTTTGAGGATTTGTAGATTATTTACATGTTTAAAGCTCGTAAATTTGTGATTGCGTTAATGTAGGTTAATAGTTATTAAATTGATGTTTTTAAGGAGTTTGTAGTTTTAGATGCATATTTTTTAACCTAAATTACTAAGCGCCTAAAGCATCAATTTCAGAAAAGATATTTTTTCTGTCATTTACGATGTCATTTTGCTTGGAAAAAACAATGAATAAGCATTTGCACTATTATTTTAGCCTCAGAACTGAAGAGGATAAACTGCCCCTAGTCTTCTAACCTACGCATGTATACATTTCATATCTATATTTAAATAGCTTATAAGAAGCCCACAGAATATTATGAATTTATTGATGTGGCTCTCAAGAGTGACAGGTTGAAGACGCCTAATGTATAAGAATGTCAACTTTGATAAAATAAAAGCAAATGGTTAAATATATACTAAGAGATTTTATTTGACATAAACATACATTATTTTAATTTCTAGTAAAATTCTACACGAATTGTTCCAACTTTGTCTATGGAAAGAATATGATCAAATACAATTTTCAGCGAATATTCAGTCAGAAATGTATTTAGTAGACTAACAATAAATTTAATAACAAATATTATTACTACTCGGCATCATAAAAAGTGCTAAATGATGTAAAACTTTCACCAATGATTTTACTTGCTAGGCACAGTATTTGTCTTCCAATGTATTTTCTGAAGAAAGATGTATATTATAAGTTACATATTATGAAGAAAGATAGATTGAAAAGAAGCTATACCAGGGGTCAATCCAAGCAAAATTTGCAGCCTGTTTAGGCCCCTTCACAAAAATCTATTTAATAAAACAGGCCCCTTCACAAAAATGAATTTAACAAAATGGGCCCCTTCACAAAATTTCTTTCCATAAAAACTTACTACTATATATTATTTTTATTTCGTTAGGTTTAGAAATGCATGATTTGTAAATAAAACTAGTTCACCAGAAACAAAAAAAAAAAAAAAACTTCAGCAAAAGGGTTTAAAGAAGTTTTGTTAACAAATACTTAATTCGAATTTGAGTTAACTGGATTTTAACTTTCATTATAAAAAGCTATTTTTCACAAAAATATAATAAAATTCACAAAAATAACTTTTGCTTTTTACAAAATGAAAAAAAACCTGCATTGACCCCTGTATACATTTGTCATATCCGTCAACATGTCAATGTTCAAACATATACAATTTTAGGATATATTTTTAAGACATGCTTAACAACATGTAACATTTAAAAAATATGCAATGAAAAGTGTAATAAGGTTTCTTATGCGCAGGAGCTCTAAATATTTAGTCCTATCAAGATGCTCTTTTGTATCATTACTACCCTGAGAGAAATTTTAACATCTGAATTGCACACAGTGAAATGAGTAAAGTGTTCTCCTTTACAAGATTCTATAATACACAAAAATTCTTTTGCATATGATTGTACAAAAACTTAATTATACTGCATTAACATATGTAGGACAATTGCACGATAAAATATAATAAATAATATGCATACATTAAAAACATATAAATTTGCTCAATGGTACATATAAACAAGAACATTCATACGGAATTGCATAAATAAAATTAATGATAAAGCATAATATCAATGTTTTGAACTGCTGCTGCAATCGTCTTATGATGTTGAAATGCTTAAAAGTCTAGAGACCAAAGCTTCCTGTTGAGTCTTGGTTAATTATATGAATGGAGAACTGCAGTGAGTACCTGAATGTATCAGAAAATTTAAAAATGAAATAAGCTGAGAAGAATCAAAAGTTTGCTTGAAGACCATGGAGTGTCACTAACTATGAAGGAAAATAGATTACATTCAAACAGTCATGCTAAAAGAGGGAAAATTGAAATATTGCAAACACGTAAATAAGACTTTTAATAATAATAATCCAGATTTTTGGTATATTATAAGATAAATTGTTGCTACAGGCATTATTTTCACGTGCAATATGTTCTGATTCATCTCAACTTATTTTAGTTCAAAAATTTTTCTGATGTACTCACTGCAATTTTCCATTCATATAATTGATCAAGACTTGATAGGAAGCTTTTGTTTCTAGACTTTCAAACATTTCAACAACATATTTATGCTGAAGACGACTGCAGAAGCAGTTTGAAACATTGATATTATGCTTTATCATTAATTTTATTTGCACAACTTCTATAAAAGTTCTTGTTTATGTGTATCATTGAGCAAGTTTATCTGTTTTTAACGTATACATCTTAATTAATAATTACACTGCTTTGGTTTAACTTTTTCCATTTTGAAATAATAACGGAGAATACCAATTAAAAAATAAAATTATCCTACTGGCCTGGCCTAGGCCGTTTGAAAATTCATCTTCATTTTGCCAATCAGGCCAGGCACGGGCCTCGGGCCAAGCTCGTGCAAACCTCTACAATCGTAGAAATACCTTTTTCAATTCATGGAAACATTCCTGGCAGGACTGGAATATATCTGAGAATGAAGAAATTTCCATAACCTGATAACAGGAGTTTTTTTTAAATTACCGTCTCCCGTTCTTCTGTGGATCACCTTGGGTTTGAACCTGGGATATCACGTTTCAAATTGAGCATCTTAACAACTCAGCCAGCGAGTGCTTGGAATAGGGTGAGTTTAAAATGAAGATACGGGTTTTCTTCAAATGGAGGATTGGGAAGGCTTGTTAAATTTCTTGTTCTGAAAGCTCGGAAATTTAAGCTTAATTGGAGGGATGTTTCGTCATTAAGAAATAAGGGTTGGTGTTTTCACACTTATAGAATAATAGAGAATAAAAATTATTACATATCAGACAAGTTTTTAATAAGACATAATTTGATTGTTGGATGTAAAATATGAATTTTATATTTTTTATTACATTCAAGAAGAAATGTAATAAATTGAGATGAATCGAAAGTTTGCTTGAAGACTGTGGAGTGTCACCAGCTACGAAGGGGAACAGATTACATTCAAACAAGGTCATGGTAGAAAAAGGAAAATTTTCAAACAAGGGTCATGGTAAAAAAAGGAAAATTGAAATATTGCGAACATGTAAATAAATAAGACTTTTTTTTATATAATATTAAGTCAGATTTTTGGTATATCATAAAATAAATTTTCGTTACAGGCATTATGCTCAAGTTCACGTGCAATGTTTTCTATTCTTCTCAACTTATTTCATTTTAAATTTTTCTGATCTACTCACTGCAGTTTTCCATTCATATAATTGATCAAGACTCGACAGAAAGCTTTCGTCTCTAGACTTTTAAGATTTCAACATCATATTTATCCTGAAGATGACTGCAAAAGCAGTTCAAAATGTTGATATTATGCTTCATCATTAATTTTATTTTTATAAGTTCATACAAAAGTTCTTGTTTATGTGTATCATTGAGCAAGTTTATGTGTTTTCAACGTATACATCTTATTTATTAATTACACTGCTTTGCTTTCACTTTCTCCATGTTGTAATAATATTGGAGAATACCAAATGAAAAATAAAATTATTCTATCGGCCTGGCCTAGGTCGTTTGAAAGTTCATCTTCATTTTGCCGGTCAAGCCTGGTACGGGCCTCGGGCCAAGCTCGTGCAGACCTCTACACTCGCAGAAATACCTTTTTCAATTCACGGAAATATTCCTTGGCTGAACTGCTACCGGCATATATCTGAGAACTGAAAACATTTCCGCCCTAGGATAGAAAATTCCTGTTATCTGAAAAAAGTTTTTTTTTAAATACATTTCTTGTTCTTCCGTGGATCACCTTGGGTTTGAACCTGGGATCTCACGTTTCAAATTGAGCATCTTAACAACCCAGCCAGCGAGCGCTTGGAATAGGGCGACTTTAAAATGAAGATACAGGTTTTTTTTTTTTTTTTTTTAAATGGAGGATTGGTAAGGGCTGTTAAATTTCTTGTTCAGAAAGCTCGGAAATTTAAACTTAATTGAAGGGACATTTCGTCAATTTGAAATAATGGTTGGTGTTTTTCACACTTATAGAATAATAGAGAATAAAAATTATCACATATTAGAGATATTTTTAATAAGACATAATTTGATTGTTAGATGTAAAATATGAATATTATATTTTTAATTAAATTCAAGAAGAAATGTTTGCTTTTTTTAATTAAATCAATTTTTTTTAAATTTGATTGAATTATTATATATATTTTTAAATGTGTTCGTTTAGAATATATTTTACATGTGAATACTTTTTTTAATACTCTAAAAAATAAATTGCGAATAAGTTTAAATGAATGAGAAACTTGCTACTTTATTAAATTCAAAAGAATGATTTTTATTTGTTTGTTTTTAAATAAATTAGAAATTTTTATTTATTGAATTTTCAGTTTTTCATTTTAAAAGTAAATTAGAACTTTGTGCAATATGCATGCATGCAAGGCATAAACGGAATTTTTTCCTCTTTTTCAGACTTCCAGGAAGAATTAATAGAAAAAGCATGTTTTCTAGGAGTACAGAAATTATTTGTTTAAAATTGACGAATAATTTAGTGTATAAGGACGAATTTTTCTGACAGTGTAGGGGAGGGAGAGGGATTGCTAAATTTTTAAAAACATCTCCTCTCCCAATACCTCTAGTCTCTGGCAGCTATAGTTTCAAAGACCTGCTAAAAAGCCTGTTAATACAAAATTTTAAAATAAGTTTTTGTGGCTCTAAATACATTTTTTAAAAAGAAGTTATGTGAAATTTTCCATAAACATTATATTCATACTTATTTATCAGTCTTCCAATATATGATAAATTGTGTCAGAAGCTTTGACAAATGCAACAAGACAGATTGGGATGTTTGCCCATTCCACTTTCATGAGGAGGGAATGAAAGAAATGATGGCCGAATTTCAAGAAATGTGTTCCATTTCATATGTATACACAGAAAATCAGGGGTAAAGATAACCAAATGGGAAGAAAAATTTCTGTTTGCTTTCCCCCTCCCCATATATAAAAGTCCCTCCCATTTTCTGGAAGGAAGGGATAAAGGGGAGGATAGGAAGTTTAACAAGAAGAATTTAGATCATTGATTATGCTACTATAAAGCAACAAATAAAGCAGATGTTTTTTTAAAAAAAATTAGAATTTAACAGTTTTTAAATTTTTGTCTACTGGTGGGAGGGGGGGAGGAAAGGAAATTTTTATGGAAGAGGGTAAGTTAGATCAGTGGTCGCCAACCTTTTGGACTTTATAGACCACTAAATTCACAAGGCTAAATCCTGAGAACCATTAATATAAATTAAAAAAAAAAAAAATCTAAATACATATCTACAATAATGATCAGAAAACAACAGTGCACAATTCATTTCAAAATGTGAGCTCAATTATGTTCAATACCAAAAATGAAAATAAAATAAAAGCATTTGTATTATTTTGATGACTGCCTGAAAGTCAGTGGCATGGCGTCCGGTCATCGCTGGATGCGGCGATGACCAAGCAATATTTTAAAACTCTTAATAAGCTTTTAAAACTCTACGATCCAGTTTTAGCAGAACATTTGGAGTTCATGTATAAGTGAAGGTAAGATTTAAAGTTTCTTTTTTGAACATTCAACCATTGAATTTTAGAGTTAATAATTTTTCACCACAAACTTAAATAATTGCGATGACCACCGAAAATTTTCACGCCACGCCACTGCTGAAAGTATATAATAAACATTTACAGTACTTTGTCAAAAACATGCTTACCTAGTAATTTCAATGTTTGCTTCTGTCAATGACTTATTTTTGAATTCAATCTCATTGTTAAAAGTACGATATGCAGAAGAAATACTTTTCTTAAGATTCTCATTTTCTATGGTTAATTTTTCTATTCTCGCTCTGCTTTGTATATCTGCTTTCTTATACTTTTCTAACTCTTTTTTACAATTTTCAAACTCCATTTCATGCTAAAATATAAAAAAAATTAACTTAAATAATCTAAAATACCACTGAAAACTTTTTATATTAGTAAGAAATTAGTTTGATTTACTGCTTTAACAACAATCATTAGGGGTGATTCTGAGTGAAAAAAAAATTTCGGAAATTCACATCACATTTTCGGAAATACATCGACGATGTTTTAACGATTTTTGCCGTTTTTCGCGATCTTTTGGTGAAATTTGCCGTTTTTCCGCGATGCTTAGACGAAATTTGTGGTTTTTTCGCGATGTTTTGACGAAATCTGCGGTTCTTTCGCGATCTTTTGACGAAATTTGACGTTTTTTCGCGATCTTTTGTTGAAATTTGCCGTTTTTTGCGATCTTTAGGTGAAATTTGCCGTTTTCACGACGCTTTGAAGAAATCTTGCCGTTTTTTCGCGATCTTTTATTGAAATTTGCCGCTTTTCGCGATCTTTTGATGAAATTTGCCGCTTTTTCACGATGCTTTGAAGAAATTTTGCCGTTTTTTCGCGATCCTTTCACGATTTTTGCCGTTTTTTCGTGATGTTTTGACGAAATTTGCGGTTTTTTCGTGATCTTTTGACGAAATTTTTCGTTTTTTCGCGATCTTTTGTTGAAATTTGCCGCTTTTTCACGATGTTTTGAAGAAATTTGTCGTTTTTTTCGCGATCCTTTGACGATTTTTGCCGTTTTTTCGCGATCTTTTGACGAAATTGGCGATTTTTCTTCGAACGATTGACGAAATTGGTTATTTTCGGCGACCATTTGTCGAAATTCGCGATATAGTTTATGTCCGAATTTTCAGATTTATGACCGATTTTTTTTTAATTTTCGGAAATGACTGCCTTAATTTTTCGGAACAGAATCACCCCTGCAACAATCCAAGCTCATAAAATTAGATTAATCTTTAAGACCCATGGTAGCCGACATGCCATTAAATTTAAGAGTTATTTTAAAGGAAAAGACTTTTTTTTCGTCATAATATTTTATCTTTGACAAGAGGTAATTATAAGTTTTGATTCTAAATGCCAGAACATTTTTAAATGTATTATATGAATTTAAACACTTATAAGCTATACTAAGTGTATTTAAAAAAAAAAAAAGAAAGAAAGAAAAAGCACATATCAATAGGATAAATATGTCCTTTTTAGGGTTTCGTTCATTTGACGAAACCCTATTCGTCTCGCTCCTCTGTCTGTCTGTCTGTCCATCTGTCCGTCACAGAGCCCGTTCTCAGAAACTATACATGTTAGAGACTTGAAATTTTGGGTACTTATAGCTGAACACCTCACATCAAACAACAAATCATAAAATTTTGAAAAAGTTGGTAATTAACATAATTACGGGCTAATTAAATTCTAAAATTAACCAATCAACCTTTTGAATGCAGGTGAAAATGCACGTTATCGAAATCCTCCCCAGTTTCTCTTAATGGTTGCCAGTAAACTCGGCGGATGCTCCGTCAAATCAGCCGGTGCAGGGTTACCACAGAGTACTTTAAGCAATAAATGAAGTGGACCTTTAAAAAGCAAAATTGGATCTGCCGAAATATCGGTCGTACAAATTCGTAACAGGTGTAGAAATACGCGGAAAAAATTCTACTTTATTTTGGTATAAATTTCAAATTTCTGCATAGGATAGAACGCAAAAAATCCACTAAAAATCGATCGATAAAAATTTAATTTCTGTGTTTTTAAAGACAATGAAAACAGATTTCCATTCACCGGAAGGCAGCTGTCATCATTTCTCGACATATCGGCGCGGGAGAAATTTAAGGGGAGGAAAGTCTAATACAAAATTTAAACTTTTTAAATATTAAATTTTTCGATTAAATTTTTTGACATCCGGGTTGGAAATTTCTCGTAGATTCCATACATACCCGGTTCAAAGAGATTGCTTCATTATGAGCTGAGATATTAATTATTATTTTATTAATTCCTTTTATTTCCATCAAATGCCAGATTAAGATGGAGGCACGTGCTTTTTTAACGGAGATTTCATTTAAATTAGGAAATCTAACAATTTGCGTGGGGTGTTTCGACGGCGCGCTATGAGATAAGTATTAATTATTCAATATGAAAAAGTTTATAAGTTTATAAGTGTTCATCCCACTATTTCCGAATAGCAATTTCAGGAAATATCTTAAATTATTGTTTAAGACCGCCACTCGATGTCTTCGAAACTTTAAGATACTTTATAAAACATAAGAAAAAGTGTAAAAAAGAATGGAGTGTGATATTTCGAGGAGTGGAGGGGGGGGGGGGGGACTAGATTTATTTATTAAATCTTAGCGTTTGTTATCGCAGAAAATGTTTTAAATTGTTGGTTAAGACTGCACCGCCACCCTCCCGACCATGTATCTACGGAGAGATTGCGCAAAGGAGTTTCGTTCAGATATGCTTTTGTTAAGAATAGAGTATGCTCCTTGGTGGTGGAATGCGGAACTAACGTAACGCGATTTTGTTAAAATTAGGAAATATAACAAGGCGATCCGTTTGCAACTTTAAGATACTTCATGACACATAATAATAAAAAGCTTATAAAATAATGGTGCATGCAATTTCCTGTGAAGGGAGGGCGGGGGAGGGGCGTTGGATTTCTTTTTTAAAAATTAGCGTTTATGACCTTTTTAGGTGTCGTTTTTTTGAGCACTATGATATACTCAGACACGTGCTGCTTATGAAATATAAAAATGTCAAAATTTTGGTTACCACTATTTCCGAATAGTACTTTCAGCAAATTTCTTAATTTCTCGCTTAAGGCCGCCACCAACTCGAGTAACACATCCACTGATAGGTTGTTTAACAGAGTTTCGATCTGATACACTTTTGTTATGAATAGTGTGCGCTCCCTGGTGGTGGAATTTGCAACTAACATAACGCAATTTTGTTAAAATTATGAAATCTAACAAGTCGATCTGCTGGAAACTTTGACATAGTTCATAACACATAATAAAAAGCTTATAAAAGAATGTTCCGTGCAATTTCCTGGGGCGCCTACCTATCTCGGGTGCTATAGACCCGATCCCCTCGACTAATATACCTACGGATAGGTTGTAAAACGGAGTTTCCTTTGGATAGAGGTTTGTGTAGAATAGAGTGCGCCCCTGGTTGCGAAATGTGAAACTAACAGATTTCACAAAAGGATAAAGTGTTTTAAAGGAATATTAAACGAAACCCTCTGTGCGATCTGTGATCACACTTACCCACTTGTTTAATAATTTACTGACAATGAAGAAACATTTTACTCATATAAATACATATTTTAACTTAATGAATTAGAAAAAAGTCTTTGAAAATTCCACTTAAAATTCTAAAATACAGGTTTCCCTTGTTTAATATGGTCAATTGATATTTTGATAATACTGCACTAATCCCAATTGTGCTAACTGAAACAAGGATTTAATGGCAAAAGCCACAATTCAATCCTAGCCAACTTCTTAAAAATCAAATGTTACATAGATATAATATATTAATGTACCATAATATGTGCTATAGATAAGTGTGTATTATGGTTTAAATTTAAAACTTTTTAGATTGAATTTATCTAACACAAAAGGAATTTAAAAAGCAGGAAAACGCAGAAACAAAAATGTCAAAGAGATGGTGTAATTTAGATGATTGAGTTTTATAGAGAGCAACAAATAGGACAGGTTTTCTTTTAAGAGTTTCAAAGACTTTAAACTTATATACTAAGGGAAAGCATAAATTATGCAAAGATGGAAATTTCAATGGGTTATTGGGAAAAAAAAAAACAACGGAAATATGCCAAAATGCGAAAATATTTCATCCCTGTCCAAATCTTGATTTTTCAAATGCATTTTTTTTTCTTTTTTTTCAGTTTTAAAAATTTCCTTGAAAATTAAGCAAATTCCTGACTTTTCTTAGTTGTTTCCAACCTTGATGCTAACAAATATGCTACAATAATTAAAAATACGTTTCTTAACTGTTTTATTATCATTATTTTTTTAAATTTCATTTAACCTTAAAAAGAAAAAAAAACTATATTTTAGAGAAAAAAAAACGTAGTATTATTTACATTTTATGTAGTATAATAGTATTAATTACATATTATGTGGATAAATAAATGTAACATTAATAATTTTAAAAATAAGATAAACACATTAAATTTATTTCTGATTGCTTACAATTTGTTTGGCTTTTCTTTCTTCCTCCTCTATCTTAACAAGATCATTATATAGATCTATATTATCTTCCATTAATTTGGCTTCATCATTATAGTTACTATATAATTCACTATAAGATATGTCCTTATTTATTTTATCTTCTTGTAACTCAGAATTTGGTATAGAGGAAAGCAAATCCATCATGACATCAGTAGATGGTACTTCATTACCTATAAGTTTTTTTAGCTCAAATTTGTAGTGAATATTTTCATCCATGGTAATTTTCTAAACTAAAACCTATAAAAAATAATGATTAGAAATAATTAATAACATTAATAATTGGTTAAATTTACATAATGTAAAAAATTTGATACAGTAAAACCTCCATAACATATCAGGATAGCAGACAACTCTATTTAGCAATCGGTGTTAAATTAAATCAGATTTTTATGCTTTATTCAGCTGTGTTACGGTATTGAATGGAAGCCAAAAACTGCTAAGTTCCAAAACAATTAAACGGTATTAAGAAACATAATCTCTATTTTATACTTTAATTAATTAAATTACAATTAATAATTATAGCAATAATAAAAAATGTAACTAAGTAATTTCATTAGATAATAGCAGGAATAACATGTCAAAAAAATATCATGGCAGCTCTTTTTGCTCTTGTACTTTGTAAAATTATTCTAGTTGCATAAATCTAAGTAACTGCCTTTTCCATCTTTAAGTCATCTCTTTATTTGCTGTGTACAAGCCCAAAAATTTAAAACATTCTTTCAACTTCTGCTGAAGTAGCTTTTCTATGATTAACATTTTTATGCTTATTTGGTAATTTGTATGCTTTCACCTCTGAATAACAAACAACTCCAAATAACAGATAAAGTTTTCATGTGTCTGCTATTCAGAAGTTTTACTGAACTTAGATGCAACTCCAGAAACTTCCAGTAATTTCCAATCCCAGATTTGAACTGTACAGCTATAATTTAATGTTACAATACTAGATAAAATTAAAAATCACAGAATATATTTTCCTCAAAGTAATATCATTAGGGTTTCGTTCATCTGACGAAACCCTATTCGTCTCGCTCCTCTGTCTGTCACAGAGCCCGTTCTGAGAAACTATATATGTTAGAGACTTGAAATTTTGCATACTAATAGCTGAACACCTTACATCAAACGACAAATCCTAAAATTTTTAAAAAATCTTATATTTAACCCTCTGGGCTCTAACATGTGTATTTGAAGCTTTTCTTTCTAACTCAGCCCCTAATTAAGTTGAAGACATGAATTTTGCAAAATTATAGCTAAACACTTGTGATCAAATGACAAATCATAAAATTTTGAAAAAAAATTATACTCTATAAACCCTCTGGGCTCTAACTTGTGTATTTTAAGCAATTTTTTATCCTCCCCCCTTTTCACCCGGGGTGCACTTTTTAAACTTTTGCCGACACCCCTTTGACCACTCTTTCATATTATGCACCATAGACTTACATATTTTAGTTCCATTTTTTATCGCCAGGGGGTGCCTACCTATCTTGGGTGCTATGGCCCCGATTTCCTCGACTAATATATCTACGGATAGGTTGTAAAATGGAGTTTTGTTCGGATAGATGTTTGTTTAGAATGGAGTGCGCCCCCTGGTTGCAAAATGTGGAACCAACAGATTTTGCAAAAGGATAAAGTGTTTTGAAAGGAATATTAAACGAAACCCTATGTGCGATCTGTGATCACACTTAGCCACTTGTTTTGTAACTGATATTTCTGATCACACTTATAATTTTTTAATTGAACAAAATGATGGTTCACTATCAGTGATCACTTGGTTCACTTTTAAATAATCATTTCCACTTTGTGATGTACCATCTATAGCATGGTGAACACATTCACACAGTGAAGGAGAATAAAATAAATTGTAGGGATGAGAATTGCAAAAAAGCAAAAAGACTGAAACCACGCGCAAACAAAAAATTGTACCACATTTTATCGGTGAAAGATACTTTAAGAAATAAAACCAGGGTCTGATTTCCGGGCAAATGGAAACAAGCGCACAAACCTGTATACTACATTACAGGAGTGAAAATAGCCAAATTACACACAGCTCTTAAAACATTGAGTGTAGGTCATATGAAATGCTCGACTTATCAGAATCATGACCGCTCCTGAAAATGAAATAATTTAATTAAGAAGAGTTTTCGTGTGTCATAATTTTAATAAATTTTTTGGCAAAAAATATGAAACTTAGTGAAAATCACAATGGTTAGTTATTTTTGGTCACACAGGCTAATTGGACCAGGACCTACAGCCAGCTTAATGTGAATTCTGAATCAGGAGCGATTCTGAGTAAAAAAAAAAAAATTGAAATTCGCAGCAAATTTTCTGAAAGGTCACAAAAGAGGGGGGAAGGGGAGGATACACTAAAAGCACAAAATACATGTATTTTTCGCACCATTTTGACGAAATTTGTCGCTTTTTCGCGATCTATTGACGAAATATACCGTTTTTTCGCGATCTTCTGATGATATTTGTAGTTTTTTCGCTATCTTTTGACGAAATTTTCTGATTTTTCGCGATCTTTTGACGAAATTTTCTGATTTTTCGCGATCTTTTAACGAAATTTTCTGCTTTTTCGCGATCTTTTGCCGAAATTTTCTGCTTTATCGCGATCCTTTGACGAAATTTGCCGTTTATTTGTGATCTTCTGACGATATTTGTAGTTTTTTGCGATCTTTTGGTGACATTTACCGCTTTTTCGCGATCTTCTGACAAAATTTGCCGCTTTTTCGCGATCTTTTGACAAAATTTGCCGTATTTTCATCACCTTTGAGTGTTTTTTCGAAAACGGAAGAAAAGCGGAATCGATAGGAAAGTGAAAATTTCGGAAAATAACAAAATTTTGCAGGAGAAAAAATACGGAATCCTCGGAAAAAAAGACGAAATTTCGAGAAAAAAAAAAAAAAAGCGGAAATCCGCCAAAAGACTGAAAATTCTCATCCCTGAAATTGATAAATAATAAAATAAAATAAAATGATAAAAAATAAATTGATATATTTTAAAATATTTTCATAGTTATAATATATTTTAAATACAGTCAAGGATCTATAATCCGCAATTTTCTATAATTCACATTGCTTAATGAATGTAAACAATTAAACAAATTTACAAATTCTTGATCCAAAAACGATTTTTTAAAAGAAATATCTGAAAATTTTAAATATAAAAGTGAATACAATCAATTTTTTAATACAAGAATTTGAAAAATGCATTTTTTGAGATAGCATATTAAATTAATTATTATATATCATATTTAAAATAGTGTCCAGAAATAAGAAAATGACATATAATCCATAATACTCCATAATCCACAATATTCCATAATCTGCACAACTTTTGGTCCCAACTTGTGCGGATTAAAGAACTTTGCCTGTATTAACGAAGAAAGACGTCCAGTCACAAAAAATTCAAAACGGCAGTAGTGACAATGTTAGTTACTTTTTTTTAGAATAGAGAGAAACAATCTCTCTATTAAAAAATAAAAAGTGACTAAAGCTGTTACCGCCGCCGGTTTTGAATCTCTCTATTCTAAAAAAAAAAAAAATTAAATGAAAGAATGAGAGAATTAAAATGATTACGTATTAAAAGCAGGAAAATATTGATAATTACATCATAAAAACTATATTTACATGTGAATTTTAAAGAGAAAGAAAATCATAAAATAATATGTTCATTAATATGCGTTAAAATTCATAAATGGAGGAAATTACATCATATTTAAAATTGCCAAACAGATTAAATTTTAAAACATTTATTTCATATTTTGAGATAACCTTTATAAAGTATTGCTGAGAATTCTAAGACAGCGGAAATAATATTTCCTTTCTAACAACAAAAGAATTTTCATTGATTATTAAAAAGAGAAAGAAACCTTTGGTGAAATTTACGTCAGATTTAAAATGATACATTTAAAATGTCTTATTTACCTTTCTTACATCGTTGTTAAAAAATACTGGGAGACAGACTCTGTTTACTTAATTCATTTTGTATTAGCTTATTTTTACATGTTTCACTGATCTGATTAATCAAAGATGAAAAGAACCCGTTAACAGGGAGATCGCTACTGTTTTTTTAATTATAATTCATTCTTCCGAAATTTTTTAAAAGCTGATCAAATTAGCATGCTTTTAGAGTTTGCAGTGTCTGAACAAGGGTTGGCGAGCATAGATCGTAAGGTGCACAGCAGAGTTGTAAAAAGCCCAGGTTTTTTTTTTATAAAAACCCAGCCCGGCGGGTAGTACCCGGGCAGCTACCCACGAAGGTGGTGCAGAGCCCCCTAGTATTATACAGTAAACTCCCTCAAATCCGCACAGCTTGGGACCAGATGTTGTGCGGATTTTAGAATTTTGCGGATTTCTTGTGATTGATTTGAACAATTAAACCAGATTACAGCAATGAAATTAAATTTGCACCAAGCTGAACTCAGTAAAATTTGCCAATTGGTGACATATCCAATTAATGGAACTTTCACTGAATAAGATTTACTATTTCCTAAAAATATTAGAACAATGAATTCTCTCGAAGAACCTGCATGCTCACATACTTATTCACCTTGTAGGTTTCAGGCCGTGAACGAAAACATAAAAGTAACAAAATATTTTAATTCTTTAAATAGAATTATGCACTATTATACCATAATCGGGTTCACAGTGAAGATTAGCATCAAACATGAGCAATGTTGGCAACAATGTGGTTACAAATGTATACAAATAACATCAATGATACGCCAATCATCTGCACTGAACTCGATACATATAACAGATCTGAGGCAGCAGAGGGATAAAATAGTTTGCATTGTCAATGTTAGACATTAGTATTCTTATTTACTTTATCCTAATTTATGCTTATCCAATTAAGCTATGTTCATCTAATTAAATGTTTTCTAGTCATGTAAGACAATTAGATAAACTGCATGCTTTGCTATGAATGCAAATTAAAACTATCGTAACTATATTCCTGTTCGTCGACAGCTGGAAATCATGTTGGGGAATAGGCATACATATCTCTTGTTATACTATATGAAACTCAGTGATCGACTGTGAACCTATAACTTTCTTAAGAAAGTGTACTAAAAAAATATATAAGAAAAGTAAAAAAAATTACCATGTAAAATAAAAAATATACATTAAAATAATTTTAAATCAACATAACTGCTTTGTTTCTTTTTTTTTTACAAATTTGAATCAATAATAATGAATGTAAAAAATCTTAGGATTGAAATAGTATATGTTAAAACAGCTGTAGTAAATACTTAAAATTAAGAAAAAATTTACAAATGGATTCAAAATATGTAGATTTATATAAAAACGATTTTTCAAAATCACAAAAACTGAATTAAGTTAAAACACAAATTTAAAACTATGGGAACCAAAAAGTGGCGCGAAAGATTACAATGTTTAACAACATAAATACTGATGGAATGGTTGGATCGTTGAATGTTGGTTGCTTGAAAGCGTAAGCATGGAGATTTTTATAACCTCGAACGCTTTATAAAAGGGCGATCATAGGGCGATTTTCATTTCGTTAACCTCGAGTTAACTGATAACATTTATAAAGTTTAGATGTCATGTTGCTTCAGGTAAACAAGATCAGTTAAGAAGAATTTGGGAGATTGAGAGATAACGAGCAGTAGCGTAGTAGATACCAGTTCAGCAGTTAAAATTGACCTTGCCCAGGAGCCGGACGTAAATTTTTATAATTTTAATATCAAAATGCCTAATATTAAAGTTTTTAGTGGATCTTCGCATGTTGACTTGGCACAGAAAGTTGTAGATCGACTGGGAATAGATCTTGGTAAAGTAGTGTTAAAAAAATTCAGTAATCAAGAAACAAGGTAAGGGCTTGTGCATTTTGTTTGTTAATCTATAATTAAATTTATGCTTACTTATCTAGTAAACAGTGTTATACTACTGATTTATAAAGATAAAAACGTATTGTTTAAACGCAATTATAAAAAATGAACATTGAATATTGTCTTAGTTCCTGTCGTATACCCATAAATGATTACAATGATTTATTTAAATTTATAACTTCATGAGACTGCATGAATCATTCCAGAAATTCATTATTGTACTTAACTACATCGTTTTCATACTATGCCGGCACATCTATCTGAAGTCTTTTCCAATAAAATTTCTTCCAATTATTTGCGCAGTAATATTATTCTTTTCGATCCTAAATGTTAATTCTGCGTAGAATATACTTATTTTACTGTGTAAATGCAGCACGTTAAAAAGAGACATCGGGTAGATGCTCCAGTTTTGGCCACACTGAATCAGTTTGTCAAATATTTAGATTGTGAATTGATGCTAACAAATAATATGCGTTCTTACACCTTAAGCAAACACTCTTTTATCGTTTACAATCTCATTTGTTTATTTTTTAATAAAATGCGGCTTGCAAAAAAAAAAAAAAAAATAATAAATAAATGTGTGAAACTGTATAGTGTGTGCTCACATGTATTAAGATGTTTTCTTAGCTGACAAGTTTTCAAAATCTTTCAATATTAGGCACTTATTGGGTTCCATTTGTTCTGAAACATATTACTATAAGGTTTGATGAGGTAGGCTTTCTCTCTACTGCAATTTCCCTTTTAAATTAATTATTTTAACAGTTTAATGGGGAGTGGCCAAAACTGGTGTTTTAAATTTAATATGTACCAGTTATGGCCATAAAGGGTACAACATATGTTCCACTTTTGGCCACATGATTCATTATAGTGGGAATTTTAGCCATTAAATAAATTTCAGAACATCTGGATAAAACCAAATCAATTTAGTTTTGTGTTATATAGTATTGTCTTCAACAATAAAAAAAGCAAGGCTAATGGCAGTTATATCAAAGAGATTTTGTTATTCTCTGTTCAATAGACAATTCGCTTTAGAAAGAAGGACACTGTGCTAGTCAATAAATAATGGTATTGCTAAAGAAAATATAATATTGTGTTTAGTATTGATAAAACTAAAAGGGATGTGATATGTAATTGTTTAGGTATGATAAATAAACTAAAACATAAATTTTGAAAGATTTTACAACTTATAAATTAAAAAGTTCAATAAAATTACAGCATAATTTAATGATTTCTTGTATTTTTCCTAAAGAAATGAAGTTTCATAATTTTTGCAAGATTTCAGGCACACAGATTTAGAAATACCTACTAAATATTGTGAAAATCTTTACTAAAGATATCTAAATACAAATAAGAATGTCTATTTCACATTATTTGAAAAGAACAGGATTCATTTTACCAAGTTTAAAAAAAGACAGGATTCTGTGCTCTTAAAAAATGGCCAAGAAAGAATACTGCTCTAAGATAGGAAGTAAAATTAAGTCCATTCAAAATATAATGCCAGCACTACAAGCTAGTAAAGTTTTGGAGTACCTCGTTCTACCTTACATTACATGTTTGCAGGACGGACACCACTTTCTCTAATAATATTGAATCTCAAGTAGTAGATCTAGGTACGGAATTGAAGTTAAAAATCAATTAGAAAAGTGGATTTTAGATATTGCCAGAATACTACTGCCTATAAAAATGGACCAATTTTAAGATTCTAAGTCCAGAAAATTGTTGTAACTGGCAATATAGAAAACTCCATTTCAAGATGGAAGACGAGGTATGAAATGTTATGATTCCCTTATGAAATCACATCCTAAAATAACTTGCAAAGAAGCAGAATACATAAATAAGGCACAAAGCTAATATAAATCAAAACAAAATCAAAAGATGGTTTCAAGAAATATCTCTTCAAGTGTTTTAAACAACCCACAAATAATTATAAAACTGATTAAATATTTAATCTTTGTCCTATAACTGTTGTCCCTTTTATGAATCAAATATTTTTTTTTGTTTTTTAATTGAAATTTTAAGTTAAAATCAACCTAGATATATTTTATTTGATTATCGAATTATTGCTTGTTTTTGCGATTGTTTTTATCGAAATTCATAAGGAAATCTGCAAAATTCTCTTAATATAGCAAACAAATATATGTGTGGTAAAATAGATGTTGCATAAAAATGCTTTATTTTTACTTATTATCAGTTAAAATGTTTGTTAAACTACATGAGTGGCCAAAACTGGTGCATAGAGGTGGCCAAAACTGGTACAAATTGAGATAAATTATTTAATGAGTTATTACTCACAATCTAAAATATTCTGTAGAAAGTTATAATTAACAGAAAGACAATTAAATTTACTAATAAACTAAAATTTCTATTTCAATTTTTCTCTAAATGTGGCCAAAACTGGAGCATCTACCCTACATATTGCTTCATCCATATTATTCAAGTATTTTCTCAATATTAGTCAGGGGCGTAGCTGGGTCATTCCTAAAATAAAGCACCATTTTGTGTCCTGACACTTTGTAAGGTTATATTCCCCGTAATTTTGTTCTAAAATTAAATTTAAATATCTGAAAAGATAGTTCAGAAATATTTTTTTTTAAATGCAATTCCGAAATTTTAGATAAATTGCATTTATTGCTTTTTAAATAGCTTTATTTAAAATTGTCCTATAACAACCCATGTCCCAACAACAATTTTTGATTTTTAAACCATATTTTTTCACCACATATACATATTTTAAAAGAAAAAGTTATGTCTAATAATATTCTTTAAGCTTCTTATAGTCTTAATATTAGACCAGTGATGGAAATTGGGAAATAAAAGGTAAGTGGGTAATAAAAGGTTAAATCGAATAATTTCGTAGTGTTATAAAAGTGACTGGCATTTTGTGCGAAGAGATCACAATATTAAGGATTGGGTTGTTTCTAAATGCATTGACAAAATAATTGAAAAGAATTCACCTTCCTATCATTGATTTTTGTTTATTATTTTTAAATTAAAATAATTATTATTTAATTAATATTAATTATTTTTTAATTTAAATAACAATTATTTTAAACTATGATTTTTAGTTCATATCGTCAAAATAATATAACACGTAATTTTATTAAACATTAAATTGATTTGCAGAAAATTTTTGACCTAATATTTATGTGCGCGGAAAATTTTTGTTTTTATACAAGTCTGGTGTCAAATGACGACTACCCTAAAAATCTTAGGCGGGTTATTCTCTGCAAAAAGTGCTTCCCAGCCACATAAATGCTCTTAATTTTATTACATTTTTATCTATTTTTATTTTTATTAGAAGATCTAAACATAGCTTATTAGGGGCAGAAAGTAAAATTTAAAAATAAATAAATTTAGTATTTAAAAATATATATAATATATATCATGCAAACATCATTCCCTCACCTTTCCCCCACCTGTACTACCATATTTTATTGCCTATTTCTTTCCATCCAGAAATAAAAATAATTAAAAATACCCTAAGCAAAATAAAGTTCTTATTTGATCAGGGTTCGTTGATATATATCAATGGATATATATCTTGATATATATCATGATATATATCCGATATTTATTTTCAAAATATCAAGGTTTTTGATATTTTCGATATTTTCATCATACACTTGATATTTTCAAAATGTCACGTTTCTTGATATTTTCGATATTTTCATATGTCTGATACTTTATTTTCAAAATATTTTCAGTCAAAAGAAGTGTAAATGAAGTCTTCAACTGTTATTGAAAATTAGCCCATCTGTAAATAAATAACTAAAAAGAATAGCTCACAAAATATTTCACATCCTTCAAAAACTATTTTTGGACTGTATCTGCATCTTTCCCATTAATGTCATGAGAAATCTGTCTTTGAACACTACCTCTAAAACCTGTCTCAATTCTATTTTTAGACTGTGCCAGCAAGAATGGGATAAAGGAGTTAATTGGTGATTGTATTTTAGCAAAAAAAAAAAAAAAAAAATCTCAATCTTATAAGCTTTATTTAAAAAGCTAAAATCTTTAACAACAATTTTATGCACAAATAACGTACAGAATGACAAAAAATTCCCATACTATCGTTTCGAGGATTCCTGGATTCCCTTCCTCAGTGAGAAAAAATAGAATTAAAATGGGTTTGAAGAACCCCTCGGCTATAGCCCCGAGTACTGGCTTATGGACTGATTGAAAAATCAGTCTAATCAAAGTTTCAATCAATCCATAAGCCAGTACTCGGGTCTATAACCGAGGGGCTCTTCAAACCCATTTTAATTCTTTTTTTTTTTTTCTCACTGCGGAAGGGGATCCAGGAATCCTCAAAACGATCATATGAGAAATTTTTGTCGTTCTGTACGTTGTTTGTGCGTAAAATCGTTGTTAAAGATTTTAGCTTTTTTATTAAAATTCGCACAAAGTTTAATCTATGCTTGATGTTTGAAACTGAATATTCAAATGTTGAACCAATAATTTGGTGGGATAATATTAATTTAGAATATCCCATGAAAGGTAATTTAACTTATCAGTTGTTTACAACTTCTTCAACAGCTGCATCAGAAAGAATCTTTTCTAGTTTTGGTTTAGTTCAGTCTAAACTGTGCAATAGGTTAAGGAATGAAAAAACAGACAAACTTACATCCATATTTAAATTTTTCAATACAAGAATTTAAAATAAACTTTATTTTGTATTTTGAAATTTGTTGTTTAATAAAATATATAAATATATATTTTTTAAATTTGAAACGGAATCCTGCATTCTGATGAATGAAAAAGCATAGCAACTTTTGAACTTTACAGAAAATTGTAGTGTTTCCAATTATTTGATCATAAATTTTGTAAGAAAAAAAATTAAAAAAGACATGTAGAATATTGTTTTATTATGTTTTCATGCTAAATGTAATGTGATTTAGATTCTAATTTATATTAAGTCTAACAATATTTATAATCATGAATAAAATGACAATTTTGAAAATATCGGATATATATCGAAAATATCGGATATATATCAAAATATCGGATATTTTTGATATTTTCGAAAATATCATGATATTTACGAACCCTGTATTTGATACATTACAAAAAATAATAAAAATATTAATTTTTACTATTATTATATAGTCTACTCAATCAATTATATGTTTCCCCATGTTAGACCATCATTCCCTCACACATTGCTATCAGGGTTGTAGTGGGTAGCTGCCCGGGTACCCGCCCAGCTGCCCGCCCGGGCTGGGTTTTTTATAAAAAACCCACTTAAAAAGCCCGGGTTTTTTAAAGAGTATTTCTGGAAAGGAACAAATGATGTATTTATTGTTCATGGTTATTTTGTTTTTTTTATTCACTTCTTTGAATCTTAGAAAATATATTTACTAATTTACTTGCACTTTTAGATTGGGAACTCTATAACTTTAAAATGTTTTAGCTTTTAATTTAAAACGTAAATTTAAGCTTTTCAGTTAGCTTCAAGAGTATTATATTTACTAAACTTATTATATTTATTAGATTATTTTAATGTACTTTTTACTGCTGAATCCGAAAATGACCTTCATTTTTAACCATCACTTAAGGAGAATAAAATAAAATAAAAGTTTTACATCTGTTTTATAGTATCAGATGTTTGCTATATTTTAACTTTGACATTTACGATTTGCAAAAAAATTATAACGTGATGGTTAAAAATGAAGGTCATTTTCAACTTCAGTTAAAAAACTCAGCCGTCTCCTCTATTTTATAGTATTTGATTTTTGTTATTTTTTTAACTTTGACAATTTATGATTTGCAAAACATCCTGAGATGATGGTTAAAAATTAAGGTAATTCCCAGATTCAGTGCTAAAAAATACATAAAAGTTAAAAAACATAACCATCGCAATCTTGTGTTAACTAATCTAAAACTTTTTCTTAAACTTCTTGGCAGTAATCTATCCGAAATTTTTTGTGTTATCCTGTAAAATAAGTATGAATGGTAACCACCGAAAATCATAATATTAGATTGTCATCAGATTTACATCAGTATACATGTAAAATTTAGTCTTGATCGGATATTTGAAACTTGAAAGTGAGTTAAATTTCGAGTACAAATTTTGAACTGGGAAAACATACATACGATCTTTGAAGTTAAATAAAATAACATAATATTTGTTAAAAGAAATCATGAAAAGAAATAGTCTCAAATCCTTACAAAATAAAACATATGTTGAAATACAATAATTTTAGCCAATCTGAAACTTAATAAAAGTTAACTCAATCATAATACTTTACTATTTTTTTTCAAAGTGCTGATACACATGAAAAGTTCTTCGAATATTTTTAAGTACTTAGGATATGACCCCTCAAAGCATGGCCAAACTCATTTGTGTTCAGATGCAGAAAAGTGGTATAAGTCATGCATTTTTAAAGTTTCATAACTCAGTCAATTTTAGTGTTACATGAACAGGACTTTTTTTGTCTGTCTTATCAGTGTAATAGGAAAGTTTTACTAAATATAACTTATAGCACCGGGGGCTGTATAAACACTTAAATTTCATAATTTAAGAAATGTTTTTATTGACCCAAATCGCTTTTAAAATATTTCTTTGCCTCAAATGAAAACATTTTTGTAATATTTAAACTATATGTGTATGACTAACGGTTTAGGAATTAGCCATTGGATGCCGTTGAGAGTGGACACCCTGTATATACATAATAAACATTTTTGTTGTAAGATATTTTTTATCAACATTTGCTAATCTTATGATAATTTTAAAGGAGCAAGTTTTTTTTAAGTTATATTTATATTTTATTATTAAATAACACAATTGATAGCTTTGCAATTTAAAATTTGTTATTTAAATTAAAGGGATCATATAATATATATGTATTTTAAGAACAGAGAAAAATATTGAGATCCTTATTAAGACTATGAAGTCATTCCCATCTATTAGACTATGAAGTGTTTGTTTACAAAGATTGTATTTGAGATCAGGATTGCCACTTGTTTCGGCAATCAAATTTCTTGCGCTTTCCTAAGCAAAAAATTAAATTTTCCTTGAGTAATTCCTTTGAGAATTTTCAAAATTTCAACGGATAAATTTTGCAAAGTACCAAAATTTAGTAGTCAATTTACCCGGGGAAAATTACCCATTTAACCCGGGTTTTTTAATAAAACCTGCCCGGGCTGGGTTTTTAACAAAAAACCCGGGTTTTTTACAACTCTGATTGCTATTATCTCAAATATCTACCACTAATGAGCAGTAGCAGTCTAGCATCCTTCACAGAGAAGAAGCTATTTTGAGCACTTGTCAGTCCAGCAACATAAATTGGTGGTGTAAGATTTTGTTAATTTTACAGAATTTTTTTTTAGTCAGTATATCCGGAAGCGTTTTTATTAGCAGTCATTCCCTCACACAGAATATTAATTTTTTTGTAAATATCAAAAATTTTAATTTTATCATACATTATATATTAAGTGTTTCTCTTAAAGGAAACCGTTTGGATTTCTTCATAATTTTGCATTTTTCCCCTACAACTAGTAAAAATGTCTTATTTCATCATTCCCTCACTTGTCATTCCCTCACATTTTTTATTTTATTTTTTCCACAAATTTTTATTTTATTTTTTTTGTTAAGTCAAATTTTTAAAACAATTTCTGTTGCTATTAAAATTTTCAATAATTGACTGATTTCTTACCATTTATCTAATTTTTATGAAAATTTACATATGCATCATTCAAGTCAGACTGCTGGCCAAATTTGCAAGTATTGTAGAGAACAACCCAGGCGTCAAATTAAAATTTTTAGTTGCAATTTCTAAAATTCGTTTTTAGCATTACTGTAATACTGTATGCTATTTTTTATAAAAGCATAAATACTTATTATTTAAAATTATAGAAGTTCTTAATCTCTAAGATTATAATAATTGAATCAACTGTAAACTGATGTAAAGCTTTTCTAATTATTGCCCTCCCCCCCATCGCTAATTATGCGATTTTTCTGCGATCTCCTTTGGCAAAATTAATGTTTATTTTGCGGTCCTTTGAAGAAATTTTGGTTTTTCCACGATCCTTTGAAGAATTTTTTTTTTTTTTTTTTTTTTTTGCGATCCTTTGTAGAAACTTAAGTTTTTTTCACAATCCTATGACAAAATTCATGTTTTTCTGTGATCCTTTGAAGGAATTCCTTTTTTTTTTTTTTTCGCAATTCTTTGACGAAATTCAAATTTCTTTTCATGATCCTTTGAAGAAATTCACGTTTTATCTGTTATCCTTTCAAGAAATTTGCGTTTTCTCTGCGAGTCTTTGGCGAAATTTGCATTTTTTTTTTTTTTTTTTTTGTGAACCTTTGAAGAAATTTGCATTTTTCTGCAATCCTTTGAGAGGCTATTTGTGTTTTTTTCATTTTTCCGCAATCCTTTGACGGAATTCCATGTTTTTTTCTGTGTTTTTTTTTTTTTTTTTTTTTCGTTTTTTCTGCGATCTTTGACGAAATTGGCGATTTTTCTGCAAACAATTGACGAATTTTTTTAATTTTTTTTTTTTTTTTGCGACTATTTGTTAAAATTCATGGCACAGATGTCATATTCGCCCCATATTGGCGCGATTTTTTTCGGTTGCCAATTTGGCGAAAACATCAACAGCATAAACAACATAATCCGGGTTACCACATCAAGCAAAATAACGACACTTTGGCGCCAGTTAAGTACCCGTTGCGTATATACATAGGCGTCAGAAAAAAATCACGCCAATATGGGGCAAATATGACATCTGTACCAAATTCATGTTGAGGAAGAAAGAATTTGTGAGCAAAAAATTAAATGGGTAAATTAAAATCTG
Source organism: Maratus speciosus (assembly GCA_963932465.1). Lineage (NCBI taxonomy): Eukaryota > Metazoa > Arthropoda > Arachnida > Araneae > Salticidae > Maratus > Maratus speciosus. Next base: position 311,792,071 of record OZ010792.1, read on the forward strand.
CAACTCAAAAGCGCGAAGTCGGAACCGAGTTGGAGCCACAGTATTTTATCTAGGAGTGGAGCTGGAGCATCAAAAATTGTTCGGCTTCGGGTCACTGCCGGAACCTAATGTCTAATAAATATATATTTTTTTAAATCTAGGTGTCAAATTTAACGACCAAGACTAATTTTGTGGTCGTCAAATGCAATTATTTAGTTGCATTTGACGACTAACGACCACTAATTTCGAGCACTGTATTAGACCTACATACTTTAAATATATATTTTTAGATATTTTTTTTCATTTTATAAGAAAAATTCTCGTGTATATTTGCCCCCTGTGTTACTTCCACTTTGTGCTTAATTTTATAACAAGAATTTCTAACCTAAATGAGTACTTTTTGGTACTGAAAAGTACCCCTTAATGTTGTTAGCAACAGTCAATCATGCACTTTAAGAGCTATCATTTATCTTAGGTAGCCATTATTTCATATGTTAAAGTTTGAAAAATATTATCTGAGCTAAAGTGATTTTTGAAGGTAGGTATGTTTTTTATGTGTCCCCTATGTTAATAAATATATATTTTAATGAATTATGATTTAAATTGTACATCTCAGTGAAAAGAAAATATGTCCCCTATGTTAATATGTTAATAAATATATATTTTAATGAATTATGATTTAAATTGTACATCTCAGTGAAAAGAAAATATTCCACATGACTTTGCATTGTTTCTATAAAAATATAAATACATGGGTAATTTTTTATTTCATTTTGTTCCCTGTGTTACCATGATGATGGTAACACAAGAGACAATGTAGTAACAAAGGGGGTTAATTAAATTTTTTAGTTAATTATGTGACTAAAACTTACATATAAAGTTTTGTATGTTATTTTAACTCAAGAAATATGCAGATTTTTATTATTATTGAAGTTTGATTGGTACTTTTCAGTTAGCCGGGCGCCAGTGTTTTATATACATATATATGTATGTATAAATGTATGTACTATATATACATTTACATATGTATATGTGCAGGTGTGGGGAATTTTCAGAAAATCTTACCAGTCAAGGATTTATTTTACCCACCAGCAAAATGCAATGTACAGTTGGAAATTGTTATAATAAAACTTAGGCGATTGCAAAAATAGCTGATTACTATTGCTACAATACATTTTCAAATATATATTTTTTCCCCTGTAAAATTAAGAAAAATATACACGAGGGAAAAGTGTAATAAAGAATAGAACTTAGTACCGAGTTTACATCGCAGTAATTTGGAAAGTTGTAAAATATAGCTAACTAGTAAAAAAAATAAAGTTCTTGGCATATCTTTTGGCATGGAGTTTTTTAAATACTGCCTACAAATTCACTCACCCTGTTAGAAAATCCACTCGCCAGTGGCGAGTAAAATGGTGTATTTCCCCACCCCTGTATATATGTGTATATATATATACATACAGTACAGAACCATTTATCCGGAATGCTTGGGGTCAGATGTATTCCAGATAGCTGGTTTTTCCGGTTAACTGGTTGTGCATTAAAGCAGCATCCATTTGATAAGTTTTGTGGAATATGTGTGGTTGTGCCATTATTTCTGATTTTAAATTATTAGATTACATGGATTAAAAATCAATGCAAGAAAGATCAAAAGTTAACCAGAGTTTAAAAGAAGGTAATTTATGGGAATCCCTTAGGTACAAAAATTCTCCTGTTTCTTCTGCATAAAAATTAAAACATCTAAAATACAACTAAATATGTTTTCATTTCAAATACTAGATGTTGTGATCAAATTATACAATTGTTTCAAGCAAAGCCTATTTCAAACTGGCAGTGTATGACACCTTTTTCTGCAAAGATTCTGAAATCAGTCTATCAGAAATATCATTCCAGATAACTGGTTTTCTGGTTAACTGGTTTCTGGATAAATGGTTCCATACTGTATATGTGTATATATACAATATGTATATATGTGTATATTTACATATATATATGTATATATAACACTGGCGCCTGGCTAACCGAAAAGTACTGCTTGATTTTTTTAGAAAGGTGGAAAATATCCTTATGCTTCTTTTACTGCATGCAAACAGCCAATTTTATGTTGCAGCTACTACTGCAGTTAGTTGACATATGAAATATATATTAATGCAAATTATATAGTAATATAAAATTCAAAATATCTATCTTAAAAAATTTGGAAATTATGCAAACTGATAATGTTAATTGCCTTATAGAAATGACATTGTGCAACTCTATGTATCAGGTATCTAAATTGGAAAATTTAATTAATATAAAAAATGTTATTTTTGGAAAAATAAGTTATTTTTGTAATAAAAACTTCAAGTACAGTAGACATTTTCAGGTGATGGTTGACCTTAATAAAATTGATGTAAATTAAAAGCACTATCTTTTATTTAAATGAGTTTCATTCTACCATTGGTAAATGATCCCTACCATTTGCTACTAGTTTCAAAAGTTTAAATAATTAAAAAATATATTGGTTAAATTGAAATGGATGACATTTAATTGATTTTGTGTACTTTGGATAAAATTTCTTTTCTTCATTCAGCCAATGGTTGAAGATCTTTAGACAGGTGTTGTGTGTGATATTTATTGGTTAAAAAACTGATTTAATTATTAATTTAGCATATATACTTTAATTAAATTTGTTTTGGTCTAATGGAATTAATTTATATAAGATTATAGGAAGGAGATATTTATTGTATCTTATAAAGTTGAAAGTTATATGGTAAATTCTTAAAGAATAAGTTTCTTCATTTCTTCCGGCCGGTTTTTTCCACTGTGGAAGAAACTTGCCAACCCTGGTCTGTATGGACATATCTGGAATAAGTTACATAACAGCTTAGTAGCAGAAAAACTTTTTACATATATCAGTTTTATAAGTTATCAGAATATTGATTGCTTATTATTGGGTGTTCTCAAATATTATATCAGATAATTTCAGTTATTAAATACATATAAGCTTCTTAGTTGTAATAAATTTTAAAAGTAAATATCAGTATATGCAAGAATGTTTCTATTTTAATGTGTGGTATGTGTAAAGCTAAATAAATAATTCCAAACCAATACTTTAGAGTCTAATTTAATGTCCTATTCTTCTGATTTTTTTTTTTTTTTTTTTTTTTCCCGGACATAATGCCTTCACAGTTGCATTCTAGCAGTTATAAGGTCTTATTTATTTTGACAAAATTTAATAGAAGTTTATATTTTTTTTTAGTATAAAATATTTATAAGTGTATTAAAAATAAGTTAATCCAAATTTTCTATGAATTATCTATCTATAAACCACCCCGGTAGCAGAAAGTGTGCGACGCGTGACGTGCGTCGCAGATTTATTTTGGACCTTGCTGATAAATTTGCCAACTGAAAGAAAGAAAAAAAAAGTACGAAAATTCTGACGAAAAATATCACGAATTCGACACATGGTCGCCGAAAAATATCAATTTCGACAATCGTTCGCATAAATAATTGGTAATTTATATCCAAAGGGTCGTTTTAAAAATGCGAATTACGTCAAAAGAGCCCGGAAAAAAAGAATTTCTTCCCAGGGTTGTGAAAAAAATGCAAATTTCTGTCACAGGATCGCGGAAAAAACACGAATTTCATCAAAGGATCGCGGAAAGAATGCGAATTTAGTAAAAGGATTGTGGAAAGAACGCGAATTTAGTCAAACGATTGTGGGGGAAAATGCAAATTTAGTCAAAGGATTGCGAGAAAACGCAAATTTATGTCAAAGGACTGTGGAATTTCGTCAAAAGATTCCGAAAAACATAAACTTCTGCCAAAAGGTTGCTGTACAAACTTTAATTTTATCCAAAAATCCCGAAAAAAACGTGAATTTTGTTCCAGAGGCACGAGAAAAACGCAAATTTCTGTCACAAAATCGCTGAAGAAACTTGAATTTCATCAAAGGATCGAGGAAAAAACACGAATTTAGTCAGATAATCGTGGGAATTTAGTCAGATAAAACATAAATGCAAATTTTTGTCAAACGATTGCGAAAAAAGCAAATTTCTGTCAAAGGATCGTGAAAAACGCAGATTACTGTCAAAGGATCAAGAAAAAAAGAAAATTTGTCAAAAGATCGGAATTAAATTTGTGGAATTTCGTCAAAAGATCGCGAAAAACGCAAATTTCTGCCAAAGGATCGCTGTAAAAACGCAAATTTTGTCAAAAGATCCCGGGAAAATTGTGAATTTTGTCCCAGGGGTGCCGAAAAAACACAAATTTCTGTCACAGAATCGCGGAAAAAACACAAAGTTCGTCAAAGAATCGAGGGAAAAACGCAAAATTCATAAAGGATCACGAAAAAAAAAAAGCGAAGAAAAGGCAAATTTCATCAAAAGATCACGAAACAAAAAACGAGATATTTCCTCCAGAGTTTCCCCCAGGTTTAAAAAAGGGCAGGGTGCTGCTTGTGGGAAAAGGGCACTTTTGGATTCCAAAGGGCATGTTTTGAATTCTTAAGGGCATTTCTTGAAATTTTTAAAGGCATTCATTTGATTTTTAAAACTGTACTTTTTAATATTTAATAGAGATAACACTATTTTAAAGACAGCAATGAGTCAATTTTACTATACAAGTAAATTTTTTAATAAACAAAGGAGTAAAGGCACTTTTTTCAGGTGGGGCAACAGGGGAGCTAATTTTTTAAATGGGGGGCAAGAGGGGTGCTATTTTGTAAACCTAAGGGCAGGCAGGGTGCAGCACCCTCCTGAAACTGTCTGGGGGAAACTCTGATAAGATCGCGATAAAACAGCAGATTTCGTCAAAAGATTGCGAAAAAACACAAATTTCATAACACTTATAATATTTGTACATAAGAAAATGTAACACGTTACTCTCGCAGACAATTTTCATCCCACTAAATTGATGTCGCAGACACAACCATAAATTTCTGCTACTGGGCAAACCACCTTTTTGAAAAATAAAAGCCGGCTTTTTTTAAGTGGTTAAAACCAAAAAAAAAGCCAGCCGGCTTTTTTTTGCCCTGGCTAAAAGCTGTTAACCCTGTCCAAAGCTGATGATCTAATTCTGATACTGTTGACTTTCAAGTTCACATAAGTTGAATAAAGAAAACAAACCTCAAGTAATTCTCTTGTTTTTCTTTGGACTTGCTCTATAGTGGACATTTTTATAGGGTGCTATAACTTTTTAATAACTTATTATATTTTAATAAAAATTGGTAAATTATCAGAGAAGATATAGATTATTTTTTTTAATAGTAAAAAAAAAAAAACACGCTACTTTTTTTTTTTTTTTTTTTTTTTTTTGCAATATTGAGCCATCACACGAATGGGAATTTCAAAATCCCGCACTAACAGGGAATCGAACAGCAACATTAAAATTCGTTTAAAAGATAGACTTCTAAAATTATTATTGAATAAATTATCAGAAAGACTTAAAAGAAACTGCGCTACCAGGTCGGGTTGTCGTAAAAACGGGAATTTAAAAATCCCACACACACTGACACAGAATCATAACAGCGACTTTAAAATTTGTTTAAAAACAAAACTTCCTAAGTTATTGCTAATAAATAATCAAAAAGATTTTAAAAATCATTGTCTTAACAGTATGGTGTCAATGATTTTAATCAGTTGATTTAAATCCGCGATTAAAATCATGATTTTAATCAACCGATTTTTTAAAAAAAATCATTGATTTAAATCAAAAAATTTCTAAATGTTTAAAATGTCAAAAAATATATTAAAATCTAACATAAGCATAATTTGAAAGTTTCTACAGGCATTTTGACTTATGAATAAACAAAAAAAGAGCTTTAAATAATTGTTTCTAAGCTTAATTCATGAGCATTGTAAAAAAATAAAAACAGTTGAGTTTGTAAAAACTCTTGTTTTTAAGTTTTTATCCAAATTAAAACAGTTTCATTTAAAAATGATATTTAAATCTAATATAATTTGCAATGTCATAATTTCCTTAATTAATCAATTTATGCGTTATTTTATATAAAATTACACATAGCAAGTGTAATACATTTCTACAAGTAAAAGAATAAATAGTAATTTAATAGCAATCTCAAGTTAAAGAAGAATGAAAGAATGACATCTTTTCAAAGCTAAATTGTAAATGAATGCATAAGAGAAAAAGAAATAATTGGTATAAAAATACTAAGCTCAGAAAGAACTTCTTCGGTATAGGTTGGATAAATGTTTTTAACTTTGTAACTCACATAATACTAAATAAAAAATAATGATTAGAGATTGAAAAGGCAGTAAAATTTTTCTTAAAAAGAAAAAAAAAATTAACCCTTGAAAGCTAATAATCCACACTGAGAGGTAATAATGCTGTTACTTAAATATTTTGAGGATCTCCGATACAAGCGGCTAGCTTAGATTTATCCTATTTGAATGGGTTTAACTCATTTTCATAATTCTTTTGGTTATCATACACATACATGTGTGTAAGTTTAGATTTTGGTGGTTTACAGTAATTTTCCTAAATACAAATGCAAAGCGAGCTGCAAATAATATTTGTTACATAGTTTTGTTATTTGTGTTACTAACTAATGAATTACTTATTTGCAGTTTTTATTAATCCTGTAATTACTTATACTATTTCTTCTAGGACTTTTTTAAATGGTGCCGCATCATGCCCTTTTTGAAATTGGCAAAATGCACCGTGCCTTAAAAAAAGTAGTTGAAATTCACCTGTAGTTGTAGCCAGAGATTTCTTGTAAAAATATTCCCCATTCAACAGTATTTCTAAATTCATGTGGCCAAGATCTCGCAAAAACATAGAACTTTATTTCTTTAGAAAATACAGGATATTATTAAAATATGTTCAATTTGTTATTCATAAAATTATTAAAAATTAAGGACACTTTATTCATCATACTAAAAATTATTCTTTTTTTCCCCCCTTATATCATTACTAAACACATTACTAATATATTTCCTCATGAAATAGTACCCTTTTTTGGAACTAGCATCCTGTCCCTTTTCCTTTCTAAAATGAATACTACATTATTATCATTTTAATAATTAAGTCTTAAAAATGTATAATATGTTCCTAATTAGAGAGTTAATTGTTTAATAATTATTAATTTGAAGTAGTGTTAACTATTTAATATAAAATACAGTTAATAATTTTAATGTTAAATATCACTAGTATTTATAAAGTTTTACATAATTATTACAATATTAATGTATATACAGGGTGACCACAGACCTGGAAAACAGGGAAATGTCAGGGAATTTAAGATTTCTGGAAATATCAGGGAATTTTACTTAAAATCAGGGAAAAATGTGTTGTCATTTTTCTTTTTCTGTAATAGTGCGAACGGTCTTTCATTACACATTTTCCATTCGAAGCACGGCTACTTCTCAATTTAAGTTGGAGCGGTGAAGGAGAAAACGCTCTTATCTGATTGGCGCTGATGTCATGAAGGCACTTCTTCGGCTATGGGCAACTCAGTTGCTGCCCCGCTTCAGCCCGCTCCCGCTATCTTGCAATGCCTTGTTTATCTTGCTTTGAAAATGTGATTGTGTTGCTAAATGGTATTACTTTTTTATTGTGACTTTGCATCTGAATACGGAATAATCATTTTTCAATAATTGTTCATGCATTCATACACCTCAACATCAACGTTACAAAACGAAATTGCGTCTGCATACCGCGTGTTATTTTGGATCGGACTCCACTTGCGATCGGATGTGTGGACGGTCATATTTTCTCTTACTTGGATTTGGATAGAAACAATATTTATGGTGACGGGGTTTCAAGTCGATTGGTTTAATAATCTAGAGTTTAAGGATTGGATTAGAGAAGTGCCTAATGATGTGCATGTGCATAGAGCAAAATGCATAAAATGCCACTATTCATTTATGCTAAGTAATATGGGTTGGAGAGCACTTACGAGTCATGCTAACGGAGCTAAACATAAAAAAAGGATGAAAGCTGCATCACAGCCAAATATAACAAATTCATTGCTTTCCAAAAAAATTGCAAATGAGGAGAGTTTGAAAGTAGAAGAAGAATCAAAAAGTCCTTCCGGCCAGTGCCGGGAGGAAGAGGTAGCTTTCATATTCCTTATTTTAAAAAAGCCAACTTATATTATTCAAACACACGAAGCTCAATTAAGTGGAAACCAAATGTAGGAGATTCAATACTAATTTTTATCAATACTAAATCATTATGAATGAGAATTTCGCAAAATTAGTCAGCTTTATCCAAGCTGCTTTTATTTAAAGTAACTTATATTTCGCTGCCAAATTCGGCGATTTCTTAAAGTGCCTGCCATTTTAAGACAACATGGTGGATGAGGCTAACCAGTGAACTTGGTCTAGACCTTAGTAATTGCTGTGCACATGATCACTCACATCGGAATCGGTTGATACATACGAGTGCTGTCGCAGGCAAAAAATCAGATTTTTCAAAATGTCACCCACGTTAGAAATTGAAACTGCTATATCTGAGCCATTTTTTAAGATAAAGACAAACAAAAAATGCTCCTGAATCCTTATATCAAGGTCAAATACTTAAGAAATAAACCTTTTTCAATTTCTAATTTTTTTGCACCTCACTTTAAATATATATTTTTTTAATTTAATGGCCGCCATTTTGAAACCTAGATGGCTGATGAAGCTGGCCAGCGAACTTGGTCGAGATATTGATGTATACTATCCACATGCCTTCTTCCATCGAAATAGGCGAATACGTGTGGTATCGAGAGACAAATACAAGATCGTTTCAAAGTGTTAGCCATGATAGAAATTCAAAGTGCTATAATTCAACCACTTTTTAAGATATAAACAAAAGAACAAATTTTCAGAAACAAAAACTGCTCCAGAATCTTTGTATCAAGGCCAAACACATAAAAAAAAATCTTTTTCATTTTCCAATTTTTTAATACCTCATTTTAAATTTTAAATTACATTTTTTTTTTAAATGGCAACCCTTTTGAAACAAGATGGCGAATGAAGCTGGCCAACAAACTCGGTCGAAACATTGGTATGTACTATGTACAGACCAAGTTACATTCAAATCGTCATAAATACTCCTGTTATCGCGTGACAAAAATCAGGGCGTTTCAAAATGTCAGCCACGCTAGAAATTCAAAAGCTATAACTCAGCCATTTTTTAAGATATAGACGAATTAAAAACTGCTCCCGAATCTTTTTATCGAGGTCAAACACATAAGAAAAAAATATTTTTTCAATTTTCAATTTTTTGGTACCACATTTCAAATTTAAATTTTTCTTAAAATTTTAAATGGCCGCCATTTTAAACAAAAATGGCGGATGAAGCTGGCCAACGAACTCAGTCGAGACATTGGTCTGTACTATGTATAAACGAAGTTACATTCAAATCGGTTCATAAATACCCTTTTTATCGCGTGACAAAATTCAGGACGTTTCAAAATGTCAGCTTCGCTAGAAATTCAAAATGCTATAACTCAGCCATTTTTTAAGATATAGACGAAACAAAAACTGCTACGGAGTCTTTGTATAAAGGTCAAATACATAAGAAAAAAATATTTTTCCATTTTCAATTTTTTGGTACCACATTTTAAATTTTAATTTTTTTTTTAAATTTTAAATGGCCGCCATTTTGAAACAAAATGGCGGATGAAGCTGGCCAACGAACTCGGTCGAGACATTGGTATGTACTATGTACACACCGAATTACGTCGAAATTGGTTCATAAATACGAGAGTTACAGTGTGACATAGGTCAGATATATATATATATATATTGATATATATATATATATATATATATATATCAATTTTGAACGGAGGGTGGTTTCGGGGTCTGGGGGTCATGATCGATGAAAATATACCAAAATTTTTTGAAATCGCTTTCCTCCGAACGGCTGCAATAGGTAGCTTTTTGTAAAGAAAGCTACCTAAAACTGATCCTACTACTGCAAATATGTGGCTTTGTTCTGAGCTAGAGATCTGCACGGGCTCAGGCCTATTTTCATTCACGGCACTCGGGCTGGGTCGGGCCTAACTTAATTTTTCTGTACTGAGCCGGGCCTGGTTTCATTCCTAGTCTTCATGGTCCAAAATTTTCAGTCCTAGTTTTAAGCCAGCCCGTATGAAAATCATTGTCTCAGCGTAGCCTGGTCCATTTAAAGGTCAGTTAAATTAAGCCTGGCGCAAAAGTTTTTGCAAAAAATGCATACATTTTTGAATCGCCATTATTCTACACTTAAACATTAAAATTTATTATTTTTAAAGAATAGTAGACTTCTACGCATATTAAAATATAGTAAAATGTGTGAAAAGGAACCTGCGTATGACGGAACCTTGTTTTAAACTGTAAAACATGTTGGTCCATGCAAAATTAATATACTAATAAGTAGGAAAAGAATATATAATGCATTTACACTTGCTAAGAAGGGAACTTGTCTATAACGCATTTTTTTTTTCTTTTCTATGCAATTCCGTCTTAGAAGATTTTACTGTGAAGCATTTTTCAGGTTTTTAACACTTCTATACATGGAATATGGATTAACAATATTAATGATAACTAAAACATTTACATACAAGAAATAGAGATTCATTAAAAAAATAAATATCGCTGCCTGCGGCACTTCTATAAAAATGAAAATTATAAACATGAAAAAAAAAATAAGATAAATATCTTTGGTCAGAAATCCTCATACGAGACAAATTTTTAACCAATTCGACGTAAAAATCAATGTTTTGTAGAAGTTCATTCGGGCCGGGCTCGGGCCGAACTTTTAAATTTTTTATCGGGCCGGGCCAATATTATTTTTTCTACGGGCCGGGCCCGGGTCGAATTTTTTTTCTCTATGAGTCGGGCCGGGCCCGGACCTGGAAATATCGCCCCGTGCAGACCTCTATTCTGAGCCATCAACTTAGAGTTCCTCATCCGATAACAAATTAGCTGTTTCATCTAAAACTTTACAGAAATTTTTCATTAGTAACCAAGTAACAAAAGCAGAAATTCTTTGGTGCATTCAAACAATGACACACAAATCCATGCGATCAGCAAGTAAAGATGTGATGCTTTTTAGAGCTATGTTTTCAGATAGCGAATTAGCGCAAAAAATGCAGTTGCAAAGAACAAAGATTGCATATCCCATCCTTTATGGTATAGCCCCTTATTTAAAAGATAGTTCATTAACAAAATTGGCTCAATGTAAATATTATACCATTGGATTTCACGAATCGTTGAATGAAGTTTCTCAAAAGACCCAAATGGATGTGAATATCATATTTTGGAATAAAGATGATTCTGGGGCAAGTACAAAATTTTTCACTTCTTCATTTTTGAGCCGTGCCACTTCTGGCAACATAAGAGAAACTTTTAAGCAAGCTCTCTCTCCTCTAAATATGAAATCCATTTTACAAATTTCAATGAATGGCCCAAATGTGAACCATTAATTTTTTAAAGATCTGAAAGTGAACATAGAGATTTTAAATGTTGGTACCTGTGTTCTCCATCATGGTGCCTTTAAAGCTGACATGTGATCAAAAAATTGGTCTGTTGTAGAGTTTTTGAGAGTGTTATTTAATTTATTTAAGGATCTGCCTGCACATCGGGCAATTTATACTGAATTATCCGGATCGAAATGCTTTCCGAAGAAATTTTAGGCTGTACGCTGGCTGGAAAATGGTGACATTGCTCAGTGAGTAATATATCAGGGAAAAGTTAAATATGTCAGGGAAATTGAAAATTATATTTTTGTGGTCACCCTGATATAATATTATTATATGATACTAACTAATGAAATTACTGATTTGCAGTTTTTATAATTTCTGTAATTACTAACTAATAATTATAATTTTATTAATTAAAGTGTAAAAACATAGATTATGTTAGCAATTAGTGGTTTAATTGTTTTGGAAACCTAAAACTCTTGGTAGCTATTGCGTATTTGAACGCTGGGGAAAAAAACATAAAAATCCGATTTAAATAAAAAAAATCATGATTTTTTTACACCCTACTTAACAGGGTTCCCAGCATCATGGAAAGTCATGGAATTTCAATGTAGTCAGGGAAATTTCAAAATATATAGGAAAAGTCAGGGAATTTACAGATATTTTTTAAAAAGTCTTGGAGAAAAAATGAAAAATGACGCGAAATTCATCAAATAGTCTCCAGAAAAAAATTGCTAATTTTGACAAAGGATTGCAAAAATAAGTAGCAAATTTCGTTATATGCCTGTTTGACCAGGGAAAGTCAGGGAATTTTTTGAGATTTGGTCATGGAAAGTCAGGGAATTTGCCAGTCATGTTTTGCTGGGAACCCTGCTTAAGAACAGAAGTTTCAAAATTCCGCACTAACAGGGAGTCAATAACAGAGATTTTAAAATTCGTTTAAAAAAATAAACTTCCAAAATTATTATTGAATAAATAATCAAAAATATTAACAATTTCTTGGCTATCAAGTCGACATAAGAAAAGGAGTTTCAAAATCCAGTACTAACACAGGATCATTATAACAGACAACAGAGACTTTAAAATTTGTTTAAAGACTAAACTTTTTTTTAAAACTGCACTGTATCGGGTCATCGTCTAAGAATGGAGTTTTAAAATTCTGTGCTAACGGCACATTTTAAAAATTAGTTTAAAAAATAAACTTCCTAAATTTTATTATTGAATAATCAAAAATATTAAACAATTTCTGAGATATCAGTATGCTGTAAGAGCGGGAGTTTCAAAATTCCGCACTAATGGAGGAATCATTATAACAGAGAATTTAAAATTCATTTAAAAATAAACATCCTAAATTATTATTTAATAAATAATCAAAAAGATTTAAAAAATCTGTGTTATCAGGTTGTCATAAGAAAGTGAATTTCAAAATCCTCCTCTAATGAGAGATCGTTATAATAAAAGTTGAAACAATCAATGACATTAACAAAATATTTCCTTTCCAATGGATATAATAGTGATTTGTAACTGAACTAAAATCTACCGACAAAAGAGAAATTTCAGTGGCGAAATTCAGAAAAACCGGCTTTCAGTACTATCTTTTTACAGTGCAGTGTAATAAAAGCAAGCTTCTATTGTCCCTCCTAACTTACTCCATTCACCATATTTCATGGAAAAGGATGACTCATGATGTATTTCATTCATTAATTTACGATCGGCAACACCTAATTCCCTAAATTATGGTAATTGGTTAATTTGATTTCAATCGCTCTTTTTGATTAATGATCAAATCCATTTTTAACAGATTTCAGAAAAAGGAAGTGGTCATCAATTTACACGTATGTACCATAAAATGCTGATTGTAAGCCTCTCTCTCTCTCTTCCCCCCCCCCCCCCCCCCCACACACACACACAAATTTTTTTTTTTTTTTTTTCAAAGCAAAAGAAGTTAATTTTGGAGGGGGTCTTATTTATAATCAAGATTTCTTTTTTTTTTTTTTTAAGTTATTAAAAATGGTTTTTTATCATTATTTTAGAAGTAAATAAGGCAAATACAGGGCCAAGAATCTTTCGTATTTCGGCAAGTTTTCAATTTGTAAAAGAAATATCTAAATTCTCCTTTCATCCCTCCCCCCTTAAATCTCTCCAACAAAACCCCTAAACAAAATTTTAAAACTTTATTTTTTTTTTCAAATTTACTTCTTTATTTCTTATTTTATTTATTGCAACAATATTTAATCAATAGCCTTAATCTCCCCCCCCCCAAAAAAAAAAAACTGCTTCCCTCTTTGCCCCTTCTCTTCTGGTATCAAACATGCATAATTTAACCTATAAAACTATTTATTTTTAAATTTCTTTTTTGACCTGTTTACACTATAGTAACTAGTAACATACAAATGAATAATACATCACTTAAATTATCATTATAAATTAGTATAATATTAATAAAAATACAAATAAAACATCGAAATAAAAATCTCTTGATTATAGTTTGGCAATAGATTTTTGATCGACTGAATAACTAAGTAGTACCAAATTAAATTATATTAATTTACATTACTATGTTTACATCTTGAATTTGCTTAAAAACAATTTAAAAGAAAAACTGATTTAATTCAATGATTTTTTTTTTTAAATCAATTTATTTAAATCGTGATTTTAATCATGATTAAAATCAAACTGATTTAAACCAATGAGCCCTGAAACAAAGCATGCATGCTTCTTCAAAAAATGTCTCTGACGTTCAAGAATTATGCGGTTTGTGCCAAATTTGAACTTGAATTTAAAAAATATATAAAAATTGACTACTTTTCAATTAAATACCAAGTAACATCCATTATCACAATTTTCAATGCTTTCTATAATTTAAATTTTTAAAGCTTAAAATCTAAAATTCTGCAAGAATTTCTTGGAATATTATTTTTCTTCAATTATTAATAAAATGTTTAAAAAAAATTTGTAAATAATATTATTTACTATGTAGACATTTCTGCAGATACTAAATTTTCTTGCCGGTCACCTGTTGGCAACCTCTGCTTTAAGAACATTGATTTCTTTTTTTTTTCTTTCAATGGAAATAAATTAAGGCAAATTTTAAATTAAGTTGCTTGTTTTTCTTTTTACCTAGACTGTTATTCATTAGATGTCTTTGAATGTAAATAAGTTTAAAATGATAAGTCATTGTTAAAAAGTTTCATGTTTTGTATATTGCAGCGTTGAAATTGGAGAAAGTGTTAGAGGTGAAGATGTTTATATCATACAAAGTGGTTGTGGTGAAGTTAATGACAATCTTATGGAGCTTCTAATTATGATAAATGCTTGCAAAATAGCATCGGCTTCAAGAGTAACAGCTGTAATTCCTTGTTTTCCATATGCCAGACAAGACAAAAAGGATAAAGTATTCAATTTTATGTCATATGATTACTTTACTGTATATTTTAGACATATTCTAAAAGACGATAATGATACTGAATGTACTATTAGAATTAATTGTGATTTTAAAAAAAAATTTCAGAGTTCGTACAAATTTAAAATGAAAAAAAATTACAATTTTCAATACTTTATATATTGAAAAGCCCATACCTTAAAAATACTTTTTTTTACTGACAGTAAAAGTATGGTTTTTAAATATACAGGGCAGTCCATAATCAACTCAGCAAAAAAAATTTCTTGTTAACTTTTGAACCAATAATCAATACTTTTAGTTTTATATTTAAATTAAATAAAATTCAAAATATGTAAAGTGTGTTCATAACCCAAAAAAAAAAAAAGGAATAAGTATTTTTTTTTTATTATTAATGATCATTTGAAAATGTATGTAGTTTTTTGTTATAAATTGCATTGAACACAACAGGGCTGATACATTGATGATTCTAATTCTATCCTCTTTTTTTACTTTCTGAATGTTTTCTCAATACTTGTTGACTTTCCTGTTTTAGCATGTTTCCTAGGCATTACCAATTTTGCAATCTTCTTTGTTTAATTTAAATAATCATTTCTTGAAATTAAAATGTGATTGAAGCTAAAGTGTGAGGTTCATTCTTCTAGTTAGAAAAATGTGCCTGAACCAAAATATGGTTTGCTGAATCAAGCATTTTTTTTTTTTTTTTCAATTACTATACCTTTTTTCTGCATCTGTTTCATTTCAAGTATCTCCTTTTTTGTTTTATAGATTGTCAAAAAGAGTTTTTAAAAAATTATATTTCTGGGTTCTAGCAATTCAATGCTAAAAGTGCATGGCAGAGATAAACAAAAAAGTGCTGGATGTTGTGCATTTATATTGAATCACTATTCACATATTGTCTTGTTTTAATGACAGTAGTAAAGAGTATTGTAAATTGTCTTGAGAAAGTGAAAGATATTGGAATTCTTCAGAGAAAACCAAAAATATTTGAAATATTACCACTGACAGTGACAGGAATGCCACTGACACAATTCTTTATTTTTATTTATTTTATTTATTTATTTATTTTACATTTCTCACAAGGTTGTATTTTAAATTATTTTACAGTCCAAAATTTCAGTACCAAAATTCAGTATCTAGTCATAGACTAACTGTTTTGTAACAAGTTATTATCTTGCTCATTTTATTACCTGTTTGAGATTAAAGCTCCAGATAGACGTATCATTCTATTCCGCTCTCTTTGTTCTGGTTACAGCATTTTTCGTCTTTAATGGCTTTACAAAGAAAGTGCTGGACATCCTGCAGGTGGGAGAAGTTTCCTTCAAATTTGATCTTATCTCTTTTTCATCGTTGAATTCCCCGTCCTTTTGTTATAAACGACATTTTATTGCTTTAGAATGACAGTAAGCACTTTTCCTTTCTAAACGTAGCCTAAACCTCCCCATTGAGGAACTGAATTCTAATCAACTCTCATTCCATAGAAATAACTGTTAAAATAGAGAGGAGATTGAATCATTCGAAAAATTGTGAAATTACTGAAAAAATTCCTTCCTGTAACATTAAATTGTTTTGTTTATGCATCACATATTTCATAGACTTATAAGTATATAAATACTTATATATATTTTTAAATTATTGATTTTATTAAATTTAAGCCCTTGTAATTTACTGTAATTATTTTTAATTTGTTTTTAACCCTCTGACAATCTTGCAAAAGGGCACAATTGTAATGTTGTTTTCTCTGCATTTTTTTAAATGCTAAAAAAAAAAGATGATTCTTTCAACATTATATAAAAAAAACATAATTAAAAATATGAATGTAATCCTTGAGAGTATTAATCATTGTTCAATGTATTAAAAATCCATTAAACCTACAGAATTATATTAGTTTAAATATTGCTGGTATTGCCGTGAAACCTGGAGCTTAGTGAACGTATTAACACAGGCTTGTCAGTGAGAGGGTTAAAAGTGCTGTATTTGGCACATCTTTAATTGACACCTTTAAAAAAAATGTGTACCACTTTTGTTTTTAGACCCTTCTCAAACAGTTTCCACTTTCTTTCGAAAGTGCTTATGTCCTTGTTTTTCATTTCTTAGGGCCCTTAAAACAGGGTTTCTAGCTACCTGGATAACCTGGGAAAGTCAGGAAAATTTACCATTCCAAAGGAAAAGTCAGGAAAATTTGAAAACTCTGAGAAACAGTTACAAAAATTTAAAACTTCTAGGAAAAAATTTTTTACTATAAAAAACTAAGGATTTGAAATTGTAGTGTGTGTAGGCCAGGAAAATCAAATTTTGCTCTTTATAAATACTGTAAATAGAGTATTTCAACCTGTCGTGCAAATAATTTTGCCTACTCCTTTTAAATCAGAAATTTTCAACTCGAGCTTCACTGAAACTTTGCACTGACTGTTGAAGGACTGATTAGATATTTTAGTCTGATCACTTATCTTTGTTTTGCAAGTGAACATTTGTTCTAGGTTAATTTATTATTTGTATTACAATATGTCGAAGCAAACTGTATTTAACCGTGACTGATGTGATAAGAATTGCATTTTGGTGAAATGGGTTGAACCTGATTCTAAAAGTGTGTATGTTTAGCCTGTAAAATATTCAGCAATTTGTAAATTTTGCAAGAATTTGTTATTCAGTAGTCAGGAAAATCTTCAAAGAAACTTGAAACAAGTAGTAAAAATTGTGAAAGTATTTGTGGATCCCACAACAATAAAATCTGTCCGCAGACTATAAAAGTATATCAAAATTAAGATAAAATTAACAAAATATAGTGAAATTTAATAGAATTTTGAGGAATAAACAAAGATAGTTATTTAATAAAAATACTTTTATTTGATTTTTTAAGATTGACGATTCTGCAAAAAATATGAAATTGCAAAATATTATTTTTAAGTGGGTTGAAATTTAAAAATAATTTAAAATTTTGAAATTGAATTACATTTTGATTATTTTAGATTTGTTTAAAAATATTTTACTTAAGGAAATCGTTACAATGTAATGTAATTCTAAACAGATTAGTTTTCTTTTTCAGAATCAGTTGAGAAAGTTCCACTCTTAAATTCACAACTTTAAATTTTTTGTGTATAACATCACAAAATCTCAATACCTGGAAATTTTTCTCCAGAACCTGAAAAAATCAGGGAAATTTGTAGCTGGTCTGGAATAGATACCCTGTATAAAAGTACTTACCTTTCACCAATAGTCCTTAAAAATCCTTATTTTTTCTTTGTATGTGGTTTTCAAGTGCTCAAATTTCCATCGGATAGTTTATAATAATAATAATAAATTCTATTACTTATTTTTATATTGTCAGAAATATATACATAAATTAACTTGGATGGTTCACCTGTTTTCGCAACTTAGGCCAAAAACCTAGGTGATTCACCTGATGGCAGTGTATCTCATAATTTGTTTAATTTCTTTGTGTTGTTTTCTTTATATTACTGACACTGCACTGTTATTCAAGAGTGTTCAAAACAAAAGACCTTATTTTGTTACCCTCTATCATTGTGAGTTTTGAATCTTCGTTTACCTTTTTTTCTTTTTAACATTATTTTAAAGTGGTTGAAATGAGAATCAATATCAGTTGCTAAAAGGCAAGTTTCTTGGATAAATGGCTACTTAACATAAAGATGTATATCTTCTGATATTCATCAAAAGAAGAAAAAAAATCATTTATGTATATAAAAATAAATAAATAAATAAAAAAATACAGAAATATTTTAATGAACCTGTGATTACCCAGGTTCCCTTTTTTATTTTTCAGATATCCAAGCCTGCTTCTACATTATCTGTGAGTAAAATAAAATAAGCTTTTTATTAAAAAATAAAAAAGAATATTTTATTGAATGATCTGTAAGATCAGATGTGAAATGTAAGATGAACTCTTTTTGCTTCTATAATTAATTGTAAGATAAATATCTATCTCAATAACTTTATCTCATAAATATCTTCTACTCAGTTCTATTAAAAGATACTAGCTGCAATTGGCGACCACTTTGGTCTTTCTTAAATATATGCCAAGCATTGTAGCGGGTTACTTGGTTTATCCTATTCCAAATTAGAAGATTCTGATAGGGAAACGAAAAAATTCTTTCTTTACAATCATGGCAGCATTCCATACTTTTTTTTAAATGTATTTCATCTTAACAAACATTGCTTTACCAGGCATTTACACTTTATGTCCATTTGCTTATCTGCTGCAATACTTTTGCTAATGCAGATATTTAAAAATGTATTAAGTAATCTTCCATAATTGGGTCCGCTGCCAATTGCGCAGATGCCAACATCTCTGGAATGGTAGGATAAAATACGGTAGGTAACAAAATTGCGAATTTCGTCAGCCACCCACGAAAAAAAATCATGAATTTTGTCAAGTGGTCACGGACAGGGGGGGGGGGGGGGGGGGATTGCATATTAGTCGGTCGGTCACAGTGAAAAAAAAAATCTCATAATTAGTTGATCAGTCACAAAATTATATTTTTACTTTCTTTCTATTCTATCTTTACAAGAAAAAAATATTGGATTCGTGAAAATTTTTGAATTCCGGTTTTCGACAGATTTATACATTTTAGGGTTCGGAGATCATGAAAACATGTTTTTACAATATGTCTGTCTGTCTGCCTGTGTGTGACACAAATTTTGTGGGCACTCTATCTCAAGAACTAATGAACGGGATTTAATAAAACTTTACATTCAATTAGTCCCTCATATAAATTGATGCTGATTACTTTTTGGTGTAAATCGCTTAGCAGATAGCACTGCTATGCTGCATTATTTATGATTTCCACAATGGCTATATTTCAAGAACTCAAGCACGGATTTTCAGATCCAGTTCTTGATATAATTTGGTGCTGCTAACTTTTTGGTGTAAATCGTCCAATATGTGGTGCTGTTATGCTGCATTATTCATGATTATCGCAATAGCTCTATCTCAAAAACTAATGTCCGAATTTTCATCAAACTTCAGATTCAGTTAGTCCTTGATATAATTTGGAGCTGATAACCTTTTGGTTTAAATTGACCAATAGGTGACGCTGTTATACTGTGTTGTTCATGAATATTGCAATAGCTCGGTCTCTGGAACTAATGCACGAATTTTCATCAAATATCATATTTGGTTAGGCGCTGATATAAATTAGTGCCGTTTAGTTTTAGGTGTGAATCGTCCAACAAGTGGCGCTACTATGCTGCATTTTTCACTATTTTCCACAATACCTGTATCTCAAGAATCATTGCATGAATTTTCATCAAACTTTAGATTCAGTTAGTCCCTGATATAAATTGATCTTGATAAGTTTTTTGTGCAAATTGGCCAACAGGTGCCACGGCTATATAGAACTTTTCACGATTTACGCAATAGCTCTATCTCAGAAACTAATGCATGGATATTCATCCAACTTCAAATTGAATTAGAAGTTCACGTAAGTTGTTGTTGATTAGAGTTTGGCCCGGTAGCAGAAAGTTCGAGACGCGCGACGTGCGTCGCAGATTTATTTTGGACCTTGCAGATAAATTTGCCAAGTTTAAAAAAAAAAAGTATTTCCTTAAAAAAAAAAAAAAAAGTACGAAAATTCTGACAAAAAATATCGCGAATTCGGCAAATGGTCGCCGAAAAATATCAATTTCGTCAATCGTTCGCGTAAAAAATTGGTAATTTATAGCCAAAGGGTCGCTGTAAAAACGCGAATTTCGTCAAAAGAGACAGGAAAAAAAACATGAATCTCGTCCCAGGGTTGTAGAAAAAATGCAAATTTCTGTCATAGGATCGCGGAAAAAACACGAATTTCGTCAAAGGATAGCGGAAAGAATGCGAATTTAATAAAAGGATCGCGGAAAGAACGCGAATTTAGACAAATGATTGTGGGAAAAACGCAAATTTAGTCAAACGATCGCGAAAAAACGCAAATTTATGTCAAAGGATCGCGAGCAAACGCAAATTTATGTCAAAGGATTGCGGAAAGAAGGAGGAATTTTGTCAGAAGATCTCGAAAAGCGTAAATTTCTGCCAAAAGATTGCTGTACAAACTTGAATTTTATCCAAAAATCCCGAAAAAACGTGGATTTCGTTCCAGGGGCGCAAAAAAACGCAAATTTCTGTCACAAAATCGTGGAAAAAATGCAAATTTCTGTAAAACAATCGCGAAAAAACTTAAATTTTTGTAAAACGATCGCGAAAAAACTCAAATTTTTGTAAAACGATCGCGAAAAAACTCAAATTTCTGTAAAACGATCGCGAAAAAACGCAAATTTCTGTCAAAGGATCACGAAAAACGCAGATTACTGTCAAAGGATCACGAAAAAAGGAAAATTTATGTCAAAAGATCGGAATTAAATTTGCGGAATTTCGTCAAAAATCGCAAAAAGTGCAAATTTCTGCCAAAGGATCGCTGTAAAAACGCGAATTTCGCCAAAAGATCCCGGGAAAAACGTGAATTTCGTAACAGAGGTGCGAAAAAACGCAAATTTCTGTCACAGAATCGCAGAAAAAACACGAAGTTCGTCAAAGAATCGAGAATAAAATACGAAGTTCGTAAAGGATCGCGAAAAAAAGCTCATTTATGTCAAAAGATCGCGAAAAAACGGCAAATTTCTTCAAAAGATCGCGAAAAAAACGAGGAATTTCCTCATAAGATCGCAAAAAACAGCAGATTTCGTCAAAAGATATCCAAAAACGGCAAATTTCGTCAAGACATCGAGATAAACGGCATATTTCGTCAAAAGATCGCTAAAAAAACCCAAATTTCATCAAAAGTGCCTAAGAAAAACACATAATTAGTGCCGGTAGTGGATTTCCCCCCCCCCCCCCGTTGTAACCTTTCGGAAATTTTGCTGTGAATTTCAGAATTTTTTCTTTCTTTTCTTTTCTTTCTTTTTTTTTTTTTTTTACTCAGAATCACCCATAGTATTAATTAGTAAGAACGCTGTTTATTTTAATACTCATAATGGTTGTACATAAAAAAAGTAACACGCTACTCCCGCAGACAATTTTCATCCCACTAAATTGCTGTCGCAGACACAACCATAACTTTCTGCTACTGGGGAGTTTGGCATAAATCACCTAACCGGTGGCACTGCTGTGCTGCATTTATCAGGAAGTATTAACATGTATGAGATAGAAGAAAATTTTGGGATTGGCATATCTGACTAGTTTTGCTCTGTAAGGATTTAAAAAAATAATAATAATTCCATTTTTATTATTAAAAAAAAAAAAAAAAAAAAAAAAATTTAAAAATGAAGATGATTTTTTCTTTTTTTTTTTTTTTTTTTTTTTTAATGAATACAAAAGTTGTAAATGATTCAGAGAGTGTAAGAAAAATCAGGGGTGATTGTGCTCCGGGTGTAGCCCGGATTTCCGGGTTTTTCGGTCGATCCTTCCGGGTTTATGAGATCGTTACGTTTAGCGGAAAATTCGGACATTAAAAAATATCGCGAATTTCGGCAAATGGTCGCCGAAAAAAATCAATTCCTCAATCGTTCGCTGATTAAAATCGAGAATTTCGTTAAAGGATGGCGAAAAAAGCACGAATTTCGCAATATCACGCAAAAAACATTAATTTCTTTAAAGAATCGAGGAAAAACGAGAAATTCGTCAAAAGACCGTTGAAAAAACACATAATTAGAACTGGGAAGGATTTTGCCCATCGCGGAATCCGGGAGAAAATGCGATTTTCGTCAAAAGATTGCAGGGGATAACGCGATTTTCGTCAAAAGTTTGCGGGGGGAAAACGCGATTTTGTCAAAGGATCCTTGGAAAAACGTGAACTTCGTTAAAGGATCGCGGAAAAAAACTAATTTCTTTAAATAATCGCGAAAAAACCCGCAAATTTCACCAAACGATCGCGGAAAAAACGCGAATTTTGTCAAAGAATCTCGAAATAAAACAAATTTCGTCTAATGATAAAGGAAATAAACACAAATTTCGTCAAAGGATCGCAAAAAAGTGCAAAATTCGAAAAGAATCGCGAAAAAAACAAGATTTTCTTCAAAGGATCGCGGGGAAAACGGAAATGTTGCCAAAGGATCGCGGGAAAAACGCAAATTTCATTAAAGGATCACGAAAAAAAAACAATTTCTTCAAAGAATCGCGAAAAAAACGCGAATTTTGTCAAAAGATCGCGGGAAAAAACACGATTTTCGTCAAAGAATCGCTAGAAAAACGGAAATATCGTCAAAGGTTCGCAGAAAAAACACAAATTTTGTTAAAGGATCACGGGGGGAAAAAACATGAATTTCTTTAAAAAATCGCGAAAAAACACAAAAATCGTGGAAAAAACGCAAATTTTGTGAAAGGATAAGCAGAAAAAAACACATTATTAGAACCAGGAGTGATTATCTCCCCACCTTCTCTTCTGTAACCTTTCAGAAAAGTTGCTGTGAATTTCAGATATATATATTTTTTTTTTTACTCAGAATCACCCCTGGTATTGTGTTATCCATCTCAATCTCAGTACAAAAATGTCCAGAATTGCATATCTGTGATGTGTAATACCCAAGATGAAACAAGGAAAAAGAAATTTACCTTGTGTAAAAGTAAAGCTTTAAAAATAGATTTTTATTTATTTTTTTCTAATACTTAGCCACTTAAAAGTAAAATTGGATTGGTTTTGACATTCTTTTACTGTTTTCAAATAACTAGATATGACTTGCATTAAATCTACTAAGAGATAACTCTTAACCACATAATTTGTACTTGTTTCATGAGTACTTAGAATAAATTCATTTACTGAATATACAGTTCGAACTTTGCATATAACAAGATAAATTGCACTCTCCATTTGATGAAGTCATTTAGCTTTCAGTGAAATTAACATAAGTTTACCAAATTATGTTTTTCTGCAATTGTATATTTCAAACAATAGCAGAAATATGTCATTTGATTGTCATGCTGTTGCAGCATCAGTTGTTATGTAAATTGATATTGGTATATTTTGCCTCGATAATTTTCAGGGTTTTTCACTTTGTATCGATTAATTTTCAGGGTTTTTCACTCTGAGTCACAATCACCCCTGAAAAATATAAGTTTGGAAAAATTTTGTACAGCTCCTGAAATGCTAATATTTTACTTGTGAATAGTGTCCAAAACTCTTGAAATTTTACTAGTTTACTCCTGATACAGTCTTTACAGTATTGACGTCCAGGGGTGCAGAAAATGTTTCCACTTCCAGCATTTCCCCCAATCCACATGAAAATTTCCCCAAAATTTTACGGTGTGTTATAGGTAAATGCATTATCGTAGGTGTGAAAAATTTATTTTTCCAATATTTCTGAACTTATCTGCGAGTATATTTGGCAGGGGTGATTCTGAGTGAAAAAAAAATTCTGAAATTCATAGCAAATTTTCTGAAAGGTTACAGCAGAGTGGGGGAAAATCTACTCCCAGCATTGTTTTTTTTTTTTTTTTCACGGCCCTTTGACGAAATTCGCGCTTACTTCACCCTCTTTTGAAGAAATTTGCGGTTGTTTTGCGATCGCTTGGTGAAATTTGCGGTTGTTTCGTGATCTTTTGACAAAATTTGAAGTTTTTTGCGATCTTTTGATGAAATTTGTGGTTGTTTCGCGATCTTTTGTCAAAATTTGCCGTTTTTTCGCGGTCTTATGACGAAATTTGCCTTTTTTTTTTTTTTTGCGATCTTTTGATGAAATTTGCGGTTTTTACGCGATCTTTTGATGAAATTTGCGGGTTTTTTTTTTTTTTTATATATCTTGTGACGAATTTGAGTTTTTTCCGTTATTCTTGGACAGACGTCGTTGTATTTTTATGTTCGAATTTTCAGATTGGTGAACGATTTTTTTTTAAAATTTTCGGAACCGAATGCCTTATTTTTTTTTTTTTTTTGGAAAATTCGGAACAGAATCACCCCTGATATACGGTACATATTATTCTGAGATCGATTTTGTGAAGGTCACCGTATGGATCTTTTTATTTGTAAGGAAATTTTTCTATCTCAGGGAATTATGGCCTTTGTTGTTGCAATTGAAATCAATTGTATATGTTTCTGCAAAATTTCCCCAGGTGGTTAAAATTTCCCCCGATCCTAGATCGCCGGATCGGACATATTCTGCACCCCTGTTGGCGTCTGTGGTCACTCTCGGCAAAAAATCTCGAATTTCGTCAAGCAGTCACGGGGGGAAAGGTTACATAATTAGTCAATCGGTCATAAAGGGGGGGGGGGGGAATCACATTATTTGTCAATCTGTCACAATTTTTTTGCTCTGTACCTATTTAAAAAAATTCCATTTTTATAAATTTATTTTCAAAAAATCACTTATATTTTAAAAGTAAAAGTAAATTAAGTAATTGTTTCTATTCTTTTTTTTTTTTTTTTTTTTTTTATGAATATAAAAGCTATAAGGGGATAAGGATTCAGAGAATGTAAAAAATATAGTTTAAAAAATTTTGATACAACTCCTGAAATGCTAATATTTTACTCCTCCAAAACTCCTTGATACAGTCTGTACAATGTTGGAGTCTGTGCAATTGGTGTATTAGTCTTTAATGATATCCACATTTGCTTTAAACCATGTTGTTGCTAATGTCTTTTTTATTTCATGCTAACTGGCTGTAGACTTTATTATGGCAGATTAGAAAATCTATCATTATTCTCATCTTATCGCCTTGGACAGTGTATCATAATCGGCCTGTAAACTAATTGATGCATTTTAGAAACTATTGTTTGGTGAAACATAAAACATCTTGGAAGCCACTTGTGATACACATTCCCTTTAAACCATATTTGCTTCCAGCATCGCCCACTTTCACCCTCAATGTATAATCTGTAAAATTCAAACTTTCTTCTAGATACTGATCTGTTTGATTTTCTCCCTCTTTGTTCTTTTTTCTTGATACTGTTCAAATATTGTAACTCACTAACTTCAACATTTATGCTTAATGTCTATAACTTTTAAAATGAATGCCAAGTAAATACACTGCACCAACTATGGCACCTATAATACTAATTATAGTAAACCTTCTTTTCTTTCTATAAACTATAATTAATATTTTATACTAGAAATTTTAAAGACAATTGCAAAAGCATTTATATATAACTGTATAATATAGATATATATGTGTGTATATTATATTTATATTGCATGTGATTAGAATGTATGTCTCATATTCATTCCGGCAAATACAACACACAGCCAAAAGTAAAACTGCTATCGTACATACCTTAGCTAAAAGCCGTCAATCTGATGTTATGTATTATGTAATTTGGAATATATATTGTGATATGGTTATTAGTAGATGTAATTAAGGCTTATTACTCATACTTACTTACATTTGTTACATATTTATTAACAAATGTATATTAAATTGCTGTTCTTAACACGATTGGCCATTGACATTGTAATTAAAAATAAGGTTGGAGATTTCGTTTTCCGTAATCTAGGTTGGCAATTTCATTTTCAGTGATCTATCTTCTGGCCATGAATAATACACAAATACCAAATTAAATGATTTGTTTTGAAATTTGTTTAATTAAATATTAGTACATGAGTTGGGTTTGTTTACATTTACATTTAACTTCGTCAAGGAAGATTCAGTTAGAAGAGGAGAAATAAAAAGAGAGGATTAGAATTTCATGGAGGAAATTCAACAAAATTATGTTAAACATTGGTTGGCTTATATGTCCAAAAAATTTTTTTTTACACCCGACAGCGCTGCAAAATTTATCGCTGGAGAACTTGCTTTGCGAATGATCACCTTCATGGTTTAATGTTTTTATCATTCACAATGAATGGATGTACTTTTGTCATTCATGATGAATGAATCTCTTGTATTTGTAGATTTTGATGGAATGACATATTGGGCTGTCAATCTAATTTCAGCTGAATTTATCGGAGAACATATGCATATTTGAATGTAACTCATCCCTCAAACATTAAATTTTTTAAACGATCTTTCTAAAAATGTAACCTTTATGCTATGCAGTTTTATTTGAAAAAATAATTTTGAGGTCACTCGACTTATGCTATATACTGTAGCATATACTATATACTACATGCATGTATGCTATATACTACAGTATAATATACTGTAGATATTAAAACTGCGGGGAACTTTTATCATAGCTGAATCCAATAGTACACTTCCCAAAACAGATTCCATCACTAAAAGTTTAAAACTTTTCATAAAAAAGGAAAATTAATTTCTTTTTTTTTTTTGACAAATATCTGGAGTTTTTTAGAAGATTGTGTGAATGATAATTGCATTTATTATAACATGTTTGTAACTCAAGAAATGTTTTATCCTATTAACTAGGTATAACTGTTAATGCACCTTTAAAATAAAAGTAATCAAATGCAGTAGTAAACAGTTAAAGTATATTCTCTCTGTATACCATAATTTCGTCTTTAGTTGTAATTTATTTTAATATGTTATTTATGTATGTTGTATTGTACTATGTATGTATGTGTGGTAAGGCATTTTAAAAAGACTAATTTTATTAGAATTAACTAGGGGCTCTACCCCCTATGACCTACGCTCATCAACCCCATTCAGACACCACAGACTAACAGCACGTCAATTTGATCGGCTTAAAAAAGATTTTGGAAGATTGAATTATAATTTGAATCTGACAATTATAATCTGATGTAATTGTCACCAAACTTTTCTTTTTCGTTTTAATATTCACGTAAAAATACTTTTGTTAGAAATGAAATATTAGGATCATCTTAAAATATCAAATAAATGTCTCGCGCAATTTTTAAATTTTAACTGTTTTGCAATATTATTTTTTGTTCATTTTACGTAATAAGTGTAATGTGACGTAAATTCTCCTTTATTATTTTACAATATTCTTTTCTCTTTTAAAATTCACGTGTAAATATAGTTTTATGATGTAATTTTCAATGAGTTCCTGCTTTTTATATTTTCTGTTTATAATAGTCACGTGTAAAATTTTTAATTTGAAGCAAACATTGTTTGCACTGTTTATACAGTTGGCAACAATTTAAATTAATACAATTTTCTAAAATATGTAAAAAATATCTCTCGAAATGCTGAAAATTTGAATTTAAAATAGAAATAAAACCCCAAAAAATGAGTCAAATTAAAAAACTAAATGCAGTCTGCACACCGGGAAATTCTGATGCATAAAATGATCTAAAAATGATTAAATTCCTATGTACAGTTTTTGCTTCTATAAAACTTTTTAAATGGAACGATTTTGTCCAACTTTGGAATTAAATATCTCTTAAAATAATTCTTCGATTTGAAAACTGTCTGCATCAGCATCTTTATCAAACATTTCTCTATAATACTACCGATTTTCATATTTTTGTATGCAACAGTTTTTTTAAAATATTAACGAAGAAAGGCCATGCTTAAGCATTCAAATTGGATGCCGATCTGCCGGGAATATCTATGCAGATTTTCATTGGTCCATTTCCAAATCAAAACTTTTTTATATATAGAAGGATATAACAAAAAGAAAGCAGAAACAATTATGACTTCAACTTTAAACATTGGTTGGACACTGAAGGGTCTTTGGAGAGTGGTAAATGAGGCACAGGTTTTAATCACATTATTATGTTGGAATCTGCAGCTTTTTCTCTGCCATGGAACACTCAGTACTTACTTATACAGTCCATCATGTTTTTAAAGGCCAACAAATTTTAATATACCAATACCTATTACATTTATTATAGTAGTTTATTAAAATAATCTATTGCATTTTGATGGATATTAGCATTTAAAAGTTTTTAAAAATGTATTATGTGTATAATTATCATTATGCATGTTTATTTTTTATGGAATACTCCCAATCTGTGGTGACATTGCATATTTACAGAATTAATTGTGTGTTTAATTATAAAGTATTCTTTGTTGAAGTTTTTCATATGTACTCATCATAATATTGTTGATTTTTTGTGTCTTTTCCAGAGTCGAGCTCCCATTTCAGCAAAGTTAGTAGCAAATATGTTATCTGTATCTGGAGCAGATCACATCATTACAATGGATTTGCATGCTTCTCAAATACAGGTCAATATTTGATTTTTTAAATATCAATTTAAGTAATTAGTACAATACCATAATTTCATAATAATTTTTCTTTATTACAGGGTTTCTTTGATATTCCCGTTGACAATTTGTATGCTGAGCCTGCTGTCCTGAAATGGATAAAAGAAAACATTATTGAATGGAGAAATAGTTGTATTGTTTCTCCAGATGCAGGTGGAGCTAAGCGGTTTGTAGATTTTTATTTTACCAAGCTAACTATCATAAGAAATAATAGTAAGCCATATAAATAAGTAAAATAATTTGAATTGACAAAAGAAATACAGTCAACTCTGTGAAATCCACAAATTTATATAATGTACAAACATCTATTTGCGATATGTATTAGAATAAAAACAATGAAAATCACAGTTTACATTTTAAATTCATAGGGTAAGTTAAACAATGTGTTTTTAATTAAGTATCAATTTTCCAATGAAATAAACTGTAATTTAAGAATTTTTTTTTTTTTTTTCGTTGTATCCTGCATTTTAAAATAATAAATTTGAGCTAAGTATAAGTAACAACAAAATCGAAATTTTTATTTTAAATAGGCATTGATGTTTGGTTGATTGTGATAATGCAAACATATGCTTTGCTCAAGCGCCGATGAAACTATAACGCTAATTGACTTTATCGCAACATCATTTTTGTTTATTTTACAGTATACATGAAAATTTCAAATCAGTAAAATTTCTATTAGTGTATTTATATACTTACTTTTGCATGCCACATGCGATTTTTCTAAGGAATTATGTCCAGAATAGCAAGTAATCATGATTCCATGGTTCGTACGCTTTGGAAAAAGTAGAAAAAGTGCTGGAAAATATCACTAACTTCGACAAACTGTTGTCGAAAAATATCAATTTCAACAATCATTCGTATTAAAGAAATCTCTAATTTCGCCAAAGGATCGCTTTAAAAATGCGAATTTCGTCGAAAGGTCGTGGGAAAAAACACGTATTTCGTCAAAGACTATAGAAATAACCCGAATTTCGACAAGAAATCTCGAATAAAGCGCAAATTTCGTCAGAGGATCGCGGAAAACATGCGAATTGCATTAAGAGTTTGCAAAAATATGCGTGTTTTCATCAAAGGATCGCGCAAAAAAATGCAAATTTCGACAAAGGATCGTGAAAAAAACAAATTTCGACAAAAGATCGTAAAAAATTGCGAATTTCTTCAAAGGGTCACGTAGGGGTGATTTTGTTCCGAATTTTCCTAAAATTTAAAGCATTTATTTCCGAAAATTTACAAAAATCGGTCACCAATCCGAAAATTTGGCCATAAAAAATCGCGAATTTCGACAAACGGTCGCCAAAAAAAATAAATTTTGCCAATCGTTTTCAGAAAAATGCAGATTTTGCCAAAGGAGCGTGGAAAAAACGCAAATTTCGTCTAAGAAACGCGGGAAAAACAAAATTTCGTGGAAAAATCGCAAAAAACCGAAAATTTCGTTAAAAGATCGCGAAAAAACCCAAAAATTTCGTCAAAAGATCGCGAAAAACCGAAAATTTCGTCAAAAAATCGCGAACAACCGAAAATTTCGTCAAAATATCGCGAAAAAACGGCATATTTCGTCGAAAGATCGCGAATTCCGTCAAAGGGCTGCAGAAAAAATACATAGTTAGTGTCGGGAGTGGATTTCCCCCTCTCACCCTCTGCTGTAATTTTTCAGAAAATTTGAGGTAAATTTCAGAATTTTTTTTTACTCAGTATCACCCCTAGGATCGCAGAAATAACACAAATTTCTTCAAGGGAACGCGAAAAAAAAACACAAAATTCGTCAAAGGATCGCAGAAAAAGTGCGAATTGCATTTAAAGATTGGAGAAAAAACTCTAATTTCTTCAAAGGATCGCGGAAAAAAGGGAAATTTCATCGAAAGGTTACGAAAAAAGACTATATTTGTCAAAGGGCCTCAAAAAACACGCATAGCCAGTGCCGGGAGGGGATTTACCCCTTCTGCTATCTGCTGTAGTCTTTCAAAAAATTTGCTGTGAATTTTAGAATTTTTTAAACTGAGAATCATCCCTTGAAAATTTTGTCAACTATACGTTAAAAAAAAATCACGAATTTCTTCAATCTGTCATTGAACAAAAATTGCAAATTTTAACAATCTGCCGGGGAAAAATACCACAAAATTCGTCCATTGGTAAAGCAGGGTGCGTAGCGGGTGCTTATAGGTGCTTACATTCGAAAAAAGTTTGTAAGGTCCTTACAAGGTGCTTATTTTCAGTGCCTGTCAAAATTCGCAGAAAAAATCGTGAATTTGAAAAAATATCACGATATCGAAACATCGTGGAAATAGATAATTTCGTCAATCGGCGGCTGAAAACAAAACAAGAATTTTGCAATCGGTTGTGCAAGAAAATCGCGAATTTCGTCAAAAGATCACCTAAAACCCCCGAAGATTTATTCAAAAGATCGCGAAAAACCCCGAAAATTTCGTCAAAAAAGCGCGAAAAAACGCATAAATTTCGTCAAAAAATCGCGAAAAAACGCATAAATTTCGTCAAAAGATCGCGAAAAAACGCGTAAATTTCGTCAAAAGATCGCGAAAAAACGCGTAAATTTCGTCAAAAGATCGCGAAAACACGCGTAAATTTCGTCAAAAGATCGCGAAAAAACGCGTAAATTTCGCCAAAAGATCGCGAAAAAACGCGTAAATTTCGTCAAAAGATCGCGAAAAAACGCGTAAATTTCGTCAAAGGATCGCGAAAAAACGCGTAAATTTCGTCAAAGGATCGCGAAAAAACGCATAAATTTCGTCAAAGGATCGCGAAAAAACGCATAAATTTCGTCAAAAGATCGCGAAAAAACGCGTAAATTTCGTCAAAAGATCGCGAAAAAATGCGTAAATTTCGTCAAAAGATCGCGAAAAAACGCGTAAATTTCGCCAAAAGATCGCGAAAAAACGCGTAAATTTCGTCAAAAGATCGCGAAAAAACGCGTAAATTTCGTCAAAGGATCGCGAAAAAACGCGTAAATTTCGTCAAAGGATCGCGAAAAAACGCATAAATTTCGTCAAAGGATCGCGAAAAAACGCGTAAATTTCGTCAAAGGATTGCGAAAAACTGCGAATTTCACAAAGGCCCAGGGGAAACATGCATAGTTAGTGCCAGGAATGGATTCCACACACCTTCTCCCTCCTCTGCTGTAACCTTTCAGAAAATTTGTTTTGAATTTCAGAATTTTTTTCCTATTCAGAATCACCCCTGGATCGATCAAATCAATTAGCGAAATTCGTCAAAAAATCATGAAAAATGTCGAGAATTTAGTCAAACACTGATCTCTGAAATCGGTTACAATAAATTACTTAATTTAAAATATGACTCTTATACCATTTAAATAAAGTGAATGATTTGATAAGGCTCCAGTAATAAATATCCACCTTAAAGAATTGGCATGCTACTGTTTATCATACTGAAAGGTTGGCAGATCTGAATAACCTCAAATAAAAAAATGATTGTGCTAAGTTTTTTCTTCAATATTGAATAGATAATGATGCGTTTGTGTACATAAAGGGTGCTTATTTTTCCCTAAAAATGTGCTTACAGGTGCTTATTTTTAAAACTAAAATGTTGCTACTCACCCTGTAAAGGTTAAAATTCCCAGTCACCACCGGCCACAGGGCGACTAAATGTAAAAAATTGGCGACTTTATGATGTGCATCTGATCGCCAAAGTGGCGATCTTTATTTTTCATGTAATAGTACATGTCAGAAATGCCACTTTTCCATTTTTTTTTATTTTTTTTAATCGATCAGCGATTTCTGCGGAATCGTAAAAGAAAAAGAAAATCGGTTGATGTTCACATTGAAGGTATTTGGTTTCAAAAAATAAAAAAATCGGCATAAAAGTATCGCGAATTTTGACAAGTGGTCGCCGAAAGATATCAATTTCGTCAATCGTTCGCAAAAAAATCATCAAAGAATCATGGGAAAAACGAGAATTTCATAAGAATCTCGAAAAAAGACGCGATTTCCGTCAAAGAATCGCGGAAAAAACACAAATTTCGTGAAAGGAATGTGTAAAAATCGCAAATTTCATCAAAAGATCGCGAAAACCCCTTAAATTTCGCCAATAGATAGGGGGAAAACCGCAAATTTCGTCAAAAAATCGCGAAAAAACGGTAAATTTCGTCAAAAGATCGCAAAAAGACCATAAATTTCGTCAAAAAATCACGAAAAAACAGCAAATTTCGTCTAAAGATTGCGAAATAACGTAAATTTCGTCAAAAAATCACGTAAAACCGCAAATTTTGTCAAAAGATCGTGAAAAATCCCGCAAATTTCGTTAAAAGAACGCGAAAAAAAACGTACATTTCGTCAAAAGATCACGAAAAAATCGCAAATTTCGTCAAAAAATCGCGAAAAAACGCAAATTTCGTCTAAAGGTTGCGAAATAACTTAAATTTCGTCTAAAGATCTCGAAAAACCGCAAATTTTGTCAAAAGTTCGCGAAAAAAGTGCAAATTTTGTCAAAAGTCGCGAAAAAACCGCAAATTTCGTCAAAAGATCGCGCAAAAGGGAAATTTCGTCAAAGGATCTCGAAAAAACGGGAATTTCGTCAATCAGGTGCAGAAAAAACACAGCTCCACTCTTCTGTAACCTTTCAGAAAATTTGCTGTGAATTTCAGAATCGCGGGAAAAAAACGCGATTTCCATCAAAAAATCGCTGAAAAAACTCAGATTTCTTGAAAGGATCGCATAAAAACCGCAAATTTCATCAAAAGATCGTGAAAAATCCGCAATTTTTGTCAAAAAATTGCGAAAACCTAGTAAATTTCGCCGGAGGATCGCGAAAAAAACTACACATTTCGTCAAAAGATCGTGAAAAAAACGCAAACTTCGTCAAAAGATTGCAAAAAAACGCAAATTTCGTCACACGACCGCGGAATAAAATCGCGAATTTTGTTGAAAGATCGTGGAAATAATGTCGCGAATTGCGTCAATTGATCGTGGAAAAAAATCGCGAATTTCATCAAGATATCGCATAATAAAATCGTCACTTTCGTCGAATGATCGCGAAAAAAAATCGGGAATTCTGTTGAACGATTGGCGAAAAAATTGTGAATTTTAGCAAGAGGTTGCGTAAAATAATTCCAAATTTCTTAAAACAATTTCAAAAATTAATTGCGAATTTTGTCAAACGGGAAATATTTTAGGCCTATTTTCAGAAAGAATTCTGATCTCGGGCTACACAGTAACGTATTGGAGATGTGAACCAATCTTTGATCTTGGTCTTGTTTGACATTGTTCGATAAATTCTCTCTTAATGTAATATAACTGTTAATTGTTTTTGTTGGGGTAAGTAAACTGACACTGTGGATAGTTTTATTTTTATATATTTTAAAAGATGTCTTCGGAACATAAATATTTTAAAAACATTACTTGTAAAACTATTTAAATCTACAAACTACGATAAGTGGCCACTAACTTGACAGTAGTGGCTACTAAACATACAGCTTCTACCAGCCACTGGCTACTAAGGCAAATATTGAATTTTAACCTTTATCCATTGGTCATCGATAAAAAATGCAAATTTCGTCAGTTTGTCGAAAAAATCGCAAAATTCGTCAGTTTGATGCCGATTTCATATATTGCCCCCCCCCCCCCGCCAAAAAAAAAAAAAAAAAAACGCTCCTTCCTAACATAGTCAATCAGTCATTAAAAAAAAATCGGTCATTTATAAAAATCACGAATGTTGTCAATCAGTTAAAACTTCACCGAATTATATTAATTCCAAATTTTTCACTGTGTAACTGATAAAAAAAATTTATTTCCTTTTTATAAATCCACTTAAAAAAAAAATCTTTTGTATTTAAAAAGTAAAAGTAAATTATCTAACCTTTATTTCAATTATTTTTGTATGGATAAGCACAAATGCTGTAAGGTTTGAGAATTCAGAGAATATTTATAAAAAAGTATATTGTTCACAACTTCAGAAATGCTAATATATGACTCCTGTTGAGTGTTCAGAATTCCTAAAATTTAACTGGTTTACTCCTGTTTTCTGCTCTTGTAGTGATACCATACCTTTTATTTATTTATTTTTAAAATATTTTTTTGCACTTAAAGAAAAGAAAATCAAGCTCTTGTGTCTTAACTTTTTATTATATATGAAATTTCTTCCCATGGTACCTTAATAAGTTAAAACATGTTATTCTTTAAAAATTCTCTAATAATAATGCCTGTTATAAAAATGAAAAGATTTTATAAGATTTCTTTGAAATAGATAATCAATGGGGTGGCTATTTTCCTTATGTGTTTTATTCTACGCCATTTTTATGTATGTATCTAAACAGTCCTTGAAAAGTGCTGGAATAGTGCTTGAAAAGTGCTTGAATTTTATTTGTTCTCGAGTGTATGAACCATGGATTCGTGTAGCACTTTTGATTCTTCAAAGTAGCCTTTAAAACATTCCTTATGAATCTTATATATAGTAAAAAGCATTTAAAGCATTGCATTACCTATTATAAAAAAGTCATAAATCATTTACAATGAAACTTGAATATACCGAACCAATTTTGACGGTGTGGCAAGGCTTGTTATAAGCAAACTTGACTGTAAATTTATTCATTTGAAATTGAAATTCTAAGAAAGTTCTCTTTTATACATTTTTGTTTACACTTGTTTCACAGAAATGAAACATTATCTCTATTACTTTTTTCAATTTAGTGTAACATCCATTGCTGATCGTTTGAATGTTGAGTTTGCTCTCATTCACAAAGAGAGAAAAAAAGCTAATGAAGTTGCATCAATGGTCTTAGTCGGAGATGTAAAGGATCGGGTTGCAATTTTAGTTGATGATATGGCAGATACATGTGGTACAATATGCCATGCTGCCGAAAAGTAAGTTTTTATTTGTTAATTTATTTATTATTAATAATTTTTCTGAAATAAGATAATAAATTATTTATCTTAATATAGGGGTGATTGTTGTCTGTGTTTACCTTGGATTTCTGGGGTTTTCTGTTGAAGCCTTCCAGTTTTATAAGGTTGTTATGTTTAAGGAGAAAATGTGCTGAAAAGAAATACAAAAATTTCACTGAATATTAGTGATAGACATTTTACTTACAGAATCCAGAATTTTATTGGAGTGAAACTAGTAAACCCTCTGCACTGCATCAGTTGGAGACATAGATTTGTTTTCTTTGTACAGGATAGAAACTCATTGTATGAAAATGAAGATTCAAGACAATTTAAAAATAAACCAAATTATTAAAATTTTGGTGTTAAACTTTTGGTTACAAACTAAGACAAAAGAAGTTAGTTTGGGGCCTGCATGCTTGAAAAATGTCTAAAATTTTATAATCTCAATTTTACTTCAGGTCTCGCAGGCCCTAAACAAATGAGAAAAAGAAATTAAAAAAACCCACAATTTTGCAATTTGTTAGTTACTTAGGACCTGCAGAGCCAAAAACTCTGAGAGTATAAATGGTAAATTTGCAATTTCAGCATTACTTTCGCAGACCTGCCAACTGCTACGAAAAAATCGTAGTTGCTACGATTTGGACCTATAAACTACGACGCTACGAAAATCGGTCTTAAACTACGATTTTTTGCAAAAAACACAAAACGCATTTTTTGTTTCAAATTGCGATTTTTATCCTACGCAGCATATTTTTCAGGAGTGATTCTGTTTGAAAATTTCAAAGTATTCATTTCCGAAAGTTTAAAAAAAATTGGTTATAAGTCCGAAAATTCGGACATTTAAAAAATGTTCATGGGGAAAAAAAATCTAGGCTACAAAACAAACTTCTTAACATAAAGCCCTTTTCATGTATATTAACCACGAGTGAATCGGGTTTCTGTAAATATTTATACAGGAATTCCCTTCCTTAAAAACAGGGGTGCCTATGATATTAAATGCAAATTTCGTCAAAAGATCAGTAAGAAAATGCAAATTTCATCGAAAGATCACTAAGAAAACACTAATTTCGTCAAAGGATCGTGGTAAAAAAAAAAAAAATTGTCAAAGGATCGCGGTAAAAAATGGAAATTTCGTCAAAGGATCGTTTAAAAAAAAAAAAAAAAAAAAAAAAAATCGTCAAAGGATCGCGGTAAAAAATGCAAATTTCGTCAAAAGTTCGTGGTAAAAAGTGCAGATTTCAACAAAGAATCATGATAGAAAAATGTGAATTAAGATTGTGAAGGGAAAAAATTGTGAATATCCTGAAATGATCGCGGGAAAAAATATCGCGAATTTCGTCAAAATTTGTCACTGGGCTAAAAAATTGGAACTAGGCTCCTTTTATAAATAAATGTCAAAAGAAAAACGATTCTAAACGAGATGAAACTAAAAATCGTATACAAATTTTCAGAGGAAAAAATTTACTATACTGAAAGACTGAAACCGTATTCCTTTTATGAATGTTAAAAGATGGCTGCGAAACACGAAAACCAACCAACCTCCAGATTAATTTAAATTTTGTGTGCTACGATTTCTCATTTTCAAAGGTTGGCAGGTCTGCTTTCGGTCCTGCCAACTGGAAAAAAATCTGAATGAAAGGAAGAAAAAAAAGCAAAAAAATATTGTTCTGTGCAAGCAGCATATGTGCGAAAAAAGGGGTAATTTTTAATTAATTAAATTTTTTGTTGCATAATCCTACTTTAAGATATGAAGCTACAGCATTTTCAATGTTAATGAAATTGAGAGAAATTTTACCAAATGTAAGTTTAGAGGAAGAGACAAATGAAATGAAATGTTGAACTTTCCATATTTAGCAAGACAAATTTTACTCTTCATTTGATGAAACTGTTCAGTGGTAATGTACATAATTTGTTTTAAATCTAAAGAAGCAATTAGCAAACAATTACAGCTTGTTTCACAAATACTTGGAATAATTTACTTTACTAAAAAGAGAATTTGAACTTTTCTTATTTAGCAAGACCACAGACCATTTTTACTGTTCATTTGATGAAACCATTACATTTTCAGTGAAATTAAGATAAGTTTATCAAATTATGTTTTCTTACATTGCAGACAATAGAGCAATTATGTTATTCTTATCTTTTTTTAGTATTATGCAGTATAAGTTGCGATGTAAAATTGGTGTTTTGTATATTAGTCTATGGGACGAACATTGATGTCGTTCAAGTTCGTTTGCCATGTTTCGGGACTATAAAATTCTTTTATTAAACTATTCTAATTATTTAATTTCATCTGAAATCTCAATGTTCCCACACTTAAATGTGCACTTTATTTATAAAATAACAATTATATTGCGAACTATATTTATTGTTGTGTTTGCAGCCAATTAGATTCGCCACTAGATGGTGCAGTCAAAACACGATTTAAAATTTTTAAAATCAGCTTTTTAATCACAAATATAAAATACACTTAATATTTGATGACACCTAATATAAAATACACTTAATATTTGATTTTTGAATTTATTTATTGGCTGTGCATGTTTTGTATTCTTCCGCAGTCTGTTTGTTCATATTTTGAA
This sequence comes from Maratus speciosus, assembly GCA_963932465.1. Lineage (NCBI taxonomy): Eukaryota > Metazoa > Arthropoda > Arachnida > Araneae > Salticidae > Maratus > Maratus speciosus. The sequence continues at coordinate 311,830,322 of OZ010792.1, forward strand.
TGTCCAAATGCAATACTGTTCGCAAAGTTTTTGTTTGAATATAACTCGTTAAACAAGGGTGATATTGCTGCTCTTGTTTGTTGCATTCACATCATTGAGGATTTAAATGACAATTTAATATCCTCAGTGATGCCGCTGTACTTGAAAAAACCTAGGTCCCCGGGACCCAGGATTTCCAAAAATGTGGGTCCCTTTTTTACAAAAGCGGGTCCCCATCAATAATAATTTATATTTTAAAGGAATAAATGAAACTTGTTTATTTGGAAAAGATAAAAGAAATGCATTAATCACTGTTTTAATAATAATTAAATAATGAATTAAAACCAGTATTATTTGCAATCAAATAAGATATTTTTAAAAAATATTAAGAGAAATTTTCTTTACTTTTTTAAAAGTAAAAATGCAAAATACAATTTTAATTGTAAAATAATGTTTATTTAAGAGTAGAAGATACCAAGTTCAACTTATAACAAGTATCACTAACGTTCGCATTTCTTATAAAAAAGGGCAAGACGGGTTTATTGAAAAAGATATTTTTGCTGAAAAAAATAATACTTATGTTAAGTAAAGATGTACTTTTTGTTAAATGAATGGGTGTTTTCATTATACTTCCCATTGAGTTATTTGTCGGCATGGATCTGTGTTGGAATCAGACTTTTTCCTTGGAAGGGAAATTTACATCTAAATCATTAATAAGCATCAAATCCTAAATGTTCTGAAGGCAGGAGACATTTCAATGCAGTAAGAAGGAGGGGGGGGGGGGGATTTTCACTGGTCCACCTACTGAATACATTATCAAAGTACACTGAAATCATGCTGTATTTTTAGGAATCTCATTAAAAAAAAATAATTAAACCCCATTTTATGAATTTTCTACCTATAAGTTTAGTTTGCACATCTTTTTTGGAGCTTTGACTAAATTCAAGTTTTTTCCACGATCCTTTTGTCGAAATTCGCTATTTTTTCGCGAGCCTGTCACGAAAATCGCGTTTTTTTCCACGATACTTTGACGAAAATCGGCTTTTTTACGCTATTTTGGGGGGATCCTTTGACGAAATACGCTATTTTTTCGCAATCCTTTGACGAAAATCGGCTTTTTTACGCGATATTTTGATGAAATTTGCTCTTTTTTCGCGATCCTTTGACAAAATTCGGCTTTTTTTCGCGATTTTTTGATGAAATCCGCTATTTTTTCGCGATTTTTTAATGAAATACGCTAATTTGTCGCTTTTGTTAAGCACTATAAACATATATAGTGCTTAGGGGTTAAATTGGGTAGCAGAGTGCATTAGTGAGCAGTAGAAACATATAAAGCTGAGTTAAAACCCCGAAAAAAAAAAATGATTTATTAATTATGATATTAAAACTAAACTTCATAATCTCTAAACATCTGAAAAGTATACTAACTTTAATAAGTGGTGGAAAAATAAAGACAACTATATTAAAAACGTAATTAAATTTATTTAAACTTAAATGACACATAAAAACATAAAAGTAAAATACAATATCTCTCAACTATCAGCCTGTATTCGAATAACAAATATATAATAGTAAAACAACTTATCTGATATCTCAATATCTTTATAACAGCTTTATATCATCATGACAGCAAGTGAAAAACCGATTACCTTCAAATATGACAAAGTAATGAAGTCATTTCAGTTATTACATCCATGAACAACTCCAGTAGTGCTGTAGGGCTCGAAGCGAAAGTAAGTCTTAAACTCTTAAAGATGTAACAAAGTCAATTACACTTGATAGGAAAATGTCTCAATTCACCAAAGAAGAAACCACCAAAAATATCAAGTTCGTCTTTGAAGGTGCTGACAATACTTCACTTATATACCCAAGCATCACTACCGGCTGACACGACAAATGGAAAACAACTTTACACAAGATGGTAGCACGATAGAATAGAAGGCTCACTTCCGGAAACACAGCCACATGGATATGAAGTCTCATCAGAAACAATCATAACTTTAAAAGATAGTAAAAGTCTCACGGGTAAGCATTCATAACTATTTAAATGGCCATCTGTCATAAATTATCACGATAATAAAACTGCATTAATTCAGAAACATATGAACAATTATTAACAACGAGTGAATCCATAATGAAGAACTAACAAAACCATCTATTCACCTTCCCGGTACAGAGAACAACTACAACTGGCAAGGATGGCACAAAAGCATCGCGATTTATTCCAAAAGGGTATACCGAAATACGGCAACCACGCATGTCACTAACCTCCAACCGGCTTCTAAGAAGAACCACGTGAAGTCGGTAACTATGACAACGATCGCTAACACTCCGGACACACAACGCCATCTAGTATTCAATACAAGAACTACGGCAAAACAGCGAGATACTCGAAGCTGTTTCTGCCGAGATGGAAAGTGAAACAACCGATGTCGGAAGCTGAATTTAAGAGATATTGAACGAAACTTTAATAAAGAAATGAATGGGGATTTAAGAAGATAGAAACATAAAAAGATATCTTAAAACATATTTCAATATATTAAAATAAATAAAGATGGATTTAAGTAAAGTAAAAGAAACTAAAAGATTAAAGAAACGAAACAGATGTAATGAGCCCCAAAACACTAAAGGATTAAACAAAAATTAAAATTTAAAAACATATCATAGTAATAAATATACAACACACAAGTATATCATCCAATTCGTCTTGCATTACATTGAATTCCTACAAATCCACAAGTATCCATTTGATACTCTTAAAAGATTATGCATAACATGTTGCGCTACTAAAAAAAACAAGTACTCTCATCTTTAAAAATCCAAATTCTTATAAAGACTCAAATTTAATGTCAGATACAGATTCAGATTCAAAGGCAAATGCAGATGCAAATTCAGATTTAACTATAAAAATTCACCCATCTTAAGAGATTACATTTCCAGTTATAAATTCACTATTAAATATACAAAATTCAAATTAAGTGTAGTTTAATTGGCAAATACCATAACGAAATGATTAAGCATTAAATATAAAAATAGACATAATAATTCAAACAATAAAAAAAACATTAAGTTGATAACTTAAGAACATTAGATCTATTTCAAATTACCAGATCTCACATTATCATATTACAGCAATAGAGGTACAACATTAAAAATTAAAAGATTTTAATTTGATAACTCAATCTACATATTACAGTCAAATTCAGTAATATCTGATCAAGAGATTTGAAAAAAAAACATGACAGTTACAATTGATGATATTCCATGATTAAAGTTCCCCCTCTTCAAACCAAGTAAAAACAGCATAACTTTACACCATTTAAGTAATCCATGAATGACCAAGAGAACACATGCTTAGTCCCCCGGATAAAGGTACATTAATGGAAAAGAAAACTTTCCCTTTATCAATTTTATCACTGCTGCGACAACATCTAAGAATCCTGACAAGCGGAACAACACCAAAATAAGTATAAGTTCCCAACACTTGAGGAAAAGCAAATAAAAAGAGGGTGTATTATTGGAACATCACACTCATACAAATACTGAAATCCCAGGATCAAGAGCAACTTCCGCCATGCAAACTATCAATCCAGGGATACCGGCATTCACTTAGCATTAAAGCACACTAAAGTCTTTCACACCATTCTCTCACAATAAACATATATGTAGATGTAGGCAGCATACATAAATGATTCTTGAACCATTCCATAATCAACTAGGGAACAAAAACACAATTCTCTACACTAGCCAAAGGAAATTGCCACTAAAAGTCAAAAACATTTTAATACCTATAAATAGACATGAAGACAATTATCTAGGTTCAGAGGGTATCAGACAAGTTTCAATAATGGACGGGCCCTTATCCTTCTTGAAACCTGATTTCTTAAAGATTTTATATCCAAAAATTTAAAACTGGATATATACACAAACTCCTTTCTTTTTCATACTCCTTCAACAGAAACCATCGATGTTTGCCAAACATTCACCAAACTATATAATCAGATACCCTAATCCAGGGAGATAAATTCAATTTGAGAAAGAAACAGCTTACAAGAAGTCGACACCTCTATGAATCTTCATCTCATGATAAAAATATCAGTTCATTTCGTCATCTATGAAATATCATCATCAGTTCATATACCCCTTTTCAGGAAAAAGCAATATACAAATAGATTTTCTATGCATTTCCACCAAGGTATATTTAAACTTCGAAGGCCATACGGTTCAAAAAGGTCGGACATCTTTTACCAAGCAAAGATTCCATGCTGGATTCTAACAAGTAGTCAACTTTAACTTAACCGTTAAAAATTCTGGTCAAGTATGACTCCAAATCTTCTGAAAATTTAACCAACCATTAAACCCAACAGCCATTCAAACCTTTAGTTAAACACTGCTGTTCCATCTCAATACCTCAACCTCTTAACTAGAAAAACATCATTAAAACTTTAAATTAATTTTAAAAGCAGATGTACCAGACATCTTAATTCAACAACTTTAAGATTCCCTCCTTAAAAACTTAACTTTAAAAACTGCGGAGCAAATATACAAAAACACCTGTCCAAACTTCATGTATCATCAATGACCAAACTTTTACATATTAAACATAAAATTATACAATATTTAAATACATAATAAATGCAAAAACAAAAATGTAACCTTTTATATAGTATATCATAAGATAATGCTCCAATAGATAGAAATAAATGATTTTTACATATAAACTTTAGTTAACCAACAGTAATAAAGATCAAAACTCTCACTTAAGATCATAAAACTGTAAAACATTTCAAAAATGGGTTGCCAGATCAAGTTTCCTCTCCTCAAAACACTTAAAGTGAACAACTATCTATACAAATGCATAGCTAATTATGAGAGAAACTTTTAAACATGAGAAAAACCCAAGAACACTTAAGCTGGCTTAAACCTCATTGAAAAGCATTAAAGCATGATGAGCAATCCAGATAAACTTTTTTTTATTTTCAAATAAATCATAAATATAAATATTTAAATCCTCAGAGTCCATCAAAAAGGAAAAGCAATTGCAGCCAGGCAAGTAACGCATCTTAAATTCACTAAAAATTGACGCTATTACTGATCCCAAAGCATTAAAACAATTATCCAAAAATTGAACTCCTCAGAATAAACAAAAAAAATTTACTTTAAAAACAGGTGATTTTAAAATAATGATATATAACTTGCAAAAAGGAAACTGTTTGGCCATATCAATAACTAGAAAATAATCTAAGCATATTTAAAAACAGATTCATTTATATAAATTAACACAAATATGCATGCTGAGCAATTGGTGAGATTCATTAGATAAACTGTGCTAAATTCTAACAGACTTGAAATTACACAATGAATTCGACCACCTGGTCATTTAAAACAACCCACTAATATAGTATCTGGATACTGTTCACAGATACCTCTTACAAATTAGACAATGATCGAACACAATTATGTCAAAATCAATTACTTAAATGAATAAACCAGTTAAAAGACATAAAACTATTAAATAATTTTTATAAAGCAAACCAGATATTAAAATTTATAATTTACTGGTCAAAAGAAAATTTTAACTTTTCAAAACTTTAGCTTCCTGTAACTAGAAAGAATTTTAATTCCCGGCATCTAGAATCAAATGACAGCACAACGGCCCTTATAGACAAAGTCATTCTAAACTTATTCACCACTAGGATGAATAAAAGGATCACACACACACTTTGCAGAACATCCACACACAAAGAAAAGGTGATATTCTAGATACCAAGAAGCAAAAGGTAATTAACCAAATTAAAAATCATTAGGAGCTATTAACAATTCCAGGTAAACTGAGGTAAGAAGTCTCAAAAACCCTCGTACATCCGAAATAAGTTAACGGCCATAAACATGACTAAATTAACAGCAAAAATCATTTAATTTACCTTTAAAAAATTAAACCAACAATATTTCGGGAAATTGAGCCAGTCCCAAAAAGAAATTCTTTTTCCCAAACCCCCGAAATATAGTGGTAAAGAAAACATAAAAAAAATTTTTAGCAAACTAGACTCCATAAGACCCAATAATTTAAACATTAAAGTTACATCATAAAAACCAGTTAAAATTTACACTTAAAAACCATTTTCATTTAAAGCTCTAAATAAAATTACCATTTCAAAAATGAATTCCCCAGCTCCAACTCAAAAATATTATGGTTTAAAATATTGATAATAAAAAACCTGGAAAATTCATTAATATTTTTAACATTACCAAAAAAAAAATTTAAACTCAGTAATTTAATAAAATTCAAAACGTTTTAACCTATTTAAATAGTTTAAACTGAGTAAACACATTCCTCTGAATCCAGTCATATAAGCCCGAAACAGGTCCTCAGATAAATACTCCACAGCCCTTCATTCATTAACACACTTAAGCACATTAAACATATTCAAAATATCACATGAAAATTTTGATTATTAAACATATGTAAATATAACAGATATAGGAAATAGATATACAGGAAATATCCAATGATGGGCAATGGTAAAAAAAATCTTAAAAATACATATAGTAGCACAATTAAAAGAAAAACGATAACTGGACGATAACTTTGTAAAAAAAAAAAAAAAATGTCCGGGAAAGCGTCCTTAGACTAAAGATAGTTTCATCCTTAAAATTTTGCACAAGTCAGCATTCTATACTCAAAAGTCAATAAAAACTCAGAAAGTCTACAGTAAATTAAATTTCCCTCATCGCAAAAAGGAGGGCACCAGCACTGCTCCCACAACAACTCCAAAAAAATCATCAAAAACATGGGTACACAGGCTTATTCTGCATATAACTTATGCCATTCATAACTTTCCAACGACTTTGCAGTAAATTGCTGACTGTGATATCATTAAACTTCATTATAGATCACAAATTTACATATTTAACTGACTTTACTTCAAAAAGAACTTCTTCAAGCATTCAACTCAGAAAGCTTCAGATTTAAAAAAAAAATTTTAAGTTCAAAAATGCATTGAAAAATTACTCAAATGCCATAAATATCGAGCTTAAAAAATTCATTATAGTTCAATTTACATCGTTAATCATGATTAAAAACTCAAGCCATTACAGATAAGACATAATATAATATTTTCAAACTAAATAAGCATTATCAAAACATCCCCCCCCCCCCCCCCCCCCCCCCCCCCCCCCCGACGAAAACATCGGGAAGAACCAAAAAAAAAAATTTCCACCACAAGAAAATATTTAAGTTTTATCTTTAAAATTTCTAATTTATATTACATTAAATTTACTTATTATAACCTTAAACTATAAAATTTATAATTAAATTTTGAACAGTCTCAGCACGTTCTCTGCCAACTCTGCAAAAGTTAAAATTTTAGAAAAGATAAAAATTTATATTTCTTTACTATATTAAAACTAGAACAACAGCCCATAACCTTTTTGTTAAGCACTATAAACATATACAGTGCTTAGGGGTTAAATTGGGTAGCAGAGTGCATTAGTGAGCAGTAGAAATGTATAAAGCTGAGTTAAAACCCCGAAAAAAAAATGATTTATTAATTATGATATTAAAACTAAACTTCATAATCTCTAAACATCTGAAAAGTAAACTAACTTTAATAAGTGGTGGAAAAATAAAGACAACTGTATTAAAAACGTAATTAAATTTATTTAAACTTAAATGACACATAAAAACATAAAAGTAAAATACAATATCTCTCAACTATCAGCCTGTATTCGAATAACAAATATATAATAGTAAAACAACTTATCTGATGTCTCAATATCTTTATAACAGCTTTATATCATCATGACAGCAAGTGAAAAACCGATTACTTTCAAATATGACAAAGTAATGAAGTCATTTCAGTTATTACATCCATGAACAACTCCAGTAGCTCCAGTAGTGGCTCGAAGCGAAAGTAAGTCTTAAACTCTTAAAGATGTAACAAAGTCAATTACACTTGATAGGAAAATGTCTCAATTCACCAAAGAAGAAACCACCAAAAATATCAAGTTCATCTTTGAAGGTGCTGACAATACTTCACTTATATACCCAAGCATCACTACCGGCTGACACGACAAATGGAAAACAACTTTACGCAAGATGGTAGCACGATAGAATAGAAGGCTCACTTCCGGAAACACAGCCACATGGATATGAAGTCTCATCAGAAACAATCATAACTTAAGATTGTAAAAGTCTCACGGGTAAGCATTCATAACTATTTAAACGGCCATCTGTCATAAATTATCACGATAATAAAACTGCATTAATTCAGAAACATATGAACAATTATTAACAACGAGTGAATCCATAATGAAGAACTAACAAAACCATCTATTCACCTTCCCGGTACAGAGAACAACTACAGCTGGCAAGGATGGCACAAAAGCATCGCGATTTATTCCAAAAGGGTATACCGAAATACGGCAACCACGCATGTCACTAACCTCCAACCGGCTTCTAAGAAGAACCACGTGAAGTCGGTAACTATGACAACGATCGCTAACACTCCGGACACACAACGCCATCTAGTATTCAATACAAGAACTACGGCAAAACAGCGAGATACTCGAAGCTGTTTCTGCCGAGATGGAAAGTGAAACAACCGATGTCGGAAGCTGAATTTAAGAGATATTGAACGAAACTTTAATAAAGAAATGAATGGGGATTTAAGAAGATAGAAACATAAAAAGATATCTTAAAACAGAAAACAAACATATTTCAACATATTAAAATAAATAAAGATGGATTTAAGTAAAGTAAAAGAAACTGAATAAAGTAAAAAGGTAAGTAGATATTTAACTAAATAAAGTACTTTACTAACGTAAATAAAGAAATAAAATGAAAGTGAAAGTAGGGAAATAAGTGGACAGTGATGAGAAAAGAGGATTTTGTATATCAGTCGCGGCCCTTTTACGAAAATCGCGTTTTTTCGCAATATTTTGATGAAATTTGCGCTTATTTCCGCGATTTTTGGACGCAATTCGCTTTTTTTTTCGCGACCCTTTGACGAAATACGCTATTTTTTCACGGTCCTTTTACGAAAATTGCTGTTTTTGCGCGATATTGTGATGAGATTTGCGCTTTTTTCACGATTCTTTGACGAAAATCGGCTTTTTCCCGCGATTTTTTGACGAAATTATGCATCCCACGGGATGCGTAAGAGCTATTTTTTTGCTTCCCGTCTCAGATTTTTCGCGTAATTTACGCGCTATAGCGCGTCCGCGGCATCCCTGATCCTTGTACCTAAAAGCTTTGAAAAAATAAGACAGTGCATGATACTGAAAACATTTGAATCATTTAAACTGCAATAGCTAAAAATTTCTTATGGTATAAAAATCATCTGATTGTCATTAAGTTTTTCCTTACACAGGGTGTCTACAGAATCTGGAAATCAGGGAATCATGGAAAAATCAGGGAGGTTTATCACTCTGGAAATGTCAGGGAACTTTATAAAAATACTGGAAAATCAGGGAAATTGTCTATATTGTGAAAATATTTGCATTTTCACCTTGCCAACCAGACTGATTCGTCTATTTTATGTACCATATTTTTTCACATGCTGATTAATCTTTCCCAATATTTTTTAAAAGATGCACATGGTATGAGTTTTTGATATTTAACACAAATTAAGGTGATCAGATGTCCTCATTTTCTGTACATAGCACTTATATTGAAGGCAATTTACACATCTTAAAAAAAATTAAATGATACATTAGCATAACCTGTCCAGGTGGCCAGTTTAATCCAATTAGTTATCCCGTCAGATTTAGATATGTCTTAGAATTGAATATTTTTCAGAAAATGAGGAAACTTTCTGGTCACCCTATATCCATTGGCTTCTAAATGATGTTGGACTAATGCAGTTGGACACTATGAAGTTAGTTGAGTTCGGATTTATAAACTGTCAACCAATACTTAATGAATATTAGGCAATTTTTATGTTTTTCTCTTGTTTTTTCTTCCAAATGAGATATTAGCAAGCTGGATAAGTGTGTTATCCGAGGAATCGGCATACAGGAAAAAATACCGTATGTGTATTGTTAATAATGGAAATCAGGGAAGTCTGATAAAAATAGTCAGGGAAATCAGGGAACTTTTTTTTAGAATTTCTGTAGACACCCTTGTGAAAGAGATGTTTCTCGTTGCAGGAGTCTTCCTCCCTAAAAACTTGAGATATTGATAAGTAAATGGAAATATCATTTGAATTACTTAAATGAGATTTTTAGATTTTCCGTAGTAGAGTACGAATGCGCAAACAACACAATAAACTCAGATCCAGAAGATTCACTAATATTTGTAGCGTAATAAGGAAACTTTAATGAAAATTTGAAGAGACACATAAGTGCCTTGGGAGTGACCCCCCTTACACACAATCAAAACTTAATCTTTACATTTTGAGAAGCAGGCCAAGAGTGATAAGTTTCACACTTTCATTCGTAAAGATTTGGCGATATATAGATATTGGGTAAGACACAGATCTTGCCAAGGTGTGACCGTTACATTGGAATACATGGGGTAGTTTAAATTTAGAAGAAAAGCCTAATAGGCGATAATTAGCCAAGCGTTAGTCCGTGAGAAAGTAAGAAAGAATCCGAAAGCTGTCAATAGCATTGGAATGAGTGCGGTAACTTGAAAGGCGACTTGAGTTTAAAAGTACATCTGGATATTATTATCTAACCGCTGGTTTAACCAAAGTTTTGACTATCTCTTAGTAAAGGATCGAATTAAAAATCTGACAGAGAGGAATTTTATAGGCAGATGCAACGCGAAAAGAATGACTCTTTCGAAATGAAATGGCTGTGAATAATATTCTTTTTTTTATTTTATTTACATAGATAAAAGAGCAGAGAGAGAGTTTTCTGGGAACGTTAAAGTAATGTGAAAAGGAAAGTAGCTTAATTTAAAACTTAGATATACAAAAATAAAAAGAAAGGGGATTTTATATTGATAGTTAATATTAAATTTTAACTATCTAGGGATCATATGAATTACCTTTAAAGAATAATATATGTGATATCAAACGATATCACAACCCTGTTACAAAATTTTGCATGCATATATCCAATTTTTATAAAAGATTAAGGGAAAAAATTACTTTAAACCATGCACGTATTTTTACATGCATTGATTTTATTGTTTTATATAATGCTGCCATCTAGTTTAAGTTATTAGTGAATTGAACTTATATGGAATTCTTTTTCTTAATTTTATTTATTAAAAAAATAAATAAATAATGCAAAAAATGTACATTTTTACGATGAATTCAAAATTGAACTTGGGATAAATTTACATATTTTAGATAAAAATTAAGAATAATTAATATCATAGCTGCCAACTCTTCCGCTTTTCTTGTACCACAAAAATTTAATAGAAATTATTGTGTTATTTAATTGGCAGATTACGGCAATTTGAAAGTTAAAAATCACTATAAAATTTTTGTAGTACAAAAAAAAAAAAAAAAAAAAAAAGCGTAAGATGTTGGCAGCTATGCTTATATTAATCAAGACTCCCTTATCACAATAAGTATATTATATGTAAGGAGACCTTCATATTGATAAAAAGTAATAGCTTCTCTAAAAGTGCTAAATGGTGCTACCATCTATTTTTCGATAACATTTATTGTTTTCGCAAGATTAATTTAATTAGGTAACAAGTTTTTGGTGCTACAAAAAAATTAAAACAAGCTTTTTCAACTTTTTAGTTTTGTCCAAAAACAAAAATGAATCTTTATCCTGGAAGAAATTTAAAAAATATTCATTATAAATTATCCTAGACTTTAAATAAATTATTCATAGGCATGAAAATATTTCTATTTAGCTTGAGCATTAAAGAATAAAATTGACTAAATGATGCTCGGGTAAATGATATTAAATCAGAAGTAGCATCTGTTTGAAAGTTTTTTTGTTACATACGGATTTTAAAACAGGGTGTCTACAGAATCTGGAAATCAGGGAGGTTTATCACTCAGGGAAATATCAGGGAACTTTGTAAAAATACTGGAAAATCAGGGAAATTTGTCTATATTGCGAAAATATTTGCATTTTCACCTTGCCAACGAGACTGATTCGTCTATTTTATGTACCATATTTTTTCACATGCTAATTAATCTTTCCCAATATTTTTTAAAAGATGAGCATGGTATGAGTTTTTGATATTTAACGTAAATTAAGGTGATCAGATGTCCTGATTTTCTGTACATAGCACTTATTGAAGGCAATTTACACATTTTTAAAAATTTTAAATGATACATTAGCATAACCTTACCAGGTGCCCAGCTTAGTCCAATTAGTTATCCCGTTAGATTTAGATAAGTCTTAGAATTGAATATTTTTCAGAAAATGAGGAAACTTTCTGGTCACCCTATATCCATTGGCCTCTATATGATGTTGGACTAATGAAGTTAGATGCTATGAAGTTAGTTGAGTTCAGATTTATAAAACTGTCAACCAATACTTAAAGAATATTAGGCAATTTTTATGTTTTTCTCTTGCTTTTTCTCCCAAATGAGACGGGGCTTGAAATTCAATTTTTCCTAGGAGGGGAGTCTCCCTACCAACATTTATAAATGGAGGGGAGTTGAGCTATTTGGGAGGGAGAAAAAAAATCTAAAACCCACTGTTATTTTAAGTGCTATTTAAAGATTTACATTAATTATTTTGTCATGCCTGTATTAATACAAGCATGACAAAATACCATTGAGGCAATTTAAATCCACCACTCAGAATAATTGTGCAAAATGTTTTTTTATTTAAAAAAGTAAGAGTTAAAGCTTTTATATAGTCTATTTTTCAACTATCAACCAAATATCATGGGTCTTTAACAATGGGGTTCTTAAATGAATTTCTGAATTTAGATTTTATTCCATTTTGGGCCCTGAATTTTCTTTCACAAGGTAAACTATGGTTATGCTCACTTAAAAAATTTTCAGAAAGCTTTGCAATATCGGACATGCCTTCATTTTTAACTACTTGCATGAACAATGTATATCCAGTGATGGAATCATCAATATCCATTTCTGAACAAAATTGTTTTATTATATCCTTAATATAATTATAGTCAAAACCTCACCCCCAGGTATTTTCTTTGTTTAAAATTTGAATCCTTGTTCAATCAAAGTCAAAAGTTTGGAATGGATACTGATTCATTTCTTCTACTGCACGAGAACTTATTAACTTATTTTTTTTTCTGCAGCCCTTTGACGAAATATGCGTTTTATCCTCGATCTTTTGACAAAAATCGTGTTTTTTTTATATCTTTTGACGAAATTCTTGTTTTTTTGCGATCTTTTGAAGAAATTTGCGATTTTTTAACGAAATGCGCGGGGGTTTTTTTGCGATCCTTTGTTGAAATTCACATTTTTCTCCTCAATCTTTTGGCGAAACGTGCGTTTTTTCCTCGATCCTTTGACAAAATTCGCATTTTTTAGATTCTTTGATGAAATTCGCGTTTTTTCAAGATTCTTTGAGGAAATTTGCGGTTTTTTTCAGTGGCCCTTTGACTAAATTCGCGTTTATTCCGCGATCCTTTGAAAAAATTTGCATTTTTTGCGATCCTTTACCGAAACTCTTGTTTTTTCTGCATTCCTTTGCCGAAATTAAAGATTTTTTTGCAGGGGTGATTCTGTTCCGAATTTTCCGAAAAATTAAGGCAGTCATTTCCGAAAATAAAAAAAATCTATCATAAATCCGAAAATTCGGACATAAACTATATCGCGAATTTCGTCAAATGGTCACAGAAAATGACCAATTTCGTCAATCTTTCGAAGAAAAATCGCCAATTTCATCAAAGGATCACGAAAAAACGACAAATTTCGTCAAAAGATCGCGAAAAAACCGCAAATTTCGTCAAAGGATAGCAAAAAACCGGCAAATTTCTTCAAAGCATCGTAAAAATCGCCAATTTCGTCAAAAGATCGCAAAAAAACGACAAATTTCGTCAAAACATCGCAAAAAAACCGCAAATTTCGTCTAAGCATCGCGGAAAATGGCAAATTTCACCAAAAGATAGCGAAAAAGCGGCAAAAATCGTCAAAACATCGCGAAAAAAACGGCAAATTTCGTCAAAACATCGCCGATGTATTTCCGAAAATGTGATGTGAATTTCCGAATTTTTTTTTTTTTTTCACTCAGAATCACCCCTGTTTTGTTATCCTTTGATGTAATTTGCGTTTTTTTTTTTGCGATCCTTGGCTGAATTTCGAGTTTCTTTTTTTCGATCTGACGAAATTCGCGTTCTTCCGTGATCTTTTGACAAAATTTGTGTTTTATTCTCAATCTTTTGCGCCGAAATCGATTTTTTCGGCGATCATTTGTCGAAATTCGCGATATTTTTCTGTTGAGCTGATGACCGATTTTTCATAATTTTCTGAACCTAATGCGTTAAATTTTCAGAACAGAATCACCCTTGAATTCACCAATTGGTTGCGGAAACTTGTCAACCGATCTCGAGGGGAAAAAAATGAAATTTGTCTATTGGTAGCGTGAAAAATTCGTGTATTTCAACGATCTTTCGTGGTAAAAAAAAAAAAAAAAAAAAAAAAAAAAAAAACACAAAATGTGTCAATCAGTTGCGCAAAAATATCGGGAAATTCACAAGGCGTTCGCGAATGTTGGTCGTAATTTCAAAAGGCAAATTTTTCAGGAAAATGGTGAGTTTTTTTTTGGACGGGAGCCTCCCGCCCACGATATTCTTTTGGGCGGGGTTTCAAAATTTTGGGCGCGAATCCCGCCATCCCGCCCACGATATTCTTTTGGGCGGGATTTCAAAATTTTGGGCGCGAATCCCGCCATCCCGCCCTGAATTAGCAAGCTGGATAAGTGTGTTATACGAGAAATCGGCATACATGAAAAAATACCGTATGTGTCAAGTTAATAATGGAAATCATGGAAGTCTGATAAAAATAGTCAGGGAAATCATGGAAAAATCAGGGAACTTTTTTTTAGAATTTCTGTAGACACCTTGTTAAAAGTAACATCTAACTATCAAAATTAAAAATCTACCAGTTTTTTGTGCCTTTACCTGACATGCTTTTCCTGTTTAAGAGAAATAAAAATATAACATAAATTCTAACTAGAGAAGGACACAAGCATGTCATCTTCATAGTAATAGAAAAGATTATATGAATCTACTCATAAAATAAAGGAAAAACAAAATTAAGGGCTAAAAGTTAATATAAAAGTGTGTAACACAGCCAGATATAATTAATTTCAATAATTTTTACTTTCCTCTTTATTTTATCATGAGTTGATTCATATATAAATTCCAAAATGGTTAACAATTTTTCAAGTGCATTTAGTAATTGTTTAAAATAAAAATAATTGTTTTTCTACCTAGAGTGTAAAATTTACTTTTAAATTATGAATATTATATATGCAGATAGGCATAAAAAATTAAGTGCTTATGCTAATAAAAAAAAATTGATGTTGAAACTTAAATATTCTGTGCAATTCTAGTATTTATTCAAATTTTTATCACACAGATACACGTTTGAATTTTTTTTTTTCAAATCTGTTTGTAAGCATTTGTACTATTTTATTTTATTTATTTATTTTTTTTTTTTTTTTCGAAAAAAGCATTTTTATTTTAGTGAAGACAATAAAATAAATCCCTTTTTCCAGGAGCAAAATAATAATAAAAGTTGAAATACTGTTTTCAAACAAATAAAATTTTCCAAGGATTTAAGCCCGTGTGTATGCTGAATGTAAATAAACAAATGGCGGATGGTTACAATATCATATTATACGTGACAACAATAAAACAAAATAGCAAACATTTACTTATTTAACACTGTATTAATACCTTTTTAGACATAATATAAAATAAAAGGGAGCATATTGTGATTAAAAGTTTTTTTTATGTTTGTTCTTTTATTTTTAAATGGATTTTGATTGCGCCATCTGGTGCCGATTCTGAGAATGGCTGCAAATTGGATAAAAGATATAGTTCCAAGTATATTTGCTATATTTTTAGAAATGTGCAAGTTTCAATTTGGGAACATCGTGATTTTTGATAAAATATGATCATTAAAATATTTTAATAACGAATTTATGTAGTCCCAAGAGATGGCAAACGGAATCTCATTTCTAAGCATATTTTGAGACTTCGTCCCATCGTCTATATTAGAATCTTGGTATTTTACCTTGATAAATTAAAAAAAATTTCACTTTGTCTCAGTCATCCACCCTAATAATAGACGATTTAAATAAAATATGGATACAGTGAAATTTGATATTATAGACAGGAATACCCCATGCCTGTTTGTGTTCCGGGGATTTGATAAAACATGACCCGGAAATTCCGGAGTTACACAGGCATGAGATTCTTCTGCGATTTTCCGATTTTTTACCGTTTCTCGCATTGAGGATTTGCTCCGAAATTAAAAAAAAAAAATCTGTCGTCAGCCCGAAAATTCGGACGTAAAATATCAAAAATTTCGACAAGTGATCGCCGAAAAAACAATTCCGTCAATCGTCGCAAAATATCGCGGAAAAAACGCAATTTTGTAAAAGGATCGCGGGAAAAATCCACAAATTTCGTCATAGCTAATTTCGTCAAAGGGCTGCGTAAAAATGACAACTTTCATCAAAGGATCACGGAAAAAACACTAATTTCGTCGAAATATCGCGAAAAAACTCGGAATTTTGTCAAAAGATCGCGGAAAAGAAATTAATTTTATCAAAGGATCGCGGAAAAACACTAATTTCGAAAAAAAAAATCGAACAAAAAGTGAATTCTATGTCAAAGAATAGCGTAAAAAACTCGAATTCTGTCAAAGGATCGTGGAAAAAACTCGAATTCTGTCAAAGGATCGTGGAAAAAACTCGAATTCTGTCAAAGGATCGCGGAAAAAACTCGATTTTCGTAAAAGAAGTCGGAATAAACGCTTATTCTCAAAGATCGCGGAAACAATGGGAATTTTGTCAAAAGATCGCGAAAGAAACTGGAATTTCGTTAAAAGATCGCGGAAGAAACCCGATTTGCATCAAAAGATCGCAGAGAAAAACCCAATTTGCATCAAAAGATCGCAGAAAAAACGTGCATTTCGTCAAAAGATCACAGAAAATACGGGAATTCCGTCAAAGGACCGCAAAAAAAACGCGAATTTCGTAAAAGAAGTCAGAATAAATGCCTATTCTCAAAAAAGATCGCAGAAACTGGAATTTCGTTAAAAGATTGCGGAAGAAAACCGATTTGCGTCAAAGGATCGCCGAAAAAACCCGATTTGCATCAAAAGATGGCAGAAAAAACCCGATTTGCATCAAAAGACCGCAGAAAAAACGTTCATTTCGTCAAAAGATTGCAGAAAATACGGGAATTTCGGCAAATCGTGGAAAAAACGGAAATTTTGTAAAAAAGATCGCGGAAAAATCGCGAATTTTGTAAAAAGATCGCGGAAAAAATGGGAATTCTGTCAAAAGATTGCCGAAAAAACGGGAATTTCGTCTAAAGATCGCCGAAAAAACGGGAATATATTATCAAAAGATTGCGGGGAAAAAATGGGAAATTCGTCAAAATGTCGTGGAAGAAACTGGAATTTCGTCAAAAGGTCGCGGTTCCGTGACTCCGTGAAAGTTCAGCCTTTTTTTTTTCAGGGGATTTTATCAAGTGTTACAAACAGCCATGAATACCCTGTGGCAGATTTTTTTTTAGCTTTCTCAGAAGAGTCGCATTGAAAACTTCTTTAAAAGTAGAACTGAACGAGAAATTTATACTTAACGCAGCTTCCAGAAAATATATTAAAGAACTAAAATATTATAAACCAGGTATTATATTTCTTTTATGTGTAATGACCTTATCTGCATATAAAAAAAACTAGCATATGCCCCCGTCAAAAATGATGGGAAAGTGTTATTTTAAGTTTACAACATTAAGTCAGACTCAATTAAACAGGTAATTATTCAGATAGTGGCAAGTCATCAAAAGCATTCAAAAAATTGTGTTTGCAAAAGTCAACCTTCAAAAGAGGAAAATGTGAACCCCCTGATGTGCGAAAAAAAAAAAAATGAGCTTTTCCCAACAACCCTATGGCAAAATTCTCACTTTTTCTGCAATTTTTTGATGAAATTCGTGTTTTTTTTTCGCAGCCTTTTGACGAAATGACTGTTTTTCCCAATCCTTTCAAGAAATGAGTATTTTTATTGGGATTTGTTGAAAGATTCGCATTTATTCTGCGCCCTTTTGATGAATTACACCTCTCGCGTTTCTTTGACAAAATTCAGGGGAGTTCCGTATCCTGTGCCGCTTGCAGAAAAAAATTGTGCCAAAAATCTTAGAAAAACATTTTACAATCTTTGTTATTTATAAATTAATGATTTTGCCCCATTTTTAAAAATAGAAAATGATGTAGAAACATGGATTTATAAATAACAAAGATTTAAAAACGAAGTTTTTCCGCCATCTTAAAATTTTTTTTACGAATGCATGTAAAATCCCACTCACAACTGCCAAAAATTTATTAAATATAAAATAAAATAAAAGGATAAATACCAATAAATGAGGCAGCGATTCAGAAAAAGGGAAGTTTCATACAAAAAAATATATAAAGAAAATTTAAAAATATTTACTTGAAAAACAGTTAAAAATTAAAAAAAAAAAAAAAAAGCTCAGTAATTTAATGTTTACAAAAAGGGATCCTAGTCAGGGTCTGAAACATCATCAAGATAAGGTACTTCATCTTCTAACTGAATTAAATTTTAATTGACGTTTGATAATGCACCCTCGATGTTTTCAGATTTGAATTTCTTCGACAGCCGTTAGCTGAATCTTCCGTCTCTAAAATGGTTAACCATGTAAAAATCGATATATTTGCCAATAAAGGGTGCATTTTAAATAGCTAATGCAAAAATCCTAATAAAAAACAAAAAGAAATAAAAAAACAAAGAGAAATAAATGGCAGAGCAAGCGAGACTTACCTTGCAATCAAAATACGCTGACAGAAGTACAGGCGCATCCAATCATTCGAATGTATGTGGCAAGTTAGTTATGTAACAGAACAGAATTAAAAATTTATCTGACTAACAGTTCACATGATACTGATGAACCAATAAAATTCAAGATCTCCAGACTTCAAAATTCACATTTTTTTTTTTTTTTTTTTTCAGGATCTTATGTTGAAACTTGCACTTTTGCAACCTTTCGATGAAATTCTTGGTTTCTCTGTGATCCTCTAATGAAAATCATATTTTTTCCATGATTATTTGACGAAATTCACATTTTTCGCGATCCTTTGATGAAATATGCGTTTTTGTCTGCAATCATCTGATGAAATTCGTGTTTTTTCCACGATTATGTGGCAAAATTCACATATTCCATGATCTTTAGACGAAACATGCTCCCCCCCCCCCCCCCCCCCCAACTCAAGATCCTTTGACGAAATTCACGTTCTAAAGAGGACCCTTGGAGAAAAATTGTATTTTTTTCTGCAATCCTTTGGTGAAATTCACATTCATTTGGCGAAACTACCATTTTTCTACGATCTTTTGATGATTTTCGCAATCCTTCAGGCACAGCAAACAGACTATAGTTGCATGCCAGGGTTGGTAAAAAACCAGAGTTTAAAAAAAAAAAAAAGGTTTTTTTGGTTAACCGGATGTTTTTAAATATATTTTCCTATCATGGAAGACGGTAGTATTCCGAGTGACGCAGCCTTAAGCCTAAAATCGTATCGTATCGTATCGTATCGTATCGTAGAATTCGTAGATGGCGGAACTCATATATACAGCTAACTCGACATCAAAGAAAATGCGAAAAGCCGCCTGTTAATAACTCATCAAATATAGGTCCTATTGTTCTGATTTTTTTAAAACAGTCTTATATCTGCAGTCTAATCCTATTCTGAATTTTTTACAATTCTACGTGCAGTATATTTTCAGATCTGTAAACCCATTTTGAAAGCAATTTCGATGGTGTAAGTTTTTTTTTTTTTCTCCAAAACGGTCTAGATTTTTTAAAAAACATTAATATATAAAATGAATCTGTTTTTGATGAAATGGATAACACTAACCTAGTATCTAGGAAAACTCTTAATTTTTATATAATCCGCATGAAAAATTGGACTTCTTAGGATCGCGGATTACATGTTATTCTATGGGCTAGCAGACAGAACGTTGCACATCGGTTTTGCGCGATTAAGGTCACAGTTAAAAATCTGAATATTGGCAATAAATCTTTTTTTAAACTACAAAAACAGTTTATTATGTGCTTTAAAATACTTAGACTGATTTTTTTAAATGGAACAGTATTTTGTAATTATATGTATTTTATTTCCTTGTTATTCATAGTAAGTAAACATTTTTTAAGGAGAAAATATTTCACATTTAAAAAAAATTCTCGTATCGAAATTCGATATTTATCGCAAATTCTCGTATCGAAATGAAAATTCATCGCGTTCGCCATAGGACTTCGCCATGTATCACTACGCGATACGTGAAGTTGACTGAAGAAATAAGAAACATCAAAGATCTTAAAATGGTATTCCAAGGGGAGAAAGTGAGTACAATTTCTAATTATCCAGACAGCATTCTTTGCAACCGATCCTTTCTAATTAGTATAATGTTCTGAATTGTTTTTATTTTCAACAATACTCATAACTGTTGTCCTTACAAAATAACGTTCATGTGTGGCATAGGTATTTCTTGTGATATGTGAGTGCAATACAGATAGATTACTAATTTAATTTTTTGTTTTGAGTCTTCTTTTAAGGAAATTAAACAAAATCTTTCATTTTTAAAGAACGCACAATTTAAATAAAAGGTATGAAGAAATCAAAATTAAGATTTCCAATCCCGTTTATAAAATGATTCATTTGCGAATCGTTTCTAATAACATTATAAACGAAAATTGACTTAAAACGACATCTTTTTCGAAATATGGGTATCTTTCGTTCTTTTTTTTTTTTTTTTTTTTAATATATATAACTCTTTTCAGCTTCAAAAATTAAAGCATCGTAGTATTTTATTTTTATAAAATTAAACCTAAAGGGGGAAAAAAATTCTTATTTCCGTTTATCTCTGTAACAAAAGAAAAAAAAAATAAAAACCCTGCAGCATTTCTTTTAGGCTGATTACAGCCATGGGTGCAAGACCTTCAGTCTCAGGACTGATTTCAGTCTTGGACATATTTTTGACTGATAGTAAATTCTACTTTATATACTTAAATTATCACGATTAGCTCAAAATGAACCATTTTATCTTGACTGGTTGTTTTGAGCTCCTAAAAGTAAAAAATTTTCATCATGATACTTTTCCTTATTTAGTAATTAATGTTTATAGATAAATAAGATAAAACAGCTTTTTTGCAAAAGTAAGATACTTGTTTTTATTTAATTTTAAAGTTAATGTGCTTAAAAGAAAGCTTTAAATAATTTACTTTTAAAAAATATAAAAGTAGCCAGCTCCCTTATATGGTATTTGTGGTAATGAAGTATTATTGTAAATAAGAACAATTCAGAACATGTTACTATTTAGAAAAGATTGGTTTCACAAAATTTCATTAGCAGATGCATTGTAGCTGTCATGATAATTAGACTTTGTATAAACTAATAAATTGATTACCCAGTAACCATATCAATTAATATATTAATCTGCCTCGCATCTTAAATTAAATATTAAGTTTTTATTCTTCTTTCATTAAACCATCCACTATTCTTTAACATTCCGCATATTCCGATTACAAAAACTCTTTTTATCAATTCCACCTGTACACTGGAGGGTTGCCGTATCACTTACAGAGTAGCACGTTTATCGCCTCGTTGTGCAATAGCATTTGAAAGATCACCACACTAACATAAAAAAGTAGCAATAAAAGAAAAAGAAAATTAATCAGTTGATTATAAAAAACCCGCTCCATTCTCGGTCGGGGAAGGAACATCACAAGAAAAAAAAGCCTCGCGAAATTTGACAGTATGTCAGGGAGGGGGGGGGGGGATCCAAAACTTCATCAAAATAGTTGTAACTTTTCTAATAAATATGTTACATATAACATAGGTAGTAATAATTGGTATATCTGATCAAAATACCAATAATTTTTTAAAATGAACTATTTAATGATTTCTTTATTCCTATTACTGAATTGGATTAATAGCAGTTTAAGAGCCATAATTTTATATTCTAAAATCATTAAAAGCACTCTGCAAGCAGTTCTTGTTCAATCACAAAAGTCTGCCACTTAAACATTTTAATGCAGAAAATGTAATGTATTTCTCATATGTAAACAATGAATTTTGCAGTTAAGAAGCTTAGGTATTTCACAAATATTGCTATTTTGGAACACTAAATTTGATGCATTATCGTCTTTAACACATTATTTTGGAGTAATGAAAACAATGTTATTATATTAAATTTTTTTGTAAATGGGTGTTATAATCAGTAGTAACTCATGACAGGTTTTTCTTGCAGCACTAAAATGCATGCCTTCCAAAAGTTTTTTTTTTACTAAATTTTTGCCTTATTTAATGGAAGAAAGTTCTGCCAAAAATAAGGCAAAGATTTCATTATTATTAAAAATAGCGAAAAAGGAATAAATTTGCCAACAATGCATTTAGTGTCCCCAAAACTGTCAGTAACGAGCCACCACTGTTTATAATTACAGTCGAACCTCGTTATCCCGACACTCTAATGTCCAGAAAAAAGTGTCGTCATAAGCGGTGTGTCGCGATAACCGGAGTTAGAGAAAAATAGGTTTATAAAAAGCTGTATTTTTAATTAATTTAAGACAATTTTAAATTCATAACTGTTCTTGCAGTTTTAAGCAATACAACAGTACTGTTAAACAAAATAAACACAAAAAAGAAAATTGAAAAGGATAAAAATCAGATTTATGATGACTGATTTTTTTTATTGTTACATGAAATATCGATGAATTAAGGTTTGCTTTAGCTAGATCCTACAATTATTTTTTCGATATTATGCAATGAATTGTAATCAATATTCGTTGTTTCAGAAATGTATGTTAGATAACTACTGAACGTTTCAATGCAATGCAATGCTTCCGTTTTAGTCGGATGAAAAACGCCGTGTGGCCACAAGAAAATCCGTCGGGATATCCGGAGTTGAAAATTATTCAACGACGTAAAATCCAGAGTTTATTTGCATTAAAATCATATACAGAAAATCCGGACTTTGAAAAACTGACGTGATAAACGGAGTGACGTGAAACCAGGTGTCGGGAAAACGAGGTCCGACTGTATTTTGCCCAGGCATATCTGGATCATGCTTTAAGGTAATTTAATAGTGTGTGATCTGTACCAATTATGTAAAATTTTATAATTTGCACAATTTCTGGTTCCAAGGAATGTAATTCAAAGCATGTATACGAGGTAAATTTAATGATGTATGAAATATGATCTAAATAATGCAAAATTCAATAATACACACAACTTCTCATCCCAAGGTGTGCTTTATAAAGATCTTCTACTATATTCATCTGTAGTTCAAGTTCACTCATCAAAAACCTTAAAGATTTAGTATCTGTGACTGCTCTGAAGAGGGCATTATTACAACTTTATAATTTTTTCATTTTGTAGCTCAAATTGCTCAGCTTAGAATTTACCAATCCAAACATTGCCATCTTGATTTTTTTCCACTGTCTTTATTTACCTCAGAAGTGATTAAGATTTTTTTATATTGTAAATTCTAAAGGCAAAAAAGCATCTTTAAGCTCTTGGGGATGAGCGACTGGTATACTTAGCCACTTAAGGTGTTCAGAATCCTTCATTATTCTCACCACTTATTTTTAATTGTAAAGTTTACCTTCTTTAATCGGAGCATTTCTGTGATTCAATTACAGAAAATTTTCTGCTTTTAAAAACCTGTAGTAAAAGGTTAAAAATTAACCAAAGGGCTCTTGTCGCGAAGGGGTTAAATATCATGGAAGACAGTAGTATTTTGAATTACAGTGAACTTTAATAACCCTTGGCTTTAATTGCCAGTACTCTTCCAATTGAGCTATCTGTACGACAGCCCAGCCAACACATTATTCGCTCAGAACAACTATTATCATGACATCAATTGATTGTGTGAAAAATAATTTAAAGTGTACATGGTTATACGTATATTTTTTATTATTAAGCAACAGACTTTGCAGATCCGTTTTTCTCAAAAGCTTTAAAGACTGAAATCTCTAGGCTGGAGTGGGAAAGTGGTAATTTTGAGGAATAGGAGGATAATTTATATAGAAGAATTTTCTGTATAAAAATAAAGATTTAAATTATTTTAATGCTGGGGAGTAGGGGGAGAGAGAAAAGGTGAAATGTACAGTCGCGGAAAAGAAAAAAGTAAACACCCTCTACTAACTCCTTAATAAATTATTATCGTAGACGAAAGTTATTGGTACCGAACGATTGGAAATAAAGTCTATTTTTAAATGATGTATATAAAATTTGCTTAGGGGGCCATCTACATATTAAAACAAATCCAAACTTCATTTTTTTCAATGGCAATACCCAATTTTAACGAGATATTTCAAATCTTCGGTTCAAACTATGCCTAGGCACCAAATTTCAAGTCATTTGAATAATAAGTTTTTGAATTATAAACATTCAAAATATAGTGTTTCTAATGTTGAATTACATTTTCATATTTTTATTCATATCTCCTGAAATTATGCTCCTAATGTGCTAATTTTTTGTGTAGCAGTAATACTAATATACTTAAACATAAATACATTGAATTTGCAATTTTTATAATTTTATGATATGAATTATGAAATTAATATTCGAAAAAATTATGAATTGCAACCTACAATTTTTTTGATGGATTTAGATTTATTAAGTCCTGTTTTATGGAAATTCAAAATTTCACATTTTTTTTCCAAATAGTTTTCAAATTGTGCTTAAAAAACGGCAAAATGATGGTTTAAGGGGCCGTCTATGATAGAAGTGACTAGATATTTTGAAATGTCTTACGCTGTCCTGCAATCTAGCAGACTTCATTGACTGCTTGAGTGACGCTTAAGGTGCCTTGATCAAGAAGGGGGCTCCCTCGGTTAACAATCGAATACCGAACTTCAATTTGGATACAGTCCTTAAAATAAGCTTGTTTTAAAATAACTATTTTCTCGGAAACTTATAGTACGAATTGCATAAAAATTTGTTTTTAGGCTAATTAAATGGTGTAGAATTCATTTATGCTGTAAGAATTGTGTACTGCTATTGAAAAAACAAAGTTATGGTTCGTTTTAATATGTAGATGACCCCTTAAGCAAATTTTATATACATCATTTAAAAGTAGACTTTATTTCCAATCGTTCGGTACCAGTAACTTTCTTCTACGGTAATTTGTTGATAGTAGGAGAGCTGTTGAACAGTTTTGAGTAGGTATTTGTGGCACCCTGAAAATTTGTGCAACACTTCTTTTGTAATGCCTGAATACAAAATCGAATGTCTGGCTGAAGGATCGTGGCCCAAAAACTGTGCCAGACACGTGTCTGGCACAGTTTTTGTGCCGACTAAAGTGTCTGTCATTTTCAAAATATTTTTTTCTAAGCATAAATATTATTCTGCCTCAATCTCAGCGTGCCTCAAATACCTTTTTTGGGTAGTCAAAAAATGGCACTTGACACGTGTCTGGCACAGTTTTTGGGCCACGATCCTTCAGCCAGACATTCGATTTTGTATTCAGCCATTACAAAAGAAGTGTTGCACAAATTTTCAGGGTGCCTCAAATACCTTCCCTAAAATGTTTAACAGCTCTTGGACTATGAGGAGTTAGTAGGGGGTGCTTACTTTTTTTTTTCCATGACTGTACATTAGGGAAGTTAGTGCTTATTTATTTATTTATGTTAGTGAGCAACAAATGTTGCAGATTTTTTTTTTCAAACTAATTTTTGAAAGATTTTATTATTTAGGTAAGCTGGAGAGGTGGGTCCAAAAGCAGAAGTGGAATCTTCGGAGCTCAGGGGATTATTTTATATGATTTATTATTATTGTTAATAAAGAATTTTAAATAGGGATGGTGAAAGATTATTTTATATAAAATTAAAGAATGTTTAATTTTTTTGCACTAGGAATGAGAAAAGGGAGAAGCAGAAATTTGTAGTTTTGGATTTAATATAAATGTATGTAATTACTTTGACAAGTGAGCGATGATTGTTATATATATATAAAGGTTTAAAGAGTAATATTTCTTGCTATTTTTCTTAACAAAGTAAATTTTTTATATAGTAAAATGTAACATAGCTTTTTATATCTCTGAAACAAACCAACAGAAATACCTTCTAAACATGCATGTCGTACATTACTTCCATATCTTACCAAAGCGTTCTTATAAAAATCTCATTGCACGGTGCTCTTTAAAATTGAAGCATGGTCATCCTTTTTTGCGGGGAGGGAGGGGGGGAGAGATTGAAGGTGAATGGAAATCCTTACTATGAATTCTTTGTATTGGTCTTTAATTTTTTTTGTGTGTGTTTATTGTTTTATTTATTTTTTTAATAACCTCAAAAAAGTAATGATATCAATACAAAAACCCTTAACGGGTTAAAAGTTTGTGACGCAGCACTTTATCTTATGCTCTAAGAATTTTAAATATGGAACTTAAAAATAATGATATCAAATTTTGAGTGACGCTATGCTATTAATTATAATCTCTCTATATATTATTTATTTCATCTTTTTATTTATTTTTTTTTATAATTGCATGTGCAAAAATTATGTTCAATTTAAAAAAATGTATAAAAGTTTATTCATTGATGCTTTAACATTTACACCTCTCATAAATTCCAAGTATGAGTTTTAAAAGATATGATATCAAAATTTTAGTGACGCTTTGATGTGGCTTTGAACGATTTGTTTTAAAATTAAATTTAAATTATTTTTGTTTTGGCTAAGATATATTCACACATCTAAATAATAGTTTTAATTTTCCAATATACTTTAAATATGTCACTTTCACTGAATTTATATGATGCATTTAAATGCATTTATTTGAATAAATTGATTTATCCTTTGTCCAATGCTATTACAAATTTAAAATAAGATTTACGTAAATAATTTTTTCGCGTCATTGTATCCAAACTAAGTGAAATGTATTCAAATGGATACTATGAGGCAAAAAAAATTATTTACGTAAATCTTATTTTAAATTTGTAATAGCATTGGACAAAGGATAAATCAATTTATTCAAATAAATGCATTTAAATGCATCATATAAATTCAGTGAAAGTGACATATTTAAAGTATATTGGAAAATTAAAACTATTATTTAGATGTGTGAATATATCTTAGCCAAAACAAAAATAATTTAAATTTAATTTTAAAACAAATCGTTCAAAGCCACATCAAAGCGTCACTAAAATTTTGATATCATATCTTTTAAAACTCATACTTGGAATTTATGAGAGGTGTAAATGTTAAAGCATCAATGAATAAACTTTTATACATTTTTTTAAATTGAACATAATTTTTGCACATGCAATTATAAAAAAATAAATAAATAAAAAGATGAAATAAATAATATATAGAGAGATTATAATTAATAGCATAGCGTCACTCAAAATTTGATATCATTATTTTTAAGTTCCATATTTAAAATTCTTAGAGCATAAGATAAAGTGCTGCGTCACAAACTTTTAACCCGTTAAGGGTTTTTGTATTGATTACATATACATGCATATTTATTGATAAGAATAAACATTGTTCGATATATAAGTAATATAATTTCATTTAAAAATAATTTAAATTAAATAATTACAATCAATTATGCAGAAAATTGAAATCCTTTAAAATTTAAACATTTTTAATAAAAGCTATGTCCAGAGTTGCATAATATAGACGCGCACACCGTGCGCGGAAAGTTTTCCGCAAGATTCTGAACTTTGCAGAAAATTTTTTTGGAAAAAAAAAAAAAAGCAATTTAACAAATTACAGCGACCATTTCGAAAATGATTTTTTCAAAGACTAAAATTTAAGACCTAAAAAGATTGCACGGAGTTGATCAAAATTTAAACATTTTTAATAAAAGCTATGTCCAGAGTTGCATAATATAGACGCGCACACCATGTGCAGAAAGTTTTCCGCAAGATTCAGAACTTTGCAGAAAATTTTTTTGGAGAAAAAAAAAAAAAAAAGCAATTTAACAAATTACAACGACCATTTGGAAAATGATTTTTTCAAAGACTAAAATTTAAGACCTAAAAAGATCGCACGGAGTTGATCATACATTATGTACGCCATGAATTAAACATTAATAGTGTTATTACACGTAAAAATTACAAGCGACAGAAATCGCCTGTGACTCGTATTTGGTGTGAAATATTTATATGTATTCATTCGTGCCCTATTTATCTTTTTTGTTATTATTAATTGGCTTATTCCATTTTTCTTTTGCACGCGAAAATCTTACAAATTAAAATTAACTCTTTGGCAGAAACAGTTATTTATTTTCTTTCATTTTCATTAGTTATTATCCACCTGAAACTTGCGTATTATCCAAGCATTTCATTGGCTATTCGGGAAAAGGCTTTTCCGTCGTCAGATTTCCAAGAAATCTAATGACACATTTTAAATGAAATTTCATTCTTAAACTTCTAAACATCCCACAGTATTACTTTTTACATCGTCGTGTAGAGAAAAAAATGTACTTTTAAATGCAATTTGTTTGAAAGCTGTATCTCAATTTGTTCCTGAGTTATTAATTTTTTTTGTAGTTTTTATTACTTTTTTGTCATAGTGGCAACACTCTGTTGTCCATCTCTGTTGAAACTAAAGAGAAATACAGATTACTGTATAGACCAATCACAGAACGAATAAAATGCAGATTAAACCAATAAAAACCCTCAGATATGCTTTTCATTTCCTACCCTGACGAGAACAATAACCATTTTTCCAAATGGTTAAAAACGTAATTTTTGTTTTTGTAACTTTTTTTTTTTTTAGTACTGAAATATTAGAAATATTTTCCAATTTTATGTATGATTTATTTATTGTTTGCCAGGGGTAGTTCTGTTCCGAATTTTCTGAAAATTTAAGGCATTCGGTTCCGAAAATTCAGGCATAAAAAATATCACTTAAAAATATTGTGAATTTCAACAAATGGCCGCCGAAAAAAAACAATTTCGTCAAAGGACTGCAGAAAAAAACGTGAATTTGTTTAAAGGATCCTGAAAGAAAAAAGATAATTTCGTCAAAAAATGAAAAAACCGCGATCAAAAGATTGCGAAAAGCATGTGGATTTTGTCAAAATCGAAAAACTTGCGAATTTTATCAAAATATCGCACAAAAACACGCCATATTAGTCAAATGATCACGAAAAAAGTGGGAATTTCATCGAAAACAAACAAAACGCTGTTAAAATATTGCGAAAAAACGCAAATTTCGTCAAAAAGTCTCGAAACAAACAGCAACTTTCATCAAAATACCGGAAAAAACACGCGAATTTCGTCGAAAGATAGCGAAAAATACACGAATTCCGTCAAAAGGTCGTGAAAAAAAACATGAATTTTCTCAAAGGATCGCTAGTTTCGTGAAAAAACGAACAAAACGCGTTCAAAAGATAGAAAAAAAAAACTGTAAATTTCTACAAAAGATCACGAAAAACAAGCAAATTCCACCCAAAGATCACGAAAAACATGTGAATTTCACCAAAAGATCCCGAAAAATATGCGATTTTAGTCAAAAGATTGCAAAAAACATGCAACTTTTGTCAAAAAATCGCAAAAATACGCGAATTTCGTCAAAAGACCACAAAAATACGCAAATTATGTCACAAGACCGTAAAAACATGCGAATTTCGATAACAGATCACGAAAAACAAGCGAATTTTGTTAAAAGACTGCAAAGATATGCGAATTTCGTCAAAAGATTGCAAAAAATAAGCAAATTTCTTCGAAAGATTGTGAAATCACGTTAACTTTGTCAAAGGATCGCAAAAAACGCTAATTTCGTGAAATGATTGTGCAGATTTTGTTTATTTTATTTTACGATTTGCTGAAATTAGGTCCCCAAAGGTTCTTTTTATGCGAAATGTATAGTCTTTTTTGGTCCCTTTTTTTGAAAAAAAATGATCCCCTTTTACCATTTTTTACTATAAAAGTTGAGTGGGAGTCCTGTATGTTGTATTCATAGGCTTTCCTTTGATTAATTAAAATTATTGCTCTAAAATAATATTTTTTATAGCCAAATAAACTGATTTTTTTTTCTTCCTGCCTCTAATTTTTCATTATTGCAATCTGTACCCAATTGTCGTTTTGCCCAGAGTTAGCAAAATGTGTGCAGAAATTTTATCTGAGTAATTATTCTTTCAAATGTGAAAATATTTTCAAGATAGCAATCATTTTAATTTTTAGGAGTTTATTAGCATAAGAATTTGAGTCTGCTCCAAAAACAGAATTTTAATTTTATTGAACAGAATTTTAATTTTATTGCTACAAAATTAGATGTTTGCTGCTCCAAAAATGGATTTTACTGCTCCAAAAGCAGATTTTTGCTGCTCCAAAGGTGCTCCAAAATGGCTTTAGTGCACTTTCATCCCTACATCAGTTCTCTTTAATGGTGATACCTATGAATAGACCTCTCCCTATAAAATGTGATTCAGTTGTTTCAGAAGCAATGCCGTATTCTTTCTGTGAACAGAGTGACTGGTATTTTGTGCAAATAGATATTAAGGATTGGGCTGTTTCTAAATGCATTGACAAAATAATTGATAAGAATTCCCCTTTTCTTATCATGGATTTTTAGCTTTATTATTTTTTTCAACTAAAATAATTATACTTTAATTAATATCGATTAATTTTTAATTTAAATGGAAATTACTTTAAAACTACTGTTTTTAATTAATATCGTCAAAATAATGTAACACATTATTTTATTAAACATTAATTTAATTTGCAGAAAGTTTTTGACCCAATATTTGCGTGCACTGAAAGTTTTTGGTTTTATACAAGTCTGGCTATGTCTTATTTTCCATGAATAAAAGGCTCTACATAGTGAAACATTGATACCTTGGAAATCTTAATGAACAATCTTTTGATTACTAGTACTATAAATAAATATATGGTGTAGTTTCATAAATATAATATGCTTTCCCATGGCTATTCAAAATAATTTCTTTGAAATATTTGCAATCTCAGATTTTTCTGTTACAACACTACATGAACAAATTATCTTTTATTGAAAGTAAAGTTTTTTATAAAGAATTCCTGGAATGATTTGAATTTAGCAGTAGAGTCTTTACACATTTCAAGAAGTATTGTGTATTGGACACTTCTCAGAAACTGCCACGTTAAAAAAATAGTTAAGAAAAAGGTCACCAGTAAAATAAACAGAAATACCTATTTACCAGCTTTTTAGACTACTGAAAACATTGATCTTAAAAGGGAAAGTACATTTATAAAAGTTGTCATCCACTAAAACATTTAAACAGCCATCAGACTTAATACACAGGATTTTTTTGTAAGCTATTTTATAATACGTACTACTTTTAAATGTCTAAACTAAAAATTAATATATATTTTTAGGCATTTTTATGAGACTTTTTCTGCTATGTCTCACGCTAACCTTATCTCGATTTTTACCCATATTTTGTCAGATCTAAATAAGGGTCAGGTGGAGTGGAATGGGTATAAAAATACATTTTTTTGAAATGATTATGGAATCATTCCTAACTGGAAAGGAATTTATAGAAAGCAATGATTCAGTGTTTACATTGCATTTATAGACATCACATTTTCATTGTAATTGTTTTTCAAAAGATTATTTATTAATGTTAAAAAAAAGTTTTTCTGATCACTGTATTTATACCCATTCCACCCCATAGGGTGGGGTGGAATGGGTAACCAAGTTTAAAAGGCATTCAAAGCAACAAATAACACAAATTTCAATATATTATACATTTAATTACATCAAATTATTTATTGACAACTATACTGGCCATTTTTTTTCTCATTAAAAACATAATGTCCCTGATTATTAAGTGTTGGTTGGTTAAGCTTTCTGAAAGTTGTTTACTGTCGATTTCTACCTTGTCATCTTTGTTAGGAAAGGTATAGAAGTTTCCTATTGATGATTTATGCAGGAATTTTACAATGTAAGTAAGAGGATATGGTGTTTCAATCACTTGGGCATTAAAATATTTTTTAGATTTTTTTTCCTAAGTATTTTTTTCCTAAGCCTAATCATATACCCATTTCACGCCACTTTACATTTTTAATTATAACTTTTAAAAAATAAAGCATTTTTCTTACATGTTTGTTTCAGTCAATAAAAGACACTACTATTGCAGTAAAAAAAAAATTATTTCTGTTATAAAATAAAAAAATACAATAAAGTTAATGTAGCACTAAGTGAGGGGCCGTTCAAATATTGCGTAAGCACCTAGAGGAGGGGAGGTGGTTAGCGATTTGCTTATTTTTGCTGACAAGGGGGAGGAGGGGTTTGAATGATGCTTACGTAAGACATTTTCAAAATCTCTTAACTTGTAAAAAAAAAAAAACTATTAAAAATTTCAAATTGAAAAAAAGAAATAGCAAAAGAATATTAAACTTGAAGTTCTGATTAGGGATTGACCGAATACCGAATAGTTGATTCGGTATTCGGTGGTTCGGCATGTAAACCGAATATTCGG
Source organism: Maratus speciosus (assembly GCA_963932465.1). Taxonomy (NCBI): domain Eukaryota; kingdom Metazoa; phylum Arthropoda; class Arachnida; order Araneae; family Salticidae; genus Maratus; species Maratus speciosus. The sequence goes on from OZ010792.1 coordinate 311,862,857, forward strand.
CTCCGGCCGAATACTTTTAAGTATTCGGCCGAATAATTGCAGATAAGTATTTTTTTAGAATTAGAAGAATTCTCTTTTACTTAGCAGTAGAATAGGCTAAACAATGAGGTTTAATATTATGTGTATGAGTTCAGAATTCAGCTTGCACTACAAAAAACAAGTCAAAGGCCATTTTTATTTTTAAAAAACTTTTTCCTTCCTAAAATAGTCTACATAGGGGTGAAATCAAAACAACTGCCAACTAGAGAAGAAGAAAAAAGTACGGAAGATGCATCCCTTATCATTTAATTTTAATTACTTCTACATTAGTTTTTTTAATTTAAATTTATTTAATATGTATTTTCTTTAATATACACATCAAATAAGTATATTAGAGTTCATATCTGTATATCTAAGGTTATTAAAGAAAATACACACATCCAATAAGTATACTCCAATGCTTATCCTATAGCTTTTATAACCATTATATCAAAATCGTTCAAATTTGTAATCTTCTCACCACAGTGTTAAAATATTAATCAAAATATAAATATCTATCAATAATTTGATAGAAAATAGTTAAATGTACAAATTGATATGATACTTTTTGTATTTTGAGAACATTCCTATTCAATATGTTTATAATTAGACAATCAGTAAATCAGCTTAATAACAACATTGTTTCTTTTTATTTGAATGAACTTTTGTTTTTCTGGTAGTCCTTATCCTTAATAATAGCCTGCATAGTTTAATACTTTCATAGGTTATTTTTGGGTATTGACTAGTGATAAAATAATAAAAAGTGATGGGTTAATAAATTTGTGAGTGGAAAGAAGTCATTAAATTATTTGTTAATTAGATTTAAGAATAAAAATGTAACTGAATTAAATTATTGAGAATTTCATTTCAATTAAAGTTTATTAAAAAAGCTAGTATATGCAAAAATGCGTATTAAAAATTTTCAAGTATTCGGTCGCCGAATACCGAATATTCGGCGTACACTTCGACCGAAGCTTCGGTATTCGGTAAAATTGCTGCTTCGGTCAATCCCTAGTGAAGACTATAAATGAAACCAGGCCGACTCTGTACAAAAAAATTAAGTTAGGCCCGGCCCAGCTCGAGTGCCATGAATGAAAATCAGCCCGGCCCACGGGCCGGCCCGTGCAGATCTCTATTACAGATTAGGGATTGACCGAATACCGAATAGTCGATTCGGTATTCGGTGATTCAGCATGTAAACCGAATATTCGGCTTCGGCCGAATACTTTTAAGTATTCGGCTGAATAATTGCAGATAAGTATTTTTTTAGAAGTAGAAGAATTCTCTTTTACTTAGAAGTAGAATAGGCTAAATGATGAGTTTCAATATATTATGTGCATGAGTTCAAAGTTCAGCTGCACTACCAAAAACAAGTCAAAGGCCATTTTTAATTACAAAAAACTTTTTTTTCTTTCCTAAAATAGTCTATATAGGGGTGAAATCAGAACAACTGTCTGCGATATAGGGAAAAAAAAAGTAAGGAATATGGGATTTAATTTTAATTATTTCTACATTAGTTTTTTCAATTTAAATTTATTTAATGTGTATTCTCTTTAATATACACCTCAAATAAGTATATCAGGGTTCATCTCTCTATATCTAAGGTTTATATTAAAGAAAATACATGCATCAAATAAGTATACTCCTATGCCTATCCTATAGCTTTTATAACCATTAATTAAAATCGCTCAAATTTATGTTCATCACCACAGTGATAAATATTAATCAAAATATAAATATGTATCAATAATTTCACAGAAAATAGTTAAATGTACAAATTGATATGATACCTTTTGTATTTGAGAACATTCCAATTCAATATGTATATAATTAGACAATCAGTAAATCAGCTTAATGACAACATTGTTTCTTTTTATTTGAATGAACTTTTGTTTTTCTGAGAATCCTTATCCTTAATAATAGCCTGTATAGTTTAATACTTTCATTGGGTTAATTTGGATATTGACTAGTGATAAAATAATAAAAAATAAGTCATGGGTTAATGAATTTGTGAGTTGAAAGAAGTCATTAAATTTTTTTGTGTAATTAGATTTAAGAATAAAAATGTAACTGAATTAAATTATTAAGAATTTAATTTTAATTAAAGTTTATTAAAAAAGCTAATATATGCAAAAATGTGTATTAAAAATTTTTAAGTATTCGGTTGCCGAATACCGAATATTCGGTGTACACTTTGACCGAAGCTTCGGTATTCGGTATTCGGCAAAATTGCTGATTCGGTCAATCCCTAGTTCTGATGTCAGCTATTTTGACCGTACAAGGAAAACATAAACGATCTCTTTTATCTAGAGGTGACTATTCATCTTTGATGCATGAGAGCTTATTATCTCTGAGAACTTACTACTATTTCCAATTGTGAGAATAGAATAGAAATAGAATTGAATGGACCGATGCGATATATTGTATTGTGACAATAAGAGTTTTCTGGGAAAGTTTCCAAAACATAAGTAAAATTCCATCTTTTTTGTTCCCACACCTCCTCTGCTAAGTGGTTGAACCACATAACCATGGTGACCGACTGCTCTACTGTCTGATGTCTCGTGAGTTTTGAAAACCTCTCAGTACTGTAGTGTAGTGTCGTTTAAAATAAATGAAATCGGAAATATGTCTTCATTTCGAGAAATCTTGTATAAAAAACTTTTTGAAAGTTTCAAAAAGTCTGTATCAGATAAACCTTTGAAGGATTTCCAATCTAAAACTAGTGATGTGTGGTGGCAGTACAAAAAGTGTTCTAAAACTGACAAAGAGTTAGAGGTATTGGTGCTAAAAAGAACGGAGGACGAACTGCGTAAGGCAACCAAAAAGAAATCAGTCTTGATTGTTTTATAAAGGTAATTATACTCAATTTATTCTTAAAATTTTAAATATATTTTATCATAACTTTAGGTTTACATAATTACTTGTAAAAATTGGAAAAAGATAGATAAGATAAAATGACCATGTAGCCTTGGCAAACATGGTCAGTATGGCAATAAATAAAGACCAAGGAAATGTCAAAAAAGGAGTTATTACTTTTTAATAAATATGGCGTAGCCAGCTAAATCTTATTTTTTCTTTTCAAATAACTCGAAAATTAATGCATCCATGGGGGAAAAAATTAAAAATATGTAAGTTTTGTAGCAGATAATCTTCTAACTCTTTTCAAATTTTACACCTTACTAAAAATGAAATGTAATCCAACTGGATTGAAAACAATGTGTCTTATACTTCTACAACTATCTTAAACATTGATGGTTATTCTGCCACTGCCACATATGTTGATTCAGGCGAACCAGACTCTCTTGGTTATGACTTGGATTGGTATTCGAAGCACGTACAATAAAGTCAATACTTGCTGCAAATTGTAAAATGCAAAGAAAAGAATTGTTGCTCTCCTGCACGCAGTGGATTATTTCGTATATTAAAAGGACGATTCATTCCTCCTCCAATTAAAGTGATACAATCGTCAAATGACATCATTATTAAATTACAAGTGAGGAGGGGGAGTTTATAGATTTAAGTCTCCGTCTGACCTTAAATCTGAATATTACAACAAAGGGATTTTTAAAGATGCCATATGACTATTTTTACCTTTGCATAAAGTCGCAATTATCCGCAAAAACTTGTGGAAGTTGTGGCCAATGTCATGCGTCTCAGAAGTCAGCAAACAGACACAAAAAAATTCAACACAGTGAAAAAAGCGAGAAGGCCTGCCTTATACGACTATTGAGAATTGCTGCTCGTCGAGCAAATGAACTTACGTGCGTCGTAAAATTCGTGGAAGATATGGATGATGTTGAGTGGATCAATGAAGATGAAGTTGATCAAGGTTGCATCTGAAAAGAAAGCGATGAAGATAATCAAGTAAAACTGGAAACCAATATCATAACAGATAATGGAAAAATGACTTGAGCAACCGTGGTCAGCATCGGAATAGATATGGGCATGTTCAAATTTAAATTTTACAAACGGCTAAGTTCTTCAAGAAATGTTCTTAAATAGAATTGTAAGGAAATAAAACAAGCATTTTTTTATTATTTTATTTAAGTCGAGTAGAGTTTTTTTAAAAATTTGAATACCGTATTTTATGGAAGAAACGCCACGCCGTTTACGAGTTTAAAAGTTAATTTTTTTTCCAAGTGCAGCGTTTACGATTTTTTTAAAATACCAACTGAGTTTCCTTAATTTAAAAATTCATAAAAATATTTAAAATCGGATTTAAATATTTTAAATAAAACTTCAGACATCTTAAGATATTAAAAACAAGACATCCTACGCTGCTCAGAAAACTTTGATTAAAGTTAGGTCAATGTGACGCTCTCGACAAAAGTAGTGTTCCGACGGATGCAGCATTTACAACGGGTGCGGTGATTATGATATTTTTAAGCTTATTCAGGCCAATTTGAGGAGTGCTGCGTTTACGACGGTTGCAGCGTTTCTTCCATAAAAAACGATAAGTCCTAATTTTTTTAAATTAAATTATTACTGTTAAAAAAAGGTGGAAAGGGCGGGTTGCAATTTTCTTACGTAATTATTAAGGGGGGGGGGGTGTTGTGATTTGCTTATTTTTACTGACAAGGGGGCAGGGGGAGTCAAAAATTGCCAAAAATATGCTTACGTAATATTTGAACAGCCCCTGACATTGACATTCACCATGTGCCTTTCAAAACTGATTCTAAATGGGCTAAATGTTGCCAATATTTTTTTTCCAAACTTAAAATGGAAGTTGAATGGTTAATAAATTATATACATGATTTACAAATATTTTTTGTACATAGTATGATTTTAATTTAGACACAAATCAGTATTACCCATTCCACCCCACATACCCATTCCACCCCACCTGACCTACGACACATCAACCCTAGTGGATTCGATTATGCAATAGACGATTTAAATATATCTTATTACATATTTTAGTTAAAAGTAAACAGGTGCTTTGCTAGCACCCAATTTTTCCATGTCCTCTTATTTGACTTCATATCTTGAGTTTCTTTTTAGGTGCGTTCGTAGTTATATAAATACGTAGCACTATAGTCGTTGTTCAGTCAGTCCGTCCGTCTGTCTGTCTGCATATAACAGAGCAAAAACTACCCAACCGAATGGTCTGAAATTTTAAATATATGATTGTTGCAAAATTTTGTCGAGCCATTTCAAATTTTAAGAAAATCGGGTGTATAGTTTAATTACAGGGACAGTCAAAAGTTTTTCTTTACATTACGGCCAATGGGAGAAATTATTGCAAGTGCATTTTAATGATGTTACAACCTTCCGAATGGTCTGAAATTTTAAATATATAATTGGTGCAAAATTTTATCGAGCCATTTTCAATTTTAGGAAAATCGGATGTATAGTTTAATTACAGGGACAGTCAAAAGTGTTTCGTTACATTACGGGGAATGGGAAAAAGTTATTGCAAGTGCATTTTAATGATGCTACAGACCATGCACTTTATTAAGTGCAAAAAATTATGCATTCAGTACAATATGGGGTGTAAAAAATAATTATAAAATTAGTTATAGTACGAACGCACCTCATTTGCCACATTTGACGAGCAATTTCCAACTTGTTTATTCTTAAGGTATTCTCAAATCCGAAAGGGGTCCTTTATGACATAAGTTTAAATTTATTTTTGTTCGGAAATGCATAAAACTAGCAGATGCTGTTGTTCAGAAACTATGTAATGAAACTGTTTTTCCTCTCTTTTTTTTTTTTTTTTTTTTTTTTTTTACAAACGCAGTAGATCTTCCAGAAAATAGTGGGCGTTTTGAACCGAATTTCCGTGCAAAAGAAAAATAACTACTCAAGGAAGGTTAAAAACATCTTTGTCACATGATCTACTCCGGCCGATGCCTGAGTCTGCAATTTCTCACTAATAAACCATTTTGGGGAAATCACCAGCTCAGTAGTAGGGAGATTAGTAGAAGTGGGGAGTAGCTCAGTGGTTAGAGCAGCAGTCTTTTATACTGTGGTCCCGGGTTCGATTCCTGGCTCTGGCTGATTTTTCACTCCAGTTGGGTTTATTGTTTTTATTGTTTGTATGTCTGTATAATATTTATATATACCTTTAACTGTTGAATGCAGGTGTTATTTATATGTGTATGTGTGTTTTAATATATATTGTAGTATGAGTGTTTTATTTCAATTTGGCACTGTTTGTACTTGCTTTTTTGTTGTATTTTGTCAAATACTGCCCCCCTCCCATCCTAAAAACGGCAGCAAATTTTAATACAGATTTGCATCAATCCCAGGGATGATAAAACTTAAAATATATGCATAGTTGAAATAAGTTTAAAATAAAACAAAAAAGCTGTTGCATTTTTCAAACAGCAAAAAGTAATTCACAGAAATATATTAAATTCAGCTTAAAATATGCATAGGTGAAATGAGAAACTTAAAAATAAAACTAAAAACATGTTGCATTTCTTTAAAAAATCAGATATTTATTTTTTAATTTTAGATGAAACTTTAAAATCAGGGTTGGGGTTTTGGACGCCCAAAACTAGTTTTGGACAGGACATGTGGGTTTTACTGTCCAAAACTGTACTAAAGTGTCCAAAACCTTAAAATAAAGCAACATTCCACATGCGACCACTGCACACTTATTAAACGTATGAATAAATATAAATATCTCACAATATATTTTACTAACATTCCATTTAGTTCTTTGGTAAATGAAAAAAAGTTCAAATTTTTCTAATATCTGTGTAACATAAAAAGTTCTGTTTCTGTTGAAATTGAGTTATAATAATAAGAAATTCTTTATAATACCACACATGAAATATAGGGAGGGGAGATTTGCTTAACACTAGTGCTTTTGTTTCAATTTTTGTGCAAGAAAATGTTACAAAGAGATTTCTTTTAAATAATGTTTCATTGTAAATTATCTTTTCTAGATTATAAGATAATGAAAGAAAACACAAATATTTAATTTAAAATCTAGAAGTTATTTTTTTAAATATGTATTTTTAGTATGAATTGAATCTAAATCTAGTGAGCATTCTATTTCTTAAGAGTTAAATATTGTTGTTATAATAATAGTCATAATCTAAATATCTCATAATCAAACAAAATCAATTATTTTTATTTATACTATTTCTTAATATACACATATACATAGTTGCCAGCATTAAGTTGGTTAAATCAGCATGCTGAACCTGAACTCCATTTATCAATTATTTCCAGTAACAACTCTCGGGACTTTCAGTAATAGAATCAAAATGTATTCTTCACAAAAATCGTTAGTACTTCTATTAACTACTATAATTTAAATGAATAACATTAAAATTATGATACATAATTAAATTTAATATCTTTTTAATGTAATTACTTTATTACGTAGGGCAATTAGGTTGCTATACTACTAAATTGTTAGGTAGTATAACATAGGGTAATTAGGTTGTTTATACTAAATTGGTATTTTTGTATTGTAATCTTTTTGCCAATTTTTTAAACTTTTAGCATTGTTCTGATAAATACAATTTTACTACAAAATATAGTTTTGGACAGTTTAAGACAGTTTTAGACAGAAGGGTTTTGGACAGTACGGTTTAAACCATGGATTTTACCGTGGTTTTTACCATTATGTCCAAAACCTTGCCAACCCTGTTTAAAATCCAATTCATATATGTGGCGAAAATTAAAACATCATTATGTGCATCATTCAAAGTAATACACATACATAAAGCTATGTTTTTTAACGGTAAAAAAATTTAGTGAAATCTTAAAGTAATTTTAATTTTTAAATCTTTATTATAATGAAACGTTCCTGTGAATAATAAATGCTTTTAAAAATCTGAATGAACATGAACTTAAAATATGTATAGTTTAGGTAAAAAAAATTATGCCTATCGGTGTTTAACTCTGCTTTTGCACTCAGCTGAGTTTCTAGGTCAATCTGAGAAATCTGTTGAAACTGCCGCGATCGCCAACGTGCAGTTCTTTTCCTGGGCAATCGCCTTCTTTCCAAAAGTGTTTCATTCGGAAAATCCATTGTAAAAAGTAAAAAATTAGTTTTAAAACATTCAAAAATAACTGCTGATAGATCAATTCAAAGCGGTATATCAGCACGTTTTCATAAAGAAACAACGTTTCACTGTTGCCACTACAGAACAGTGAAATATATGAATCATTGATATGAATGATTCATATAAATAATGATGAATAATCATTAAAACTATTAATATTTGTTGAAAACATTGATAATACTTTAAAAAATATTTATTCAATAAATTATATAATATTTTCATATGTATGTCGTAAACTCACTGCTTGTAAATGCAAACAGTCGTAAAATTACTGCTTATAAATGTAAACAGTAATGTAAAACACATTTCAAAATATTTAAAGGCAGAATCGGATGTTAGCCGCATTTTTTCAATGAATCATCAAAGAGTCGTTCATTTGTTTCCTGATTTGGAACTTGTGTTTCTGAATGGCAATGTTCATTTGTTTATATCGCTAATATGTTGTTGGTAGCTGCTTATTTTTAATTTAGAACTTAAAACATTATAATTGTTTAGTTTTTGTAGGTTTTAGAGAAAAGGAAGAAGAAAAGATGTGATGCAATGTAGATTAACCCCTTCGGGACGGGAGCCTTTTATGAAATTTTTAATCTTTTGTCACCCTTTTTTTAAAAACAGAAATTTGCGTGTTCTTGAATCGAGAAAAGGCACTGATTAAATAAGGCAAATTTTACAGTAAAATTTTACTGGTGAGAAAAAGCAAGGATTCTGAGCACTTCATTGCACGTATACGTGTCCATAGTTGCCAACTTGTATGGATGGACAGTACGATTGTACGGTTTTGCCCGCGGGAAAAACGATCATGAAGGATCGCGGAAAATGCTAATTTCGTCAAAGATCACGTGAAAAAACACTAATTTCATCAAAGATCGCGTGAAAAAATGCTAATTTCGTCAAAGATCGCTTGAAAAAATGCTAATTTCGTCAAAGATCGCTTGAAAAAATGCTAATTTCGTCAAAGATCGCGTGAAAAAATGCTAATTTCGTCAAAGGTTCGCGAAAAAAACGCTAATTTTGTCAAAGGATCTCGAAAAAAGCCCTAATTTTTGAAGGAAAAAACCCCACAAATTTCGTCAAAGATCGCAGGGAAAAAACACTAATTTCGTCGAGGGATTGTGAAAAGAACGCAAATTTCATCAAATTTCACGGGAAAAACATGAATATCATCAAAGATCGCGGGAAAAAACACGAATTTTATCAAAGATATTTGGAAAAAAAAAAAAAAACAAATTTTGTCAAAGGATCAGGAAAAAATTGCGCATTTTGTTAAAAAACGCGCAGAAAAACACTATTTTTGTCGAAGGATCCTGAAACGAACGTGAATTTTGTCGAAAGTCGCAGGAAAAACATTAATTTCGGCAAAGAATCGTGAAAAGAACGCGAACTTCGTCAAAGATCGCATGGAAAGAACACTAATTCCGTCAAGAGATCGTGGGAAAAAACTCTAATTTCGTCCGAAAACGCCTAAAAACACTAATTTCGTCAAAGGATTGCGAATATCGTCAAAGATCGTGAGAAATAACGTGAATTTCATCAAAGATTGTGTAAAAAGCGTGAATTTTGTCGAGGATCGCGTAAAAAAAAAAATGCGAATTTTGTCTAGGATCTCGTAAAAAATGCGAATTTCGTCAAAAGATCGCTAGAAAAATGCGTATTTCATCAAAGATCGCAGAAAAAACGCCAATTTTCTAAAAAGATCGTGGAAAAGTGCGAATTTCGTCAAAAGATCGCGAAAAAAAAAAAACGCTAATTTCGTCAAAAGATCGCGAAAAAATGCAAATTTCGTCAAAAGATTGCGAAAAAAACCCGCAAATTTCATAAAAAGATAGCGAAAAAAATAGTAATTTCGTCCAATGATCGTGAAAAAAAAAACGAGAATTTTTCATAAGTTTATGGAAAAAACGCGAATTTTGTCAAAGGGCCTCAAAAAAACTAATTAGCACCGGCAGGGAATCCCCCCCCCCTTTTCCTCCCTAATCCCTTAACTGTAACCTTTCAAAAAATTTGCTGTTAATTTCAGAATTTTTTTTTTTTTTTTTTTTTTTTTTTACTTGGAATTTCCCATGCAAAAAAAAAAATTTCTGATGAAATCTCACGTTTTTATTTTGGGGGAAAAAAGGACTATGCATGAATGTAGCATATAAAATGTTATGAAATATTACTATTTTCATTGCATGTGCACATGTTATGTATTTTTAAGCACATAAGAATACATCATAAAAATTGTAAGGATTTCAAAATTGACATGTTTGCAGGTATGCGTGTCGCTCGTCCCCAAGGGGTTAAATAAAGCAATTGTCCGATTTATAATACGGCATCGGAATGCTTAAGCCTATACTCCCTGTAAGGAAAATCGGCTTTTCAAGGACAAACGTCATCTTTTCATTTTCCCTTCATTACCATAGTTACTTATCTTCTAAGATAAGGGCCGAGGGGTGACGAACAAAGGGATAATGAAAAGACGTTTGTCCTTGAAAAGTCAATTTATCTACAGAGAGAATTATTATGAAGTAATAAATTGATTTGTTCTAATGGGTGCTTATAATATTTGTAAAAAAGGTTCACTACTGTCTTTTGCATACTAGAAATGGATTCATTAGAATAAATGCGATCGTCCAGTTGCCTCGATTAATCATTTACATAAGCGCTGTGAATGTATACTAATAACCCGATCCTAGTAGGTGATCAAGCTGAAAAAGGAAATAAAATACAGTACCTCCACTCTTGCAATGAAAAAAACCAACTCTAATACTTGTTTCGAACAAGGAAGATTTTTATTCTTTCAGTCAAAGGTATGCAGGTGAAAGGTGGGGTCACTGCTCGGCATCCGATGATCATGAAGCATCTGTGAGGCTATAAATCAGTCTTGATTTTCACAAAGTATCTTCTTAATAATTCATGTGGATATACGGTAAAACTAGTTGAATAAAACACTAAGAAGAGGTCCTTAGGAAAGGAGATTTAGCCTCGTTATAAAAATATTCTCAAGCACAACTACGGCATTGACTTCCGACATTACCGGCACATCTGGAGCACGAGGCCCACGGAATGTGCGGCGAGCTAAATCGTTTTACTCTATACCAGTAACTGCACTAGACTGAACTACCAGGGGAGAGAGAGAGAACGCTTATTTAAACTCGCGCGCGGCAGCTAAAGGGTTGCCGTAAAAAGGCGAGAGCGCGCCAAGAAAAGCCAGGAGCGAGACGATATCGCTAAAACGGCGCAAAGAGGATCGCAAAATGCGATTTACTAAACATCGCATGCTGAAATGAAAACAGTGCAATGGGAAATGAAACCAGTAAATTTAAAACAGAAAAGGTTAGATTAAATAAATAAGAGATGTTTAAAAGTAAGATTAATTAAATTGCCTGGGGAAAGGAAACAAAATATATTGCCACACAATAAGAATAATCAAGGATGAATCAAGGTTAAATTGCTGTGATTTGTACCAAGCACTTGTACCACACATGGGGTGTAATAAAAATCATGTTTTTTTTAAATAAAAAAAACCAAACAGAATTTTTAGATTTAAATCGGATTTTTTTTTTTTTTCTCCCAGTGTTCAAATACCAAATAGCTACCAAGAGTTTTAGGTCTCCAAAGTGGTTAAATCTCTAATTGCAAACATAATCTGTGTTTTTACACTTTAATTAGTAAAATTATTATTAGTTAGGAATTATATAAATTATAAAAACTGCAAATTAGTAGCTTCATTAGTTAGTAGCATACAATAATGTTATATACTTACGTTAATATTTTGTAATAATTATGTAAAACTATATTAAATACTTGGGATATTTACATTTATTAAAATTATTAAACAATTAACTCTGTAATTAGGAACATAATATACATTTTTATGCTTTAATTACTTAAATCAGGGGTGATTGTGCTCTGGGTGTAGCCCGGATTTCCGGGTTTTTTGGTCGATCCTTCCGGGTTTATGAGATCGTTACATTTAGCGAAAAATTCGGACATTAAAAAATATCTCGAATTTCGACAAATGGTCGCCGAAAAAAATCAATTCCTCAATCGTTCGCTGAAAAAAAATCTATAATTTCGTCAAAGGATTGCGGGAAAAAAAGTGAATTTCGTCAAAGAATCTCGAAATAAACACAAATTTCGTCAAAGGATCGCGAAAAAAGCACGAATTTCGCAAACGATCGCGATAAAACTAAGATTTTCGTCAAAACATCGCGGGGGGAAAAACGCGATTTCGTCAAAAGATCGCAGGAAAAAACGCGATTTTCGTCAAAGGATCGCAGAAAAAACGCAAATTTTGTTAAAGGATCACGGGGAAAAAACATGAATTTCTTTAAAGAATCGCGAAAAAACGCAAAAATCGCGGAAAAAAGCGCAAATTTCGTGAAAGGATCGCAGAAAAAACACAATTAGAACCAGGAGTTCTCTCACCACCCTCTCTTCTGTAACCTTTCAGAAAAGTTGCTGTGAATTTCAGATACATTTTTTTTTTTTTTACTCACAATCACCCCTGGTATTGTGTTATCCATCTCAATCTCAGTACAAAAATGTTCAGAATCGCATATCTCTAATGTGTAATACCCAAGAAGAAAGCAGGAAAAAGAAATTTACCTTGTGTAAGAGTAAAGCTTTAAAAATAGATTTTTATTTATTTTTTTCTAATACTTAGCCACCTAGAAGTAAAATTGGATTGGTTTTGACATTTTTTTACTGTTTTCAAATAACTAGATACGACTTGCATTAATTCTACTAATTAATTCTACTCTTAACACATAATTTGTACTTATTTCATGAGTACTTAAAATAAATTCATTTACTGAATATAGAATTCGAACTTTGCATATAACAAGATAAATTGCACTCTCCATTTGAAGTCATTTAGCTTTCAGTGAAATTAACATAAGTTTATCAAATTATGTTTTTCTGCAATTGTATATTTCAAACAATAGCAGAAATATGTCATTTGATTGTCATGCTGTTGCAGCATCAGTTGTTATGTAAATTGATATTCTCTTTGCATTGATAATTTTCAGCGTTTTTCACTTTGTATCGATTAATTTTCAGGGTTTTTCACTCTGAGTCACAATCACCCCTGTTAAATAATGATTAATAGTTCAGTACTCATTCTAGAAAGAAAAAGGGGCGGGATGCTAGTTCCAAAATAGGGCACTATTTTATGAAGAAATATTAGTAATGTCTTTAGTAATTATAAGAAGAAGAAAAAAATACATAGTTTCTTAGTATGATAAATAAAGTGTCATTAATTTTAATAATTTTATGAATTAGAAATTGAAAAATACAATTAAATAACAATGTTTTATTATTTTTTTTTTTTTCTAAAGAAATAAAGTTCTATCATTTTTGCAAGGTCTTGGGTAGATAGATTTAGAAATATTGTAGAATTTGGAAGTTTTTTCAAGAAATCTCTGTTTACAACTACAGGTGAATTTCATTATTGTTTTTAAAAGTAAGGGTGCATTTTGCCAATTTCTGAACAGAATTAATAAAATCTGGAAATAAGTAATTTCATTTGTTAGTAGCAGAAATAACAAATGTTACTTGCAGCTCATTTTGCCTTTGTACTCCGTTGTTAATTGCCTAAAACTAACCTTACACACATGTATGTATAACGAAGTTTTCTTGAATATTATGGTTCCTTTTTGTAGATGCTTCAGACGGATAAGAGGACTGCAAAACAAATATTGATTATTTGAGTAACAAGACAGGAAGCTATTGAATTAAGATCAGTCAGTGGTAAATCATCTGAATGTCTTTATTGTCCACCGGGATCGTTTCAAACACAGCCGAGATAGGCGGCTAGCACCGATGCTGAAGAAGGGGGCAAAATATTACATTTTTTATGCTCACAGAAAGAGAGACAAGAAGGAAGTGATCACAATTACATTTTCTCCAAATGATCGAGTATTGGCAAGAGTACACATACTTTCGCCAATTACGTATGCTATATGGCGAGAATACCATGAGAGAAGGGATGCGGTCAGAGGTTGTTAATTGTATTTGAATGGGGGCGTAAAAGGGTAATATGAGTTATTTACCGCCAACTGATTACGTAGGAATTATGGCTCAGAAACCGCGAAGGAACATTCTATAGGGGTTACCAAAGATCTCACGGGACTGAAACGCCAGCAAGCGAACGTTAATAAATTAAAACAAAATAAAGACAGGGTACCAATAATGAAATGACTAATATATTGCATCTGGACTAACGGTTAAAAATGTAGAAGTAACATGTCTGACTAATTTCTGCATATTATCAAAAGTAAGGCAGAAGGATGAAAATTAGAGCACAGTTGCTAGGCGGGAAAGGGATATTATTTCTTTTCTTTCAAATGCAGTGTGCTGCGGTTAAAATATTAAAGAGACTGAGGATTGACTGCTAAATTTATGACAGGAAAAAGAGTGATAAAAATAGATTGAATCCAAATGCCAGGGGCGTGCCTAGCGGGGGGGTGTTGGGGGTGTAACACCCCCACTTATTTGGAAGAGTTGGTCAAATTTAGAATAGTCGGAAAGTTAACCCCTTAACCTACGATTTAACCTACGATTTGACAAATCCATAGCTACCACTAAAATTTAATAGAGATTTTCACCTTGTTTAATCATGGAATTTTGACGATTAAATTAAACTATATTTACTGTGAAATTTTAGTGGTAAGAAGAATTTACATTTGGCTCGATCATCGTACGCGGGCTATGCCCGTCATTATAGGTTAAGGGGTTAAGAACACACCCTGCAAAAAGTCCCCTCTCTCGTCGTCAGTATCATTTCAATTCTCTGTTGTCCGTCTTTAAAGGGGAAAAGAAAGAACTTCTCACGGAAGATTGTGTATGATTCTGTGTGGGAAGGAGGGGTTGTCAGAGAGCGCAGGTGATAGATAGAGAGAAAGAATCGCGTTTTTTGAGAATTTGAGACTTTCGTGAAAGGGAGGGGGGGGGGGGGGTGTTGTTGCAATCTCTATTGTAAGTTTTCCCATGTAGCATCTTTAATTGCTCCCTTCTGCTATGTACTGACTCTTAGAATTTGGTGACCTCTTGGCTCTGGATTTGGTGCTAGTTATTTGAGGTTGCTGCATTTAAAAGATGAGGTCACGGGCACAGAAGAAGAGCGATTTTCAAAAGTTTGTTTTTGTCGCATGATGGGGGATAATTCAGTGAAAATTTTATGCACACACTGTGATCGTGTACACACATATTTCACAGAAAAAAATTAATTTATATCGCCATATAAGAAAATTTCATCCGAATGAAAACATCGACCTCCAGAAAGGAAAACGGATTCAATCTACATATAAAATCCTAACTAGCAATTCTATGGAAAATGTCAATGTTTCTGAAAAGGAAGATACCTCGACTTTTCTAAGTTGTGATCCAGCCGATCGTATTGGAAAGAATTTAACCGAAAACCAGAAACTTTTCATCCTGTCTCGTGGACCTTATCAACCTCAGAGATCATCGTACCCTGTGAATCATGACATATATCCTAAGAAGCAAAGTAAGTTTAGCTCCTGCTGGGATAAAGAATATCCATATTTAGAATACAGCAACCAACTGGATGCCGCATTTTGTTTTGCTTGTTCACTTTGCTCTGATGGCCCGGGGACTGAAAACGCAGAAGAAGCTTGGATCAGTGTTGGTATTCGTGTATGGCATGAGATGAAAGGCCCAGGAAAAAACCGTAAAGGCAAGTTAGTGGCTCATTTTACGAGCAATGCTCATAGAGCTGCAGTGTATAAATTAGATAATTTGGCCCAAAAAAGTAAGCACGTTGACAACTTTCTATCTAGTCAACGTAGAGAGGCAGCAGCTAACGCAGAGCAAATTCGTCTAAGAAACAGAGAGATTATTAATATACTTCTAGACTGCACCAGATAGCTAAGTCGTCAAGCACTTGCATTTCAGGGACGAGAAAGTGACAGCGGTAACTACATTCAGATCATTAGATTAATGGACAGGTGGATTCCAACTTTAAAAAACTGGATTGATGATAATCATCTTCGCCCATACCATGCCAACTATTTTAGTAATAAGTCGCAAAACGACTTTATTGGGGTTCTTGGATCATGTGTCCGTGAAAAAATAGTTGCAAATGTCAAAAATTGTGGATTTTTTAGCTTTATGGCTGATAGCACACACGATCTCTCTCATCTTGACCAGCTCTCAGTTGTAATCCAATACGTGACCCCAAAGTTTCAGCCAGAAGAAAGGTTGTTAAAACTAAAAGATTATTTGTATAAAACAGGCGAAGGAATGGCTAAGCTTATTTCTGAAATTCTACAGTCAGCTGGAATATCGCTTTCTCAAGCTCGTGCACAGTCTTAGAACACCACATCATCTATGTCCGGCCGCATTTTAGGCTGTCAATCAAAACTTTCAGAAATAGCTGGTAGATCTATTTTATACATACCCTGCCTCGCGCATAAAGTGAATTTATGTGTTTAACATGCATGCGAACAAAGCAATATAATGAAATTGTTCTATGACAGTATTCAGGATCTCTATAACTTCTTTTCACTGAGTACAAAGCGATTCGGCTTACTGAGAGAGAAAATGGAAGTTCTTCAGAAGAGTCTTACCTTGAAATCTTTGTCGAAGACAAGATGGACTATGCGAGCGGATTCAGTCAGAGCTTTTTTATCGTCTTATGATGCCCTCATCCATACTCTGCAAATTATTTCTGAAGACATGAAGGTTGACAAGGATGCTCGAGCTAAGGCGGCAGGGTTAAGAAGCAAAATGATGTCATACGATTTCATTGTTTCTTTACTTCCAATGAAAACAATTGTGTTTAAGACCAAGTTAGCAACAGAGCAATTGCAACGTGAAGACCTGAACATTTTAGAGGAAACCGACATAATGCAGAAACTTACGAAAGCATTCAGAAACTCCGGAATGGTGACGCGGCGGCAATAATGAACATCATTAAGGAACCTGAAAACATCTGCGAGACACATGGAATAATCAAGATTATGAGTTCAATTTGCGGCACAGGCGACGGAGACCTCCATCGAAGATCGACGAAAATCCTGAAACTGCAGTTCTATTTACACGAGAGAATTATTTTAAAGCAGAAATTTTGAAGGTGGTAGATCGGCTTACAACTGCATTTGGAGACATTCATAAGTTGGTATTTGAGAAAGTTAAACCACTGGCCTGTTTCCTTCCATCTAGGATCAAGTATAGCTCTACCGAGAACATTTCTAAACTATGTCAATTATTCCCTGATGATCTCAAAGATGTAGATAACTTGGAATGTGAAATTGATATCATGCCCTCAGAAATAGCTAGTTCTGAATCGGATACAATTGGCGCAGCAGCGCAAAAACTTGTGAAGAAGGCTAATTTGTATCCTAACCTTTTTTTGGCCTATAAGTTGACTTTAATTATTCCAGTAACTGTGGCAAGTAATGAAAGAAGTTTCAGCAGGTTAAAGTTAGTAAAAAATTACTTCCGTACCACCATGTCGGAAGAGCGACTGGACGAACTAATGCTATTAACCTGTGAAACAGACATAACTGACATGTTGAATTTAGACAGTGTAACTGGAAAATGGGCTATTCTGAAGGATAGGTGGATGATAATTTAAAAATGTAGATGGATAATTTTTAGTCTCTTATACTAATATATATCTTATTTTTAGCAAGCAAGAATTGTCTTTTTTTATGTATTTTAAAATTTATACACTTACATTACACAACAGCATGTGGTTTTATTTATAGAAACATAAATTCCGAAGTACTTCAACATTCTTAAATTGTTACTTTTGAGAACTGGTTAATGTACGGTACATCCGTACACATTTCCTTTTAAATCGTAAGCAGAATCCTAATTAATAACAGGATTCTCAACTATACTTATATAGTAAAATAATTAAAAAAAATTTACACATACTGAATAACAGCATTTAATTTCGACTGTGGTTAAGAAGAATGCAGGTGAACACTTAAGACTTTTAGTGATTTTTATAAATTCACAGTATTGTAGAACAGTTGACTCTATCGCTAAATGGGGGGGGGGGGGGGGTTATCACAAAGCCTTTCTCACCCCCGATCTTGCAGTCGGCAAAATTCAGTTCACACCCCCCCACTAAAACAGCCTTCGGCACGCCCCTGCCAAATGCAGACAGATAATTAAATTTAAGAATTTAAAAAAGGCGTAATTTTAAAAGGGGGAAAGGCATACCTGCCAACTGCTATGAAAAAATCGTAGTTGCTACGATTTGGACCTATAAACTACGATTCTACGAAAATCGGTCTTAAACTACGATTTTTTGCAAAAAACAAAAAAGCATTTTTTGTTTCTAGTTGCGAATTTTATCCCGCGCAGCATATTTTTCAGGAGTGATTCTGTTCCGAAGTTTCCAAGTATTCATTTCCGAAAGTTTTAAAAAATTGGCCATTAGTCTGAAAATTCGGACATTAAAAAATTCTCATGAGAAAAAAAAAAAATTCTGGGCTGCAAAAAAAACTTCTTAACATAAAACACTCTAATCGTGTTTTTGTAAATATTTATACAGGAATTCCCTTCCTTATAAACAAGGGTGCCATTTTAAGAATTCCGGAGGGTGTTCCTTGAGGGGCAAGGTTTGAAATAGTGTGCAAAATCGCACGATTTGCGATAAACTATCGCGAATCTCGACAAATGACCGTGTAATAAAATCAAATACCTTAATTGATCGTAGAAGAAAATAAATTTCGTTAAAAGATCGTGGTAAAATCGTGAATTTTGTCAAAATATCGCAGAAAGAAAACGCGAATTTCGTCAAAAGATCAATAAGATAATGCAAATTTCATCGAAAGATTAGTAAGAAAACGCAAATTTCACCGAAAGATCGCAGAAAGAAAACACTAATTTAGTCAAAGGATCGTGGTAAAAAAACGCAAAATTCGTCAGAGGATCGCGTAAAAAATGCAAATTTCGTCAAAAGTGCATGGCAAGAAGTGCGGAAACGAAAATAAACTTTAAAAATCGTATAAAAATTTTCAGAGGAAAAAAATTTACTATACTGAGTTGAAAGACCTTATTCCTTTTATGAATGTCAAAAGATGGCTGTGAAACACGAAAAACCAACCAACCAACCAATCTCCAGATTAATTTAAATTTTGTGTGCTACGATTTCTCATTTTCAAAGGTTGACAGGTCTGGAAAAGAGAAACTATTAATATTAATATGTCGCCTTCACACTATGCATATGCTAACCCCCCAAAAAATACAAAAATGCTTGAATTCATTCATACACACATGTAAATATAAGGAATACCAGTTATATCTGAAATCCCCAAAACACTAAACAGCAGCATTATTAGTATTCAGTGGTGATCCTCAGCATTCAATGTTTCAAATGGTTTTGCCGCTTTTTTAATCCCTAACAATTTTTATTTGGCGTATATTAGTTAAAAAAACAAAAAAAATTCCATTTATTCAGCCTTTTCTGAAGAAGTTCTTACTATTCTTACTATTTTATACCAATTTGTGTCTTTTTCTCTAATACATTCTTTTACAATAGCGGATCTGTCAATATCATTCTTTAATTCTTTAAATATGTATAATATATGTAATATATGTGTTTAATTCTATAAATTTGTTATTGCAAAGGTAGAATGCAAAAATAAGATTCTGGCTATTTTATTCTTTTACTTGCGGAAATTTATTATACTTGCTATACCTATTTTATATAAAAGAATGAATAATTTGATTACTAAAAAGAAATTATGACACTGCAAGTTATATTAGATTTAAATATCAGTTTTAAATGAAATCTTTTTTATGTTATGTTAGATAAAAACTAGGCTTTTTACAAACTTACTGTACTTAAACTTTTTACAGCAGTCGGGAATTAAGCTTAGAAATAACTATTTAAAGCTTTTTTGTGTGTGTATTCTTAAGTCAAAATACCTGTAGAAACTTTCCAAATTATGGTCATCTTCGATTTTAAAACTTTTATGTCATTTTAAACATTTAGAAGATTTGGGATTTTAATGAATGATTTAAAAAAAATAGTTTATTAAAATCACGATTTAATCGCTGTTTAAATCAACTGATTAAAATCTTTGACACCCTAACCACACATTTGAAAACTAAAATTAATTTATAGGAGGGGTGGAAGAGATATTGTACACTTATGCTTTATTATTTCAAATAATTAAAATATAAGTTAATATGTATACATGCATATCTAGTTTTTCTTCTTACTATATGTTGAGGATAAGGATTGTTACTCTTGGTATAAATAAGAATACCAAACTTATCACTTTTCACTAAATTGATTTAAACCCAATGAAGAAAAATAAAGATGGTGCAGGAGACAAAAATGTTCTAAAATTGTGATTACTGTGATATTGTTGGAGCTAGAAATTTGAAATTTTGTGTGGCAGTAACTTTTAAGATGTAAATACTTGATATGAACGGTTTCTAAAAAAAATTGAAATTTAAAAGGGTGAAATGAGCAAAAGATGTTCTGAATTACGATTTGTTTGGAATTGTTGTTGCTAGAAACATAAAATTTTGTATGACTGTTTCTCGAAAGACGTAAATGCTCGCTGTGAAGAGTTTTCTAAAAATTCGAAATTTAGAAGGATGCAGCAGCCAAAAAGGATTCTAAAATTGTGATTTGTATGATACAGTTGATATACAAACTCGGAAAAGAGCAGAAAGTGTTCTAAATTACGATTTAGTTGATTTTTTTTTTTTTTTTTTAGTTAGAAACTTGAAATTTAGCATAGTAATTTCTTTTACAATGCAGATGCACAGTATAAAATAGTTGATTAAAAATTTTAAATGAGTAGAAAGCATACTAAATTACTGTTTATTTAGAAAATTTAGGGATAGAAACTTAGATACGGTTGTGTCTTTTAAGATGTAAATGCTTGCTAAAACAGTTTTCAAAAAATCGAAATTTAAAAAGGTAAAATGAGCTGAAAACTTTCTAACAATGTTCTAAATTACGAGTTAGATTTGTTTGGGTTAGAAACTTGAAATTTTAACATAGTGGTTGGCGTTTAAGATGCAGATGCACAGTGTAAACAGTTAATTAAAAATTCGAAATATAAAGGTGTAAATTGAGCAGAAAATGTTTTAAATTACGGTTTACTTTAGACATGTTAGGGATAGAAATTTAAAATGTGACATGTCAATTTGCAATCTCTACCCCCTTTCACCCAAACGGGGGAGGGGAAGCAATTTTATCTGGAAATCTGTTATGACTTAAACAGTAATTTCAGGGTGTCTACAGAATCTGGAAATCAGGGAATTGTGGAAAAGTCAGGGAACTTAGTAAAAATTTTCGAAAATCAGGGAAATTTGTCTGTATGCAAAAATATTTGCATTTTCACGTTGCCAACGAGACTGATTCATATATTTTACATACCATATTTTTTCTCATGCTGATACATATTTCCCAATGTTTTTTAAAAGATGCATGTGGTATGAATTTTTGATATTGAACACAAATTAAGGTGATCAGATGTCCTCATTCTCTGTGGATAGCGCTTATATTGAAGGCAATTTACGAATTTTTGAAAATTTTAAATGCTACATTAGAATAAACTGACCAGGTGGCCAGCGTAATCCAATTAGCTATCCTGTCAGATGTAGATATGTCTTAGAATTTAATATTTTTCAGAAAATGAGGAAATTTTCTGGTCACTCTATATCCATTGGGCACTATATGAAGTTGTTGGGTTAAATTTTGAGTTCAGATTTATAAAACTGTCAATCAATACTTTATGAGTATTAGGCTATTTTTATGTTTTTCTCCCAAATGAGATATTAGCTAGCCCGATAAATGCGTTATATGAGGAAGAAGCATAAAAATACCATATATATATTGTTAATAATAGAAATCAGGGAAGTCTGATAAAGATAGTCAGGGAAATCAGGGAACTTTTTTTTTACAATTTCTGTAGACACCCTGAATTTTTACAGGATGAGAAATATCACAAATATGAGAACTATGTGTGTTTCAGTGAATTTCCACTTCATCTTTTTGCCTGCCTTCCCTCCCTCCCAATGTCTCAATACACAAATTTAAAATTTTTAAAATTCTTTCAAATATTTTGAATTTTCTGCTCTATTTACTACCTTGTATCAATAAATCATTAATCATGTAAATTCCATCTCTCTACTGTATCTGTTTCTCTTCTTACCCATCCCCAAAACAAAATCTCTCTCTCTCTCTCTCTCGCTCTCTCTCTTGTCGTTTTTTTTTTTTTCAAAGATAAAAACAATATATTTTTCTGAAAATACTGTCAAAGTTAGCGTTTTGAATCGAATTTCCAGAAGCGATAGCACAGGAAAGGAGAAAAACGTACAGTCACGTGACAGGAATCTCTGTTATCTCAGTAAGTAATTTATCAAATATGGAAAAAGCTATTCGTTTCCAAATGCCTTCAATAGGCAGGCCTGTCAATTTTATGCCTTTATAGTTAAAAATTTTGTCAGAAAATGTGTCTGAAAGCTTCGCATTGTTGAGCAGTGAATATGAGAACCACCTTAAGGTATATTTCCAAAGATACTGTTAAGAGAACTTCATTATCACTATTAATACTACAAAACACAATGACTGTTCTACACATCCTGAGATCGATTAAGACTAGTTCCGTCCCGGCACGAGTCTGCTGAAAAAAAAATTAAACTCGGAATCTTGTAACTGTACGATGCCGATCTCTACGATGGACATCTTACATTTCTGTATTGATGTTGTTAAACTCGCATCGGCTCGTGCCGCACATTTATACTTCTCGAGAAAATCATATTCATTGAAAATGGCTCGTATTCTATCTGCTTAGCTTAAATTCTTATATCGGGCCGATAGGCCCGATTAATTTTTTTGCTGGCCCAGCCCGGCCCGTTTATTTTGTCGTGTTTATTTGCCCGGCCCATTGAAAAAAATTGTCCTAATTCTGCCAACCCGGCCCGTTTGAAAATTCGCCTCCATTCAGCCGGGTACGGGCCAAGCCCGGGCCCGTGCAGACCTCTAATGTGAGGTGTGAGGGGATGTGCCAAATATGACCATATGTCTTGTTGCATTCATCAAAAGTTCCAACCCAATTTATTGCTTATCTCAGACAATAGAGAAATGCAGTACTTCAGAAGATTTCACATATGTTTTAAAAAAAAAAAATGTATTTAGAGCTGCAAAGACTGATTTTCCAATTTTTAATTGTGTTATTAAGAGGCTTGTTTTGTAGGTCTGGGAAAACATCACTGAATTTTTTTTTTATTATTATTATTATTGTGTATCTTTATACTTTGAATATACCCATATTTGGTATGTAAATAAATTACTTTTTATTGTTTCAGGCTGATGGAAGCTGGTGCTTGCAAAGTTTATGCTATTTTGACTCATGGTATATTTTCTGGTCCTGCAATATCTCGTATCAACAATGCATGCTTTGAAGCTGTTGTTGTAACGAATACTATTCCTCAAGAACAACACATGAAAGAATGTCCAAAAATTCAGGTTAGCAGTCTTTTGTATTTTTTTTTTAACTTGTTTCAGCATATAAGGAGTAAATTATTTCTAGCTTTCTTTTTAACATTTTATTTTAACAATATTAATACCTAACATTCCTTTTAAATTAGACTTTAATCTCAATTAATTTTAGTAATTACAATTCAATTATTGGTACATTTACGTTATGAAATATTTAACCATATGATTTTAAACGAAGTAAAATCTGAAAATTAGCAATATTAAAACAATCTTTTTGCATGTAACCATGTATTCAATTTTTTTTCCTAACAAATATAATGAGGGATTTTTACTGTTTTGCATCTAATTCTTAATGCTGCTTTAATAATATTAACATATTTTAAAACATATATATGGGCATAACATTTAGAGTAAAACATATGCTGCCATATATATAAATATATATATATTTGAAAATCAAAAGACAACTAACAAGTTCTTTTAACCTAATCTTACAAAAATCTCTTAGTTTTAAGAGGACATACGTTTAATTCATATGTATAATATCTAATATGAAGTTAAAAGGCTTACATACTCAAACAATAAAAGGAGTGAAACTCCAAATTTAGATATGGCAAATCTACAAAATTGTCACAGAAAAAATGACAAAATATCATATTAAATAAAATTCACTTTAAAATTCTAATATAATAGGAATAAAAAACTTACCTAAAAACGTATGAAGATGGATAAAAATGAATTAAATACAATCAAAGTATATATTTGAATAACAGAAGGAAGCACAAGATAACCAGATAATTATTGAAAATTGTACTCACATTCCGCAAACCATTTGAAGGCATGCAAGACTTTAAGCTTATCTAAAATTGTACTTCCATTCCACAAAACCATTTAGAGGCAAGCAAGACTTATTAGGACTTTGGATTCCTGGAAAATGTTCTAATTAACTAACTGATAGCCAGTTTAGCCTGAGCATCTCATAAACATTGAAAAGAAGTCTGCCATAAACAAGGGGAAAAAAATAATATTTAACCAATTGGAGTTAAAATAACACTTTAATAAATAAATATATACAGTAAGGGAAGATATTGTTTATATGATTGAGATCACAAGACAATTAATGTCACTCACAAAAGATTTATTTGTATCTATAATTGTATAAGAAGTAAATTTCCTTTCTAGGCAATAAAACACTTGTTTATACAATTGAATAAGGCAATTAATGACAGTTACAAAAGTTTTATTTTATCCCTAATTGTATTAGAAGTTTTTTAGATGTAATAAAATGAATAATATATTTACATTTAGGTAATAAATCTATAGATTATTATGACTATAACTGTATATAAAAGTTGGCAACATAATGAATTATTTACAAAATATAAGTGCTAATGATCAAATGAAATTATAAACATCACTTATACAAAAATAATTTTTATGCTTGCTGTTTACAAATAAAAGTAAGTGTTGGCAGACTGTTATGTCAAATATTTATTAGAAACCCAAATAAAATTAATATTAGATATGAAAACTAATTTTAAGAGCTTCAATCTACATAATAAAATAATGGTATTATTCAAAATCTACTATATCACTGTCTTATATTCATTTATTAATTCAATATGTAAGCCAATAATTAAATTAAATTACATAATTGTTATTTTTAGCTCATTTAGGCTGATAAATATTTATTTGATTAGCTTACTAATATATATATATATATACACACACACACATAATTTATATTGCCAAATTGAAATCATATCAGAATTTATTTACATATTTGAATGGCAAGATGTCATTTAACAGTATTTATTTAGTAACCCTGGTATGTACAATTGACATTACAAAAAGATACATTCCCATACATTTTAATCCCAAATTGCTGCATAGAAAAATTAAAATAGCCAATCAATTAAGGGATGACTTTTTTCAGTTTAAGTTGAAAAGAAAAAAAAAAAAGATTGGTCTTCATCCTGAAACTGCACCAGGGTTTATACTCATCAGGCGATTATGGTATTAAGGGGATTAATTTTGTTCATAAATATCAGGGGAATCTTAAGGGATAATGCAAAAAATTTCCCAAACCTGAGAAATCTGGCAAAAAAATTGACTACCCGAAATTGAAATTGAGGTCAATCGCTGCTATTTGTGTGCTTTGTGCTGTCATAATGAAATAAAACTTAAGAAGCGCCTTCTAACATCATGAGATATAGAATTGGAAACTAGCCATGCCTTTTTGCAGATTAAATGTAATTATTCTGGCGACATCCATTCAGTCACTAGACACAACTTCTAACATCTGTATGTTTGAAAACTGTTCAAGGGGAACTTAAGAAAACTAGAAAACAGGAATTCTGCTTTTTTCATAATTTAGTGTCACCTCCAGTGAAAAAAAAATTTGTTGCATAGTACAGTTAAACCTCCCTGTGCGACCACCTCCCTGAACGGCCATTTTTTCATGGAACGAAATTTATTACCATAGGCTCAATACGAATTTTACCTCCATTCAAAGACCATCCCAGTTGAACTCCCTCCATGAGCGACCAACTTCTTTGAAGAAAATTAAACAAATTCCGTTTTTTTCCTGGTTGCTTGAAGAAGGTTTTATTAGAAAAATAATTCCTTAGAGCGCATTATTCATCAAACTTCTGAACTAAGTGTAGAATTTTTTTTTATACCGGTAACTTTTAAGTGTTTAAACCCCTTTGTGCCGTTTTAGGCAATGAATTTAACTTTGATAACAAATTAAGAATGACAGCCAATAAACTTCCCTGCCCTATTCTGTCAGGAAACTCTCAAAGGAATAGATAAATCAATGAAATCGTTATTTTTTGTTCCCGTCAAAAAAAAAAAAAGCATTTATTTACTGAACTTTGAAAGGACTTGGAAATAAAAGTTATAAAACTGTACAATCAAAGCAAACGTCAGTGTATTCATTTTTTAAACTCTGCAATAATTAATTTATGTAATTAACTTTTGTTTTGAAACTTAAATTTTCATATTTTTTTCTACAATTAAAATCTAGATTTAAACACGACCTCCTTTAAGAGTGACCAATTTTTACTGGAACGCAACTTGGTCGCTTTAGGGAGGTTTTACTGTACAAAGCATATTTCAGTTTTAAGACTCAATATATGTTTTTATTTTATATAAAATGACGTCATTTGCATCAGCTGAAGAATTTCACATTTATGATCCAGTCTTAAAGAACATCTGTAGAAAAGTATGCATATGATATCACTATCACGGAATAATACACAATCCCAGCAAAATGTGATGATGTCATTCAAGAAACTCGAAAAAAAATTCGGATATCTAATGATTCAGCCTTCATTTGTTGGTAATATCAATATGGATACTTAAAATTAAGTGTAGTTTTTAAAAGCTCCATGTTTTATCAGAAATCATTCATTTATATTTTTTCAAAATAGCCCATATATTTTAATTCAACTTTTTTTTTCAGTTATGAGAAAATGGCAACAAAAATATATAGTAATCTATCTACTATTTTCCCTTTACTTTCTACAGAAATGGAGTACTTCAGTTGACATCATTACAGATATGGCATTAAAAACTACAAAAAAATTAATGTGTCAGAAATAAATTGAGATGCAGTTTTCAAACAAATTGCAGTTAAAAGTTCCTTTTTTCCACCAATATGGAGGTGTAAAAATTGAAAAATGTGCGATGCTTAGAAGTTAAAAAAAATTGCAGTAGAGATTATCAGTATTTAACCGTACAATGATGCATCTGCTTCATTTTATGGCTGGGTTATGTAACCTAACGTTATTTTTTAGGGACGACACTTTAATTGTTGCCTGAAAGAAATAGCATATTGGGGTCTAATAAAGGATATTTTTAAATTGATATTTGCACTTGTGTCCTTCATATATTCATGATGCTTTTCAAAGAGGTAATAAAATTACAAAGTGGAAATTCTTGAAGCAATGAACCAAGTTTTTAAGGTTAGCCCTACAAGACAATGCAGACTTCATCTTTGTACACAAATTATTTTTTTTTCCTTTAAAGTTCTGTTCATATTGTTTATATGGGTGATGGTAACTTTAGTTTTGAGATCACCTTGTTTTTATTTTAGGGTGGAGAGGGATATGTCATGATACTGGTTTTAAAAAATGTCGTTAATTGTTGACATGGAAAAATTATGCATCCCAGGAAATGCATCAGGGGATTCTCGAGGAATTTTTTCTTGGGAAATGAGTATGAATCCTGTGTACCTAATTTGAAATTCTCAATACGAACACCCAATTTTTGTTAGCCTTTTTTTATTTTTTGGTATGTTTTACCTTCGGATATCAAACGGGAAATCATTCAATAAAATAATATTGAAATTATGAAAGTTTAAAGTTTGTAACTCCTCATGTTAAATTCCTTTTTAATAATTCCCAAAGAGATCACAATGCATGTAGCTTTGTAAACATAACTTAAAAACTACTTGGCAGAATGACCTGTAATTTTCTCATGCCTGAAGCTTTTAGAAAAAAAGAAAGAGAAAAAGGAAAGATTTGTAACCTATGAATTTTTAACAGGAATAGATTTCTTCAGATATGCAAATCCACAATTACAGTTTATTCCGCGAAGTAGTTTTTGAGTTATGCTCCATACGCTAACAGCATTGCAATCTGTTTTGGAATGTTATGGAATTTAATATTAGAAATTCCAAGCTTTAAACCTTCAAAAATAATACACTATTTGACTGAATGACTTCTGGTTTGGTATCCAAAAATAAAATATACAGAAAAATTCAAATATGCTGACAAAATTGGACATTCTTGACAATGTCAGCGTTTTCTACAATTTCTGTATGAAGACCTAAGTATTTATTTCTTTAAAATTTAAATTGACAGAACACCTAATTTCCAATCGAATGACTATTTTCTTTTATCTCTGGGCAAATTTTGGGGTTAAAATGTATACAGTGTATTTTTTTTTCTTTCTTTTATTGTGCATAAATAAAGACAATAAAAGTTTTTTTTTTTTTTTTTTACTTTTTGTCTCATTATATTTTTAGCAATAATAATCGCTCCCTGTTAAAGTATCCTGTAATTCTGATTAGTGAGTTCGGTATGCATTTTTAATCTAGAAAAATAATGAATTTAATTCAAAGTAATTTCAGAATATTAATATTTAGAAATACGTGACTGAATCATGCTGTTTTTAAATTTCTAATATGAAAATTACATTTTCTTTACATATATATTTTCTTCATATTGTAACACACGATAGTTTTACTTTTTTACCAAGTATCTGCTTTTATATGACCATCTTTATATTTATCAGCATATATGATTTGGTCATTCAATGCTCGAATTTGGTTATAATTCTACAGTTATAGAAATAAACAGTAAGATTGTGTGTTTTTGCACATAATTTAATACCAAGATTTTATTTATTGATTAAGAGAGAAAAAAATCATCTTATCAATATGATTATTTAATTATCTTTTATTATTCTAAGTATTTATTGTGTTATGTTTGTCTTGCTCATGTGCTTATGAATTCAAGTTTGCTATTACTTATTCAGTTAAATGGAATATTTTTTAGATGGTTTCTTAATTCTTTTGAGTATTTGTATTTATTATTGTTCTTGTACATAAGAAATCATATAGTATTACAGTAAATTTTAAATTACATATGCATTGCTGATGTTGTATACTTAAGTATGGCATGTGTCTTTGAGACGACTTTTTTTCCACATTGGAAAATTTCCTTTTTTCTTAAATCAGAATTGCAATTCATATCTGTCTGAATTACAGGTTTTTTTCAAACTTGGGAAAGTAGTGATGATCAAAATATAACTTTTCTAATGTTAAGTTAATCTGTAATGCTCTTTAAGATATTATTGTAACCAAAGTGTTTCTACTCCATTGTGAATATTGTAGAATGAGTTTATTCTAAATATTTTAATTATTAACTTAACATTCAGTGATATTTTATATACATACACATTTATCCACACACATATATAAATGTAAATATTCTTAAACTATTCTCTTTGGCCAGAACTCTTGCACTTTCGTAATTTTGAAATTCAGTTTTTTATAAACAGTATGTTTGTCTTTAACAATTTTATCATGTTTAAAGCGTTTAATTTAAATTTGATTTTTAAAATAAAAACTCGTATTTTGTATTTTTTGTCTAATATGTGAAGCAAGTTTAACCTTCTGCTTTATTCTTGTCTGTTTTATGTTTTTTGGTGTGATATCCATGTTGTGTATGTATTATTTTGTGTGCTTTTGAGTTTAATTGTTGAATTGAAATAAAAATTAAATTATATTGCTAATGAAATAAATAATAGCCTATCACAATAAAATTTCAATAATATATGTACATGCATATGTATCTTATCTATTCTTTAAGCAACTTTTAAACAGATTTCTACAAAGTGCTACTTATTAATTAAATGAAGAGTTGTGAATTTATGTAGTTAGTTATACATAGCCTATGCTGTCGGTTAGTTTGTTGCATGTTTATGGTGCAAGGTTACTATGGGGACATGCTATACTAGACAAGAATTAAAATATACAATGTATAACCACAGCTTTTAAGGAGAAAAAAGCTTCTGTTTGTCCTGAAAAATAAATAATTATATATTTAAAAATTTAGTTTTTTTCTATATAGCTTTTCTTTATGGAAAGTGACTTTTCAAGGCGATTATTTATTTCCTTAGTATTTCGTAAAAAATAAATATTCTTACAATTTTTTTTAATTTAACTTTTATATAATTGTAAAAGGATATTTAAATTGTTTTTGACCAAAATCCAGCCTAATTGAATTAGTCATATCATCAGTACCTTTTTTATATAGTAGTGGCTCTGAGAATTCAGTCTATATTCAGTAAGCATTTTGCATGAAGAATGTCCTGTCTTGCCATAGATTCTTCCTGCATGCTCATTATTGAATGTTCTATGCTTGTTTTAGTGTTGCCATGCAGAATAGTACTTTTTCTTTTATACTATTACAGTTTGATTCAAAATAAACGTAAAGACTTTCACTGTTTCATAATATTTTCATCATAGTATAACATGCTTAAATTATTTTAATAATTTAAGATTTTTGTTGTTCTTAATGAAAAAACTTTTTGATATCTTTATATAATTTTAATATTTTTATATACTTTCTTTTAATATCTGCTTTGTATTAAGCATTGAAGAAATTAAAACCTCTTTTAATGACCATTATAATTTACTCATAAGTTTTTTATTCACTTGTGAAATGCCTTTGTAAACCTTATTCAACATATTATTTTTTTTAAATGATTTTGGAGATCTCTAAACTGCAATATTTTTATATATCAAAGTTAAACTTCATGCTTGCCATTTATTTTCAAACAAATGTCTGTCCAATCTATTTTATGGCAAACGGTAGAAATTTGCCTTTTCTGAGTTTATTCGAAAAAAGAATACTACTTTTTCATATCAGTATTCATTTTAGAATGCATGTGTATGCATACAGATGGGCCCCATACATAAAATATGCGCACATTTATGCAGTTTTGGGAAGTGAGAGGGAAGATACATGATTGTGCAAAAAGTTTTTTTATTATTAAAAATGCATAAGATCTTCTCTGTTTGCGATAGATACTAACTCAAATAGAGGAATCACTTTTCTTTTCCTCCGCTGATTTACAATAATTTTTGTATTAAAGAAGTTCTGGTCAATTTAATAAATAGAAGATAATGAGTCAAATACTGTAAGTAGGCATAGAAAAGCCAGACGAAATGTAAACAAAGTTTTTATTCATGGTTTTCTTACTTTTTTTACATAAAAACACTAATAAACCTTAATTGGCACTTTTAGATTAATTTTACAGATAAGAAATCTTTAAATGCGATTTCTGAGAAAATAAATTTTTTTCGTTATTTCCGTGGTCGATAAACATCATTACATAAAATGTTTTAAACATATTTCTCTGAATGCTTACCATACTACTCATTATGTTCTGAATTAGAATCCAAGGTATTTGTGATAATATAATTATTTTATAGGTACTTAAATATACAAAAATGGTAATTTTGTTATTAAAAAGTTGTATTTTTTGACATATTTAAAAATATTTCAGTTAATTTTGAAGATATTGTAAAACTCGTAGTTCAGTGCGCAAATAAATCTAATAGTAGTATATAGTATCAATGTAAAAAACCCTTAACTGGTTAAAAGTTTGTGACGCAGCACTTTATCTTATTGCTATAAGAATTTTGAATATAAAACTTAAAAATAATGATATCAAATTTTAAGTGACGCTATGCTATTAATTAAAGTATATGTATACATACATTTATATTATTTATTTCATCATTTTATTTTTGTTTTACTTATAATTGCATGGGTAATAATTCTGTTAAATTTAAAAGGATGTATAAAAATTTATTCATTGATGCTTTATCATTCACATCTTTCATAAATTCAAAATATGAGTTTTAAAAGATATGATATCAAAATTTAAGTGACGCCTTGATGTAGCTTTAAACAATGTTTTAAAATTAAATTTCTATTGTTTTCGGTTTAGCTAAATATGTAACACTTGTAACCAAAACTTTTAATTTACCAATACACTATTAAAAATATCACTCTCACTGAACCTATACAATGCACTGCAATGTATTTATATGAAAAAAATTGATTTATCTTTTGTGCCACGCTATCCAAAATCAAAAGTAAAATTTATGTAAATGATTTTTGTGCGTCATATTATCCATTTGCATACATTTTGTTTAGTTTGGATACAATGATGCACAGAAATCATTTACATAAATTTTACTTTTGATTTTGGATAGCATGGCACAAAAGATAAATCAATTTTTTTCATATAAATACATTGCAGTGCATTGTATAGGTTCAGTGAGAGTGATATTTTTAACAGTGTATTGGTAAATTAAAAGTTTTGGTTACAAGTGTTACATATTTAGCTAAACCGAAAACAATAGAAATTTAATTTTAAAACATTGTTTAAAGCTACATCAAGGCATCACTTAAATTTTGATATATCTTTTAAAACTCATATTTTGAATTTATGAAAGATGTGAATGATAAAGCATCAATGAATAAATTTTTATACATCCTTTTAAATTTAACAGAATTCTTACACATGCAATTATAAATAAAACAAAAATAAAATGATGAAATAAATTATAAATGTAAGTATACATTAATAGCATAGCGTCACTTAAAATTTTATACATTATTTTTCCATATTTAAAATTCTTATAGCAATAAGATAAAATGCTGCATCACAAACTTTTAACCCGTTAAGGGTTTTTGTATTGATATCATTATTCTTTTTAGATCAGTAATAAAAAGATAAAAATATTAAAGGCCAAAGGACCAACTCATAATCATGATTTTCATTCATCTTTAATTCCCCCCTCCCCCCCCCCCTCTTAAAAACGCATACCTATATACAAAATGGGTTTTTTATGGTTTGTTTCATATATATAAAGCTGTGTTAAATTTTACTACGTAAAAAGCTTACTTTTTAAAGGAGGATATCAAGAAATATTACTCTTTAAACCTTTTTATTTAAAATACAATAATTGCTCACTAATAAAACCTACAATTTTTTGCTTAATAATTGAGCATCCATTTTCATTTAGCAACAGTTCGAATATACATACATTCCATACAAAAAGCACAGTTAAGCATGAATCTTCCACAGCAGTAAATGAAATTCTACTCTAAGAAAAAAGTTGCCAAAGTGAACTGGTAACATTAAATCGCCAAGACCTCACCAAAATGTAATCTTGTTGATATCATGATAAAGCAACGATAAATGACTAAATCTCTTAAATATAATTGCTGTTCATAAAAGATTGAAGCTTGGTACTAATCTGAATTTTCCGAGACCCAAATGAAAATTTTTGGGGCCTATTTACCAGTATTTAAAATTGCAAATGTACGGAAGGGGTGTTATATGGAATATTATTATTTTTACATTTGAAAGACAAATGGCAGCACCAGAAAACACTAATTTCAATAATTCAGAAATGTAAACAGGATTGATTTTACTAGATCTAGCTAAAACATTTGAAGGTTATTAATTATTTTCTAAATATATAATAAAATAAATCATGCAAATTGGTAAAAAAAGACTGTTGGGTATTTTTTGCGTTTGTAATCTTCAGTATCGTTTTTTAAAGTGAAATATTAATTAGTAATACTTCTTAAGTTTGTAACAAAAAAAAAAAAAAAAAAAAAACATGAGCTTGTGCATTTATTTATAATTTTTTTACACAGAGAGAGTTCAAAGTATGAAGTTTCCATTTTATGAATCTAATGAAAACTAAAAGAGAAAAATGTGTGCATTTTTATTTGTTCAATCGACATTTTCGATTTATTTATGGTTTTTTACACATAAAAATTCGTATATTTTCCTCAGCGAAACGGATTGAAATACGATACATATAAATAAACTATACAATTTTAATTTTTTTTTCAATTATCCTAAAAATTTCAAAATGATTATATATGATTTTTAAAAATCTACTTTTTTAAATTTTGAATGTATGACATTTTTTTAAAAAAAAATCTTGTAGTCTTCCATTTACAGTTAGAATAACGGCACGTTTTTTGTTATAAAGGTAATGGAAGAATAACGGCCTGTTTTTTCCTTTTTTTATTATAAGGGTAATGGAAAAAATAAAATGGCATAATTTAAATTTATGTACCGTAGAAAAACAGAAATTTGTGTTAAAAATTGTAAATAAATAAAAAAAAAAAAACTGTTGTGGACTGAACAAATACAAACTGCGTATTTTCTTTTCCTTATAATTAAATCTGAAAAATTTCAAAATTAAAATTATCTCTCTGTAAACAGATGAATGCGTAAAAATGTGTTTTTATTTATATTTGTATATTATATGTATTTGATATATCTATCAGTTTTAAATTTCCATTTACCGAATGCTTTTCGGTTTTAAAATATTCTTTTTTCCGTCTCATGTAAAAATTGGCTTTCGGCGGACCTTAAAAACCTTTCCGCTTCCGCGTTAGGCAAATTTTGTCTTATGTAGCACGTATTAATGTTATTTTCAATGGATTCACCGGGACTTGAAAGTCTTTCTGCAGCAGGCAGATTTCCGTCTTACAAAGAGTCCGCCTTAGACAGATTTTACAGTATTTTTACTGTTTGAAAAATTGTCACGAAATAGTGATATGTAAGAAAAAAATCAAAATAAACCAGTACATTTTTATAGAAACATAAAATCAAATTTACTTTATTAACTGATTTAAAAAGGATGATAAAGACAAAAAAAAAAAAAAAAAGCGCTTACAGCTTCAAAGACAGACTTCACAAACTGTGTATTGCAAGGCCAGCGCTTAACCGACTGAGCTACAGAAGGTACGTAAACTTTCCACTAAAAGTTGATCAGAAGAAATTAAGTGCACGAATACAGTGGCACATCTTCGGTGAAATTCCCATAAATGGCAGAAAAATATAGTCTGATTTTTCATGCTTATTATATAACGAATAAGGGTCTTCCTGGAAACAAACATGGTCTTATTTGGCTCATCTAAAATAGATTCATATTATATATTAATTTTAATAAGATCACCCATGTCGTTTTTGGAGGGAAAAAAATGTGAATTAAAAAAAAAATTAGAGTTTTCCCGGAAACAAATGTTATCTTATTCACTTCACAGAAAACAGGTTTATATTATATATCAATTTAAAGAAAATCACCTGGGCCGTTTTCGCGTATTCGAAATTAGAAATTTCTGACATCGCTTTTGCTTTAAAAATGGGTATTTAGATCTCAAAATATACTGCACGTAGAAATCTAAAAATTTCAGAATAGGATTAGACTGCAGATATAAGGCTGTTTGAAAAAAATCAGAATAATAATTTGCTGAGTTATTGAAAGGCGGCGTTTCGCGTTTTTTAAGTCGAGTTAGGTGTATATATGAGTTTTGCCTTCTACGATACGATAAGATATGATTTTAGGCTTAAGGCTGCATCACTGGAATACTATCGTCTTCCATGATAAAGGAAACTGAAATGTATATATGTATATAGTTAAATTGGGTGTAAGCTGTTTGGCGTAAGCATGGAATTTTGCTTAAAAAATGGCAAAAAAAAACCCTAATTTTATATTGATTTGGCTATAATGACTTTATAGAATGATCACGAATTTGATGATAGATTTAGGATGAAAAATTCTATAGTTTAATGTTCAGTTTCATATGTGTCAGAGCCTTTTCTTTCTTTTTTCTTGTCCCCTCTCTTCTTTTCCCTGTTAAATGGCAGCTGTGTTGCTTTATCCAGCGATTTTGGGACCTAGCTTATTGTTTTGATTGGCCAAGAGGTATTACTATTACAAACATCTTTTATTTATTTTTTTATTGAGTTTCTCCCTGTTCTTAGTTTTTAGGTCAAAAGGGAGAAACTCAATAAAAAAATAAATAAAAGATGTTTCTAATACCTCTTGGCCAATCAAAACAATAGGCTAGGTCCCACTAAGAACAGTGATTATTGAAAAATCTGATCATTGGCATGTCAAAATCATATCTTCACATTTGATATTTAAAATTTTTAGCAACTTTTTGATTCTTTTATTAGTTACACATTTCTTTAAAATAGTTTAAGTAAAGTTCTTCCACATAACACGGATCAGAAGGATAAATGCATCTTTGCAGACTAACTTCAAAGCCATCTTCTGTACTACCTACTGCTGAAATTTGTAACACTGGGAGGGATGTGACGTCTCACAGACCACTCTCGAAGAATGTGATGAAATTTCACCCAGATGCAGCTGCCACAGCATTCTGATAAGAAAGGGTCAGGGTGAAGGACATGAAGCTAGAGGAAGTATCCACTCAATTGAAGAAAGAATGAAATGGGGGTGATGGGAGGAACATGTTGTGTGGTATGTGAGATCGCACGTCCCCTGTTATGGGTTAAACCATTGTAATTTGTTGTACAGATTCATAGAGTTGCATGCAATCGTTTTAGTCAATGGGATTTTTTGCAGTGAAAAGTAAAGCAAGTTTTTTAATAAAGGGTATCGGAGGATGGGTTGCTGTGAACAATTTATATTTATTACATTTTTGGCAGAGTTGGTGGCAGTTACTTTGAATTTAGGTGTTTAAAAGGGATATTTGTTCATGGAGTTTGTGAGGGATTTTTTTCTTTTTACTCTTAGAATTTGTTTTTTGGCCATGTGTTTTTAAGTTTTTATTTATTTTTTTTTTTCTTTCTCATTACTTTGTTTTTAGAAAATAAGAACTGGAAAACATTTTTATTTCTGTGATTTTATTTTGCTGTAAAATGAAAGAAAGACAAAAACATAATGAAAATTTGTTTGAATAAATGATGTATTTGATTAAAAGTGTATAAATAATATTTTCATGTACTTGTGTGCTCTGGATATGCTTTGATAGATATGACTTCAATAAAATCGGGGATATAATGTCATTTTTTACAAATCATGTTGTTAAAATAGTGTTACTTTTATACAGCGTGCCTTTTTTTTATCATTAAGCAAAAGCTAATTTTTAAACCGATAATTTAGAAGTGTAGTTCCAATTGCAAAAATGTTTCAGATTTTGTTCTACAGCATATAAAAATAGATTTACGTTAAAATAGCTGCTTTTTAAATTGTAAAAAAAAAAAAAATTAATTTCTTAACTATGTCTGGGTCTTATAAGTTTCTCCACATTCTAATATATAAAAATTTATTCTTCTATGACCAAATCTTACTGAGTTATGATACTTGAAATTTAATGAATTTTCAGTGTTCTAGTCACCAAAAATGGAAAAATGCATTTTTAGTGTTGTATTTGATTAAAAGTTTATAAATAATTCCATGTTCTTGTGAGGTTCGCTATGGATATGCATTGATAGATATGGACTCAATGAGGTCAGGAACCAAATTTAATTTTTTTACAAATCATGTTTTTAAAACTTTATTTTCATACAAGGTGTCTCTTCTTATTGTTTATCAAAAGCTAATTTCTAAACTGTTAGTTTTAGAGGTATAGTTCCAATAGCAAAAATGTTTTAGATTTTGTTATGCATCGTTTAAAATCAATTTATGCTAGCTGCTTTTTAAATAGTTAAGAAATTAAAAAAAAAAATTATACAATGCTTGGGTCTTATAAGTTTTATTTAGAAAAAGGTTTTCCGTGTTCTAACAAGCAAAAGAGTAAAAATTTATTCTTCTGTGGCTAAAACTTACTGAGTTATGATACTTAGAACTCTATGAATTTTCAATGTTTTAGTCACCATAAGTGGGAAAAAAAAATGTGTTTTTAGTGCCAGAAAAACTGAAAATGCTTGAAATTCAAAGTATCATAACTAGGTAAGTTTTTATCCTACAAAAACTAAGTTTTTAACCATATATTTTAATGGTGTGGATTCATCTCAACAAAAAACAGTGCCTATACTTGTGTCCTAGAATTATTTCAAACATTTCGTTTAAAGCCCTTCTAATTAAAACATCCGTTGACATCATACACAGCAATTAGTTATACATTACGAAAATAACAGGTTGTCGGAACCTGTTAAATGTGCAAGTGTGGAACAATGCAACCTGTTAACACATTGATGGACAGTAGGAACAAGTGAAGTTCGAAAATTATATAGCTTTGACTGCTATAGACGCAAGTGTCTGTGAATGTGTTAACCAAAAGTAACTCTGTTTCCTATCTCTAGTATATTATAAACTAGCTGACCCGCCTGCCGTTGCCCAGACCCATTATAATAACCTTAAATTAACCTCAAATTTGTATGATTTTCTATCTTTAAATCAATTTTGTCTTAATTTATATTTTTACATGAAAAAATCATGAAAAAGTATTGATTTTTAGCAGTAAAAGCGCTCGTAAGAAGACATTTTCCTGTTGCTTGATAAATTTGGTGGAGTTAAGAAGGGTTCTTCACAATTTTATTTATTTGGTTGCTTTCTTTACCTGTGCTTTTGGCCATATCAGGCGGGTTTTTTTATTGTGTTTTAATGAGATATCTTTTGCATCCTTAATATGCAGGGTACGCCTCATTGCAGTTACTGCAAATGGATGAGGGTTTAGAATCTTCCTTGGGTGAATTTTTCCTGGGACAGGCGTTTGAAGCATAGTTTTCCCCACACCCTCACATACCTGGCCTGAATGTTACAATATTTAGCTGCATAAAAATATTCTTGCAGTTGAAGCAGTGCACAGCCTTCTTAAGCTTCAACTTGGATTTTAATTTAAAAAATGGTCAATAGTTTAAATATTTATTTTGATTTATCATTATGATGGAGACAGAGAAGGAAAAGAGGAAGCATTCTTCTGTCTTTTCTGCTTTTTCATTTGGCTGTAGAAGGACTCTGTGAATAACTTGGTTCATCTACCAGCAAATTTGGAAGGGAAATTTGGATCACACTCTGCAGTCATTTTTTTTCAGTGAAAACGGTTACTATTGTTAATTTTTCAGACCATGATGTATGTATCCAGTAATAGTTTTTGCTTCGATGAATTTAACAAGAAATTACATATAACATTTGCCCACATTAGAATTTTCATTGACTTTAGGGTCGCTATTTGGGGGTTATTAGTTTCCTGAATATTAGAAGTTTGAATGCAATCCTCAAGATTAACTTCTTCCATTCTTTTTCTCATCAGAAGAAGCATTAGGAGATCTCATTGCAGAAGAATTCTTTTGCTTTTTGCCTTTTGCTAACCCTAGCATCAGGGGTGATAAGACCTGTGCTCTGAGTAATTTTCTCCTTTACTTTTTTAGACCAGGAGGTGCATTGACCTGCTTGTTACATTTTTGAAAGAATGCTTGTTTCATAATTGTCCTTACAGAATGGTGAATTAAAAAAACAATACTATATTGTGTTGGGTAATTAAAATTTTAGTGTGTAGTAATTGTTCAGATATTGCCTTCATATCATAAAAGGGTTTTCTTCGGCCTTGATAGATAAAGTGTGGAAGGCCAGGGGTAGAATTCCGTTTATGTAAACAAAGGCATGTAGAGTGTGCTTTAAAGATAAGTGATTTAAATGATGGAAAATGTTTTTATTGCTTTTCGTTTTGTGTATTTTTGTATGGTGCGTAATTTAGATATAAATTTTATGGGAATGGGTATAACATGGTGTCTAGCCACCTGGAAAAGTCAGGGAAATTTATAGGAGCTGGAAAAATCTGGGAAGTTTACCATTCCTGAAGAAAAGTCAGGGAAATTTGAAAACTCTGAGAAAGAGTTACAAAAATTTGAGACTTCCAAGAAAAATTTCTTATTATAAAACTAGGACTTGAAATTGCAGTGTCAGGAAAATCTAATTTGTCTCTTTATAAATACTGTAAAGAGTATTTTAACCTGTCGTACATATAATTTTGTCTACCACTTTCCAGTCCTTCCTTGTAACTCCAAAATTTTCAACTCGAGCTTCACTGAAACTTTGTACTGAATGTTATAGGATTGATTAGATGTTTTAGTCTGTTTACCTATCTTTGTTTTGGAACTGAACGTTTGTTAGCTTAATTTATTGAATATTTATTATTTGTATTAAGATATTGCAAAACAATCTGTATTTAACTGTGACTGATGTGATAAGAATTTCATTGAATATTTATTATTTGTATTAAAATATGGCAAAACAATCTGTATTTAACTGTGACTGATGTGATAAGAATTTCATCCTGATTCTAAAAGTGTGTATGTTTAGCATGCGAAATGTTCAATAATTTGTAATTTTGCAAGAAATTGTTTAACTGCTCAAGAATTGTTACTCCAAAATTAGTTGTGAAAGTTCCACTCTCAAATTCACAACTATGTATAACATCACAAAATCTTATACCTGGAATTTTCTCCCCAGAACCTGGAAAAGTCAGGGAAATTTGTTGCTGATCTGGAATAAACACCCTGGTATAAAGTTCTTTCTCTTTTTTTAACAAAAATATGAACATCATATCACATTGCATTGTGGATAAGATCCCACCAATATTGCAAACCTAAAGGTGGGATAAAGCCAGTATGTTTTTATGTATGAATAATACTGATAAAAGAGAACTCTATCTAAACAAACCAGTTCAAAATGTGTTTTGTGAATGACTTGGAGTCCCTCTCAACCACACCCCATACGTAATAATAGCCCATCTTATTAATATCCTGGGAGCTGGTGGGTAACAAGTTGCAGATGACATAGCCATGAAAGTTTTTGGACATCCATTATTGGATTATTATATGAGCTGTATGAAGTGGTGCAGAGCTTTTTGAAAATGTACAGACAGTAATGTGCTGCAGAAGTAATCCAGAGCTTTAACACCTCAGTATAAGCAACAGCATTGATTCTGGTACTTTGAAGAAAGAAATTTGGAAGCATCAGGTCGTCTTCACTGCTCACGACCCCAGAATCATCAGTGAGGCTCGAAATTTTTTTTGCATGATGATTGGGGGATTCATGCATGATGCAGGGGTGATTGTATTCTGGGTTTTTCGCTCAATCCTTCCGGGTTTATGAGATCATTACGTTTAGTGGAAAATTCGGACATTAAAAAATATCGCGAAAAAAATCAACTCCTCAGTCGTTCGCTGAAAAAAAATGAACAATTTCATCAAAGGATTGCTGAAAAAAAAAACATGAATTTCGTCAAAGGAAGGCGAAAAAAAGTGCAATTCGCAAAGGATCGCGAAAAAAAACAAGATTTTCGTCAAGTGATCGTGGGAAAAACTGAAATATCGTCAAAGGGTCACGGGAAAAACACAAATTTCGAAAGATCACCAAAAAAAACAAAAAAAAAAACATGAATTTTTATAAAGAATCACACAAAAACTTGAATTTTGCCAAATAACTACAGAAAAAATACATAATTAGAACCAGGAAAGATTTTCCCCATCGCAGAAAAAACGAGATTTTCGTCAAAGGATCGCGAAAAAAATGCAAATTCCATTAAAGAATCATGGAAAAAACATGTATTTATTTAAAGAATTGCGAAAAAACACTAATTTCGTCAAAGAATCTCAAAATAAAACAAATTTCATCTAAAGATCGTGGGGGAAATGCAAATTTCGTTAAAGGATCACGAAAAAAAAAATCTTTAAAGAAACGTGGGGGAAAAAAAACACGAATTTCATCAAACAACCGCAGAAAAAACACATAATTAAAACCGGGAGGGATCACCCCCACCAGGTAATCACAGGGAAAACATGATCTTCGTCAAAGGATTGATGGAAAAATGAAAATACCGTCAAATGATCACAGAAAAAATGCAATTTTTGTCAAAGGATCAATGGAAATATCGTCAAATGACCGCAGAAAAAACATAAGTTTCGTGAAAGGATCGCAGAAAATACACATAATTAGGACCAGGAGTGATCCGCCCTCCTTCTGCTGTAACCTTTCAGATAAGTTGCTGTGAATTTCAGATACATTTTTTTTTACTCGTAATCACCCCCTCCTGGTATTGTGTCATCCATCTCAATCTCAGTACAAAAATTTCATATTTGTAATGTGTAATACCCAGTAAGAAAGCAGGAAAAAGAAATTTACCTTGTGTAAAAGCAAAGCTAAAAAAATATATTCCATTTTTATTTCTTTCTATTTCTTTTTTTCTTTTACTTAGCCACTTAGAAGTAAAATTGGATTGGTTTTGACATTTTTTCACTGCTTTCAAATAACTAGGTGTCATATATATGACTTGCATTAAATCTACTAAGATATCCCACTCTTAACAGTTAATTTGTGCTTGTTTCATGAGTACTTGGAATAAATTTATTTACAGATTATAGAATTCAAACTTTGCATGTTTAGCAAGATAAATTGCACTCTCCATTTGATGAAGTCATTTAGCCAGGGGTGATTCTGTTCCAAAAATTCCGAAAAATTAAGGCAGTCATTTCCAAAAATTAAAAAAAAAAAATCGGTTATAAATCTGCAAATTTGGACATAAAATATATCGTGAATTTTGGCAAATGATCGCTGAAAAAGGTTTGTTTCGTCAATCGTTCAAAAAAAATCACCAATTTCATCAAAGGATTGCAGAAAAACGTGAATTTTGTCAGATGATCGCGAAAATAACGCAAATTTCGTTAAAGGATTGCGAAAAAACGGCAAATTTTGTCAGAAAATCGCGAAAAAACAGCAAATTTCTTCAAAAGATCGCAAAAAAACGCAAATTTTGTCAAAGGGGCATAAAAAAAACACGTAGTTAGTGCCGTAGTGTATTCCTTCCCCCTCTGTTGTAACCTTTAAGAAAATTTGCTGTGGATTTCAGATTTTCAGTCGTGCTGTTGCAATGTAAATTGATATTGGTATATTTTGCATCGATAATTTTCAGGGTTTTTCACTTTTTATCAGTTAATTTTCAGGGTTTTTCACTCTGAGTCACAATCACCCCTGGGTCAGAGCTCTTTGGGAATTTTACACAAACACCAATCTTTTGGCTTTTATTTCTTGACCTGGACAATTTTTTTCTCTTCGGAAGGAAAGAACATTCGTGGCTCCTTGATGTTTCAGCTTGTTAAGGAGTGCTTGGTCAGGCACTTATCTCTGCTTCTCTTGGGCAAGAACTATCCTTTCCTCATCACGTAAGACCTCTATCGATGGTGGCTTCATCAACCTGAAGCTCCCTAGCATGTGCCCTCATTGGCACGACTGGCAAATTCCGGTGTGTTGATAATGCCATCAGTTTTTTCCTTACTTTAAAGATGAATGAATGGGCGAGTTTCAAGAATGCAGCAATCTCTGAATTGGTGTGTTTTTCAGCCAATGAGACAATGGCAGCATGCCTGCCTCTTCATTTCCTCAGATAACCTAGGTTCTGATAATGTTACTTGTAACAGAAAATGATTTTTAACTATGATGTACCCAGTGGTATTTCGCATAATGTTTGTTCTCAAATACCTTCCCACACTCTGTATGTAAAAAAAAAATTATGTGATAGAAAGCTTACTTTAAACAAGTTTAGTTTATTTACAAAAAAAACTAGAAATTTCGAAAATTATGTTTATCTTGATTAATAAAAGGTCGAGCTTAAGTTCTAATTTCTCATACCTTTTTTGTCCATTATAGATATCATCCATATCCATTATATATCAGTGATGCCGCTGTACTTGAAAAAACCTGGGTCCCCGGGACCCAGGATTTCCAAAAATCTGGGTCCCTTTTTTACAAAAGCGGGTCCCCATCAATAATAATTTATATTTTAAAGGAAAATGAAACTTGTTTATTTGGAAAAGATAAATGAAATGCATTAATTATTGTTTTAATAATAATTAAATAATGAATTAAAACCAGTATTTGCACTTAAATAAGATATTTTTTTTAAATATTAAGAGAAATTTTCTTTACTTTTTAAAAGTAAAAATGCAAGATACAATTTTAATTGTAAAATAATGTTTATTTGAGAGTAGAAAATACCAAGTTCCACTAACAAGTATCACTAATGTTCACATTTCTTTTAAAAATGGGCAAGACAGGTTTATTGAAAAAGATATTTTTGCTGAAATAAAGAATACTTATGTTAAGTAAAGGTGTACTTTTTGTTGAATGAATAGGTGCTTTCATTATACTTCCCATTG
The DNA here is from genome assembly GCA_963932465.1 of Maratus speciosus. Classification (NCBI taxonomy): domain Eukaryota; kingdom Metazoa; phylum Arthropoda; class Arachnida; order Araneae; family Salticidae; genus Maratus; species Maratus speciosus. Next base: position 311,906,855 of record OZ010792.1, read on the forward strand.
AATTATTTGTCAGCATAGATCTGTGTTGGAATCAGATATTTTCCTTGGAAGGGAAATTTACATCTAAATCATTAATAAACATCAAATCCTAAATGTTCTGAAGGTGGGAGACATTTCAATGCAGTTAGAAGAAGTGGGGGGGGGGGATTTTTCACTGGTCCACCTACTGAATACATTATCAAAGTACACTGAAATCATTCTGTATTTTTAAGAATCTCATAAAAAAAAATTAAATCCCATTTTATGAATTTTCTACCTATAAGTTTAGTTTGCACATCTTTTTTGGTGCTTTGACTAAATTCACGTTTTTTCCGCGATACTTTGACGAATTTCGCGTTTTTTCCGCGATCCTTTTGTCGAAACTCGCTATTTTTTTGCGAGCCTGTCACGAGAATCGTGTTTTTTCCGCGATACTTTGACAAAATTCGGCTTTATTCCGCGATTTTTTGACGAAATTCGTTATTTTTTCGCGATCTTTTGACGAAATACACTGTTTTGTCTCAGCCCTTTTACGGAAATAGCGTTTTTTTCGCGATATTTTGATGAAATTTGTGCTTTTTTTCCGCGATCCTTTGACGACATTTGCTATTTTGGGGGATCCTTTGACGAAATACGCTATTTTTCGCGATCCTTTGACGGCAATCTGCTTTTTTCCGCGATATTCTGATGAAATTTGCGCTTTTTTCGCGATCCTTTTGACAAAATTCGGCTTTTTTCCGCGATTTTTTGACAAAATTCGCTATTTTCGCGATATTTTAACAAAATACGCTAATTTGTCGCTGCCCTTTTACGAAAATCACGTTTTTTCGCAATATTTTGATGAAATTTGCGCTTATTTCTGCGATATTTTGATGAAATTTGGCTTATTTCCGCAATTTTTGACGAAATTCGTTTTTTTTCGCGATCCTTTGACGAAATACGCTATTTTTTTCGCGGCGCTTTTACGAAAATCGCTGTTTTTACGCGATATTTAGATGAGATCTGCGCTTTTTTCGTGATCCTTTGACAAAATGCGGCTTTTTCCGCGATTTTTTGACGAAATTCGCTATTTTCGCGATCTTTTAACGAAATACGCTATTTTTTAGCGGCCCTTTTACGAAAATCGCTGTTTTTGTGCGATATTTTGATAAGATTTGCGTTTTTTTTTCGCGATTCTTTGACGAAAATCGGCATTTTTTGACGAAATTACGCGTCCCTTGGGACGCGTAAGAGCTATTTTTTTGCGTCCCGTCTCCGATTTTTCGCGTAATTTACGCGCTATAGCGCGTCCGCGGCATCCCTGATATATTTATATTTAGTTTTATGATTTACTTGAAAATTTATGCAAATGTTTTCTTCTTTATTTACAAAAGTAGAAACAGAAGTTGAAATATGTTATTTCTTTTCTTATCCTTAGAATGTAAATTTTTAAATTTTAAAGTATGTTAAAAAAAATCATTTAAATTGTGCAAAAAGAATACAGGATATTTATTTTTGTTTGTTTTAAAATTTTACTACTCACCTCGCTTAAATTGAGAGGTGCATGAATTTTGTGGTGATAAAACCCATTTTTAAATATTACATTACACTCAAAAGGAAAAACATTTTAAAAAAAAAATGTTTAATAATAATAATAAAAACTAATTCTGCAAGTATTGAAGAATATATTCAGAAAGATTTTACGCACAGCAAATCATCAAAGCTGATATTAAATAATTATGCGAATGTTAAGGAAATGTTGGGTTGTTTTCAATATGGTAACACCATATTGAAAACTTAAAATATCCAAAATTATCCAACATATTATAAAATTATCATAAAAAGTTGAAAATTCAAAAGACAAATAAAAAATAAAATACTTTTAATTTCTCTATTTTGTTTGTAAATAAATTCCATGAATTTTCTTGTTTGAAAAAAAATTATGAAAATAAATTGCATCTGGCAACTAAAACTCGATTGCAACAAACTACCAATTGAATCATAAAGTTTTTTATAAATAAACTAATATAAATAAGACACTGAAAGTAGAATCCTGTGTTGGGTCTTGTAACCTGATTTTACACGAACCTAACCTTTACTTCGTATTCAATTGACTTTTGTGTTTTGTTTTTCTTCTTTTTTTTCCCTTCTGCAGTTTTATTTAAGTTTATCCTAATTTTTTCAGGTTTGTTTCAGATTCAGATATACCTGTTTTTTTTCAAGGCCAAAAACAAAATATTCATATACGATCACATGAAAAAGACCGTTAATGTGAATGAGTACATCAAATAATTTTTTTCAGAAAAATTAATATTAGACACATGATTACAAACTGTTTTTTCTTGCATTAAAATATGGAATTATTTTCTTAAATTTTGGATTTGAGTCAGTTTTGGGAGTCAACTGTGTTGATTCAGATCAATGAAAACTATTTTGTCAGGTTTCGGGTTGGATTTTATTCGATATGTGTTGGACTTTCGCTGGAAATATTACGTTAGGTTCTTTTTATTTTTTATTTACAAATGTTTTCTAATTTCTTTTTATTTTTTTTATTATTTCAAATTTTAAGTTCTGATTTTTTAATTACATATTTAATTTTATGATTGTATTAACACATTGTTTTCATTCATTGATATAAGTGATTAGTTCTAAATTTAAATTAATCTTGTTTTTTTTTGTTTATTTATATTATTTAAATTTCATCAGTAGCTCAAGTATGCAACTGATTATTGCTATAGCATGCTAATATGTGTTAAAGAAATGCTTACTTGTTACTGACATTTAAGTTTTGTATTAATTTTGATCAGCTATATAGTTTTTCTCTTGTTTATAAAAAGTATCTAATGATATGTTTTTTTGTCCGTCGTACCTTTTAAGTATTTAATTTTGCTAATTTTTTGTAACATTTTCCACTACCCTGTTAATAAATGGGTATTTAGTGGATACTTATAATGTTCTAGTGCTATCCTTGTGTCTTTGCAGTGCATTGATGTCTCGATGATCCTGGCGGAAGCTATACGTCGTACACATAATGGAGAATCGGTCTCTTATCTCTTCAGTAACGTCCCTATGTAGATAAGGCATTCCATCCCCACTAACAAGGTTTCATTCCTCTCGCATGCTGCAGTTTTTTGTGCCATATGTTATCAGTTTACTTTTTTATAATGTACAAACTTAATAAAAATGTTTTGAAATAAAAAAATTTTGTTGCATCTATAGCAGAAGCATGTAAGATCTCTGCATGCATTACAGAAAGTGCATGGCTAATACTCATAACCAAATTGTTATAATAGAAATACATTAGGTAAAGTTGAATTTTTTTTATATATATATTTAAATATGAGATTATGTTGTGGTGACTTATGAATAAATTTTTATGTGTGTATCATTTTTGATTTATCTACTAAAATTCTTTTAATATGACTTATCAAAAGAAAACATTGAGTTTGTTATTTTTGAATTATAAGTTTAAATCAACTGTATGAAATTCATCTTGCTTCATTTATACTTGTCAACATATTGTACACAAATAAAATGTTTATTATTGTTGATTAGTTCTGGCCACTGTTGAAAGATGACAAGCAAGTTTTATATTGATAAATCTTCTTTATTCCTTCTCGATTTCAGTGTATAGATGTCTCACAGTTTTTTAGTGAAGCTATCCGCAGAATTCACAATTGCGAACCTCTCGGCCCTATTCTCAGTGATGTACCATATTAAATGAAGCTGCTCAGTTCGGAAAGTTACAAAGAAAATATTTAATAATATTGTAAGTCCTAATGAAAATTTTGTGAATTTATTTCAGTTAGTATCTATTTTATTCAGCCAGAACTTTATATCATACATATATTTACTAAACATCAATATTACTCTTGAACATCAACTAAATATCGTACTTTGCCATTTGAAACATAAACTGTTGGTATTTTTTGCTCTTATTAATATAGTGACTGTTGACTGCTCATTTAATATTTTGAATGTCCTAACTTTGCCAAGTTAGTATTTGAAATTTGTTTTCAAAATGGGTTCTACTTTAGTGATGACTATAATCCTAACTTCTGTTAAAATTTTATGGTTATCTGTATGTTAATTTTTGTATTCATGTATCTAAAGAGGCATCCATTATGAAGATGCTAATAAATATATCTGTCACAGTATGCAGAAATATGCATAACAATAGTTGTAAAGCATAGTTTATTTTCTATGAATTTGGTTATATCTGACATCATTTAGCTTCTGCTATTTAAAAATATTCATCTTATTAATTTGGACTCAAATAGTGATAATTCTTTTTACATTTAAAAAATAATTGCTGAAGATATGCCTTAAAACAATTACTGCTATATAATAATAATGTAACATTTTATCACAGTGTTGATAATGTGCTTGATTAATATTCACAGTTGATATCTTATACACTAATTAACTCTATTTATGAAAACACACAAAGAAAATGTGGAAACACCTTTTCTTTTCTTAAAAAATAAATATTCAAGAAATGGGTAAGAATAATCAGGGTAAAACTGCATGTATTGTTGCTTCTAATTCATGTAACTTTTCAGATCTGTCAGCTACCATAACTAATTACTTCAAATCAAAACCTTAAGCTATGATACATTTTTTATGAATTTTCGTGACTTTTTTTCTTTTTAATTACATTAATCAAATTTGTTATATTGATTTCTAATCCTTCCCTTCCTCCCCTTTCTCCAGAGATCTTGTTAACTTTGAAATATTTTTCTAAAAATTGACAGGTTTGAATAAGTTTTCGTAGTACCCTATGGTTGTTTTGTTGTTGCAGAATTTATTTTTCCTGACACGTTTGATTGCATAAAATTTACATTATGTGCCTTCTGTCTTTATTACTGTGAACTGTTGTATTCCGGAATTTTATAGAAGTTTTGTGATACTTTTGTAGATGATTAACAGTTAAACCAGTTTAATTGCTGTTATTGAGATTAACACAAATAAAAAAAAAAAAAATGTGTACATTTTTAGATATTTCTTACTTTAATAGTTTTTTACTCAATCTATTTATTAATTCAATTATATTTGTGATAAAAATATGCAATGAAAATTGTTCAAAAAATAATACAGTCTTAAGGGACTGTTCATTGTTTATTTTTTTCTTTCCTTGTTCCCAAATATTTAATTATGTGCAACTATAATATCAGCATGCCCTTCATCACTTTTGTAGTCAATAAATGGCATCTAAATATTTTTTGAATAAAGGGTACTTTGTCCCTAAAATTTTATAAAGCAAAAGCTTAAGTAAGCTAGTATTCTTAAAGGAAGAATATTTTATGTAAGAATTTTAATGTTTGTAAATGTCATGTATTTGCTTATCTTAATACTTATGAAAGACTGATTTTGTAAAGCAAAGAATGATTGATGTACAGTGTTGAAACTTATTTTCCATTATACTTGTTTTATATTTCCTTTGACATAAAAATCATTTTATTTTAAAATGATTCCTTTAAGTGATTAAATTCATTTTAATGATTTACTACTATGAAATGAGTTATTTTATAAAGTTACTGTGAGAAAATACACTACTTGTACATTCTGTAAATATGACAGTGCTGAACTTTCTGCTGAGAAGAAATAAATCTTTTTTTTTTTTTCTAAATAATCTGCTTCTTGTTGTTTTGTGTTCTTACTTTATTTTAACTAATTTCGAAGAAGGGAGCGTATGCAATTCAACAACATATACAATGATGAATCAAATACAAAGAAGACTTTTTTAATATCAATATATGTTGTCATGATGTCATAAGTTAAAATGGTATAAAAATGTAATCCCCCCCCCCCCCCCCCAAAAAAAAGTCACATTAAAAGAAAAATGATTGTACTCTGCACGCTATAATCTAGTCAAGTGTGTGCCTGTAAAAGATGATTAAACTGCTATGTATATTTTTTCATCCTGTAAAACTGAACTATTTTGTTGATTTCAACATCTTATAGCACTTAAAATAATCTTTCAATTTAAAAATTATTTACTTCTTATACTTACTGCATTTCTCTATAAAACTGAAAAAAAAAAAAAAGTGTGACAGTTTTTGCAGCATGTGTAAGCTCAGAAAGTGAAAAGAAGACAATAAGGGCAATCGTTCAATCTTTTAAAAGAGAGTAAATTGAGCAGTATTTTTGTGTATTTTAGTTCAGATCTTCTAATATATATATATATATATATATATATTGAAGTCAGTCTCGTTATTAAAACTGGTCGTTTCTTTTTATATTCACCTCCTTGCCAGCCCCATAGCAGAAACTGTGCAGAAGTGCTGCAGGTTATTTTAGACATTGCAGATTAATCTACCAGCTTAAAATAAATACTGGTCTGAAACATTCACTAAAAATTTATTTTACTTTAAGAGTTATTGTGTTTCTTATTACATGTTTTTTTTTTTTTTTTTTTAATGCAAATTTTGCTTAATAAGTATTTATGATAGTAACTTGGTTCAGCATTGTTGGGTCGCAGATAAATTTCGATTTGCTGCAGATGGACACCGAAAATTCTGCTACTGTGCTTGCCAGTATTTGTTTTTATACTTTTTATAATAATAATATGCATCCAAAATAAATTCAAGGCATATTTTCGTGTCTAAAAAAATTCTAGCAGTATCTCTGAATATTACAGAATTATTAAAGATTTCAAAGCACACTTTATAAAAACAATGTTATATATATATATATATAAAGATGAACAAGTAAATAAATGTTAAAAAGCAATGTATTCAAATTGAAAATTTTCACGATAAAATGTATTAGGCTAATAAATATTTACATCACTAAAAACTAGAGATTGACCGAAAATTCACTGACCAAAGTTTCGTTTTCGGCTCAAAATCAGTTTTGTTGAAAATTTGGCTGAACCAAAACTATCTGCATTCCAAAAATCTTGTTTCATCCTTCAACATTACACATTAATTTGATCTGTATTGGCTCAAATTACACTCTCTATTAATTGCTATGAACTTCACTGTTTATAATTATGAATCATAACTGACTCAAGATGTGAGTGCAAACTATAAAGCAAGCAATGCATATATGACGCTTTTCATATGCTCATTAAAAGCTGCAGACTTAACGATAATAGAAATATTTTAGTTTGAAAGCGCAGAACTATTTCAAATACTCTTTGAGAAAGTTCTAGAATAACAGATGATCATTTTCAAAAATCATTATAAAAGATAAACCAAGCTATGTACACCTAAAACACTTTTTAATTAGATGAAATTCATATAATCAGGAAATAATTCTATGTCGTAGATGAATAATTAAATTTCTGTACCTAATGTCGAAAGTCTTATTTCACTTATTTTTCAAAAGATGTAAAAGAAGCATTACCTTGCAAAATAACACTGTTTTCAGAAATTGATATCATATTTATCTCATAATACAAGTATAGTGATAGTTTGGCTCAAGAGAGAACAGTTTCTTTACAGGGCTGCCACATGCTACTAAAAGCGACTATTTTCAGCATCAGGCTACTATGGCTACTATTTTAGCTCAAAATCCTTCAAAAGCGACTATTTTGGAGGAAAATCAGAAAAAAGGAGACTATTTTTCTATTCCAGCCATTATTTTTGAGAAAAAACTGATTTTCCATCAGCACAGATCTGCTGACTCTTCCCTTTTTATTTTTTTCTTTAACCCAATACCCTGTTACAATTTATCATAGACTAGCTGACCTGCTTGGCTTTTCCCGGGTCCGTGATAATATTCTTAAATGAACAATAACCCTCTATGACCTGACATACACAATTGTGTAATGTGATCCTAAAGAATTGAAAAACATTTTACTCTTTTTTGTACGATGTAAAGTTGAGCCTACAGAATATTGAAGATTATTCTTTGGCATAACCTGACATGGGATATTTTTTCTCCATCAAATACTATCATATTAATTCGGCAAAACCACCAAAACTTTTCATTTGTACCAAAAACCTTCCGGTATTTAAGGTTAAATTTGTATTCAACTCGAAATTGATTTTGTCACTTGATTCAATTTTTCAATTGATTTTGTCTACGGGTAAAATCTGTTATAAAATAAATAATAAAACCCTGATATTTAGCAGTAAAAAGGCTCGAGATAACTGCCACGGAAAATGAAGGGGGTGGGGGGGGGGGGCGTATGTTTCTGACGATTACTTAATTTTTGCTAAAATATTGATGTAACTGTAAAAATCGGTGACACCATTTTTTTTCCACATCAAAATCCTGAGTTAAATTCTTTGATTTTTAAACTGATTATTGCTGGAAAATCTTTTATTTCTACCGCCAGGAAGAGCAATGTGTCCCATATGAACATCTGACACTGGTCCCCACTGCCTTCGTCACCAAGTATCAGGTATGCTGCATACTGTGTAAAATCTGTCAGATCCAAATTCCAGGGGACACATTCTGTTCTAAACAAACTGCTTTCAGTACGAAACGCAGACACATGTTCAGCTGCTTATGGCACCGTACAGTAGGCATGTTGCTCACGCTCTGTCAAATCAGTTAGTTCCAAATTCTATTATCAGGGAGTGCACTCTGTTCTAAACAAACCATCTTCAGAACGAAGCCATCTAAAACCAAGTTGAATGAACCAAACCCTGTTGTGATGTGACTAGGCCCATAGGAGATAGAATTCAAGATAGGAAAGTGCCCTTAATGGGGAAAAAAGAACCAAAATATGTAAGGTAAGGCTTGTTGATATAAAGTCAAATGAACAAACCCTCATCGTCATTTGTCCCATAGAACCCGAGATACTTTAAAATGAAACTAAAAAATATCTTGAATTATTATTCGAAAATAGTGATATGTGCTACTCATAATTTTACTTCAATGTTATAGAGTGTCATTATTAAGTTAATCATCATGTTTGGAATTAGTCTCTATTACAATATTTGTCATGTGGACTAATTGAGATATTTAATCAAGTCATTCACCCCCCTCCCAAACCCCAGAAATATAACAAATTGGGGAAAAGGGATAATAGAGGTTTATAATGTGAAAGAGTGGACAAAGGGCTTTCCAATAATAATCACATGAAGGGTTCGTAAAAAGTTAGAAAATTGACCGCTCAAGAGACTAATGTTATGCTCCCGGAATACACCCCTCTTCCTATTTTGAAATATTTATATTTTATAAATAATATCTATCGAAGGGCTCCATAAAATCAGATCTAAAATGATATTTATTGTAGAAAATGTTATGATTTTAGATTTTTATAACTGTAACCTATGTAGCGGGCTGAGCCCGCTAGCCAATATCATAATATATTTTTCATCTTTTTATGTATTTTATAATAAAAAATCAGATTTAAAATTTATGATAATTAGTAAGGAAACGCTAAGATCTAAATAATGTGCTATGGGAAAGCATTTCTTTTTTTCCTTTAAAAAATTTATTTTTTGATCAAATAGCTTCATCATTTATCTATCATCACCCATCATCATTCTTCATTCATCTATCAAGATTCTTCATAGATTTTTACAAAAATTACATATTTGGATTCAGTGATAAAAAATAAGCAAAGATACATAAATTTCAAATCTATAAATGCAATATTTGTAAAAATGTTATACACCACAAAACAATTCCACTATGAAAATTATCGTTTTTTCTTTTAACCACAGACAGACTGTCTCTCGTTTTCTGCTGATAAGAAATTGAAAACATTTATTTTTCATTTTAAAAAATTGATTTTTTTTAAATAATTAATTTTCTAATTAACCGATTTTAAAGAAAATTACATACTTGGAATCAGCATAACAAAATACGCATAGATGCATAAATTTCAAATCTATAAATGCAATATTTGTAAAAATTTTATACTCTGTGAAACAATCCCAGTATAAAAATCATCTGTGGTTTTTTATCACCTTGGCAACCCTTCCCCCTCTTGTGGACTTTGAAATGAATTTTTTTTTGTGGTCTGATTAAAATCCATGCTTTAGTTGAATTGTGAATACTTTTCCATTCTTTTAATTAATAACTCGGCTAATTATCAGAAATTTAAAATTCTGAGTCTCAGGTGCTCCAGGAGAGTCCTTCGACTACCCTCACAAAAAATTTTAGTTTTGTGCGTTTGGTAGATTTCGCTAGCTATTGCAGACAGACAGACAAACACACAGAATGAAACTTTCTTTTATTAGTATAGACAGAGATTCCCCTAGACAGTTTCAGGAGGGTGCTGCACCCTGCCTGCCCTTAGGTTTACAAAATAGCACCCCTCTTGCCCCTCATTAAATTAGTACCCTTGTTGCCCCCAGCTGAAAAAAGTGACTTTAGTTCTTTGTTTATAAAAAAATTTACTTCCATAGTACAAATTCACTCATTGCTGTCTTTAAAATTGTGTCCTGTCTATTAAATATTAAAAGTAGTTTTAAAAATCAAAAGAATGCCTTTAAAAATTTAAAAAAAAAAAAAAAAAAAAGTGCCTTTAAGAATCCAAAACATGCCCTTTGGAATAAAAAAGTGCCCTTTTCCCACAAGTAGCACCCTGCCCTTTTTTAAACGTGGGGGAAACTCTGGTATAGATTTACAATTTGTTATCATTTCAGTATCCAATTTTTTTGTTTAAATCTACAAAAATTTCAATTTGAAATGGATAAATTTCGCTTTTCAATCCATAAATGTAGCTCAAAGATGCTAATCATCCAAATTTCAGTGGGAAACTATTGATTTTCTGGTTGACTCCCACTCATACGTTTTACAGTGTATCTCTCCAAAATTTTTGTTGCTTTTAAAAATAGTTACATTTTTAACTGTCATATGAATTTTATGCGATTCATACTAGATTTGTTCACTGTGCTGTGTGCATTTGATTTGTTCCTAGTCTCTTCACTCATAAGTATATTTCATACCTGAAATTTAGTAACCAATTTGAAATAAATGCCACTTAAGAATAAGATACATTTATTAAATAAAATTTCTAGTTAAAATTGGCATATGAAATGTAAAACTTGCAAATTATCAAAAAAAAAAAAAATTTCTAGTTAAAATTGGCATATGAAATTCAAGACTTGCAAATTATCAAAAATTGATACTGAATAAATAGATAACAAAATTTAATTTAGCAAATCTCGGAGATCTCAAATTTTGTGCTATAAAATTTGGTGATCTACCGCTGTGCTGATCAACATGACACAATTTTCTGTGTTCAGTCTTTATCCAATCACAACATAATTGTCAACATCCATGTGATAGTTACTTCAATAAAACCTTGAGACCAAAAATAAATAAAATCACACAATATTTTGAACATATAATTTTTGTTCTATAATTTTTACAGTGATTTTTATGCAAGCAAATGTTTTTCTTTTACATTTATTATTGAAAAGGTCAAAAAGATGTTAGATTTATTGAATTTGTTGCTGTTCTTTTCCTATCTAAATTTGAAAATTTATTAAATAAAATTTCTAGTTAAAATTAGCATATGAAATGTAGGATTTAAAAATTATCAAAAATTGGTACTGAATTGATAACAAAATGTAACTTAGCCTCAGGAATGTAAAAATTTTAAACATCATGTTAGTCAGCATTTTAATCTTTGCCAATGATCTGCCGCCATGCTGATTGGCATGGCATAATTTGCTGTGTTTAATGTTTCTCTGATCACAACAAAAATCAAATGTCAACATTCATAGAAGGTTTATTAAGACAAAATTCTAGTATTCTTTAAGGCTTTCTTAATACCATCGCTAAACTTTAAAGAAAACTAAAGTGGGAACATATAGATGCATAGCTAGATAAATATATATATATTGTTTTTCTTTTATTACTCCAGAGTTTCTCCCCAGACAGTTTCAGGAGGGTGCTGCACCCTGCCTGCCCTTAGGTTTACAAAATAGCACCCCTCTTGCCCCTCATTAAAAAAATTACCTCCCTTGTTGCCCCCACCTGAAAAAAGTGCTTTTACTCCTTTGTTTATTAAAAAATTTACTTGCATAGTAAAGTTTGACTCATTGCTGTCTTTTAAAATAGTGTTCTGTCTATTAAATATTAAATAGTTTTAAAAATCAAAAGAATGCCTTTAAAATTTTCAAGAAATGCCCTTAAGAATCCAAAACATGCCCTTCGGAATCCAAAAGTGCCCTTTTCCCACAAGCAGCACCCTGCCCTTTTTTAAACCTGGGGGAAACTCTGATTACTCTAATCCGTTTATTACTCTTTTTGTTTTTAACCTCTTCCCATTCTAAAAGTCCAAAATATTAATCATTACAGGATCAAAAATGGATTAAAAGATACATTAGAAAAAACATTAAATTGGTATTCCCAGAAGTCAATGGACCCATAACCTTTGACCTATTTTGGCTTGTGTTTTATTAATCAGGCTTTGATAATAAAAGAAAATTGTTTTTTAACACAGTTTTTAAATTTAAAATAGATATAAAATGTCGATAATAAGAATATTGTTTATATCTTGTTTAACCCATTGGTGGCTATAAAATCCTGCTTTATGCCAGTCAATGGGCTTGTGTTTCTTGACTTATGGGAACGCCAAATTTAAGGTGCTTTTTTTGAAAAATGTGTATATTTTTAATAAGTTTTTTATCCTGTACTGATTTTAATAAATAAGAAAAGTTTTTTTTGTTTCCAGTTGCTTCACAGTAATGCCAAGCAAATATTCAATTTAGTTTGTGGAAACATAACAACTGCATTCTTTTTAAAATAATAATTAATGTGTTAATATTAAAAGTACAAAAAATGGCAATTTAGGTTGGAAACATAAACTGTAAAATAGTATGTGAATTTTCATGAAACAGTTTTGGTTATTATTTTGATAACAAATAATGTTCTTCCCCCCCACCTTTTTTAAGTAAGCATGCAACTATTTTGGCTACTATTTTTGTACAAATGCTACTATTTTGGCTACTACTTTTTTCATTGTAGGCTACTAAAGATACTATTTTTAATGCCATTCGGCTGTGGCATCCCTGTGTGCACGCACTGCAAAATCTTTGCAAATTTGAGTGAGGAAGGTAGAAAAGTACAGTCGTGGAAAAAAAAAAAGTAAACACCCCCTACTAACTCCTTAACAAATTATCATACACGAAAGTTACTAGTACCAAACAATTGGAAATAAAGTCTACTTTTAAATGACGTATATAAATTTTGCTTAGGGGGCCATCTACATATTAAAACGAATCCAAACTTCATTTTTTTCAATGGCAATACCCAATTTTAACCAGATATTTCAAATCTTTGGTTCAAACTGTGCCTAGCCACCAAATTTCAAGTCATTTGAATATAAACATTCAAAATTTAGTGCTTCTAATGTTAAATTACATTTTCATATTTTTATTTATAACTTCTGAAATTATGATCCTAATGTTTTAAATTTTTGTATAGCATTAATACTAATATACCCAAACATAAATACGTTGAATTTGCAATTTTTATAATTTTCTGATATGAATTATGAAATTAATATTAAAAAAAATTATGAATTGCAACCTACAATTTTTTTGATTGATTCAGTCCTGCTTTATGGAAATCCAAAATTTCACATTTTTCTCCCAAGTACTTTTCAAATTATGCTTAAAAAACGGCAAAATGATGGTTTAAGGGGCCATCTGTGATAGAAGTGACTAAATATCTTGAAATTTCTTATGCTATCCTGTAATATAACAGGCTTAATTGATTGCTTAAGGTGCCTTGATCAAGAAGGGAGTTCTCTCGGTTAACAATCGGGTACTGAACTTCAATTTGGATACAGCCCTTAAAATACGCTTGTTTTAAAATACAGTCGAACCTCTATTTAACGAAGTCGCAAAATCCCGGAAAAAAGTTCGTTATATGGAAAATTCGTTAAATAGAGATTCAACTTTTAAAATATTTTAAACTACATAAAACAGATTTTAAATTCATAAACACTAAATATTTTTTACTAAAAGTAATTAATCACCTTTTTTAAAATAAATTATATCATTTATTTTCGTTATATTTATATTTGTTTCATTTATTTTACCCACCAATATCCATCATCAATTCATTTTTTCCATGCGTTTAAATCTTTGAATTCTGCAAGGAAAGCAAAACATTGTCCGGGAATACACTGTATTTTCTGTTTAAAGTAATAGTTTTACATTAAAATTAACGAATTTTAATAACATTATCGTATTTATTATTATTATAACAAATAATTTTAATCATACATTAACATATGCATCCTTAAATTTAATTTCTTTGCCTGAGTTTTTCCTTTTAAAAAGTGTTTTATCTCATAATACGTCTCGCATCTTTGCAATGCACCAAAAAACCCTTCATGAGTATTTTCTTCTATCTATAATCCGCGTCGGATTGTTTCAAATGCTTTTAGCATTTCATCATACGAAGTTTTGTTAATTCCTGCATCATAATCATATTCGTCTTCATCGCAATTCATTGCTGTTTTTTTTTTTTTTTTTTTTTCACACTGTCGAAAATATCCAATTCGGATAGCGTTTCCAAGGTCTCGATTTCAGAATTAAGAGAAATACAATCATCAATCAGCACATCATGGTTAATGTCTTCTTTTTTCTCATCTGTATCCACATTGTTTTAAGTTACTCTAAGGGATTATTGTCTTCGTCCTCCGTACTTACTGAATTCTCTCTGCTGACAAAGAAGGCGCCTGGTAAAATCAGTTCAGGGCCATTGAACATAATAAATTGTGTTTAAAGAAAGAATAAGTTTGAAATGGCCAGAAATATTTTGAAAAAGGAGGAGAAAAAAAAATTTAGATCATAAGAAAAAGTTCGTTAAATAGAAAATGCACTTTGCTATTTGGAGGTTATTTTACAAAGAAATTTGCAAAATGTTCTTGGTTCCAAGGAAAAGTTTGCAAAATAGAGGTCCGACAGTAATTAATTTCTCGGAAACTTATGGTACAAATTGCATAAAAATTTGTTTTTGGGCTAATTGAAGGGTGCTGAGTTCATTTATGCTGTCAGAATTGTGCATTGCTATTGAAACAAAGTTATGGATACATTTTAATATGTAGATGGCCCCGTAAGCAAATTTTTATATACGTCATTTAAAAGTAGACTTCATTTCCAATCGTTCGGTACCAGTAACTTTCTTCCACGATAATTTGTTGAAGAGTTAGTGTGTGTGTGTGGGGGGGGGGGGAGGGGGGGTTACTTTTTTTTTTCCCACGACTGTACATAATATGAAAGAATGGTCCAATAATATATCATATGAGGGTTTAGCAGGTATGCTGTGCATACACTGCAAAATCTCCCTCCTCCTCCCCCCCCCCCCCCCCCTCAAAAAAAAATTGAATCTTTTAGTTTCACATTCCACCACCAGGGGGTGAACTCTATTCTTAACAAAACTGTTTCTGAGTGAAGCTCCGTTAAACAACCTACCTGTAGATATATTAGTCAAAGGGGTGGCAGACTTGCGCAAGAATTTAAGAGATTTGCTGAAATTACTATTCAAAAATAGTGGTAAGTACACTTTTGAAATTTTTATATTAAATAGGTAATATTTATCTGAGGTCTCCATAAACCGCTTCTAAAACGGTAGAAAATGGTATGGTTTTAAATATTTGATTGTGTCCCCCCCCCCCCCAAAAAAAAGATAAATTATGCCCCCCTACTTTTAAAAATCTTTGTGTTATAAACTATTTGAAAGTTCCAAGTCGATCGGTTTGTCAGTTTTTTAAATTTTAACAAAGCATTTCTTTTACTTTTTTAAAAATCAAATCTTTTATAAAACAAACTTGTCGATCAATTTTTATAAAATTAGATATTAAACAGCATTTAAAGATAGGGCTAGATGCACAACTTTAAATCTCTAAATAGTGTATTTTAAAAATTTCTCGGCATTCCAAAGAATCCTAGTATAAAAATCATTTGTGGTTTCCAAAAACTGGCTTTTAAATTGAGAATTTGAAAGGAATCTTCCAATTAATGAAATGATATCTAAGCTTGTAATTGAGCAATCGTGAAGAAATTTACATATCTGAAATCAGCGAAAATTTCTACACCTGGATACATAAAAAATTAAATCTATAAATTTAATATTTTAAAATTTTTATATTAGTTCAAAAATGTCCAGTTCTGAAAGGTGTTGGTTGTCAGCAATGAATACCTTGTGTCTATCCCTTTAAGACCGGGAGATTTTTTGGTAGAAATTGAAAGTTTGGGTGGTTTCCCCATATCGATAGGACCGTATGTGATTGAAAAAAAATATTTAAAAGAATACCCCATGTCAGGTTATGCTGAGGGAGGACCCGCACAATTGTGCGGGTTCGGGCTTAATGCAGCCTCTTTTGAGCTAAATCTACACAATTGTGTAGTTTGGGATTATGTGTGCAAATATCTAAAAATAAAAGTTTAAGCAAAAAAAGTTGTTTATTGAGATACTTTTCATCAGCCACAATGAAAATGTTTGAAACAATTTTTGTTTTTGGACAGACCACTACAATTTCATTTTCTGAGATATGCTCAATGCTTGCACCCCTCTTAAGAGCCGTTGAGAAATGGTATGTCCTTCACTCTGTTTCGATTGTGCCTGATCCTTCAAATTTCTTTTTTTAGTTTTTCCAGCAGCGGTATTTTGTTGAAATACCGATCGAATTACATAAAACTAGGTCTGAATCAGAGTAAGGACTACAGCAGGTCCTAAGTCCAGATCCTTGTGGGCTAGGTCTATACTTTCCCACTGGTAAACTACAAAATTTAAAACTATCCCAGGTGATACTGTTACAACAGAGTGTGGTTTGTTTTTTATATACTGCTTTACTAAAGCACGTCCTAAAAAAAGGAATCATCTGCTCATCTATGGAAGATTTTCCCTGATCTCCTGGTAAATTCAAGCAGACACTGCGGAATCTGTCGAGCATTTGCTTAACTTTCCATAATTTATTATTTATTCCTGGTGGCTTACTTGCTGTGTCGACAAAATGGAATGAATTTATCAAACTTAAAAATCTATCTCGTGATATGCATATAACTCATATAAACTTATAAATCATATATGACATCTATAACTCAGGGCAGAAACATACAGTTCGTTACATGTGCATATTATACATCTAATACTATCAATTTTAAATAGAAATCATGAATAGTACAAACCTATTTAAAATTAATCCGGTTTAAAAATGTAATTAATAAAAAACATAAGTTTTAAAAAAATCACTTAAAAATAAAAAAATTTATGTATTAGAAATTGTACCCATTTTGAAAACAGTAAAACCCGGACCAGCACAATTGTGCGAGTCATTTGTTTTTCAACATGTGTAAAGCCTAATTAAATTTATCAAAGACAAAATCAATTAAAATCATGAATAAAGTATATGAAAAGAAAAGTTAAATCTAAGCAAACATTAAAAATCATATTTAAAAGAAATTACTACGGTACATACTTTTTGTCTATTTGCTGTCAGATGATATAGTCTATTTAAAAGCAGAAAAACTAACCCTGTATTTTAGTTGCTACCCCCTAGTTGTGTCTTGTCAAAACATCTGAAGACAATTAACTCATATAAATGTGCAGATTTGGTTTTAAATCTCACAAAAACAGGAAATAGTCACTCTTTTACTTTAGTATGACCCGCACAATTGTGCGGTCGGGGCTTAAAGGGCTATGGGATAGATTTCAAATTTTTCTTTCGAAAGAAAGAGATATTTTTTATAAATCTGTTTTTCATGGATGTTTTTACTTTCTGAAACTGTACTGGAAGAATTTTTAGAATTTCTGAAAGGGGATTTTTTGGGGGGGGTGGGGGGGGGAGTTCTGGTTGTACAATTTTTGAGTTTTTAGGCTCAGTAGAATTTAAGATACAGCCAATTGTCTGTGGTTTGATAAAGATTTATGCTTTTGTTAAATTATGAATACCTTTCCATTCTTTTAATTTGGGGATTTTAATTAATTTCTCAACATAAAAAATTTTAAATTCTGAAACTCCAGTGCACAAGAGAAGCCTTCGACTAAGGTGGACAAAAAAGGCCTTCGACTATCCTCACAAAAATTTTGACCCTCGTACGTGCTGTAAATTTTGCTGGCCATCGCACACACACAGAGTGAAATTTTCTTTTATTAGTATAGATTTAGGCAGATTTATATCTTATCCCCTTGAGGGGTAAGTCATTGTGTTCCTGTAATGTTGAACTCACACCGAAATCTTTGACAAATTCCATTTCAAAATAATTAAAAGCAATTTTACGGCTTTTTTCCACCAAAGTTAGAAAAGTACAATTTAATAAAATTTTTCTGGTGTAAAATTTCATTAATCGCAGGTGGTATATAATATATACCGGCGCCCCTCAAGGGGTTAAGAATCGACGAAGTTATGAATTTTTTTGTCAATCCCAATCCTTTTTTTTTTTTTTTTTCGTGATAAGAGTTGATTCTATCAAAAACTTGTCAATATAAAAGTGTTAGATAATATTAAGAAGATTCATAATAAAATTAAGTGGATTTGATATCTTGAGAATTGACAAAGTTATGATTTTTTTTCTTTTTAAAACTATTTTTTTGTGCCCCGCGAGGTCATTTTTAATATAAAAAATCTGCCATACATAAATTTTCGTCCTTTTCCTAGAATTAATACTAACTTTAATCTGATTCGATATGTGTCAATTAAGTTATGGGGTTTTATCTATTTTCACAAAAACCCTCCTCATTCCCTCAAACCCTCGATCATATATAACAATCAGAGACGCTAAAATTCATTGCCAAAATATTACGCTGCCTCCCAGATTTAATTCTAAATAAAATAATTTTAATAGTAAAGAGAGATTTCTAAAGTCAAATAAAAAAATTTACGATACTTTTTCAATAATAAAATGAGAAACATTTTACTCTCTTAGACAATATTTATTAGATATGGCAATAATTAGAAACATTTGCTTGCTTTTTAATGTAACAATGTTGAAAGAGCTACTGAACGAGGAAAAGATGCAATACACAAAACATAGTGATTAGTTTAATAAACAGAATGATTACTCAGAATTTTTACAAATATTCTCTTTGACTACATTACATACATCTATGACATTACAATCTGTGGAGGATTTTGGCCTTCTTTAATGTACTCTTAGTCCATGAAGTAGGGAATTTTACCTAGCAAAATTAATGGTAGTTCTGCAAATCGGCTTACTTTATGTTTTTTGGGTCGCTGAATCCGAATTTGTAACTTCCCACCAAAATTTCCCCCGGCAACCCCCCCTCCCCCAAATTTTGGTAAAAAGCCCCCCAAAAAGGTTTTTATTAAAAAAATCAATTTTTTATTGCTTTAGGGGAAAAGTATCTAGAAATTCAGAAAGTAGACAAAATTTGCAACAAATTAGATATATGACATTATGACTTAGGATGAAGGGGAAGTGGGGATCTGCCTCGGAACATGTGCGCGGTGCTACGTGGATTAAGTTGCGCAATTCCACTTAACCAGTCACGCATTTACATTCGCCCTCCCATCTCCCCTCCGAACTTTCCCTATAAGGTTTACTTAAAGTTTTTTGGGTCGCTGAATCTGAATTTTTAACTTACCCCCAAAATAGTTGTTATTAACTTAAATTTCTTATTGTTTTAGAGGAAAAGCATTACAAAATTCAGAAACTAGACAAAATTTGCAACAAATAGGATATATAACATTATGATGTAGGATAAACGGGGAGAGAGGGGGCTACCCCGGAACATTCCCTGCGTGCTTTTCTCAAAAACCAAATTTTTTCAAAAAATCACTTTCTCGGGGGGTTGCCGGTGAAATTTTGGTGGGAAGTTACAAATTCGGATTCAGCGACCCAAAAAACATAAAAGTGAGTCGAAATCCAGAACTATTAATTATATTAATTTTTCCAGGTAAAATCCCCCTATTGCCTGGACTGCATAACTTAGTGCACGTAGCGCCACAGTGCATGTTCAGAGGCAGCCCTCCCCCTCACCGTTCATCCTACGTCATAATGTCATATATCCTATTTGTTGCAAATTTTATCTAGTTTCTGAATTTCGTATTGCTTTTCCCCTAAAACAATAAGAAATTTAAGTTAAAAACAACTACTTGGGAGGGGTTTTAGGGGGGGTGGAGTTAAAAATTCGGATTCAGCGACCCAAAAAATTTAAAGTAAACCTTATAGAGAAAGTTCAGAGGGGAGATGGGAGGACGAATGTAAACGTGTGAGTGGTTAAGTGGAATTGTGCAACTTAGTTCACGCAGCATCGAGCGCATGTTCCGAGGCAGATCCCTCCTTCCCCTTCATCCCAAGTCATAATGTCATATATCTAATTTGTTGCAAATTTTGTCTACTTTCTGAATTTCTAGAAACTTTTTCCCTAAAACAATAAAAAATTGATTTTTTTAATAAAAACCTTTTTTTTTTGGGGGGGGGGCTTGCCGGGGGAAATTTTGATGGGAAGTTAAAAATGCGGATTCAGCGACCCAAAAAACATATAGTAAGCCTTTTTCCAGAACTACCATGAATTTTGCTAGGTAGAGCTTCTATACGGTCTCTATTGCTGGACTATCTTCCCATTCCTAGCTTTTAATTTATAATTTGAGTTATCTACGGTTTTTCTCTACCTCCTTCAATCATCTCTTTCAACTCTTTTTTAGGGTTTCGTTCATCTGACGAAACCCTATTCGTCTCACTCCTTTGTCTGTCTGTCCGTCACAGAGCCCGTTCTCAGAAACTATGCATGTTAGAGACTTGAAATTTTGTGTACTTATAGCTGAACACCTCACATCAAACAACAAATCATAAAATTTTGAAAAAGTCGGTAATTAACCTAATTACGGGCTAATTAAATTCTAAAATTAACCAATCAACCTTTTGAACGCAGGTGCGAACGCACTTTATCGAAATCCTCCTCAGTTTCTCCTAAGGGTTGCCAGTAAATTCAGCGGATGCTCCGTCAAATCAGCCGATGCAGGGTTACCACGGAGTAATTTAAGCAATAAATGAAGTGGACGTTTAAAAAGCAAAATCGCATCTGCCGAAGTATCGGTCGTACAAACTCGTAACAGGTGTAGAAACACGCGGAAAAAATTCTACTTTATTTTGGTATAAATTTCAAATTTCTACGTAGGTTAAAACGCAAAAAATCCACTAAAAATCGATCGATAAAAATTTAATTTCTGTATTTGAAAAGACAATGAAAACAGATTTCCATTCACCGGAACACAGCTGTCGTCATCTCTCAGACATATCGGCGCGGGAGAAATTTAAGGGGAGGAAAGTCTAATATGAAATTTAAACTTTTTAAATATTAAATTTTTCGATTAAATTTTTTGACATCCGGGCTGGAAATCTCTCGCAGATTTCATACATACCCGGTTCAAAGAGATAGCTTAATTACGTGCTGGGATATTAATTATTTATTTAATTAATCTGTTTCATTTCTCTCTAATGAATAGAATAAAATGGTGGCATGTGCTTTTTTAGCCACGAAATAATTTAACTTAGGAAATCTATCAATTTGCATGAGGTTCAGCGCTATCAGACAGGTATACCTTTCGAGGGGAGGCAAGTGTGCTTCGCCCGTATCGCATATTTTTTATTTGTTAGGTTTGTGTCAATGGAAAGGGGGAGGGGGGAAAAGGAAATACTTTTGATTAAATAGCGTGGTTAGTTCGCATTACAGATATTATTATGACGTGCTTCGTAAGCTATCGGATAATTTCAGTGCATGATAGCTTAATTAAAAGCTGAGATATTAATTATTATTTAATTAATCTATGTGTAGTGGACAATGAGGTGTGTTTTGGATCCTTTTTAGGAAGACTAGCTGACACGCCCGGCGTTGCCCGGGCCCGTAATCAAGGGCGGCGCCAGAGGGGGGACCGGGGGGGCATATGCCCCCCCGTCGGGCATACCTGGCCCCCCCGTCGGGGTCAAAATTCAATGTCGTCGGGGAAAATATTTTGACTTGAATTTCGGCCCGGTCGGGTTGGGTCGAGTTGGAGCTCATTTTTTTTTCTTGGTAAGTCGGATTGACTAAACAAATTCTTCCGGGTATGAGTCGCTTTCTAGATTGAATTGTGATTCTCGGAGGTTGGATTCAGGTGAACCCAATTTTTCGAAAAAAAAAAAAAAGTCCAAATTCCTTCAGATAAAAATCTACATATTTGATACATGGATGACTCTTTACATGTTTATTTTGCAATATAAAAGGTAAAATTTATTCTGAAATTATGATCATATGCTATTTTTTTATAAATAACATTACATTGTGGATCAATTTTCACCCATTGTGGATTTACGGTTGGCTTAGTTTGAAGTTTGAAGTATTTCGGGTTCGGTTAAGAATACGGAGGGCGAAAATTATTTTGTCGGGGTCGAGTTGGATGGCAAATGTATTCGAGTCGGGTTAACTTTAATTGTTTCAGGTTCGGGTTGGGTGATGACACTTACGGTTCTTGATTCGAGATGAATCGATCTGTCAAAAGTATTTACAAAATTCATTTTAAGAAGAAAAACTTATATATTTGAATATTAACGAATATATGTATATTGAATTTTTCACTTAAAAGTTAAAATTGATACTAGAAGTATAATTGTAGACTACTTTTTACATAGTTGCATTACAATATGGATATATATATATATATATATACAGGTATTTTTTCTTTTCATCATTTAGAATTGGGGTTTGATTGAGGTTCGAGTATTTCGGGTTCAGGTCGAAATGCGGTGGATGAAAATTTTTGTCTAGCTCAGATCGCGTTTCGGGTAGAGTCCCGCATCGTGTTGGTCAAACTAAACTCAATCCGGCTGGTGGTTTGAGTCGGATCCGGAGAGAATACTTTTTCAGATGAGCTCTTTTTTCAACCTGGCTTTCGTAAGAGTGTCTTTTACTCGGGACGTGGCCGGGGACCTAAGAACCTAGCTTCCGCAAAAGAGTCTAAATAAGTGGAAGAATAAAGGGCTGCGGATGAAGAGAGGCCGCTCGCCGCGGCAGTTGACCCAGCCGCCGACCGAGACTAATAAAGAGCTCGAAGTAGCTGGGAATCGTTTGGTAGCTAGTGTTTCCCCCAGAATAAAAAAGGGCAGGGTGCTCCTTCAAAAAAGGGCACTTTAACCGAACAAAAAGGGCGCTTCAGCTGAACAAAAAGGGAACTTTTTTAAGAAAAAGGTTTTTGAAATTTTTGTTTTGATTGCTGTTTATTTGATTGTCACAAATTTCGCCAAAAAATCGCGGAAAAAGCGCGAATTTCGTCAAAAGATTGCAGAAAAAGTGCGAATTTCGTCAAAAGATCATTGAAAAAGCGCAAATTTCGTCAAATGATCACGGAAAAGCGCGAATTTTGTCAAAAGATCGCGAAAAAACACGAATTTTGTCGAATGATCGCGGAAAAAGCGCGAATTTCGTCAAAAGATCGCGGAAAAAGCGCGAATTTCGTCAAAAGATCGCGGAAAAAGCGCGAATTTCGTCATCTAAAGATCGCGGAAAAAACGCGAATTTGGTCAAATATTTTCAGAAAAAGCGCGAATTTCGTCAAATAATTGCAGAAAAAACGCGAATTTTTGTCAAAGGATCGCAGAAAAATGCGAATTCCGTTAAAGGATAGCGCAAAAAACCCGAATTTCGTCGAAAGATCGATGAAAAAACGCGAATTTTGCCAAAGGATTGCGAGAAAAAACACAAATTTCGTCGAAAGACCGATGAAAAAACGCGAATTTTGTCTAAGGGCCACTGAAAACATCCATAATTAGCGCCGAGAGGAGATCGTCCCCCGGCATTCCCCTCTGCTGTAACGTTTCAGAAAATTTACTATGAATTTCATTTTTTTTTTTTTTTTACTTAGAATTACCCTGATTTAGTTGTATATTGGAATTTAGATTTTTATGCGGAAGGAACAGAGGAATTTTTGTTTCCAAGGTATGCTCATAGACTACTTTCTCAAAAACTCAATTTTTTAATTTGTTTGGATCAGATTTTTAATCTGTGTAATATAATAATTGATTTGATATCAGAAACAATACTACAACCACATATATGGCGAAATTCAAGATTTTTTCCCACGATCGTTTTGCTAAATTCACGATTTTTTTCCACTATCGTTTCGCGAAATTCACAGTGTTTCTACGATTGTTTAGCGAAATACATGATTTTTTTCCACGACCGTTTCGCAAAATACACGACTTTTTTCCACGATCGTTTCGCGAAATACACGACTGTTTCGCAAAATACACGATTTTTTTTTTCACGACCGTTTCGCGAAACTCACGTTTTTTTCCCGCGATCGTTTCGGTTATTTCACAATTTTTTTCCACGATCGTTTCGCGAAAATCATGGTTTTTAACGATATTTTTCACGACTATTTCGCAAAATTCACGATTGTTTACCAGGATCGTTTGTCGAAATTCACATTTTTCTCCCGCGTTCCTTTGATGAAATTAGGGTTTTTTGCTTCACTTGATTGCCGATTCTTTTTCTGTAACCGATTGATCAAATTGGCAATATTTTTTCGCGGCTGATCAACTGAATTAACGATCTTTGTTTGCGGAATCTTGACGAAGTTCGTGATAATTTTTATGCAATCTTTTGACGACATTTGCGTTTTTTCTCCCTGATCGATGGATGAATTTAATTTTTCTTGCGATCGATTGACGATTTTTGTGACATTTTCCAGCAACTTATTGGGACATTTTGAGGTTTTTCTTTTGATCCCTTGAAGAATTTCGAGGGGGTTTCCCGCAATCGATCGACGATTTTCGCGGCTTTTTTACCGCGACTAACTGAAAGACTTCGTGATTCTTTTCCCGCGGTTGATTAACATAATTGCCGATATTTTCCAGCTACCTATCAGCGAATTTTGTAGGTTTTATTCTTTGGATCGATTGGCTAATTTCCAGAGATTTTTCCCCCTCTATCGTGTACGAAATTCGCTATTTTTTTCCCTGCGAATGATTAACAAATTTCGCGATTTTTTTCCTGGATGCGATTTTTGAATTTCGCGATTTCTTTTCTTCCGACTGATTGATGACATTCGCGTTATTTTCTAGCAACTTTTAGGCAAATTTTGAGGAGGTTTTCTGGCGACCAATCGACTACTTTCGAGATTTTCCCCCCGTGACCTACTGGAGATTTTCGTGATTGTTTTCTTGTGATCGATTAACATAATTGGCAATATTTTCCTTCTACATATTAGGAAATTTTGCAGGCTTTATTCTTGGGACCGATTGGGTAACTTCCGGGGCTTACTGGCGGAACTCACGGTTTTTGCTTCATGCTAACGTAATCGAATTACACGATTTTTTTCCGCGAACGATTGACAGATTTCGCGATTTTTTCCCCGTGAGCGATTGGAGAATTTTTTTAGTTTATCGTGCGTTAGATTAACGAAATTCACGATTTTTCCCGCGTCCGGCTGAAACAGTTGTTTTTTCCTACCGACTGATGAGTTTCACAATATTTTCCCGCGATTGACAGACTTTTTTTTGTGATATTTTTGCACGACCGACTGACGAATTTCACAATATTTTTTCACGATCGATGGAGTAATTTTGCAATATTTTCCCGCGATCAATTCTAGAATTTCAGATCCATCGATCGATTGCAAATTTCCGGATTTTTTCGCGACGTAATGTTAAGATTCGTTAGTTGAAACATGCCGAGGGCAAAATTTTGCAAACCCAAAACGGGCAGGGCGCGTTTGCAGTTATATAAAAACGGGCAGGGCGCATTTACAGCTATAAAAAACGGGCAGGGCGCTGCGCCCTCACGAAAACGCCTAGGGGAAACACTAGTAGCTTCATCGCCCCGGGCCCTACCCTCCCGCTTTTCGGTGTCTTTAATTTGTGTAATTTCTCTTTTAAATTTGTCCGGTTTCAATTTTTGATTTTTCTTTTTTTTTCTCAAATTGGCTTTCGCTAGAGTGTCTTTCACTCGGGACGTGGCTCGGGACCTACGAACCTTGCTTCCGCAAAAGAGTCGGAATAAGTGGAAGAATAAAGGGCTGCGGACGAATAGGGGCCGCTCGCCTCGGCGATTGAGAGGGGCTTCTATTTTTCGAGTTGGATTCACTTTAATTTTTTTCTGGCGGATGGGTTCGATTCTACCCGATTTCTCAATATATTTTAAAATGAAAACTATATTATTTGAGTATCAACGAGTGCATATACAGATATATTGTTTCTTCTACATAAACTATATAATTGATGCTAGAGATATAATTGTAGACTACTTTTCCATTATTCCATTACAATATGTATATATTTTTTTCATTTTGTGTTGGTATTGGGTTCGGGTTGAATCCTGTCCTTTTGGGTCGATGTTTGTCGGGATCGGGTCAACTTTTTTTTTTAACTGGTTCAGGTTGAATGGACACAGAATTTCCAGGTTCGGGTCGGGTATAACCCAAACCACGCAGGACTCTGTAGTAATAATCCGTGAATTGATCCTTAAAATAATCTGTGAATTGAACAATTTTTTCCCTTGATTATATTTCATTTAAACATGAAAAATTCCGTTTTGATTTGCCCATTTCCCCTCAAAATACAGAAAACAAGTAACTACCTGAAATACTCACACATAAAGCAGCATGATCGTCAATTTACATGGGTGTTCCGGCAGCTCTGCTGCCTAGTATTTTTACGTTTTAGAAACGGAATTTATAAATCCCTTTTATCTAAAAATAAGTAAAATTCATGAACAAGATGCGCAAGATTTTCTAAAATTTTTCGGTGAAAAGAAAAAAATTTCTTAAAATAAGAGAAAAAGCTCTTCAAATCACCGGGATATTCCGCCATTCTCGGGCCTGGAAATCTAGGCCCATGCAAACATCTACTAGAGTCCTGCATCAGGTCGGATTATCCAATTTTATCCGCACCCGATTCGACCATCGGTTCGGGTCGGGTTGGCAATATATTTTTGTTGCGGATCGGGTTCGAGTTGGGATGACTTACTTTTTCCCAACGGGTGGTGTTGACTTTCATTGTTTCGGGTTCGGGTTGGGTCTTAACTTTTGCAGGTCGGGTTCTGGTTGACCAGATCATTCAGAAGAATGTCCAAAATATTTTTCAGGTTAAAAATTTATATACAGTAAGACCTCCTAAATGTGCACTCCCGAAAAACGGACATCTCTATTTAGTGAACACTTTCAATTCCTAACACTTTAATATTTGTACGCTTATACCTCTTTGAATAGTGGATACCTCCCAATCTACAAACATGTAACGTGTAGGTGTGCATAAACTATCACAAATATGATGCATATGTTATTGTATGTCTGAAAAGCGAAAAGTTGATAATATTTTCCAAATTTCGAAAGAAGAAAAAATGTTTCTTAAAGAAATGATATCTATTATGACACTTCTTACCATTTTATTTCTCATGCAGTAAACTGATTGCATTCTCATTCATATTCAAATTTGTATTTCTTTTCATCTGATACGTACTTGGGTTCAAACTTGTTTGGGACCCAGCAACCCGAATTGCAAAAAGCTTATGAGCCTTATAAATTATTGTAGTGTGAACTTAATGTTACCAGATGTTCAGATTTAAGCGGAATGTCCCGATTTTCAGGGATCCCGGGATTCGTCCCGCGGAACAACTACGCCGGATGTTAAATGTTCCGCTATTTCACCATGCCCAAATTACATCAAATTTTTATGAGTTTACTCAGGGCGGAAACTAAGGGGGGGGGCAGAGGGGGCAGGCGCCCCGGGCGCCAGAACGAAGGGACGCCAAATGAAGGATTATACCTTTGGAATGGATCATTTTCTTCTGATGGACTGATGGATTCTATTATTATGAAACAGCCATTATAAATTAAGTGTTAGGTGAAGATGAAAGAGCAGTCGTAAAAAGTTAGAACCCTGATTTTCTGGTCAGAATGGAAAGAAAAATAATGGCCTTTTTTTTTTTTTTTTTTTTTGTGAAAAAAAATTTATGGCCATTTTTTTTCTTTCCATTCTGACCAGAAAAATCAGAGTTCTAACTTTTTACAGCTGCTCTTTCATCTTCACCTAACACTTCATTTATAATGGCTGTTTCATAATAATAGAAGCCATCAGTCCATCAGAAGAAAATAACTCGGTGAAAGCGGAAACTTGGTTAAGCAGGACTCGAGTAATCGGGACTCTAACTGTATATTTCATTTTAAAAATGATCTTTAGAATATTTTTGTTGGTGTTCAGAGGGGAGTCATGACCCTCGTGACCTCCCTCTTGGATCCGCCATTGTAGATTACGTAGTTCAGTATTACATATTTTATGATTACAAATTTTAAAATAAGTCGGCTATTCGAAAATTAGTAAAATTCTCTTTGTAAATATACTTTGCGGAAGTGGGGGGGGGGGGGGGGCGCCAAAATCCATGCTTACCCCGGGTGCAAAAAAGGCTAGTTTCGGCCTTTATTCTAAATTAAAATTTTATTCTTTAGTCTGAGACGAGAGAATTCAATCACAAGTCAGCCACAGTCGTCAGAACAGCCGGATGTTACCGAATACCTTATATATTGTCTTAGAACTCATGTGCTCTTCTGTTTAATGTTTATTTGATTGACCGCAGTCTTTAGGCGCCTATACGAAATAAGGTTCAAGAAGAGATAAGACATGGTAAAATACATCTGCTCACTTTAACCTTTATTAAAAAGTGTTTGGCGAGTATTTTTATAAATTGAATGGGTAAACAAAGAGTGTTTTTTATGTTATTGCTTAAATTAACATAGTATCAAGCTGAACTATTGTTTGCCCGGCCCGTTATAAAAGCTAAACACTTGCGCATTTCCTGTTACAAGCATACCATGCCGGCACGGTCTGTCTGCTTTTTTCGCATTTTTGGCGCAGGGGGATTTGATTAATTTCTTCAGAAATTGCTGGGATTTCATTAATTTCTCTAGAAATTAACCAAATACCCCACCTTTTATTTTAAAAAACGCAAACAAAAAAGAAAGAAGAAGAAACAAACAAAGATATGCTGTTTTATCGTCCATTTTCTCTACTAATAACGGAGGAACGTTACCGGGACATTACTCGTGAGAAAAAAAATTATCATACTATACGGCTCCGAAAGAATAAAATACAGTCCCGGTCTGGCCCGAATCTACAGAAAAAATTCAAGACCCAGACTTGTCCCTGGAAGAATGAAATTCCTACCCGGCCCAACATTTAAAAAAATAAAATTTAGTCTCAGCCCGACCCGAGTCTTGAGATAAAAATTAAGCCCTGACCGAGCTTAATGAACGAAAATTTTACTGAACTCGGGCTTCGAGACAGGTCCGGGCTCGGGGAAACTTTTTTAATATATATTACGAAATCGGCCTAGAGTTCTGCATCGGGTCGGGTAACCCGCTTTTACTCGCATCCGACCCGACCCGACCCCGGGTTGGAGCTATATTTTTTTGTTGTGGGTCGAGGTCCGGTTGACTTCTACTTTTTTGCTGAGGGTCGGGTTCGGGTTGATCCGATTTTTTAAAATAATCTCCGAAATATTTTTTTCAGGTTACAAATCTATATGTAATAAGATTTCCACAATGGACACTCCCGAAAAAGCGGACACGTCTATTTAGTGAACAGTTTTTCAATTCCTACACTTATATATTCGTACGCTTATACTTTTGAATAGTGGTCACCTCCCAATCTACATACATTTAACATGTGTATGTGTGCAAAAACTATCACAAATACAATACATACATATTTCTGTTTATCAGAAAAGAAATGATGGTAATATTTTTTATATGCCGGAGCACGAAAAAAAAAAATGGTTCTTAAAGAGAGAATAACCTATGATCACATTTCTTATATACATTTTATATCTGATGCAGTAAATTGAATATATATTCATCCATATTCATATAGATATTTATTTTCATTTAAAACACAGTTCTGCTCAAACTTTTTTTTTTTTTTTTTTTTTTTTTCTGAAAATCCTAAGAACCCAACTTGCAAAAAGCATAAATATGACCGGCAAGAAATATTCTAGGATGAACCCGACCAAGAGTAAGAAAGATGGAGTCATCCCGACCCGAAAAAGGAAAATTAAGTACAGCCCGACACCGCCCCGATGCACTACTCCATCTAACAAGGTGTCTGCTATTCATTTTACTATATTCTTATATTAAAGAATACAGATTTGTCCATTTTTCTATGGAAAACATAAAATTGGTATTAGGGATTTAATCTTAGATTTCACATTTGCATTAAAACTTTATTTACTTTCCTTTCATTTCGGATTCTGTTCGGGTTGCGGGTTAAAGTATTTTGGGTTCGGGTCGGATGCAGATTGAAATATGTCGGGTTCGGATCGGGTTGCGGGTGGACTTCAAATGTAATTTTCGGATTCGGGTCGGGTGCGCAGGGACTAATTCGGCCCCCCTGTCGGGGATACCATGCCCCCCCGTCGGGCAAGTTCTGGCGCCGCCCCTGCCCGTAATAATATTTTAAAATGAATCTGAAATTTTTATCGCAGGTCCGTACAGAGGGGGGGCGGGTGGAGACGGTGCAAATTACCTGGGCCCGACTCTTGTTCAATTCCAAAGTTGTGTACAGTCAAAGGTTAAGTTTTTTAATTTTTATGTTTCATACTTTAAACTTTTTTATTCCAAATTAACTGATGAATTTAATTAAAATATAATTATATTTTCAATAATTTATTTTTTTATTTAAAATCTTTATATGAAAAAGCAATCACAAATACAACATAAAGTGTAATACTGAAAAAAAAAAAAATAAAATTGTAAGCAAGTATTACTATATAGATTTTTTTTAAAAGTACCATCCAGCAAATTTATTTTCTAATAGAGTAAAGTCTGTTTATAACGGAATTCTGCAATAAACGAAAAAAAAAAGTTCCAGCTCCCCCCTCCCCCAAGAAAAAAAAATGCTATTATGCTTTGTTCAATTTAAATAACCTTCATAAAACGTAATTTATCACTGGTCGTTTTCGTTTCCATCTAAGCAGGTTTTATTGTATCTTATTTCTGTGTGTGTGGGGGGGGGGATAATATTCTTAAATGAACCTGAAATTCGTATCGCAGGTCCGTACAGTCAAAACTACCTGTCCGTACAAAATTACTTTTTACGTCATGACAACATTTTGTAAAATTCTTGCTGCTGTTTAATTCGCATTTCAATGCAGCGCTTTGCAGAAATTGCATGTTTCCCCCACAGTTATGCATGCCCCGGAACGTTTTCAGTAATTTTGATTTCAGAAGCACCGCGCGCATGCTACAGTTATTAAGCCTATTTTGCCGATTGCTTAACGGCGTTCTCTATTTGGAGGTCGAATCTATTTCGATCCGACTCGAATTCGGCTTCTTTTTCACTTTCAAGCATTCACCGAGATTTTTTATGGGCATTTCAAATGATATTTTGAAGCTACATAATTGCAGCGAAAGATATCGCACCGAAACCGCGAAACGTAAACAAACCCGATCGCCATAAATCCTGCCAAGGACTCTTACACAATAGTCAATCAGATGCGACTCTCGGGCGTTGCCATTAAACAATAACAAATAATCGCGATTTTTGTGCCACGTACGTTAGCGTAATATATATATATATATAGATTATTCAATTCCAGCAATGCCAACAATGTATTTCCTTAAGAGTTGAAGAAAATATTGTCTCAGGGGGTAATACATTACTATTTACTTAATCTGTATGTGTAGTGGACAATGAGGTGCATTTTGGATCTTTTTTAGGCAGATTATTCAATTCCAGCAATGCCAACAACGTATTTCCTTAAGAGTTGAAGAAAATATTGTCTCAGGTGCTAACGCATATTTATTACCATCAAGTTAAACCCAAAAATTATAATACTATCCCTATTACAGCAGCTACTCCTTCACTTTAAAATTTTCCAAAAAAACCCAACTTTGAGGGCCTGCCCGAGAGGGGCGTACCTCCCCATTATACACCTTAAAATTTCGCTCATTCTTTTTACTATCGTTCTATAACAATTTGTTAGTAGCTACAAGGCACCCCTGGGGCTGTGCCCCTACCCTATTGGTTACTCACTCAAAAAGGGCTAATTCTTCAGTTCACTTCAATCTGTAACAGCTTATAACTTTGCTTCTATTGGAGCCACAGCGGGGGGATTGCTCCCAGCCTGGCACCCCTGTTCCAACTTGTATTTTTGCATATTCTGTTTTTCGGTTTTCCACATAGAACCGAAGATAGGGGGAGGGGGGGGGGGGGGAAGTCATTTTTGGATGTAGCATGTCTACTGAAAGCTTTCACCTCACAGATCTCAGAAATAATGTTTAAAATTTTGTTTAGTCATTTTGGGCCACCTTACGCGTCCAAATAATGGTTTTCCTCCAAATTTACTTTCATCCTCCTGCACCGTTCATTACAGATATTAAAAGATTAGCGTTTCTGACCTTTTTAGATGTCCTTTTTTGAGGACTATGATATACTCAGATATATGCTACTTATTAAATATACAAAAGTCAAAATTTTAGTTACCACTATTTCCGAATTGTACTTTCAGCAAATTTCTTAATTTCATGCTTAAGACCGCCACCAACTCGAGTAACATATCCAGTGATAGGTTGTTTAACCAAGTTTCATTCAGATTCGCTTTTGTTAAGAATAGAGTGCGCTCCCTGGTGGTGGAATGCGGAACTAACAGAATTCTTGGTTAAGAACGCCACCATTACGACTCATGTATCTAAGGAAAGGTTGCGTGAAGGAGTTTCCTTCAGATACGCTTTTGTTACGAATAGAGTGCGCTCCCTGGTGGAGGAATGCGGAACTAACGTAACTCAATTTTGTTAAAATTAGGAAATATAACAAGTCGATCTGTTTGAAACTTTAAGATATTTTATAACACATAAGATTAATTTTATAAAAAAAAGACCGCGTGAAATTTCAGGCATGTGGAGGTAGAGGGGAGAGACGAAATACCAGTTTTTGCAGTACGCCTGCTATATGGTATAGCGGGTATACGGTATGCTATAGCGGGGACCTGGTTCAAGGTTCTTTCAAGCGATATTTCCATTTCACGAGATTTTGCAGTGCATGCACAGCACGCCTGCTATACGGTGCCGTAGCCAGCGGGGACCTGGTTGGAGGTTCATTCGAGCGAGATTGCCTTTTTTACAAGATTTTGCAGGTATGCGCAGCACGCCTACTATACGGTGTCGTAAGCAGCGGGGACCCGGTTCGACTTTCGTTCGAGGGTGATAGGCTTTTTAAAAAGAATTTGCAGTGCATGCGCAGCACGTCTGCTATAAGGTACCGTAGGCAGCGAGGACCAGGTTCAACTTTCTTTATAGCGAAAGGCTTTTTTATAAGAGTTTGCTGTGCGGTTGGAGGTTTGTTCGAGCGAGATTGCCTTTTTTACAAGATTTTGCAGGTGTGCGCAGCACGTCTGCTATACGGTGCCGAAGGCAGTGGGGACCCGGTTTGACTTTCGTTTGAGTGCGATACGCTTTTTTAAAGAGTTTGCATTGTGTGCGCAGCACGCCTGCTATACGGTGCCGTAGGCAGCGGGGACCCGGGTCGAGGTTCGTTCGCTTCGAGATTTTATAAAAAAGGAGTGGTTTATGAAAAGGGGGGGGCCCCCTAGCGGGCGAAGCCAGCTAGTCTTATATTATTTACCCCTCTGGCCTCTAACTTGTGTATTTTAAGGAATTTTTCTAACCTCCGCCCTTTTAACCCGGGGAGAAATTTTCCAACTTTAGCAGACACCCCTTTGACCATTCTTTCATATTATGCACCATAGCCTTACATATTTTAGTTCCATTTTTTTCTGCCAGGTGCGCCTACTTATATCGGGTGCTATGGGCCCAATCCCCTCGATTAATATATCTACGGATAGTATGTAAAACGGATTTTCGTTCGGATACAGGTTTGTTTAGAATCAAATGTGCCCCCTGGTTGTGAAATGTAGAACTAGCAGATTTTTCAAAAGGATAAATTGTTTTGAAAGGAATATTAAATGAAACCCTCTGTGCGATCTGTGATCACACTTACCCACTCGTTTTTACTTTCTTCTATCTTTACAAGAAGAAAGTATTGGACTCATGAAAATTTTCGAATTCCGGTTTTTGACGGATTTACCCGTTTTAGGGACGAGATAACTATAATAACATGTTTTTACAAAATGTCTGTCTCTCTGTGTGACACAAATTTTGTGGGCACTCTATCTCAAGAACTAATGAACAGTATTTAATAGCTTAGATTCAGTTAGTCTCCGATATAAACTGGTGCTGATTACTTTTGGTGTAAATCGCCCAGCAAGTGGTGCTGCTATGCTGCATTTTTATGATTTCCGCAACAGCTCTATCTCAAGAATTAATGTACGGATTTTCATCAAACTTCAGATTATGTTAGTACTTGACGAGAGTTGCTGATGTTAACATTGTGGTGTAAATTGTCCAATAGGTGGTGCTACTGTACTGCATTTTTCACGATTTCCGCAATAGCTCTATCTCAAGAATTAATGTACGGATTTTCATCAAACTTCAGATTTAGTTAATCCTTGATATGAATTGGTTCTGTTTACATTTTGGTGTCAGGTGGCACTGCTATGCTGAATTTTCCCAGATCCGCAATCACTCTATCTCAAGAACTAATGCACGAATTTTCATCAAACTTCAGGTTAAAATATACCTCGATAAATATTATTGCTGATTATGTTTTGGTGTAAATCGTCCAATAGGTGGTGCTATTATGCTGCATTTTTCACAATTTCTGCAATAGTCCTATTTCAAAAACTAATGCATGGAATTTCATACCTTTAGAAACCGCACGATGGGCATAGATTGCCATTTAATTTTGGCACTGTAATGGTGAATTTTGAAGTATTAACATGTATGAGATAGAAGAAAATTTTGGGATTGCCACAACTGACTAGTTTCCTATTAACTTTCTTTTGAAGATCTTATTTGCGATTCTATCATATCATCAAATCTTTTCTGACTGAATAATGAAATATAACTTTAAAACAGTATTTAATTTGAATAAAACATTTCAATGTCAAATATCTGTTGCATATATTCTAGTATGCAAAAGATACATTTGTTCCCGGAAAAGTTTAGAGACAACATTAACCTATCTTAGAATCCATCTTTGCACTCCAAATAACTGCAATTAAAAATAAAATGTTGAGTCACACTCAACAAAGGAGTGCAATGGGTTAATAAAGCAGTGGTGGAACAGAATGACCATCATTTTGGAGCAGAAAACTAAAAGGAAGAGGCAGTGAATAATTATTCTAGGAGGAAATAAAAGAAAATTACATTTTTAAAAATTCTTATACTTTTATAAGAGTGTTAATGCACAGTCTATAATTTTTGTTCTCATAAATTTCTAACATAAATCCTTTTATATATATATATAGTAGAACCTCGATTATCTAAAGTAATTGTGACCGACGATCTTTCGGAAAATCGAAGTTTTCAGATAATCGAGAACGTTTCAATTTTAAGACTAAGGACAAATACATGCAGTCTTTCTTATTATGATAACAAGTGCTTAATAAAAATAAAGCAAGCAAAAAATAGACACAAGAATAAATTGCCTGAATTTTAATTTTGAAAGTAAGCACTTTTTACATATTTCACAAGGGTTTGAAATAAAGTTTTGTTTGTTGTTTTGCTTTGCAGCTCAATCATGAAGTTCCTCTCTATTCTAAAAAAGGTAACTTACGCTGTCACCGCCGCCGCCGGTTTTGAATTTTTTTTGACCGGAGGTCTTTCTCCGTTAATATTAAAAAATATATTGCATACAAAAATATAAAAATCGGCGGTATTTTAGAGAAATGTTTGATAAACACGCTGATGCAGACAGTTTTCAAATTGAAGAATTATTTTAAGAGATATTTAATGCTAAAGTTGGACAAAATCGTTCAATTAAAAAAGTTTTATAGGAGCAAAAACTATGCATGGGAATTTAATCATTTTTAGATCGTGTAAAATACGTTACAATTTCCCGGTGTGCAGACTGCATTTAATTTTTTAATGATTCATTTTTTGAGGTTTTATTTCTATTTTAAATTCAAATTTTCAGCATTTCGAGAGATATTTTTTATTTATTTTAGAAAATGGAATTAATTTAAACTGTTGGCAACTGTATAAACAGCGCAAACAATAATGTTTGCTTCAAATTAAAACTTTATTTACACGTGACTATTATAAACAGAAAAAAGCTTTCAAATTAGAATTAAATAATCACGTATAAAAAGCAGGAACTTATTGAAAATTACTTCATAAAAACCATATTTACACGTGACTTTTAAAAGAGAAAGGATATTGTAAAATAATAAATGCATTAACTTGCGTTAGAAGTCTTAAATAGGAGAAATTACGTCATTATTATTACGTAAAATGAACAAAACACTTATTACGTAAAATGAACAAAAAATAATATTGCAAAATAGTTTAAATTTAAAAACTGTGCGAGACTTTTAATTGATATTTTGAGATGATCTTTTCAACTATTTTTGTTAGCATAACGCAAATAATATTTCATTTCTAACAAAAGTATTTTCACGTGAATATTAAAATGAGAAAGAAAAGTTTGGTGAAAATTATGTCAGATTAAAAACGATACATTTAAAATGTCTTATTTAAAAGAAATTTCTTTTTGCTTTGTTAAAAAATAGCGGGAGACAAAGACTCTGTTTACTTAATTCATTTTATATTACAGGGTTCCCAGCTAAACATGACTGGCAAATTCCCTGATTTTCCATGACCAAATCTCAAAAAATTCCCTGACCAAACGGGCATATAACGAAATTTGCTACTTATTTTTACAGTCCTTTGTCAAAATTTTTTTCCCGAGACTATTTGATGAATTTCGCATCATTTTTCATTTTTTCTCCAAGACTTTTTAGAAAATATTGTAAATTCCCTGACTTTCCATGACGCTGGGAACACTGCATTAGCTTATTTTGAAATGTGTAACAGATTTTATTTAATCAAAAACGAAAACAGACATTGTATCTTTTAACAGCAGCAGATTTTTGCTTAAAATTCCCCAATAAAAGAGAAATGAAAAGAAACCCGTTTATAGGGAGATCGCCACTGTTTTTTAAATTATAATTCAATCTTCCAAGATCTTTTTAAAGCTGATCAAATTACCGTGCTTTTAGAGACAGCAGTGTCTGAACGGGGGTTGGCGAGCGTAGCTCGTAGGGAGCCGAGCCCCCTAGTAAAAAAAAAAAAAAAAAATACTATTAATTCACCAGTATCACAGTCTTTCTGCTGCTCCAGCCATGCCAAACCTTTTGCAAAACATTCAAAAGCTTCAGAATTGCTAATTTGTTCGTTTTCTTCGCCTGCTAGACCATATTCACACATTCCGGTAGTCCCTCCTCTTACTTTGTTCTAGTTCACTTCCGCAGTTTACGGACTCAAGCTAAATTCAAAGGAATTCTAAGAAACTGGATCTGAAATATTTATCGATACTCGTGGTTCGGAAAGGAATGCTGGCACACAAGGAATGTAACAAGTTATAAAAATAGATTTCGGTTAATCGAGAGTTTCGGTTAAAAGAGTTTCGAATAAAAGATATTTTACTGTATATAAAAAAGTATTGCTTTGGAAATACAGACCAATGGATATCTGTATAGATACCGCGAAACGAATCTGACTGGTCAGAGCTTTCTGACACTATAAGGGGAGGGGGTGTTACCAAGGAGGACGAGACTCGGCTCTGTCGCCAACATGGCAGTATATCGCCAAATTTGGCAAACAAAATTAGTCACCAAAAGTGACACCAACTTGGTGCTATTTCGAGTATTTCGCCAAATTTCCATAGACTCCCATTGAAAAACAATAGGGTTTACTTGCTAGCAGAAAATCAACAAATTGAGATATTTCAATGCAACGAAAACCAATATTAGCTTATGAACTATTTACATTATTTTTAAGCACGAACAATAATTTGGGGTAGGCTAGAAAATAGGGATTGCTTTGCGATACCGAATATAATCGCAAAGCGATTACGTAGGGCGTTGCTGAGCGTAGCGAGCAGGAGGCGGAGCCCTCCTAGTAGCTTTAAAATAAAATGTAAAACACACAGATCACATGATGAATTAAATCTCAAAAGAAAACCAGGATCTATAAGTAGGTGAGAAAAATTGAACATTATAAGATCTGTGTTTGCACAGGCCCATTTACTTTTCAAAATTTGGTTCGGCTTGGCTCTGTCAAAAATCAATGAAGTCAGACCCAACGTGACACATAAAAAATATATATACATTTTTTAACTAACATTATTTTATAATTAGGTAAAGTTTTTTTAAGGAATATTTCACACATATTTATGCAAAATGTTTCAGTTTTTATGTCCGAAAGCCACGAAATATGAAATAACATTGTTGATTACTTAATCTCGTATTCGCAACCTACCTCAACCTAGCAAACCTCGCTCCAAAGTCTCAAATGTTATTCATCATTAATCTGATTGAACTTCACCTTGATCAGGTCCAGTCAGGTTTCATTTATCATGAATTTCATTTGAGCGTTCGACAAAGGTTTTCTAGGTTGAGGTAGATGGTGAATATAAGCATAAGGCATTCAAACGAAGACTCAATAGAAAATGTAATGCTGTTTAGAGATCTGAATAGGCGAGAGAGCTGTACCAGCCCTCCAGAAGCAAAATAACAATATTGCAAATGGGCCAACAGAACAAAGACAATTTTAATGGGCCGGTGAGTCAATAAGAAAAACTAAATGGGTGAACTGGTATGATATATAAAATTTACAAGAGCCAGACTAAGCCAACAATATATTAAAAAAAAAAAAAAAAATTAATTAAAAAAAATGCAATTTTACAAATTACAACGACCATTTGGAAAATGATTTTTTCAAAGACTAAAATTTAAGACATAAAAAATAGCACGGAGTTGATCATACATTATGGAAGCCATGAATTAAACATTAATAGTGTTATTACACGTAAAAATTGCAAGTGACAAAAATCGCCTGTGACTCGTACGTATTATCCACCTGAAACTTACGTATTATCCAAGCATTTCATTGGCTGTTCGGGAAAAGGCTTTCCATTGTCAGATTTCCAAGAAATCTGACGGCCAATTTTAAATGAAATTTATTTCTGAAACTTCTAAACATACCACAATATTACTTTTTATATCATCGTATAGAGAAAAAAATGTACTTTTAAATGCAATTTATTTGAAAGCTGTATCTCAATTTGTTTCCGAGTTATTAATTTTTTTTGTAGTTTTTATTACTTTTTTGTCATAGTGGCAACACTATTGAAAGTAAAGGGAAATACAGATTACTGTATAGACCAATCAGAAAACGAATAAAATAATTAAACCAATAAAAACCTTCAGATATATTTTTGATTTCCTACAATCACGAGGACAATAACCATTTTTCCAAATGGTTAATAACTTTCAAGGGACCTGACTAGGCCAAGAATAAGTATAAATGCAATGAGTGATTGTTTCAAATGTTAGATAATGTGATTGGCTGATTTTCTCCTACTTAAATGTGGCAACAATTTTGCTGGCTTTCAACAAGCCAGCAATGAAAACAAGCCATAAGCAGTTGGATTCGATTGTCGACGTGCTAAATTAGATACATTTTTATTTACATGTGCTGTGTGATTTACTTTTTCGAACTCAGTGACTAATTTTTCTAATTTTATAAGAAATCTTGAAGGCTCTTTACTTCAGGCTGAGAAGGGATAAATATAACAAAATTAATTGCCTAAAATCACTGTAACAGTTCAATTAACAGTAACTTAGACATGAAAAAATTTCTTAAATTTTTATAAATAGACAAGAGTGCTGTTTCCACTTAACATATGAAGAGCACAGATCATAAAGGTGGTATGTGGGAAAAAAAAATTCAGTTAATCATATGATTGAAGATAATCAATGGTCCTCTACCATCTGTTAAATTACTATTTGAAAAAACCTAATACTCACCAAGATTTTAATCGATAAAGGAGGCATTTGACAATAAACACACAAAAATTTTGAACTTTACAACACATTTTCTCAAAATGATGATTGTGTCACTTACCACCTTTATAATCTGAGCTCTTCATATAATTTAACTGTCCCATGAAAAGAAAATTTCACAGCAAAATGTTAGGGAGGTTACTACAACAGATATGAAAAAATAATAAAATACTTTCTTTGTAAAGTTTGACATGATTGATCATTGATAAACTTATTTTCAAGAGAAAGTGGTTTACCTTTGAAGGCATTTTTAGGGGGGAAAATGAGGGGGTAAAAAACTTGGTATAGAAATAGTTGCTTTACTCGCATTTTCAATTTTAAAAAGTTGCAATAGTTGCCTTGGAATGAAAATAATTATAAATAGTCATCTTTTGGTTGCCCGTTACAATTAAATCTACAATCACATGAGTATAAATTATATAAAAGATAAAATAAATATAATTTATCTTGGGAAAAAAAAAACAATATACATTTTATTTACAAAATACAAAATGTACAAATTATTATTTTTTCTTGGTATATTTTTTATATTCTCCTTCTTGCATAGCCAATTCTGAATAAAGTTGTTTAACCTTTCTTTTTCGCTCCTCATCAGCTTCTAATTTCTCTTTTAGTTTTTCAGCAGCAATTACTTGATTATCACGACGTATTTCTCTCAATTGACCTTTCTCCTCCTTTCTTATTTTCTGATTAATACTCTTAATTAATTTTCTCTTTTTCTGTATATCATCTTTCTTTCTAGTAAATTGAGAATCAAATGCAGGCTCAAATAATTTCAGTGGAACTGGTTTCTTATGTTCAAAAGTAAGAGGTTTATATGTCTTTTGCACATTTTCTACAAAACCCTTAAAAATATTAATTATATTTTTCAGACCAGGTGGAAAAACTGAAAAATTATCCATCATAATAATTTTAGTGAGGATATCTATTGAAGTATAGAAAATTTCTTTAAAGCAATCAAAATGTTCATAAAGGACAGCATATTGGTTCAAAAGTTCAATAACTTCAGAAATCATTTTTACCTTTATAGAATGATTACAGGACTTATCATCTATTTCAAAATTAAGATCAGTGTTTTCTTCAAAAGCTTCCTCTTTAATAAAAAGATTAAACTTTTTACTATTACACAGAACTAATTTTAAAGTTTTATTTAGAAAATACAAAACTTCTGGAACATAGCGTTTTGAGAAAGATACACAATCGGAAATAATTTTGCAAATATAAAGTCTATTGTAAATATTTTGAAATGATACAGCATAAGGACTACTCAGAACATCACACATAAATAGTATAGCAGGAGTAACAACAGGATGTTTGAAATCAGAAACAGAATATATAGAACTGATAATTTTAAAAAGAACCAAACACTGTGATCTAGGAAAATTTTTTTTCATCTTCTTACCCTTGCTCTGTTGAAATAAATCTTGTTCATCATCCAAAAATTTAAGTAACTTTTCTGCAGTATTAATAGGTGACACTCCAGCAAGAGTGTATAAGTGAGGTAATATATCATCAAGAAGTTTAAGAATCACAGATGTTTTATTTTTTAAATTTGTGATGTAATCAAGAAGAACAGTAAATAATATTTCTAACTTTTGAATGTTTTGCTTAGATTTGCTTCTGACCTTATCTTGAATAATATTGCTTACTATAATATACAAGTCTTCAGACTGATTGGCAACGAGTGCAGAAAATTTATCAACTGTGTCTGGAAAATCTGTATCATTATCAGCTACTGAAATAATATCATTATCTTCTAATTCATTATTGTTAAGCTCATTTTCATCTTCACTAGATGAGTCATCTTCAGATTCACCATCATCATCATCAGACATTTCATTTGTATTCACATTAGGATCACCAGCTTCTTCATCTATAGGTTCAAACTGTATATCAAGGCCATCATATAAGCTATCAGCAGAAAGCCGGTTGTCTTTGAATTCAGGGCAATCCAGAGGATTCATCATTCTTCTATTACGTTCTTCCTCTAGTTTATTCTGTTTTTCTTTTTCTTCTCTAGCAACTTCTTCAGCTGATTTTTCACGCAGAGGTGGTGTAGTTCTCATTTCAAACTTTAATTCATTAAGCAAGATGTCAAAGGGATCTTTCTTTTCTACTTTCTCTTCTATTTTCTGTTTACTTTTCAGAGAAGGTATTAACTGATGATGTATCGCCTTCCATTTCTGATCTAATTGTTCTATAAGTTCTTCATTTTTTTCTTTTACCATTTTCCTTTCCAATTTCCTTCTTTTGCTTTCAACAATGAGCTCATCTATAATTTCTTTACGACTTTTAGGTCCAGATGAAGGATCACCAGCAAAGCCACCAAAATGCGCTAGCTTAACAAACTTTGGATCTAACTGTTCATCCTCGTCAGAATCATTCATTGTATCATCAAGGTGTTTTAAATTTTCTATAGGAATTCCTTTGTGTGTTAAACTTTCTTCATCATTTAAATTGAAAATATTTTTCTTAAACTTTCTTTTTCTTTCCTCTACTAAGCGAACAGTAGCTTGTTCTTCAAACGATAATGAACTATCCATGAACCTCTTGTCAACAAATTTGTTTACCTTTTGAGACAACATTCTTTTTTTGTGGAACTCTTCTTTTCTTCTTGCATTACATACAGAATGAGAAATTCCAGGTAATCCTCGAGTACCTTTTACTTTTTGGCCTAATACAGAAAATTTGTTCCGATTTATCTTAACATTGAAGGGATTTTCTTTTGAAGAGGGAATTTTCTTTGAAGATTTCTTTTTAGCCATCTGATTTTCTGGCAGAGGTAACCTATCAAAAAAAAAAAAAAATAAAATAAAAATAAATAAATCTAACCATTTGCATAAAAAAGGTAAATATTTTAAAAGATAATATTTGATATTAAAATAAATTCAGGCAATATTTATTATCAGTAATCTGCTTGTAATACCAAAGATGTGTAATAAGTTTTAAATTAAGATGAAGAACAAAAAAAAAGAGAAAATGGCAAAAATATATTAAATTAAAACTTTAGCTGAAAAAATATTAGTTAATGAAAAAGTATCTGTATACCATTGAAATAAACTTCTTAAGGTGGTTCTCAAATCCCATGCACAACAACGTGAAACTTTCTCACACATTTTAAAACGTAAAAGCATAAAATTGGCATGCCTGACTATTGAAGCAAATTGGAATTGAAATGAGTTTTCCATATTTTGATAAATAAAGCCAACTTTGGCAGTATTTTCTGAAAGATCTACCTTTACCAAAAAATGTAAAATGTCTTTCGATCACATAGTTTTTGAATAAGAACACCTGCTAATTTAATGAGTTTCTGAAGAAAAGTGAATTCAATAATATGTCAGAAAGTTAGTCATTTTGATTTGAGAACAGCCTTAAATACATCTTTTTAAAAATGAAGAAAATGCAAGTTTTCTAAAGATGTTATCTGTCTTCTTCAACTGCAAAAACTTGTGCTACTACTATGGAAGCAGACGAAAGACTGAAAGGAAATAGAAGAGAAAGAAGACAGACAAGTAGGAGAGAACAACTAATGAGCAAAGACCTAAAGGGTAATAACAATAAAAAAAAAAAAAAAAAAAAAAAAGATAGCACCAGGAATATAGTAGAGGGGTATATGCATATATCCTTTGTATTATTTTAAAAAGCTTCAAATAACTTCTGTTTCTCAAGTAAAGATGTAATGCATACCCTCTGTTTTTTTTACTATTACAGCAGGGTTGTGAGAGATCCAGTATAAAAAAAGAATGAGATGATACAAAAAGAAGGAACAAATACAAAATATATTTAGTTACAAAGCAAACAAGAAAGAAAAATCATGTATCAAGCACAGATTATTAAACACTTTCCAACACTTCCAGAATACTGCAACGGAACTTCAGGATTTAAAAAGGAGAAACCAGATTTCAGCAATTACTGCCTATATCCGAAAATGTACTTGAATTTTGTGCATTCTTGCATATCATCTACAGATCTGTATATGTACTATATAATATGCTAAAATTTAACTTAGTTACAAAATAGATAATACAGTCGAAAACTCACCCTCAGCAATATCCACCAATAGGTGGAAATGTATTCGAATAATCTTGTTCAACCCTGTATATTATCCACAGATTTTTATACATTAAACTAAAATTTAATACAGGATAAAAGCATACAACACAACTGAAAATGTACTTTCAGGGATGCATAAAACATGTTTTATGTGTCCTGCAAGATGCATTATTTTTTTCCTTGAAGTATAAAAAAGAGGAATATTTCATGTATTAACATTGAATCAATCTTATTTCTTAAATGAGGACCCAGTTTTTTTAAGTGTCTGGGTTTCAGGATTTCAAAAGCCTAGTGATAACACAGATTCATACAAAAGAATGTATCTGTTTTTTTTTTTTTTTCTTTTGTAGCTCTGTATATGAATGTATTTATGTTCTACAGAAATCTCTTAGTATACTAATTATAGTTCAGCTGGAAAAGGCATAATTGAATTAAAAAACACTTTAGCAATTCACGCTCATACACAGTAATGCTTACGAATTATTTTGTGTAGCCCTGTATAGGATCCATAGAATTTATACAT
The DNA here is from genome assembly GCA_963932465.1 of Maratus speciosus. Taxonomy (NCBI): domain Eukaryota; kingdom Metazoa; phylum Arthropoda; class Arachnida; order Araneae; family Salticidae; genus Maratus; species Maratus speciosus. Next base: position 311,951,211 of record OZ010792.1, read on the forward strand.
ACTATGTAGTATGCAAAAATTTAGTTAAACATAAAAAAGCATACTACATCTGAAGACTCATCTCAAGTTCTTATCGCTCATAGACAGTAACTATAACCAAAATCTTCTGTGTGTCCCAGTAAGTAAATGATAATTGTTATGCCTGTCATATTCTACAGTAAGCCTCTTGCAGTGCACCTCAATAATGTAGATAAATTTCATTATGTTTGAAAAAATGTAACATTATTAAAATATGCTGCAAAAAATATTTCCCTGTAGACCATTATGTAAGAGTTATTTTGGGTGACCCTGTAAATTAATGATAAATACTTTGCTGCCCATCATGTCCTAAAGAAAGCGTATTTTAGTGCATTTCATAAACACATATCAATTTCATTCTGTTTAAAATAGTGTAACATCATTAAAATACACTGCAAATGCTTGTTTTAAAAATCGTACATATTTTATGATTCATTTTTAAGGCCTGCTTAAAACATACATTAAAAATATATGCAACAAAAAATGCAATATGATTTCTTATGTGCAAGTTTTCCGAATGTTTAGTCATATCAATAAGCTCTTTTATATCAATCCTACCTCCATGAAAAATTTTAATAATGAGCAAAGTGCTATCCTTTACAAAACTGCATTATATACGAAACTTCTTTTGTGTATGATTCTATGAAAACTTGATTATACTGCTTCAGTTTCACATTTTCTATTTTGTAATAATAATGGAGAATAGAAGTGAAAATGGAGTAAATCTTGTAAAACGATTAAGGCAAACTTTTCTGCTATGATATATGTTTATTCTCTTTTTCATAAAGGAAAGAAAAAAAATGTTTGCATCGCTATGCATATCGTTACATCAGCTATGCATATACACTGCTCAAAACAATTAAAGGATATTGCAGTTTTAGGTGGATTTTGTATCTGGTAAACTGTTTAGCTGATTGATACATGGTCGACAGACATAGTAGGTTATATGAGAATAAATTACACATGTTTGGCAGAAAAAAATGCATTTTATTGCGCATTTGTGTACTAAAGGAAAAAAACACAATTTGTGCATATGAGAAAAAAAGAATAAGAAAAGGAGTTTTCTTCAAAGAAAATCATTTTCAGTAGGGGGTATGGTTTCCACGGGCGGCCAGCAACGTTGAACAACTTTGAGGCATGGACTCAATGAGGCTATTAATGACGAGTTGGGGTATTCTGCCCCACTCTTCCAGAAGAGCTCTTTCCAGTTCTTGGAGAGTTTGTGGGGGTTGTTGGCGGCCAGAAACTCGTCTTCCTAGAGCGTCCCAAACGTGCTCGATTGGATTCATGTCTGGAGAACATGCTGGCCATTCCATTCGAACGATTCCTTCCTCGAAAAGGAAATCCTCCACCAGGTTTGCACGATGTGGCCTGCAGTTATCGTCCATTAAAATGAAGTTATCTCCGATTGCTGCAGCGTAAGGGACTACAATAGGTCTGAGGATCTCATCCCTATATCGGCGACCAGTCAGAGCTCCATCTCGAATGATGTAGAGGTCAGTGCGCCCGTCAATGGAGATGCCACCATACACCAACACTCCTCCACCGCCAAATCTGACACTTTCGTGCACGAACGCAGGATTATTCCTACTGCCACGGTCCCTCCAGATGAAAATACGCCTATTATCCGGATGCACAGAAAAACGGGACTCGTCAGAAAACAGAATATTGCTCCATTCATTTCTCCTTCAGTTGACATGCTCGGTTGCCCACTCCCTGCAGTCGCGACGATGCCTTGATGTTAATCTAACACATACCATCGGTCGGCGAGCATACAGACCTACAGCATGGAGCCGGTTTCGGACAATCTGAGTTGAAATCGTGGTGCCTGTAGGCAAGTGAAGGTGTTGTTGGAGAAGAGTAGCATTCATGGTTCGGTGTCTCCGAACTGTTAACGCTAAATACCGATCTTCATTGGGCATTGTTGCCCGTCTACGACCTTGCCCTGGTCTTTGGCCTGCACATCCACTCTCCAAAAAAGGTTCCAGATCCTGGAAATGACACTTTGTGACACTCCAATGGCTTGCGCTACTTCGGCTTGAGTTTGGCCCCCTTCTAACCTACCAACAATTCTCAAAGCTTCTGAATCTGTCAAATGACTTCGCTGAGACATCATACTCATCGAAACAAAGCAATCACTGAATGCCGATCATCCTTGTCTTCATTCTCTTTTATCCAGTTGAAAGTCAAATTTCATTCGCTGCCGCTGAAGCGACGTTTTTGACGTCGAACTCAAAATTTGCATACTCCACAGTTTGAAAACCAGAAAAATTTGCATTTGTGATTCTCTTCTTCTATTTTTGGCAAAAAAAATTTCGTTTATATCTTTATTTTATATAAAACTTCAAATATCCTTTAATTGTTTTGAGCAGTGTATATATATCTGCATAGTAGGGTGGTGCGAAAAAAGTCAAGTTGATATTTCCGAGTCGCTATAGTGTGGAAAAGTTGCGATTGGTAAATACAAGAAAGACAAAAAAAAAAATTCTTCAAATCGGACTTTATCTTCCCATCCCGCAAACCGCCTAAAAATTCCAAAAAATTGAAAATTTCCGATTTTTTCAGAATTTTTCTTTTTTTTTTACGTTTATATATTTTTTATCGCTATAGAAAAAAATATTTGCAGTTTGTACTGTTTAATAATAATAAAAAAAATAATTGTGTTTAGAGAATATCTTCCGATCGCGCAAGTTCAATAAAAATCGGCAAAAATTCAATTTTGAGTGATTTTCATGCATTCAGAATATAATCAACTGAGGTCAGTTTGCAGTCTCAGGTTAAGATTTAAATGTTAATTGATACTATTGAGCATATTAAGTTATTTTTAAACAACCTAGAACTTACCACGAAGAGTTCGTTTCAGGTCTGAAAAGTTTAGTAGTGCACCCAACTGCCGTTAGCCAGGTTGGAAAACAGCGCTGAAGTCGGCGTACGCGCTCCCACCTAGTCTCACCTAACTCCATAAAATTTACAGAAAAGTCAACTGGATTCAGATGAACTACATGGCATATAATATTTTGATGGAAGAAAGGACGATACCCCAGTTAAAGAAAGTATTGCATCTAAACAGGTTCGTCGAACTATTAAAGAGGAACACTTTCCTGTCATAAAAGAATGTGACTCAGTTTATTTAGGCCATGTGCCTTCAAACTCCGGGCCTGCTAAGGACATTGTAGCTTTCATAGTATCATGTCTTATTGAACAAGGGGTTTCACTAGAATACTTAGATTTGGTAGTCTGTGATGGTACAAATACCAATACTGGATAGAAAGGTGGTGCTATCAGAAAGCTTGAAGTTTATCTCTGACGACCACTGCAGTGGGTTATTTGTTTATTTCATTTTGTTGAATTACCTTCCCGCCATCTTTTTCAACATTTGAATGTTGAAACTACTGGCCCAAGATCATTTAGTACACCATTTGGACACAATATCATTGTTGTGTAAAGCTCTAGGTGATAAATTTTCAATTGACTGATTGTGAAATTCCAGAAGTGGACAGGCAACTGTTGAGCAAGGACCAAAGATATCTTCTTGGCGTAAGTTAAGCAATTAACAGTTACAACTTTCCAAATGACTTATTAAAGTGTGACTCCGGTCCAATTTCACATGCCAGATTGCTCACTTGTGCAAATAGAGCCCTTCGACTTTACGCGAGCGTGGAAAACCCATCCGATGCCTTAAAGCCATATTGACATTTATTTTAAAATCTTACTTGCCAGTTTGTTTTGAAATAAAATGCTGTAAGTACATTACAGACGGGCCTATTCATCTGTACAGAGCAATTGAAACATCTTGATACTTTCGTGACAACCTGAAGAAAGTGTAGTCTTTGAAACTGAATGAAATTCGTTCTTTGCTCACCCGGAAAACCTACTGATGGCAATGGTCTTTTATAAAAGGAGGCACATAAGAGAGCTAGGGCTGTTAAAAGCCAGGCAGAATGTTTCAAAAAGTAAAGGCATCTGAATCTTTATCACTCCTACAATCCAAAATTAATTGATTGTAATGTAGCAAAATTAACATTTCCACCTCTTTTCGGAGATTAACCCATGAAGAAATACATTTCTTCGTTCAATCAGGTCATATCTCAGTCTAGGATGATAAAAAGTTTTTCAACCACACGTAAGATGTGCAGCGGTGCATTAAATCGGTAACGGAAGAATCATTTAAGGTATGTGGGCCCCAATCAAGAGAGCATCTGGGCCACACTGAAATCAATGTCCATAATACCAGACATTACCACCAAATCGCAGTACAAAGTTGCGTCTAAAAGTCAGACTTAAACAGATGACATAACAAATTGTATATCTTATACTGTCACGACACTAGTTTTTTAATACAGTGTTTTGATTCTATTGTAACAAATTATGTATTTAAGTAATGTAAATAGCAAACACCCTCATTGGTTGGATGGAGGATAGGGTGTGGTTTGAACTCGAAGTGCAGCTACCTTCCCGTGGTGAGTTCTGGTTTGTTTAAACATTATCAAATATCTAAACAAGCAAAGAGTTGTACATTGTACAATTTATATGCAAATGTTAATATTGGAACGCAAACTGATCTCAGGTGATTATTTTCTTTATTCATCAAAATCACTGAAAATTGAATTTTTGCCGATTTTTATTGAGCTTGCGTGATCGGAAGCTATTCTTTAACCGCAACTGTTTATTTTTATTAAACATTACAATCTGCAAATATTTTTCAGTATAGCGATAAAATATATATATATGTAAAAAAAGAAAAAAATTCTGGAAAAATCGGAAATTTTCAATTTTTTTTAAATTTTTAAGTGGTTTGCGGGATCGGAAGATAAAGTCCGATTTAAATAATTTTTTTTTGTTTTTCTTGTATTTACCAATCGCAACTTTTCCGCACTATAGCAACTCGGAAATATCAACTTGACTTTTTTCGCACCACCCTACTGCATAGCTTGGGACCAGAGGTTGTACAAATTTTTGGATTTCTGCAGATTTCTGGTCACTCTTTTGTTTATGCTTAAGTAAGTGCTTAAAAAGTGCATCAAAGTTATCACATCTATATTTTTTACTTTTTTGGAGGAAAAAGAACAATATATCCCAAAGAGCAAAAGAATGCGGCCCAATATAACAAGGGGCTACAGTACTAAAGTACTTAGCAAATCAGTGTAAAATAAAAGATCTACAAAAACAAAATGCATCAATTTCTTTTTTTTTAAATGTTAAGAGTAAAATAGACAAATAATAAGTTAATGAATACTAAATGAATATTAATGAAGTTAAAACTAAATAATTAATAAGGATTTATTTTTGTTCTTCATTAAGGAATCTTGCAAGTCTACAGAGATGCCAACAATTACGAAAATTCAAATCATTGTGGTTTTTATCAACTAGAAACATAAAACTTCAGTTCAGCTGTTTTCATAAATCAATCCTTCACCATCATGCTGGAATCGTTTATTAAAAGCTGTATTGATTGCTCAATTCACAACTGCTGATATTTATGCTTCTACTTAAACTGATCTATGAAACAAATGAATTCAATTCTGACCAAAAGTTTCTGAAGGAAACCTAAATAATATAATATATATATATATGTATATCTGCATATGCATAGCTTGGGGCCAGAGGTTGTGCAGAATTTAGAACTGGTCACTCTTTTGCTTAGATTTTTTAAACAGTAATTTGAATGTAATAATATATTCAGAACTATAATGAATACCTACAATAAAGTAAAATAATTAAGTAATGAAAGAAAATAATTAAAATAATAAAAATTAAGAAAATTTAAAAAATAATTAAAAGATAAAAAGTAAAGGTCAAATAATTAATAATGCATAACAACATAATAATGATGTATAGTCCTGTACGAGTTGGGTTGTACCTGACCCGAACCCAGCAAAAACAAATTCTCGACCCGCAACCCAACCCGAAAAAAATAATTTTTGTCGACCCACAACCTGACCTGAACCTGACATATTTAAACCCGCAACCGACCCAAATCCGAAGTACTTCAACTCGCAACCTGACCCATACCTGAAATAAAAGAAATGTAAATTAATGCAATATGAAATACAATTAATAAAAACTCTACGAAATAAAAAACTGAATTATATTTCTATTATATTTAAAAAAAATAAATAAAACACAACAAAACTCAATGATCCTTACTGTCTATCACACTGTAGGTTTTTGTCATAACAACGTTAGAAGTGTCAAGACTAGAACATTAGAACTGTAACTATTCAACAAAAATGCTTTAGCAGTGCAGAGCATTAGTTATAATACCAGTACATGAAAAAGTATGTTTATATTAACTTCCAGAAACGAATTCTAAGACTAGACAAAACAGACAAGCATGCATTTTGCTTTTGTGAAACTTTGATCTGTGGTTTATATAAGCTTTTAACATGAAAAAATATTTTGGACATTCTTTTTAAAAATCAGTTCAACACGAACCCAACCAGCAAGAGTCAAAAAGTCAACCCAAACACAAAACAATGAAAGCCAATTTGACCCGCAATTGAAGTCAACATGGCCCACAATGAGAAAATATAGCCCCAACTGGGTAAAAGCGGGTAACCTGACCCGAAGCAGGACTCTAAAGTGCAGTTTCCCGCCCAGACAGTTTCAGGAGGGTGCTGTACCGTGCCTGTCCTTTTATTCACGAAATAGCACACTTCTTGCCATTCAGTCAAAAAAACTGCACACTTCTTTACTTTCAGTCAAAAAAACTGCACCCTTTTTGCACATCAGTATAAAAAAAAAGTGTTCTTACTGTTTTCCTGTAATGAAAATTTTGCTTACATAACAGAAAATAACTCACTGTGTCTTGAAAAAAGTTTCCTGTATTAAAGTTGCCATTAAAAATTAAAAAAAGTGCCCCCAAGACTAAAAAAAAATCCTATAAGAATTTAAAAGTACCCTTACAAACAGGGTTGTATCGGTTTTAACCATGGGGTTTAAACCAGTAGTTTAAACTGGTTTTAACCGCCCTGGTGAAAATCAATTTTGCCCGATGACATTCACTATTCAATTTATTTACTACTAATCAAAGATGTTTTACTAGCATCTCTCTATTCTAAAAAAAAGTAACTTACGCTGTCACCACAGCCGCCGGTTTTGAATTTTTTGTGACCGGAGGTCTTCCTCCGTTAATATTAAGAAAAATATTGCATACAAAAATATGAAAATCGGTGGTATTATAGAGAAATGTTTGATAAACACGCTGATGCAGACAGTTTTCAAATCGAAGAAGTATTTTAAGAGATATTTAATGCTAAAGTTGGACAAAGTCGTTCCATTAAAAAAGTTTTATAGGAGCAAAAACTATACATCGGAATTGAATCATTTTTAGATCATTTTATACATTATAATTTCCCGGTGTGCAGAATGCATTTATTTTTTTAATTTGACTCATTTTTTGAGCTTTTATTTCTATTTTAAATTCAAATCTTCAGCATTTTGAGATATTTTTTACTTATTTTAGAAAATATTACTAATTTAACCTATTGCTAACTGTATAAACAGCCCAAACAATAATGTTTGCTTCAAATTAAAAATTTATTTACATGTGACTATTATAAACAGAAAAAAAAACCTTTCAAATTAGAATTAAATAATTACATATAAAAAGCAGGAACTTATTGAAAATTCCTTCATAAAAACTATATTTACACATGAATTTTAACAGAGAAAGAATATTGTAAAATAATAAATTCATTAACATGTGTTAGAAGTCTTAAATAGGAGAAATTACGTCACATTACACTTATTACATAAAATGAACAAAAAATAATATTGCAAAACAGTTTAAATTTAAAAACTGCGCGAGACATTTATTTGATATTTCGAGATGAACTTTTCAACTATTTTTGTTGGGACAGCGCAAATAATATTTAATTTCTAACAAAAGTATTTTCATGTGAATATTAAAAAAAGAAATAAAAGTTTGGTGAAAATTGCGTGAGATTAAAAACGATACATTTAAAATGTCTTTCATTTATTTATTTTTTTAACAACAAACATACGACTTGTGTGCTTGACATGAGAGCCCGTTTAAAATGTCTTATTTAATAGAACTTTCTTTTCGCTTTGTTAAAAAATACCGGGAGACAAAGACTCTGTTTACTTAATTCATTTTATTAGTTTATTTTGAAATGTTTAACTGGTTTTATTTAATCAAAGAGGAAAACAGCCATAATATCTTTTAACAGCAGCTGATTTTTCTTTAAAATTCCCCAATCAAAGAGAAATGAATAGAAACCTGTTTATAGGGAGATCACCACTGTTTTTTAAATTATAATTCAATCATTCAAAATCTTTTTAAAGCCGATCAAATTAGCATGCTTTTAGAAACTGCGGTGTCTGAACGGGGGTTGGCGAGCGTAGCTCGTAGGGGGCCGATCCCCCTAGTATGTTAAAACTAAGTTAATACTTGTTAAAAATGTCATGAGTAACATAACACCAGCAAATACGAAATTTAAAAAGTCATAACATAAATAACATAACACCAAGATATAACACAAATGTTTTAATTATTTTTTTACACAAGCTCTTTTATGTTTTTATGTAATTTGTGTTGAATTTAAAAAACGATTACAAGTAACAAGTTTTGCAGTTGTCTCTAAACTTAGACGGTTTTGTAATTTATTTTGGATCATTCCAAATTTAGAAAACAATCTTTCTATTGATGACGAGCTGGCACAACATTTCATTAGACATAATGTGAATTGAATAAATTTTATATCAATGCCTTCTTCATTGCTGCCCACCAGACATCAGGCCAATTGTATCTTTTACACTTTCAGAAAAATAGGATTTGGGATATGGTGATGGTGAGGATTCTGCTTGAAATGCAATCATAAGAGGCAAAAACGTAGGATCAGTATTATTATGTAACCACTGCCTTGTTATTTCTTGCTTCTCTTCATCAGTATCTTTACCCATGTAGACAGGATTAAGCATATGAGCCAGAAAATGAACTGGAGTAACATTTTCATTAAATCGAGACTCTATCACTTTAGAATAAGTTTCAAGCTCTTTCTCTTTTAGCAATCTTAACCATTCGTCACATGCATCAGATATAGTAGCATCTTCTTCTTCTTTTTGAAGTTAATCTAAAGCAAGGGAAATAGGCTTAAGTTGATTTTGTAAATGTTTTACTTCTTTCTATATGCCTACATTGTTAATGATTTTAACAATGTTATCATCAATATCATCTTCAAGCTCATCTGCAATTTGTAGAAATCTCTGTTAATAAAAGTTGTGAAACATTCAATCTGACTGTTCCACCATATTTCCCCTGGAAGTTGGTGTTTAATAGATGCTTCATATTCAGATAGGTGACCTGAAGGTCGGTGGTTGTTTCGGAAGTATTGCTGGACTTAAATAACATGCTTCATTATTGAACTAACTTTGTTTGTGTTTGTAATATCTTGTCCTACAAGATTCAAGCAATGTGCAGCACATCCATAAGAAATAAACAGTTCGTATCTATATGCATTTTGAAAATCTTCTCTCATGTGTTTCATCTTGTTTTCATTGTCACTTACTAAACTTCTTACTTTACAAGCAAACTTGTTTCCTACCTCTTCTTTAGCATCAGCTGCTAGTTTTAAACAATACTGGGCAGTTTTTTTAGATGCCCCTGTATCAACAGCTGAAAGGAAGAATGAGTTTTCCCTATTGATACCCAATTAACAATGATAGGACAATTATGGATCTAGCTTTCTTATTGTATTGCATAAGCATATTTTACTAATGAGCCTCATTAACTTGTCAGTGTATTATTTTTTTAACTGCACTGTTACTTTTATTACTTATTAAGTTACTTTTACTTGCAAAGAAAAATTAATTATTAAAATTTTTAACATTTTAAAGACTATTTTTAACAGTTTTTAGGCTATTACCATTTCTGACTAATTTTGGATGACATGACATGACATCGCGGTGCTTAAGGAGTGCCAACGTGGCGTGCAACACCGCTGCGTGTAACCTCCAACTAAATATGAAAATGAACTAAGGATGAATTTCGAAACAATGCACGGTCTAAAAGTATAATTTGGAAGCTCTGGTGGAGTCCCGAGGGCCATTCCAGAGTTGGAAGCACAAGGTTAAATATAACCTCCAGAAAAAGGGGTGCATAAGGCATCCAAGAATTTATTGGTTGCCCTATGCTTCGATGTCATTTCACCGACTGGCGTAGGCAAAAAACGGAGAATGTAAAGGCAGTAGGGTATCAACGAGCACAGGAAAGCTATAGCATAAGGTAGCCAAGCCTATCTAACTCTAAAAACTTATAAAAAAAGGTGGGGGGCACATAGCTCACTAATTTAGATGTCAAGCCTAGTGTGCATTACAGGTCGCGGGTCTCCCGGCTTTCGCACAAACTGTTTAGCCTTGAAAAAGGCTTTGTGGTACTAGACATCGAGAGAAAACTGCTATTGCAAATTGCATTTTGGCATTGAGTGATCGAAAATGGGGACAAGTTGAGATTAAACTTAAAAGCTAAAAAATAGACAAGTAACTTTAAAATTAACTAAAAATCTGGGACATGAATTTCGTGACCGGGAAGCCTGAGCACCGCCGGTTGAATGAATCAAAATGGGGAGAAAAAGGTATAAATAGTCGGGGTGCAGTGAGCAAACACTCCAAGGCCGGTCAGGAATAAGGTAGGCGAAGCCTAACCTCTCCCTGGGTGGAAGTAACGATACTGCTCGAAAACAATCTAAAATTTTGTAAAAGACAGAGCACCCATAAAGACTTAATAAAATTTAAGGAAAGGAAGCTCCAAATAAATAAAGATAAAAATTACTAATAAAATACAATAATTAACTTAGGAAAGTTGAAATTCGCGGCTGTTCACAATGAATAGTATGCTGCATGACGTCACGGGGAAAGCCAATTCCAGATGAAAATTTCTTTCTACCTAGGGAAAAGATGAAATTTTCCCCAATTTTGGATGGTTAAAACTACTTTTATCCAATGCCCTGGTCAAAATCAATTTTGACCAGTTAAAATTACAACCCTGCTTATAAATCTAAAAAGTGCCCCTTTCCCACCAGCAGCAACCTGCCCTTTTTTAAACCTGGGAGAAACTCTGATGATGAAATATTTTTTCTGGAATTATTCAATGAAACTCACCTCATTATAGCATATTAACAATTTACATCAAAATTGTAAAATAATGAAGTTTTATTTCATGTGTAGCCAGACTTAATAACCAAAAAAGTTTGATTAATACACCTAAATGTATTTAATAAAAAGATCATAATTGCAGTAATATCAGCATCATCTCAAATTTTTTTCAGAAATAAATTCCTTCATGAGAAAGCATGAGTTCAGTCATATTTTAACCAGAATTATACATTAAAATGTATACAGAATGAGATGAATATAAAAAAATCTTCCATTTTCCCCTTACATCTTAACCAAAAGTTTCAATTACAGTAGGGATGCACAACCTGTGGCCCGCGAATTGTCAATTTATAACTAGAAAAAAATTGCAATTTTTGTCCATATGTCGGAGGAAAAAATTGTGAATTTCGTCAATTCGCCACGGGAAAAATGGAAATTTTCGTCAGTCAGTTAAGAATCAGGAATTTGCTTGCTTGGATGCTGAAAAATAGAGAATTTTGTAGATCAGACGCGGAAAAATCACAAATTTCTTCCTTCAAGCACGGAAAAATCGCAAATTTTGTCGATGAGGCATGTAAAAAATTGCAAATTTCGTCGACCGGGCACGGAAAAATCACGAGTTTTGTCGATTGAGCTCGTTAAAATCGCAAATTTTGTCGATCAGGCGCAGAAAAATCATAAATTTCGTTGATCGAGAACGGAAAAATCGTGAATATTGTAAATAATGCACGTAAAAACTGCAAATTTTGTTGATCGGCTGCGGAAAAATCGCGAGTTTCATCAGTCACAAGAAAAATATATCAATTTGCTGCTGGAAAAAATGCAAATTTCCTCAGTTAGTTAGGAATCGCAAATTTCAGTTGGTCAGGCACGAAAAAAAATCGTGAATTTCGCCAATCATGCACAGAAAAATAGGGAATTTCTTCGATTAGGCGCGTAAAGATTGTGAATTTTGTCGATCCGGTGTGGAAAAATCGCGAATTTTGTCGATCAGGCATGGGAAAATCGCAAATTTCGTTGATCGGCATGGACGGAAAAATCGCAAATTCGTTGATTGGCTGCTCCTTCATCCCCCCCCCCCTTGTTCATAAAGTTCACATTTTTTTCGGCACTAGCCACTTTTATGCCTTTGTTTTTAGCACCTTTAATAATACAAAATTTACTCTCCCGAATAAAATCAAGGTATATTATCACTGCTTCTAAATTATCCTTGCTATATCTCTGTTATATATACAAACGTAAACTGTTGATATATCCTTGCCAACTGAATTGGATATATTGACTGGATAGGAGAACCTAGAAGGGTAACCCCCCCCCCTCTGAAACCATATTTTTTTTATCTTATTATAGGTCACAGATCACCTACCAGAAATAGAATTCTTTCAGTGTCACTGAAGTGGCCCTCGACAACCCAGAAATTTTTGTAAGTGGCCCTTCTCTTAAAAAGGTTGTGCACCGCTAAATTACAGGTTGCATCTGCAACGATGTGCAGATTTTAGAGTTGTGGATTTGAGGGAGCCTACAGTAATAATAAAAAAATAGCATTCTCTAATGTAAGTGATCTTCAAAACTTATCCTATTCTTTTTCACTTTTTAACAAAGGGATTTAATAAATAAAAAATCATTGAAATAAGACAATTAACTCTAGAGTTATTAAATTTTGATATTTTCAACATGCATCTTTCTGTATTCATATCTTGAAAAAAAAAAAATATATATATCAACCTTCCCATACAAAACAGAAAAAAAAATATTGCTGCAAGTCTCTTAAAACATGAAATGATACTCCAAAGGCGCCAAGGAAAAAAGAAAAAAAAAAAAAATCACCTGCGGTTGCGATTTAAATTATAGAAAAGAACAATAAATATGAAAACAACCCATAGAAATAATTTTTATGAAATAGTAAATAATCATATATTTTTTAAATGATGAGAGTGAAAAGAACCTTATATAAATAAGATTTTTTTGTTCTTTTTTTTTGTATTTCTACCCAGGTCATATAGATGGCAATTTCAAATGAAAATAATGGAAAACTCTTAAATGACCTTCAGAATATATATTATGTTGAATAACCTCATTGCAGTGTCGTTAATTGTCGTGATGTTATGTTTCTATAGTTGGCATGGAAACATTCCACATTGTTTATGAAGAAGGCATTATGAAGTATGCATTTAGTAATGCAATTTTCATACGTCAGTAAATTTCCATAAAATAAAAGGCATTGCTAATGAATATCTTTAATAGCATGACATTACATCAAATTGCAGCATCTGACATTTAAAAATAGGAAGGATCAATGCTCCTGTGAGATTTTCCAATAAGATAAACTTATATAGATATTATCCATAAGGAAACATGTTTGTTATTCCAACTGACACCACTAAGAATCCATCAAGTTGCAATATCAGCTATGGCATTCCACCAATTCACAACACCATGGTAATCAATGATCAGAATTCTACGCCATTAAACACACAATGGTAAAATAAATATTCCATACTATTAAATAAGTCTTTTCATCCTGATAACATACATAGATTTTTTAGCCGCTCAAAACAACACAAAATTCTTAGTCTGATACCCGTGCATGTTATTAAATACTGCCCTCACAAGTACATATTCTGCAATGTGACACACATGAACAGCCAAGCATTTTCTACCACTAAGAACCCATCGTGGCTGCGGTCTACATGACAAACTCACTATGCCTGTTTGAGCATTTATAATTCAAACAAAGAACATCTGACGCATCAATGTAAGCCAACGAATAAACCAACCAGCATATGAATATTTTTATTTACCTACAGGAATTCGATTATGCTCAATATGAACAAATGTTTTTTTTTTAAGCTAAAAAAGTAGTCAAATATACTATTTGTTTAGAACAGAACATCGCAAGTATAGAAAGCATGTTAACAAAATAGCAACAGGAATAGGCTAATATAAATTTATACTTAAATAATTCAGTTCAAATGTGCAAAAGAAATAGTTGTACTCTATAACAATTTCTGCAATTAAAACCAACACACAACGATATAGCAGTGGTTTTTAAACTGTGGTCCACAGACCCCAAGGGGTCCTCAACGGATCGTCAGGAGGTCCGTCCGCGAATGTCTACCGTTCAAAGTATATTCAATTATCTAGAAGAAGTAGTATATATCTAGAAGTATATCTAGAAGAAGTATCTAGTAAGTTCAATTATCTAGAAGATGCGAAAAATTTTGCTTGTAAAGAAAAAATGTTAAAATATACAATATATTTAAGAAATCTCCCACTTTCTGTGCAATTAACGAAGATTCGTAATAAAAACGAGTTTCTTAGTCGATGAATGCGGTTTACATGACGAACTTTCTCAGAAACACAACGTATACACTACAGCCTGTATAAAAAAGTCAAGAAAATGACGTGATAAAATCAGCAAAGCACAAATATCACTAGTTGCACTTCGTTTTCAAACTAATATCGCTTGGCCCTAATCCCAATTGTCTCTCTCAAATGGTGTTTTTTATATAGTTTTTATTGATGATGACGTCATAAGGTTTTTCCGTATTTTCTGAGTAGATCCAATAATTTGTATCATAACTTTCATTCCTTTTCTTCAAGTTTTTGGCTAAGGGATGACAATGAAATTCAAATTGTTCGTCAAAGTCGGCAATAAGATCAGATGGTTTTCCTGTTCATATGCAGCGTCTCTTTCTCAGTTTTCAATATAGTAATTTTCTTATATTATTACTTGACGATTTGTTTTTGGTATAATAGTTTATATACCTCTATTATTTTATGTACCCTGTAAACAATATTCTAAAAAATATCATTTATTTGAATCTTAAATCCAGGTGGTCCACAAAGACAGAGAAAGTACGAAAAGGGATTCGTGATGACTAAGAGTTTAAGAACCGTTGCCCTAAAGCATTAAAAATAACTGTAAACCATCACTGCTGCGATCATTAAAAAAGGCACCAGTAATGACCCACTCTACTAGCTGGCTTAACAAAGCTTATTTTGATAACATCAATTTCAATATGTTTATACGTTCCTTACACTTTATAGAAGTCATTACAACTCTCTTTCATTAACTTTCGTCCACCGCATGAAGTCAAACTTTGCTCTTTAACAGTCTTACTGGCAAATCACTGCTGAAGATGGAAAAAAATACAAGCTTCCACCAGAGGAATGTTCACTCACATGATGTGTGATGATTTGTCGAAACAAAGGCATAACAGACGAAGGACCGTTAAATCCCTCTATGCGTGTCTAGCATCGTTGAAATATTAAATGGGCCACCATAGATGATTTTACCATATATATTGCATCTCCATTGGAGCTGTCGTGATTGTGATTTTAAAATGCACAAAAAAAAAAAAAATGTTTACAACCTCTGATATTGAAGATCTATGGTTCCTCAGGGCATGCATGAAAGCGATCACAATGTAGATGAACTGCAGAAAATTGATGTTTGTTCTATTCAATGAGGGATTTTGATTAATATCTCAGCTGGGCTAATTATCAAAAAATGGAAAATCTGAGTCTCAGGTGCATTTGAATTTGAACCTGTCTTGTCTAAACTTATTAAAAATTGATGACATGTGAAAGATTTTTCTAGTCATAGACTACCAAACAAACATAAAGTGTCTTTTATTAATATACATTAAATAAATCATTAGCATAAACAGAATTAAAAAAAAAGAAGAATACAAAATATAAATACCTTCCAAAACAGTTCTTGATCTTCTTCTCTGAAGAAACTCTTAAAAAAAAAAAAAAAAAACCCACAAAAAACAACTCAGAATTTTGAAAAGATAAGATCAGCTCCCAAGGTAGTTATTTTCCTATTCCTCTTGAATCAAAATGCCTTTTATTGCTCTGCACCTAAAATTTCAAGGGAAAGAAAAATTGTTTATCAGTTAAAACTAAAATTTTAAAGAGAAGTTTATCCTGAAACAAATATGCCATTATTTCATAATTAATACTTTATCAATTTCTTTATATTATTTTATCAAATATGCTAACACTTTACTATAGAAAATTAAGCATTCATATAAAATTAAGAAGTATGATGTGTATTCATATATGAAGGGCTCAGAGCCATAGTAAACAAAGTCCATTTTGAAAAAAAAAATGAGATAGTCCATTTAGAATCTGCATAAAATCGGTTTTATCCACTCCCACAGTGAACCAAGCCTGTTTTCACATACTTTCTCATGTATATGTCATCTGTTTACAAACTTGGTTTACTGTAGGAGTGGAAAAAACAAATTGTATGCACCTTCTAAGTGGACGATCTCATTTTTTTTTTTTTTTTTCAAAATGGACTTGGTCTACTACGGCTGTGAGACCAGTGGCAGAAAGTTTTGTAGATGTCTGCAACAAGCTTTTAAAATTTCATAATCTGTCTGCAAATTTTCCATGTAGTTTTCATGAATAAATAATACATTAAACTAGGAATTTTTTTTTTATCCTTTTATTTAAAACATGATAAGCATGATGCATTCTCATTAATTTTGCTTATAACTTTTCATCATCTAACTTCTTGTAGGATTTCTAAAATGGGAAGGATAAGCAGAATCAAACATAGACAATAAAGATGCTTTTAAAAAACTTCAGAAGCTTAGGAGCTGATTTGTTTTTTCTTAGATTTGGGAATGTTCCACATTTTTAAATATGTTTTCCAAATTTTTAGCACAGGATAATTCCCAATTAATATTTTAACTAGGTGGCATCTTTGAAAATGTGTGCTCAAGCTTTTTTCCACAATCACATGCACCATGTTCAACCTTCAGGCACGCTACAGGCTCAGCAAAAAAAAAAAAAAAAAAAAAAAGCTCAACTTTCATGACCTTATGTGCGAAAAGCACTGTTTTTTTCCCTCAACCCTTTGATGAAAGTTTTTTTTTTTTTTGAAATTCTTTGACAAAATTCCTGGGTTTTTTGTTTCAGACTTATGAAATTTGTGTTTTTTCCGTGATGCTTTGACGAATTTTGCGTCTTTTTTGGGATCCTTTGACGAAATTCGTGTTTATTTCAGCGGCCTTTTAAGGAAATTAGCATTTTTCGGAATTCTTTGACGAAATCTGTGTTTTTCTCATGCTTTTTTTTTTGACAAAATTCGTATTTTTTCCGCAGTTTTTTTTATGAAATTTGAGTTTTTTCAGCGATTTTTTGACGAAATTGCGTTTTTTCGTGATCTTTTGACAAAATTTGCATTTTTTTTCACAATTCTATGACGAAATGTGCATTTTTTTCACAATCCTTTGACATAATTTGCATTTTTCCACGATCTTTTGATGAAATTCGTGTTTTATCTGCGATCCTTTCATAAAATGTGCATTTTGTCCAAGATCATTTGACAAAATTTGCATTTTTCACGTGATCCTTTGCTGAAATTCGTGTTTTTTCTGTGGTAAAAAAATGTCTGGAAGTTGCAGACAATTTTTTAAATTGATTTCATTAGTACAGACAAAAATTGTCTGCGAGAGATTTTCTTAGTCCGCGACTATGTCGCTGTGTTTCTGCCACTGGGGCTGTGAGACCCTCATATATGGGGATTATAAAAATCATTTGAAGTATGTATAAAATGTTACGTAATATACAGAAATAAAATAACAATAACACAAAGGCTATATGCAATTTAATCTTCTTAAAAAACTCAGTATTAAAATGTCAAATCATTCATTATTTTGCACTTGACAGCAGAAATTTCTTTTCTCATTAATTATTAAATCATTTTCACCTTTATATCAATGCTGGAAACTTCAATCCTTAGATAGGCATCATTATGATGCCTTAAGTAATTTATTTTAGATGTCAAAAGAGAAAAATCTTGATGCCATTTTTAATAATATAACCTACATGAGATTTTTAAAAATTCCATGCAATAGTAACTTATATCTATAGGATAACAAAGATGGTACTTCTTTGGTATAGGGTCCTTGGCACAAGAAAAACAACAGCAAAGTTGAATTGTCGAAGAAAGCACTTTCTTCAAATAGTTATCAATATACACTAAAGGGCCACAGAAACTGGTAGCAGTGTGACTATGCAAATAATGAAGGTATGCAACAAATCAGGATGACATAATGCAGTTGGCAATGCCAATATCACACAACGGGTGTCTGGCAAAGCTGTTAGATCCATTCTTGCTGCTACAATGGTAGGTTATCATGATTTAAGTGATTTTGAACATGGCGTTATTATAATCAGTGCAAGAGAAATGGGACATAGCATCTCGTAGGTAACGATGCAATTTGGATATTTGCATCGACTATTTCAGGAGTGTACCATGAATATCAGGTATCTGGTAAAATCTCAAATCTCCGACAAAGGTGCGACCGGAAAAAGACCTTGAAAAAAATCAGACTGTCAATGACTGGTGAGAACCTTTTTGAGAAAAATGTGCACTATGGACTGGTTTTATAGCATAGCCAAATTAACATCAAATGGGTAAAAAAATAGTTGTATTTAGCAAGAAGAGCTTGAGCAGTGATTGATTGGGATAGTTATCGCAGAGATGTTTGTGCATCTAACTGAAAGATATTCTGGGAAAATCAGAGGGGCAGAAAAGATTGTAAAAGTTAAACAAAGTCTTTTTACAAAGCGAAAAAAATCAAGCCAATCAGATTTTTCTTCAACAATTGTTGTCTGCATAGGCGTAGAGTTTTCAAAATTATTGGAGGGGCTCAGCCAGTGGCTTAGCTAAAGGGGGGGGGGGGTATACATGTTTCCGTCTACCTTAGCAGGTAAAAATTCAAAGGGTTCCTTTTGTTGGGATCATGAAAGGTTTGCCATAATACAGGATTATGTTATATAGACAGGTTCCGTTTACACAGGCTAACCTTATATACGTACAGTTAAACATTTCTGAAAGCAATCACAAGCGACCGAAACAATATTCCGTTTCATACAGGTTTCTGGCTAATTAAGCAAAATTGTATTGCAATCTTTCGTTCTGGAGCATCAAAGGTTTTTGTCTAAGACAGGATTCTGCTATAGACAGGTTCCGTTTTGAGAAGTTTTACTCTACATATAACATAATTATGTATGTATCTATACTAATAAAAGAGAAGATCGCTTTTAGTGTAAGTCTACTGCCGATGGCTATGAAAATCTACTGCGCGCATAGGTCTGAAAATTTGTCTGAGAATAGTTCAAGGCAGGTCTTGATACCCGTAAGACTCAGATTTTTTTTTTAATTATCCGAGATATTAATTAAAAACTCATCAAAAAAGCAATCTTTTTTTTTGCAAATCGGCGGAGGCGATCTCGTGCATGACCAGAACCTGCTTTTTTCATGGAAAGGAAGGAAGAACGAAATATAGTTTTTTTACCCGTTTTGTTTTATTGCCCATCAGCCGTGCCGTTTAAAATATGAAAAACGGATGACATATTCTTAAAGTTCCTACTTTTACATCTGAAACACCGCAAATAGTTCGAAAAAATATGGTTATTTACCCTTTGAAAAGATTTTCAAAAAGGGATTTCTCTAACGTCTTTTTCTCCTTTTCGCCAACACTTAGTCAGGGCTCAATTTTAGAGGTAACGATTCACAAAAATACGTCCGGTTTTCAAAAAGACTAATTTTACTTTTTAAAAAAAAATTCTGACCTAAGGTAACCTTTTTCTGCGCTAAAAGTAACAAAACGTCCTTTTTTTGTCACAATCTTTTTAGAGCATTTCGACGGATTGGATTTTACATCTATTACAAAAATTTCGAAATGTTTGGACGAGTAGAAGTATTTTTTTTAAAACAAAATCTGAGAAAATCTCAACAAAAAAGCAGGGTGTTTCGCTTGGCTTCGGCTCACGTTTTCACTGCTGAATAAACATATTTTTCATGTAATTTTATAGAGTGCTCAAATGCAGTTATATTTATAACATATTAAAATTTCGGACAGTTCAGACGACGAAGACTATTTTTTCTTTGTTATTTTAAAGAACCAGAAGCGAAAACAAGAAAAAAGGAAGAAGAAAACCCATTTCTTTAAAAGTCGATATGAATACTTTTTCACGAAATTTACACACGGCCTGCAAAACCGTTATATTTATAACCAATAAACATTTCAAAGAGTTCGGACAACAACAGCTATTTTTAAAATAAACTATGATACACTGTAAAAAAAAATGGTAACGTTCCATGTAAAATCCAGGAATGTTTCGCCTTTTCTCACGTTTTCAGAATAATTTAGCTCTTTCCTGTGAAATTCTGGTTTTCTTATCTGAAACGTTCCTGAACCCTGAACAAAAGTTGGAAACAGCAAAACGCTGCGGCCGCCATTTATTATTTTTTTGCTATAATCCTTTGCTCGCGCGCGAGTGTCGAAAACGAATTCCTTAAATGAATGTAAAAAAATCAATATGGAATGCAAATAAATCAATAGACGACATAATCCTTTACGTCTCTATTGTCAAGACAATTCAGATGAAAATACAATACCTCTGTGACATCGCTAAGAGATTATCTCTCGTACTTGTCTGTGAAACGTTTAACGAGCAGACCGTGTAAAAAAAAATACCCCTATTATTTGGATCTCCATTAACCAGGGGACCATCAAACATGATTCTCACCGATTTTGATTAATTTAAAGTATGTTTTAGAGTTCTTATCTCTAATTATTCTTGTGAAAGGATTTCTTCAAATGGGCCTTAGATTTTGAGAAATTAGATGCCGAGGTTTAGCATACGTTTCAAATACCCATTAGTTTGCAGCTCTCAATGTGTCTTTCGTGGTGTGGACGCAAGAAGCTCGCACGCCACCCGTACGGCCCGAGTTTGATGCTACCTCTTTTTTTTTTCTTTTTTAATTAATTTTATATTTTAACACTTTATTACAATTTGATTTAAATTTGATATATATTTGACACTTTGAATTGCTGCAAATTTGAATTTTTTTTTATTTTCGGAAAAAATATACAATTACGCTTAGGTTTTTTTTTTTCATGAAAATTTATATGTATTTTATCTAACTTGTAAACTAACATAATTACTGACGGAAATCCAAAATATTTTATGTCTAGATTTTTTTTCTAATTATTATTTACATTTATATATTTTTATATTTTAAGCAAAGTTCAGAAACAATATATCATATATATATTTACTTTACTGAATTTTAACTGAAAATTTATTTTTTCATGTAAATTATAAATAATAATTTTGATGTCAATTTCAAAATATTTTTTCATTCTAACAAATAATGATAATAAAGCGAAAATTGTCAACTGGAAATGTAAAAATCGTCTGCGAATCCCGCATGCTGTGAAATGTCAGTAATGTTTTGCTGTCAACAGAAATATTCCTGGTATTTCGCAGGAAACTTACTGGCATTTCTGTAGAAAGTTTTTAACATATACAGTAAAGTTCCAGTCATTTTCAAGAAATGTTTCTTGGAAATAATGGGCAACTCAGCTGCCCATTTTTTCCCAGGAACGTTGCAGAATTTTTTTTTACAGTGTACGACCCTGCCTGAAAAAACGGAAAATAGCTTCTTATATGAGCGCTTTTACCATTAAAAAGCAATATTTTTTATGATTTTTTTCATTTAAAAATTTAAGTTCGGACGAAATCGGATTAAATGTATAAAATCATATAAATTTGAGGTTACTTTAAGGTTATTACCACAATGCCCGGCAACGCCGGCGGGTAAGCTAGTGTATAATAATAAGGAAAGTAGTTTGTCTGTGCGTCGCCCATTTTCTGAAGAAATCGCTACGCGCAGAGCTAAAAAATTTGGTATGAAGGTACCTCTATGTATGTAGTTACGCTACGCACCTCGAAACCCGATTTTGGATTTTTTGATTACTTTTATTTCAATTCAAATTTATGCGATTTTTAGCGTTTTTTAACGGTTCGCGGTGATTTTTTTGCATTATTAAAATAAATCCGATTTCAATCTTTTAGCCTATTATAGTAAATTTTGTTCTCTTTTCAAAAAAGTGTATTCGTAATTCATACAGCGATTTTTGAATTTTTCGTAAATTTTTGTATGTGATTTTTAGAATTAATTCGTGTTTTCCAGCGATTTTTTTTTACTATGATGATAAATGTTACAGGTAAAATAGGTTTTTTGTACGACAACCTGATGGCCATTCACCAAAAAAATGGGAAGACCTTCGTTTTGGCACTAGAAAGGAAAATCCGGTGAGTTCAACGTATAGTTCAACAATAAAGTTAAACAACTTTATTTTTTGTTTTACTATGTTTTGGAAGTCAAAACGGAATGGGGGATTTTTAACCCAGGGAGGGGGGAAATTCAAAAAATTTTAAGTAGGTCCAGTGGAGTATCGTGTGTGTGAAAAATACATAATAAACGATACCCCACTTGACTTAATTCAAAAATGTTGAATTGTCCCTTGAATTAAAATGCCTCCATTTTGTCCTCCCCCCCCCCCCCCCTCCCCACACAAAAAAGTACAACAACTTTATTTTGGGGGACTCATCGTATCTGCATTTTTAGTGCCAAAACGATGTTCATCCCAAACTTTTTATGAATGGCCATCAGTTGTTACTTTAAAAACGTATTTTACCTGTATAAAGTATTAGTGTCGACTTTCTATTCATAAAACCTACCGTAACTTTATAAAAAATGATCGTATCGACTTACGGATGGTGTCATTTGATTCAGAATTTAAAAATGCATAATCGGAGATACCCCACTTGACCTACTTAAAAAAATTGACCGCCCCCCTATGATTACCCTTCTCTGAGGTAGATTTCCCCTCTTTCGCCAGCCCCAAAACAGGGTAAATCAGCTTTGTTTTGGGGGAAACTCATTGGATCCTTATTTCTATTTTCAAAAGAAGATTTTCCCCAAATTTTCATGAATGGCCATCAGTTTTTGCATTTTACTCAATTTTTGGTATATTTTATCTACATTTAGAAAAAAGAATTCGGTTTTAAACTTTTATACGGTAAATTTTGTCCTCCGAAATTTTGGAATTTGATTTTAAATGCGAGTTTTTGCTCTATTTTTGACATTCGTGAAAGAATACCGGTTAAAATGTTTTAGAACACTATAGTAATTTTTTACCTTTGCGACTTTTGAATTATTATAGATTTTAATGTAATTTTCAGCAGTTTTTCTCGTTCCGCAGCGACTTTTTTTTACATTGGCACAAGAAATACGTTTTAAACTTTTAAACCTGATATAGTAAACTTTTTCGCCGTAAGTTTTGAACTTTTAGCGAGTTTTCGCGTTCCGTGGAGGTTTTTTGTAATTCGTGAAAGAATTCCAGTTAAAATGTTTTAGTCCACTACAGTAAATATTCTATATATATAACGTGAATATATTATTACGTGTATATATTCGTCAGTGTATTATATATACTCAGCGATTTTTTAATGGGCTTTTTCCGTTCCGTAAGCGAGTTTTTGACACTCATAATAAGATTTCTGTTTCAAACTTTGAACCAAAATTTTCTCCTCCGCGATTTATGAAAAATTTTTAATGATTTTTAACGCGATTTTTAGCATTTTTAAGTGTTTCGCGCCCTTTTTTTTCACATTTATAAAAGAAATTCGTTTCAAACTTATGACTATATTAATTCTTTTTCCTCTGCAATTTTTTATTTTTTATCGATTTTTAATGCAATGTTTAGCGTTCCGCTGCTATTTTTTTATTCGTAAAAGGAATTAAATTTCAAAATTTTAGCCTAACATAATAAGTTTTGTTATATTTTCAATAAAGTTTTTTCGAAATTCGTACAGCGATTTTGAATTTTTTTCGAATTTTTTATGCATTGCTTAGAGATTATTCGCGCTGCGCGGCGATTTTTCTACATCCGTAAAAGGAATCCTGTTTTACTCTTTTAGACCATAATAATAATTTTTGTCCTCTGCAATTTTTTACTTTTTAGCTGTTTTTAGAGTTTTTTCGAATTTCGCTACAATTTTCCCACGTTAGTGTAAGGAATCTGGTTTATAATATCTTCGAACCCAAAATAGTAAATTTTGTTCTCTTTAAGTTTATTTGGAATTCGTGCAGAGATTTTTTTTAATTTTTTGCGATTTTTGATTACAATTTTTTTTAGCTTTTTCGTGTTTCGTACAGTTTTTTGACGGGCCGGGTGACGCCGGGCATTCAACTAATTAGTGTACAAATTTATAATATAAATACTGCAGTGTTGCGCAGGAAAAAGCGTACTGCCTATTCGCCAATGAATGTGCCTGTACAGATGGATACATTTATACGAAAATAGAAAAGTTTGAAAATATCATGGAAATCGAATCAAATGTCAGACCGACACGACACAAACAAATGAAGTTTAGGCCTGGCCCGGGTTTACAGAAAAATGTAGACCCGGTTCCTACCTAGCCTGATATTAATGAAAGAAAATGGTCAGAGATTTGGTTTATTGCTAGGTCCGAGTAAGAACAATTGAATATGTACTGTTTATTGTTACAGATCCTGGTGAATCATCAGTTACTTAAAAAGATCGCTTGATAGATTTCAATATTTTTAATAAATATAAGCTTTATACATGATTTAGAGACAGAGAACATATCTCTTTATGTTCTATGCTTTGGAGACACTTGTGGTTCTTCTAGATTGGTTATTTGAAACAAAACTTAACTCCTCAACCCCCACTGCCGAGTTTTTCAAAACTCGTAAAAAGGAAACTTTTTAGGCCTAACGATAATACTGTGTAGTTTTGGGAAACGGCAACCCATCTTATATGTTTGATAAGATTATATCGGACACCATTTGTTGTCCGTCTAAAACGTGAATTTATTTCCCTATGTCTATGACGCCGAAACAGAAAAAGAAATTTTTCCGAGAACGTGTGTCAGTGTCCAAAAAAGAAAGGAAAACTCACCATGGAGAGTGCTTGTTTTTTTCCCATACGCCACGCTAAAAATTTCTAATTGTTTTACTTGTTTACAAAAAATAAAAGTAAACAGAGAATTTAGAGAAAGAAACATTATCCATCGAAAACATTATATGCTAAAAAATTTTGTAAATTATGTGAAAATACAAAATCTGAGATTTTTTTTTCTATGTCAGTTGGCGTAAAAAAATATAGCCCATCAGAAAAAAATATTGGAGGGGCCCGAGCCCCACGGGCCCATACAACTCTACGCCTATGGTTGTCTGGTGGATTATCTAGAGAAAATAATGAGTGCTTTATAGTAAGAGTCCTAGTATATTTTAATTTTCCAGGGATAATCCAGCAATCTTCTGTAAATGGGGATACACGGTTATTGGTCGAAAAATATGAGCATGTAATGAATATGAAATCAATTTCATGTTTATACATTATTTGCATAAAATCTCATTCTTTGACGACAATTTAAAAAAAAATAGAAAGTGGCCGACCTGCAAATAGACAAATGCCAAATTTTTATGGGTAGCAATACATATTCTTTCAAGTATTTAATGGCTTAGAGCTTAGATGCCGCATATTCCTGCGGCTGACATCTTGGATCTTTTGAGATTTCTTGGCGATTGTTATCGATGTGGCAACCCAGACGAGTGACTTGTTCTGCCAACTCCGTTTTTCAGTGAGATTGTGTTTTGAAATAACTTCAGTCGTGGATTTAACTGGTGTGAGTACTTGACGCTGTTTTTATGTTGTGATTTTGATTGAATTTATATGTTTGACTATGGCTTCTGTAGTCCGTTTACCTGCTGTTGTTCATGTAATTAAGAAATATCGTGAAATTTTGAAGGAAAAAAGGAGGTTTGTTTATATTGTGTAGTCATAGGCCTATTTTGTGAAATGAAGGTGAAGGTAGCATGTATTTTGTGCTTGAGCTTTCAAGAAAGAAGATGTTAATAATTCTATGCATATTTTGTTGTAATGTTTTATATTAGCCATTTATTGTATATTTCTCATGCATTTCGTGCATTTTTGAGATTGCTGCACATCAACATACGTGCATTTACTAACTGCCGCTTTAACGAGTTTCTTGCATTTTTCAGATTGCTGCAGAAGTAGTTTGCCGAATCCAGCGGTTTTTCTTTTTTTTTTTTTTTGGTTTATGAACATGTAGCGTTCATACTTACATTTACTAATTGCCACTTTAAGGAGTTTTCTGCGTCTTTCAGGTTTATATTTTATTATTTTTGTTAAGCCTAATATGTGCATAAATCGGTGCTTGGCGACATTGACTACTTGGCGGAAAAGGGGTTTTCATGCAAAAAAAAAAAAAAAAATTCCAAGATGGCAGCCGTGGGAGTATTTGACATCCTTTCCAATTTAATTTCTACAATATAAAATATGTAATTAATATTTAAAAAATGTGTATTGTAACATAAAACTACTCATTTTTTAAAATGGTATGTCATGTCGTACTAACGATCTGCAGAGGCCCATTATCATTCATGGCTCTCGGGACGGGTCTAACTTATTTGTTCTGTACCGAACAGGGGACTGGCTTCATTCTTCCTAGGTCTGCACAGACTGAAAGTTTCAGTCCCAGTCTTGACCCAGCTGGTATGAAAATCATTGTCTCGCCATGTGTGGTCCATGCAAAAAACAGTTAAATTTGACCCAGTCCAAAAATTTTTGCAAAAAATGCATATATTTTTAAATATAACCATTATTCTATAATAGAACTTTAAATTTTATTTCATTTAAAGAACAGTAAATTTCTAGGTAATAAAATTAAAATACAGTAAAACCATTGAAAAAGAACCTGCCTAATAATAGAATCCTGCCATAAACGGAAAAATGTGCTGATAACATGCAAAATGAATATAATAATATATAGAGAATAATATATTATTTACTCCTGCTAAGAAGGGAACTTGTTTATAAAGCATTTTTTTTCCTTTCCTATGTGATTCCCTCTTAGAAGATTTTACTGTATAACATTTTTCAGTACATGGAATGATGTAATATGGATTAACGATATTAATGATAACTGAAACATTTATATATTTTTATGAAAAATAACGTTTTGTAACGAATGTTGAAATCTAGTTACTCAAATTCTTACCAAGCATTTATTAACAAAAACATCTTTACATCATCTTGCTAAAGTTTTTGTTTTTCGTGACCTGGTTTTATTTAGAATTTAAACATTTTAAGAAAGTTTTTATGAAAAAAGAATTTTACGAATGCAGGGTTCATACTCATTTTCCAAGAAAAAATCTCCTGAGAATCCCCTGATGTATTTTCAGGGGTGCATAATTTTTCCATGTCAACAATTAATGACATTTTTTAAACCAGTATCACGACCCCCTTGCCTCCCCCCCCCTCCCCACTCCTTTAAAAAAATACAAACGGGATAATCTCAAAAATACAGTTTATATATCACCTATATAAACAATATGAACAGACCTTTAAAGAAAAAACATTAATTTGTGTACCAACAGAGATGAAGTCTGCAAGACTTGTGGGGCTCTCCTTAAAAAACTTGGTAGATTGCTGTAAGAATTTAATTTTCACTTAGGGATTTTATTACCTCTTTGAAAAGCATTATGAATAATATGAAGGCTCAAGTGTCAATATAAATTTTAAAATGTCCTTTATTTTTCTTAAGTTCTTCTTTAACAGTTTCCAAACCTCACAATGTTAGAAGTAATGTCTAGTGACTGAATGGATGTCGCCAGATGCTAGGAGTAGTACAGATTAAATATAACATATGTTTTCTAATCTGTAAGAGGGAGTGGTTAATTTCCAATTCTATGTATCACGATGTTAGAAGAAAGGTCTTAGTTTGATTTCATTAAGACCACACGAAACACGCAAACAGCAGCGATTGCCCTCAATTTCCCAGAGTAACCAATCATTTTGCCCGGTTTTTCCAGGTTTGGGGAATTTTTTGCACTATCCCCTGAGATTCCCCTGATTTTTTAGGGCCAAAATTTATCCCCTGATTATCCCAGGAATCCCATAATCCCCTGATGAGTATGAACCCTGGAATGGGCTTTTTTTATTAAAAAGAATTTTGTGAAGGGGCCTGTTTTATTAAAGTTCATTTTTGTGAAGGGACCTGTTTTATTAAGTTCATTTTTATAAGGGGCCCATTTTATTAAATTTATTTTTGTGAAGGGGCCCATTTTATTAAATAGATTTTTGTGAAAGGGTCCTAAATAGGCCCCAAATTTTGCCTCGATCGACCCCTGGATATGTCATAAGTGAAATAAAATAACAATAAAATTAAAATAATTAAAGCTTTTAGAATGAGACAGATCTTTGTAAAATGTGTAAAAATCAAGGTCAATGTTGTTTTGCAGAAATATAAGTAGTAGTTTTGAATATATATATATATTTTTTTAATATTAAATTTCTTCCAAATGAATAATTAAGGCATAGATTGCAAAACAAAGGGTTCAAAGTAAATCTTTAATTTTTTACAGTTCAGGGGTCGAGGCAGGTTTTTTCCCTTGGGGGCCCATTTTGTGAAAGTAAAAGTTAATTTTGTGAATTTTATAATATTTTTGTGAAAAAAAAATTTTTGTAATGAAAGTTAAAATCCAGTTACTCAAATTCGAATCAAGCATTTATTACTAAAAGTTTCTTTAAACCCTTTTTGATGAAATTTTTGTTTTTGGTGAACTGGGGAGTAGTCCCATAACCTGTGCCGGAAGATTTGGCAATTTTTTTGGCGATAAATTTTTCGATATGGTTGCCGTTTGTTCGTCGGACTTTGAAAGATTTTGAACGGCTTTAGGGTTGCTTTCTTTTTCCCGGTAAGTTCGTTTGATGACGTTTGAAGAACGCTGATCTTGAAGCTTATTGGTTCACTAGTATCACCTGAACCGTTAGTCAGCAAAATTTTGAATTCGGTTAGATAGAATTTGCCCCACGCCACACACACATTTGGATTGCTCTCTGCTTGTGTCGTATTATGATTCTAAGGTAAGTCTCGTTAATTTTTCCAAGATTGTGGAAAATATCATTTTTAAATCTTTATATTACTTATAAATCAATGATTTTGCACCATTTTTAAAAATAGAAAGTGATGTAAAAACATGGATTTATAAATAACATAAAGATTTAAAAACGACGTTTTTGCACCACTTGAAAAATTTCTTCCAATGCAATTGCACAAATTTTAGCAGCATTCTAAATAAATCTAGACAAACGTGCTTTTTCAGATGAATACTTGTTATTGTTTTCCCTTTTATTGTGTGTATTTACACACCCTGTTTGAGAAACTGACTGGGATCAATTTTTGTACACAAATTCTTGCTGATTGTTTTTTTTTTGTGTGTGTGTAAACATTTTACATTTTTTGGCAGTTGTGGGCAAGATTTTACCTGCATTAAAAATAATAGTTTTTGAAATATTGTTAAAATTTATAAGAAGTTTCCTGTCAGTTTTTTTGTGTTTTTTATTGTCGAAAATGTTTTAAGAACGGGGGGGTTCAGGGGGTCAGAGCCCCCCTGACAATAACAAGTATTCATCTCAAAAAGCACGTTTGTTTAGATTTATTTAGAAAGAGCTGGTAAAGTTTGTATAATTGTATCAGAAGATTTTTTCCAAGATGGCATGAAAACTTCGTTTTTAAATCTTTATGTTATTTATAAATCCATGTTTTTACATCATTTTCTATTTTTTAAAATGGTGCAAAATCATTGATTTATAAATAATATAAAGATTTAAAAATGATGTGTTTCCGCCATCTTAGAAAAATTTTCATTTCGCCAAAACGGCATTTTGGCGAGATTTTTTTTCGCCAAAAATCTTCCGGCACAGGATATGGAACTCATCCCGTGAACTGATTTTATTTACAAATCACACATTTTAAAACCTAACAAAATAAAAATAATAAATAGAAGTAAGTTTTTATGAAAAGGAATTTTGTGAAGGGGCCCATTTTATTAAATTGATTTTTGTGAAGGGTTCCATTTTGTTAAATTGATTTTTGTGAAAGGGCCTGTTTTATTAAATAGATTTTTGTGAAGGGGCCCCTTTTGTTAAATTGATTTTTGTGAAAGGGCCTGTTTTATTAAATAGATTTTTGTGTAGGGGCCCTAAATTTTACCTGGATCGACCCCTGCAGTTTGATAAATTATTTCGATAACGAAAATGAAACTGATCAAGAATTACATCCAGAAAGTCAGTGACCAGGAATTACCCAAACCCCTTCACAAAAACTTTTTCACTTCACTTTTTTCAATATCAATATTAATGGTAGTCGTTATTTAGTCTTCCGCAAACATTTAAAATATGAAATAGTATTCCTCATAGAGGAAAGTCACTTTTAAGGCACGTAAAGTCAAGGCCTGAAGTACTAATAGTTCGGTTATCAAATTCGTCAAACAAAAAATGCAGCTTTAACAGAATGAAAGTAATTTTATAAGGCATGTTATCTTCAAATCAGATAATTAAACAAAATAAAAGATAATTCTAGAATAAATATCAATACATGAAACAAATATTAAAAATCTGCACTTTATACTTTAGTAAAATCTAAAAAGTACAATTAGAATTTAGAAATAATACTTGCATTGCAAACACATGTCACGATTCCAAGGACTTTGTTTACAGTTATTTTAAGTTTATCGGTTGCAGTTAGAGATCATGGACAGCGAGTTCAATTTTCAGCGGTGACATTTTTACTAGCCTCAAGTTTCAAGTTTTAAGAAAAAAACCTTTGAAGAAAAATCAAAACCTTGCCAAATCATTCAGTTAAATTACAGAAACTGGGAAAGTTTTGATATTATGCAACACTGTTAAAAATATCGTGAAAAATTACCTCTGTTTTTTAAGGCTATCTATTTTCTGACCAATGAGAACTCTTCCTAGGTATTAATGTATATAGCGTTCTCATTGGTCGGAAAATAGAGAGCCTTTAAAAACAGAGGTAATTTTTCATGATATTTTTAACAGTGAAGAAGGAAATTGAGTACCTTCATATATCAGAGTTGCGATCATATCAACAGTCAGCTTTTCTTATAATTTTTAACAAAGCACTGGCATTAAAAGTATAAAATTTAAATAAATTAATTAATGTTAAAAGTACAATGGAACTTAAAAGATCCTGCAGGGAGCGCTAATCGGGGCTGTCAGTCACATAGATTAAGGACCAAGATGAGACATTTACGGCAGCGTCACTACCGACAAGGGGGAAGAATTAAAAAGCCTCCGAAATTTACCTATGTTGAAGAAAT
The DNA here is from genome assembly GCA_963932465.1 of Maratus speciosus. Taxonomy (NCBI): domain Eukaryota; kingdom Metazoa; phylum Arthropoda; class Arachnida; order Araneae; family Salticidae; genus Maratus; species Maratus speciosus. Next base: position 311,982,403 of record OZ010792.1, read on the forward strand.
ATGTTTACCCTCTATACTTTGAATATCTATTCTTTCATAAAACGAAGCAGGTGTCAGACGATATTCTATTCATGCTTGCTTTATTTATTTAGCTGCTTTTTTTTTTTTTTTTTTTTTTTTTTTTTTAAACCGTACTTGTATTGGCCACCTTTAACTTACAAAATGATGATAATTAGAGTAATAATATAAAAGAAAACCCTAGAAAATTCTGTTAATAACGTAAATATGTAAGTTTATGAGATTAAATTGTAATTAAATTCAGGTATTGTGTTGATTTATTCATATCGAATAAAACTTTATTGAGTGTAATGTCAGTACCTCTATTTATTTTTAATTGTTAGATTTATATAATTCTAAAAATTTGTCGAAATGAGTTTTTCCCCATCTGTAATTTTATTATTTCTTATATGTTAATATTATAAATATTATTGAATTGGTAGTACGTTATTTACATTAAAAACAATATTTTTATTTTATCTGTAAGAAAGTGAAAATGCGTAAGATTATTGTAACGATTGTTTAATACGTTAAACTTCATAAATTATTAAAACATCGGCTGTAACAATTTTCCTAACATAAATGTCTCTGCCGGAAAATGGTATCTGATCTTGGGGCCCTTCCGTAAAGCAACTCCGGGTCTGGAAGCCTCGGTTCAGTTTCGTGGGCCCGGCGCCTTTATAGGTATCCGGTTCCTGCGGGCTTGCGGGGCCTACCGGCTAGGGTAACCAAGTTTAGGGACCACTTGGTTTTTTCTAGCTGGGTGGTTTTTTCTAGCAGGTAGATTGTTTTTTCTAGCTGGGTGGTGAGGACTGTCGTAGCGGCCGTTCGTCTCTTCTTGGGAATAGCCGTCGTTGTGTGCGTTGGGCAGCGCGACGGCTTCGCCGGAGCGAGCGTGGGATTCCGCTCTGTCGGGGCTAGTCTGGCGGCGACCTTCAGGACGCGCCGCGGCGATACTCCAAAGTGTATGCACTTTCAGCAAGTCCTTGGCGACAAATATTTCGCCAAAGGATTTGGCGTATTTCTCCCTAGCGATGCTACAAAACGTACTGCTTTTCAGCGCGACCGCGATATGCTTTTTGATACACAGTATAGATATTTTAAAAATACGTTTATATTAATTTTTTGAATGATTTACTTGTATTAAGTGAAATATTTTTTTTCTATTATGCATTGAACAAAAGATGTCATAATTTAGTTGGCAGATATTTTTAGTTTTGTAATTTTAATTTATGTAGCTGCCATGTGCTTCGCGAAACAGGTCGATTGTTTATGAAACAGGTAGATTGTTTATGTAAGACTTATTCTATATAAAAGAAAATACGGACATTTTATTTTAATTTATGAATTAATTGGCCAGCTGGTGTCACCTTTGAAGCAGTAAGTGAAATAATTTCTTCTGCTTTGAAAGTGTGCACTTGCTAGCCAAACACTGAAGAACCCGCTGTAAAAATTCATTAAATGAATCCACGATGAAAAGAAAGCAATTTCAAGTTTGGTAAGCATAGCTTTTTCTGTCAATTTATGTTTATTTTTCTTGAACAATTCTAAGCACCTCTGTATTATTTCCTTTTGTGTAAGTGCATATTTAATAACAATAAACAGTGATTTATGTATTTAAAATTTAAATGCTAGCATCCATCGAAAGAATAAAAGTAATTTAAATCTGTATTATTAATGAACGATTTTCAAATTGATCAATATCTATTTAATGTTTTAAACTTCGAACACATATTCAATGTTTAAAAAAAATCTTATTGATATGTAACATATGCATCAACATCAGTACTACAATGAAATGTATTTAAGGTGTTTATGTATATTTAAGTGTTAGGTTATTTTAAATTACAGAAATTTAGAATAAATATATCTGATTTGAATAAGTTCTTCCCAAAGCTTTTTACCTAGACTAGATTTTGTAATGTAGGATATTATGACAATACAGTATAATATATAAGAATACAAGTCTTATTTATAATTTATGTACACAAAAAATAAAAGCTGCTGTTGAGGAAAGTTTCCTGCCAGCTAATTCTATCAGGGCCAAAACTAGCCTTTATTGTGCCTGGGGCAAACAAGGATTTTGGCCCTTCCCCTTTCTTTACAAAGGAAATTTTATTAAGTTACTAATAGCTGATTTATTTTAAAGTCTAAAATATGTAATCATAACATGCGTAATACTGAACTACATAATCAGCTTTGTCAAATATTGATTTGTTAAAATCTGAAAACGTAATCAAATGGAACCGAAAAATATTTCACTTTATACAGGTTTCCATCTTAGCAGACATAATTGTTGATATTCTTTTTGTTGAAAATTTTTTCATTTAAGGCTGAATTCTGTTATAGACTGACTTTATTTTTACAGATTTTAGTTTAGTTTCAATACAGTGGACTCCCTTAAATCTGCGTCTTTTTTCAGATGTAAACAATGAAATTTACAGTTAAGTTGCAGGAACAAAATTCAAGATGGCGTCAAAATCAGCGACTACTGCAATATGTTTTTTACTAAATTTTTTGTTTATCATTCTCTTTTGGTTATTACAGCTGATTTATTACTAAATAAATTTACATTACTTTTGATTTGATATAAATTAGCATATCTATATGATGACGTTTCGATCTTACGATCACTTTACCAATAGATGGCAGCATAGGACTTTTGAAATCGATTTTGTTGGTAATAATTTAATATTTTTCTAAATTTTTATTTTACATAATTATTTTAATATTTTACTTATTTTAATGTTTCACTTTATTGTAAGCATTCATTATAATTTCCCTTGCTTAACTACTAATCAAATTAATGTTTCAAAAATGTAAACAAATCAATGACCAGAAATCCGCACAACCTCTGGTCCTAAACTGTGCAGATTTGAGGGAGTCTACTGTATTACAATATTAAGAGACTACATTAGTCACGTGAAGACATTCACAAGCTAATATTGAACCTATGGTAGCATTATTGACAAATATCTCACGGTTATTAGTACTTAAAATAATATTTTTTTTTCATGGGATACCTGAGGTTGATATCTAATGTTGTACTTTTTCGGGTTTGGTTACATAATTTTTTTTTCTTTTTAATTTAAACGCTCATTTTTAAAAAACTGTTTGAACCAGTTCTATAATTGCTTTTGCATGCTATGTGTGCTTAACAGGCTTAGCTTGTTGGGTGTTTTTTCAGTGTTGCTATCTGTTGTTCTTGAATAGAGATGGTGAAGTATATGTTCATTTGTCTAAGGTCACTAATGCAGGTAATGAATGGCAGCAAGGATCGAACCAGAGAACCCATGGTCAGAAGGTGAGATCTTTAGTACAGAGCAAAAGGCTAGCTCTACAATCACTTCCTGCGAGAAACACATTTTATTGACCATGCAAGGTGGTGTAAATTAAAGTAAATTGGATAATTCTGCAGGAAGATCCATTTATCTAAAATAAGGGGAGGGGTCTTTCCCTCCCTTTCCCCCTTTAATACTTAACCAATGAACCTCCAAACCAGTGGTGTAGTCGTAAAAATAACAGAGGGTATACGCTCAAGGCAGAGGGTATACCCTAGTGTATATATGCTATAGCTTTCTTGAGAAACAGAGGGTATACGGTGTTCCTTAAAAAAATCCAGAGGGTATACGGCGTATACCCCCGTGTACCCTCCACTACATCCCTGCTCCAAACCTAAAGAAGGAAGTGCCATATCGAAATAAAACAGTATATCAAATTTGAAGCAAATCGAATAATTCTGCATGAAAAACCCATTTATCTAAATTAAGGGTGGGGGAATAGCCTCCGCCCCCCTTTACATTTAACCAATAAACCTCCAAATTTAATCAAGGCACCTCCTTAACATAATAAACCGGTATACCAAATTTGGAGCAAATTGAATAACTCTGCATGAAAAACCTATTTATCTAAATTAAGGCGGGGTTCTAGCCCCCTTTCCTCCCTTTATACTGAACCTCCAAATCTAATCAAGGCACCTCCTTAACATAATAAACCAATATACCAAATTTGGAGCAAATCGAATAATTCTGCATAAAAACACATTTGTCTAAATTAAGGGGGGAAGTTAGCGCCCCCTTTCCTCCCATTATTTTTAACTAATGAAACTCCAAATTTAATCAGGGAAGCTCCTTAACATAATAAACTGGTATACCAACGTTGAAGCAAACCAGGTAATTCAGCATGAAAAAAACATTTCGCTAAATTAAGGGGGTATTAGCTCCCCCATTTCCCCCTTTATGCCTAACGAACGAACCTTCAAATCTAATCAGAAAAGCTTCTTATCAGAATAAACCTAAAAAAAAAAAGTAAATTGGACAATTCTGCATGAAAACCCATTTATCTAAATTAAGGGGAGGGGACTTTCCACCCTTTACACTTAACTAATGAAGGAAGCGCCATATCGGAAGAAACCAGTAAATCAAATTTGAAGAAAATCGAATATTTCTGCATGAAAAACCCATTTATCTAAAAAGGGGTGAAACTAGCCCCCGTCCCCCCCTTTGCACTTAACCAATAAACCTCCAAATCTAATCAGGGCAGCTTCTTAACATAATAAACCAGTATACCAAATTTGAGCAAATCGGATAACTCTGCATGAAAAACCCATTTATCTAAATTAAGAGTGGGGGTCTAGCCCCCTTTATACTTAACTAAGGAACTTCCAAATCTAATCAAGGCAGTTCTTTAACATAATAAACTGGTATACCAAATTTGGAGCAAATCGAATAATTCTGCATAAAAAGCCCATTTATCTAAGCCCAATGTCAGATGGGCGTCTTTTTTGCTTAGTTATAATCCATTCACAATGCTATAGCATTGTGAATGGATAATACCTAAGCAAAAAAGACGCCTGTCTGACATTGGTCTTAATTAAGGGGGGGCCTAGCCCCCCTTTATTCTTAACCAATGAATTCCCAAAACTAATCAGGGAAGCGCCTTATCAGAGTGAACCTAGGAGAAAAAAAAATTGTAGCAAATCGGATGTTTCTATCAAGAGTTATCGTGTTACGTACATATAGAACATGCACATTAGCTCTCAGGCTTTCATAGCCTGTGAGCTAAAAAGAAAAGTGCCCAATTAAACTGATGGCATTGAACTCGCAGGCTATTCACGCTAACTGTATATTACACTCTTCTTTCCTAATAATGCTCCTCAAAAAATAAATTAAGGGGGAAATTGCCCCCCCCCCGTTTCCATTCTTTATACTTAAACAATGACCCTCCAATTGTCATCAGGGAAGCACCTTATCGAAATAAACCAGTATATCAAATTTGAAGCAAATCGGATAGAAAAACCCATTTATCTAAATTTAAGAGGGGTATTATTAGCCCCGTCCCCCCCTCTTTATATTTAACCAATGAAATTCCAAACCTAATAAGGGAAGCACCTTATCAGAATAAAACGGTATACCAAATTTGAAGCAAATCGGATAGAAAACGCATCTCTCTAAATTAGAGGGTATTAGCCCCCGGTCCCCCCTTTAGACTATAACAATGAACCTTCAAATCTAATCAGAGAAGCTCGTTATCAAAATGAACTGGTATACCAAAATCTGATAATTCTGCATGAAAAACCCATTTATCTAAGTTAAAGGGGGGGGGTTAGCCCCCTCCCCCTTTATACTTAACCAATGAGCCACCAAAACTAATCAGGGAAGCACCTTATCAGAATGAACCTAGAAAAAAAATTTGAATTAAATCAGATATTTTTATCAAGAGTTATCGCGTTACGTACATGCATGCATACATACAGAACCGGCGGGCACATTAGCTCTCAGGCTTTGATAGCCTGTGAGCTAAAAAATGCCAAGAGCATGTAACTAGGAGGGGGGGGGGGAGGGACACAAAATAAAAGAGGACATTGAAAGCTTTCCAACGATATGTTATACGATATGATTTGGAAGAAACAGTAAGTATGCCCCCTGGGGCGGCAGGTAAGTCCTAAACGGTCGGAGGGGCGACCTCAAATATATCTTTGGTCAAAATGTGGATTTATGATAAAATAGAACGAGAATTTGGCATTTTAAAAATTGCATGCATATTTTGAACGGCCCTGTAAATTAAGATTGGCGAGGAAGGGGGGGGGGGGAGACGGATTACAAGGGGCGAACTTGAAAATACAACATAATAAAATAGTAACCCGAATAACTAGGCTTCTAAACAAAAGTTTAATGATTTAACATAGTGTTGAATTCAGGGGATGGTCCGGTGGGGACATTCTCCCTGGAACATTGAACCCCCCCCCCCCCCCATGAAGTTTTAAGATTTTATGCTTTTTAATTGCAAGTGTGCAATTCCCCCCTCCCCTTACAGATCTCTAAAATACGCTCTCCCCCGGACTCGCAGAAATCCCTATTGTAGAAAATTACCTGCATCCAACGCTGATGTGACCAAGAAAGAAAAAAAAAATCCGTCCTTATATGAAATTTTACATCAATTCTGCCACTAAAACAGCAAAACTGGAAGAATAAATATAATGACTCAACCCGATCCAGACTCTTGGATCGACCGCGATTCGATTTGAAGTAAATTAAAGGATAACGATTCTGCCCACATCTAAAGAATCATCTTGAAAACGATTCAACCTGCATGTAAAGATCAACATCGAATCTGTGTACTGAATCGATTTGCTATTTCTGATCCTACGTTACGGGTGGAATCAATTTGTTCATTTTTTCATGCTTTCTTTTGTATTTAGAAAAAGAAAAGTGTTGGGTTGGGTTGATTGTTGACGGCCAATTATCTACACGAGGGATATAGGCCCTAGGGGGAGTGCCTTCCGTGGAGGTCTTTCTAAGGGAACCTAATCCGTATTAACGCATGGAAATCCACGGCTCGAAGAAAACCACGAAAACTCCGAACGATTAGGCCGACGGGCGCGATTGGGTTCGAACCCAGCACCTCCCGTCTACCAGCTTCGAGAGCAGAACCTCTCAGCCACTGGTGGGGCTGAAAAGTGTTGGATTCGTGAAAAATTTTGACTACCAGTTTTTGAAGGATTTATAGTTTTAGAAGGTCTTGTCTGGAATACGATTTGACTATTTTTATAAATTGTCTGTCTGTTAGCCTGTCTATTTGTTTGTCTCTGACAAAAAAATTGTGGGTGGTCTATTTAAAGAACTAATGCATGGAATCTGTTGAAACTTTAGATTTAGTTAGACCTTTATATAAATTGGAGCTGATTACTTTTTGGTGAAAATCGCCCAGCAGGTGGCGATGCTTTGTTGCATTTTTTATGATTTCTGCATGATCGCTATCTCAAAAACTAATGCACGAATTTTTACTGAACTTCAGATTCGGTTAGATGTTGACGCAAGTTGTTGATGATTAGGTTTTGATGTAAATTTGCTGGTAGGTGGTGCTGCTATGTTGCATTTTCCCCGATTTTCACAACAGCTCTATCTCAAGAACTAATGCACGGATTTTCATCAAACTCAGTTAGACCTTGGCATAAGTTGTTGCTTATTAGGTTTCGGTGTAAATCACCCAATAGGGGGCGTTGCTATGCTGAATTGAATTCAGCATTTTTCTCTGGGAGGGATTTCTGCAGCTCCAGCGAGGGCATTCTAGACTTCAGAGGAGGGGAGGGGGGGTTTGGACTTTTGTACATTAAGCATAAGATCTCAAACCTTTTGGGGGGACATTTCAATGTTCGGGGGGGGTATTCCCCCCCCCCCCCCCCTTGAACACGTTTTTCAGGAATTACACAATTTTAGTGATCATATCTCTAGAACTAATAAATGAAATTTCATCAAATTTAATATTCCGTTAGACATTGTCATATGTTGTTCCTGATTAGGTTTTCGTGTAAATCATATAACAGGCTGTGCTGATATACTGCATTTCACACGATATTCGTGATAGTTATATCTAAAAACTAATGCATGGAATTAATTCAAACTTCATATACTGTTACACTATCACATAAATAGATCCTTATTAGGCTTGGATGTATACTGCCCAACAGGTTTCGCTTTTATGCTCTTCGAATTGGGAAGGGAATTTCTGTTGCAGACATCTAAGAGGGTGTTGGCCAAAATTCAATTATTTATTTGGAAAATGCATTCTTTTTAAATGCACATATTTCAACAAACCTATACTTTTTTAATCCTCATGATGACCATAGGTTATCATTTAAATTTGACACTGTGATAGCGAATTTTGGAGTTTGAACATGTTTGAGATAGAAGAAAGTTTTGGTATTGGCACATTCAAGTGCTTTACCTTCAACTTTTTAAGGAAAATGAAAATGACATTACATTTAGAGGCATCGATTAAAAAATTTATAGAATCGATTAAATAGAGTTCGTCATAGCATCGATTAAAAAAATCGAAATCGCCCATCACCATTCCAGTTTGTCCCAGGGCCGAAACTAGCCTTTTTTGAAGCCGGAGCAAACATGATTTTGGCCCCCTTCCCTCGCAAAGAATATTTACAAAGTGAATTTTATTAATTTTCTAATAGCCAACTTATTTTAAAATTAAAAATATGTAACACTGAACTACGTAATCTTCTTTGTCAAATATTGATTTATTAAAATCTTGAAAGCAGAATCGAGAAAGAATCCTCTTTATACAGGATCCTTATGCCATATCATCCTTACATTTTTCTATGCTTTGGCATATTATGTCCTGCCATACCCGAGGCAAGACAATTTTAATAATACTGTGCTAAACATAGATGTGAGAAAAATCGACAAACAAAATTTTCATTTGGCACCCCTTTGTTCTGACATGCCCCGTCTGCCCCCCCCCCCCTTCCTTCTTAGTTTTGGCCCTGGTTTGTCCTAATGCGTTATAGTTTAAATATATTGTTATGCTATAATTTTTAATGTAACATTTTATTAAGTATCAAAAATCTTATATTAATAAAAATGATAGAATCAAATAATAATAATAAACACATACTTTTGGCAAATCCCTTCTAGATGGGTTGCTAAACACAGCGCAGTAGTGTATGTTTCCTCATTAGCCGGAAAAATATTGCTTGCGTATACGATTCAAATGGACCAATATACAGCAGGCAATATTTATTCAACCGTACCAAAATGAATACACAGCAGAAGTTCCCTTTAGAACATTGCATTTAAGCAGCACAAACTGTGATAAACTCTTTAGCCAATGGCTCCTGGCAATGAAATAGAAGCAAATTCGGTGGTGCAGAGAGTACTCTCACTTGGAGGTCAATGGGTGAAAAACAAGTGTCAAGCTACGTCAGACTTCTGCCTTGGTAAAATTAAAGCTGTACATTTGGGTGAAACCAATGCCTTCAGGAGCTGGTCTGATGTCGACAGTCCTCCAGAGGCCATAAATCAACAGCAAAATTTGATCTAAAAAAAGAAAATTAAAGTTTAAAACATAAATATTTAATAAAATTTTCAGTTTAATAATAACAATACGCAATACATATGTACATACGAAACAGATAATTTTAGGATATCTTTAAAATATTAATCGTTAAATTAAAATTTCGTACAAAATATTGTACGCTTGTATATTTATTTCAAAATTACTCAGATCATTTTTTTTTTAAATACTAACGAGTAATATATAAAATTGTTTTTTTATCTATTACTAAAATTATGTTTAATTATCACTAAAAATAGATGAATTATAGTGGATTTTTTTTTTTCATATTAGGAGGTTCACGCCACTAAATATATTAATTTTGATTTACATAAGTGGAGAAAAGCTATACAGATTAAGTTGATGTTGAATATTTAAAATTCATACCATGAAAGAGTAATTATCTTCTTCAATCAAAATATGCCTAACTACTTACTGCACACACTAAAAGAAAATAATAATAATGCACAAGATCTACATTTAATATTCTAAAGACCATTAAACTCAGAGTAAAATAATGGGATAATTGATGAAAATTTGATAAATGTGCTTTAACCATTAACTATAAAAGCAAGCTATAGGGGAAGGTGGGGCACGTTGGGACATCTCGATTTTGAGGCTTAATTTTGCAGTTAAAAATTAGCACATATAAGTGCCAATATATGATACTACAATCTACTCTTCCATGTGTTTTGGAATCACTGGTGTTTGCTGGCAACAAATAATGCCATTATTTTTGTTTTGAATGAGGTTGAGTAACATTTATGTGTGTTTTGAAAAATAAATTTTTTATTAAAGAAATGAAATAATACAAGTGGGGCATATTGTGATGAAAAAACATTGATTTATTGTTATTTTAAGGGTACAAAATAGACTACAATGCTAAGCTTAACTGTTTTAAAGTTTTTGTTACTTAATGTGCGAGGTGGGGCAGGTTGGGACACTCAGTTGTGGGGCACCTTGGGACATGTCCAAAAATGCTGTAAAGACCAAATGCAGCTAACTGAATTAAAAAAGTACACAACCAATTAGAATTTTCATCAAGCATGGAGGATGAGACAGTTGCGCTAGCAAAATTGGTAAAAATTACCCCTGGCAGGAAAACAAATATAAATGATTTGTGTAATGGCAGTAGTGATGAATTCAGCTGTTCATGTGGTGCTGTTTTTCCTATAGATTGCAAACTTACTTAAGACAAGTCCAGAAACTTAAAGGATAAAGGTAAACCCACTGTGGGATGGTGTACATTGGCAAAGTTTGCAGGAAAACAAAGCATTGTTGTATTTGTGTTCAAAATGTTGAGGACAGCAGCGAGTATGAGACATCCATTTTGAGAAGACAAGATCTAGAATTGTCATTTTTTTAAAAATCCTGATAAACATGATAGCTCATTTGTGTATCAAACAGATATTCTTTTAAAACTTGGCACTCCTGAAAACAAAATAGGTCAAAGATGTGTTTTATTAGAATTTGATGAACACAATTTTTTTCGCATCAAGTACAAGATCTATTAATGAAAACATGTTACAATTCAAATTATTAAAGTGTTTCAATGCTTAAATTATTTCATGCTCAACTAAAGCTTTATAAATAAAGCTTTGTTCATCAAATAAATACAAAAATTTACATGTATTTTTTATTAAAACTAGTGTCCTAACCTGCCCCACCATGTGGGGCAGGTTGGGACATTTTAAAGGCTTTTTTGTTTTGTTTTCACTCTTTTCCTATTTGAGATATTAGATTATTATGAGGTTTTTTTTGATTCAGAAATGTTTATAATTTATGTCTAATTGGTTCTAAAATAAGAATAAATATTAATAAAATTTAGAAAAATTATTTACTGAAAAATGTCCCAAGGTGCCCCACCTTCCCCTACTCATACGCAAGAAAGAGGAATTTAGTTATTAATTTATATTTGGTTTACATTAGGTTGAATAACTGAAAAAATGAATTAATACAAATGGTAATTTTATTTACTTTTAGAAGTTATATGTGTCAGTCATTTTTTCTCTTTTTTTCAAGAGTAAAATATTTACTGCTGTACTGTTATGCTTAGTAGCCATTTTGAATTTTCTTGTTGATAAAGTTTGGCTATGCTTAGTAAGAAAAACTTTGGATAATCATAATAATGAAGGTGAGTTTTAGTTCTTCATATTGCATACAATATTTATTTTTAATCAATGTTCTACATTTTTCTTCAAAATAATGCAAAATTTATATACCGTAATTTCGGGTAGATAAGCCGCCCTGGCGTATACGCCGCTACGTCCGAAAATGGTAAAAAAAAAACCTGAAATTCCATCCTATACGCCGCACCGGCGTATAAGCCGCACTTATTGAAAGTGGTGTATGTACTACTATAGACGCCATATTGAAGATTTTCGTGCATTTTTAAAACTATTTTACAAATTAGAATTTTAAATTTATTTCAAATAATGAAAATAAATAAATAAATAACTTTTGGTTTGTGAATTTATCCAATTGCATCGCACATTTCAACCTTGGATCGGCAATTAGAAGTATATTTTATGGAATTCTTAATATAAAACATAACGCTAGTATTACAAATAACACTATTTTTTATTCGAATCCATCAATTAAATAACACAACGTAAAATTCCGAAAATAAGTAATGATAAATAATCATTTTGACAACATGAACTATTGGCAAAAGTTGGGAGCGACGTATAAAGAGATTTTTTTTTTTTTGAAAATCTCTTCACTACTAACTGTAAACATTAATGTCTATTAACAGAAATTAATTGGCACTCGATTTGATATATTCTGTAAATATTTAAAATAAAATGTTCTAAGAAAGTTTTAAAATAAACAAGAATTAAATACATGCTTTCATTATTGAAAATAAAAAATACAACATTCGCAAATGCGCACACTTAAAGAAAACAAGAGAATCTACTTTCTTTTCTATTAAAACATCGCGATTATGCAAAACTGAGCATAAAAAGGATTCCTTAAATGTGTCAGCGACTTCACTTTGCGTAAGTGCAGTAAAAAGAAATTATTGAGCTGCAAGCAAACAGAAAAAATAATTTAAAAGAAAAAAAAAAAAAAAAACGAAAAGCAAAACCCGTTTTTTTCTGCTATTTAAAAAAAAAAAAAAAAAAAAAAAAAAAAAAATCTACATTATTAATTGTCCGATTTTGTTCAAATTTTCAGCGAGTTGCAATAACAGTAAATTAAGCTGTGTAACAAAATATTATTAAAATATAATAAGTTATTAGAAAATTACAGCACTCCCCAAAACCCCTAGTTTATAAAAAAGAAAAGAGCCATCTGCAGTTTGTTTATTCAACTCTACGGTGGAGTGGGAAGTTGAACAGTATCTTAGGTTGAACGTTATCAGAATGAGATCATTATCTTTGAGTAATACGTTTCGTTATGCAGAAAGAAACCATGCATAGATTTTTTTTCTTTTTTAATGAAATAAAAAAGAATTTCCCGATATTTTTTTAAATGATTGTTATTTCTAATCCGTGAAGCATTTTTAATATTGTTTTTCAGATTTTCACTCTATAATATTACATGATCTGATTTTTTTTTTCTTGAAAAAATCGTTATTACTTCGTATACGCCGCACCGGCAGATAAGCCGCAAAAGGTAAAATTTAACTTTTAAACACGTATAAGCCGCGGCTTATCTACCCGAAATTACGGTACTTTTTTTTGAAAAACAGGACAAAATAAGATATAAGAACTGAGCAGTTAGGCTTAAGTGAAAAAATATTCTATTTCTTACCACTTGAATCATTTAAATATATTCTTTAATGCAACCAATTCAGCTTTTTTTTCTTTTAAGTTAAAAAAAGGTTTATCTCCAGAGGTGTGTAGAGGCAATACAGAGTTATATACCATATATCTTTTTGATTTTACTAACAAGCTTTGTAGTATACCTTCTGTTTCTCTAACAAAGCTATAGCTTATACTCTCACTTTTTATTTTTTTACTATTACAACACTGTTTATCTGTTACAAACTAAGTGTGAACAAAAAATTTATTCCCAACATCCCTATAACCATTTTGTGTGATCAGACATGCACATAGTAAGGAGTAAACATTTTAAATGGCTTCTTAAACACATTATAACATTTTTTATATCTGAATTCTGTGCATTAAAAATGGTTGTTTCTTTCTGCAAAGATTTCCATACTGAGATTTTAAAAATCATGGAATAAAGGAAAATATTTTGTTCTATAATATCGTTCACCCGCAAGAAAAGTGGCATATGCTGCAAAAATTCATTTTGCATTTTATTCCACTAATAAGTCTGTCATAGGTGCATCTTGCTAGACAAACAGTATTTATCAGTGTAGTTATACGGAAAATCACTTTATTACGCTGTATGTACATTAGTGACCACAGACGAAGGGTGGATTGTGTAGGGAGGTAAAATTATCCAACCCTCCAAACCTCATCATACGTCTTCATTCTTAAGGGTTTTATGCTTTTATACACATTTTTACTCCTGCATGCAGAGGTAAGGGCTATAATTTCATGTTACAGTAAAGTCATGCAAATTTTCTTTTGCCTTTCCCGTGAAATTTACTTTGTTGAGGTGTGTCACTTTTTTTGCGGGTGAGCGATATGTATATTTGTTTGAAGTTAAGTAACAATTTAAAAATGTTTTGCTTTTCATAAGTAGGTTGAAGTATATATTTAAGAGATTAGATTGGGTGAAATACATTTAAAAAAATTGAATACTGCATCATTAATCACTAACAAATTTTATGTGTTACATTAGAATATTTAAAAAATGAAATAACTGCAAAAAAAAAAAAAAAAATACATTACTTTAGTATTTGAGGGGGGGGGGGGGGGTATTCTTTTTTTATGGATTTCATAAAAACTTCTAATTTAAAATAATAATATTAAATGATAAGTTACCACGTTTATAAAATTATTAGGTTATAAAAAATTTTGCATGTAATTAAACCAGTATCATACAGTTGAGGCCAAACAAACATGTTTTACTTTATAAGAATAATCTATTTTGTTTTAATAAATTCTACAAAATATATTCTATTGACTGCGTTCACAATACACCACTATTTATCGTAACAGATCTGTGATATTAATAAAACTATGGGATCCAGAAAATATAAAGATCGATATCGTTTCATAGATGTTGGTATAATCAACATTACCTCATCATTCCTGAAAAACAGCATAAAAATTCTACATCTTTGAATTTATTTTACAAATAATATTTCAACAAAATTACGAGACATATATTGCAAATCTACTAACCTTTGGGTCATTCCATGTCAAATCAACGAGAAAAATGCAATTTTTGGACCTCGACATCTCAGATTTCTATAATTTTTGGTTTATAGTTTGTATCCATGGAGTATATGAAAAATCTAATTTTTAAATTTTTTTTTTCTTAGCGGTTTATTTTTTACGGAATTTTAAAAATGGTCAAAAGTACCAAATTTAACCAAATTCTCAACCACAAAATCTTCTATAATTCTTTAACAAATTGGGCTAGAGAGTTAAGTTATATCTCATTTGAAAGCTCTTTTTATGGGCTTTAATATGATATGCAACACTAACAATTTTGTGTATAATAAATTTTTTGACAAATTTTCAAAATTTTTGAATTTAAATTTTTCAAAAACACCATCTTTAATTTTTTCAAAAAAATATATGTTAATCTTTGACTTTTTGGCTACAAGTATGCCAAATTTCAAGATGGAGAAATGATGGGGTTTTGAACTATTAATTTTTAAATATGAGTTATACATGAAAAATTTCAAGTATCAGGGCAAAATTAACAATTGTACAATTTCTTTCCATACATAATTCACACTTCTTTTTCATTAAAAATTTCAGAGTTTGATGCTAAGCAAATTTATTTCTAAGGCATGAAAATTTTCTAAAGCATATTTCTCAAAATATAGTTATATAATTTGCCCGTAAGGGGACTCTTCATTCACTTGAAAGCACCTGATCAGTAAAGTTATGGCAGGTTGTTTTCGAATTTTCCGTTTAAATTTGAATATTTTTAAATGATTTTTTTTACATAGGATAGTTGATGTCGATCTCTCATATGTCTATTTTGTACTTTTTCGATTTTGGTTGCAGATTTTTTAATAAAGATACTTTCACTTTCGGACCGGTTTCGAAAGTTACAGTACCTTTATTTAAAAAATCTGCAACCAAAATCGAAAAATTAAAAAAAATTCCCTATTAAAGATTGACCTCAGCTATCCTATGAAAAAAAAAATCATTTAAAAATATTCAAATTTAAATGAGAAATTCGAAAACAGCCTGCCCATAGGTTTAGCATTACCAAGCACATATTTCAAGTAAGTGAAGAGTGTTTTGACCTGGCACTTCTATCTTTTGATAGTTTAATTCTACAGCCATCACATATTTTCATGCCCTTTTGAATATTAAATCTTAAACTGCACTACCAAATTGTTACATTCCTAAGTTTTCCTGATTTTGAATGAATTGTTTCTTTATAGGGATTGATCTGGATGAGTTACATCATCTATATAGCTTTTCTATTTCCATTTTAACTCATTTAATTAAGTCTTTTTCTTAAACTCACTTTTGTTTTATTCTTTGTTTGGCACAGCATGTCCCTAAAAGGATTTTGTGCCATAAAACTTAATACAACCAACCTTTATAGGGATTGCAGCATTTAACAGAAAATAATACCCAGTCTTTCTTATCTTCTGACATCATTAATAGTAGTAATTCAAGACTTCTTTGTTAAAGCATTTGATTAAAGTAAAATGAAGCTTGTTTTTTAAATAGTTATCCTTCTATATGTAAAAAAAAAATAATTATAACGATTTGGGAATGTGCCAAACGATTTTGAAATGAACCAATGAAAATCTGCTTAGGTATCTCAAAATGCATCTGATTATTCAGAGCTTTCTGACTTTTCTTAGCAGGAATTGTGCTTGGTGAAAACCATGAAAGTAGAGAGGATGGGTGCGGAAAGGGAAAAATCTTCTGCATTTTGATAGACTTATTTAAGGGGTCGATGGCAAACTTACTTGAAATATGTGCTTGGTAATGCTAAACCTATGGGCAGGCTGTTTTCGAATTTCCCATTTAAATTTGAATATTTTTAAACGATTTTTTTGTCATAGTATAGCTGAGGTCAAACTTTAATAGGGAATTTTTGTAATTTTTCGATTTTGGTTGCAGATTTTTTTAATAAAGGTACTGTAACTTTCGAAACTGGTCCGAAAGTGAAAGTACCTTTATTAAAAAATCTGCAGCCAAAATCGAAAAAGTAAAAAATAGACATATGAGAGATCAACATCAACTATCCCCATGTAAAAAAAATCATTTAAAAATATTCAAATTTAAACGGAAAATTCGAAAACAACCTGCCCATAGGATTAACTTTACCGATCATGTGCTTTCAAGTGAATGAAGAGTCCCCTTACGGGCAAATTATATAATTATATTTTGAGAAATATGCTTTAGAAAATTTTCATGCCTTAGAAATAAATTTGCTTAGCATCAAACTCTGAAATTTTTAATGAAAAAGAAGTGTGAATTATATATGGAAAGAAATTGTACAATTGTTAATTTTGCCCTGATACTTGAAATTTTTCATGTATAACTCATATTTAAAAATTAATAGTTCAAAACCCCATCATTTCTCCATCTTGAAATTTGGCATACTTGTAGCCAAAAAGTCAAAGATTAACATATATTTTTTTGAAAAAAATTAAAGATGGTGTTTTTGAAAAATTTAAATTCAAAAATTTGGAAAATTTGTCAAAAAATTTATTATACACAAAATTGTTAGTGTTGCATATCATATTAAAGCCCATAAAAAGAGCTTTCAAATGAGATATAACTTAACTCTCTAGCCCAATTTGTTAAAGAATTGTAAAGGATTTTGTGATTGAGAGTTTGGTTAAATTTGGTACTTTTGGCAATTTTTAAAATTCCGTAAAAACAAATCCGCTAGGGGGAAAAAAAAAAAAAATTAGATTTTTCATATACTTCATGGATACAAACTATAAACCAAAAATTATGGAAATCTGAGATGTTGAGGTCCAGACCCCACGTTGATTTGACATGGAATGACCCCTTTCTCTTCATAGAAATATGTTTCAAAATAAATACACGAGAACGACTCGTTTGCGTGACGTTCAAATCACTTCAGGAGCTTCTATGGTTGTAATATTCAGTGTAACATGCGCAGTTTGCCATTGACGATATTTCTCATTTGCCGAGCTTTTCCACTTGGCGACGAGATTGCTGAAAGTGTATACACTTTGGAGTATCGCCGCGCCGCGGGGCTGGTCTTGCGGGTGGTTCCCTGCGTAAGCGTATGGGCTTGATAAGAGCCTAGGACCGGGAGACGGTCCCTTTTTTGGGATACCCCCACCGTCATAACAATTTTCCTACCGAATGGGAATATTTATGACATTTTCTGGGTTGTAGAGTGCAATACTTCGTATATTTTTTATATTACACCATTACTTTATGTAGCTTTAAATTCAATTGTATCATATTTACTTCATATATAGCATTCAAGACGAAATTTTTACCCTATTTTTCGTTGCACTTATATCGTTCACTCATCATGTAAAAAAACAAAAACAAACAAACAAAAAAAACAACATATATCCGTGCATTATCATAGAATAGATATTAAATATATAAAATAGAATATCTATTCTGTGTTCATGTATGAAACATTAAAAAAAAGAAAGATCACAATAAGGTAGATGCTCAATGATAAAAATTTTACAAAGATGTGGAGTTTCTTCCCCATTGTCACTAAAGGCGCTACCATTGCAATCACATTACCATTACGCTCTATGGAAATGTCCCATTTTGAATGTTAATCTATGGTCAGTCATAGATTTTTATGCTGCATTCTCATTGGTCAGAAAATAGATAGCCTTTAAGAACAGAAGTAATTTTTCCCGATTTTTTTAACAGTGTACAGTCGTTTTAACTAATGCTAGAGGTATTTTCACCGATCCAAACCGTTATATCAGTACATGGGGGGGGGGGGGGTAACGATTTACGCCTGCGCGGGTTAGTGATGTTGCTATAAGTCATCATGCTAAGTTGGCGATTACTTTTTGGCGTTCAAAAATATTTCAATTTTTGGTTATTGTGGTACGGTGACACAGTGTAGAGTAGGGGTGCACAATCTTTTTAAGAGAAGGGCCACATACAAAAATTTTTGGGCTGTCGAGGGCCACATCAGTAACACGGTGAGAATTCTATTTCGGGGAAGTGATCTGTTGCCTATAATCATAAAAATATGGTTTTAGAGGGGTTGAGTTTTGCCCCTCTAGTTTCCTCCACCCAGTCAACATGTCCAATTCAGTTGGCAAGGATATATCAATAGTTTACGTTTGTATATATAACAGAGATATAGCAAGAATTATTTAGAATGAGTGAAATATTCCTTGACTTTATTCGAGTGAGTAAATTTTGTTTTATTAAAAGTGCTAAAAAACAAATATAGGCATAAAAGTGGGTAGTGCCAAAAAAATCTGAACTTTATGAACGAAGGGGGGAGGAGAAGACGATCAATTTGCGATTTTTTTCACGCCTGATCAACAAAATTTGCGATTTTTCCGTGCCTGATCGACAAAATTCGCAACTTTTCCGAAGACGGTAAACAAAATTCGCTATATTTCCGCACCTGATCGACGAAATTCACTGTTTTTCCGCGCCCGATCGAAGAAATTTGCCCTTTTTTCGAGCCCAGCCGACGAAATTTGCGATTTTTCTGAGTGTGATTGACGAAATTCGCGATTCCTAACCAGGGTTGTGCAAAATTTTAATTAGATTGACGATTGAAAACTAACGATTATTTTTTTAATCATGACTAAAGATTGACCGATTACACTTAGTTTCAATCCAACTCATAGACTAACGATCAGTGATTATTTTAATATAATCAATGCTTTGATTACGATTAAATCAATTCAATCCTACTCATAGACTAACACAAATGATTATTTTGATGTAATCGCTTGCTTTTTTACGATTAAATGAATTCTCAATCTAAATAGTCAATCTAATTAATCAATCTAATGAATGATTTATGATTAAAAACTTCATATATTGTTCTGGCTTTGAGGCCTTATTTTCTTTTTTTTCAAGCTTCTTCTGGTTTAATCACCCTTGATCGTCGATAGGGTCCTGCATCGGGTCTTGTCTTGGACCTGGTTGTCTTTAAATATTTTGGATTTGGCTCGATTTCGAGTAGGTTTTGATTCTTTCTGGTCGGGCTCGGTATGACTCGAATTTTTTAAAAAAAATTCTAAATATTTTTTTCAATGAAGAAAACTATATATGAACACAATGAATGTATAAATGCTCATTTTTATACAGAATCGATAAAATTGATAGCTACCGTATACATATACAGATAGATATAATCCAAATGAAACGATTTTATGACATGAATTTGTGAAAATATTTTATGAAACTACTGATTAAGGAAATACATGTTAAATGCGGTGTTTGTGGAACGCTACTATAATGTAATTTTAGTATTTTGCTACAATCACTTACAGCAATTGTTTCTCCTGAAGAGTGTGTATCTAGAGTGTATGCGCATATAGAGGGTGGGGGTGGGGGATTACAGCGCCGTCCAAAAGAATACGAATACGTTACGTTACGAATACGTTAGCACATCTTTAGCGGTTAGTTTTTTTAAATTTTTAAACAGGAAGCTCCTTCAGTGGGCGTTACTCTAGCATGTTTCCCTATATAATTGAAATATTCGTATTTATATTATAAATGAATGTATTTAATAATGGCATTGTTTCAAATCGAAATATTTATATGCATATTGTCCCACAACTTTATTTTAATTCTTATATTTCGTGACAGAGGGCGATTTCTTTTTCTTCCTTGCTCTTTTTCCCTTTTCTTCTTTTCTTTTTTTATTCGCAATATCATAAAACAGGCAGTGGCAAAGAAAAAAAAAAATCCCTGCCGGCCCGGCCTACAGGCAGAGGTAGATTTCGATGTTAAGTATAGTAATTTCACCAACAAAAACTAAATCATTGTAAGATATAAATCCACTTTAACAGTTTTATCTGTCTGCTTTTGACGAGTTTTTATTTCCTTTTTATAAAATAGCTAGTTTTATCAGAATCATGTTAAGGCGATATTAAAAAAAATATTTTTCCATGCTCAACAACTTGAAATTTTCTGGCACATTTTCAGATTCATTTTTAATAAAAAAATATGAAACATGCTGACGTGATTTTTGAAAAGATTTATAAGCGACCTGTGTTTTTATTTTTCTTTCAATTAATTAAAACTCGATTAATAAACAATTATTTTCTCAATAGGGCAATATTTTTCGTTTCTAACACAATCGCTTCGGGAAATTTTGTTCAAAATGCCCACTTTGATATCATTTTTTGAAATATATTCTGCCTCTATCAAAAAATCGATCATTACTGTACATTATATAGTTTCTGAATAAGAGAATCTAGCGATAGGATGCATTTGAGAGCAAAAATGAATTTAAAAATGAGTAAGAAAATAAGCAGTTTGGATTTGAATGCACCCTTAATGCAACGATTTTTCAAACACAATCCGCTTCGGGAAATTCGGTTCAAAATGCTCACTTTGACATCATTTTTTGAAATATATTCTGCCTCTATAAAAAAAATCGATCATTACTGTACATTATATAGTTTCTGAATAAGAGAATCTAGCAATTGGATGCGTTTGACAGCAAAAATGAATTTAAAAATGAGTAAGAAAATAAGCAGTTTGGAATTGAATACATCCTTAATAAGATGATTTTTTTCTTCAACCGCTATATTTAAGTATTGCGCGTCAGCGCAATACCTATTTATTTCCAATGTCACTTCTCAATGTTAATTTAACATAGAAAAGCCTATGGAAATCATAACTTTTTCATTTTTTCTTCCCACCTTTTTGTCCCTGATGCCACTCATTTTTTATTCTTTACTAATTCTAATGATATTATAAATTTAAAGTGTAAAAACGTTTGCCTGACTTCAGGGTCAAAACGAATGGTAAAATGCCTTTGCATATGGGTGAATTATAACCCAGAGAGAAACATGGGCCAATTTCTTTTTACATTATTCAAACATTTTTCTTAATAATTCCAAAATGTCCGTTGATTCTCAATGAAATTCCACAATGCTATAGCATTGTGAATGGATAAGAAGCATTGTGAATGGATAAGACCCAATGTCAGACGGGCGTCTTTTTTGCTGCTTTTTTGCTTAAGTATTATCCATTCACAATGCTTGACATTGGTCTAATACTTAAGCAAAAAAGAAGCAAAGAAGACGCTCTTCTGACATTGAACATCGAAGCACTCTGACAACTCGACCTTTCTACTCCGAATGAGATAAACAGAAGCATCACGACTTCTGTAGGCACTCAATAACAATTGCATTGGTGTATTGGTGTGCTTTGGTCAAGTTTATGCTTTAGTAAAAAGTTTCAAATGGATAGCTATTTTTACGCAGGTAGCGAACTTAGTGAGGAATTACATAACTTAAATTTTAAAATGTACTTTTTTTTTCCGAGATGAGAACTATTTATACCCCAAGTTAAACTTTGGAAATAATTTTCTGATGTGTTTACATCACCCCTCGGGAGAGAATAAGGTAACAAAATGTAAGTAAAGCTTTTATTTTTTACTGTATCACAGCTATAATATTGTTAAATATTAGCAGTAACGATTCAACACAATTTATTTTTGCATTCATAGCGTTCCTGAAGGGGAAATAGGGTATCTAAATTTAAGGGAAGTTATTTTTTTATGTTTTGATTATAGATTTTTTACGTTCAGATTGGAAGTTTTTGTCCAAACTGCAGCAACCTGCATTACTACAGTGGTGAAATATTTTGAATTATACATTGGTAAACTGCATCACACATTGTTATGCAATACCGCATGCATCAAAGCCTGATGATGATACCCTCTATTAATTTTGAAATGAGTTCGTCTGAGCGCAGTAGTTATTAAAAAACTTGACATATTAAACAAAAACATAATTTGAAGAACAAATAAAAAAAAGAAAAAACAATTTATTTCCTACACTGTTTAAGCCCGAGAAGGGACAGATATTAAGATATTTCATTCAATTAATTCTACATTTAATGTTAAATTTTTGTAACAAATTAGTTAAGCCAATTGAAGATTAAAAAATAAAAATAAAACTCATACAATATGATACTTAAAACACCCTAAAAAATTAGATTCCGTTCAAATGAAATCGAAATAAATCTTAGACTTTTTTTAAAGTTTTGTATTTTGCATGCATCTTATCATTTTATGCACAATTGTCATAAACATAATGCAAAATCTGCAATACAAATATTTTCAATTAAGAATGGAAAAAGTCTAAGATTTATTTCGATTTCTTTTGAACGGAATCTAATTTTTTAGGGTGTTTTAAGTATCATATTGTATGAGTTTTATTTTTATTTTTTAATCTTCAATTGGCTTAACTAATTTGTTACAAAAATTTAACATTAAATGTAGAACTAATTGAATGAAATATCTTAATATCTGTCCGTTCTCGGGCGCAAACAGTGTAGGAAATAATTTTTTTTTTTTTTTTTTTTTTTTTTTTTTTTTTTTTTTTTTTTTAATTTGTTCTTCAAATTATGTTTTTGTTTAATATTTTTAATTTGTTTTTTCTGTAAGAATTGGCCCTATCAAAAACTTGTCTATATAAATGTTGAAGACAATATTAAGAAGATATATGATAAATTCATGGAGATTTTATATCTTGTGAATTGACGGAGTTACGAAAATTTTTCTTCTTCAACCCCCCTTTTTTGTTTTCGTTTAAATTTTTTTTTCAGTACAAATTGGTCCTATAAAAAACTTGTGAATATAAAAGTTGTAGATAATATTAAGGAGATGTATACTAAAATTAATTGGATTTGATATCCTGAGAATTGACGAAGTAAGGAATTTTTTTCTCCCAAAAACCCTATTTTTTGCGCCCCTTGAGCCTATTTTTAATTTTATCAAAAATCTGTGATGCATGAATTTTTGGCGCTATTTTTAGAAGTAATAAAAACTTTAAACTGATTTGATATGTACAAAAATTAAGAAGTTATGGGGTTTTTTTAGGTTTTCACAAAACCCCTCCCTATTTCCATCCCCATTGTCCGCTTTTGCCCATTAACGAACTTGACCGAGATTTTATGTCCCTTGATTTTATGTATCAGTTTGGAAGAGATTTGTGCAGAATTGCGGAAGTTATCGTGTCCAGAAGAAAGTGGTAACACAATTGCTTCGGAAAATTCCGTTCAAAATGCCCACTTTGACGTCATTTTTTGAAATATTTTCTGCCTCTATCAAAAAATCGATCATTGCGGTACATTATATAGTTTCTGAATAAGCGAATATACCAATTAAATGCGTTTGAGAGTAAAAATGAATTTAAAAATGAGTCAGAAAATAAGCAGTTTGGATTTGAGTGCATTCTTAATGCAATGATTTTTCCAACACAATCTGCTTCGGGAAATTCGGTTCAAAATGACCACTTTGACATCATTTTTTGAAATATATTCTGCCTCTATCAAAAAATCGATCATTACTGTACATTATATAGTTTCTGAATAAGAGAATCTAGCGATAGGATGCATTTGAGAGCAAAAATGAATTTAAAAATGAGTAAGAAAATAAGCAGTTTGGATTTGAATGCACCCTTAATAAGATGATTTTTTTTTCAACCGCTATGTATTTTTAATTTTTTTTTGCTGTAAGAATTGGTCCTATCCAAAACTTGTCTATATAGATGTTGTAGACAATATTAGGAAGATATATGATAAATTCATGCGGATTTTATATCTTTTTGTTTTCGTTTTTAGTTTTTTTTCTTGCGGTACGAATTGGTCCTATCAAAAACTTGTGAATATAAAAGTTGTAGATAATATTAAGGAGATTTATAATAAAATTAATTGGAATTGGTATCTTGAGAATTGACGAAGTTATGAATTTTTTTCTCCCAAAAACCCTATTTTTAGCGCCCCTTGAGCCCATTTTTAACTTTATCAAAAATCTGTGATACACAAAATTTTGGCCCTATTTTTATAAGTAATAAAATCTTTAAACTGATTTGATGTGTACAAAAATTAAGAAGTTATGGGGTTTTTTTTTGTTTTCACAAAACCCCTCCCTATTTCCATCCCCTTTGTCCGATTTTGCCCATTAACGAACTTGACCGAGATTTTATGCCCATTGATTTTATGTATCAGTTTGGAAGAGATTGGTGCAGAATTACGAAAGTTATCGTGTCCAGAAGAAAGTGATATATATATATATATATATATATATATATATATATATATATATATATATATATATATAGATAGATAGATAGATAGATGCATAGATAGATAGATAGATAGATAGATATATAAAGTTTTTTTCTGAGGGTGGCTTTGGGTTCTAGGGGTCATGATCGGTGTAGATCTGCAAATTTTTTTCAGAAATTCCAACATAGGAACGATCTCAATAGGTAGTATTTCATACGAACTCTACCTAAAAATGACTATGTAATCCAGTTACAAGATATGAAATTATGATATGGGACTAGATTATAAACGATAGTTAAATAAATGACTTATTACGATATGAGCAGCTGAGTAAAATTTCTCCTTTTTGCACTAATTTAACGTCTATGAGTTCCGAGATGAAATTAATGGAAAGTTAAAGCTTAAAGAAAGTACTTTTAAAATATTTTGGTAGGACCCCTCCCCCCTCCCCCCTCTCCCTCGGCATACTAAATGTGATGACAGAAAATGACGTCACGTAGTACAATTGAGATACATCTTTTCATTGTATTATCCTATAAGTTACTACGGCAGTGTATTTCAAGATGAATTAATTATTTAGAAACAGATTATTAAGTGTACATTAAACAGTGTTGATCTGCCACGCGATATCTTAGTACGATATGAGCAAAACGGGGAGCTAAATCGTCATTCAGAGTTACTAATATGTTATTCACATTCAGAGTTACTAATATGTTATTCAGTTTCGGCATTTAATTTTGGCACGTTAAAGATATTGATTAGTACAATACAAATACTTCAGACCGGTTCTTTATACTTTAATAGTGTACGAGTAGAAAGGCTTGCCAATCCGTCATTTTTACGACGCTGTCCTGTTATCGAATTTCGACAGGAAATTTTATGTTGTAAATATCGATTAGTTTAATATAAATATTTGTATCTGCTTCACGATATATTTTGGAAGAATATGTGTATAACAGGGCACCAGTTCTTCATTTTGGATATATCGTGCGATCGAGTTTCAATATGAAATTTCAAAGCATTGAATATGCATAGTACTATAAATAATTCAGTTTGCTTTGTGATATTTTTTCTAAGATATGATCAAAACAGGGCGCCAATTCGCGGTTTTGCCAGTCATGTTATCGAGTTTTGGCATAAAAGCTTTAC
This sequence comes from Maratus speciosus, assembly GCA_963932465.1. Classification (NCBI taxonomy): domain Eukaryota; kingdom Metazoa; phylum Arthropoda; class Arachnida; order Araneae; family Salticidae; genus Maratus; species Maratus speciosus. The sequence goes on from OZ010792.1 coordinate 312,008,196, forward strand.
ATGTTGAAGATTTTGACCAGTTTCATAAAATATTTAATCTGCCTTGTGATATTTTGGTAAGATATGAGAACAGCAAGGCCAATGTGTGAGTAATAAGTGAGCTTGAAGCCTCTAGGGCTTTCCGATATTAAAGCCTTTTATTCGCATTTTATCATTATTCGCCTTCCTCGAGCCAGTCGTGCTTAACATAACGAAAATTACCTTGAAATTTTGAGGTGGCGTTAGGGGGCTTAAATCGTCTGTATTTGTAGCTATCTTCCTTCCATAGTCTTGAAGAAAACAGAAATAAATGGTGTTTTTTTGCATTCAAAACAAAAGATTTAAAAAATTGATTGTTAAAACATTAATTTGGCAAATATTTCATCTCAAAATTTGATGACGCGATGCTACCGCCAATTGACGAATTCGCCCTCCTTCTGCTCATATCATACGGAGATATCACGCAGTAGACTGAAATATTTATTTTGTACTAGTCAAGTTATACAACATACTAAATTTTCATGCCATAACTGCAAAATGTGATAGTGCCATCAGGAATTGACGTTTCTTGCCTCTTATATCATACCAAGAGAAGCCGAGGCAGGTTAGTCATTATTTTATTTAGTCTTAATAATATTGTCTTACATTATATTTTTTCTCATAATTCTATGACCGAGTCACTTTTATTCACGTCACTCGCTCTATAACAGTTGGTACTTACAACTTGGAGTAAATGTTATTTAAATAATACTAGATAATGAATAATTAAACACTAAGCATTGATTAAAAAACAGAAAAAAATAAATAATAAAGACTTCTTAATTTTAAGTTTTTGAAATTACCAAACATTCCTTGTTCCAAGAATACACAAAGGAGTACAAAAAACTAAAACCGGACAGGCAGGCTTTAATTCAATATCGGCTGCTTAGCAACTTCATGTATTGCATTGGTACAATATAAGTAAGACCTTTCAATTTTATCAGGTAAAAGAAAGCTGATTACATTCCTCTTTTTATAGCATTTATAATATTAATTATATTTTACCTTTTTAAATAAGGAGTCAAATTTAAAAATTCAAGTTAACTGAAAATTATGAAAATTACGTTATAAAAATTTTGTTACTTTGATAAAATTATAGTATAATGCTAAATTATAGTATTGAAGAGTTTCAGGGGAAATTGCACTTTTTGGCTATTGTAAATACAAAATCTCAAATCTTCCGGGAGGGGACATGACAATGCTCTGGGGAGGGGGGGGGGGAGTCAACCCCTGAATTCAGCATTGGTCATTATGTACGGTAAAAAAAAAAAAATTCCGTTAGGAGTCGCTACACTAGAAACGTAAAAAAAAGTTGAGATGAATCTTTTCTATTTTTAACTTGAAAATTACTGTCATTCGAGAAAACACAAAACATACTTTTTTTATTAAAATTTCTTTTATTTCCCGTTAAAAGGCGCATTTTCTCCCACAACGTTTTATATTTCAACTTAAAAAAAATGTAATGTGCATATATTTTTGTCTTAAAAGAAGCAACCGTACATAATTTCAAATTTGTATCCTTAACAATTCCATAAAAATCGTAATTTTAAACGTATTTTGAACGCTTTTCGTCATTCATTTCAATCTTTTAAATATCTAAACTTATTAACTGTTCTATGAGGCTAATCGTAAATGTAACATCCACGTCAAATTTAAATTTTCTATCCTTAACAATTCCATTGAAATCGTAATTTAGGACGGTTCTAGAACACTTTTTGTTGATATCAGCGTTTTAATTTTCGAATTTTTTAGAAACTATTCTCTCATAGCATTTAAAACTTTTAAGTAGTTACCATCAAGCAATTTTCAAGTTTCTCTCCCCATCAATATCATAAAAATCGCAATTTCAGAATCTTTTCGCTTCTGCATCCATTGGAGGTAGCGGCACCGACATAAAATATAGTCTATGATGGAGCAGGGACAATCACCATCGATTTGTGACTATCAAATGATTGATAATATTGCCTAAAATTATTATTAAAAAAAACATATAAGTTTTATTAAAAGGGCTTCACTTGTCCCTAATCCCCCTAAATAATTTAAACATATTGATTGCGGTTTATATGAATAATTGTGTGTGACTCTGTATAATATCCAATAAGGAAAATCGTATAGTGACTCTTAAAAAGAATTTCGTAGCAATGAAAGCGAATTTAAGAAAGAAAACAAGGCGGTTATATTTAATTTTCGTCTATCTATATTATAAAGGACAAACATATCTGTGCGTAACGCATACGTCATTTTGCGAATGGCAACACTTTGAAATTTGAAATAAAATGTTGGTTTTGCAATTTTCTCTACTGCAAATTTTTAATTTCTAAACATCGCACATTTTAAATTTTTACACCATCGTATAAGGAAATAAATGCTCTTTAAATGCAATTTGTTTGAAAGCTGTATCTCAATTTAATTTTAAGATATTAATTTTTTTTGTAGTTTTTATTACTTTTTTTTGGTCATCGTGGCAAATTAAGTACTTCATTTCTTTGAAAGTACAGGGAAAATAATTAAAATAATAGATTACTGTATCTTCTTGTTGCCATTTTTTCATAAAAACTGAAAAAAAAAATGAAATTAAATACGTGCTATGTTAAGAATATCGTTTGTTATAAAACCCGATAACTTTTGGCTTTATTTCGTTTTTATTTATCAACTAGCTGTTTAACCCGTTTTATGCACGGGAGTTCATGAATTTAATTCTAAAACCAAAATTAAAAATAACTATTCGATTTAGTAAAATATTTTTCCACTACTGTGCCTTTTTTTTTAATGAAATTTAATCAGCGTGGCGTACGTAATATGCATATCTCTAATTATTTGCATGCGAGGTAAAAGAATTATTGTAATACCCGCTACAGCTTTTTAGTAGCTTTTTTTCAGCGTGGCGTACGTAATATGTAATGCGTCTTGCTATAGAAAGGTAATTTTTGTGGTAAGAATTTTATTGTGAATTTTTAGTTGTTGGCAACTGCTATAACGAAAAATGTTTAAATTTGATAGGAAATTGCTGAAAAATTGGTGGTTTTTTATTAATTAAAAATTAACAATAAATTATTTCGATTCCGGATTGCTTTAGTTGCCTCGGCCGTGTTTTAACACACATGTACATAACATTTCACAATCCTGGCTTCTAAACTCTGGATTTGTATAGCATTACAGACAGACAGACAATTTTTCAATAGCAATTTATATTACAGAACTTGATGATTCTCACTTGGATGTATTCGCTTTGCCGATTTAGACAAACAATCACAGAAGATCTTGGCAATAATTAGGGGTTTAAAATAATATCAGGTTCCCCAAGTTTTTGTCCAAAATTCTCTCGACTAATAAAATTTTATTGCTATTCTTTAATACATGTTACTTTAATTTTATCAAAATAACATAATTTGCTTAATTTAATTTTTCATAATTCTATATAATTTATATATTTAAAACACAAGACTTTTTTTTAGTCATCTGCTCTGATCTTTCTGCTGAACCAAATTGACTATATATATATTTTTTAAAACTGAAAGCTGTTCAATTGTATATGTGCCTGCACTAGCTGTTTCTTTTAATATCCCATTATTACATTTTAATTTGAAAAGTATTCTATGAAACTTCTTCAAAATGATGGTAATAAGATAGCTTTCATTATTGCAGAGAAGAGAGAAATAATGAGGTTTATTTATCCTTATTCTCATAAAAATTCAAAAATGTTGATAAAAATTGTTGTATATGGTTTAATGGCGCAAAATCCCATTAGCGACATAATATTTTGAACGGAAAATTACATACTGCTTTTGAAAACACGCATTTTCCTCATAAAGTTTCCAAATTTATTTACTTTCTGTATGTGTACTAAGTTTCAGACACTATAGGTGAAATGCTTAAGTAAGTGAAAATGACGTCATATTTAAAAGAAACGATGATTTTCTTAGATAAAACTAAACTTTTTACACAAATGCGTAAAAAAACATAAATTAAGTCAATTTTTACTCTCCGGTACTGAGATTAGAATCTCGAGTTAAGAGTTCGACTGTTCACATGCAAAGATTTAGCTGTCAATCGTGACTTCACGTTTTGAATTAAAATGATTTTAAAATGATCAAATTAAAATACCAATTTTTTAAAAGAGTAATTGCGGGTATGACAGGTTAATTTTTAAATTTATCTCTATCGCGTGGAACTCGATTAAGGAAGATTAATCCGTTTGCCCTTAAAACAACATAAAGAGTTCACTTTCTTACAACTAATATTCCATAAACAAAAATAAAACTTCCTTTGTGATTAAATAAATAAAATAATATAAAAGAAACACAAATTTAACAGACACGTAATTGAACAAAGCTCTGAAATATCAGAAAATAAAAGGATGCCGTAAGCAGAAAAATCTTGGGCTAATAACTCTTAGCATGCGGCTAATACGAAAAAAGATAACTTTTGATAAATTTCAAAAGTTTATTTGATTGTATAATTCATATTTTTCACATGAAAAATGCTTTTTCATTTTTAGTGTGCAATCTAAAAAATATATTGCATGTAAAAATAAATGTTACTTTTCAATAAAAAAAATTGGTTTTCACCTATATTCTGTAACCAGGGAAGCCCGGGTACGATCCCCTAGTGTAATTAATGATTAAATTAATCCAGATTGAAATCATGCAGATTGAAAGAATCATAAAAAAACTTTTTAAAGAGCAATTACTTTTCAATTTCAATCATGATAAATTGAATTAGGAGTCAATTTCGCATGACTGAATATTTAATCGACTAATCAATCCATTAAAAAAGTAATCGATTAATTCCCTGTTCCTAACTGACTGACGAAATTTGAAATTTTTTTCCTCGGCAAATTGACGAAATTCGCGATTTTTTCTCATGATAAACTGGCGAAATTCGCGATTTTTCCGCAGGCGATCAATTCCATTTTCAATTTTTCTGCGCATCATCGAGAAAATTCGCTTGTCAAGCACTTTTAAGCATTTGTGAACATTTTCTCATTTGCTTGTCAAGCACTTTTAAACATTTGTAAAAAGTGTCAGTGGTCATCCAGAACTTTTGATTAAAATCATAGTAGGTCATTCCATGTCACATGTGGGGCAGCTTTTCTGCACATTTTTGCT